>OV277697.1:13581835-14936835 GCA_922987775.1 Agonopterix subpropinquella | reverse complement strand
ACGTTACACGCCCAAAATAAGATGCATCTTAATGTACGCCATCTTATTTAAAGCGTTTTTGGGCGTGTAACGTCACTTTGACAGCACTAAAGTCAGCTGTTGGTTTTCTGTCTCTTTTCTTAATCTTATTTTAGAAAGTGACAGGAATAAATTTAGTTAAGTTAAGTCGTGGCACAGTCCGAATCGAGGCCATTATAGTACTCTGTGGTCCTAGATTAACACAATAGCGTTTATATTTATGCGAATTAAGTCGAAGGAAAAATGTATATAACCTATATTTCTACTAAATTTCCATATCATTTTGATAGATAAACGAATTGTTGCCCTCCTGCCTGAAAATGTTCCTCAAATTCCTGCATTACGGAGGTTCGCTCCATTCAGGTAAACTAATTTACATTGGAATTCCTCAGAATCTGTACTCAGGCGTGACAGATTTGATTTGGTACAAAACAGTATGATTCTGTATGTTATGTAGGTTTGCTTTATTGAAATATTTTGGACATCTTAGATAGGTACTTAATTATACATACTTAATAGGTACAGAATATTTAGAGTTCAAAAGGTTAAATTAGAATTCAACTCCTATCTTTTTTATAGTATCTAATTAACTATATACATACATAGATTCTTATCTCATCATCATCATCGTCTTATTTAAGAGCTATGCTCTTGTCGGTGAAGTATTCGCCAATCCAGGAGTGCGATTTTTGAATCTCTTTCGCTGAGTTCAGCAGTTGAAAATGTCAAAATTGCTATGGAGATAGGTACGCATCTTTCTACTGCTGATTTGACTTTCAAAAATCGCACTCCTGATGTATGATTTTTGAGAGTCAAATCAGCAGTAGAAAGATGCGTATCTCCACAGTAATTTTGACATTTACAACTGCTGAACTCAGCGAATGAGATTCAAAAATCGCACTCCTGAGCTACGCTCTTGTCGGTGGAGTATTCGCCAATCCTGTTCTTATGTCATTCATTTAATAATTAGTATTATAACTACATATTATTTTT
This sequence comes from Agonopterix subpropinquella, assembly GCA_922987775.1. Lineage (NCBI taxonomy): Eukaryota > Metazoa > Arthropoda > Insecta > Lepidoptera > Depressariidae > Agonopterix > Agonopterix subpropinquella. The sequence continues at coordinate 14,935,824 of OV277697.1, read as the reverse complement.
GCAAAGAGTCTGACTTCTCTAGAATACAGTCATTGTGTCAACAATAAAATAAAAATTACTTGTATAATCCACTAATACATAATGCACCTATTTATTACTTACATACTTACATCACTAAAAGAAATAATTTAATGAGATCTTAAAGATAAAAAAGGTCGTCGGATGCGTCCTCGCGAGACATGGTGCCAAGCATGCTGGCAGCGTTCCCCCTTTGAACAGCCAGGCTGAGTCGTTGGCCAAGGAAGCTGCCAGCTCTACGGTCACCGGTGGTCTCGCGAAGACGCATCGACAACTCTTTTATGAATTTCTTTGCTTCTGGGCCCCAAGGACCCAACGTTTCGAAGCCAATCTAAAAAAAAAAAAAAAAAAAAAAAAGAAATAATATATTTATATTAATACGGATGATACGGAATAGGTACATAACTCATTGCGGCGTGTTTATGTGGAAGCATGAAATATGTATAACCCACTTAGTTTATTCTGTGCGTATAGGATCAACAACATTTTTCCGTCAATTTAACCGTTCACTCTTGGCAGATACGAAGGCAATATATCTGTGCTATCTGTGAAGGGGGCTGAGATTGAACTATTATATTTATTGCAAACTATCTCCAGATCTCTACTAGTTAAGTAATAGCCTGTAGGATCCCTCTGCAGGGCAAAGGCCTCCTCTCACGAATATAAGGGTGAGATGGAGTGGGCTATACTCCACCACGCGGGCCCAGTGTGGATTGGTGAATGGAGGCAAGTTAGTGAACTCGCTGAAAGAGAACCTAGATATGCATCTAACCTGGCTTAAAACGAATAGTGACACCGCCATCTAACACGAGATGGAATACCACTAAACGGTCACCCATCCAAAGACTGACCCAACCTGGCGTTGCTTAACTTCGGTGATCGTTTCTAATACCTAAGCTCCACTATGCCAACGAGAGCCTCGCTCTATAATAGTTATTTGTTATGCAAGGCTGCAAAGTTGCTTTTTGGCGCGAGTACTTGTATTGAAACCTGAGCAAGCGAAGGATTCTAGGATTGAACCACGAGCGTAGCGAGTGGTTCAAATATAGAATCCTGAGCGGAGCGAAGGTTTCAAAAGTACGAGACGCAGAATTCTTTGCTGCCGAGCGAAACACACAACTTTTCACCTCACTACAGCGAGGAAAATTTCAATGCACCAACCTCATTTTTAGAACAATTGCACTGGCCAGCACGAAAATAGCATGAAAAAAAACTTGTTTAGGCTGTTTTTCTTTATTGAATAGAAAGATTCGAATTTTAAAAACTCTTTCCACGCTAGCGGATAAAATGCACTTTTGCACTCAGATTTCGAAAAACAGAATCTTTCCGAGCTTGTGAGGTGAAAATACATTTTTATGTCGTTTATACAGGGTGAAATTGATATCACACCCATCAAACTGAACATCTTTTACTATGGGAGTAAACCTTCAGTAAACCGATCGGAGCAATGATTTTTTTTTGTTCCGGTGGGTTCCCGATTTCCTCCCATAGTAAAAGTTGTTCAGCTTGATGGGTAGACTCTTAGTTTAAAAGGATGCTAATGATATCAATTTCATTCTATATACAATATATGCTTTTTGTTTGCTATTCGTAAAAATCTATTTATTCTCGCATTTACATTGCAAGTAGGTAGTACGCAGTAATAACGGAACAGGCGGCAATGAATAAAACATTCAATTAGATTCATTTGTGAGACCGTGCTCTTTGATTTTTCTTTCGAAGTTACTTTTTCTTGCGGTGATTTAAAATTGAGATGAATTCGGTAGTAGGAAGGTGTGAGTAAGAGAGCGACGAGGAGATACCTATACTTGGTAGGTATATTGTCGAAACCACTTGAATTTTTCATGAGTTATCAAAGGCCCCAGGCTAGCACACCTCAGTGCCGCTGGAGTGTGCCGTCTCGCCCACAGAGCGACAAAAAATGTCTCTGTTTTATGACTATTTTCACCCCAGACGTGGAGGGGTGTGCGTAGACGGGAAATGTTTACGTGCGTGTGTACTTTATATACACTCGCACAGTCACAGATACATACAATAACATACACACCCCCGAGTTTATTGAACTTTAGGTTTTGTTTGTTTTATTTCATTTACTGGAGGGTGCCTATTGGTAGTGCAATCAAACAGCAATGCGATGAAAGATTATGATAGAGTCGCAATATGCCTAGCTGCATACATAAAACGAAATAATTTATTATTTACCATAGACATAACAAAGTATAAAGTTAAAGATAGATTTTCAGACTGTTATTTTTATGTAAAATATACCAAAAGTTATCAGACAAGTAGAATTTCAATTTAGATATCTACGTCAAGCCGGGCGCAAGAATGTGGTAAAACAAGTAGGCTTTTTAGTACGATCATTTTATGGGTATGACCCTGACAGTAATTCACCGATCGCTGAAACTTTGCAGTGTGATAAAGTGAAGTATAAAGATTACGGTTGACACAATATCTAAGAATTTTTTTATTCGGATATTAGGTATTTGTACCTAAACATAAAAATCACTCGTAGGTCTCGGTGGAAAAATGTTCGATCCGACATTCCTTTGGTATATGTCAGTATATACTAATTAGCATATTATGTGACGGTATCCAGGAACATTTTAGAATTTAGGAAGGGAGAAATATAAAACTACCGTTTTTGTTCCATAACTACTTCAGGAAATTTTGTCGATCAATTTTTGTCTTTTTGTACGTATTAATTACTTTGAATATATCGTCTTGCACAATAATCTAAAAGTTTTCGTTTTCGATCATAGTTTTATTATTTTTGGGCAATAACTTACTTCGGAAAATATTTCGATCTATTTTAATGAATTTACAAGTTACAGTAGACCTAAATAAAACGGGTTTTTAAAGTATCTAATAAAATATAGGCCCCATTTAAAAATCTATATAATTGTTATCATTATCAATTTTCGTACGGCGCGCGCAAAGCCTCGATGAGCCGCAATGAGAGGAGGGGTGCGGAAGGGTGGAGGGAGCGGGCACCGCACCGCAGGATTAATAATAAAATACCCACGTTCTATTATGCTACATGTAGCGACACGCCTCACTTTTTTGTTTTTCAACCGATTGCTACCAGCACTGGTAGCATGACAACCCGCGATAGCCGTGATACGGCTATATCACGTCTTTTATCTCGTTCGTTCGCGCTCAAACGAAAGAGATAAAAGATGTGATAAAGCCGTATCACGGCTATCGTGGGTTGTCAAGCTACCAGTGCAGGAGTGCGATTTTCTAACATCACACGTTCAAACGAGTAGAAGAAAATTTCAAAATTACTATGGTGATTATGCATCTTTCTACTACTCGTATGAACGTGTGATGTTCAAAAATCGCACGTGTTGGTCGATATCTGCGGGGCTAGTACGCCAACCCGCGATGGCGTGATATAGCGCTATCACGCTTCCGCTCTCTTTCTATTTGCACGCGAACGAAAGAGATAAAGACTAAATTTTACAGATGGATGTGATGTCGCTACCGTGGGTTGGCGTACTAGCCCCGCTGGTGGTTTCTGCGGACTACTAGTAAAATCTGAAGTCGGAATTTTGTGGCCGCCAACTTGAACTTTCTCGTTTCTCAAGTGTAGTTCTCAAGTCTCAAACCGATTGCTTCCAAAATTGAAATCTGAATGTCAGCATGGACTCTGAACATGAAACCGATGTCAGATTTATGAAAAGTAGCCGCCATTTTGAACTTTGTAGTTCCTGGACCGATTGTTACCAAAATCGATATCTGGAGGTCCGCGTGTACTCTGAACACGAATACGATGTCAGATTTGAGAAAAGTGGCCGCCATCTTGAACTTTTTAGTTTGTGGACTGATTGCTTCCGAAATCGATATCTGAAGGTCCGCGTGGACTCTGAACACGAATCCGATGTCAGATTTGAGAAGAGTGGCCGCCATTTTGAACTTTTTATTTTCTGGTTCGATTGTTACCAAAATCGATATCTGGAGGTCCGCGTGGACTCTGAACACGAATCCGATGTCAGATTTGAGAAAAGTGGCCGCCATTTTGAACTTTTTAGTTTCTGGTTCGATTGTTACCAAAATCGATATCTGGAGGTCCGCGTGGACTCTGAACACGAATCCGATGTCAGATTTGAGAAAAGTGGCCGCCATCTTGAACTTTTTAGTTCCTGGACCGCTTGCTTTCAAAATCGATATCTGAAGGTCCGCTTGGATTTTGAACACGAATCCGATGTCAGATTTGAGAAAAGTGGCCGCCATCTTGAACTTTTTAGTTTCTGGTTCGATTGTTACCAAAATCGATATCTGGAGGTCCGCGTGGACTCTGAACACGAATCCGATGTCATATTTGAGAAAAGTGGCCGCTATCTTGAACTTTTTAGTTCCTGGACCGATTGTTACCAAAATCGATATCTGTAGGTCCGCATGGACTCTTGAACACGAATCCGATGTTAGATTTGAGAAAAAAGGCCGCCATTTTGAACTTTTTAGTTTCTCGACCGCTTGCTTTCAAAATCGATATCTGAATTTCCGCTTGGATTTTGAACACGAATCCGATGTCAGATTTGAGAAAAGTGGCCGCCATTTTGAACTTTTTAGTTCCTGGACCGATTTTTACCAAAATCGATATCTGTAGGTCCGCATGAACTCTGAACACGAATCCGATGTTAGATTTGAGAAAAGTGGCCACCATTTTGAACTTTTTAGTTTCTGGTCCGATTGCTTTCAAAATCGATATCTGAAGGTCCGCTTGGATTCTGAACACAAATCCGATGTCAAATCTGAGAAAAGTGGCCGCCATTTTGAACTTTTTATTTTGTGTACTGATTGCTTTCAAAATCGATATCTGAAGGTCCGCTTGGACTCTGAACACGAATCCGATGTCAGATTTGCGAAAAGTGGCCGCCATTTTGAACTTTTTAGTTCCTGGATCAATTGTGACCAAAATCGATATCTGAAGGTCCGCTTGGACTCTGAACACGAATCCGATGTCAGATTTGCGAAAAGTGGCCGCCATTTTGAACTTTTTAGTTCCTGGATCAATTGTGACCAAAATCGATATATGGAGGTCTGCGTGGACTCTGAACACGAATCCGATGTCAGATTTGAGAAAAGTGGTCGCCATCTTGAACTTTTTAGTTCCTGAACCGATTGCTTTCAAAATCGATAGCTAAAGGTCCACTTGGACTTTGAACACGAATCCGATGTTAGATTTGAGATAAGTGGCCGCCATCTTGAACTTTTTACCTTCTAAACCGATTGTTATCAAAATCGATTCAGAGAAACTAAACGTCAGAAACTAAAAGATCAAAATGGCGGACATTTTTTCAAATCTTACAACGGAATCGTGTTCAGAGTCCATGCGGACCTCCAGATATCGATTTTGGTAACAATCTATCCACAAACTAAAAAGTTCAAAATGGCGGCCACTTTTCTCAAATCTGATCACGGATTCCAATTTGGAATCCGCGCGGACCCTCAGATTTCGATTTTGGAAGCAATCGGTTGAGAAACAAAAAGTTCAAGATGGCGGCCACTTTTCTCAAATCTGACAACGGATTCCAAACTGGAATCCGTTGTCAGATTTGAGAAAAGTGGCCGCCATCTTGAACTTTTTTGTTTTTCGTCCGATTGCTTTCAAAATCGATGTCTGAGGGTCCGCGCGGATTCCAAAAGAGAATCCGTTGTCAGATTTGAGAAAAGTGGCCGCCATCTTCAACTTTTTTGTTTCTTAACCGATTGCTTCGAAAATCGATATCTGAGGGTCCGCGCGGATTCCAAACTGGAATCCGTGGTCAGATTTGAGAAAAGTGGGCGCCATCTTGAACTTTTTTGTTTTTCGTCCGATTGCTTCCAAAATTGATATCTGAGGGTCCGCGCGGATTCCAAACTGGAATCCGTTGTCAGATTTGAGAAAAGTGGCCGCCATCTTGAACTTTTTTGTTTTTCGTCCGATTGCTTTCAAAATCGATATCTGAGGGTCCGCGCGGATTCCAAACTGGAATTCGTGGTCAGATTTGAGAAATGTGGCCGCCATCTTGAACTTTTTTTTTCTCAACCGATTGCTTCCAAAATCGATATCTGAGTGTCCGCGCGGATTCCAAACTGGAATCCGTGGTCAGATTTGAGAAAAGTGGCTATTATCTTGAACTTTTATGCTTCTCAACCGATTGCTTCCAAAATCGATGTCTGAGGGTCCGCGCGGATTCCAAAAGAGAATCCGTTGTCAGATTTGAGAAAAGTGGCCGCCATCTTCAACTTTTTTGTTTCTCAACCGATTGCTTCGAAAATCGATATCTGAGGGTCCGCGCGGATTCCAAACTGGAATCCGTGGTCAGATTTGAGAAAAGTGGCCGCCATCTAAAACTTTTTTGTTTCTCAACCGATTGCTTCGAAAATCGATATCTGAGGGTCCGCGCGGATTCCAAACTGGAATCCGTGGTCAGATTTGAGAAAAGTGGCCGCCATCTTGAACTTTTTTGTTTTTCGTCCGATTGCTTCCAAAATTGATATCTGAGGGTCCGCGCGGATTCCAAAAGAGAATTCGTTGTCAGATTTGAGAAAAGTGGCCGCCATCTTGAACTTTTTTGTTTTTCATCCGATTGTTTCCAAAATCGATATCTGAGGGTCCGCGCGGATTCCAAACTGGAATCCGTGGTCAGATTTGAGAAAAGTGGCCGCCATCTTGAACTTTTTTGTTTTTCGTCCGATTGCTTCCAAAATTGATATCTGAGGGTCCGCGCGGATTCCAAAAGAGAATTCGTTGTCAGATTTGAGAAAAGTGGCCGCCATCTTGAACTTTTTTGTTTTTCATCCTATTGTTTCCAAAATCGATATCTGAGGGTCAGCGCGGATTCCAAACTGGGATCCGTTGTCAGATTTGAGAAAAGTGGCCGCCATCTTGAACTTTTTTGTTTTTCGTCCGATTGCTTCCAAAATTGATATCTGAGGGTCCGCGCGGATTCCAAAAGAGAATTCGTTGTCAGATTTGAGAAAAGTGGCCGCCATCTTGAACTTTTTTGTTTCACATCCGATTGCTTCCAAAATCGAAATCTGAGGGTCCGCGCGGATTCCAAATTGGAATCCGTGATCAGATTTGAGAAAAGTGGCCGCCATCTTGAACTTTTTGTTTCTCAACCGATTGCTTCCAAAATCGGAATCTGAGGGTCCGCGCGGATTTCAAATTGGAATCCGTGATCAGATTTGAGAAAAGTGGCTGCCATCTTGAACTTTTTTGTTTTTCGTCCGATTGCTTCCAAAATTGATATCTGAGCGTCCATGCAGACTACAAACCAGAATCCGTTGTCAGATTTGAGAAAAGTGGCCGCCATCTAGAACTTTTTGTTTCTCAACCGATTGCTTCCAAAATCGAAATCTGAGGGTCCACGCGGATTCCAAATTGGAATCCGTGATCAGATTTGAGAAAAGTGGCCGCCATCTTGAACTTTTTTGTTTTTCGTCCGATTGCTTCCAAAATTGATATCTGAGAGTCCGCGCGGATTCCAAAAGAGAATTCGTTGTCAGATTTGAGAAAAGTGGCCGCCATCTTGAACTTTTTAGTTTTGTTATTTTGATTTTTTTAGTTTCTGGTTCGATTGTTACCAAAATCGATATCTGGAGGTCCGCGTGGACTCTGAACACGAACCCGATGTCAGATTTGAGAAAAGTGGCCGCCATTTTGAACTTTTTAGTTTGTGGATAGATTGTTACTAAAATCGATATCTGGAGGTCCGCATGGACTCTGAACACGATTCCGTTGTAAGATTTGAAAAAATGTCCGCCATTTTGATCTTTTAGTTTCTGACGTTTAGTTTCTCTGAATCGATTTTGATAACAATCGGTTAGAAATTAAAAAGTTCAAGATGGCGGCCACTTATCTCAAATCTAACATCGGATTCGTGTTCAAAGTCCAAGTGGACCTTTAGCTATCGATTTTGAATGCAATCGGTTCAGGAACTAAAAAGTTCAAGATGGCGTCGACTTTTCTCAAATCTGACATCGGATTCCAGTTTGGAATCCGCGCGGACCCTCAGATATCGATTTTCGAAGCAATCGGTTGAGAAACAAAAAAGTTCAAGATGGCGGCCACTTTTCTCAAATCTGACCACGGATTCCAGTTTGGAATCCGCGCGGACCCTCAGATATCGATTTTCGAAGCAATCGGTTGAGAAACAAAAAAGTTTAAGATGGCGTCGACTTTTCTCAAATCTGACATCGGATTCCAGTTTGGAATCCGCGCGGACCCTCAGATATCGATTTTGGAAACAATCGGATGAAAAACAAAAAAGTTCAAGATGGCGGCCACTTTTCTCAAATCTGACAACGAATTCTCTTTTGGAATCCGCGCGGACCCTCAGATATCAATTTTGGAAGCAATCGGACGAAAAACAAAAAAGTTCAAGATGGCGGCCACTTTTCTCAAATCTGACCATGGATTCCAGTTTGGAATCCGCGCGGACCCTCAGATATCGATTTTCGAAGCAATCGGTTGAGAAACAAAAAAGTTTAAGATGGCGGCCACTTTTCTCAAATCTGACCACGGATTCCAGTTTGGAATCCGCGCGGACCCTCAGACATCGATTTTGGAAGCAATCGGTTGAGAAGCAAAAAAGTTCAAGACAATAGCCACTTTTCCTTCGTTCCTGAACCGATTGCATTCAAAATCGATAGCTAAAGGTCCACTTGGACTTTGAACACGAATCCGATGTTAGATTTGAGATAAGTGGCCGCCATCTTGAACTTTTTACTTTCTAACCGATTGTTATCAAAATCGATTCAGAGAAACTAAACGTCAGAAACTAAAAGATCAAAATGGCGGACATTTTTTCAAATCTTACAACGGAATCGTGTTCAGAGTCCATGCGGACCTCCAGATATCGATTTTAGTAACAATCTATCCACAAACAAAAAGTTCAAAATGGCGGCCACTTTTCTCAAATCTGACATCGGGTTCGTGTTCAGAGTCCACGCGGACCTCCAGATATCGATTTTGGTAACAATCGAACCAGAAACTAAAAAAATCAAAATAACAAAACTAAAAAGTTCAAGATGGCGGCCACTTTTCTCAAATCTGACAACGAATTCTCTTTTGGAATCCGCGCGGACCCTCAGATATCAATTTTGGAAGCAATCGGACGAAAAACAAAAAAGTTCAAGATGGCGGCCACTTTTCTCAAATCTGACCATGGATTCCAGTTTGGAATCCGCGCGGACCCTCAGATATCGATTTTCGAAGCAATCGGTTGAGAAACAAAAAAGTTTAAGATGGCGGCCACTTTTCTCAAATCTGACCACGGATTCCAGTTTGGAATCCGCGCGGACCCTCAGATATCGATTTTCGAAGCAATCGGTTGAGAAACAAAAAAGTTGAAAATGGCGGCCACTTTTCTCAAATCTGACAACGGATTCTCTTTTGGAATCCGCGCGGACCCTCAGACATCGATTTTGGAAGCAATCGGTTGAGAAGCAAAAAAGTTCAAGACAATAGCCACTTTTCTCAAATCTGACCACGGATTCCAGTTTGGAATCCGCGCGGACACTCAGATATCGATTTTGGAAGCAATCGGTTGAGAAAAAAAAAGTTCAAGATGGCGGCCACATTTCTCAAATCTGACCACGAATTCCAGTTTGGAATCCGCGCGGACCCTCAGATATCGATTTTGGAAACAATCGGATGAAAAACAAAAAAGTTCAAGATGGCGGCCACTTTTCTCAAATCTGACAACGAATTCTCTTTTGGAATCCGCGCGGACCCTCAGATATCAATTTTGGAAGCAATCGGACGAAAAACAAAAAAGTTCAAGATGGCGGCCACTTTTCTCAAATCTGACCATGGATTCCAGTTTGGAATCCGCGCGGACCCTCAGATATCGATTTTCGAAGCAATCGGTTGAGAAACAAAAAAGTTTAAGATGGCGGCCACTTTTCTCAAATCTGACCACGGATTCCAGTTTGGAATCCGCGCGGACCCTCAGATATCGATTTTCGAAGCAATCGGTTGAGAAACAAAAAAGTTGAAGATGGCGGCCACTTTTCTCAAATCTGACAACGGATTCTCTTTTGGAATCCGCGCGAACCCTCAGACATCGATTTTGGAAGCAATCGGTTGAGAAGCAAAAAAGTTCAAGACAATAGCCACTTTTCTCAAATCTGACCACGGATTCCAGTTTGGAATCCGCGCGGACACTCAGATATCGATTTTGGAAGCAATCGGTTGAGAAAAAAAAGTTCAAGATGGCGGCCACATTTCTCAAATCTGACCACGAATTCCAGTTTGGAATCCGCGCGGACCCTCAGATATCGATTTTGGAAACAATCGGATGAAAAACAAAAAAGTTCAAGATGGCGGCCACTTTTCTCAAATCTGACAACGAATTCTCTTTTGGAATCCGCGCGGACCCTCAGATATCAATTTTGGAAGCAATCGGACGAAAAACAAAAAAGTTCAAGATGGCGGCCACTTTTCTCAAATCTGACCATGGATTCCAGTTTGGAATCCGCGCGGACCCTCAGATATCGATTTTCGAAGCAATCGGTTGAGAAACAAAAAAGTTTAAGATGGCGGTCACTTTTCTCAAATCTGACCACGGATTCCAGTTTGGAATCCGCGCGGACCCTCAGATATCGATTTTCGAAGCAATCGGTTGAGAAACAAAAAAGTTGAAGATGGCGGCCACATTTCTCAAATCTGACCACGAATTCCAGTTTGGAATCCGCGCGGACCCTCAGATATCGATTTTGGAAACAATCGGATGAAAAACAAAAAAGTTCAAGATGGCGGCCACTTTTCTCAAATCTGACAACGAATTCTCTTTTGGAATCCGCGCGGACCCTCAGATATCAATTTTGGAAGCAATCGGACGAAAAACAAAAAAGTTCAAGATGGCGGCCACTTTTCTCAAATCTGACCATGGATTCCAGTTTGGAATCCGCGCGGACCCTCAGATATCGATTTTCGAAGCAATCGGTTGAGAAACAAAAAAGTTTAAGATGGCGGCCACTTTTCTCAAATCTGACCACGGATTCCAGTTTGGAATCCGCGCGGACCCTCAGATATCGATTTTCGAAGCAATCGGTTGAGAAACAAAAAAGTTGAAGATGGCGGCCACTTTTCTCAAATCTGACAACGGATTCTCTTTTGGAATCCGCGCGGACCCTCAGACATCGATTTTGGAAGCAATCGGTTGAGAAGCAAAAAAGTTCAAGACAATAGCCACTTTTCCTTCGTTCCTGAACCGATTGCATTCAAAATCGATAGCTAAAGGTCCACTTGGACTTTGAACACGAATCCGATGTTAGATTTGAGATAAGTGGCCGCCATCTTGAACTTTTTACTTTCTAACCGATTGTTATCAAAATCGATTCAGAGAAACTAAACGTCAGAAACTAAAAGATCAAAATGGCGGACATTTTTCAAATCTTACAACGGAATCGTGTTCAGAGTCCATGCGGACCTCCAGATATCGATTTTAGTAACAATCTATCCACAAACTAAAAAGTTCAAAATGGCGGCCACTTTTCTCAAATCTGACATCGGGTTCGTGTTCAGAGTCCACGCGGACCTCCAGATATCGATTTTGGTAACAATCGAACCAGAAACTAAAAAAATCAAAATAACAAAACTAAAAAGTTCAAGATTTCGGCCACTTTTCTCAAATCTGACAACGAATTCTCTTTTGGAATCCGCGCGGACCCTCAGATATCAATTTTGGAAGCAATCGGACGAAAAACAAAAAAGTTCAAGATGGCGGCCACTTTTCTCAAATCTGACCACGAATTCCAGTTTGGAATCCGCGCGGACCCTCAGATATCGATTTTGGAAACAATCGGATGAAAAACAAAAAAGTTCAAGATGGCGGCCACTTTTCTCAAATCTGACAACGAATTCTCTTTTGGAATCCGCGCGGACCCTCAGATATCAATTTTGGAAGCAATCGGACGAAAAACAAAAAAGTTCAAGATGGCGGCCACTTTTCTCAAATCTGACCATGGATTCCAGTTTGGAATCCGCGCGGACCCTCAGATATCGATTTTCGAAGCAATCGGTTGAGAAACAAAAAAGTTTAAGATGGCGGCCACTTTTCTCAAATCTGACCACGGATTCCAGTTTGGAATCCGCGCGGACCCTCAGATATCGATTTTCGAAGCAATCGGTTGAGAAACAAAAAAGTTGAAAATGGCGGCCACTTTTCTCAAATCTGACAACGGATTCTCTTTTGGAATCCGCGCGGACCCTCAGACATCGATTTTGGAAGCAATCGGTTGAGAAGCAAAAAAGTTCAAGACAATAGCCACTTTTCTCAAATCTGACCACGGATTCCAGTTTGGAATCCGCGCGGACACTCAGATATCGATTTTGGAAGCAATCGGTTGAGAAAAAAAAAGTTCAAGATGGCGGCCACATTTCTCAAATCTGACCACGAATTCCAGTTTGGAATCCGCGCGGACCCTCAGATATCGATTTAGGAAACAATCGGATGAAAAACAAAAAAGTTCAAGATGGCGGCCACTTTTCTCAAATCTGACCATGGATTCCAGTTTGGAATCCGCGCGGACCCTCAGATATCGATTTTCGAAGCAATCGGTTGAGAAACAAAAAAGTTTAAGATGGCGGCCACTTTTCTCAAATCTGACCACGGATTCCAGTTTGGAATCCGCGCGGACCCTCAGATATCGATTTTCGAAGCAATCGGTTGAGAAACAAAAAAGTTGAAGATGGCGGCCACTTTTCTCAAATCTGACAACGGATTCTCTTTTGGAATCCGCGCGGACCCTCAGACATCGATTTTGGAAGCAATCGGTTGAGAAGCAAAAAAGTTCAAGACAATAGCCACTTTTCCTTCGTTCCTGAACCGATTGCATTCAAAATCGATAGCTAAAGGTCCACTTGGACTTTGAACACGAATCCGATGTTAGATTTGAGATAAGTGGCCGCCATCTTGAACTTTTTACTTTCTAACCGATTGTTATCAAAATCGATTCAGAGAAACTAAACGTCAGAAACTAAAAGATCAAAATGGCGGACATTTTTTTCAAATCTTACAACGGAATCGTGTTCAGAGTCCATGCGGACCTCCAGATATCGATTTTAGTAACAATCTATCCACAAACTAAAAAGTTCAAAATGGCGGCCACTTTTCTCAAATCTGACATCGGGTTCGTGTTCAGAGTCCACGCGGACCTCCAGATATCGATTTTGGTAACAATCGAACCAGAAACTAAAAAAATCAAAATAACAAAACTAAAAAGTTCAAGATGGCGGCCACTTTTCTCAAATCTGACAACGAATTCTCTTTTGAAATCCGCGCGGACCCTCAGATATCAATTTTGGAAGCAATCGGACGAAAAACAAAAAAGTTCAAGATGGCGGCCACTTTTCTCAAATCTGACCATGGATTCCAGTTTGGAATCCGCGCGGACCCTCAGATATCGATTTTCGAAGCAATCGGTTGAGAAACAAAAAAGTTTAAGATGGCGGCCACTTTTCTCAAATCTGACCACGGATTCCAGTTTGGAATCCGCGCGGACCCTCAGATATCGATTTTCGAAGCAATCGGTTGAGAAACAAAAAAGTTGAAAATGGCGGCCACTTTTCTCAAATCTGACAACGGATTCTCTTTTGGAATCCGCGCGGACCCTCAGACATCGATTTTGGAAGCAATCGGTTGAGAAGCAAAAAAGTTCAAGACAATAGCCACTTTTCTCAAATCTGACCACGGATTCCAGTTTGGAATCCGCGCGGACACTCAGATATCGATTTTGGAAGCAATCGGTTGAGAAAAAAAAAGTTCAAGATGGCGGCCACATTTCTCAAATCTGACCACGAATTCCAGTTTGGAATCCGCGCGGACCCTCAGATATCGATTTTGAAAGCAATCGGTTGAGAAAAAAAAAACGCACAATTCGTCAGACATGTTTATTAACACACAACTGCTCGGAAGTGCGATTTTTGAAAATCATACGAGCGACTTGGCAGTAGAATCTCCATAGTAATTTTGACATTTTCTACTGCCAAGTCGCTCGTATGATTTTCAAAAATCGCACTTCTGGAGTGCGATTTTTGAACATCACACGTTCATACGAGTAGTAGAAAAATTCATAATCTCCGTAGTAATTTTGACATTTTCTACTACTCGTTTGAACGTGTGATGTTCAAAAATCGCACTCTTGGTTGCTCTTGGTCCATCTGTGCGGCGTATCGCTACATGTAGCATGGGCACGTGGGTATTTTTATTATTACTCGTGCGGCGCGGCGGCACGACGGCGCGGCGGCGCGGTGCCCGCTCCCTCAACACCCCTCCGCACCCGGCGACTCATTGAAGATATACGCGCGCGGTACGAAAATTGATTACAAAATGTTGATTTTCAAATCTACATTTTATTAGATACTTTAAAAACCCGTTTTATTTAGGTCTACTGTAACTTGTAAATTCATTAAAATAGATCGAAATATTTTCCGAAGTAAGTTATTGCCCAAAAATAATAAAACTGTGATCGAAAACGAAAACTTTTAGATTATTGTGCAAGACGATATATTCAAAGTAATTAATACGTACAAAAAGACAAAAATTGATCGACTAAATTTCCTGAAGTAGTTATGGAACAAAAACGGTAGTTTTATATTTCTCCCTTCCTAAATTCTAAAATGTTCCTGGATACCGTCACATAATATGCTAATTAGTATATACTGACAAATACCAAAGGAATTTCGGGTCGAACATTTTTCCACCGAGAGCTACGACAGATTTTTATGTTTAGGTACAAATACCTAACTTCCGAATAAAAAAAATCTTTGATTCTTTGTCAACCATAATCTTTATACTTCACTTTATCACACTACAAAGTTTCAGGGATCGATAAATTATTGTTAGGGTGTCCATACAAGGAAACTGCTCAGTGACTAGACTATTTACAAATGCCAGGTCGTTTTCCTCCGTCCCTAAAGGATACAATTTCCTTCGCGTTACACAAAACATACATTTCCTAATTTGCTCACAGCACTTCCCTGCGCAGAGAATATTTAATTTATCGCTGACGTTGACGTTTAAAGCATAGGGTTGAATTTAATATTTTATGATAATTATTGTAGACTTAACTCGAGGTAATGGTTTCAGCTTATGTACAGTCAAGAGCACGTCAAGCTTGACACTTTGGACTTTGTACCGTTCTTATTTAGTGCGCCATACGCGTTACAATCGAACTGGAGTGCGATTTTTGAATCTCATACGTTGAACTCAGCAGTTGAAAATGTATAGAGATACGCATCTTTCTACTGCTGATTTGACTATCAAAAATCGCACTCCTGGAGTATGATTTTTTAATGTCAAATCAGCAGTAGAAAGATGCACGTTTCCATAGTAATATTGACATTTTCAACTGCTGAGTTCAAAGAATGAGTTTCAAAAATCGCACTCCTGCAAGTGTAAAGATTGATGTGCTCTTGACTGTACCTAAAATATCCAGACTTGTAGAACTTTTTAGAGCAAATTGGAATAAGATAATGGTTTGTTGGTGGATGGAGGTCAGGGGATGGAGCGGTGGACGAACCGAGACAAGGTCGAGGATCGGGAGCGAAGCCCTCGGCGTCCAGGTCGTCATACCTCACAAAGTCGTAACGAGGTTGGATGGGTCCCTTACCTTTGACTTGTCTGGGTGTTCACTAGTTGCGATTGCGAATGAATTCACACTTGAATTAATGGGCGCAGTAGATCTTGTCTGAACTTTCAGGCTTATAGGGTACTTTGGTTCTGTTATTGTCTTGACGCATCGTAAATCAGACAGAAAATGTTCAATTGAAAAATATAATCAAAATGTGATAATCCCATTACAAGTTCCATCAAAATTCATTGTTAGTTATTTAATGTAATCAACTAGTCGTACACAATCTACTATACAATGTAGCATATAATTGTCATAAAGCTTTGCTAAATATGCACTTTGCGTATGGTGACAAGATTTTTTTGTAAAGTGGGGTACACACAGTGAAAATGTACTATGTATTTGTAATTTTTTAATATTCTATACATATAATAAAAATCTAAACTTAGCATGGATGTACTTTTTATGAAGATAGGTATTTGCAAAAATAATTGATGGCGATGGAATACATTGAGTCCATATTTTGGAATTTTTGTCCGTTTGTCTGTTTATGTGTTTGTTTGTGCACGCATCACTTAAAACTAGGTATTAAGATAAGGGTACTCATGCGAAATCGCCGACATAGGAGCTAGAATTTCAATTATGAAGTCAAAAGGTTGAAACAAAATGTATTTTTAGACATGACACAGAATATTGACATAAAAGCCCTGTGCTGCAAAAAGGCGTGCTTTTCATACCACAACCCACATAGAAGAAAACCTTGACCGCTTTCAAGCTTTTCATTTCCAAGCTCAATAAAGCCTCTACTCATGCATGTTAGCCTTTATAGAGAGACTGAAAAAGCTGAAAAGGTGCTTTATCAAAGCTAGCTGTCACGCCTATAGGTAACGTAAGTAATACGTACAACCACAACACAAAATGGCACATGGCAGTCTGTCATTGCCATAGCAAGGCCATAGTGACGAAATGAACTCGGGAACATCAATGCGGTTCGGAAACCGTATTCAAGTGGAACATGTTGCTACTATGAAAGGGCGTGTCTAAGTGCGTACAACTGACACGCAGATCAGCACGGGCTGAAAGAAGGCATTTGAACAACTTTTACTATGGTATGGGACCATGGAACCAAAATCGAAATCGCGAAAAATATCTGCTGTGTATTATATTATTTAGGTCGAGTAGGGTAGGATTGCAGTTTTGTATGGAACAGCAGATTTTTTTTCCCGCCATTGTGAGGTTGGTCCTATAGAGAAAGTTGTTCAGTGTTATGGTCTGATCATCCCCTTAAAAACTGTCAGCAAATTAAGAAGGAATTCCAATTCAGTTAAATCTGTTTATTTTATTTACGAATTTACGATCATAGCTTTTGATCCTGATGCTATAAATAGCTATACAATATTATGTTCGGCAGTTCAACATTTTTCACAGCACGTTCTTTTTGTGTGAAGGCTGATTTTCTATGAATTTTCGTCGGTGCACTCAGTAGTTTACATTAAGTAAATGTGCAAATTACGTGGAAACGTTGCAGCATTTCCACATTAAGGAAGATTAATAGTTTAGTTTAAAGCGAAATAAGACGAGGATGTGAGGAAATTTAACTATCGTTGCATGTGCGCTTCAAGCTTAATGCTCAGATTAAGCTTCATACCTGTCTACATCTTCTATTTAATTATAATGAGCATGCATCTTTGACTACTTATACGTGTATAAGGACTGGCCTTGGGGTAGCATTTCCCCTCTGCCACGGTATAAGACAAATTGATCATGTGCATTAACACTCAATTTTATACCTTATCATTATCACTAAACGAGACAGCCTATAATTGCGAAACAATAATTTTGAACTAAGAACGTTTGGGGTTCACACGAGACTAATTTTCATGATTTTTAACATTCAAAATTAGAATCTAAAGTTATGTGGAACAAACTCCAAAGTTGCGGATTTCATGTTACCTCGCCCCCCGGAAAAAGTGGCAGAAATATTTGGTAGTAGAATGACACGCGTAACTAGTCCATAAATATGAATATAATGCACATGAATATGTTTGAAGGTTTGAACAAATAAATCTAAACTATTATAAAACTGTAATAGAAGGTGTGTCTGTACATTGAAGATATTTACAAAAAAAAAGATTATTATATGGTTTTTAGGCTTCCCTGATTCAAATTCACAATTTTTTTGACTTTTTGTCTGTCTGTTTGTTTATTTGTTTGTTTGTTTATGTGTTTGTTTGTTCGAGCATCACGCAAAAATTACTGAACCGATTTTGATGAAACTTTTTTTGTTTGATAGCTTATGATCTGACTTAAAATCTGGTATATAATTTATGCGGACGAAGTGGCGGGTAAAAGCTCGTAGATAAGTAAGTTCAGATAGCTCTAGCGTTATCTTACTTGCAACAAAATGTGAGTTCCTGATCTCTCTTTGGGAATATTTGCCTTTGATAGACTTAAGTATGTATAGCATACATACAGGTTCATAGAGTGTGGTGTGTGGACTATAATGAATAATGATGTATCAAGGAGTGTAGAAGATTGGCTATGTAAGCCACATGAGAGCTCATCAACGCCAACAACGGAATTGAAGCAGTCGCCGTGGCCGAAATCGGTCAGGAGCAATCATCATCATCATCATCATCATCATCATCATCAAGGAGTGTGTTAGATTGGATTATTGACCTGCCTGCCCCGATAACGTGATTAGTGTCCTTGTGATAAGATAACCTGTCAATTATGTATAACAGACACAATACATAAACAATTGCTATCGGGCAATTGTTATTGTAATTGTACATCATAAGTGTTTCAGTAATTTATTTTTGGGCATAGGCCCACCACATATTCCCACCACAGTAATTATTATGTAAACCAGCCAGAAATCAGCCTACCTATTGTGTAAGTTCCCGAAAAAATCGGTAACGAATTATGACTGTGTTAAGGTAATTTTTAGGTAATATTTTGATTCTGTAATCATCAAAATGCAGTGTCTAAAATGAATTTAAAACGCTAAGAACTGCCAAAAAACTACATTCCAATTTGATGCTGATTGAATCGGGTTACACAATAAGATAAGACCCCAGGATCAACCACTCAACATTGTCTTTCAGTATTTATTCAAATTACAATTTACAACAGAGATCAGACTTTTTATTCCATCTAGTACCGAACTACTGAACTTTTCTACATCCTCAATTACTCGCCCTTTAGTTTTAAATCATGTCTATGACTAGTCCGTTTATTGTCTCTTGGACAAAGTTCACAAAGGCATTTCTTGGCTCATCCAAAGTTAAGCGAAGCTCGCAAGGATAGGATAGGAGGCAAAGTGAAAGAACGCTCGGGCTCGGCGCAAAGTGAGTAATTGGCGAGTTGGATCCCGGACAGTTCATGCTGAAATAAATCCGCAACTACCCACCCGTGAGCTGTTTGAACTCAGACGTAATTAATTTGTTAAGAGAATAAGGGATGCGATTTTATTTAGTATCGCAAGCAAGTAACTGAGCATAGAATGTGGTAAATTCGAAAAGATATTCCTCTGATATTCTTGACAACTTGCTAGCTTTCTATGTACTATGTACCCAAAGGGGGAAAGCGAGACCCTATTACTAAGCCTACGTTGTCCTTCCGTCCATCTGTCCTATATACAGGGTGAAATTGATATCATTGGCATCCTTTTAAACGAAGAATCTATCCATCAAACTGAACAACTTTTACTATGGGAGCAAACCGATCGGAGCAAAAAGAAAATCAGCTGTTGCATACATTTGGGTCGAGTAGGCATTGCAGTTTAGTATGGGACAACAGATTTTTTAGTTGCTCCGATTGGTTTGCTCCCATAGTAAAAGTTGTTCAGTTTGATGGGTAGACTCTTAGTTTGAAAGGATGCTAATGATATCAATTTCACCCTGTATAAGGGCTGTAGCTAGATGATTAAAATTTGCACAACATTTGCGCATTTGCTGACAAATAAAAATAATAAAATTTTTACACCCTGTATAGATTTTGTTACAAATTATTTTCAGGTTTTGATTCTGTATTGTAAAAAAGAAATCATTTTCTTCTGTCAAGTATGTAGTTATGATTCATTTTCATGTTCACAAGGCGAGAAAAAAAATGTCGTAGCATATTATTCTGTCCATTTTCGTTTTTACAGTGCTTTTAAAATAAAATGCACCGTAAACCAGTAAAATAACAGTAATTGCATGGCAGTGATTGCCTCAGGCTGGGCAGAGGTAAGCTGCACGCATGGTTGCTTTCTGCCAAACCACCTCTACGTGCCGCAAATATCCGCCCTTTGAACGATTGTCATTTGGTTTCGTATTATTGATAAATGAGCTTTTATATTATATGGACTTAACGTTATTTTCCGTATGCAAATTTTGGGCAAAGCTAGTGAAATTGTCTTGGGCAATGTTACATAGACCTTGATTGAGATACAAACAATAAACTACTGAAAATATAGGAACTTGAATGTACTTGAATGTAGACTTGAATATAATAAAAGACATTTAGTATATGAAGTCATGCTTATATCTTTGTATTTATAGGTAGGGGAAGATTGGGTCCCTTCGTACAGTTTTCACCCATCATCTACAGCCGATATAGCAACAAATTTTCGTCTACTCTACTTCCTTGCTCCTCGTCTTCAATTTTGTAATGTTACACCATGTTTCTGTAAAAATAAATTAATCTATCAGGAATCACCAACCATATTGTGTCGCGTACTAATGTGCCCCATTCCATGATGTCCGAAGGTACCCCATGATATACAGGGTGAAATTGATATCAGTAGCATCCTTTTAAACTAAGAGTCTACCCATCAAACTGAACAACTTTCACTATGGGAGGAAACCAATCAGAGCAAAAAAATAGTCAGCTGTTCCATACTAAACTGCAATGCCTACTCGACTCTAATGTATGCGACAGCTGATTTTTTTTTGCTCTGATCTGTTTGCTCCCATAGTGAAAGTTGTTCAGTTTGATGGGTAGACTCTTAGTTTAAAAGGATGCTAATGATATCAATTTCACCCTGTATAAGTTAAAAAAAATCTATTTTCTAGAAACGTAACGTAAAGCAAGAAAATAATTTGTCATTAAAACTTTGTTAAGGATATTTACTTGTCATAAAGGTAATTATCATGTTAGAAATGTAATAAAAGTAGTTACAATGCGGTCGTGAATTACCATAAAATATTTACTCACTAAGTGCAAAAACACTTTGCTACCTGTCGTATTATGTGTAATGGCGCTGCTGTCGCAGCTTACCGGTCTAACGATGCGGTCGAACAAAGGCTACGTACACGTGAAAAGACATGACCGTACTCCACTTAGTTTTTCTGTAAAATTTACTGTATGTATGTGCCCCTTGTACGAAAGGTGCCAATCTTCCCCTATACTATAAGAAGACTGTTTGTTTAACCCAATATAGGATAGGAGCTCGACAATATACTGGGTGAAACGTAACGAGGGACCCTTCCTTCTTTCCCTAAGAAACATGGATCTAAATCAAATTAAAAATGTCGGACGTCTCATACAAAAAAGCGGATCAGTCAATCTATTCTCTATGGGAGGTCCAAATCTATAAACCACGTACTCTACTCATCGAACTTTTACTATGGGAGAAAACCAATCAGAACAACCAATCAGATCAGTTTAGTACGGGACAGCTGATACATTTCCTTACACCCGGTATTGCCGTCTGTAGCACTACATTTACAATTACAACCTATTTTCCCCTTAGCTATAATAACCCTGTTTCTTTTATATGGGTATTTCTTACGGAAGAGAAAAAAAAAATTTTTTTTTTTTACAATAAGTATTTTTAATTTCTACTCATGTATTCTAAAGTGCATCCAAAATAATGGTTTTCAATATACAAGGTCACGCTTAAAAACCTTTGCAAGAGGTTGAAAATGGGGTGCAAAAGTATGGTTGTGACATTGAGCAGCATGGCTGTGACCGTTGATGACATTTTAGCTTTTCTTTTGTCCTCAATACTTTGAGTGTTGTTTTTACTCCGTGGAATCTAAAACAATAAGAAATTCGATGTTAGATAAACAAAGTAATTCGATCTCACAATATTTATGTTCATATTTAATGTCTTACTGCTGCTGTCAAAAATAATTAATAGTTGGTACGTCACAACCATGCATTGCTATGTCACAGCCATGGTCTCAAAAAGCCATGGTCTCAAAAAGCTATGGTTGTGACTGCCTTGGTTGTGACATTTTCGTGCCGTGTCCAACATAACCTAAAAACTAGATGAGTTCTTTCCAATATCTTACTTTTAGCAGAAACTATTTAGTTTAGTTTACAATTCATAAAAAAACACCAGCATTACAAATTGTACTTACCTTTTATAATTCGGGCATGGCCTGGACAGGTTTAGATTGTCACTTTTCAAAATAAGACACAAAAACTATTTTTTATATTCAATTCGCTATTCACTCACACCGTCCGGGAAAGGGGAGGCCTAGAATGTTGCCAAAGAAGAAAAATATATAGTGATACCAGCTTTTAATTATCTTACGTTTCTACCGTTTTGGAAGAAAAAATATTTTGTGGCATGGCTGTGATAAAAAAATTTCGGACAAACTTTATAAAGTTTTATATTTTACACTTATTACCAAAACGAAACAATCAATTTATTTTGCGATTAGTTGAACGCACATAAAATGAATGGCAATGCATTTATTTCCAATAAATCGAAAGTGAATTCAGAAAAAATAAATTTGTAGAATATTTCGGTGAGCGGACACAGCATGGCTGTGACTTTTTGGTCATGGTGGTATGTGTAAATGCAAGAACTGTATATTTTATGAGTAATTAACCTTTCAGTATAGTAAATAAAGTTAATTACTACTATAATTGGAAAAATAAACAAGAGTGACTTCGCCCAGCTAACCAATTCTCACGAAAGACACTATTTTTCGTCAGAATAAGAATTACCCATATATCATACCTATTATAGGTATTTTATAGCCTACACTTTCACTCTTCTCTCACAAAATTGCGGAAAACAAGATTCTCATCTCTGATAAAGACGAGAATCACTGGCGTGAGAAAAATCAATCCAAAATATTAAAATGGGAAATGAAATTATTTTGTATCATCTCCGTAAAAGGTGAGGAGGAAAATCCATCACGGGAAAGTAGATAATCTGCTCGCCAGACAGACACTGGTGGTTTGTTTTGAAGATAGTAAAAAAACCGGCCAAGTGAAGTCGGTCTCGCACACCGAGGGTTCCGTTACCACCACAAATTTAACAAAAAAAAGTTTTCTTAGCACGAACACGACTCACACTTGAACGGTTTTTATTATTTTTTTTTTTTTTACTTTAGAGTAGGTATGCACTGATGTCAGCATGCACCAACTTTGAAGCTTGAGTGTTTACCGTTTTTCGGTAGATTTTTGACTTTTTGTTTTTTATTATTAATTATAATTTAAACTTAATTTCAACATAAAACACATAGGTATGGTGTGAAAATCTCAACTGGATAATTATTAAAATACGGTTCAAAAGATGAATGGATGGATGGGCGGACGGACAGACAGACGACGCCGTAGACTTAATACCAGGAGCGTGTGAATTCTCTATGCTTAATACCCATAAACTTAATATATGGTAATACTACAGAGTATTATAATTACTACCGTAAGTAATACTGTTCCTTTGGCACCTATTAGGTACCAAAACCCTAAAACGCAAACATCATCAATGAATCTAAGATTATTTAAATCTGGGACGATTCAACGGGTGAAGTGCTCCTCAAGAGACGTTGAGTTAGCTATTAGGTATTTGAAATAAGATAAGATAAGATAAATATTCTTTATCTATTTGTTTTCTTTTTTTTAGACTAATTTGTTTGCAAAATTTAAATTTTTCTGAACCGGATGTCAACCCACCGCACGGGCACACTCACCCTATAATAAAAAAGTATCCATGAGTATATTAGCGCTTTCTTATCGTGCTGAAATGATAAAAAATCATTTTTGCGTCAAAACTTAAAATGCGAATAACTTTAAATTTTAACTATCAAAATAATGAAATTATTGTTTCAAATCTGTTGGGGTGTATGAGGTTTTGCGCTAATTCATTAACACGTTGTATACAGGGTGAAATTGATATCATTAGCATCCTTTTAAACTAAGAGTCTACCCATCAAACTGAACAACTTTTACTATGGGAGCAAACTGATCGGAGCAACTAAAAAATCTGCTGTCCCATACTAAACTGCAGTGCCTACTCGACTCAAATGTATGCAACAGCAGATTTTTTTTTGCTCCGATCGGTTTGCTCCCATAGTAAAAGTTGTTCAATTCGATTTAATAGGTCTGTATGGCTTAATTAAAGGGGAAAGAGTACAGCCCATTAGAAGTCTAAAACTGTATGGAACCCCTGGTCGAAAATCACTGGTCTTTTTTTTGTAATGTTACGACTTTTAGCTCTCATAACTTTAAAATTTGAAGTAACTTATGAGATTTTTTTGTCCATTATTTCCGAAACCAGTGATTTTCGACCAGGGGTTCCATAGAGTTTTAGACTTCTAATGGGCTGTACTCTTTCCCCTTTAAGCCATACAGACCTATTAAAAATCACCCTATATAATTTTTATTTATCTAGCCAGAATACATTTTACTATTGTAGGTACGGGTTATTTTACAATTTAAACTAACGCGTTATATTTCTGTTTATGTATTCTATGTTATATTATATACACTACACATCCCTATGATCACCACAATACCACATTCAATCTCAGACAAGATGCATACAACAGAGACTCTATATTATGTCTGATAGATAGAATAGATATTTGCGGTTCAGCCGTGCTACAGGTACCAACATATTATACCTACTACAACATCGGCAAGGCACACTCGGCTTACTATTGTTACAGTAAGTAATAAAATTAAAGGATACGAATATGGTATCATCATCATCATCTCAGCCAATGGACGCTAGACTGCTGGACATAGGCCTCCCCCGAGGATCGCCACAACGACCGGTCCTGTGCTCCTTTTGCCCCTTGAATATGGTATATTAGTATATTACACACACATCACAACATCGTGAGGAAACCGGCATGCTTCAATTTCGAGGCATGTTTTGTACCCACTGTCCATTATTATTAGAGATCGGATAATCAGATGCATATTTACCTAAAATTCACTTTTTTCGCCACGAAAACAGGCTATGGATATACCTTTCTGAATAAACTTATTTAAAAAAATCGGGCCACCCACACTGTTTTGTCATACTGATCCTCGGGTAGTCACACCACTATGATATAACCTACATCCGACAAAATGAACAACTTGGACAATATGAACAACTCTGACAACATGAAAAACTCTGACAACAGTATTCAAATGTCCAAGTTCTACGATATTTTGTATGTCGATAAATCTTTTAGCAATCCCGGGACTTCAGAACGATCCTGGGATTGTTTCATAAAATAAACGAACTAAGACGTGTCCACATGATTCTTATGAAAAGTGAAGTTTAGGTAAATATGCATCCGAATATCCGATCTCTAATTATTATATAACTTTGATGTTCTGAGGTTGCAGAATATCTCTGACTACCCCCTCGGGGAATATAATCGTGAGCATATGCTTATGGTTATGCTAAATAATTACCTACATTATATAATTTAACTGTATGCTAATCTACTCTATTCTCTATTCTTAATTTATTCACTATAATATTACTGGTTGTAAGGAGAGCATGTGCCATTGTAACAGACTGTATTGCAGAAACAGTGAGATCAACATAATAACATCAACGTAATTGATTATTACATTAATTAATAATAAAAATGCTAATGCTTGCCATGTAATTTCAAGAACGACAGATGTATTTAATATTATGTTCATAGTGTTCATACATTAATTAATAACAAAAGAATAATAATAACAATCCAAAAAGTGAAAAATTCCCTGTTTCTACTGATAATATAATATTACGAGCTTTTACCCGCGACTTCGTCCGCATAAATTATATACCTGATTTTAAGTCAGATGATAGGCTATCAAACAAAAAAAGTTTTATCAAAATCGGTTCAGTAGTTGTTGCGTGATACTCGAACAAACAAACACCCAAACAAACAAACAAACAAACGAACAAACAAACAAACAACAAACAAGCAAACAAACAAACAAACAGACAGACAAAAAATCCAAAAATTGGTGATTTGGAATCAGGGACATCTAAAAATCATATCGTAATCTTTTTTTTGTAAATATCTGCAGTGTACAGACACACTTCTGTTACAGTTTTATAATAGTTTAGATACATATTATTATGCGTCGTGCACCTTGTTTGGAACGATAACTAAACAATTTTATGGTTTCATTTTTATGAAGCACGGCTATCATAAGTTCAGGAGTGCGAATTTTGAAACTCATTCGCTGAGTTCAGCAGTTGAAAACGTCAAAATTACTGTGGAGATATGCATCTTTCTACTGCTGATTTGATATTAAAAAATCATACTCCAGCAGTGCGATTTTTGAAAGTCAAATCTGCAGTAGAAAGATGCGTATTTCCATACATTTTCAACTGCTGAGTTCAACGTATGAGATTCAAAAATCGCACTCCTGGTAACACGAGACTGGTATTAGCAGTTTTGTAATTTTTATGTCTTCGTCGTCGTCGAACGTCTTATGGTCGTATTTCATTTACTGAATCACTAAAATTTTAACGCTATTCAATGATTGATTACATTGATACCGAATCAAAAATAATTCAATTTTCTGGAACAATTCTATTTCACTACTCAGAAACAAAATTATCGACCCTCAACGGAGAAGATTAGCTTATGCTCTTCACCCCTCTTATTTGACGAGATATGTGGGAATTATTTATACTATGCCGACGTGATTAGGAATAGGGGTCGCTTTATCGCTATATCAACGTTTTAATTGGTACTTGGTTGGTACTATTTTGTTAGGGAGGTATGGGAAGGATTCTTGACATGCATTTCAAAATCGTTTATCTACATAACAATTTCATATTGTCACATAATGGCCCCGATTCGGACTGTGCCACGACTTAACTAAATTTATTCCTGTCACTTTCTAAAATAAGATTAAGAAAAGAGACAGAAAACCAACAGCTGACTTTAGTGCTGTCAAAGTGACGTTTTTGGTTTTCTGTCTCTTTTCTTAATCTTATTTTAGAAAGTGACAGGAATAAATTTAGTTAAGTCGTGGCACAGTCCGAATCGGGGCCATGGCCATTGTATACTTGGATATGTTGTGTGACATATATGAATGACGAAAATGCAGACATTTTCGTCGTCTTGATAAGGTAAAGCTATGTAATTCAATATTTTATAAATAAATAAATATCTTGGACAATGTCACACAAATTATCTAGTCACATTTAAAGTACCAGAATCTAGCCTGGACTTGTATTATGATGACTAGACAACGATATAGAATACATATATAGATACAAACATCCATGACTCGGGTACAAATATTCATATTCATCAAACAAATATTTGTCCCTTACGGGATTCGAACCCGCGACCCTCGGCACAGCAGGCAGGTTCACTACCGACTGTGCTACCGGGCCGTCGAATCGAATATTGTATGCTTAATTGTACTTTATACATTTTGTTTTGTTTAAAGATGTGTGGTTGTACAGTTTCTGGCCGCATCTTCTCTACAACGGAACACCTTCAGTCTGCAGAGGGCTGTCTCTTACACCCTGTATTTACAAGAAATAAGAATACATGTACAGTCGGCCGCAATAAGTTGTATACACTTTTGTTCTGCGTCGTAGTATGTATGTACTAAAGTGTATACTTACAGGGTGTAACAAAACACCCTAGTAATACTTAAGCGGGTGCTTCAGACCATCAATCTGAACAACTTTCACTATGGATCCAATGTCGAGAAAAAATAAAAAAATCCGCCATCCCATACATTTGAGTCGAGACGGTACTACAGTTTTGTATGAAAGGGCGGATTTTTTTGTTTCGCGATTTCGAATTTGGCTCCATACCATAGTGAAAGTTGTTCAGTTTCATGGGCTGAAGCTTTGGCTGCAGCATCCCCTTAAGTATTACTAGGGTGTTTTGTTACACCCTGTATAACTTATTGCGGCCGACTGTACTAATAATAATAGTACACCTTACCTGTAATTATAACATAGGTATACCTCTAAACTTCACCTAACCTATCCACATCTAGGTTATAATAAATTGAATTCAATACAGCGATAGGGATTACTATACAAGTTCCACATAGGAGATAGAGTGTAGTGGAGCGCAGTTGAGAGTCGGGCGGCGACGGTCGGTCGCACAAATCAATGTAATGTGCTGCAGCGAAGCAATCACGAGAAGCCTGGAGTCTGAAGTCTAGACTAGACTGTGTGCTGAGCTGAGCCAACCTTCGAGAGATCGCTCTTTAATTAATATAATGAGATCTGATCCATTATTGAATTACTATTGAACGATCCAATTTATTCATTCAAGATGAATCAAAAAAATTTTCCTTTTGTTTGTTAGTTTGTATGTAAAAACATGCTCTAAGTCTAAGGGATCTCGCGCACTAGCCGAACACGATCACCATCCGACCAAATAAACTACCACGACCAATTTCTATAGGATTGAAAGTTGTTCAGTGTCATGGTCTGATCATCCTCTTAAAAAGCGGTCAAGTGCGAGTCGGGCTACTCGCGCACCGAGGGTTCCGTACCACACCACTACAGAACACAACATTATTAACCTAGAAAAAAAAACTTTTTGTCCGGGACCTTTAGCGCGAGACCGACTCACACTTGGCCGGTTTTTAGTATTTGTTATTATTTTGTAAAGTGTGCTCTATAATCACACTAAGTTTGACGCTTGTATGTATTACCGTTTTTACGATAGAGCGTGAAGAAAAAAAACGTTGATAAAAACTAGTTTCTTGTTGAGAACCCCCCTTAATTTTTAACTTTTTGACATTTTTATTATTTGTTAACAAATCCGCCATAATAACGCATAATCTGAGAAAATTTCAACTATCTAGCTACGGTTCAAAAGTTACAGCCCTAAATAGGTAGGACAGACGGACGGACGGACGGACGGACAACGTAGGCTTAGTAATAGGGTCCCGTTTTCACCCTTTGGGTACGGAACCCAAAAAAGAACGGTGGGAAAGAAGTTTGGCGGACGGCCATGTAATTTGAGACCCAGACTTCCGTACATGACTGAATGACAAACTTAGTAGGTGATACGTGTAGAGAGAAACACAAAACTAACAAAAAAGTAAATTGGTTGTAACCTGTAGAAGTTGGGGGAAAGGTATTTCTCCTTATGATACCTTTTGTATCAAGTGTGTGAAACTCATAATCTTTCTTATTAGATAGTCCACTCAATCTTCTACGCACTCACGATAGCCGTACAATATTATGATAATGGAAGAAAACGAAATCACACACACAATCAGTTCAACCAAGCCAAATAGGTACGATCCGTAACGACCAAAAAATACCTCAGTGATAATATTAAATGAAAATAGCGGTCGTGGTTGCGTTTTGCTTTTGCTACTGCTTTTTGGATGATTTGTCTATTTTACTAGTAATTTCTACTTTTGAATCCAGACTTCTGGAGACTTTGATTTGACTTCTTGAGATTGTGGCTAGCCAAGTAGTGTCCAAAAAGGCACGACTTGCTATACACAATGGTGTGTTGGTGCCTACACTTATGTATGGCAGTGAGTGCGGGGTATGGCAGAAGAAGCATACAAGTAAAATTAATGCTGTTGAAATGCGTTCCTTGCGAAGTATGTGTGGTGTCACGATGAGAGATAGAGTGAGAAATTGTGTAATAAGAGATCGATGTAAATTGAAAGAAGATGTTGTGACAAGAATAGAGAAAGGTATCCTTCGTTGGTTTGGTCATGTGGAGAGGATGAGTGACAGCAGATGTACGAAAGAGATATATGTTGCTAATGTGAGTGGAAGTGTCGGCAGAGGGCGCCCTCGTAGGACGCATGCTGATCAAATCAGTTGCGTCCTACAAAAAGGGGAGGTGCGGAGTACTCGAAACCGACGGGCATGTATGAAGAGATGTATGGATGTGCATGAGGCAAAAGAGGTATGTAAAGATCGTAGTAAGTGGCTCGCCCTGGTCTCTGCCTACCCCACTGGGAAAGAGGCGTGACGTTATAGATAGATAGATAGACTTCTGGAGACGTGGATTTTTTTTTAAATTCCCTAAATTTTTTCTGTTTATAATAATTATGACCGCCGTCCTGAACGGCTTTTAGTTTTCGTAAAAAAAGGCTAGGTCCAAATTTGTCATTCTTCTTTCCAAAAGCCGAGTTTTCATAGTAATTCAGAACTGTCTGAAACATTCACTCCATACGTGCGCAATATCAAACACTGTTTCGTGTTGATTTGAAACCGATTTAATCCAGATTTTGAGTATATGTTAGCGTTTCTGTTCGGTATTCGATCGCGTGAATCTCCTATTTAAGGTTCTCTGTATACAACGTGTTAATGAATTAACGCAAAACTAGAAAGTAGTTTGTTTAGAATCGAGAGGAGCATCGAATTATCATGGTTTCAACAACATAGGTCATTTTTTTCAAAATATTAAATAATTTGAACGCAAAATTTAAAAATTTCTGAACCCGATGTCAACCCGCCGCACGGGCACACCCACCCTACTTAGTACCAAAACTAGATTATAAAAATGTATCCATGAGTACGTTAGCGCTTTCTTTCAGTGCTGAAATGATAACAAATCATTTTTGCCTCAAAACTTAAAATGCGAATAACTTTAAATTTTAACTATCAAAATAATGAAATTATTGTTTCAATCTAATTATTTTGTTATTAATCAGTTGGGGTGTATGAGGTTTTGCGCTAATTTATTAACACATTGTATCTAATCTAAACTATTATAAAACTGTAACATAAATTTGTCTGTACATTGAAGATATTTACAAAAAAACAAATTACGATATGGTTTTTAGATGTCCCTGATTCCAAATCACCAATTTTTGGATTTTTTGTCTGTCTGTTTGTTTGTTTGTTTGTTTGTTTGTTCGTTTGTTTGTTTGGGTGTTTGTTTGTTCGAGTATCACGCAAAAACTACTGAACCGATTTTGATGAAACTTTTTTTGTTTGATAGCTTATCATCTGACTTAAAATCTGGTATATAATTTATGCGGACGAAGTCGCGGGTAAAAGCTCGTATTATACATAAAGTATATAAAAAAGAGTGTATCTACAACATAATAATAACAGCAAACAGACGCCTAATTTAAATGAATATTTTATTTACGAAACAGCAGCTTAGGTTTAATGCTTTCAGGAACTTTGTATTTCGACATCGCTCCCAGATGTGCTAACTGTGTATAAATTACCTAACTATAATTAAGATTATTTTAGTGCGACGTGTTATTGTAATAGTTGGCGAACTACGCCCCCTCATTTACAATTTGATAAGGATTATTATTGTTAACTATATACAGGGTGGTCCAAACGGAGACGTCAAAAATTTTTAGGTTCCTCACCTAGGTGTATCCAAAAATACCCCATGTATGTTCCGCGATATTTTGCAGTTTAGAAGTTATGATTTTTAAAAAGGTGTATTTGAGAATTTTCTACCGGAACGGCTTAAAAATGTCATAACTTTTTGCGTAGTAAGAATTATATGAATTTTGTTCTTGCACTGTGATTGTCTGAATACACTCTTCCATACGTGAAATAATCAGCAACATGAACAGGGCCCAAAATGAAAACTTTAGGTTTGAGTTGCACGGAGCAAAATTTTCAAAATCCTCTCTAGAATACAAAATGGAAGTTCCATACGTCACAAAAAAATGGCCGCTAAACATGGTAAAAGGGTATGATGACGTAGGCTTGTGTCAGTCACGTGATCGGAAGAGAATACCAGGCGCAGTATATTATTGTACCATGCTCCTGAAGTGCGATTTTTGAAAATCATACGAGCGGTTTGGCAGTAGAAAGATGCATAATCTCCATAGTAATTTTGTCATTTTCTACTGCCAAGTCGCTCGTATGATTTTCAAAAATCGCACTTCTGACCAACTTTCCCTGAAAAACCAATAGAAAATATTTGACACAAACGTTTTATCAGCTGATTGCATTTAGTATGGAACGCAATTTTCTTTCGCGAATTTCCTACAGGTTTCTTAGCGAAAGTTGATAGTATCATTGAGTCATCCATCAGCCTATAAACGTCCCACTGCAGGGCACAGGCCTACCCTATGGGCATTAGTTAGGAGTGTTTCCCGTTTAGTGGGCACGCGTGCCCAATGCGGATTGGTAGACTTCACATACACATCCGAATTTCTTCTTCACCGTATGCAGGTTTCCTCACGATGTTTTCCTTCACCATTTGAGAGCAGTCTGTATTACGTACATAAGTAAGAAAAACTCATTGGTACATGGCATGTTTTCCGTGCGTATTTGAACCCGTACCCCCATAATTGGGTGTTCACACCTCTCCGCAACGCGCCACCGAGACGCTCTGGCCCTGTACCCGGACTTTCGATGTTCAATATATCGCCACTGCTTCGGTCCGCACTTCATTGTAATAGAGTTGACATTGGAACGAAAACGTTCACGCAATTGCGAAGTTCGAATGTGCGGGTAGAGGCCCTGGTGTGTAGAATTAGAACATTTAAAACAAATAAGTAAGCGTGCGTCTACGAAATCATTTTAATTATAGTATTGTTAATTATGAGCGTTCGTTGATGTCTTTTGTATTGTCGTAGTAAACTCGTAGCGGTCTACGTGATTTCATTTGTCATCACATTTTTTTGTTTACTGTCTTATTGTCCTTATTCGTGTAACTAAAAACTATGAAATAGAAACATGGATTAGAAATAGAAGAATGCTGATGGTGAAGCTGCTAAAAATGTTCCGAATAAAAAAATGTATTGGAAACACCCCTATTTTTTAATTATGTCAATGAAAGTAAACTTTCCCTAAGGAACATGGGTCGCAGAACGGGAAAAATGTTTTGACCTTGCGTACAAAAGTGCGGTGCGGATCAACCGATCCTATGGGAGGTCAAAAAAAAAACTTGTTTTTATTATACGTCCTACACGTGTTTGAGTAGAGTGTATATCATACATTGAAGCATAGATAAATAACCGTGATATGGAAGCGGGTCATACCTTACCACTCCACCACCTAGCGGGCCCAGTCTGGAATTCTGGATTAGTGGTGAATTAGATCCTACTGTAAGTAAAATGAAACAGTGAATTTTAAAACATCTTTAGAAAAATGTAACTGGCAATTACTTACTTACATTGTTAGATTGTCAGCTGTTTAATAAAGGGCCGTTCAACTTGTTTGTGCAATACATTTAGAACGTGCGCCTTCATGAATGGAGGGAGCCGGCTCGGTTGCCTGGCAACGCAACCCTCTCGAGACTCGGTTTGACCCTGGAGGTCGCTCATCCCGACATCCTGCGTATGTGTGTGCTGCATATTCATCCCTATCGATTCATTTCATTGTGAATTATTGTGAAGAACTTTTCGCCTCCGACTTAGCTACTACTGACAGCGCCATCTAGCGAAACTTATTGAAACTTGATCGGATGCAAAATGACAAAGCACTATAAAAAACTGGGATACTGACTTGGTTACTGGGAACTAAGTACGAGTTTACAACTAAAGATGTCGCTATAAAACAGTGACAATAAATTATTTAAAATTTAATATTACATAATTAATACAATTGCAAAATTGTTTTAAAATTAATAATTAACAATCCTTTTTATTACGTTTTACCCTGGTTTTACATTATAGTACTCTGGTTTTACCGATGGCGGTGGATGATGGCGATATTCTTGTGACACTTGCGAGATGATCACGTCAATAAATAAAACACCACTAGATGTCGCTAGCTAGACGAAATGGAAATAATTTTAGTCTTAACTCGGTACGACTGGCAAAATAATTAAATTCCAACAAATGAAAATATATCATTTTCATATAATCAAAAAAATCCCTTCTTTGTCATTTGATTAATCTTATATTTTCTTAAATAATGTGATTGCAAAATTTGGCCGTGTCTTCATATGACGAGGTGGCCGAGTGGTTAAGGCGTTGGACTGCTAATCCAATGTGCTCTGCACGCGTGGGTTCGAATCCCATCCTCGTCGATTCTTTTTGATGTCGAATAAGTTAAATGACGATTTGATGACATTTGAAAAAAAACATTATTAAAATTAAGATAAGATGCGAAAGTATTGTGCGTTTTTTATGATAGTTCATTTCTTTCTCTTTCACGCTAAGATTTCACGAGTGTAATACTCGTACTTAGCAAACCAAGTAGAACAGTGTGTCGGGAAAACTCTTAAACAATACAATCCTAAGGAGAAGTCAGTCAGGCGGCCAGCCGTAAAATATTTGCCAAAACCTTTAGTACCTAATATGGATTAATGGTGATGAACTGATGAATATACAATTACGCTGACCCCCAAAGAGGTTAGAAGAATAATGACCACTACACTAATTATAATTAGGTATACTTGAACACAATTCACGTCACGTCACCCTCATACCTAATTAGTAATTTTTTACTAGTCGAACAATCAAAGTTTCAGAGTAAGAAAATTCTTAGAGTTTTTGAGAATCCGACGGTTTCTCGTGGACTAGTTTGTTGGGTAGGAACAACAACCAGGAGTGCGATTTTTGAATCTCATTCGCTGAGTTCAGCAGTTGTAAATGTCAAAATTACTATGGAGATTGGCACCTTTCTACTGCTGATTTGACTTTATGAATCGCACTCCTGAAGTATGATTTTTGAAAGTCAAATCAGCAGTAGGCAGATGCATATCTCCACAGTAATTTTGACATTTTAAACTGCTGAACTCAGCGAATGAGATTTTAAAATCTCACTCCTGTAAGCGGTTTGTTTATAAGTACCTACGTATTTAATAAAAATATTATCTTTACCAAAACATTGAATTGGATATGTG
This sequence comes from Agonopterix subpropinquella, assembly GCA_922987775.1. NCBI lineage: Eukaryota > Metazoa > Arthropoda > Insecta > Lepidoptera > Depressariidae > Agonopterix > Agonopterix subpropinquella. The sequence continues at coordinate 14,901,274 of OV277697.1, read as the reverse complement.
TACCAAATGCTCATGTACACAGAGTTCAACTATCACAAGGAAAATATACTAAATGGGTAGGTTGATCTGTATGTGTGTACTTGAATAGGTGGCAAGCAAATCCAATGTTTTGGTAGAGATAAAGGTAAGTATGTACTCAGAAATCTACTGTTTAGATTTGAAATTCAAACGATTTCTTTTTCAAGAATTGTTTTAACATTGTAACAATGTATATGTACAGGTTTCGCCACAATCAGGTGGTATCACAGTAATCGCTAGCAAAAAATAGATATAGCAAGATAACACAACGTATGGCTATCACAGTTACGAATTTATCTAGACCTGTTTTCCATTATCTTATCAAGTACCTGTTACCCTTTATTTTATAAGTCTGAAGCTGAACAAGGTATGAGTTGGGCGCGCCACGAGCTGGTTAAGTGCATATTCTGTGATTATTGATTGATCTACATTCTCACTGGTCAGTCATTGTCTTAAGTTGGTGTTTTTGGACATGTGATAAAATAGTTTATAGTGGACTGCAGTGTACAGAGGTAGATGATAGTGTTGAATATCGGGAATCTAGTCTTCAATAGTGACGAATAGAGGGAATCACAAGGTAAGTAAATACAAATTAGGGTGCCTATCTGTTAAAACAGCTTATTGATCTAGCTCTGACATTCACTTATTTACGTAATTAGGTACCAAAGATTTTTTTTGGGACCAAAAGATATCTTTGGTAGGTACCTTCTACCAAACACGTGCTGATGCAGATAAGCATTACATTATATACCTAACCTCTTTATTTTATTTGACTTTAAGTAGTCCTTGGATCTATCTGAAGTCAATACATTTTGATTTGTGTGAGTACTGCTCACATAGCTACAGTGCATACTACAACAATATCATTCGATCAGCCTTGCAGCTGATTTTTAATTTTTTACAGACCTTTAAACATCAGTAACTCCTAAACAGACTGGAGTTATGCAGGTAGATCTGGTCCATCCCCATCACAGAGATGCTCTATACACCCCATAAACACTGAATCAGCCTTGCTGCTGATGGTTGCAAAAAGAACACTTATCTCTCGGAATACAACGGCCATCATGCCTAAGGATCATTAATATGCTTTGTGTCAATATGAGTCATGCTCATATTCATGATGTAGTGGAAAGATTAGCCAATCAGCAATGGTCGTATCGAGGCTGACTGCCGATAGGGTGCGCCAGATGAATTCAGGATTCGTGAAAAAGAAAAAAAAACTCAAACCTCAAAATGATTTATTGAAAAAATACTTAGATAGCTTTCTGACGTAACTTTTTGACTCTACTACCGCGTCGGATGGTGTTTCGTTGTAGATAAAGATGCGGCCAGAAACTCACACTTCACACACAATACACACTTCGTTATTCGGGGATGCTCTAGCTAGAGTCTAGGCTATTCCCAACGAACACCAGAGTGGAAATTGCAGCCTGTCATTGCAACTTCAAGATGCATAGCAACGCCATAAGGGTTCAAGATAAAGTTTTAAGAGCTATAACATCTTCCGCAAACTCCTATAGCTGCACGGGGAGCTTAAGGAAGCAGTAAGGAAATAGAATACAGCTTATGCCTACATATAAGTTCATTCTTGAACCTATTTACCACTTAAGCCTATAGTGAGAACCAGAAAGTGCATTTTGACACTAATAGCTGTGTATGGTATATACTTGGAACTCTAAAGCGCCTTATACCTGTAAAGAGGATATATTTTTAGACTATTTAAAGCAGTTGCTTAAGAGTTCAAATAGGCACTACTTTGTTACTAGCAATTGCATTAAAGAGAAAATAAAATAATCAGTGCAGCCTTTAGTTCCTTATGAGTGATCGGAACGATGGGATTTAAACTTGTCGTGTGGGGGTTTATCATGGAGTTGTTAAAATCACAAAATTTGAATCCCGTCATACCGGGAACTGTCGCATTAGTCAGCAGTACATTGTATCGAAGTAGTTATATCAATTTTAATGATCTAAATCAAAATTAAGGTAATATAATTTTTTTTCCGAATCCCGGGATTTTTTTTTCTTTCCAAATTTTCATAAGTTGTCTAGTTTGATGGTCTGAACCAACTATGGAAATTTGGAAAGAAAAAAAATCCCGGGATTCGGAATAAAATTATATTACCGTAATATGAATAATAATTAAATTAAACTTTTATCGATGGATTTCCCAACGAGCACCAGAGTTGCAGCCTGTCTTGCAACTTTAAGTTGCATAGCAACGCTATAAGGGTTCAAGATAAAGAAATCCCGGGATTCGGAAAAAAATTATTTTACCATAATTTTTTTGAGATCATTAAAATTGATATAAATAGCTTCTTCGATCCAATATACTGCTGACTAATACGACAGTTCCCGGGATCACGGGATTCAAATTAAATAAAACAAAAAAATTTGTGGTTTTAACAACTATGTTATACCCACGGCAAGTTTAGGTATTTGCAATCCCATTGTTCCGATCACTGGTTATAAGATATGAATATCTAAAAAAAATAATTCAAAGAGTAAAATTATAACTAGATCAAACATCGTTTATGTTAAATCAATAACAATGATTTTAACGCACAGTAAAATAGAATAGGATAAGATTATACAGGGTGTAATATAAAATAGGACAGTCACTTAAAGGGGTGCTTCAGACCATCAAACTGAACAACTTTTTCTATGGGACCAATATTTCGATTGCGATTGCGATGCGATGCGATTTCAATATTGGTGCCATAGCGAAAGTTGTTCAGTTTGATGGTCTGAAGCACCCCTTTAAGTAACTGTCCCATTTTATGTTACACCCTGTAAAGTAACACAATCTATGAAAATATGAAAAATAATTAAATTAAACTTTAATCTATGATTATCAATTATTCAAGTCTTTGCTGTATTTATAGAAATTCTTTTCCTCGCCCTGTCCTATATCTCTGACTACCACCTCGGGGACTATAGTTGTGAGCATATACTATACTGTATTTCCACGCCGATTATTTTTTCAATATTTATATTGGATTTATTTCAATATAAATATTGAAAAAAATAATCGGCGTGGAAATACATAGCATATGCTCACGACTATAGTCCCCGAGGGGGTAGTCAGAGGTATAGGACAGGGCGTGGAAAAGAATTTCTATAAATACAGCAAAGACTTGAATCATTGATAATCCATCGATAAAAGTTTAATTTAATTATTATTGATATTTTCAATGATTGTGTTACTACAAAATCTTATCCTATTCTATTTTACTGTGCATCAAAACAATTGTTATTGATTTTACATAAACGATGTTTGATCTAGTTATAATTTTTCTCTTTGAATAATTTTTTTAGATATTCATAACCAGTGATCGGAACGATGGGATTTTAAATACCTAAACTTGCCGTGTGGGTATAACATAGAGTTGTTAAAACCACAAAATGTATTGTGTAACGAAGTGCCCCTGTGGCGGGATGGCCAGAGGGCCTCGTTGTAAAAATATATAAATCCCTTTAGAAGGGTTGACCTATCTTTAGGTAGGATGTCTGTAGTTCTGAGGTTGCTAATAAAAAGATAGAATTATAAACAAACATACAAGTTTTATTACTGAATAACCTAATCTCGTTTACAGGTTGTTTCCCTAGCTATCTTAATTCCTATTCACTACCACTTTTTACTTACAACCCAAGCCGAGCTGAAAAGAGGGAGGACCCGGCACGAGGGGGGACGTATCGTGAATGGCCGGTTCACACAGAGGCGGTTTTGCGGGAAAGCGGGCCGGCGGCGGTTTTGCGGAAAGCGAAGGCGTTCCGGAGCCTGCCACACAGGGTCCGCGCGGCGCGGTAGCGGCGCGGAGGCGGCCGGTATGACATCCAAAGCGGCGGCGGGGCGGCGCCGCTTTTTTTTTAACGGCTCTGGAATCGATGACTGAACTTTTTTGTTTCTCAACCGATTGCTTCCAAAATCGATATCTGGCGGTCCGCGTGGACTCCGAACACGAATCCGATGTCAGATTTGAGAAAAATGGCCGCCATCTTGAACTTTTTTGATTCTCAACCGATTGCTTCCAAAATCGATATCTGGCGGTCCGCGTGGACTCCGAATACGAATCCGAAGTCAGATTTGAGAAAAGTGGCCGCCATCTTGAACTTTTTTGTTTCTCAACCGATTGCTTCCAAAATCGATATCTGGGGGTCCGCGTGGACTTCGAACACGAATCCGATGTCAGATTTGAGAAAAGTGGCCGCCATCTTGAACTTTTTTGATTCTCAACCGATTGCTTCCAAAATCGATATCTGGCGGTCCGCGTGGACTCCGAACACGAATCCGAAGTCAGATTTGAGAAAAGTGGCCGCCATCTTGAACTTTTTTGTTTCTCAACCGATTGCTTCCAAAATCGATATCTGGCGGTCCGCGTGGACTTCGAACACGAATCCGATGTCAGATTTGAGAAAAGTGGCCGCCATCTTGAACTTTTTTGTTTCTCAACCGATTGCTTTCAAAATCGATATCTGAGGGTCCGCATGGACTCCAAACACGAATCCGATGTCAGATTTGAGAAAAATGGCCGCCATCTTGAACTTTTTTGATTCTCAACCGATTGCTTCCAAAATCGATATCTGGCGGTCCGCGTGGACTCCGAACACGAATCCGATGTCAGATTTGAGAAAAGTAGCCGCCATCTTGAACTTTTTGTTTCTTAACCGATTGCTTCCAAAATCGATATCTGGCGGTCCGCGTGGACTCCGAACACGAATCCGATGTCAGATTTGAGAAAAATGGCCGCCATCTTGAACTTTTTTGATTCTCAACCGATTGCTTCCAAAATCGATATCTGGCGGTCCGCGTGGACTCCGAACACGAATCCGAAGTAAGATTTGAGAAAAGTGGCCGCCATCTTGAACTTTTTTGTTTCTCAACCGATTGCTTCCAAAATCGATATCTGGGGGTCCGCGTGGACTTCGAACACGAATCCGATGTCAGATTTGAGAAAAGTGGCCGCCATCTTGAACTTTTTTGATTCTCAACCGATTGCTTCCAAAATCGATATCTGGCGGTCCGCGTGGACTCCGAACACGAATCCGAAGTCAGATTTGAGAAAAGTGGCCGCCATCTTGAACTTTTTTGATTCTCAACCGATTGCTTCCAAAATCGATATCTGGCGGTCCGCGTGGACTTCGAACACGAATCCGATGTCAGATTTGAGAAAAGTGGCCGCCATCTTGAACTTTTTTGTTTCTCAACCGATTGCTTTCAAAATCGATATCTGAGGGTCCGCATGGACTCCAAACACGAATCCGATGTCAGATTTGAGAAAAATGGCCGCCATCTTGAACTTTTTTGATTCTCAACCGATTGCTTCCAAAATCGATATCTGGCGGTCCGCGTGGACTCCGAACACGTATCCGAAGTCAGATTTGAGAAAAGTGGCCGCCATCTTGAACTTTTTTGTTTCTCAACCGATTGCTTCCAAAATCGATATCTGGCGGTCCGCTTGGACTTCGAACACGAATCCGATGTCAGATTTGAGAAAAGTGGCCGCCATCTTGAACTTTTTTGTTTCTCAACCGATTGCTTTCAAAATCGATATCTGAGGGTCCGCATGGACTCCGAACACGAATCCGATGTCAGATTTGAGAAAAATGGCCGCCATCTTGAACTTTTTTGATTCTCAACCGATTGCTTCCAAAATCGATATCTGGCGGTCCGCGTGGACTCCGAACACGAATCCGAAGTCAGATTCGAGAAAAGTGGCCGCCATCTTGAACTTTTTTGTTTCTCAAACCGATTGCTTCCAAAATCGATATCTGGGGGTCCGCGTGGACTTCGAACACGAATCCGATGTCAGATTTGAGAAAAGTGGCCGCCATCTTGAACTTTTTTGTTTCTCAACCGATTGCTTCCAAAATCGATATCTGGGGGTCCGCGTTGACTCCGAACACGAATCCGATGTCAGATTTGAGAAAAGTGGCCGCCATCTTAAACTTTTTTGTTTCTCAACCGATTGCTTCCAAAATCGATATCTGGGGGTCCGCGTGGACTCCGAACACGAATCCGATGTCAGTTTTGAGAAAAGTGGCCGCCATCTTGAACTTTTTTGTTTCTCAACCGATTACTTCCAAAATCGATATCTGGGGGTCCGCGTGGACTGAACACGAATCCTATGACAGATTTAAGAAAAGTGGCCGCCATCTTGAACTTTTTGTTTCTCAACCGATTACTTCTAAAATCGATATCTGGGGGTCCGCGTGGACTCCAAACACGAATCCGATCTCAGATTTGAGGAAAGTGGCCGCCATCTTGAACTTTTTTGTTTCTCAACCGATTGCTTCCAAAATCGATATCTGGGGGTCCGCGTGGACTCCAAACACGAATCCGATGTCAGATTTGTGAAAAGTGGCCGCCATCTTGAACTTTTTTGTTTCTCAACCGATTGCTTCCAAAATCGATATCTGAGGGTCCGCGTCAACTCCAAACACGAATCCGATGTCAGATTTGAGAAAAGTGGGCGCCATCTTGAACTTTTTTGTTTCTCAACCGATTGCATCCAAAATCGATACCTGAGGGTCCGCGTGGAATCCAAACACGAATCTAATGTCAGATTTGAGAAGTTATCAGTTAGTCAGTTATTGATTTTGGAAGCAATCGGTTGAGAAACAAAAAAGTTCAAGATGGCGGCCACTTTTCTCAAATCTGACATGGGATTCGTGTTTGGAGTCCACGCGGACCATCAGATATCGATTTTGGAAGTAATCGGTTGAGAAACAAAAAAGTTCAAGATGGCGGCCACTTTTCTCAAATCTGACATCGGATTCGTGTTTGGAGTCCACGCAGACCCCCAGATATCTATTTTGGAAGCAATCGGTTGAGAAACAAAAAAGTTCAAGATGGCGGCCACTTTTCTCAAATCTGACTTCGGATTCGTGTTCGGAGTCCAGGTGGAGCCCCAGATATCGATTTTGGAAGCAATCGGTTGAGAAACAAAAAAGTTCAAAATGGCGGCCACTTTTCTCAAATCTGACATCGGATTCGTGTTCGAAGTCCACGCGGACCCCCAGATATCGATATCGGTTAAGAAACAAAAAGTTCAAGATGGCGGCCACTTTTCTCAAATCTGACATCGGATTCGTGTTCGGAGTCCACGCAGACCCCCAGATATCGATTTTGGAAGCAACCGGTTGAGAAACAAAAAAGTTCAAGATGGCGACCACTTTTCACAAATCTGACATCGGATTCGTGTTCGGAGTCCACGCGGACCCCCAGATATCGATTTTGGAAGCAATCGGTTGAGAAACAAAAAAGTTCAAGATGGCGGCCATTTTTCCTAAAATCTGACATCGCCATCGGATTCGTGTTCGGAGTCCACGCGGACCGCCAGATATCGATTTTGGAAGCAATCGGTTGAGAATCAAAAAAGTTCAAGATGGCGGCCACTTTTCTCAAATCTGACATCGGATTCGTGTTTGGAGTCCACGCGGACCCCCAGATATCGATTTTGGAAGCAATCGGTTGAGAAACAAAAAAGTTCAAGATGGTGGCCACTTTTCTCAAATCTGACATCGGATTCGTGTTCGGAGTCCACGCGGACCCCCAGATATCGATTTTGGAAGTAATCGGTTGAGAAACAAAAAAGTTCAAGATGGCGGCCACTTTTCTCAAATCTAACATCGGATTCGTGTTCGGAGTCCATGCGGACCCTCAGATATCGATTTTGAAAGCAATCGGTTGAGAAACAAAAAAGTTCAAGATGGCGGCCGTTTTTCTCAAATCTGACATCGGATTCGTGTTCGGAGTCCACGCGGACCGCCAAATATCGATTTTGGAAGCAATCGGTTGAGAATCAAAAAAGTTCAAGATGGTGGCCATTTTTCTCAAATCTGACATCGGATTCGTGTTTGGAGTCCACGCAGACCCCCAGATATCGATTTTGGAAGCAATCGGTTGAGAAACAAAAAAGTTCAAGATGGCGGCCACTTTTCTCAAATCTGACATCGGATTCGTGTTCGGAGTCCACGCGGACCCCCAGATATCGAGTTTGGAAGCAATCGGTTGAGAAACAAAAAAGTTCAAGATGGCGGCCACTTTTCTCAAATCTGACATCGGATTCGTGTTCGGAGTCCACGCGGACCCCCAGATAACGATTTTGGGAGCAATCGGCTAAGAAACAAAAAAGTTCAAGATGGCGGCCACTTTTCTCAAATCTAACATCGGATTCGTGTTCGGAGTCCATGCGGACCCTCAGATATCGATTTTGAAAGCAATCGGTTGAGAAACAAAAAAGTTCAAGATGGCGGCCGTTTTTCTCAAATCTGACATCGGATTCGTGTTCGGAGTCCACGCGGACCGCCAAATATCGATTTTGGAAGCAATCGGTTGAGAATCAAAAAAGTTCAAGATGGCGGCCATTTTTCTCAAATCTGACATCGGATTCGTGTTTGGAGTCCACGCAGACCCCCAGATATCGATTTTGGAAGCAATCGGATGAGAAACAAAAAAGTTCAAGATGGCGGCCACTTTTCTCAAATCTGACATCGGATTCGTGTTCGGAGTCCACGCGGACCCCCAGATATCGATTTTGGAAGTAATCGGTTGAGAAACAAAAAAGTTCAAGATGGCGGCCGTTTTTCTCAAATCTGACATCGGATTCGTGTTCGGAGTCCACGCAGACCGCCAAATATCGATTTTGGAAGCAATCGGTTGAGAATCAAAAAAGTTCAAGATGGCGGCCATTTTTCTCAAATCTGACATCGGATTCGTGTTCGGAGTCCACGCGGACCCCCAGATATCGATTTTGGAAGCAATCGGTTGAGAAACAAAAAAGTTCAAGATGGCGGCCACTTTTCTCAAATCTGACATCGGATTCGTGTTCGGAGTCCACGCGGACCCCCAGATAACGATTTTGGGAGCAATCGGCTAAGAAACAAAAAAGTTCAAGATGGCGGCCACTTTTCTCAAATCTAACATCAGATTTGTGTTTGGAGTCCACGCGGATCCTCAGTTATCGATTTTGGAAGCAACGGTTTAGATAGAAAAAAGAGCGTAACGTTCTATAACAAAAGGAAAATAAAATAATACTAGTGGCACAAAAGGACTAGAATCCGGTGCCGTAAAGCGATTTCTTAAAAAAAATCGTGGAAAAATACAAAATGACAGTGCGGTAAATACCGCCTCCGGACCGCGACGCGCCCGCTTCCGCTCTGTGTGACACCTCGCATTGACTACAATGGAATACAACGGCCGCGGCCGCCTCCGCGCCGCCTCCGGTCCCGCGCCGCCGCCGCCTGTGTTCTGCGCGGTACCGGCCGCACCGCGCCGCTCCCGGCCCGGTTTTCTGTGTGCCAGGGTGCATATAAACTCGTACATTACAACAATCCCGCCTCCGGACCGCCTCCGGAACCGCTTTCTGTGTGAACCGGCCTGAAGGGAGCCTATTTCCTTCAGGAGAATTGGCTCAAACTGTAAGACCTGACAACACTACCCGAGGAACCTCGAGCCACGCCTGGTCAGATCTTCAGGAGCTACCTGCGTCCTGGTTGATCTAGAACACAGCTGCGTTCACGACCCCTCAGGTCGAGGTGTTCAAAAATGAGGGGAGGTTGGGGAGAGGAGGAGGGGAGGGACACCCGATAGTAGACCTCTGTGGTTGAGCTTCTGCCCAGTCGCCTAATACCTCAAGCCACCGTGCTTCCACTCTCGGACGCCAACTATCGAGTCCCGGCCTAATCAATCAATCAGTCTCGCGGCAACGGCCTCTTTACTATGGTTTCTAGCGCCAGCTGCTGAAGCAGCCGGGTCATCGGGGTTGGCACCTGGTGGTGCCTCGTAGTTGTCCAGGTGTCTGCCGGCGCGGTCTAGCCCACCGAGTGGGACCCCGTTGGGGGAGGCCCGGTGAGCGAACTGCGGTCGGCAGTGTGGCCAATCAGGGGGGTTTTGTGCTGCGGAGTAGCCTACAGTCCGGCGGTTCACCCTCGGTCCGCCCCACGGTCCAAGGGGATCTACAGCCGTTAGCAGTTCCCGCAGCGGGGTGAGTCCTTAAAAGGGCTCAGGCATCAGGGGGTCAATTTCCGGGAGGGGATCATCTGTGGAGAGCTCCATAGCGAGGGTGCAGCTGCCGAGGTCAGTTCGGCAGTGACGTCAGTCCGGGGGGTGCTGCGGAGAGCACACGAACCTGGCGGCATGCCAGGGTGTGTGCAGGCTCCAATGCGGTGGTATTTCTTGTGGTGCTGCCGGTGAGGTCAAGCTCACCGAGTGGGAGGAGGCCCGGTGAGCGACCTACACGCCGGCAGTGTGGTTATCCGGGGTGCTTGAGGAGGGGCCCACGGTCCTGACGACTCGCTGAGGAGTCGAGGACGTGGGCGGGCTCCGAAGCGGTGTGTGGGCGCGACACAGATGGTCGCGGGAGGCGGGTGCGCTGCTGGTCGCACCTACGCGAGGCCAGCTTATGTTGGTTTTGAATAGCTTGATGTGTCGCTGTGTGTACATTGGATCGAAATAGTTATATCAATTTTAATGATCTGAAACAAAATTACGGTAATATAATTTTTTTTTCGAATCCCGGGATTTTTTCTTTCCAAATTTTCATAGGTGGTTCAGACCATCAAATTGGACAACTTATGAAAATTTGGCACCGTTCAGTTCAGTTGTTACTATATATTTGTGTAGGCGAACCATCGAAATCTTTTTAAAATGTGAAATGCGCAGGCGGACATCATCAAATTAAATAAGTAAGTAATTAATTCATGGTTTCTTGTTATTCAGTACAGTACATGAAAAAAATAAACGGCGTGGAAATACATAGCATATGCTCACGACTATAGTCCCGAGGGGGTAGTCATAGATATAGGACAGGAGGTGGAAAAGAATTTCTATAAATACAGCAAAGACTTGAATCATTGATAATCCATCGATAAAAGTTTAATTTAATTATTATTCATATTCACAAAGATTGTGTTACTACATAATCTCATCCTATTCTATTTTATTGTGCGTCAAAATCATTGTTATTGATTTTACATAAACGATATTTGATCTCTCTCTGGGGGTAGGTCCCTCACACGGTGGACCGATGTCCTGGTGAAGGCGGCGGAAAAACGTTGGATGAGGGCGGCGCAGGAACGGTCGTTATGGCGATCCTCGGGGGAGGCCTATGTCCAGCAGTGGACGTCCATTGGCTGAGATGATGATGATGATGATGATGTTCTCTAGTTATAATTTTACTCTTTGAATAATTTTTTTTAGATATTCATGTGTAACCAGTGATCGGAACGATGGGATTGTTAGGGTTGTTAAAACCACAAAATTTGGTGTTTTATTTTATTTGAATCCCGTGATCCCCGGAACTGTCGTATTAGTCAGCAGTACATTGGATCGAAGTAGTTATTATCAATTTAAATGATCTTAAACTAAACAAAATTACGGTAGTATAATTTTTTTCCGAATCCCGGGATTCCCGGGAACTGAACTGGACGGTGCCAAATTTTCATAAGTTGTCCAATTTGATGGTCTGAACCACCTATGAAAATTTGGGATGAAAAAGAAATCCCGGGATTCGGAAAAAAAAAATATTACTGTAATTTTGTTTCAGATCATTAAAATTGATATAACTAATTCGATCCAATGTACTGCTGACTAATACGACAGTTCCCGGGATCACGGGATTCAAATTAAATAAAACAATAAATTTTGTGGTTTTAACAACTCTAACAATCCCATCGTTCCGATCACTGGTTACATATGAATATCTAAAAAAAAATATTCAAAGAGTAAAAATTTTAACTAGAGAAAACATCATCATCATCATCATCATCATCATCATCATCTCAGCCGATGGACGTCCACTGCTGGACATAGGCATCCCCCGAGGATCGGGATCAGATCAGATTAATCTGCACTATGAAATCCCTATGAAATCCAAACAATTCGACATATTGTAACCTTGAACTTATGCCTGCATAAAGAATGAAATTGGAGCCTATTAGCAGTTATGAACTGCAATTACAGTAATAAAAATCACTCTGAGGTCTACAAAAGTTAAAATAAGCGCCTAAAGCCGCTTAAGGGAAGCATTGAGGAAGATACTACGGATATAGGCTGCCCACGAGCAAGCGCCATGTTTATGATCTTTTTAGGTTATCCAAGCAAATATTTGTCAACAAATAACGTAAACAGAACTTAATTTTTAAGGATTGGGACGTTGTCTCCAAACCAGTGTATCATTAAATCGACCTCAAATGATTTTATTACATAAAAAGTTGAAAAGACTGTATTCTAATACACATAATTAATTGCTTATTTGGATTATATCAAGAGCGCATCAAAATTACACCAATAAGTGATATTTACATTATCAGTAAACTGATATGCGTTTTTAATTGCATGTACTGTACTGAATAACAAGAAACCATGAATTAATTACTTACTTATTTAATGTGATGATGGCCGCCACCGCACTTCAATTTCACATTTTAATAAAAAGATTTCGATATTTTGATGGTTCGCCTACACAAATATAGGAACAACTGAACTGAACGGTGTGCTGTCAAAACAAGATTCATTCATTTCAATCGGTCATTCGTTCACGAATGTAGTGCTATATGAGTGAATCTTATTACTTAATCTTCCATTGCAGCTACTATGGCGCTCTTAAGCAGCTACTATTATAGCTCTTCTGAAGCTTAAGGCCGCATAAAATTGTGCCTATTTGGCTATAGTGCTGCTGCATAAGGCCTGCTGAGCACGCTCTATAGCTTACGCCTAGCAGCTTAAAGGAATAATTGCATTGGCTCTAAAGCCTGTATGCAGCCATTTTGTGCCCGTTGGGTTGTAGTAAATGAATTTCTAAATATAGTAAGTATTTGACAAAGACGTGATCTTTCGTAGCATAGATACTACTAAGTCAAATAATGCCAACTGAGTTAGTAATAAGTAGAAAGCTTTAAAGCAAACAGGTATTTAGACGGAACATTCATGTTCGTAATCAATGAATCATTATTGCTATATTGGTACATCTGTCAACTACAAATGTAGATAGGTATAGGGTATACCTACCTACTAGGTAACTATCTCTCGATTCCAGAATGACTCATGATTTTCCTGAAAGTCAGAATGTCCGTTTACACCGATAGGTAGTATGTACTTCAACAGTTGATTAGTCAATAATTATGCTATGATACCTACACATTGTTTAGCAAATCGGATCTGATTTAAGAGGAGATAGGTACGTCAAACATACACAGAACTTATAGATAAATATACTTATTTATCAATCAATGTTTTTATCTCCACCCGATCAAATATTAATCTGTGACTATATTATACCTACCTACCTATTTAGAAAAATAGTTGACCTATTTTCAGTAATTTAATATGAATTGATCGTATGATTCGTACATATCCATATCGTAACTTTTTAATTTAAGTAAATCAAGTGACTCACTCAATACGAGTATCATCTTTTATTTGGTTAACTTATCAAAACTGGAGCAAGTAAACATGGCGAGCAACAATCTGAGTAACCTTCTAGCTAATTTGGAATTCGGTTTAGATACTAACGTATCTACTGATAAGCATGGTTTCAAACTTTTTTAAAACACCATCCAATTTGAAAACAATTCGATTATTGTTGATGGATGAATCAGATATACGTATTGAACCACATACTTTCACAAATATTTTAATTTATAACATCCGTAACCGCTCCCAGAATGTACTGATAAAGTATATACTAAACCTATTATTGAATACCTCGAGGATCGGTCATCGATATCTTTATCATATTCATATCTTGCTACTTTTCATTGTAGTAGGTAGGTAGGTATGTAAGTAATGTGGATTAGGTCGTTTTGTCACAAGGTTGCACAAACAACGGTACACACGATGTTTTGCATCAATCAATTGATATCACAGAATAAAAAAAAAAGTATTTTTCCATGATTTATAAAACCAATCACTTCATCATCATCATCATCAGCCTATATACGTCACACTGCAGAGTACATGCCCTGTACCCGCACTTTCGATGTTCGCTATATCGCCACTGTTTCACACTTTGACATTGGAATGAAAATGTTCACGCAATTGTGAAGTTCGAATGTGCGGGTCCAGGCCTACCCTCAGGGAGGGTGTATCTAGGATCTGTCCACCATTCATGCACAATGCGGATTGGTGGACTAGGTGGACTTCACGCATCAGAATTTCTTCTTCCACGAATGCAAGAAAAACACTTAGGCTATAAATTCAAGATGACTGACTACCAGAGATCGGAACTACGGGTGCGATTACTATCAAAAGTATGGATATGACCAAAAAATATTTAAATGAATAACAGGAAACTGGTTACTAAACTAAGTAAATACAACAATAATATGATATTCAGGGTATATTTTTCTCGATTTAAACATAAGAAAATATAACAGCTTTTATTTAAACTCATATTAGGTAGTAAAAATTTCTTGACTTCCTGGAATCCCGGGATTTCCAAGTCATATCCTTTGTTAGTGATAACGTCTAAAATCGCACCCAGATTCCGATCTCTGCTAACTACTGAATGTACCTAGTTCGTTATCACACGACAAAAACAAGAATTTTAAACTACACGAGCTTTTACCCGCGACTTCGTCCGCATAAATTATATACCAGATTTTAAGTCAGATGATAAGCTATCAATCAAAAAAGTTTCATCAAAATCGGTTCAGTAGATTTTGCGTGATTTGAACAAAAAAACACCCAAACAAACAAACAAACAAACATACAAACAAACAAACAAACAAACAAACAGACAGACAAAATATCCAAAAATTGGTGATTTGGAATCAGGGACAGGTAAAAACCATATCGTAATTTTTTTTTGTAAATATATTCAATGTACAGACACACTTCTGTTACAGTTTTATAATAGTTTAGATATATCTACTTTGTCCTGAACCGTTTCAGATAAAGCCATGTATTGGATAGTGGTGTTATTGGTTGCAATCTCGGGTGGTGCGTACGCGCAGCTAACAGCCCAAACCAGCGTGGCGCCTGAGCTCAGAGAGTGCTACACGATCCCGTATCTACTCAACAGAAACAACTTGCCACCAACGACTATATCGGTGCTGATCGATATCATCCGCAAGATTGAAGATAACCCTAATGTCAACGTTGATTTAAGGCAGCTTGCTGTTCTATTGCTACACACGTAAGTACCCTGACATGTACCAAAGCAATCCAATCTTTATTCTAATGATTTGTCGAGCTGATCACTCATTCGCTTCAATTTCAGGTACAGGCAAGATGGTATAGAATTCCATCAACCAGAAACTCAACTGGGTACAACAACGAACGTACTGCCGTTTGCACCAACGTTCCATTCATTCCATCGTCACAGGTTGCTACTGACAAGGATAATTCCAAATAACCTGCAAGTTCTGGCAAACAATACCTTGACTCCTCGATTAAAAGTTAGTTTGAAACTGTTTATTATTTATAGTAAAATGCTTTTTTACCAAGTTTTGCGTATTAAATTAACCAATGTTGACAGTGTGCCATCCACCAAATGTTATCTACGACTGTTGATGCCAGAGTTCGAGGAGATGAAAGCAATTGCAACCAGTTGTCACAATACCGTGCCATGAGAACCGCGAGACAAGCTTACTCCCTAAACGATGATGTAGAGATGTTAGATCAAGTACTCTTGTAAGTATCTGGTAAAAAACATACCAGATGTTTTTAATTGTGCTTCGTATACTTTGACAGGCTACATATTAGAGTATCCTATTTGAAAATTATTTATTGTATATTTTATCATTTCAGAAACCAAGATGAAAATGGCCAAATCAGACAGGCCGACCCAAACGATGATGTAGAATACAATGGAAATGGAGGCTCAATGTCTGAGCGTCAATTGCTGGGAGACAGCCAGTGCCCCTTGTTGGGAGGTGTGATCAACACGCACTGGGGTGCAGTGTCAGCAGGACATCTCATTGCTGGTATTGCTGCAGGAGCACAGACACAACAAGTTCCCGTCTTAGAGCTGACCAAGGGTTCTGCTCTGAACTACCAAAATGTTCAACAGACTGTTACTTCAATCTACCCAGCTACTTTATCAGGTAAATACCTAGCTTATAGCATAATGTTGTTACTCTAATCTAACGACGGCCCGGTAGCTCAGTCGGTAATGAACCTGCCTGCTGTGCCGAGGGTCGCGGCCTCGCGGGTTCGAATCCCGTAAGGGACAAATATTTGTATGATGAATATGAATATTTGTACCCGAGTCATGGATGTTTGTATCTATATATGTATTGTATATCGTTGTCTAGTCATCATAATACAAGTCCAGGCTAGATTCTGGTACTTTAAATGTGACTAGATAATTTGTGTGACTATGTCCAAGATATTTATTATATTATTTATAATCTTAAACCTAAACCAAACATGGTGATTCAGATTGGACGTTGAAATCATTTTAATTGATGGCAAAACTACTAATCTTAGACAAACAACTATCGGATCGAGATACACTAAAGTACGCATGGTTCTTTAATTTTAATTAAACTAATTGCATAAATAAATAAAATTCCAGGGGATTTGGCTGAAGCTTCTCTTATACAAGGAACTGAGAGAGGGAGTACTTCCATATCAGTCGGAGCTGCTGGTGGCTGGAATAGCACTCAAGCTAGGAGATACTATATGCTACAAAGCCGAGTCAACCTCGAGATGACTGATCCCGAAATCCGTGGTGATGTCGATGGATTCGTCCTTGGCAGTACTTTGACTTCAACTTTGGGGGTTTATAGCTCCATGAAATTATCACAACTGCTTGATATGTACTATTCTCCAAGGGTAAGGATGGCTATAGAAAATTACTGAAGTTCTCAATAATGAGCACAATATTACTTTATTGCTTAATCGGTACGTGTATCTTTTCCAGAATGGTGTTTTTAATTCATTCATAAGAGCATGCAATCGTCGAGCATTAAGCGAAACTTATATCACGGATACAACGTTGGCAAGCGAAACTTACGCTTTTGCAGCCGCACTGGACACAAATATCCCTCTGAGAGGAACAATCACTGGAGGTTTAGACCAACTAGTCTCTAGCGCTGTCACTAACTTCCAAAGCTACATGAGTAAATATGAGACTAACTACAATTATACGTATCTCAAAATATCATGACTTTAATATTTAACATTTACCTACTGTCGAAATTTCAGCAAGCAACATGAACGACTTGAATTGCGTTATAACTGAAAGTACTAGCAGCGACTTCCGCATGAGGACGAATCTGTACATAGTTCTCGATGCATCGTGGCCGTACCAGGCTATTTATCCAGCTATCTCACATCTGTTAGACGTCATCGATGTTAGCAAATATGGTTCGAGTGTAACGTTGCTGAGTGCTTTCGATGGAAATGTTGTGGTAAATCAATCGTTCTCTATTGCGGACTTCCACGCTGCATACACAGAGGGGAGGCACCTATCATGTAAGTTTTTGTCTTTTGCCAAAAATAACAGGTACTATACTAACTCTATGAATAGGTTACTAACCGTTTTTCTTCGTATTTCGGCAGTGTTCAATGGAGTAAACTTGCGAAACAGTATGACGTATATCCGTATGATGATGCAGTATGAATTAGAACGGGAAAGGATCACGAGCTACGTTGGTGGCAATTCTACGGTGCTTCTTTATCTGCTGAACACTGGCAACGTACAGAACAGCCAAGAAGTTTGGGAACAAGCTCGAATTCTCAACGAAACTGTCCCCGGTAAGAACTTCAAAATGTTTTAACAGCTACCGGTACTCCATTTGTACAATAGCTACGAACTTAATGAGAGGGCGTTTAGTAAGTACGAGTAGAACAGAATTTTTATTGATCCCTTTCATTTTCAGATTTAAGGATTCTGTTTGCCACAAGCACAAACCAGTTCGACAATCTATGGAACTTGGTTCGGAACATGCACGATGATATCATAACAATATCTCTGGCTACCTCAGGAACAAATATCGAAACTGCAATGGCGCAAGTCGTTAACAGAATTCAACAAAGTAAGTGCAATAAACACTATGATATGAATTATTAGTAGACAGGGATAAGGAGGAGGATAAGCTTTGTGTCTAAAACATAAAAGTCTTACTATCATAAAAGAGCATGCATGGCCTATGTTCAGTTATCAACAATGAATTAATCAATTTTAATTTAAAATGATAATTAAAATACAAGTACTTTATTTAAAAAAACAATAATACAGTATAATAACATGACGGATAGAAAAAACCTAAACTACTTATACCTAGGTAAAAATATGTTTCAAATATTATTGTTGTGCTATTTCGATTCAAATTAAAGATTGAAAAATTAAGTCGGGCGGGACTTAAAGTCGCACTCTTAAAAACCGGGGAATTACCCCGGGAACATACATACATACATACATACATAAGCTCACGCCATTGTCCCAAGGGGGTAGGCAGAGACCACAGATCGCCACACGCTACGACTCTGACACACTTCTCTAGCCTCATTGACATTCATACATCTTTTCATGCACTTCCGTCGATTGAGGGTGCTACGCACTTGTCCTTTTCGGAAAAGATCATTGATTTGATCGTGGTATGTTTTCCTCGGACGGCCTCTCCCAACACTTCCACTCACCTGTGCTCGATAAATTTCATTCGTAAGTCTTCTTTCATTCATTCTCTCTACGTGACCAAACCATCTAAGCATACCCCTCTCAATCCTTGTTACTATATCATCCTTCAACTTACACCAATCCCTTATCACACTGTTCTTGATTCGATCAACCAAAGTAATACCACACATACTTCGTAAGGAGCGCATTTCAACTGCATTCACTCGACTTTCATTCCTTTTATTCCATACCCAACATTCACTCCCATACATTAGCGTAGGCACCAACACACCGTAGGCACAAACAACACACACAAAAAAAAAAAAAAATTACCCCGGGAAAAGATTGAAAGAGCAACCTGCCTTAGTGGCATACCTACTGTCCGCCATTTTGAAAAAATCACGATTTTGCGGCCACTGATCAAACATATGCCAATCGACAGGTAAAATGATTACAAACAGAAAATATACTTTGGTAAAATGACCTAAGTGGTATACTTTCGGAGATATAGGGGTTTGAAAATAAAAAAATAAAAACATTTTTTTCCACCCAAATTTGATTTTTTGATCAGGAATAGATCAGCGAAGCTCAGGATCGATCAGAACATAGTATAATTACATAATATTATTATTAAAAATAAGTTTTATTCATTTACTAAGAAAAATAAAATACCTATCTACATGCAAGACAGCTACTCGAGCAAGACGGTTGTTGTAGCAGTGTTGCTAACTATTCCGAGAGGGATTTATATGTATTTACCTATGTATTAAATACTTGATCATCATCATCATCATCTCAGCCGATGGCCGTCACACTGCTGGACATAGTTCTCCCCAAGGATCGTCACAACGACCAGTCCTGCCGGTGTCCTTATCAAACGGGTTCCCGCCGCCTTCATCAAGTCGTTGGTCCACCTTTTGGGGCCCAACCTACCCACTGCTATTACCCGGGGTGCGAGATGCAGGAGCTACCCACGCTGCGCTTTCCGGTACGCGATCGCCACTCAACGGCTCTTCGGCCCCATCGGTTCTGCGAGCAATGTGCCCCGCCCATTGTCACTATAGTTTAGCAATTCTTTGGGCTATGTCTCAGCGAATCTCTTCATTTTCGATTCGATCTTGCCGGGATACTCCGAACATAGCCTATTGGATGACTTTCAACCTTTTTATGAAGCCTTGAGAGCGACGACCGACGTCTCAGTTCCGTTATTCATCATGAGACACTGCGGTATTTTGGACGTGAGGAGACTACGTAGCTTTCCAACGTTGCCTTGCCGAGTCAGATTCAACAGCAGGCCACTTCTGCGGAGGTGGACTAGGCTACGTGCTTGCATGCTTGGTCTCCACCAGCTTACTGTCGCCAATGAGCCTCCTGGCTTTGCGTTCAACCGAGTCGAGTGCGGCAAGTTGATACTTGGCTGAGCCATCTCACAGGTGGCAACAGTACTCCAGACATGATCGAACCTGAGCTGTATACAACATTAAGAGCTGTCCAGGAGTTTAGTACCGCTTCACCTTGTTTAAGATACCCAGCTTTTTGACTGCAGTTTGAGCCTTAGACTCGATGTCAGCGCCGAAGTTGAGTTTCGTGGTCAACCGCATGCTCAGAAGCCCAAGACTGTCGGAAACAGGGACAGATTTACCCCGGATAGTAGGAGTCAGATTAAACGGACTCCTTTTTGCGGTGAACATACAAGCCTGTGTTTTGGTGGCGTTGAAGTTGACTAAATTATTGTCACCCCACTGGGAGACAAGACTTAAAGTCAAGTTTGTCCGCTCCACCATGGCCTCCCTCTGCGAACATATTTCATCCCCGCTGGCCCTTGCGCCGGATACATATCTCTCCGTGACAGCACTGTCATCTGCATACCAAACAATACCTGACACAAGGAGGTCATTGATGTGTAGCAGGAAAAGTGTCGCGGAGAGAACAGACCCTTGAGGAACCCCAGCATCAATTGCCATAAGGTCTGAAGAGCAGCTGTCAATGACAACTCTAATCGACCGTTCTCTCAAGAAATCAGATATCCAGCTGCACAGATCAGCGGGGATACCATAAGCAGGAAGCTTGCTCAGCAAACTAGCGTGCCATACCCTGTCAAAGGCCTTCAAGATGTCCAGTGATACGGTAAGTGCTTCACCGTGTTTCTCGATGGCCTCGTCCCAGCAGTGCGTGACATACACAAGAAGATCTCTAGTCGATCGCCCCCGGCGGAAGCTATATTGGCAATCACTGAGTAGATCATTATCTTCTAGGTATGTCAGCAACTAACTGTTAAGTACTCTTTCCATGACTTTACAGGGAATAGATGTATGAATCTAACAGGGTCGGTAGATGCAGGGGTCGGCACGACTGCCCTTCTTGGGTACCGATTGCACATTCGCAAGCTTCCAGGATTTTGGTACCGTTCTTGTTCTGAGAGAGAGAGGCGATACAGGCGTGATAGAACAGGAGACAACTCAGGCGCACAATATCTCAGCACTCTTGCAGGTATACCATCAAGACCACTGGCCTTATTCACATCTAGACAACGCAATGCTCTGAGGACCTCTTTTGTATGTATTGTGATCTCCGGCATCGAAGAATCATGGTTGGTGGCTGTTTGGCACCAGCGTCCAGACGTGAATTGCTCGCAAACAGACAAGCAAATAAATTAGCTATCTCAGTTGCGGAGTGAGCCAGCGACCCATCATCTGCATGGGAGGCAAAGTGGGACGGCAGAAATTGGATTCGACCGATTTTGAAAGGGACCAGCACTGTTTACTACCAGAAGGGTAGGATGCCAGTCTGACTCCAATGCGGCTGACATGATCGAATCGAGACTTCTGGATCACCCGTTTGCAGGACTTGGCGGCAGAATTAAAGGCCCTCTTTTTTGGCGCGAACCCTACGAGCTCTATCTTTGCGGTCGCGAGCTTGGAACCATGCTTGGTAGTCGGATTCCTTTTTAGCTTCAGCGCGAGCACAATCCGCATTGTACCAAGGTTGGACTTTGTGACCGAGTGCGATGTCGGAAAATGGAAAATAATATTCAATTCCCAGTACCAGTACCATTCCAATTACGTCCGCAATCGCATCAGCAGAACTGGCAGGGTCACTCGAAGAAAAACACACTTGCCGCCACGGGTAAGACGCAAAGAAGTGCCGCATCTCATCCCAATCTGCCGACCCGTATCGCCAGACTCGCCTCGTGCCGGGCTGTCATCGGGAGGAGAGCAGCACGTCTAGCATGATTTCTCTACACGCGCGCGACTCGGCTTTTTTCGATACTACAAGTCGCGGCAAGCGCGGCTCGCGCTCTCCGAAAAGCGCGGGAACAGGTTATTTTGTATGCAGCGAGCGAAGGCGCGTCGCGCGCGTGTAGAGAAATCATGCTAGACGTGCAGATCGACACGGATTTCACCAGACAGTGATCGGACGTTCCCAGTGGGGCAGAGATCGATACGGAGTGCCTATCTGGAATTCTGGATCTGATGTCAGCAGAAGGTCCAAACAATTGGGCGTATGGCCATCAACATCCGGTACCCGCGTTGCTTGATCCGCCAGCTGGGTGAGGTCTAGCCACTCTCCCAGCATTGTCAGTTTTCTGGTACGAGAACAGCTACGCTATGGCAACACGCTATGGTGGGCATTGAAGTCTCCGAGAAAAATAAGCTCTGCCGTTGGATACCTTCGTTGGGCTGTCTCTGCCGTCTCAGTGAGATACTCTATGAGCCTGGTTATCTCCTGGTCATCGTCGTGCGATCGATAAACACCGACGTAGAGAGATTTCTCCATTCCGGTGTCCACCAAAAGCCATAGTACTGAGAACTCGGAATCCTCAAAGCAACGGAGACGCAGACAGCAAATGTCGTCGCGAACATACACACAGACCCCAGCTCGCCTCTTGAACTTATGTTCCAACGAGTTTCCTGGGTAGTTGAGGTACGCCGTATCAGACACAGTAAAAAGAATAGGTGTGGTCTCGAGGTGGTGGTGGACCGGATTGAGATTTGAGTGCCGACCTCGCTATGTTACTAAGGTGCACTTTGAGTGGGAGGACGTGCAGCCGTTGTTTAACCTTTTTTTTTTATCTTTGTTTTCATTGTTTTTCGTAGAGTGGTGGAGACTTTTTTTTTTTTTTTTTTTTTTTTATTAACTATGGGTTTGCTCTTGACCTCAATCCAGTCCTCAGGACGAAGATGGGGTCGTAGATGTAGCGAGCTTACCCAGAAGATGCCTATTCACTCGTACTTTAAAGGAATCCGGGTTGTAAGTACTCGGAAATACTGACGCAGGTAAGGCATTCCACTCCTTGGCTGTGCGCATTATAAAAGATTCAGAAAGGCGCTTGGTGCGGATATGTGGGATGTCAACCAAGAAGGGGTGATATCCCGCGGTGCGTCTGGAAGTCCGATAGTAAAAAGGGGAAGGTGGGATGAGCTCATGTAGCTCTTGGGCACACTCACCGAAGTACAATCTGTAGAAGACCGACAAGCAGGCGACGGCTGGGCTAGGCTATGAAGCTTGGCCTCCACCAGCTTACTATCGCCAATGAGCCTCCTGGCTCTTCGTTCAACCGAGTCGAGTGTGGCAAGTTGATACTTGGCTGAGCCATCCCACAGGTGGCAGCAGTACTCCATACATGATCGGACCTGAGCTTTATACAATACTAAGAGCTGTCCAGGAGTGAAGTACCGCTTCACCTTGTTTAAGATGCCCAGCTTTTTGGCCGCAGTTTGAGCCTTGGACTCGATGTCAGCGCCGAAGTTGAGTTTCGTGGTCAAGCTTATACCCAGAAGCCCAAGACTGTCGGAAACAGGGAGAGATGTACCCCGGAAAGTAGGAGTCAGATTAACCGGACTCCTTTTTGCGGTGAACAGACAAGCCTGTGTTTTGGTGGCGTTGAAGTTGACTAAATTATTGTCACCCCACTGGGAGACAAGACTTAAAGTCAAGTTTGTTCGCTCAACCATGGCCTCCCTCTGCGAGCGTATTTTATCCCCGCTGGCCCCTGCGCCAGATACATATCTCTCCATGACAGTACTGTCATCTGCATACCCAACAATACCTGACACAAGGAGGTCATTGATGTGCAGCAGGAAAAGTGTCGCGGAGAGAACAGACCCTTGAGGAACTCCAGCATCAATTGCCATAAGGTCAGAAGAGCAGCTGTCAATGACAACTCTAATCGACTGTTCTCTCAAGAAATCAGATATCCAGCTGCAAAGATCAGCGGGGATGCCATAAGCGGGAAGCTTGCTCAGCAAACTAGCGTGCCATACCCTGTCAAAGGCCTTCGAGATGTCAAGTGATACAGCCAGTGCTTCACCGTGCTTCTCGATGGCCTCGCCCCAGCAGTGCGTGACATACACAAGAAGATCCCCAGTCGATCGCCCCCGGCGGAAGCCATATTGGCGATCACTGAGTAGATCATTGTCTTCTAGGTATGACAGCAACTTACTGTTAAGTACTGACGTGGAGACGTGGAAAAAAAGTCGAGACGCTACTCAGGTACCCCAGAAGACCTCTTGGGCTCGACTGACTGGTGGGAAACTCATTTGCTCGACTGCAGAGGCGCCCGAACCCCGCCGCAATGGCCACGGGGTCCTCCCTTCCGATCGCCAACTGGCACGGTGGAGCATTGCGGGATTTTTCGCTAGTTGTGTGGGGCAGCCTTTCACACGTGGCTAGCACACTACTTAGGCCCCCTACTAACTGCGGTCGCCCAACGACTGTCACCGTGCTTCGGATCCCGCTACCCTCCAAAATGAGTTTCCCGGTACAGTGTTGCTCAGAGGCAAATCAAGCAACGCGGGTACCGGATGTTGATGGCCATACGCCCAATTGTTTGGATCTTCTGCTGACATCAGATCCAGACAGGCACTCCGTATTGATCTCTGCCCCACTGGGAACGTCCGATCACTGTCTGGTGAAATCCGTGTCGATCTACTCTCCTCCCGATGACAGCCCTAAGGGCACGAGGCGAGTCTGGCGATACGGGTTGGCAGATTGGGATGAATGTCTTACCCGTGGCGGCAAGTGTGTTTTTCTTCGAGTGACCCTGCCAGTTCTGGTACTGGGAATGGAATATTATATTCCATTCTCCGACATCGCACTCGGTCACAAAGCCCAACCTTGGTACAATGCGGATTGTGCTTGCGCTGAAGCTAAAAAGGAATCCGCCTAACAAGCATGGTTCCAAACTCGCGACCGCAAAGATAGAGCTCGTAGGGTTCTCGCCGAAAAAGAGGGCCTTTAATTCAGCCGTCAAGTCCTGCAAACGGGTGATTCAGAAGGCTCGATTCGATCATGTCAGCCGCATTGGAGTCAGACTGGCATCCTACCCTTCTGGTAGTAAACAGTTAGTAAGGGACCAGCCCTTTCAAAATCGGTCGAATCCAATTTCTGCCGTCCCACTTTGCCTCCCATGCAGAAACCTGATGGGTCGCTGGCTCACTCCGCAACTGAGAAAGCTTATTTATTTGCTTGTCTGTTTGCGAGCAAT
This sequence comes from Agonopterix subpropinquella, assembly GCA_922987775.1. Lineage (NCBI taxonomy): Eukaryota > Metazoa > Arthropoda > Insecta > Lepidoptera > Depressariidae > Agonopterix > Agonopterix subpropinquella. The sequence continues at coordinate 14,876,203 of OV277697.1, read as the reverse complement.
TCACGTCTGGATGCTGGTGCCAAACAGCGACCAACCATGATTCTTCGATGCCGGAGATCACAATACATACAAAAAAGGTCCTCAGAGCATTGCGTTGTCTAGATGTGAATAAGGCCAGTGGTCTTGATGGTATACCTGCAAGAGTGCTGAGATATTGTGCGCCTGAGTTGTCTCCTGTTCTAACACGGTACCAAAATCCTGGAAGCTTGCGAATGTGCAATCGGTACCCAAGAAGGGCAGTCGTGCCGACCCCTGCAACTACCGACCTATCGCCATTACTTCCATTCTCTGTAAAGTCATGGAAAGAGTACTTAACAGTAAGTTGCTGACATACCTAGAAGGTAATGATCTACTCAGTGATCGCCAATATAGCTTCCGCCGGGGGCGATCGACTGGGGATCTTCTTGTGTATGTCACGCACTGTTGGGGCGAGGCCGTCGAGAAACACGGTGAAGCACTTACCGTATCACTTGACATCTTGAAGGCCTTTGACAGGGTATGGCACGCTAGTTTGCTGAGCAAGCTTCCTGCTTATGGTATCCCCGCTGATCTTTGCAGCTGGATATCTGATTTCTTGAGAGAACGGTCGATTAGAGTTGTCATTGACAGCTGCTCTTCAGACCTTATGGCAATTGATGCTGGGGTTCCTCAAGGGTCTGTTCTCTCCGCGACACTTTTCCTGCTACACATCAATGACCTCCTTGTGTCAGGTATTGTTTGGTATGCAGATGACAGTGCTGTCACGGAGAGATATGTATCCGGCGCAAGGGCCAGCGGGGATGAAATATGTTCGCAGAGGGAGGCCATGGTGGAGCGGACAAACTTGACTTTAAGTCTTGTCTCCCAGTGGGGTGACAATAATTTAGTCAACTTCAACGCCACCAAAACACAGGCTTGTATGTTCACCGCAAAAAAGAGTCCGTTTAATCTGACTCCTACTATCCGGGGTACATCTATCCCTGTTTCCGACAGTCTTGGGCTTCTGGGCATGAGGTTGACCACGAAACTCAACTTCGGCGCTGACATCGAGTCTAAGGCTCAAACTGCGGCCAAAAAGCTGGGTATCTTAAACAAGGTGAAGCGGTACTAAACTCCTGGACAGCTCTTAATGTTGTTTAAAGCTCAGGTTCGATCATGTCTGGAGTACTGTTGCCACCTGTGAGATGGCTCAGTCAAGTATCAACTTGCCGCACTCGACTCGGTTGAACGCAAAGCCAGGAGGCTCATTGGCGACAGTAAGCTGGTGGAGACCAAGCTTCATAGCCTAGCCCACCGCCGCAGAAGTGGCCTGCTGTCGAATCCGACTCGGCAAGGCAACGTTGGAAAGCTACGTAGTCTCCTCACGTCCAAAATACCGCAGTGTCTCATGATGAATAACGGAACTGAGACGTCGGTCGTCGCTCTCAAGGCTTCTTAAAAAGGTTGAAAGTCATCCAAAAGGCAATGGGCTATGTTCGGAATATCCCGGCAAGATCGAATCGGAAATGAAGAGATCCACTGAGACATAGCCCAAAAAATTGCTAAACTATAGTGGCAATGGGCAGGGCATATTGCTCGCAGAACCGATGGGGCCGAAGAGCCGTTGAGTGGCGATCGCGTACCGGAAAGCGCAGCGTGGCTAGCTCCCGCAGCAGCAAATGCTCCTGCGCTCCTGCTAATAGCAGTGGGTAGGTTGGGCCCCAAAAGGTGGACCAACGACCTGATGAAGGCGGCGGGAACCCGTTTAATAAGGACACCGGCAGGACTGGTCGTTGTGACGATCCTTGGGGAGGACTATGTCCAGCAGTGTGACAGCCATCGGCTGAGATGATGATGATCAAGTATTTAATACATAGGTAAATACATATAAATCCCTCTCGGAATAGTTAGCAACACTGCTACAACAACTGTCTTACTCGAGTAGCTGTCTTGCATGTAGATAGGTATTTTATTTTTCTTAGTAAATGAATAAAACTTATTTTTAATAATAATATTCTGTAATTATACTATGTCCTGATCGATCCTGAGCTTCGCTGATCTATTCCTGATCAAAAAAGTCAATTTGGGTGGAAAAAAATGTTTTTATTTTTTTTATTTTCAAACCCCTATATCTCCGAATGTATACCACTTAGGTCATTTTACCAAAGTATATTTTCTGTTTGCAATCATTTTCCCTGTCGATTGGCATATGTTCCATCAGTGGCCGCAAAATCGTGATTTTTTCAAAATGGCGGAAAGTAGGTATGCCACCTTCCATACTGAAATGTTCGAAGCTCTTTCGTTCTCTGCTCTCTGGGTAAAAGCCCACGCTCGGTGACGAAATTGGATAACGCAATTAACCGGTTTGGAAGAGTGTGGGTTCAAGTCTCGCCCGAGACTTTATTTTTTTTAAGTATGTCCTCTAAAGCGCCTACTCGAGGCAGAGTGCCTAGGATAGGAGGCTGGCAGCAGCGTTGCCTCTTTGCATCGCTAGACTGATCTGATCTTTTGCGCTAAATAACTGCCAGCCCTTCTGTCTCCTGTAGCCTCGAATAGGCATTTGAGGCATTTAAAATTATAGGTAGGTACTGAACATTCAATATTTTTTACAGCTGGACGAAGAATAATCAATCCTCAATGCGGTGCCAACTATACCGTAGAAACATTGTCAGGGACGCATCACTTCGAAGATTACTTAGAACCGGGATACATCAACTTTTATTCTATAAGCCCTAACTACTTCTATGTGAGCAATGAGAACAGAAGAATTCGTATAGTAAGAAATAGTGCAGGATCCGGCAATCTCGCAATTTGTCATTCCCGCACAATAACACAACCCAGGTAAACTTTACACCAAGCTTTGTATTGTGTAGTTTATTAAATCTAAATAATAGTTTTTTTCAAACTCGTCATAACATCATTTTATGTGAGTCTACTACCGCGTTGGGCAATGTTGCCGATCTTAATCCCAATCGCTGTACAGAAGATGCGACCAGAAACTCGACACTACAACACATTTTTTTAACAAAAATAAAATATACAACAAAATAAATACAACGTTGAATTACACAATGCAGGTAATATTTTCAGATCAGGAGTGCGATTTTTGAATCTCATTCACTGAGTTCAGAAGTTGAAAATGTCAAAATTACTGTTGAGATACGCATCTTTCTACTGCTGATTTGACTTTCAGAAATCGCACTCCTGAAGTATGATTTTTGAAAGTCAAATCAGCAGTAGAAAGATGCATATCTCCACAGTAATCTCGACATTTTCAACGGCTGAACTCAGCGAATGAGATTCAAAAATCGCACTCCAGGACCAGGGATTTTGGTCATTCATATTTTAATAATTTTTATTTATTTATTTTATTTTATTCATGTTAGGACAATTTACGGACTAATTACAGGATAGGGTATCAACAGTTTTATAAAACAACGTTGCCAACTAAAAGTTTTCACAGATAATGGAGTTTATAATGTATACCTACTAGTATTGGAGACTTACCTAGTCTAGATTAGATACTAATCGTCATTGTCATTTCATTACCTATGTATTTTTGTTTTCAGACAAAACACCACGGTGGTTAGTGATGAGAACGCGGTCACGTGTCAAACTTTATCATCGACTGGGAACGTGGAGATCAGCCTAAGGGACGCCTGCAATGACTTCTGGACCATCAACACGTGCCCATTATTTTACATTTCCGTACAGTCAGTCGCGGGAGTAGATTCATCTAGTGCCGTGTGTACCGGTAAGGACGATTGTTTTTAGGGTTCCGTACCCAAAGGGTGAAAACGTGAAGCGTGAACAACTTTCTCTAAGGGACTAAAATCGAAATCAAAAAAAATCTGTCCTATACTTTGTCGAGTAGGATTGCAGTTCTGTACTTCCATAGATAATTTTTTCCTGATTTCGACGTTAGTCCCATAGAGAATGTTGTTCAGTTTGATGGTCTGATCATCCCCTTAAAAAACCATCAGCATATTATGGACTCTGTATTCTCAAAACACTTATTTTAAAATATTTTTTGTCCCAACAGAGCCCGCTTGCAGATTCCCGTACAACATCAGGTACCAGGTGCAGGTGGAAGAACTGGGGTGCTTCAGCGGGGCCCACGGCGTGGGTGCCAGCCTTGCCTTCGTCATCACCGCCTTATTCCTTAGTGTGTACAGATTGTTTTAATGTTCCCACCGATTTTATTAAATGCCATTTTTAGCAGATCAAAGTAAAATGAATGGATAGGCCCAAAGCGCTTTAAGTTGAAGCACGCAAAACTAGGGCATCTCAATACAAATTAGGTTACTTGGTCTGTCATCTCTGTACATTTTCGAAGTAAAACTGTCAATTGTTTTGCCTCATTTTTCTGGTTTGAAATGTTCGCGTAAGGCCCGTCCATTCTTGTTTACTAATGTCATTGATTTTTAGGTGTAAACAAACATGTACCTATAATTAAGTTTTAGGTAAGTGTAGAATGTTTTCGATTTTAGTTGTTCCATTCAGAAAATGACAAAAGATGACAAATATGTAATTCGTGTTTAATGCACTTAATACACACTTTTACAGGGTGTTAGGGTAAACAGTTTCATTACATTAAGTTAAGGGGTACAATCACCCATGATACTGAACAACTTTCCCTAAGAAACCTATAGGAAAATAAAAAAAAAAAATTTGCACCGTACTAAATGCAATCAGCTGATCTAAAATTTGTATAAAAAGTCGAAAAATATTGCGTGTTTTCTGTATGTTTTTTTGGGCAAGTTGATTAGTATCATGGATACAATCACCCCTTAAAGTAGTGCATTTACCCTAACACCCTGTACAGGGTGTAATAAAACACCCTGTACAGGGTGTAACAAAACACCCTAGTAATACTTAAGGGGATGCTTCAGACCATCAAACTGAACAACTTTCACTATGGAGCCAACATCGAGAGAAAAAATAAAAAAATTAGCTGTCCCATACATTTTAGTCGAGTCCGTACTGCACTTTTGTATGGGACAACAGATTTTTTTTATTTTTTCTCGATGTTTGCTCCATAGGGAAAGTTGTTCAGTTTGACGGTCTGTGTATTGTTACACCCTGTATAAGCATAAATAAACCTACCGATTATTATAATAGAGCCGTAGATATGGATAAGTAATCAAACCAATTAATTAGTGCAGTAAAGTGGATAAATCATCATTAGCTGCAAAAGGAATGTGTTATATTATTATTGTGACCATCGATCGATAGATCATAGTGACAAAAATTATACTTCCTCAGGAATCTCACAAAAATTGCCTATGGCTAGTAAATTAACGAATGGCCTGTTTTATTTATTTATAAATTAATGGACTCTTGCTTGTGCATTAGCACTGCATTGCCGCCAGTGTCATGTAGTTTGTGGGAGTATCTATTCCAATCTCAGGGATTGTTTTTGATCAAAAACAAGATGAGATTGCGGAACCTCGTGGCAAGCAAAAACGCGAACCGCGCGATCACAACGCGAAAGACAAGCGCTCGCGGCAAAACTTGCAAGTCTTTAAAACCCAACCTATTCATTTTAAATGTGAGTAGTGGTAACATTTTTATAAGTTTTATACAGGGATAGTCAAAATAAAAAGAAATTCATAAAATTGACACAATTTTTGTTAGCTAATCGATTGTTTATCCTTTTTGCAGCTTTTGTTATAGTTCCAACATACCATTACCTAGTTATTTTGTTTTGTCCATGAAAGTGTAGACCAGTGTTGCCAATGCTTATTTTTAGGCGGCCGTGTACATTAGGTAAAAAAGCCGTGTTTATATGGAAAAAGACCAACGGTGGGCCGTGTCACTGCTTAAGAAAGGAAACACTTTTCAATATTAGCCAAATGGTGCAGTTTTAAGGTTTTTAACGTTAATTAAACGTTTGCAAATTTTATCTATTTGTGTGGAAAACAATTTCATCTCATCTGTTTTTTGCTCACAGAGCAAGAAAGAGGAACAAAACCCAGCCAACATACCGTAGACAACATAGTTGCAATATTTGCATTCGGATTCGGAATTGGATACAGTACACAGTCGAACCATACACTTATTTATAACAGTCTAAGGCTGAGATTCAGAGACGATTTTTAAGTCTTAGTTCGAACTCCCGTATGTCAAAATCCATACATTTTGACCCTACTTAGTTCGAACTATGACTTAAAAAATCGTCTCTGAATCTCGGCCTAATACTCTAAAAGTGAATTTTTCATAAATAAATTAGTCAATTACCGTAGATTTTGCGAAAAGCCGTAGAATCTGCTACGGCCATAGGGTTGCAGCCGTAGGCCGTGGATTTTGTAATTTTTTGGCCTGAAAGCCGTAGAACACGGTAATTGCCGTAGCATTGGCAACACTGGTGTAGACAGGGTTTACGATAATTTATCATTAGTTATGGAATTTATATTAGGAATGTTTTACAAATTAATATTTTTGATTTGTGATTTAGTTCTGAATATTTTTTTTTACAAATAACAAACATTACATATTATATAAGTATTAATAATAAAATTTTGTAGATACTTATTTGTTTTTTTTTGTCATTTAAAATTTTTCGTCTTCATTACATCCAAGTTAGTCTCAAGCTCAACATATTTTATTCAAGATAATATCACATACCTACCTAGCTTTCTGAGGTACCTAATTTATTGACTCTACCACCGCATCGGAAGGTGTTCCGTTTAGAGCAGATGCGGCCAGAAACTCTACATTCTGCAACACACATCTTTTAAGGAAAAAAAATATAAAAAGGTACTTACAGTTAAAAATACAAGATCGAATAAATCGTAAGGAAAAGTATCATTAACCTTTAAACCACATACTCTACCCATCAAACTGAACAACTTAACCAGAACAAAAAAAAGAGCTGTTTCATACGTTTGAGTCGAGTAGGCGATGCCAAGAACATTGTATATAGTATCCTATAGGTGGACCAAACTCTCGAATTTCGTGGAGAATGCAAAATAAACTCTAATTTTACGTAATAAGTATTAATTTCCTTTAATGTTGTTGTAGGCTGACAACCGAGCAAATGTGAGATAACCAGAATACTCGTGTGTCTCTTTCTAACGTGTTGCCATCTTATTAATCTACCACTCTAGAATTTACTGTAACAAAAGATGTATGTAAATTAAAAAAATATTTTTGTTTTGAAAATTCATAATTTAAAGTATATTAGGTATTGATAATTTTTATTTGTTTTACACTAATTTTGTTCAATTTATGACAAAACAAATAAGGTAAGTACAATACTTTAGTGTATTATTTCAAAACTTTTTAATGGCAACTCTTTGGTGTTATGAAAAAATATTATTATGGCGGACATATTTGAAATTTGAAGTCATAAAATAACAAATTAAATTGTTGTGATAACTGATAATAACATTGTAAACCTTCGAAATGGTCTATTTTTGTTGTGTTACTGGATGCAAAAATGAAATTTACCCTGGCTGTAGGTTTTCTTTCCACAGGTTAGATATTTTATTGTTTCGCTAAACTTTTCTTAACTAGGGTGACCATTGACCATTTTGGCGACCTATGTATTAAACACAAAATGTGTGTTGCTTGTAGATTTCCCAGGGATGAAACGCTGAGAGAAAAATGGTTGACAGTAGTCCCTGGGAAAACCAGCAAGACATCACTCGTGTGCTCGAAACATTTCAAAGTGGAAGATTATGTTACAACTTCACGGAAATTCTTGAAATCGAACGCCATACCATCCATATTTCCAAAGGTAACTTTTCTTGTTTGATAGCTTATGATTTGACATAAAATCTGGTAAGTACGTATTGGTACTGACGTGTTAATGAATAAGCGCATTACCGCATGCACCCCAACTGATTTATAGCAAAATATTGATTGAAAAGATAATTTCATTATTTTGGTAATTAAAATTTAAAGTTATTCGCATTTTAAATTTTGAGGCAATAATGTTATCATTTCAGCAATGAATGAAAGCGCTAACCTACTCATGGATACATTTTAGTGAGTAGGGTATGTGTGTCCGTGCGGTGGGTTGACATCGGGTTCAGTAAATTTTATTTTGAAGAAAGAATCATGTGTCGAAACCAAGATAATTCAATTCTCGATTCTAAACAAAATACTTTCTAGTTTTGCGATAATTCATTAACACGTTGTATTATTTTTGCGGATTAACGAGAACAGTCGCGGGTAAACTCAAAATTAATTTTATATATATATTTTTTTAGTCTGAGTTTACCCCTAAAAACATTTTCAGAATAAAATGATAATATTGAATCCTCAACGAGATGGTAAGAAACAGGCTTGAATAAATGCATATTAGGTATCCCGTCAAATTTGAGAATGAATGGACTCCCTAGTTAGAAAGGGACACACGAGGAATTAGGTAATCTCACTTGCCCCGGTGCCAGCACCGTAGTGTACAATCTAGTTACTATACAAAATTTTTGGGCGATGCAGTATGGAACAGTTGATTTTTTTTGCGCTGACAGGTTTGCTCCCATAGTAATAGTTGTTCAGTTTGATGGGTAGAGTATGTGGTTTAAAGATTAATGATACTTTTCCTTACAGTGTAACGAAGTAAAGACCATACATTTTGGTCATTCATATAATCATCGAATCATAGTAGGTAGGAAATTTTTTTTTACAAAGTACTTAAACTCTGACTCTCTCTCGTCTGGCGTGTTTAGAATATTCCTCTGGTATCTTATTATAAAATATTCATAGCGTACCTTTAAAATGACCCATGAAAAACGTGTTGACCTTACTAAGCCAAAAATTACCTAGTAGGTAGATAGGTGCCTGGTTAACTATGATTATGCTCACGACTAAGTATCTACATTCCCTCAGGGGTAGTTAAAGATATCGTGAGTTTTTTTTTTGCGAATTTCCTATAGGTTTCTTAGGGAAAGTTATTCAGATATTATTCAGTATCATGGGTACCTATGCAACTGTTTACCCTAACACCCTGTATATGCCAGCGCAGCGACCGTGTTGTAGGTACCTAGCAACATAACCGCAAAGTTTTATGTTAGGTTTTCGAAAATATAACCTATAGATTTTATATATCTACCAGAATTTAAGTCAGATCATTAAGGCTTTGACTGCCAAATGACCGACAAACAATGGAAAATCTATTGTTATTGTGACCCGCCGGCGTTCAACGTGTTAAGCTATCAAACAAACAAAGTTTCATCAAAATCGGTTCAGTAGTTTTCGCATGATGCTCGATCAAACAAACAAACAAACTTCTTTTTTTATTTTCAGTTTTATAATAGTTTTTTTTTTTTCAATTCGTTTTATACTGGTTTTATAATAGTTTAGATAGATTAACTTTTTTTACTACGAAGATTGAATTCTGTAGGATTGAGCAAGATTTAAAAAAGATTTTATTTGGTATTTGTTCAACGCTGCTGGCGACTTTTAATTGTAGTAAAAAAATTGTATTGCCGTCAATTAAAAAGAAATCAAGTTTTCTTCTTTTTGATCTAAAGGCTATTGTAAAAAATTTTTCACAGCACGCTGCCTGTGTTGTGTAGGTTCTTATAAAAATATAGAGCAAAGAGTTTTTAATGTGAAGCCGGTAGATTCTTTTTCTTTTCTTTGTATTTTGTACTGATTCAAAAGGATTTAAAAATGAGTAAAACAGAAAAAGCCGCCAAGTGCGAGTCAGACCCCCGCCCCGCACGGAGGGTTCCGACTTCCGTACCACCATACAATATTACCCAAAAAATTGTGTTTTCGCCGGGATCGTTAGGCTGGAAGACCGGCACCCACTTGAACGGTTTTTATTATTTGTTGTTTATATCTACTATATTCAAACCAAGTTAGCTCTCTTACAGACGAGTGACACTTTGCGATTGCCGTGGGTAGCAGAGAGTCGCGCTCATTGAGTTTACGTTAGAGGGAGGGTATATTTCGTCATTCTGGACCATCAGTCTGGTCATGTTTATTTGATTTGAAGGGAAACTCATATACTGAAGCACCATGTTAGTCGGGTCAATCTCGAGTCAGTTTCCCTTTAAATCAAATATACATGACGAGATTGATGGACCAGACTGATGAAATACTGACCGTGTAAACTCCCTCTTACGGTCGCCGTGAGTCACGCGGCGCGACCCTCTGTGACTGCAAACTGTCGCTCGTCTGTAAGAGCGCTAAGCTTAACAATACGTAAATAGCAGCATTAAATCAAAAGGTGTTGCAAAACGAACCCTTCGACCAGACTGTGTGATGTAGCCAGGTGGTCCCGAATCTAATGCGTAGACCATGCGTAGACAGAGACGTCTTTCAACTCGACATGGGTATGCCGGTTTGAGGGGATCAACACTGACTCCTCTTTTCCGCGATGTCAAGAAGAAAATTGTTGTCCAATCTCTTAGTTAGGTACACACGGCGACACATCAAGCTACACAAAACCAACCATAAGCTGGCCACGCGACCTTACAATCTATGTGAGGCCAGCTGTGTGTAGGTACATCATATTATGGACCTGTCCGCGGGTTGTAGAGGACGACAAACTGCATCGTCTCGTACATAAACATGAGACGCTTTTGATAAATCCTTGAAAACTAATGGACCTCCTGCTGGCTTTGCCGTGAGAGGATATACCTAATACCCTAAGCTAATACCTTTATGTCCCGTGAGGCTGGGATAGGCCCCACCAGGAAGCTGGCACAGGTATTTTCATGGGCCCCACTAAAGACATCTTATTCTGTAACCGTTTGACATATTCTGAAGGAAGCTCTTGACCCGACGAGAATGTATGTTACAGCATATTGTAATACCTAAGCTAAGTCTGTGATACAGCACATAGTACATTTATATTTATATGGTATATACAGCAACTCGGAGGATCGTACACACAGACCATTACCTATTTACAGAAGTGCGATTTTTGAAAATCATACGAGCGACTTGGCAGTAGAAAAAGTCAAAATTACTATGGAGATTATGCATCTTTCTACTGCCAAGCCACTCGTATGATTTTCAAAAATCGCACTTCTGATTCCTGAGTTATATATAATAGACGCACAACTAGAATTGTAAATGCTACGTAGCCTACCACTGCCGGTAGTCTACCGGTCACAGAGTACATTTTATATCGGTCATTCTCGATTGATCCAAATATGAGCGTCCTTTAAAATTGCGAGTGAGTTATTAATATTTTGAACTTCGTATTTTTTTTTTACAATAGTACTGAAGTTAAATAAACAGGCACATGAATAAATTCTCATAAAATCACAGACACTTTTAAGATATAAATTTTTAAAAGTCATTCTCCTAAGTTCCGTTCGCTATCCATCGAACATTTTGTTTCCTTTATTGCTAAATATCTTTCACAAAAACTGTGTTAAGAAAACAGTTATTTTATAATTAGCAACGTAATTAATTAACTGTGTAAAATAATAAATCTGAATTGGCTTGACATTTGTGTTAATCTATTTATTAATTTTTATGTAGTTGTCCGCAACAATACATAATTTCGGTCACGCGTTAAAAATTGGTACGTACATCACTATTAAATCCAAGCCACCCTCATCTCTATTGCAAAGCGGCCAAGCGTCAGTCGTGCCCTTTGGTCGTGCCGCGGCAGTCTGGCGGCCTGGTCGCGTGTTGTGTGTTGCTCTAGCGGAATATGAACGTAAGTAACTAATTTCCGTCCTCATGGACAGAGATTTCACTAATTTCCGTTCCTTGACTTAACTTTAACATGTGAAATATATTTATCACAGAGATTTATGTAAGTAACGCAAAAAAGATGTGCATAACAGAGTTCCAAATGGGTTATAGATTATAACTGCTATTTTTTTTTACTAAAATTAAAAACCTCTTTTTCTTTAACCTCCGTCACGCCAAATTCTAATTTCCGTCACTGGTTATTGTGACGGAAATTATGTATGATGCTGTTTGTAATTCTTCTAGTATTCAATTATTTGAATTTAATGGGCTTTAATACAAAAAACTCTATCGGTATTGGACGGTCCGTAAAGTAGGTAGTTATCAAGAGTTTTTTCATTTGGAATTTCGGTTTAAATAACATTTCTTGTCATAGACTGTGGGATAAATGTTTCGGAATCATAATTGCTAGTGTTGAATATTGCAAGGTTGTACTAACAAGTCAATCTTTTACTGTGTGATTATGTTTTAAAAATAGATTTTGACTCATATCTCCATACGTAATGAAAGCTAAATGATATTTTAAATTATACCTACTATTATTATTTATTTACAGAATGACTAAAACTAAGAAAAGCAAGGAAGACATTTTGGCACAACAAAGGCTGCGCCAGCAAAAACGAAGGGAAAAAATCAAGAAAGACCCTATACTTTATGCGGCATATAAAGAAAAAGACAGACAAAAATATTATAAGCGGAAAAGAGAAGGTAAAATTGTTTCTATTCATCTAGAAACTCCTGAACGTAAAATCCAAATAAGAAAACGCAATCGAAACAATGCCAAGACATATTTCAGGCGACAAAAAGAGAAAAGGGCATTAGATGTCATCGAAGAAGTCAGTGTTGCAGAAACACCTCCAGAGGAGATTTTTTCTGTTGATATCTCTCAACCTATTCTAGACACGGAGATTGATCCACTCGCGTCAACATCGGAACCAAGCACATCAAGACGGACGCTACGATCTTTTCGGGAAAAAATTAAGCAACCACCTGCTTCACATCCAAATACATCAAAACATAATTTAAGGTCTGTTGGAAAAGCTGCAGCTAAGCTACTAGATACACCCAATCCATCTAGTACAGCAAAACATGAAACTCAAATTATGAATAATGTAGAAGAAACAGCATTTGAGTCGTTTGAACCAGTATCTATGCCTAGTCATTCGAGCACCCCAAACATAACACCAAGTACGTCATCTGGAAGACGTTTAAATTTATGCAATAAGAAGTTTCAGTCACGGCTAAATGCACTGAATACATCAACTCCGAATGCCGGTCTTACATCATGTGATTCGGAAGATAATGAATTGTCCTCAATATGTTCATCACCAACTTTCCAGCCAAGAATTCAGAGAGATAGTTCAAATAGCTCAATTGCTACATCTTGTTCGGAAAACACTTTGTCATCAACACGTAAAAAAACGTCTCCTACAACATTGGCATTGAAACGATTCAAATACAAAACGAATAAAATGGTAAAAAGTTTATACCATAAAATACACGATCTAAAGAAATTGAATGACAGGTATAGAAAACAAATCTCAAGACTGACACGTGTACCTGAGACAAAAACAAAATTAAGGAAAAACATAGAGAAGACAATGACATCTGACGACAAGATACAAAGATCTTTGAAAAATATTAAACAAGATATTGAACAGTTTTTGGAACAGGACGAATTTAGTCGTATGTGCTCTGGAAAAAGAGAATATATAACTAAAAACAAGATAAAAAAGCAACGACGCTATTTAAACGACTCGTTACAAAATTTGCATAAAAAATTTATTCAAACCGTAACATACCGAATTGGATACTCTACGTTTTGCCGAATGCGTCCATTTTGGATTTTAATTCCAGATGTAAAGGCACGTGATACTTGCATGTGTATATGCTACCGGTAGACTATGGTAGACTACGGTAGACTACCGATTCATACCGGAGATTATGTAGACTACAAATAAAAAGTCGTAGATTTATTTTTAAAAAAATTTTGATTTTTGTTCATGTAATATGTAATATGAGAAAGTAATAATCAATACAAATTAATTAACATTATGTCAATATTTTAAAATATCAACAAAAGACGATTTTAAATTGTCATTAGCCTATAAATTGCCCCTCTTTTCGGACATGAAGGTTTCCTCACGATGTTTTTCTTCACCAAAAAGCCAACGATAATTCTTTAAATCCGTCCGTACCGACCTGAAATATAAATTATAAAAACCACATTTCAGTAGTACGTACGTCCCCTGTGGATCGAACCCATACCCCTAGGAGCTAGGCTATACATGGCTTAGTGCATAATATCACATTTTAAACAACCTTTTATAAAACAGTGTATATCCAGGGGCGGACTAAGCCCGCCGGAGGCCCGGGGCGGCAAAACTAAATGAGGCCCACGATCTTTCCAGAAATTGATATCTACAATTCTTTCGATCCGTGGCAAAAACTTAACATCGGAGCCCCTTCCTTCCATAGGCATAGGTAGCAAGTATTTTGTCTCAGGGAGATCCAGGTCCTACAACACGGAGCGAGCGAAGCGAGCCTGACATTCGTACAATGTAAAACCTAGAGCGAGCGAAGCGAGCTCGAGATTTCACTGAATTCTGGAGCGGGCAAAGCCAAGTGAAATTTTACTGCAATATAATGAGATCAGTCGAATAAGATTTAAATCATTGAGCGAGCGAAGCGAGCTCGAATTTTTTTACGACTTAAAATCTGGAACGAACGAAGTAAGCTCAAGATTTAACTGCACACCAACAGTGCAACTGCAACTGCAACTATATACTATGAAAAGACATAGGTACCATCCAAAACCAAGAGCGAGCGAAGCGAGCTCGAGACTTCACTGAATTCTGGAGCAAGCAAAGTGAGCTCAAGATTTTAGTGCAATGTGTCTAGCCAGGAGCGAGCGCAGCGAGCTCGAGATTTTGCTTCATTATAACTCGACTTTTTCAGCTCATGCCGAAATCGAGGCGATTGATGTATTAAAAAAATAGCTGAAATGAGCTTATAATATAATGCTTATATTACTCGATTGTAGAGCTCATCTTGAAATAGAGTAGGTGAGTATATTGGCGTATAAAATTAAAACTGGAGCGAACGATTCTATAATTATGACTGGGTTGTAGCATGAACTCAGTCTCAAAGCACAGAAAGCTATCAAAAAAACCAAGCGAGCGAAGCAAGCTCAAATTTTCGAAACACATTCTAATTCCAACCACATTGACCTTTCAAGAAGCGAGCTCATAATTATGCTAACTGCATAACAACTTGAAAAAGATTGAGCGAGCAAAGCGAGCTGGCAAATTCGCAATATTTTGTACTCTATTTCCTTCTTTGACTTTCAATGACTAACTTACGGGGCCTCCAACTTCAAACTGCAGTCCCAGTACCGGAGGCCAGGGCCTCCGGAGCGAGCGAAGTGAACTCATAATTATGCTAACTGCATAACAACTTGAAAAAGATTTAGCGAGCGAAGCGAGCTCGCAAATTCGCAGTATTTTTGACTCTATTTCTTTTCTTCACTTTCAATGACTAACGTACTGGGCCTCCAACTTCAAACTGCAGTCTCAGAACCTGTTCTGCTTCTGGCCTACTGAGGCCCGGGCCTCCAACTCTAAACTGTGTCTTTACTTGCTATATAAACTTCATTATTTTGGTTTTGATTAAAAAGGGATTCTCTTCTCGAGATTCGGAGGCCCCCAGGACTGGGGGCCCGGGGCGGACCGCCCCTCCGCCCCCCCCCCTTAGTCCGCCAGTGTGTATATCAATGTCCTTTTTTCGCGTTCTAGATTGATTTTTACTGTCTCTAAAATTATTGCCGAAGCTCTCTTAGCTTATTTACCACAAATAATAAATGGCAGCCGCCTTAAATATTGTGAACTGGCCAAAATTTCTACGACTGAATAATCTACAATTGCTACCGTAGCTTATGTAGCCTACCTGTAGTCTACCTCACGATTTGGTAGACTACGGTAGATTTACAACTCTACGCACAACGGAACAACAAATAATCGTGGTTAAACGTAGACAGGAAGTGCTAGCTAGCGCAATGGTATTGAAAACCATATCTCCAAGCAAAAAAAAAAAAGTTTGAAGCGAATGACATATTAATTTGCGTTTAGAAAGTTGGGTAGTGCTTGTTTGCCGTATGTTTATTATGGAAATAAAAGAAAGTTTTCGTTTAATAAAAACCATTTCAGAGCACAATTTCTCGTATTGGCTTTACCTACACGATACTCTGTTTTTTTTTCTTTATTTATGTTATAGAATATGTTTTCTTCTATTTCATTTCAACATTTATTTTGAAACACTCTTCGGAAACGTTCATTTTAAAGTCAGAAAATAAACAACAACACCGCTGAGTTGATTTGGAGTTTTCTAAATCTATTTCATTTCTTATAAATTACTACTAATATCATTGAAATAAAATATGTCTGGAGAAGACTGTGATGGGCCGGACCGTGGTGACAACGATGGACAGAAGCCAGACAAAATGTTCACGTTGAAAAAGTGGAATGCTGTTGCAATGTGGAGCTGGGACGTTGAGTGTGATACTTGTGCAATTTGCCGCGTCCAGGTCATGGGTAAGCGCCTTATAAGATCCTTAGAAGTGACCTAATTTAGGTAAAGAACAGCTAAAGAGTCAGAACAGTGAGAAGTGACAACTTATTTGTAACATAATTTCACTGTGACTATGCCAGTTTTCTGTCCATTTTGGACAAGGTTACCTGCAAGAAGTGGGTACTAAATACCTACACTAAGGATGACTCACGCTACACCGTGCCGGGTCCGAGCCGAGTCCGAACCGAGCGTCAGCCGATATATTTTGTATGGACACCAAGCGGCAATCGAGCCAGGGCCGGGTCGGTTGCCTACAGCCGACGCTTGGCTCGGACTCTGCTTGATGTAGTCATCCTCTATACTACTACTTCTACTCTATTCTTATTCTTAATATTACTTCTGTTTTCTTCATACACCAGAGACGGTTCTCTGACCTCGGTTGTGCAGTTCAGAATTAAATTCATTATTCAGCACTCTCGTCCCGCTTGAATGTGCGCTACAAGATGGAAGAGGGCAGCAACATCTGCTGCCCTTGTCTATCTTGTAGACAATTTTACCTTGGTATGCTGGAGGATGTCAGTGAATAATTAATTTCATGCTTATAAGATTAACGGCTACAGATTGAAAATATAAAACTAGAGAGTTGTGTAGTACTTATGTGGTTGAATATTATGGTCATCCTAGACCATTTGAATAGGGACCTGCCTTAAGCATTCCCCTCTGCCAAGGTATAAGATCAAATGATCATGTACCTGTGCTGTGCATGTTATATTATTTGTTTATTTCCTTTTTGAACTGCATACTCAGGACCTTCGCCAATGCTCCCTGGTTCTTTTGCAACTCCGAAATCCATGAATACCTGGAAATACCTACCGTTCTCCAAGAAATATAGTGGCACAAACTAAAATACAAAGAGCTGTTAAGAAGCCACCCAAACAAGCTCGCCAACTCGCTGCTGATAGCCACGCCAGCCAGCCAGCTATACTAAAAGGCTGAAGCGGAGTCATGTGCTCCCGACTAAAAGAGGATAGGGCGCTGGCACTGGCTCACTCTTAAAAGCCAGTAAATCTCTTATCAACACATCTGATTACAGTCTTTCCACTGATGAAAGTTACAAACACACACCAAAAAAAAAGTTTCCTTTTTGGAGAACTTACAGGTAAATAACAGTTTGGTTTCTAGAAAGACAAATTGATGGTCAGAGGCTGACAACAAGTTCACAAGTTTTATACCTAAACGTTTTATCACTAAACGAGACAGCCTATAATTGCAGAACAACTAGCCTAGTTTGGGGTTTACACAAGACTATTTGTCATGATTTTTGACATTCAAAGAAAGACTCTAAAGTAACAGAATAAAATCCAAAGTGCGTTGCATACTTCATGCTACCTCGGCTGTAAAAGAAAACATCGTGAGGAAACCTGGATACCCGAGACGAGAATGAAAAGAAAATGCCATAAGTTCAGAGGTATGCGTAAAATATGGGTGAGCTTTTGGGGTGAACACAAAGACCAGCAATGGTCGCATTGTTAAATAACAACCCTTGCTTGCAATAGCCCAATGTACAATCAATCAAGCGAGGCTATTGCCAGTAGCAGTGGCAACTGCTTGTATTGAAGGCCTAGACCCAGTTTGGGTCGCTTAGCCAGCGGAGTAAGTCTTCTTCTTCGTAGTGGTAACCTCATGGCTGCTCGCTCTTGATCCCAGTGCGGTGTATGCTGACCTGTAGTATTATAATTCACTTATGCCTGGCTGGCATGAGATAATTAAAAAATCATGGACTCATTTTAGTCGAACTAACAATAAAACAACAATAACTAGTTTAAAAGTATGTTCGAAAGCATTATTATATTAAAACATTGTTATAAATTATCATATTTACAAATGTCATATAACTTGACATTTTATAAAATTTTATGATAATTTATGTGTCATTAATAACGTTTAGCAATCCTAGTTTCTCTGAAACAATCCTCCAATGGGGATTTTGGTAATAAGAATAAAGTTTAAGTACTTTATTCTTATGATAATTAGGTTATCATTATCAGTTTATCACTGTAAGCAGTTCTGCTTTACAAATGTTGAGGGCTTGACTAGACCATATATTGCAATTCATCGAGCATTATAAACTTTGAAATTCATAATTTTTTATCAACCTTTGTTCGATTATAAACTCTGAGATAGATTTCACCTTGTAGACAAGGCAAACTTTTTCATCAAATCTTGTTTAGGCTTTGATTCTGTAAATTAGTTTTCATTTCCTTAATTTAATTACTTACACCTTGTATTTTATTATTCTATTTGTGTTTTATGACTCTGTGAACCTCCACCAATTGGTACTGGTTCTGCGTGGTGGAGTATAGCTCACTCCATCTCACTATTATTCATGAGAGGAGGCCTTTGCAGTGGGATCCTACAGGCTATATCATAATTATATTTTTACGAGCTTTTACCCGCGACTTCGTCCGCATAAATTATATACCAGATTTTAAGTCAGATGATAAGCTATCAAACAAAAGTTTCATCAAAATCGGTTCAGTAGTTTTTGCGTGATGCTCGTTCAAACAAACACCCAAACAAACAAACAAACAAACAAACAAACAAACGAACAAACAAACAAACAAACAAACAGACAGACAAAAAATCCAAAAATTTGTGATTTGGAATCAGGGACATCTAAAAATCATATCGTAATTTTTTTTTTGTAAATATCTTCAATGTACAGACACACTTCTGTTACAGTTTTATAATAGTTTAGATTACTCGATGGCTAAGGTGAAAATTTTCTTAAGACCATAGCCTTAAGAAAATTTTCACATCAAGGCGCGGTTTATATAGAAGAGACGTGGCGCGGGCGTGGCGTGGGCGAGGTGTGGCAATATAAACCTTATAGTACGTAGCATAGCGTCGTTTGGAGAATTACGCCCCCGCCTCCAGGCGACGACATCCTTCTTTACGACAAAAACGACGCTATGCTACGTACTATCTATCTGCCGCCCCGTCGTCGCCGCCGCCACACGTCTCTTTTGTATAAACGGCGCCTTGATGTGACAATTTTCTTAAGGCTATGTGAAAACACCTGCACTTGAGGTGCTGTTTGTACAGAAGAGAGGGTTTAATCATGTCAAAGTAAATTATTGTATTGTGTTTTAGGTTTATTTAAAAAACTTATTTACATTATTATTGTAAAATTAAAGATTTTATACAAATACCAAACAATGCTTTTAAATAAAATAATTCCAGTAATATTAGGTAGTTTTTAATTAAACATGTATACACCATTTTTATTTTACGTATTATTACTATACCTTCATAAATAACCCTCCTTCTGGCGCAGTCGGGTAAATATTGTTAATTTTATGTTTAACTAGAGTTTACCCGCGACTTCGTCCGCATAAATTATTATTATTATGTTGGTACATGAAAGATGCACGGGTCCACTGGGACCCGGTCCTTTGGGAGGCATACATGGGGCCAAAGCCAACACGAAGAGGCCTTATTTGGTACCATTTATTCTAAATGTGAGATGGCGTGCACCTATCGAGGCCTATCTCTAGATACACCATAGGGATGCACTAGAAGATCATTCTCGATGGATGCTGAACTATTGCCAGGAAGGGATACATTTGTCTGGGCTATGGGGATGGGATTCTGTGTACTGGATAACTGGGCTATGGAGTGAGATAACGGACGCCTGCTCTAGTTAAATATCTCACTAATTTAAAATCTAGCAGGCGGTGACTCGCCAACTCATTTGATGGGCCCCCCAAAACGGCCGCTCGCAAGGAGCGACAAGGCGGCAACATCTAGTGAGTGGCTAAGGTTGTAGAGAGGTGAGTCTGCGGGCGCCGGTTCCCGGTGCTAAGCGCACCAGTCAGCAGGTCCCGGCGTTATGACATTTTACACTTCCAACCTGGAGCATAGGTTCCGCTCTTGCGACTCCACTCCTGGCCGGCCGGTTAAGGCAAGACAGGAGCTGAGGGCCAAATCAATCCGGGCCCTCTGGAGAATCGGGTCCGTGGTGTCGCCAATCACCAACAGCTCGCCACAAGCTGCCCTGCGGGCTTATTATTATTATTAATATGTGTACTATATTTTATATGTACCATATTTTAAGTCAAATCATAAGCTACAACCAAAAAGTTTCATCAAAATCGGTTCAGTAGTTTTTGCCTGATGCGGTTACAAACAAACAAACATTTACAGTTTTATAATAGTGTAGAACTATAGATAATAATATGTAAAATAAAAAATAAACTCTTCATTATTTAAATAATAAAAACTACCCTTAACTAATAATTATGACTGGGATTCTTTAATCTTCCTTTGCAATTAAAGACTTAAAAAATTCTAAATAAAATGTTAAGAGAGACGAAGAAACAAAAACTATACATTCTTGACTAAGTGTCATACACCTGAGGGTTTTATTTTAAAGGCAACAGGTTTCATGGAATTGGTTTTTCATTGATTTAATAATTGCCTAGTTCTATTTTGTAAAGTGGGAAATCTGCATACATACATAAACTCACGACTCAATTATAATTCACCTGTAATTCATGCAATAAATATTATTTGATTTGATTGATTTGATGAAAACAGCTGTCGTAGTTGCGTTTTGCTACTGCTTTTTGGATGATTTGTCTATTTTACTAGTAATTTATACTTTTGAATCCGGACTTCTGGAGATGTGGAAGTTTTTTTAAAAAATGCCTTAATTTTTTCCGTTTATAATAATTATGACCGCAGTCCTGAATGGCTTTTAGTTTTCGTAAGAAATAGCTGGGTCCAAATCTGCCATTCTTTCTTTTTGTGCACACTTTTTTTTATTAATTTTTTCACATTTATCTCAACAACTGCTGTAATATTTTTTTACCTTAACCACAGAATAGGTAATAGTATATAGTTCTACATACAGAACGGCCACTACCCGCCCCCCTCTGACTTCAGATACCTCAACTTCCCTCACACTTTATGTGGTAACCTGAGGGGGGCCGAGCAAGGGAATTCAGATAGGCGCGCGCACCCGTTGGATTTGACTAAATAAAATTGTATCCTTTCAGTGCATAAAAAACGTTGAAAAATAACGCTAAATTTACATTTTCAGTTATCCTTTAGCACAAATACTATTTTTAATAAGAGAAAGAAAAAGAAAAAATATTGAAATGTAGATGACGTTAAACGCAAAGCGCGGCTTTCAACCCTACACGCAATGTCATGGACAGTTTGCACAAAGTGCGCATGTGCAGACGCCATTTCGAAATTCAAACATTTTCTATTGAGTGCCGGACCTGTGCCTAAACCAAATTTTGAATCACACGAGATTTTATTTCATTTGACAGCGGTGGTAACAAGTGGGAAAATATAGTCCCATACGTCGCCGGTGGCGACAATCGAGACTTTTTATTCCCAATTGTCGCCATGGCGACGAATGGGAAAAAATATTTCCAGTCATCACCACTGCTTTGTCCCCAGTGGTGACAACTGGGACTTTTTTTCCCATTCGTCGGCAGTGGCGACGGAGGCCGTGGTGACAACTGGGAATACACGATTCTAACTATGAATTGACACAACAGTAACTTTAGATGATGTATTATGATATCAAATCTATCCTACCCCTAAAATATAAAAAAAACTGAATGTTTATAAATTCGAGAAGCAGATTCAGGACTTACAATAATTCATTATAATTTACTTAGGTACATTATGCCTTAAACACTATTATACTCAAAAATATATAAATCTATGATTATACTATAACTTGTGTGTTTAACAGCCGCTTGGTAATGGTTTTATGTTTGCTATAGAGCTCATCCGCCGTGTTCTAATTGATGCCCTTCCCGTTAATTTGTTTTCAATCTCATCAAGACTCTTGCCTCTAGTTTCTGGAACGCATACAATCACGAAAAATAAACCAATGAAACAAATGCAACCAAACAACCAGAATGTTCCGGCAGGAGAAATGGCATCTATGATGTTGTGAAACGTTTTAGTTAC
The DNA here is from genome assembly GCA_922987775.1 of Agonopterix subpropinquella. NCBI lineage: Eukaryota > Metazoa > Arthropoda > Insecta > Lepidoptera > Depressariidae > Agonopterix > Agonopterix subpropinquella. The sequence continues at coordinate 14,854,018 of OV277697.1, read as the reverse complement.
TGTAAATGTACATAACCAATTAAAAGCTGTACATATTGATGCAGCCGCTCCTCTTATTTTTGCTGGTAAAATTTCTCCCATCATCAGCCATGGAATTGGTCCAAAAGCCAATGAAAACCCTAATAAGTAAATCATAACACTTGTTAAAGGCAGCCAGCCTAGAGTAGAGACATCCAACTCAAGATTATCGCGAACATAGAAAAATGTGCCCAATATTACTAATGTAATAGTCATGGTTACTGATGAAATATACAGTAGAATTTTGCGCCCAGCTCTATCTATGAGCGCTGTAGCTATAAATGTAGAAATAAAGTTAACAAGCCCAACTATTATTGTGGACAAATGTTCGTCTACTGCGCTTCCAGACATTTTAAATATGTCTACTGTGTAAAAAATTACAGCATTAATACCTGATAATTGTTGGAAGAACATAAGACCAAGAGCAATTGAAATAGACTTCAAATATTTCCGGCTTATTAGTTCTGTAAAAGTTGAATCGCCTGCTTCGACCTCTGCATTAGACATGACAATGTCACGCATTTCATTATCGATTTTAGCATTCTTTCCCCTAAGCCACTGTAATGCCTTCCGAGCATCGTCAGTGCGACCACGCGATAAATACCATTGTGGTGTTTCTGGGATCATGAGCATCAATATGAAGAATGGAATAGGTAAAGCGGATCCGAGGTATGCAAGCTCCGACCAGTTGAGGTATTTACCTGCTGCGTAACACAATAAAATGCCAATGTTTCCAATAGCCGTTGGAAAGAGTCCTAAGAATCCGCGAACTTCTGGTTGAATTGTTTCTCCGAGGTAAACAGGGAATGCCAAAGAGCCGATGCCTACGCACAGACCACAAATGGCGCGACCTATCAGCACAAGGTGCACAATGTTCGCGGTAGCTATGAGCATCCAACCGAGAAAGAAGGGCGGAGCTGTGAATAGAATTGTTCTTCTACGTCCGATGTAGTCCACCAATGGCCCACCGAGAATTCCGCCTGCCAGCGCAGCTAGAGGCATCAGACCGCCGACCCAGCTCGCCTGTTGACATTAAATTAATTCTTTAAATTCAATTTCAGGTTATATAATAAATAAGTATACATTAACATGTATATGGTTTTTGAATACGTTGTAGTATACCTCTTCCTTTGTAACAGTTATCCTTGTACTGTTTAACATAGTAACGAGCGCCGGGGAAGTGTAGGCTGATGAAAATCCAACGATCATTGATCCTAACGATACTGCAACAGCTGCTAGCACCTGAAATTAGGAAATTATCATTCTCATCATTTAATGTCTAATACTCTCATTTGCTACCAATTTTTCAAATAGAACTGCCTTTGTTTGAGTTGTAAAGTTTCAGTGCGATATTTTATGACATAAACAACCATCTCCTTGTTTAGCAAACAGATCTATAACATCCTAGTATTATTCTTTCGTTAATGGTTTCATGATGCCTGAACGTAAATGTTGTGACGTCTGTTGCTGGAGGTGTGTGCGATGCGCACGCGCCTACATTCAATTTAAGCAATGATCGACTTTGATTGCCGCTACTTTACGTCTTCTCGTCAGATCACGTGTTACACAAATATAAAAAAACTCTATTATTTCCCTTTAAGTGTAAATAATCGTTATCACAAAGCAGAATTGTAACATCTAAAACTACATTGGTTATACTTGATAGTATTAAAATTAGAGTTATAGATATTTCGAGTTCATGTTTTTAAGTTCTGAATTAAATAAAATACGGTTCACAGTTTAGTATTTATCACAACAGTTTATTTTTTTAATACCAATTTCTACCTTTATTTCAAGAAATCGATAACGTAATAAGGCATGGTAATTTAAAAATGCATGAACTGATCGGATGGATGTAGATAAAATAACAGAATTGCTAAGGTTTTACTGCAAATCTGCATTAATAACGACTGTAAGCAAATAATACCTAATCAATGGACAATATAGAACTTTTACGTTCACTACGTTTAAGACAAGACACAAATAGTCAGTCATACAATTTAAACACTTACCTACATAATTAGAAACATAATAAATAAGTAATAATAATGAATAATTAATTAAACATTTGTTTTAAATGACACATTACAAAAATTAAGGTATCTATTTATTTCTCGGTTTAAATGAATACATAAGAGGTGTCTTAAAAGGATCTAAATCGACAAAGAAGGAAAGAAGGTCCTTATATTAAAATAATGAAATATTCAAAACTACAAAAGCTGGCTACACAATAAAGCTCGTCAAGACAAACCAGAGCATTGTGTAATAGTCATAATTGGCTGGAATTGGGTATCTACTATAGTGTAGGAAAGGAACATCATATTCATGTATATTCCAAAAGAAATAGAAATATTGAAACTGTAATATAAACCTTTTCGAACTTAATTTGCTACAACAAGAATATTTAAAGAATTCACCTGAGAAAACGTGTATTTTGCCTCTTCATATTCACTGGAACGCACTACGATGCTGTAGTGCGTGTCTGCTCTCATCAAAATCTTCATTTTGGTGTGTTTTAGTTCACGAATCACTGAAACTCTCACTTCACTGTACAGATTAATGTTCAGAAATCAGAACGCACTGAAAGTGCACGCGGCATAAGCTACTGAAGAAATGAGCATCTCTGCCCATGACCGCGCGATTTATACCAATATGAACACCAGCTAATTGAAAAAATCTGATTGGCATTTCAAGATTTTGTGATTCATAATGGAACTTTTTTATATAATTAGGCACACAAAGAAAGCTGTTATATTAAATATTAGGAAGATACTATTTATTATTATTTTGTATGTCAACTAGGTGATGCTGTGCAGATATTTGATATGTAATGACGAAATCACCAACAACCATTGTTATTCTGTCATAGCCTGATTCTCAAGAGACAAGTATCTACAACGTGTTAATGAATTAACGCAAAACCAGAAAGTAGTTTGTTCAGAATCGAGAGCAGAATCGAATTATCATGGTTTCAACATAGGTAATTTTTTTTCAAAATATTAAATAATTTTTTTGCAAAATTTATAATTTTCTGAACCCGATGTCAACCCACCGCACGGGCACGCTCACCCTACTTACTACCAAAACAAGATTATTAAAGTGTATCCATGAGTACGTTAGCGCTTTCTTTCAGTGCTGAAATCATAAAAAATCATTTTTGCCTCCAAACTTAAAATGCGAATAACTTTAAATTTTAAGTATCAAAATAATTAAATTATTGTTTCAATCTAATTATTTTCTTATAAATCAGTTGGGGTGTATGAGGTTTTGCGCTAATTCATTAACAAGTTGTATACAGCGATATGAGTATGCATAATTAATTTATTATTAAAAAAGGGAAAACATTGAATTATTGTGTGTACCTAGGCTCGTAAAAGTTGACGCGGTCAAAGCCTTGGCCACCCCTTAGTTTCTATTATCTGTCTTCATGCCAAAGAAGATCCTCAATCTTAGTATGGGAAATAGGCTAACATAAAAATGTTAGTGTATAGTTGGCGTAGTATAGTTATGGAACTCATGTCGATTTTCATAATCTCTAGATTATACTTAGTGGTAATATTAGCTATACCTCATCTAAACTGAGTGTCGCGTAATCGCTGTTGGCGACTTGGCGCACATCTGTCTTGGTAAACAAACATAGAAACAAACACAAAAACAGAAATAATAACAATTAAGAAGAAAATTTTTTTGACTCCGGGGGTTGTTGGTAAAAAAAAATAGTTTTTTCATCTGAGTCGTGTTAGGTGTCCTTGGATAGCTCCTTGTAACCTGGAACAACACTCTTTTTTTCATACTACTCTGAAACGGAGGCGCTTTCTTTTCGAATTTCTGTTGCATATAGAGTGAGCGAGCGAAACTGTTTTGCCTACGTCACGACGCGTAACTTAACCTTATAACCCCCGAACATTTTTCATTGAACGTCCCACCCCCCAGCGCCGCGGTCATATAAAAACTGTAGACATTATTATAGTCAACGATTTTTTTTTGGTCATCGCTGCCTGCGCTCCCACTAGATTCCGCCATTCCTAAGAACCAGTGTGGGCATTTATCCATAAATTTTTAATCAATTGATTATTTTTATTAGTTTTAATCAGACTAAATAAATTTTGATTGAATTGATCATGATTAAAAAATTTATCGTTAATCTGATTAGTTTTGTTAATTTTTAATTTTAATCAAAATTAGGTTTGGGCCCATACTGCTAAAAACAAAAGCTTCTGAAATGCGGCAACTCGTTGTCATTGTTGTATGGTTTCAATACAACATAAACCATTACAATGTGAGACTTTTTGTTGCAAGTGTGCGCAGCTTCATAGCTTTAGTAAAGCGGTAGTCTGTCTTACAACTGTTTTGTCTCTAGTCTGCGCTCACTCTTACTCAGTTGTCTCTGCTCTGAAGTGCGATTTTTGAAAATCATACGAGCTACTTGGCAGTAGAAAGATGCAAAATCTCCATAGTAATTTTGTCATTTTCTACTGCCAAGTCGCTCGTATGATTTTCAAAAATCGGACTTCTGGTGATACGGTCCTTGTCAAGGTAGGCGTGTTCCGATATGCTCTTGGCCGGTTTTTGTTGTAAATAAAAATCATAAAGAAAAAATGTTTTAATACGATTTTTAGTTACAAGGGTACCCTTATAAGGGTTTCTAAAAAAACATTTCATGAAGTTGAATGATATAAAACTTATCGACAATGTTGTTCAGTTATCGATTTTGTAAGATGGATTGTACTTATGTACCAATTTTCTTTAATGCATGGCTTCTTGTAGTTAGTTTTATTAGTTACCGATGTTTGGTTCAAAGGAGCACATTTTGAAATTAGTATCGGTTATCGTAACTGATTTAAGTCACGCGTACTGGCACCTTTTGAAAATTCTACATCAAACTACTTTTAACGTTTTAACTAGGGATGCAACGATTCGGCCATTACGATTACGATTATGATTACGATATTAATCGTTATTTATTATGATAACCGATGCATTACGATTATAAAAAAAAAATGTCGAGTTTATCCTCATAATGAGTTTTCATAGTGTTTCTTGTCATTCCAATCAAAGTTAAATAAAAAATATTATTTATTTATTTATTAGCCTACTTCATCCCACTGCTGGGCAAAGGCCTCTCCCTTGCTCTTCCAGTCGTTCCTGTTTTGGGCAACCTCTGGCCACTGGTCGTCAAATTTATCCAGGTCATCCCGCCACCTCTTCCTGGGTCGACCTGGACGCCGACGACCGTTTTCAGGGATCCAGGGCATGATGGTTTTTGCCCATCTCTCAGGATGCATCCGACAGACATGACCGGCCCACTCCCATTTAAGTTTGGCGCTTTTCTCTCCGACGTCGGCGATTTGAGTTTTGGAGCGCAACGTGGTGTTTCTGACCCGGTCGGTTCGTTTAACACCCAGAATGCTGCGCTCCATCGCTCTCTGGCAGACCTTAAGCTTGGACTTTTGGGCCTCAGTAAGTGACCACGTTTGAGCTCCGTAAGTTAGGATGGGCAGGATACACATGTCGATGAGTCTACGTTTAAGCGATAGCGGGAGTTCTCCCTTCATCAGCTCCTTCATGGACCAGAAGCTCTTCCAGGCGTTGTCGACGCGTCGTTCGACTTCCTTGTCTTGCCTGTTTTCGAAGGAGACTATCTGGCCCAAGTAAATATACTCATCGACATAATGTATTTCCTGTCCATCTAAATCGACCTTACGTTTCGTAAATAAAAAAGAAATTTTGAAAACTTACAAGATCTTTATTGTTTATTCTACTAACTTGAGGTCGAAGTCAAAGGCCCAGGATTGGTAGGATTAATATTTTTATATTCAAAATGCAAACGAGTAGGTATTACGAAAATGAGAGACCAAAAAAAATCCAGATTTAGCTCCAAACGAGCTAAAGCGGCAGCTACAGATCAGAATTTTTTAAATTTGTTTTTGACCCTGTAATCTAGTATTCAGGTCTGGTATTTGTCAACAAGTGCAATCCGATTGACGTTTTTAATTCGATTTAATAATCGTACGATTCTTAAATCAAAACGATGCAAAACGATGCACCGCTTCGTGATCGTTGCATCCCTAGTTTTAACCCAACTTGGACAGAAGTTTTGGTGTGTTTTTGACTTTGAGCGCATATATCTCGAGATACAAGCATTGTAACGACGTAGTTTGTATGGGTGTTTTGTTCCACGTTCCAACAACACCTCACTCGATATTTTTTTTTGGGTTATTGTAATCTATCCTCAATAATCCTCATGCTAAGCGATTCAATAGGTGCTATAATAAGCGAGTAATTGAGGCGGGGCATACAGACAGATAGACAGACAGACAGAATGGACGAAAGTATTAGGGTTCCATGTTTGACTATGGAACCCTAAAACAGGATAATTAGTGTTCCGTACCAAAATTGGAAAAACGGAACACTTATGGAATCAGCTCGGTGTCTGTCCGTCCGTCCATCTGTCACAGGCATTTTTGTCAGAGACCATAAGACATAGGAAGTTGAAACTCGGTACAGATATAGCAATTGGTGGTCCAATATCATAAATGAAGTAAAAAAAGCTTAATTTTTATATTGGCTTATTAGTAAGAAAGGGTAAACAAAAAAAAAATTTTTTTCTACCTTGTCGTGTGGGGTAGCAATTGAAAGCTTATAAAAATACGAGTCTAAAAATATACTTTTCAAATTTTTTATAAAAACTTTGTTTAACAAAATTTTCAATTTAATCCGAGAAATTGCTGTCCCCACCTCTATTTAAAAAAATATAGCCGTATAAGATCTGAAAAAAATCATAAACATCAGAAATAACGTGTAGATGGCGGGAAAATTATCAGGGTGGCTCTAACTTGGATAGATTTTTTTCTATACCCAAAAAACTAACACCAGACCTGAGACACTGAGACCAGTGTAAAATGATCTTCAGTTACTATGTGACCACATACTAAGTAAGTGTCAATTTATAGTGGTTTCTTCAATGACCCATGTTAAACAACTGGTAGTACGGAACACTAAGTGCCCGAGTCCCGACTCGTACTAGGCTGTTTTTTTTTTAAATAACCTAAATCCTAGTGCTACCTCCCCTGATCATTGTTTTCAAATCTTGAAAGCAATAATTAGATTGACCAGTTGAGGCATGTCGTCTCATTCAGGAACGACAGCATTCAGTGGGGTCGGCATGATGCGCAGGATAAGGCTAATATCGCGCCTTTTATCGCATTCCTTCGCGCGCAAATAGAAAGAGAGCTAAGGCGCGATAGCGCTTAGATTAGCGTTTAGATTTGGTTTAGCTGAAGTAAAAAAGCTATCGCGAATTTTTTCTGAACGGTTATATCGCACAATACAGAAAATGTGCAGTTAATTAAGAGCCTGTAGCAGCTTTGAGCCGCAGGTTTCTTCTCTCGATACATTCTTCTAAAGCGGGACACAGGGGTTGAATTTCGCCGTGCAGCTTGGTGCGATTTGAAGTTCATGGCTGCGTGAGTTTCTTATATTTTTCTTATATTTATTTTATGTCAAACACACCAGTCGGTGTACGCACGGCGACACATGAAGCTATACAAAACCAACATAAGCTGGCCGCGCGACGTTATACGTTAATCGACCTACGCGTGGCCAGCTTATATTGGTTTTGTATCTATAGCTTGATGTGTCGCCGTGTGTACTTCGAAAATGGGCCAGTGTAAATCCCACTTAAGACAAGCCAAGTGTAGTGACGTTACTCACACACATGTTGTTTGTGAATGTAATGGTTGTCGTGAATTTCTGATAAGCAAAACAAAATAGGTTGAAATCACGTGTTATGTCATACGTACAATAATTATTTATGTTTTGAAAACAAACCCCCTCTTATAGGTAAACTAAATACCTACTTGCATTAGTTATTCATAAATTTTCCTGAATTGATGTTTACATAGGTACAGATTAGGGTTGCCAAATGGTCGGGATTCGTCTGGATTGTCCCGACATTTCATATGATGTCCAGAGTAAACAACAAGAGTCCAAAATACAAAATGTCCCGACAAACAGCTTCTCGTAAAGTTCTTAACAAAACAGAAATTCAAAATCATCGCGCGGTTTCAAAATCACTTCACTCAAGCAGAGTTAATAATTATTGACTGTAGGTACTTTGATGTAGCCTGTTTGAATTTTAAAACTTTTCAGAGCACTTAATTCTTAAGGATAAAAATTGGTGGATTCAGTGAAATTAAAGTGAAAGTTATTTTGCCCAGATATTTTAATACTCCCATCTGGCAACCCTAATACAGATACAGATAGATGCAATAGCTATATCGAGTAGCATGTATTTAAAGTTTAGTCACAGAAATTGGTAATAGTGTATACTCTACATAGTTTAGTCATATCTTTAGTGGCTCCATCTACTTACAAAACTTACGTTGTATGCCCCCAAGGTGGACCGACAACCTGGTGAGGCGGCGGGAACCAGTTAGATGAGGGCAGTACAGGACCGGTCATTGTGGCGATCCTTGGGGGAGGCCTATGTCCAATCAGCAGCTAGTGCATGTCCATCGGCTAAGATGACGAGGATGTTTATCTACTTACAAGTTACTAATACATAACGCAAACCCTGAAAACTTTTTGATTTTGTATAAATCGTAGAGTTTCTGATGTTTTCTAAAAACGAGGCGACTTTCTTCTCGAATTTCCAAATGTCATGGAGAAACAAAGTACAGATTTAGAGTATTGTTGTTAATTCCTTATAATAGGAGAAGGAGTCGCGTTGCAAGTCTGTTATTAGGTAGACGCGTGTCTATTGCCTGCTATGCGTTGCAATGCCCCTTTTTCCCGACTCACACTTGGCCGTTTTTTTATAGCCTATGTTCATCACGGATAATGTAGCATAAAGAATTATTCAGATCGGTCCAGTAGTTTCGGAGTCTATTCAATACAAACATACCAACAATCAAATCTTTCCTCTTTATAATATTAGGCCAATAATTTTACGGAGTTCTGCTAGGCGGGGTAGGGAGTAATTATTAATTGGACTTTTATACTGTAACCGGCACCATTTAGTGACAAAAATACTATCCTAAACCAAATTAAAAAAAAATTAGCTACGCAACATAGAATTCGAAATTGTGTGTCCCAGAAGGCTTTTAAATTAATAATATTAATACCAATGCACTCATTTGAATTAGATTTAACAATATACATTATTTTTTATCAATAAAATAGGCATTAAAATTTAAAAAAAATAGGTATTTATTAGAAAATACGAATGTATTTTTCAAAACCTTCTAAGGAGACAAAAATATTTACACCATTTTTGAAGTATGTATGATGGTAAAACCTTAAATATGTGCAAAAAAATTCATCATCAGGTTTTTTTAGAACGAGATAATATCTATATTTTGAAATTGTAACTGTTGCAGACGATTTTTTTTTTTTAATTTTTGTACATTCTTAAGCTCAAATTGGCTCTTCAATATTATAGCGAAAAAAAAAATGCAATTAGTAAAAAAACCCGGCTCAAAACGTAAAATGACTGGGCTATATTACGAACTTTTACCCGCGACTTTGTCCGCATAAATTATATACCAGATTTTAAGTCAGATGATAAGCTATCAAACAAAAAATGTTTCATCAAAATCGGTTCAGTAGTTTTTGCGTGATACTCGAACAAACAAACACCCAAACAAACAAACAAACAAACATACAAACAAACAAACAAACAAACAGACAGACAAAAAATCCAAAAATTTGTGATTTGGAATCAGGGACATCTAAAAACCATATCGTAATCTTTTTTTTGTAAATATCTTCAATGTACAGACACACTTCTGTTACAGTTTTATAATAGTTTAGATTTAGAAGTGTACTTAGTTAGATATATATTCGTAACACCACTGGCTTTTCAGTGAGGGAAAACATCGTGAGGAAACCTGCATGCTTCAATTTCGATGTACCTGATGTAGATGTTGTACCCAATGTCCATTATAAGTGGCGGCAGGCTCACTTCCCAGACTTCACACTGGACAGAGTTTCGGTACTACCTAATAGTGAAACGTGGATGAGTTTACAGAATATCCCTGACTACCCCCTCGGGGAATATAGTCGTAGGCATGCATGCATGCTGATGTTGTTTCACCACTACCTTCAAAGGAACTGTCAAAAGGTACTACTGGGAATTAACCCACTTAGGGATTTTATGCATTATCAACACTGCTGGTGAAGCTAATCATTGTCTATCGTTATTGGTTTTGTATATATAAGAAGAGTTTCTAAACTTTTTATTGTACTTGTACTCTTATTTAAAATGTAAATAAAGGTAATTAAATAAAACGTTTCTTCATTCGATATTTTATATTAAATAAAAAAATAATAACAAATCAAATAAACATTGCCTCCGTAATATACGGATTCATCCATCACATATAATAAAGTACTATGTTTAAAATAGTAAATAATTAATTTAACAAATTACTTTAAATATAATCATTTGGTCATACATAAATACCTAAAATCATTGTCATGATTGATAATTGAGTTAATAGCAGATCAAATGAAGTTATTAGCTTACTATTAGTTAAATACAATATTACTTTTACTAACTGACAATCGAAAAAATTACGTGTTATGTAAAATATTTAATTAATCCACCTAGACAGTTTTGATGATATTTCAACATTTGCATCACAGATCGAAAATTAATATACAATAAGAAATACAGTAGAGCTAGCCCGCAGTGGAATGATAATCACATTATCAACCTAATATTAAAGGAACTATTTATGATATAAATATTTATTTGACTAATTTGTTAATATTTACAAATATGCATAGAGGAAATCTATGGCTACAATCCAATCAGTCTTCAGCAAGCACTCTGATTCTGTGCGTTGCCTATTGCACCCCCTAATTACGATATACCTAAACATTATCGAGCAGCACTTAGTCCTTGCACTCAATGGAACGTACCTAACTAAATCTTAAAATTTTTAACAGTGTTAACATCCATTTTGCGTAGGTTTGCTCTCAATATTTCTCGTTCTCCGAGATCCACCAGTAAGATGCTTTTCAATTTCCTCTAGACTTTTACCACGTGTCTCTGGTACACAGAATATTACAAAGAATAATCCAAATATACAAAACACAGCGAATAGCCAAACTGTGCCGTACATGTGAATTGCATCTTTGATATTCTGGAACGTTTTCGTAACTAAGAAGACACATGCCCAATTAAAACCTGTAGCTAACGATGCCGCCGTTCCACGAATCTTGGATGGCAAAATTTCTCCCAGCATCAGCCAAGGAATAGGCCCAAAGCCTATTGAGAAACACAGTACATAAATAACCAGACAAGCCAGTGGCAACCATCCGCAGGCTGTTACATCGACTTTTGCAACATCTTTCACGTAAAAATATGCTCCTAATCCAATTAAAGTTATGATCATGAAAACAGAAGAAATGTATAGTAAAATTTTTCTCCCTAAACGATCTATGATAGCGGTGGCAATGAATGTCGATACAAAGTTTACAACTCCAATTATGACACTAGATAAGTTTTCGTCGATGGTGCTACCGGAGTCTTTGAAGATTGTTTTAGCATAAAATATAACAGCGTTAATGCCACTAAATTGTTGAAAGAACATCAGTCCAAGGGATATAAGAACAGCAGGCATGTATTTTTTACTGAACAGTTGTCCGCATGCATTTCCACCGGTACGATCCGATTCAGCCTGGGAACGAGTGAGGTCACGGAATTCCTTGTCGACGTTAATATTCTTTCCTCTCAGCCATTGAAGTGCCTTGCGAGCGTCTTCTGCGCGGCCTTTAGTGACGTACCAACGCGGAGTCTCCGGAGTGAAGAGCATTAACAAGAAGAAAGGCAAGGGCAGTACTGCTCCGAAATAAGCCAGTTGTGACCAGTCGAGGTAGGATCCCACGAGGTATGCCACCAGAATACCGGTGTTACCGAACGCTGTAGGTAGTAACCCGAGAGCACCTCGCACTTCTGGTTGTATAGTTTCTCCGAGATATACGGGGAAAACCAGAGAGCCAATTCCTACGCAGAAACCGCAAACAGCTCTGCCAGCAAATATCATGGCCTTGTTGGCAGCTGCTGCGATCAATATCCAGCCCAGGAAAAATGGCACAGCTGTTGCCATAATTGTACTTTTACGGCCCAGGTATTCAATTAGCGGCCCTCCAACTACCCCGCCAACCAGCGCCGCCAGAGGCATCAGTCCACCGACCCAGCTGGTCTGTAATAAATGAAAAATTACAAATTAAAATTGTTTACTGATTAGGCAAGTGCATTAAAAACTAGTTAGATTCAAGTCAGAATTTGTGTTTCCCGCATGTTTCACCGTTTTTACGGTGCACGTGTGTATTATGATAAAATAGTAAAAAAACCATGATATAATTTATTTTATTTACTTTAATCGCAAGTTATATCTCGAGATATAAGTTGATAGAACCATTAAAATGACTTTGTCTTTGTTCCATTTTATAGGACTCTTCACTTCATAGCTATAGGGTCGGGTAAACGATTTTTATTTTCAACCACCTGTTTGTTGTGTTGTAATTAGTTATATTCTATTAGGCGGCAAAGAGTGGATGAAATCAGCGTTGGACAATAATCTTGTTGGCGTTAAAATGATGAGGCCTACTATATCCTGTACCCTATACCCAGCAGTAGGGTTAACCGGGCTGACGATGATGATGCATTCACTTCTTATATGATTGGAGCATCGATTTGAAGATTTTGAAGTCAATTGATAAGGGTCAAAAAAAAATGTTTGTCCTTAGTTAATGTTATAAGTAATTATCTGTTTTCCACGCCAAATTTTGTTTTAATAGATGTCAAAAGGATAGATTAATTGCGGTGGTTATTAATACAGACAAGACGGACGGATTTGGAAGGGTTTCTTGTTTGACACGGAACCCTAAAAATAAAGTAAAAGTGAAGAGTCCCATTCGAGGAAAACATATTTCAAAGTTTAGATTATGATAACGAAAAACTCTTTGCTAAAATAGGAGATAAATATTGTTTAAATCACTCACCTGTTCTGATGTAAGATTAAAGGCGACAGTCATGCTGGAGTTTGCCGGTGAAGAATAGCCTGACGAAAACCCGACGATCAATGATCCCATAGATACAGCGAATGCTGCAAATAACTGAAACAACAAATAGTACTCATTTAGCACTAGCCGACAGACGTTGCCCGGTCTAAAAACCTTATTCTGACTATTACGAACATTTTAAAAAAGAATTAGCCAAATCGGTCCAGCCTTTCTCAAGTAATGCGGTTACCAACGAACAGCATTTCATTTTTTTATTGATATTGATTTAACACATTTTAATAAGTTTATTTCGTTTTAATACTGTATTATTTTTAGCACCTGATGAAGTCCGTCTCTATAGAACATCACTGAACCGCTAAGTTGCGTGTTTATTTTTAAACACGAACTTAATAATTATATCCCTCCAAAATTGTTTTGGGACTTTTTGTTTAACTTAAAAATTATTCAGCATGTAGTCGCTTAAACCTTTCACGGAAAGCTATGAGTGGATGTGGGCGTTGCGCCCTTCTTATAACGTTCTGTCCATACTATGCTACGTATGTCCCCTGCGAGGTTTGCAGAACAAACATAATACAGAATAATATGATCGACAAATTGTTTCTAACTCACTGTGTTTGTATACTCTTCAGGTATTCTTAAAGACGTTAAAATTGTTGTCTTCATAGCAGTGAAATTCAGACTGCCGCGTGAATGAAAACGAACCGAAACATAAAACGACAATTAGTGCCAAATTACTTTCTCTACTTTTATTTCAAGTCTTATCGGTAAATGCTGTTTAGACCATTAATTTCGAATCACAAGGATTTTAAAAATGTATGAGTGTAAGAATTCGATGGAGAATACAAGCACTTGCATCTAGGTCCAGCTATAAAATAACGGCAATCGATAATAATAAATTATTAATCTATCTTCAAGAATAAACAGTTAAATCTCACCTGTGTCCAAAGATAGAGCCGCTGCGTGGTCGGTCTGTATGGTTTGGCGTCGCCATTGATGGTATAGTCTGCTGTAGCTTTCTTACTGTCAGTGCTCAGTTGTTTTACAAAGGGCACTGAATTGCGCAAGTTCTCCTCTTTAGCGCTTTTTATCTCCATCTCCATTTTGTATTTGAACTCGTTTCCTAAACTGATTTGCCGTAGTTGTTGGAAGTGACGGCGAGTTTTGTCGAATGAGTCCTGTTCGTCTTCGCTGCTGCTCTCGGTAGAAACGTTTTCAGGGATAGCCGCGTAGTTGGGTGCGAGGGTCCCCTGGGAGCCACATGAGGTGGCGAGAGAGGTGCAGGTGGTCGAAGCGGATAGAGTCGGCCGCGACGGCACTCGAGCGTATTTGGGTCCACGTGCCCTGTATAAACGCTCCTCGTCGCTTTGTCCGCGACGACTTTGCTCGGTTCCACCCTGTAATAGAGATTGTTCATAAAGATTCCGTTATAAACACTAAGAGTAGACAGTTAAGTTGCCACAACCTTTTGATAAAGGAACTACTGTTGATAGATAAAGTTAACTGGACACTCGAGCTCACCAGATACACAATACTGGACTTGCCATCCGCAAACACACCCCATTTATTATATCCGCTATCTAATTAACGTAAGTCTGTCCAGACGATAACTAAGGAAGTCGGAGGTCGAGAAAACATATTTGCTTATTGACCACAAGCTATCATATGCCCACAGCATGTTCTGATAACGCGAGGATACTTATGCCGTCTACCCTGACCCGCTCGAAACTTCTAGCCGTGTATCGAACACTACTGCAAGATTAAAATCTGATTGTTCTTGACGCTTTGTTCGTTCTAATAATATTATTCACGAAACGATTATTGAAGAAGTCGTCGTCATTCTGTGAGTGAGCTCAGACAGCACTGATGTCCATAACGATGTTCTTGATGTTATCGGACAATAGTATAACGATGTTTATAAAACATTTTGTATAAACACTTTCTTTGGCTCGTACCTGAACTCAACGGTTCTTCGTCGGCAATGCTGTCGACTCTGTCGATAATAATTGGAAGTGAACATTTCGGGAACAGAAAATAATAATATAGTAATAGAAGGTACATTCAATTTAAAATTAACTGCTGGTTCTTGCAGGCAACAAAACAATCTTTAGGTGATTGTTTACCTCGAACTCATTACAAAACGTGTTATAACTTATCCATTTATATATTTTATTGCGATTCGATTCCATTTCACAGTAATTTAATTCATTTTTGGCTTTGTAAATAGCTCAGTAAATTGTCATCTCCACCTAGATCTCCGCGTACATCTCTTGACAGTGTTGTCAAATGCGTATCTATTGTCACCAAACTGTCACCACAGTATATGAAAGAGTATCTATTACTAGATACTGTCACTGTGTTAAGTGAGGTTGAATACGATATTTGTAATAGTTTTAATCAATCTACCTATGCTAGCTTCCTGGGATTTAAATGCAAGCCTGTACAGACATTTGTGTTCTACGTCGAAAACATGATAAAACATAAAATAAAGACAGACGGACGACACTACTAGCACTATATTATTATCGATGAACAAAATAATATAATAACGTTTGTGACGTTATTAAATATCATTTAAATATGAACTTTTAAGAATAGGGTCAAGAGAACATCACGCGTCTCAACTACTCCCTCTGTTATCTATCTTATTCTCCTCGATATCATATTATAAATGCTGAATTTAATTGCTTCCGATTAATCATTTTGTTGATTTACTTATTCTTGCTTATATTTCCTCGATTATATACGTTTTTGTTGTATTATTGTTTATTGTATGCGTAGACTATTTTAGCTAATTGAATATTGTTATTAGACAGTAAAAGCCCCTTTAAGTCTAAGTTGAATGAATGGCCTGTCCTTGAACTTGTTATTCTCAGTGTGGTGCAAGGGTGGGCCAGACTCAACAGCTGAATGGACCATTACCTGCTTTCATGTTGCCGTACTGTGTTGTTTGCAGGTTGTTTAGTTTTAGTGCCTTCTGTCGATAATTATATCGCCCTGCTCTATTCCCAACAAAAATTAGCTTCCGGTGCATTTCAACTTATTCCCACGTTGCCCGTGCCCGACACGTCAATACAACTGAATCCTAAATTATAAATAAAGTAAATACAGCTTTTTAAAGCTTTTTTTAAATATTTTAATCTCCTTATCCTATCTTGAACTTAAGTATTCAATGTCTTCTTTTCTGGTTTATCTTCGGAATATTTATAATGCTGCAGCTAAACGAGCGTAATTTTGTGAGTCGCGTATTTTGAGTCCGGCTGAGGTCATAGAAACGGCCACGGCCCACGACTTAACTTAACTAAATTTATTCCTGTCACTTTCTAAAATAAGATTACCAACAGCTGACTTTAGTGCTGTCAAAGTGACGTTACACGCCCAAAATAAGATGCCATCATAATGTACGCCATCTTATTTAAAGCGTTTTTGGGCGTGTAACGTCACTTTGACAGCACTAAAGTCAGCTGTTGGTTTTCTGTCTCTTTTCTTAATCTTATTTTAGAAAGTGACAGGAATAAATTTAGTTAAGTCGTGGCACAGTCCGAATCGAGGCCAATCAATGCATTACCGGATTTTATATGAAACGGACTCAAAATAAGCGACTCACAACTTTACTCACAAAATTACGCTTATTTGGCTTTGGCTTTAAGGTGGTTGCAGAGGGGTCAATTTTATACAAAACTTTGACGCACCATTCGCGTAGACGGTATTAATAAAAGTAATATTTTATCTTAGACTAATTATATTTTATATATGGAAAAATTGTTTAGAAAATCTAGATGTCGCGTATCAAATAACATTTGCAATTTATAATATAATTACTAAGATATAAAGCTTTTAAATATTTGTAGGAAAATTTTCAAAGCTTTATACTACGAAAAAATTGGCTTTATATCTTCGTAATTATATTATAAATTGCAAAGTCGAAAAGTCAAACTTTTGTATGGACTTGTAGAATTTTAAATCAGAGTCCTCTGTGGGAAGTTGAACATACTTTTCATTCCTTGTTCAACATGTAATGCCATCTTCCGGCGATTTTTAGTAACACAGCCAACTACTCTTTCTAGCTAACTTGTTTGCGAAATAGTTTCAGTGGCAGCACCATCGCTACCTTAACAATTTCCGCAAATTTTGCAAGAACGAAACCACTACTTCTGTTTTTTGCTAAACTTTGTCTTTATTTGAACCATAGTGATTCCATTCTCTTTGATTTCAACTTTCAATTTTATTTGTTTTCAGTTTTCCGAAATAGTGTTCTTTCTAGTGTTATCTTTATCTGTCTTGAAATTAGCGCATCGTTGCTTATAAATTGCTAGCTAGGGGCAACTCGTTTTTTTTAAACAGCGAATAGAAAGTAAAGTATGGTAAGTAGAAGTATACCGTAGGCCTGGCCGTCGCTGACCTTGCAAGGCCGACTGGGTTCAGTTTCACAGAGTCTCTCGTCAATGAGCTTTTAATACGGCCGGCCTTCAAAAATAGCAATTCATTTTTAACATTTGTGTACCTAGGTTAATGTAAATCGTTTTTTAATTTGAATTTTATCATATTGTGTTCTTTAAGTTAGTAATGTTGTGAGCAGATAAGGCAGTGGTTGCCAGGTAACGGTCGGCATTGACCGCTTCGACTGCCCAAGATCCGCGCGATGTAGAAAATTCGCGAAGCTTTATAAATGGGCCATGGTGCAGGCACTTCTCATAATCATAAGTCACAAAAGTGATTTATCGATTCTGATATGAAAAACTGTGTTCATCATTTAATAACAAAATGGTCTCCATATTTTTGATTTGATTACGTACATAATTAATTCTTATTGCGGACGTAGGTATCTAATATAAAATGCATGAATTCCGATGATCGGAAAATAACCGTGCATGTAAATGACTGCATAAATCAAACGATTGTGTCAATAACTGTGTAAATGTTGACTTACCATTTCGGTGGAGATCTGCCTCAGGTAGCCCATGATCTTCCCCATGGCGTTGGGGTTGTTCTTATTGAAGCTCATCTTCAAGTCTTCACTTGAGTACTTGGGAGGGTTCAGTTGTAAAACAGTCTTTCTGTCCTTCCTTCACTAAAAACGTCAGGGAACGCCGAAGTGGTAATGTCTATAAAAAATATCACTATGAATTTCAATATTTTTTCGAAACTTTACAGGTTCTATAATATAATCCAGGTTCGCAAATGTCACCGGTAAACAATACACATCACTCCGACTCTATGAAATTGAGAATTGTCCGCGTTAAAAACTGATGACTACCGGAGTACGGTAGAGCACAAGCGCGTATTGACACAGTTTTATGTAAAATGCAATTTTATTCGCAGTTTTTAAACAATTTCATTCATAAAGTTTGTATTTCGCGCCGGTGTCCTGCTAGGGTGCACAACATTCAACTTTTTAATCGGCCTGCTCAACAGTCGAAAACAATGTTGGCAGCGCGTACCGAGTTCTTCAGAGTTCAAGTTATCTATTGAAACTTGCAGATGGCAGCGCAGTGTTTTATAGAAGGTTGGTGGCGATGGTAGACGCCGGCTGCCTCCCCGCGCACCGCCCGGCACCCTCCCATGTAGGCGCACACTCGCTCTCCATGTGTGCGTCGACTGTTTGCCATGTGTTTGTGTGTGCACACACACTATCACTGCATCAACTCTTTGCACCTGAAATTGGTTTGTACAGTTTATTAGAAGTTCTGAGTGGCCGAAACCTTTGCTTGGGATTGTACTTCTAAATTGCAATTATTTGAATTTTTGTGCAATTTTCACAAAAGCGAAGTAGTACTTGTTTTTTCTGGGTTTTCACGTAACTGTGACTTTCTAAAGCAGTGAATAATATATTACGATTAGACTTTTAATGTCAGCAAACATCAACTTCATAACATAACGCCCGCCCTTGTTGCGCAAGCTAAAATAATATTTTGAGAGTCAAATTTCTCTTAAAAGAATTCTGAAAATGTATATGCACCTCATTCCAAACATCCCATTCCATAACAAACAAATCCAATTTCATCACGATCGTCACTCTTGGAATCCGGATGGAGTCGGTTTAACTAATTTCTTTCCCTGATGTATAGTAGCAATGGATTATTATTGGTGGTTTCTATAACTTCATCTACCTACTTACTTCTCTTCTAGATCCTCAGTTGTTTTGTTTTTCTATACAATCCAGTAAATTCTTGAAGCAGATTTGTCTAAGGGGAATCCATTTTACAATTACTCACCATGGTATAGGTAAGTTAATCATGTATGGCGGTATGCTAGTACGCCGCAACACATGTTGTTTACGGTAAACCGGGCGACAATCGATTACTCCCGTCATCATTGACCTTGTTAGTCCTTCATTAGCCACAGAGGGTGGGGGTGTGGTTCCTACGACCTTAATGCTTCTAGCTTCAACAATTATTTACACTATTTTTATCGATTTCATTTGCTGGTGGATGCCTGTTAATAAATTTTCAAAGTCCTGCTAATAGAGCGCTCTAGTAGGCATGTCTGAATGACTTGTTAATGTTCATGGTTCTTTGGCTGTAGTCAAAATCGACGTTCAAAATTCACTCATTCATACAACAATTAGTTTTAGAAACTTTGTAAAACATTAGGTAGAACCATAGATAAGCTACTATGGGTAGAAGTGCAAAGTCACAGGAGCAAGTAAGTATTACGTGACGTTAGGTGAAACAACAACTTTGTTTTGAAATAAAATTGTAAATAAAAAGAACCGCGCGTCACAGACAAAAAACTGCCTGCAGTTTGCCGTACGTAGTTAATGCAGGTACAGCCAACCAATTGCTTATTAATCTTACATATTAATACATATGTGTAAGTATATCAAGCATAGATATATTATAAAAATATCAAGTGACAATAGTCTCCATGCAAATAAACATTCTATCCAACAAAAAATTTCAACAATGCCATAATACGTAAGGGAGAACAATATAATTAAATAACAAGAAGGCGGGTCGCGCACGTCACCGCACCGCCCGCAAACCAATTCAACGACCGACCAACGTCTTTCAACTTGATTGTCTGAATGAAATAATGAAAGCCTTTCGATTAGGGGATTAGTGTTATTCACCGGCTTCAATTCATTCTTGTCTTTAGTAGTTTTGATTGGTTCAGACTTCTCGTTATTGTACCAATTACTAAGCATAATAATTTTTCACCTTTTATTCAAACCATGCTGTCTTTTTTTCCGTGAACGTAACTCTGGATCTGACCACAAGAAGTCCTTCCTTGGAAGAGATCTCTCTTTACTGACATAGTTAATTTGCAGACCGTCTATGTTAAATGAATTAATGAAGCACGCGTAATCTGCAATTTATTCTCCCGTGTCATATAAACCTGTTTTGCCTTGTCAACCTTGTATTTTATCATGCCTGTAATTTAAGGAGATCATTTTCCGTCAACGTCGTATTCAATGTGTCGTGACGTGATGTGAGCTATCGAGCAGTTAAAATTATGTTCTTACAGCTATTATGAATGCGCGTGCACACAATCACGTGCACTCGAAAATTCTACGAACTCATGACCTTCCCGAAAGCTCTGCCCCGCCCCGCACGCACACTAAAGCAAGAGAAGCTCGACGTCACAAAAACATGACCGAACGCCATGAGTCAAGCCCCCAAAAGCTAGTTGCTGACGTAAACGTGCCCGCCTGCACGTTGTTGCTCCAAGATTTCATCATCAAACTTGGTAATTAGCAGACTGTGCTGATGAGCAAACTTACTGGTCTATGTGAGCAAAGATCTAAAGGGAGTTTTATTTACATGTTGGTAATTAAGTTTCTCTATACTGCAATCTATTGTTATAAGTTCCTTCGTCAGCATTGCAATGGCTAAAGGCAATTACGTCATCGGTCGGTCTTTCAAGATCATTGTCCTGTTCAGGTTTTCTTCATAATCAGTTACATGTTACAATTATCAGCTTAGACATAATAATAGAGTATTTTATATAGGTGTTTATGCTAACTATTATGTAGTATGTTCCCGTTCCGTTCGTTACGTCACTTGCGACGTGATCACGATCAGCAACGGACGGCGACGTCTCGTGGCGCGTGTCACACAGACGCACTTGTGTAAACTTACACTCACGGGGACACACACATTCGTCACGGTTTCAAAAATGACAGTGGAATATTACTAGCAGCTGCACTGCAGGAGGCGATCCGGAATGGTTTCTCGAAAGTTCTTGGGTGGAATATGCGCCCGCGCCTTGCTACGGTCGGTGACTTGTGGTTTCTTCCATCAGTGAAAATCTGATGTCCCCACCGAACTCAATGATGTGACTTTAATTTTGGTTAATTTGCTAAAAGCAGTGAATTATTTGTTATTTTCACCATATAAGCGAATTGATGCATGTTTAGCTTATTGTTTAAAATTGATATAATATCTTTAGATAGGCAGATTAAATTTAGAGGGTGTGGCTATTAGTATTGCAAATTCATCCGATCAGTTGATTCACATATCAACATAATCTTAAAGCCAATCAATACAATCTAATCTGAAACAAAAAATGCGCCGAATATTTTTTGATGTATCTTCAAATCCAATCAATGATTTAGCGAGATATTTTGAGCACTCACTTCACTGCTCAGATTTACTTACTTTTTATCTTTATTTGGTGGATTGGGTACGGACTAACGGTGTTGATTTTATCAATCACAAAAACAACAACAAAATAACGAATGTTAGAACTTTTTAGTTTTGTTAACTATGTTAAATCTTCTTAACTGATTCTGCTATCAAATTATCGTGCTTTCTACCAATTCCAGGTTATATTGTATTTTCATTGCAAAATAGGTCTAGTGGGTTTTTTAATTGAATGGTCGCAAAATAGAGTCGTGTAATATAGGTAACATAAAATTCAAAAAATTCAAAATTTAAAATTCAATCGGAGCAACAACAAAAATCAGCTGTTCCATACTAAACTGCAATGCCTACGCGACCTAAATGTATGCAACAGCAGATTTTTTTTTTAATGCTAATGATATCATTTTCACCCTGTAATATCTATCTATAGTTAAACAAAAAGCAAATCTGCGTACCTAATCACAATTCGCTGTTTCAAGTTGTTTATACTTATAATAGTTACAGCGATATTTTTTTTAAACCAGACTCAAATGTGTCACGCTTGTCTCAAAGGAGTGTCCTATCTTATCAGTAGTGAACAGAACAGAGATAAATTTCAGATTAAAAATTTCCACGCACGGAAGGCTGCGTGAACGTTGCGACACTTCACTTGTGAACTCGTTGCTACAGAATCATAATGTTTCATAACAATATACTTTTCCATTATTTTATCAGCTTTCATCCAGTGCTATCGGAATTTCGCTTAATATTGCACATTTAGGAAATTCTAAAAGGTTGAGTATCTTATCAGATCTTATCATGTTACCACCCAAGAGCCGACCAGGGTTACTCCATTTTTGAGGAGTAAGTTACTCCTCTGTCTCTCTCTAGGTGTGAGGCCTATGTCTTAAAAAAAATTGTAATTTAAAATTAACAATAAATAACCAATTATCAAAAGACCTTATTCTTTTTTTTACTTAATATTTTTTTCCTATTCACATAAAAAATGACTCTTTCTATGTACTGCAACAAACAGTGAAATTCTCTTTTGATACCTAATTAAGATTAAGATAAATGATTGTATGGTGTTATAATTATAATCTTATAATTGATTGCAGGAACTGAAAACATACATTAGGAAATGAAAAATTTGTTCTATTCGATAAAGATGAGTTAAGTCTAACAACATTAACTTCAAGCTATTTCCCCAGAAACTATGAAATTAAACAAAATCCCGCGCCGCACGATACACAGTAGGTATAACGAATCTATATTTACTTTGATCTACTGGTTGTTTCCAGACACAATCTAGGGCGATCGATAGTTCTTTGCCAGCGGACCAACCAGCTTAGTTTAGTATTTATTCATGCGATGCAATAACTGCGTCGCACGTATTGCAACTTAAACATTTGCACCATCTAATACCGTTTGCATATGTATTAGATGGTATACAATATACACTCTGTTGTGTTGGCTATACAGGGTGAAATTGATAGCATTAGAATCCTTTTAAACTAAGAGTCTCTCCATCAAACTGAACAACTTTTACTATGGGAGCAAACAGATCGGAGCAAAAAAAAGTCAGCTGTTCCATACTAAACTGCAACGCCTACTCGACTCAAATGTATGCAACAGCTGATTTTTTTGTTCTCCGATCGGTTTGCTCCCATAGTAAAAGTTGTTCAGTTTGATGGGTAGACTCTTAGTTTAAAAGGATGCTAATGATATCAATTTCACCCTGTATGTATACATTAGTTTTGTGTCTACAAACCGGTAATGGTCCATGTACCTTTGATGCTCACTATACGTTATCTTATGATATAGGTGTTGTATCTAAGGGAAACATCCTAAATCTACATCTGTAGATAGTAGATAACATGCTACGCGTAACGATGAAAATTGACAATTACCTATAATTATATTGTGCAGAAAAGGACAGGTTCCGGGACCCTAAGGTAAGGGTGCTCTTTTTGTACGCATGCACAGGGCCTCAATTACGCAATTTTATACGGTTTTGGTTTGGTTTTGGTTTAGTTTTGGTTTAGATTTGGTTTAGCTGAAGTAAAAAAGCTATCGCAATATTTTTTTCTGAACGGTTAAATCGCACAATACAGAAAATTCGACAGAACGGACATCAAACGTTTCGTCAACGTATCTTCCGAAATAAAGCTAAATCGTTACCGTTAATATAATTTGCGCGATACGAATTGTGCATAACGTAACGTTTTTGGTTGTGGTTTTGTTTTGGTAGTATCGTTCAAACTTAGGGCGATTGAGGCCCAGGGCTGTGCCACAAACAAAATAGCTGCTGCGTTCCCTTGTTGTTGTGTCGTATCAAGATAGAGATAACCCTACACGATAACGATAGTTTATACTGTGGCATTGTCTATTTTGTTTGTGTACGTAGGTAGGTATCACTTTATACCATAGACATTATTATTCTACCTATGCTTTATACCTACCTACTACTACTGGCCCAATTCTGTTTTCAGATAAAGAGCTTAACTTGGAGTAACATTCAGTATTAATTTCATTGCAATCTGCTTTCAAAAGTACTTTATTTTTTTGACACCAGTTAAATATTTTAGGTTAAATCTTTTAGTATAGAATCGCAGCCAATCAAACGTTGCATAACAACATTCAAATCAGTTAGCGTTATTCAAATTTTGTTTAATTGTGGGTAAGCGAGAATATTGCATAATGTATATTATGCGGTGATATGGAACCAGTTGTCAGGTAGAGAGGTGCGACCAGCTAGTACCGACAAGAGGCAACGGCCGTCCTCGACACGGACTTGCCGGTGCGTAGTGATAATGAAGGTCGAACCAAGCCCCTTGCACTCAAAGTCACCCAGCCCTGACACAATGCACCATCGAGTTTTCTTCTGTCTCTTAACAATTATTGATAAGAGAAATGCAGATCAAATACAATTTGTAGTGATTGCACCATATTGTAATAGGACGGACCAATCAAATTTTTTTGTTTGATTTTTAAAAATGACGGATTTCAGACTTATTGACTGACATCGTCATACTTTGCTAATTTGCCATGTTTTTTTTAGTAACCGCAATTTGGAAAAACGCATATTTTAGTACTTAGAGAAATACCTAAAATGATTGATCATGATTGTTAATCTTTGAGCAACCAAACCCAAAAAGAGTAGAAAAACAAAAAATACTTAATGACGCTAAAAATTGTTTGTTAAAATGCGTCAACATTATTTTGGAGGTTACAACAAAGGTCACAGGTTCATAAATGTATAAAAAATACTGGAATATCAATTAATTTTGGCGGTTTGTTGTCAAGTAATTATTTTTGATGAGCGCTCAGTTTTGCGAGCTACGTAGGTACCATGCAGAAGTACAGCACACGATCCTTTTGCAGGACATGCCGGAAATAAGTAAAAAAACCGGCCAAGTGCGTGTCGGGCCACGCGCAGGGTAGCGTTCCGTAGTTGCCGGTCACAATATACGGACACTTGTGAAGTTGTGACTCTAACAAAAATGTGCACTTTAAAGCTTAATATTTCGCTAACGGATCCTTTAACCGAAAAATAGTTTTCCAAACCCAAAATATTTTTAAAAGACCAACTTCAAGATCCACCTATCCCCACACCTTGGGATAGACGAGAAAAAAAAATGTTATCCCCACTTCACGTGGGTGGATAACCTACAAAAAATATTTTAAAGATTTTATTTTACCAGTTTGTCGGTGCGATTAATATACCCGTGCCATTACAGCTTTCTAGTATTAAGCGATTCTGAACTAAGCCGCGGACAGATTGACAGACAGACGGACGAACATGGCGAAACTATAGGATTCCTTGTTGACTTCGGAACCCTAAAAAGCCGCACGCAGTACCTATGGTAAAATCCTATACTACTCCTCCCTTGGCCTACTTAAATCAAAGCAAAAATTGGTTAAATGCGCGCGTAGAAGCTGTCTTTGTAATTCTTAAGGACCGAAATGTTACATTTGATCAGTACCCATAGAAAGGGTGGGAGATTAATCTTGATTCTTGACGTTATTTGATTCACCATGTTGGCATTCCGGCTGGAATGTCCCAGGGTAGCCATTAGCCAGCTAGAGGCAACTAGGGAGCACTATTTTTAGCGTGGAACGTTCAGAAAAACTTAGCGCCTCGGTCTAGACTAGACGAGTTCTCGATTACCTGGACGCCAGTAATACGGCGCCAAATAAGGATGTCCGTCTTCAGGCATTTCTATTTGCGGTTAACGCCGATGTTATTTTAAAACTAGCTTAACCTGTGATTATGCTCATGTTTTATCTTATTTTGCTTTAGATTAATAATGAAATATAACGTACTTTGTATTATAACATTGTAACAACATTCCACCTGCAGAAAAGTCTTACTTAAATATATTTAATATAGTCCCGATTTCGACCTTTATCCCATACAGAAAGTTGTTCAGTTTGATGGTCTGATCGCCCCCTTAAAGAACCGTCAGCATATTAAGTTAAACCCTGTAAATCATAAATAAGCATACGGTATTCAGAATATGCACAGGGTACTTATATCATTAACAGTGACCAAACTCTGGTCATAAGAATATTTCCTAGTTCGCATTTGTTACTCAGAAACACTCTCTCTTGAAGTAAGTCAGTTAAAAAAAAACAAATGACTCGAGGAACTTAAATAATTGCAAACGTGTATTTTTCAATAATAATTGAACGGCGGACTATCTTAATAGATGATGTCCGAGAAAGAGCAAAGTAAGCAGCTCTATAAGTAATCGGCGTGGTAATGAGCTGCATCGATCACGCGATGACGCGACATGGCCTGATCGTGACGCCATGCGCCGCGCCACCAGAATGCTTGTTAAGAATTCCTTACTTTTACATGCTTGGCACCAGAAACACTTGTCTAGAACTATTAACAACAATAATGAAAATTAAAGCCGAGTTTTACATTCTCTACCTTAATCAATGTACCTAAATAGTTGTTGTTTAGGTTTTTATAAGTGTCGCAAGGATGGCTTTCATTTCATCCCGATTCCTAACATCGGAGATCCGTAGATTGTGACCAACGACGCTTGTTTTTGTTAAAAGCTCAAATGACAATTTGTAGGCTACCTACTGTTAATTTCAATTAACCAAAGAATCTTCAACCATGCACAGTGGAGGACGAATGGAACGACTCTCAGCACGAGTGAGCGAGACCAACGTATATTTCTTAGTTCCGTAATTATGCACCAAAGTTGTGATGGAAAAGTACTGGAAGAAAAGTGTGCAAACCAACGGTCCATTGGTAGTGTCAACCAGGAATTGTCAACATTTTTTTAGTTTGCTTTATTTATCGAACCCTCTTGAGACAAATGTCATTCAATGTAAATTTGTCACACTTATTCGTTAGATCTTAGGTTTCTTCCCCTCAATGGTATTGCCTTCATTGACCATGTATTTGAAGGGTGAAGAAAGCAAAAGGTATTGGGGCTAACACAAAAGATCCCACTGGGTCGAAGTGTTGCTGGCTTGCCAGCCCCCACAACAAGATAAGATACTGATTCTTTCGCCGTAAAATATTGTGCAACTCTTCTTATCAAACTGTGAATTATTGAGAGCAAATAGTTCTATATAAATAAGGAAAAATAAGCACTATAGGTCCAGCACGGTACATAAGTCTAATTTTCAATGCCGTCAATCGGAAATCTGTTTGATAATACATTTATAGTAACGATTTGGAGCAAATTGTTGTTATAACTATGCAATAAAAGTTGTTTTTTTAAAACCTGGTTGGACTTTAATTTGGGAAGCCTTATGCTATAAGAAACAGCGCAATAGAACTAGTTTTGTTGCGCTATATGTTGATAACTGCACAGGCAAATGATTTATTTTATTTTGTTATGTTTCTCGTCGAATTAAACGATTGCGCTTAATAACTTTTAATTGTAAATATATCTGAACACAGCCGTATTCTTACCTATTGGGATGCATTGGCTCTAATATTCTTGTGTTGTGTTGTGTTTACCTGTAAAGCGTATGGCTCACACTCTTGAAAAGATTCCGCGCATAGAACAAACTTGGGTTCTCAGATATGGTTGTGTTTGGTACCCTTCTTAGTCTGTGGTCGCGACTTGAAAGTTTAATAAATTGTAACGATGTTAAAGTTGTTGTTTTTACAAAATAAACATACCTTACTTTGTTAATTTGGTTATTAAATTACTAACACATTAGAAAATCGCCCAATATATCATTCCGAGCTTTCAGCAGTGTGGACTGTGATTGTAAATAAAAAATATCTTCTTTGCATAATTAATCCGATCGTTGCTACTCATGTAACATTTTGCATCTTAATTTTACTGGTTGTCTGTTTATAAATTAATTACTATGCACAATACAGAGATATTTACTAACTAAAATAACACTATTGCATTATTCTCAATAATTTACAATTTTCATAAAATATTTGGTCCTTTTAATAATAGTTTAGATTCATACTTTATTTAATAATGGGGTTATTGTCACACTTAAATAATACTTTTAGCTTGATGAATTAATTATTATTGTACACATCAACGCATACAATTATGTACTTAGCAAGTATCTTTCGATCAGTAGTAATATTAAGTTTGCGGAAACGTTTTGTGCTAAGACGCAATATGCTGTCATAGTTTGAAAATAGATAAAGTATGCGCATTTATCATTTTTCGCACAAATGACCTTGTAATGTTTTTCAGAAAGGTTCAGCACCTCTGACGAACCTGAATTAGTCGGCAACCACTAACGTACTCACACTCACACTCTCATCATTTTGCAATATAACACGACTACCCACACATTTCCAAATTATGTACCACAGAACATTTTGTGAATGTGTGAAAGTGTAAATCAAGGCAACATCGATGCTCAAACACACAAGCAAGCTTGATCTGACGTTTGTGTAGGTGCTTCGTGACTGCAGAAGTGCAGTGCAATATTACGATTAATTATGTCTCCATTACAACTTATAGCGCAACTTTCAAACAAACTTTCAATTGCATTCGATGAGATACTCAATATATTTATTGCACTCAGACATATTTTGGCAGATTTTTCTTTATTGATTACACGAACTCGTTGCGAAAATACGTGGAACTTTTACCTTATGTTTATCCGATTCCCAAATCAACATCTTCATAATAAATACAAAGGCTGTACCAAAGTATAAAATCATAATGCAGCTAAACATTTTTATCTAAAAATGATACAATAGAAACATTCGCAAACAGTCGCGTTGTCGTCGCAGCAACTAAGTAGGTATAGAATCAAATTAGTAACTAATGTGATGGCGAAGGCATGGCGCCGCACGAGCACAAGCACCATTTTTCATTCTCGAAACATGTTTTTCTTGGTCAGAATCACAGTTACATCTCTTTATCGCTTAAAATATCTGTCATATCCGCAATAATGCAATTACCTACCCGTTAACGTGGGAGCGCCCACGCATCCTAAAAGTAGAATGCGTATGAACTCGCAAATGTTTACAAATTGTCACAGCGGTCTTATGACTATGATCTAAATGCATACTATTAGATCGTTCTGACGTCTTTAAGATTTCATGTAAGCCAATGCTAATGAAACCAATCACCTATTCAATTATTTTGGCACCAACAACTATCTAGCTAGCGATATCTCTCGAATGCTCTACCTAGAGTTACCTTAACACAGATATCCATTGTCATTCAAATCATTAGTGATACGTCATGGATACGCTCCGTTTACATTATATCAGCACCGGATAGGTCTTTGCCCTGTTTTTTTCAGGTCAAAAGAAACTCGCTTCCAGTCTTCCAGTCTGTAGTTTATTTTCGTCGCCGCATATAACGACACTATAACTTTTCTCTCTCGTCGATGTTGAGCGTGACTGAATACTGGGATCCCGCGCTTTATTCCGGCATACGGCATTCTATTAAACATTTTCTTTGATTAAATAATCATTATTGTTTGCAGGGGGTAAATTTAAATGACTTTCCTACTTTGCTTCAGACCATCAAACTGAAAACTTTCGCTATGGGGTGGCAACATTACAAGCGCAAAAAAAAATCTGCTGTTTCATAAATTTTGGTCGAGTTTCATCGTTTGGTTGTTTTCTATGGAACGACTGCTTTTTTTTTCTATTTCAACGTCGTTCCCATATTAAAAATTGTTTAAACCTAACCCCCTAACCTAAAGTATAGGGTATGTAACGCATTAAAGTATACACCCTGTATAATATAAATGTAGAAGAGTTTATTGGTTTGTTCAACTTTCATGCCTTAACCAGTTAAACAAACGCCATGATTTGGTATGCAGATAGACCGGTGTGAAGTTAGCGGCCAAAAAGTTATCGGCCACTATTATCCGACAAAATAAAAAGTCGTCAAAAAAAATTGTCTAAATAAGAACGAAAATAGCCGGGAAAATGATACAGACAAGAAATATAGACAGCAACAACATCAAAAATGTGATAAATAAAAAATAAAAAAATAATTTGTGAAAACGTGAAAATTTTATATTAAAGTTCAAGGTGAGGGTTGAAGTCTGCTCTAGGCTAGTATAGCTAATAGTATGCGCAAATTTGTAGTCTTTCAGGAAAACATAGCGAAATGGAGTACCCTGGCCACAAAAGTATCGTAATCAGCCAGTTACCAAGGCACTTAGGTTTTTAAGTAGGAACATTTTCAAAAAATTAGTTCAAGGTGACGGTTCAAGTCTGCTCTGATCATCTTATGCTGTTATTATGCGCAATGAAGTAGATTTTCAGGGAAACATAGCGGCATTTACTATCCTTACGACATAAGTATCGTAATCAGCCAGTAACCAAGACACTTTGGTTTTTTCAGAAAGAAAATTTTCAAACATTTAGTTCAAGGTGAGGGTTCAAGTCTGCTCTGATGAAATTTAGCTTTTATTGTGCAAAAGAATGTATTCTTACAGAAAAACATAGCAACATGGACTATCCTGGCGATATATGTATCGTAATCAGCCAGTAACCAAGACACTTAAGTTTTTTCAGTAAGAAAATTTTCAAACATTTAGTTCAAGGTGAGGGTTCAAGTCTGCTCTGATGAAATTTAGCTTTTATTGTGCAAAAGAATGTATTCTTTCAGAAAAACATAGCGGCATGGACTATCCTGGCGACATAAGTATCGTAATAAGCCAGTAACCAAGGTACTTAGGTTTTTTCAGTAGGAACATTATTTTTCATAAATTAAGTTCAAGGTGAGGGTTCAAGTCTGCTCTAATAAAATCTTGCTGTTATTATGCGCAATGAAGTAGACTTTCAGGGAAACATAGCGCCATGGACTATCCTGACGATATAAGTATCGTAATCAGCCAGTAACCAAGGCACTATGGTTTTTTCAGTAAGAAAATTTTCAAAAATTTAGTTCAAGGTGAGGGTTCAAGTCTGCTCTGATGAAATTTAGCTTTTATTGTGCAGAAGAATGTATTCTTTCAGGGAAACATAGCGTCATGCACTATCCTGGCGAAATATGCATCACCATCAGCCATTAATCTAGGTATTTAGGTTTTTTCAGTAGGAACATTTCAAAAATTTAGTTCAAGGTGAGGGTTCAAGTCTGCTCTGATGAAATTTAGCTTTTATTGTGCAAAAGAATGTATTCTTTCAGGGAAACATAGCGGCATGGACTATCCTGGCGAAATAAGCATCACCATCAGCCATTAATATAGGTAGTTAGGTTTTTTCAGTAGTAACATTATTTTTCATAAATTTAGTTCAAGGTGAGGGTTCAAGTCTGCTCTGATGAAATTTAGCTTTTATTGTGCAAAAGAATGTATTCTTTCAGGGAAACATAGCGGCATGGACTATCCTGGCGAAATAAGCATCACCATCAGCCATTAATATAGGTAGTTAGGTTTTTTCAGTAGTAACATTATTTTTCATAAATTTAGTTCAAGGTGAGGGTTCAAGTCTGCTCTGATGAAATTTAGTTTTTATTGTGCAAAAGAATGTATTCTTTCAGGGAAACATAGCGGCATGGACTATCCTGGCGAAATAAGCATCACCATCAGCCATTAATATAGGTAGTTAGGTTTTTTCAGTAGTAACATTATTTTTCATAAATTTAGTTCAAGGTGAGGGTTCAAGTCTGCTCTGAGCATTTTATGCTATTATTATGCGCAATGAAGTAGACTTTTAGAAAAACATAGCGGCATTTACTATCCTGACGATATAAGTATCGTAATCAGCCAGAAACCAAGGTACTTAGGTTTTTTCAGTAGTAACATTATTTTTCATAAATTAAGTTCAAGGTGAGGGTTCAAGTCTGCTCTAATAAAATCTTGCTATTATTATGCGCAATGAAGTAGACTTTCAGGGGAACATAGAGCCATGGACTATCCTGAAGATATAAGTATCGTAATCAGCCAGTAACCAAGGCACTTTGGTTTTTTCAGTAAGAAAATTTTCAAACATTTAGTTCAAGGTGAGGGATCAAGTCTGCTCTGATGAAATTTAGCTTTTATTGTGCAAAAGAATGTATTCTTTCAGGGAAACATAGCGGCATGGACTATCCTGGCGAAATAAGCATCACCATCAGCCATTAATCTAGGTATTTAGGTTTTTTCAGTAGGAACATTTTCAAAAATTTAGTTCAAGGTGAGGGTTCAAGTCTGCTCTGATGAAATTTAGCTTCTATTGTGCAAAAGAATGTATTCTTTCAGGGAAACATAGCGCCATGGACTATCCTGACGATATAAGTATCGTAATCAGCCAGTAACCAAGGCACTTTGGTTTTTTCAGTAATAAAATTTTCAAAAATTTAGTTCAAGGTGAGGGTTCAAGTCTGCTCTGATGAAATTTAGCTTTTATTGTGCAAAAGAATGTATTATTTCAGGAAAACATAGCGGCATGCACTATCCTGGCGAAATAAGCATCACCATCAGCCATTAATCTAGGTAGTTAGGTTTTTTCAGTAGGAACATTTTCAAAAATTTAGTTCAAGGTGAGGGTTCAAGTCTGCTCTAATAAAATCTTGCTATTATTATGCGCAATAAAGTAAACTTTCAGGAAAACATAGCGCCATGGACTATCCTGACGA
Source organism: Agonopterix subpropinquella (assembly GCA_922987775.1). Taxonomy (NCBI): domain Eukaryota; kingdom Metazoa; phylum Arthropoda; class Insecta; order Lepidoptera; family Depressariidae; genus Agonopterix; species Agonopterix subpropinquella. The sequence goes on along the minus strand of OV277697.1, from coordinate 14,821,362 downwards.
TATAAGTATCGTAATCAGCCAGAAACCAAGGTACTTTGGTTTTTTCAGTAGTAACATTATTTTTCATAAATTAAGTTCAAGGTTAGGGTTCAAGTCTGCTCTAATAAAATCTTGCTACTATTATGCGCAATGAAGTAGACTTTCAGGGAAACATAGCGCCATGGACTATCCTGACGATATAAGTATCGTAATCAGCCAGAAACCAAGGTACTTAGGTTTTTTCAGTAGTAACATTATTTTTCATAAATTAAGTTCAAGGTTAGGGTTCAAGTCTGCTCTAATAAAATCTTGCTATTATTATGCGCAATGAAGTAGACTTTCAGGGAAACATAGCGCCATGGACTATCCTGACGATATAAGTATCGTAATCAGCCAGTAACCAAGGCACTTTGGTTTTTTCAGTAAGAAAATTTTCAAAAATTTAGTTCAAGGTGAGGGTTCAAGTCTGCTCTGATAAAATTTAGCTTTTATTGTGGAAAAGAATGTATTCTTTCAAGGAAACATAGTGGCATGCACTATCCTGGCGAAATAAGCATCACCATCAGCCATTAATCTAGGTAGTTAGGTTTTTTCAGTAGGAACATTTTCAAAAATTTAGTTCAAGGTGAGGGTTCAAGTCTGCTCTGATGAAATTTTGCTTTTATTGTGCAAAAGAATGTATTCTTGCAGGAAAACATAGCGGCATGGACTATCCTGGCGAAATAAGCATCACCATCAGCCATTAATATAGGTAGTTAGGTTTTTTCAATAGTAACATTATTTTTCATAAATTTAGTTCAAGGTGAGGGTTCAAGTCTGCTCTGATGAAATTTAGCTTTTATTGTGCAAAAGAATGTATTCTTTCAGGGAAACATAGCGGCATGGACTATCCTGGCGAAATAAGCATCACCATCAGCCATTAATATAGGTAGTTAGGTTTTTTCAGTAGTAACATTATTTTTCATAAATTTAGTTCAAGGTGAGGGTTCAAGTCTGCTCTGAGCATTTTATGCTATTATTATGCGCAATGAAGTAGACTTTTAGAAAAACATAGCGGCATTTACTATCCTGACGATATAAGTATCGTAATCAGCCAGAAACCAAGGTACTTAGGTTTTTTCAGTAGTAACATTATTTTTAAATAAATTAAGTTCAAGGTGAGGGTTCAAGTCTGCTCTAATAAAATCTTGCTTTTATTATGCGCAATGAAGTAGACTTTAAGGGAAACATAGCGCCATGGACTATCCTGACGATATAAGAATCGTAATCAGCCAGTAACCAAGGCACTTTGGTTTTTTCAGTAAGAAAATTTTCAAACATTTAGTTCAAGGTGAGGGATCAAGTCTGCTCTGATGAAATTTAGCTTTTATTGTGCAAAAGAATGTATTCTTTTAGGGAAACATAGCGGCATGGACTATCCTGGCGATATAAGTATCGTAATCAGCCAGTAACCAAGGTACTTAAGTTTTTCAGTAGGAACATTATTTTTCATAAATTAAGTTCAAGGTGAGGGTTCAAGTCTGCTCTAATAAAATCTTGCTTTTATTATGCGCAATGAAGTAGACTTTAAGGGAAACATAGCGCCATGGACTATCCTGACGATATAAGAATCGTAATCAGCCAGAAACCAAGGTACTTAGGTTTTTTCAGTAGTAACATTATTTTTCATAAATTAAGTTCAAGGTGAGGGTTCAAGTCTGCTCTAATAAAATCTTGCTATTATTATGCACAATGAAGTAGACTTTCAGGGAAACATAGTGCCATGGACTATTCTGACGATATAAGTATCGTAATCAGCCAGTAACAAAGGCACTTTGGTTTTTTCAGTAAGAAAATTTTCAAAAATTTCGTTCAAGGTGAGGGTTCAAGTCTGCTCTGATGAAATTTAGCTTTTATTGTGCAAAAGAATGTATTCTTTCAGGGAAACATAGCGGCATGGACTATCCTGGCGAAATAAGCATCACCATCAGCCATTAATCTAGGTATTTAGGTTTTTTCAGTAGGAACATTAGCAAAAATTTAGTTCAAGGTGAGGGTTCAAGTCTGCTCTGATGAAATTTAGCTTTTATTGTGCAAAAGAATGTATTCTTTCAGGGAAACATAGCGCCATGGACTATCCTGACGATATAAGTATCGTAATCAGCCAGTAACCAAGGCACTTTGGTTTTTTCAGTAATAAAATTTTCAAAAATTTAGTTCAAGGTGAGGGTTCAAGTCTGCTCTGATGAAATTTAGCTTTTATTGTGCAAAAGAATGTATTCTTTCAGGAAAACATAGCGGCATGCACTATCCTGGCGAAATAAGCATCACCATCAGCCATTAATCTAGGTAGTTAGGTTTTTTCAGTAGGAACATTTTCAAAAATTAAGTTCAAGGTGAGGGTTCAAGTCTGCTCTAATAAAATCTTGCTATTATTATGCGCAATAAAGTAAACTTTCAGGAAAACATAGCGGCATGGACTATCCTGACGAAATAAGCATCACCATCAGCCATTAATATAGGTAGTTAGGTTTTTTCAGTAGTAACATTATTTTTCATAAATTTAGTTCAAGGTGAGGGTTCAAGTCTGCTCTGAACATTTTATGCTATTATTATGCGCAATGAAGTAAACATTTAGAAAAACATAGCGGCATTTACTATCCTGACGATATAAGTATCGTAATCAGCCAGAAACCAAGGTACTTAGGTTTTTTCAGTAGTAACATTATTTTTCATAAATTAAGTTCAAGGTGAGGGTTCAAGTCTGCTCGAATAAAATCTTGCTTTTATTATGCGCAATGAAGTAGACTTTCAGGGAAACATAGCGCCATGGACTATCCTGACGATATAAGAATCGTAATCAGCCAGTAACCAAGGCAATTTGGTTTTTTCAGTACGAAAATTTTCAAAAATTTAGTTCAAGGTGAGGGTTCAAGTCTGCTCTGATGAAATTTAGCTTCTATTGTGCAAAAGAATGTATTCTTTCAGGGAAACATAGCGCCATGGACTATCCTGACGATATAAGTATCGTAATCAGCCAGTAACCAAGGCACTTTGGTTTTTTTCAGTAAGAAAATTTTCAAAAATTTAGTTCAAGGTGAGGGTTCAAGTCTGCTCTGATAAAATTTAGCTTTTATTGTGCAAAAGAATGTATTCTTTCAAGGAAACATAGCGGCATGCACTATCCTGGCGAAATAAGCATCACCATCAGCCATTAATCTAGGTAGTTAGGTTTTTTCAGTAGGAACATTATCAAAAATTTAGTTCAAGGTGAGGGTTCAAGTCTGCTCTGATGAAATTTAGCTTTTATTGTGCAAAAGAATGTATTCTTTCAGGAAAACATAGCGGCATGGACTATCCTGGCGAAATAAGCATCACCATCAGCCATTAATATAGGTAGTTAGGTTTTTTCAGTAGTAACATTATTTTTAATAAATTTAGTTCAAGGTGAGGGTTCAAGTCTGCTCTAATAAAATCTTGCTATTATTATGCGCAATGAAGTAGACTTTCAGGGAAACATAGTGCCATGGACTATCCTGACGATATAAGTATCGTAATCAGCCAGTAACCAAGGCACTTTGGTTTTTTCAGTAAAAAAATTTTCAAAAATTTCGTTCAAGGTGAGGGTTCAAGTCTGCTCTGATGAAATTTAGCTTCTATTGTGCAAAAGAATGTATTCTTTCAGGGAAACATAGCGCCATGGACTATCCTGACGATATAAGTATCGTAATCAGCCAGTAACCAAGGCACTTTGGTTTTTTTCAGTAAGAAAATTTTCAAAAATTTAGTTCAAGGTGAGGGTTCAAGTCTGCTCTGATGAAATTTAGCTTTTATTGTGCAAAAGAATGTATTCTTTCAAGGAAACATAGCGGCATGCACTATCCTGGCGAAATAAGCATCACCATCAGCCATTAATCTAGGTAGTTAGGTTTTTTCAGTAGGAACATTTTCAAAAATTTAGTTCAAGGTGAGGGTTCAAGTCTGCTCTGATAAAATCTTGCTATTATTATGCGCAATAAAGTAAACTTTCAGGGAAACATAGCGGCATGGACTATCCTGACGAAATAAGCATCACCATCAGCCATTAATATAGGTAGTTAGGTTTTTTCAGTAGTAACATTATTTTTCATAAATTTAGTTCAAGGTGAGGGTTCAAGTCTGCTCTGAACATTTTATGCTATTATTATGCGCAATGAAGTAGACTTTTAGAAAAACATAGCGGCATTTACTATCCTGACGATATAAGTATCGTAATCAGCCAGAAACCAAAGTACTTAGGTTTTTTCAGTAGTAACATTATTTTTCATAAATTAAGTTCAAGGTGAGGGTTCAAGTCTGCTCTAATAAAATCTTGCTATTATTATGCGCAATGAAGTAGACTTTCAGGGAAACATAGCGCCATGGACTATCCTGACGATATAAGTATCGTAATCAGCCAGTAACCAAGGCACTTTGGTTTTTTCAGTAAGAAAATTTTCATAAATTTAGTTCAAGGTGAGGGTTCAAGTCTGCTCTGAGCATTTTATGCTATTATTATGCGCAATGAAGTAGACTTTTAGAAAAACATAGCGGCATTTACTATCCTGACGATATAAGTATCGTAATAAGCCAGAAACCAAGGTACTTAGGTTTTTTCAGTAGTAACATTATTTTTCATAAATTAAGTTCAAGGTGAGGGTTCAAGTCTGCTCGAATAAAATCTTGCTTTTATTATGCGCAATGAAGTAGACTTTCAGGGAAACATAGCGCCATGGACTATCCTGACGATATAAGAATCGTAATCAGCCAGTAACCAAGGCAATTTGGTTTTTTCAGTACGAAAATTTTCAAAAATTTAGTTCAAGGTGAGGGTTCAAGTCTGCTCTGATGAAATTTAGCTTTTATTGTGCAAAAGAATGTATTCTTTCAAGGAAACATAGCGGCATGCACTATCCTGGCGAAATAAGCATCACCATCAGCCATTAATCTAGGTAGTTAGGTTTTTTCAGTAGGAACATTTTCAAAAATTTAGTTCAAGGTGAGGGTTCAAGTCTGCTCTGATGAAATTTAGCTTTTATTGTGCAAAAGAATGTATTCTTTCAGGAAAACATAGCGGCATGGACTATCCTGGCGAAATAAGCATCACCATCAGCCATTAATATAGGTAGTTAGGTTTTTTCAGTAGTAACATTATTTTTCATAAATTAAGTTCAAGGTGAGGGTTCAAGTCTGCTCTAATAAAATCTTGCTATTATTATGCGCAATGAAGTAGACTTTCAGGGAAACATAGCGGCATGCACTATCCTGGCGAAATAAGCATCACCATCAGCCATTAATCTAGGTAGTTAGGTTTTTTCAGTAGGAACATTTTCAAAAATTTAGTTCAAGGTGAGGGTTCAAGTCTGCTCTGATGAAATTTAGCTTTTATTGTGCAAAAGAATGCATTCTTTCAGGAATAAGAGCAAGATTTTATTAGAGCAGACTTGAACCCTCACCGTGAACTAAATTTGTGAAAAATAATGTTACTACTGAAAAAAACCTAAGTACCTTGGTTTCTGGCAGATTACGATACTTATATCGTCAGGATAGTAAATGCTGCTATGTTTTCTCAAAAGTCTACTTCATTGCGCATAATAATAGCAAGATTTTATTAGAACAGACTTGAACCCTCACCTTGAACTTAATTTATGAAAGATAATGTTACTACTGAAAAAACCTAAGTACCTTGGTATCTGGCTGATTACGATACTTATATCGTCAGGATAGTAAATGCCGCTATGTTTTTCTGAAAGTCTACCTCATTGCGCATAATAATAGCAAGATTTTATTACAGCAGACTTGAACCCTCACCTTGAACTTAATTTATGAAAAATAATGTTACTACTGAAAAAACCTAAGTACCTTGGTTTCTGGCTGATTGCGATACTTATATCGTCAGGATAGTAAATGCCGCTATGTTTTCCTGAAAGTTTACTTTATTGCGCATAATAATAGCATAAAATGTTCAGAGCAGACTTGAACCCTCACCTTGAACTAAATTTATGAAAAATAATGTTACTACTGAAAAACCTAACTACCTATATTAATGGCTGATGGTGATGCTTATTTCGCCAGAATAGTCCATGCCGCTATGTTTCCCTGAAAGAATACATTCTTTTGCACACTAAAAGCTAAATTTCATCAGAGCAGACTTGAACCCTCACCTTGAACTAAATTTTTGAAAATGTTCCTACTGAAAAAACCTAACTACCTAGATTAATGGCTGATGGTGATGCTTATTTCGCCAGGATAGTGCATGACGCTATGTTTCCCTGAAAGAATACATTCTTCTGCACAATTAAAGCTAAATTTCATCAGAGCAGACTTGAACCCTCACCTTGAACTAAATTTTTGGAAATTTTCTTACTGAAAAAACCAAAGTGCCTTGGTTACTGGCTGATTACGATACTTATATCGTCAGGATAGTCCATGGCGCTATGTTTCCCTGAAAGTCTACTTCATTGCGCATAATAATAGCAAGATTTTATTAGAGCAGACTTCAACCCTCACCTTGAACTTAATTTATGAAAAATAATGTTACTACTGAAAAAACCTAAGTACCTTGGTTTCTGGCTGATTACGATACTTATATCGTCAGGATAGTAAATGCCGCTATGTTTTTCTAAAAGTCTACTTCATTGCGCATAATAATAGCATAAAATGTTCAGAGCAGACTTGAACCCTCGCCTTGAACTAAATTTATGAAAAATAATGTTACTACTGAAAAAACCTAACTACCTATATTAATGGCTGATGGTGATGCTTATTTCGTCAGGATAGTCCATGCCGCTATGTTTCCCTGAAAGTTTACTTTATTGCGCATAATAATAGCAAGATTTTATTAGATCAGACTTGAACCCTCACCTTGAACTAAATTTTTGAAAATGTTCCAACTGAAAAAACCTAACTACCTAGATTAATGGCTGATGGTGATGCTTATTTCGCCAGGATAGTGCATGCCGCTATGTTTCCCTGAAAGAATACATTCTTTTGCACAATAAAAGCTAAATTTCATCACAGCAGACTTGAACCCTCACCTTGAACGAAATTTTTGAAAATTTTCTTACTGAAAAAACCAAAGTGCCTTGGTTACTGGCTGATTACGATACTTATATCGTCAGGATAGTAAATGCCGCTATGTTTTCTCAAAAGTCTACTTCATTGCGCATAATAATAGCAAGATTTTATTAGAACAGACTTGAACCCTCACCTTGAACTTAATTTATGAAAGATAATGTTACTACTGAAAAAACCTAAGTACCTTGGTTTCTGGCTGATTACGATACTTATATCGTCAGGATAGTAAATGCCGCTATGTTTTTCTAAAAGTCTACTTCATTGCGCATAATAATAGCATAAAATGCTCAGAGCAGACTTGAACCCTAACCTTGAACTAAATTTATTAAAAATAATGTTACTACTGAAAAAACCTAACTACCTATATTAATGGCTGATGGTGATGCTTATTTCGCCAGGATAGTCCATGCCGCTATGTTTTCCTGAAAGAATACATTCTTTTGCACAATAAAAGCTAAATTTCATCAGAGCAGACTTGAACCCTCACCTTGAACTAAATTTTTGAAAATGTTCCTACTGAAAAAACCTAACTACCTAGATTAATGGCTGATGGTGATGCTTATTTCGCCAGGATAGTGCATGCCGCTATGTTTCCTTGAAAGAATACATTCTTTTGCACAATAAAAGCTAAATTTCATCAGAGCAGACTTGAACCCTCACCTTAAACTTAATTTATGAAAAATAATGTTACTACTGAAAAAACCTAAGTACCTTGGTTTCTGGCTGATTACGATACTTATATCGTCAGGATAGTAAATGCCGCTATGTTTTTCTAAAAGTCTACTTCATTGCGCATAATAATAGCATAAAATGTTCAGAGCAGACTTGAACCCTCACCTTGAACTAAATTTATGAAAAATAATGTTACTACTGAAAAAACCTAACTACCTATATTAATGGCTGATGGTGATGCTTATTTCGTCAGGATAGTCCATGCCGCTATATTTTCCTGAAAGTTTACTTTATTGTGCATTATAATTGCAAGATTTTATTAGAGCAGACTTGAACCCTCACCTTGAACTAAATTTTTGAAAATGTTCCTACTGAAAAAACCTAACTACCTAGATTAATGGCTGATGGTGATGCTTATTTCGCCAGGATAGTGCATGCCGCTATGTTTTCCTGAAAGAATACATTCTTTTGCACAATAAAAGCTAAATTTCATCAGAGCAGACTTGAACCCTCACCTTGAACTAAATTTTTTAAAATTTTCTTACTGAAAAAACCAAAATGCCTTGGTTACTGGCTGATTACGATACTTATATCGTCAGGATAGTCCATGGCGCTATGTTTCCCTGAAAGAATACATTCTTTTGCACAATAAAAGCTAAATTTCATCAGAGCAGACTTGAACCCTCACCTTGAACTAAATTTTTGAAAATGTTCCTGCTGAAAAAACCTAAATACCTAGATTAATGGCTGATGGTGATGCTTATTTCGCCAGGATAGTGCATGACGCTATGTTTCCCTGAAAGAATACATTCTTGTGCACAATAAAAGCTAAATTTCATCAGAGCAGACTTGAACCCTCACCTTGAACGAAATTTTTGAAAAATTTTTTACTGAAAAAACCAAAGTGCCTTGGTTACTGGCCGATTACGATACTTATATCGTCAGGATAGTCCATGGCACTATGTTTCCCTGAAAGTCTACTTCATTGCGCATAATAATAGCAAGATTTTATTAGAGCAGACTTGAACCCTAACCTTGAACTAAATTTATTAAAAATAATGTTACTACTGAAAAAACCTAACTACCTATATTAATGGCTGATGGTGATGCTTATTTCGCCAGGATAGTCCATGCCGCTATGTTTTCCTGAAAGAATACATTCTTTTGCACAATAAAAGCTAAATTTCATCAGAGCAGACTTGAACCCTCACCTTGAACTAAATTTTTGAAAATGTTCCTACTGAAAAAACCTAACTACCTAGATTAATGGCTGATGGTGATGCTTATTTCGCCAGGATAGTGCATGCCGCTATGTTTCCTTGAAATAATACATTCTTTTGCACAATAAAAGCTAAATTTCATCAGAGCAGACTTGAACCCTCACCTTGAACTAAATTTTTGAAAATTTTCGTACTGAAAAAACCAAATTGCCTTGGTTACTGGCTGATTACGATTCTTATATCGTCAGGATAGTCCATGGCGCTATGTTTCCCTGAAAGTCTACTTCATTGCGCATAATAAAAGCAAGATTTTATTAGAGCAGACTTGAACCCTCACCTTGAACTTAATTAATGAAAAATAATGTTACTACTGAAAAAACCTAAGTACCTTGGTTTCTGGCTGATTACGATACTTATATCGTCAGGATAGTAAATGCCGCTATGTTTTTCTAAAAGTCTACTTCATTGCGCATAATAATAGCATAAAATGCTCAGAGCAGACTTGAACCCTCACCTTGAACTAAATTTATGAAAAATAATGTTACTACTGAAAAAACCAAACTACCTATATTAATGGCTGATGGTGATGCTTATTTCGCCAGGATAGTCCATGCCGCTATGTTTCCCTGAAAGAATACTTTCTTTTGCACAATAAAAGCTAAATTTCATCAGAGCAGACTTGAACCCTCCTTGAACTAAATTTTTGAAAATTTTCTTACTGAAAAAACCAAAGTGCCTTGGTTACTGGCTGATTACGATACTTATATCGTCAGGATAGTCCATGGCGCTATGTTTTCCTAAAAGTCTACTTCATTGCGCATAATAAAAGCAAGATTTTATTAGAGCAGACTTGAACCCTCACCTTGAACTTAATTTATGAAAAATAATGTTACTATTGAAAAAACCTAACTACCTATATTAATGGCTGATGGTGATGCTTATTTCGCCAGGATAGTCCATGCCGCTATGTTTCCCTGCAAGAATACATTCTTTTGCACAATAAAAGCTAAATTTCATCAGAGCAGACTTGAACCCTCACCTTGAACTAAATGTTTGAAAATTTTCTTACTGAAAAAACCAAAGTGCCTTGGTTACTGGCTGATTACGATACTTATATCTTCAGGATAGTCCATGGCTCTATGTTCCCCTGAAAGTCTACTTCATTGCGCATAATAATAGCAAGATTTTATTAGAGCAGACTTGAACCCTCACCTTGAACTTAATTTATGAAAAATAATGTTACTACTGAAAAAACCTAAGTACCTTGGTTTCTGGCTGATTACGATACTTATATCGTCAGGATAGTAAATGCCGCTATGTTTTTCTAAAAGTCTACTTCATTGCGCATAATAATAGCATAAAATGCTCAGAGCAGACTTGAACCCTCACCTTGAACTAAATTTATGAAAAATAATGTTACTACTGAAAAAACCTAACTACCTATATTAATGGCTGATGGTGATGCTTATTTCGCCAGGATAGTCCATGCCGCTATGTTTCCCTGAAAGAATACATTCTTTTGCACAATAAAAGCTAAATTTCATCAGAGCAGACTTGAACCCTCACCTTGAACTAAATTTATGAAAAATAATGTTACTATTGAAAAAACCTAACTACCTATATTAATGGCTGATGGTGATGCTTATTTCGCCAGGATAGTCCATGCCGCTATGTTTCCCTGCAAGAATACATTCTTTTGCACAATAAAAGCTAAATTTCATCAGAGCAGACTTGAACCCTCACCTTGAACTAAATTTTTGAAAATGTTCCTACTGAAAAAACCTAACTACCTAGATTAATGGCTGATGGTGATGCTTATTTCGCCAGGATAGTGCATGCCACTATGTTTCCTTGAAAGAATACATTCTTTTGCACAATAAAAGCTAAATTTTATCAGAGCAGACTTGAACCCTCACCTTGAACTAAATTTTTGAAAATTTTCTTACTGAAAAAACTAAAGTGCCTTGGTTACTGGCTGATTACGATACTTATATCGTCAGGATAGTCCATGGCGCTATATTTCCCTGAAAGTCTACTTCATTGCGCATAATAAAAGCAAGATTTTATTAGAGCAGACTTGAACCCTCACCTTGAACTTAATTTATGAAAAATAATGTTCCTACTGAAAAAACTTAAGTACCTTGGTTACTGGCTGATTACGATACTTATATCGCCAGGATAGTCCATGCCGCTATGTTTCCCTGAAAGTCTACTTTATTGCGCATAATAAAAGCTAAATATCATCAGAGCAGACTTGAACCTTCACCTTGAACTAAATGTTTGAAAATTTTCTTACTGAAAAAACCAAAGTGCCTTGGTTACTGGCTGATTACGATACTTATATCTTCAGGATAGTCCATGGCGCTATGTTTCCCTGAAAGTCTACTTCATTGCGCATAATAAAAGCAAGATTTTATTAGAGCAGACTTGAACCCTCACCTTGAACTTAATTTATGAAAAATAATGTTCCTACTGAAAAAACTTAAGTACCTTGGTTACTGGCTGATTACGATACTTATATCGCCAGGATAGTCCATGCCGCTATGTTTCCCAAAAAAAATACATTCTTTTGCACAATAAAAGCTAAATTTCATCAGAGCAGACTTGAACCCTCACCTTGAACTAAATTTTTGAAAATGTTCTGACTGAAAAAACCTAAGTTCCTTGGTTACTGGCTGATTACGATACTTATATCGTCAGGATAGTCGATGGCGCTATGTTTCCCTGAAAGTCTACTTCATTGCGCATAATAATAGCAAGATTTTATTAGAGCAGACTTGAACCCTCACCTTGAACTAAATTTTTGAAAATTTTCTGACTGAAAAAACCTAAGTACCTTCGTTATTGGCTTATTACGATACTTATATCGCCAGAATAGTTCATGCCGCTATGTTTTACTGAAAGAATACATTCTTTTGCACAATAAAAGCTGAATTTCATCAGAGCAGACTTGAACCCTCACCTTGAACTAAATTTTTGAAAATTTTCATACTGCATAAACCTAAGTACCTTCGTTATTGGCTTATTACGATACTTATATCGCCAGGATAGTCCATGCCGCTATGTTTTTCTGAAAGAATACAGTCTTTTGCACAATAAAAGCTAAATTTCATCACAGCAGACTTGAACCCTCACCTTGAACTAAATTTTTGAAAATGTTCTGACTGAAAAAACCTAAGTGCCTTGGTTACTGGCTGATTACGATACTTATATCGTCAGGATAGTCGATGGCGCTATGATTCCCTGAAAGTCTACTTCATTGCGCATAATAATAGCAAGATTTTATTAGAGCAGACTTGAACCCTCACCTTGAACTAAATTTTTGAAAATGTTCTGACTGAAAAAACCTAAGTACCTTCGTTATTGGCTTATTACGATACTTATATCGCCAGGATAGTCCATGCCGCTATGTTTTCCTGAAAGAATACATTCTTCTGCACAATAAAAGCTAAATTTCATCAGAGCAGACTTGAACCCTCACCTTGAACTAAATTTTTGAAAATGTTCATACTGCATAAACCTAAGTACCTTCGTTATTGGCTTATTACGATACTTATATCGCCAGGATAGTCCATGCCGCTATGTTTTTCTGAAAGAATACAGTCTTTTGCACAATAAAAGCTAAATTTCATCAGAGCAGACTTGAACCCTCACCTTGAACTAAATTTTTGAAAATGTTCTGACTGAAAAAACCTAAGTGCCTTGGTTACTGGCTGATTACGATACTTATATCGTCAGGATAGTCGATGGCGCTATGATTCCCTGAAAGTCTACTTCATTGCGCATAATAATAGCAAGATTTTATTAGAGCAGACTTGAACCCTCACCTTGAACTAAATTTTTGAAAATTTTCTGACTGAAAAAACCTAAGTACCTTCGTTATTGGCTTATTACGATACTTATATCGCCAGAATAGTTCATGCCGCTATGTTTTACTGAAAGAATACATTCTTTTGCACAATAAAAGCTGAATTTCATCAGAGCAGACTTGAACCCTCACCTTGAACTAAATTTTTGAAAATTTTCATACTGCATAAACCTAAGTACCTTCGTTATTGGCTTATTACGATACTTATATCGCCAGGATAGTCCATGCCGCTATGTTTTTCTGAAAGAATACAGTCTTTTGCACAATAAAAGCTAAATTTCATCAGAGCAGACTTGAACCCTCACCTTGAACTAAATTTTTGAAAATGTTCATACTGCATAAACCTAAGTACCTTCGTTATTGGCTTATTACGATACTTATATCGTCAGGATAGTCGATGGCGCTATGTTTTCCTGAAAGTCTACTTCATTGCGCATATTAATAGCAAGATTTTATTAGAGCAGACTTGAACCCTCACCTTGATCTTAATTTATGAAAAATAATGTTCCTACTGAAAAAACTTAAGTACCTTGGTTACTTGCTGATTACGAAACTTATATCGCCAGGATAGTAAATGCCGCTATGTTTTTCTGAAAGTCTACTTTATTGCGCGTAATAATAGCATAAAATGTTCAGAGCAGACTTGAACCCTCACCTTGAACTAAATTTTTGAAAATGTTCATACTTCATAAACCTAAGTACCTTCGTTATTGGCTTATTACGATACTTATATCGCCAGGATAGTCCATGCCGCTATGTTTTTCTGAAAGAATACAGTCTTTTGCACAATAAAAGCTAAATTTCATCAGAGCAAACTTGAACCCTCACCTTGAACTAAATTTTTGAAAATGTTCTGACTGAAAAAACCTAAGTGCCTTGGTTACTGGCTGATTACGATACTTATATCGTCAGGATAGTCGATGGCGCTATGATTCCCTGAAAGTCTACTTCATTGCGCATAATAATAGCAAGATTTTATTAGAGCAGACTTGAACCCTCACCTTGAACTAAATTTTTGAAAATGTTCTGACTGAAAAAACCTAAGTACCTTCGTTATTGGCTTATTACGATACTTATATCGCCAGGATAGTCCATGCCGCTATGTTTTCCTGAAAGAATACATTCTTCTGCACAATAAAAGCTAAATTTCATCAGAGCAGACTTGAACCCTCACCTTGAACTAAATTTTTGAAAATGTTCATACTGCATAAACCTAAGTACCTTCGTTATTGGCTTATTACGATACTTATATCGCCAGGATAGTCCATGCCGCTATGTTTTTCTGAAAGAATACAGTCTTTTGCACAATAAAAGCTAAATTTCATCAGAGCAGACTTGAACCCTCACCTTGAACTAAATTTTTGAAAATGTTCTGACTGAAAAAACCTAACTACCTAGATTAATGGCTGATGGTGATGCTTATTTCGCCAGGATAGTCCATCCCGCTATGTTTCCCTGAAAGAATACATTCTTTTGCACAATAAAAGCTAAATTTCATCAGAGCAGACTTGAGCCCTCACCTTGAACTAAATTTTTGAATATTTTCTTACTGAAAAAACCTAAGTGCCTTGGTTACTGGCTGATTACGATACTTATATCGTCAGGATAGTCCATGGCGCTATATTTCCCTGAAAGTATAGTTCATTGCGCATAATAATAGCAAGATTTTATTAGAGCAGACTTGAACCCTCACCTTGATCTTAATTTATGAAAAATAATGTTCCTACTGAAAAAACTTAAGTACCTTGGTTACTTGCTGATTACGATACTTTTATCGCCAGGATAGTAAATGCCGCTATATTTCTCTGAAAGAATACATTCTTCTGCACAATAAAAGCTAAATTTCATCAGAGCAGACTTGAACCCTCACCTTGAACTAAATTTTTGAAAATGTTCATACTGCATAAACCTAAGTACCTTCGTTATTGGCTTATTACGATACTTATATCGCCAGGATAGTCCATGCCGCTATATTTCTCTGAAAGAATACATTCTTCTGCACAATAAAAGCTAAATTTCATCAGAGCAGACTTGAACCCTCACCTTGAACTAAATTTTTGAAAATGTTCATACTGCATAAACCTAAGTACCTTCGTTATTGGCTTATTACGATACTTATATCGCCAGGATAGTCCATGCCGCTATGTTTTTCTGAAAGAATACAGTCTTTTGCACAATAAAAGCTAAATTTCATCAGAGCAGACTTGAACCCTCACCATGAACTAAATTTTTGAATATTTTCTTACTGAAAAAACCTAAGTGCCTTGGTTACTGGCTGATTACGATACTTATATCGTCAGGATAGTCGATGGCGCTATGTTTTCCTGAAAGTCTACTTCATTGCGCATAATAATAGCAAGATTTTATTAGAGCAGACTTGAACCCTCACCTTGAACTTAATTTATGAAAAATAATGTTCCTTCTGAAAAAACTTAAGTACCTTGGTTACTTGCTGATTACGATACTTTTATCGCCAGGATAGTAAATGCCGCTATGTTTTTCTGAAAGTCTTCTTCATTGCGCGTAATAATAGCATAAAATGTTCAGAGCAGACTTGAACCCTCACCTTAAAATAAATTTTTGAAAATGTTCATACTGCAAAAACCTAAGTACCTACGTTATTGGCTTATTACGATACTTATATCGCCAGGATAGTCCATGCCGCTATGTTTTACTGAAAGAATACATTCTTTTGCACAATAAAAGCTGAATTTCATCAGAGCAGACTTGAACCCTCACCGTGAACTAAATTTTTGAAAATTTTCATACTGCATAAACCTAAGTACCTTCGTTATTGGCTTATTACGATACTTATATCGCCAGGATAGTCCATGCCGCTATGTTTTTCTGAAAGAATACAGTCTTTTGCACAATAAAAGCTAAATTTCATCACAGCAGACTTGAACCCTCACCTTGAACTAAATTTTTGAAAATGAACTGACTGAAAAAACCTAAGTGCCTTGGTTACTGGCTGATTACGATACTTATATCGTCAGGATAGTCGATGGCGCTATGATTCCCTGAAAGTCTACTTCATTGCGCATAATAATAGCAAGATTTTATTAGAGCAGACTTGAACCCTAACCTTGAACTAAATTTTTGAAAATGTTCTGACTGAAAAAACCTAAGTGCCTTCGTTATTGGCTTATTACGATACTTATATCGCCAGGATAGTCCATGCTGCTATATTTCTCTGAAAGAATACATTCTTCTGCACAATAAAAGCTAAATTTCATCAGAGCAGACTTGAACCATCACCTTGAACTAAATTTTTGAAATTTTTTTTTTTTTTTTTTTTTTTTTATTAACTATGGGTTTGCTCTTGACCTCAATCCAGTCCTCAGGACGAAGATGGGGTCGTAGATGTAGCGAGCTTACCCAGAAGATGCCTATTCACTCGTACTTTAAAGGAATTCGGGTTGTAAGTACTCGGAAATACTGACGCAGGTAAGGCATTCCACTCCTTGGCTGTGCGCATTATAAAAGATTCAGAAAGGCGCTTGGTGCGGATATGTGGGATGTCAACCAAGAAGGGGTGATATCCCGCGGTGCGTCTGGAAGTCCGATAGTAGAAAGGGGAAGGTGGGATGAGCTCATGCAGCTCTAGGGCACACTCACCGAAGAAAATGTTCATACTGCATAAACCTAAGTACCTTCGTTATTGGCTTATTACGATACTTATATCGCCAGGATAGTACATGCCGCTATGTTTTTCTGAAAGAATACAGTCTTTTGCACAATAAAAGCTAAATTTCATCAGAGCAGACTTGAACCCTCACCTTGAACTAAATTTTTGAAAATGTTCTGACTGAAAAAACCTAAGTGCCTTGGTTACTGGCTGATTACGATACTTATATCGTCAGGATAGTCGATGGCGCTATGTTTTCCTGAAAGTCTACTTCATTGCGCATAATAATAGAAAGATTTTATTAGAGCAGACTTGAACCCTCACCTTGATCTTAATTTATGAAAAATAATGTTCCTACTGAAAAAACTTAAGTACCTTGGTTACTTGCTGATTACGATACTTTTATCGCCAGGATAGTAAATGCCGCTATGTTTTTCTGAAAGTCTTCTTCATTGCGCGTAATAATAGCATAAAATGTTCAGAGCAGACTTGAACCCTCACCTTAAACTAAATTTTTGAAAATGTTCATACTGCAAAAACCTAAGTACCTACGTTATTGGCTTATTACGATACTTATATCGCCAGGATAGTCCATGCCGCTATGTTTTTCTGAAAGAATACAGTCTTTTGCACAATAAAAGCTAAATTTCATCAGAGCAGACTTGAACCCTCACCTTGAACTAAATTTTTGAAAATGTTCTGACTGAAAAAACCTAAGTGCCTTGGTTACTGGCTGATTACGATACTTATATCGTCAGGATAGTAAATGCCGCTATGTTTCCCTGAAAGTTTACTTTATTGCGCATAATAATAGCAAGATTTTATTAGAGCAGACTTGAACCATCACCTTGAACTAAATTTATGAAAAATAATGTTACTACTGAAAAAACCTAACTACCTATTCTAATGGCTGATGGTGATGCTTATTTCGCCAGGATAGTCCATGCCGCTATGTTTCCCTGAAAGAATACATTCTTTTGCACAATAAAAGCTAAATTTGATCAGAGCAGACTTGAACCCTCACATTGAACTAAATTTTTGAAAATTTTCTTACTGAAAAAACCAAAGTGCCTTGGTTACTGGCTGATTACGATACTTATATCGTCAGGATAGTCCATGGCGCTATGTTTCCCTGAAAGTCTACTTCATTGCGCATAATAATAGCATAAAATGTTCAGAGCAGACTTAAACCCTCACCTTGAACTAAATTTATGAAAAATAATGTTACTACTGAAAAAAACCTAACTACCTATATTAATGGCTGATGGTGATGCTTATTTCGCCAGGATAGTCCATGCCGCTATGTTTCCCTGAAAGAATACATTCTTTTGCACAATAAAAGCTAAATTTCATCAGAGCAGACTTGAACCCTCACCTTGAACTAAATTTATGAAAAATAATGTAACTACTGAAAAAACCTAACTACCTATATTAATGGCTGATGGTGATGCTTATTTCACCAGGATAGTCCATGGCGCTATATTTCCCTGAAAGAATACATTTTTTTGCACAATAAAAGCTAAATTTCATCAGAGCAGACTTGAACCCTCACCTTGAACTAAATTTTTGAAAATTTTCTTACTGAAAAAACCAAAGTGCCTTGGTTACTGGCTGATTACGATACTTATATCGTCAGGATAGTCCATGGCGCTATGTTTCCCTGAGAGTCTACTTCATTGCGCATAATAATAGCAAGATTTTATTAGAGCAGACTTGAACCCTCACCTTGAACTAAATTTATGAAAAATAATGTTACTACTGAAAAAACCTAACTACCTATTCTAATGGCTGATGGTGATGCTTATTTCGCCAGGATAGTCCATGCCGCTATGTTTCCCTGAAAGAATACATTCTTTTGCACAATAAAAGCTAAATTTCATCAGAGCAGACTTGAACCCTCACATTGAACTAAATTTTTGAAAATTTTTTCACTGAAAAAACCAAAGTGCCTTGGTTATTTGCTGATTACGATACTTATATCGTCAGGATAGTCCATGGCGCTATGTTTCCCTGAAAGTCTACTTCATTGCGCATAATAATAGCATAAAATGTTCAGAGCAGACTTAAACCCTCACCTTGAACTAAATTTATGAAAAATAATGTTACTACTGAAAAAAACCTAACTACCTATATTAATGGCTGATGGTGATGCTTATTTCGCCAGGATAGTCCATGCCGCTATGTTTCCCTGAAAGAATACATTCTTTTGCACAATAAAAGCTAAATTTCATCAGAGCAGACTTGAACCCTCACCTTGAACTAAATTTATGAAAAATAATGTTACTACTGAAAAAACCTAACTACCTATATTAATGGCTGATGGTGATGCTTATTTCGCCAGGATAGTCCATGGCGCTATATTTCCCTGAAAGAATACATTTTTTTGCACAATAAAAGCTAAATTTCATCAGAGCAGACTTGAACCCTCACCTTGAACTAAATTTTTGAAAATTTTCTTACTGAAAAAACCAAAGTGCCTTGGTTACTGGCTGATTACGATACTTATATCGTCAGGATAGTCCATGGCGCTATGTTTCCCTGAAAGTCTACTTCATTGCGCATAATAATAGCAAGATTTTATTAGAGCAGACTTGAACCCTCACCTTGAACTTAATTTATGAAAAATAATGTTACTTCTGAAAAAACCTAAGTACCTTGGTTTCTGGCTGATTACGATACTTATATCGTCAGGATAGTAAATGCCGCTAGGTTTCCCTGAAAGTTTACTTTATTGCGCATAATAATAGCAAGATTTTATTAGAGCAGACTTGAACCCTCACCTTGAACTAAATTTATGAAAAATAATGTTACTACTGAAAAAACCTAACTACCTATTCTAATGGCTGATGGTGATGCTTATTTCGCCAGGATAGTCCATGCCGCTATGTTTCCCTGAAAGAATACATTCTTTTGCACAATAAAAGCTAAATTTGATCAGAGCAGACTTGAACCCTCACCTTGAACTAAATTTTTGAATACGTTCCTACTAAAAAAACCTAACTACCTAGATTAATGGCTAAGGGTGATGCTTATTTCGCCAGGATAGTGCATGCCGCTATGTTTCCTTAAAAGAATACATTCTTTTGCACAATAAAAGCTAAATTTCATAAGAGCAGACTTGAACCCTCACGTTGAACTAAATGTTTGAAAATTTTCTTACTGAAAAAAACAATGTGCCTTGGTTACTGGCTGATTACGATACTTATATCTTCAGGATAGTCCATGGCTCTATGTTTCCCTGAAAGAATACATTCTTTTGCACAATAAAAGCTAAATTTGATCAGAGCAGACTTGAACCCTCACCTTGAACTACATTTATGAAAAATAATGTTACTACTGAAAAAACCTAACTACCTATATTAATGGCTGATGGTGATGCTTATTTCGCCAGGATAGTGCATGCCGCTATGTTTTCCTGAAAGAATACATTCTTTTGCACAATAAAAGCTAAATTTCATTAGAGCAGACTTGAACCCTCACCTTGAACTAAATTTTAGAAAATTTTCTTACTGAAAAAACCAAAATGCCTTGGTTACTGGCTGATTACGATACTTATATCGTCAGGATAGTCCATGGCACTATGTTTCCCTGAAAGTCTACTTCATTGCGCATAATAATAGCAAGATTTTATTAGAGCAGACTTGAACCCTCACCTTGAACTTAATTTATGAAAAATAATGTTACTACTGAAAAAACCTAAGTACCTTGGTTTCTGGCTGATTACGATACTTATATCGTCAGGATAGTAAATGCCGCTATGTTTCCCTGAAAGTTTACTTTATTGCGCATAATAATAGCAAGATTTTATTAGAGCAGACTTGAACCCTCACCTTGAACTAAATTTTTGAAAATGTTCCTACTGAAAAAACCTAACTACCTAGATTAATGGCTGATGGTGATGCTTATTTCGCCAGGATAGTGCATGATGCTATGTTTCCCTGAAAGAATACATTCTTTTGCACAATAAAAGCTAAATTTCATCAGAGCAGACTTAAACCCTCACCTTGAACTAAATTTTTGAAAATTTTCTTACTGAAAAAACCATAGTGCCTTGGTTACTGGCTGATTACGATACTTATATCGTCAGGATAGTCCATGGCGCTATGTTTCCCTGAAAGTCTACTTCATTGCGCATAATAACAGCAAGATTTTATTAGAGCAGACTTGAACCCTCACCTTGAACTAAATTTATTAAAAATAATGTTACTACTGAAAAAACCTAACTACCTATATTAATGGCTGATGGTGATGCTTATTTCGCCAGGATAGTCCATGCCGCTATGTTTTCCTGAAAGAATACATTCTTTTGCACAATAAAAGCTAAATTTCATCAGAGCAGACTTGAACCCTCACCTTGAACTAAATGTTTGAAAATTTTCTTACTGAAAAAACTTAAGTGTCTTGGTTACTGGCTGATTACGATACATATATCGCCAGGATAGTCCATGTTGCTATGTTTTTCTGTAAGAATACATTCTTTTGCACAATAAAAGCTAAATTTCATCAGAGCAGACTTGAACCCTCACCTTGAACTAAATGTTTGAAAATTTTCTTTCTGAAAAAACCTAAGTGTCTTGGTTACTGGCTGATTACGATACTTATGTCGTAAGGATAGTAAATGCCGCTATGTTTCCCTGAAAATCTACTTCATTGCGCATAATAACAGCATAAGATGATCAGAGCAGACTTGAACCGTCACCTTGAACTAATTTTTTGAAAATGTTCCTACTTAAAAACCTAAGTGCCTTGGTAACTGGCTGATTACGATACTTTTGTGGCCAGGGTACTCCATTTCGCTATGTTTTCCTGAAAGACTACAAATTTGCGCATACTATTAGCTATACTAGCTCAGAGCAGACTTCAACCCTCACCTTGAACTTTAATATAAAATTTTCACGTTTTCACAAATTATTTTTTTATTTTTTATTTATCACATTTTTGATGTTGTTGCTGTCTATATTTCTTGTCTGTATCATTTTCCCGGCTATTTTCGTTCTTATTTAGACAATTTTTTTTGACGACTTTTTATTTTGTCGGATAATAGTGGCCGATAACTTTTTGGCCGCTAACTTCACACCGGTTGCAGATAGCCTATGCGTGGAGAGGAAGACTTCCTTAGAATATTCACTTTCTATCCTGAAAATGTAACGGATTTGATTCCACGGGAGCAAAGCTACGGTCAAAATATAGTGAATTATAGAAAGATTATATAAATGGAAGTAATCAATATCATCAATCATTAATAATCATTCATACATTATTGTATAATATTAAAGTGGCTTTCCGCGTCTGTCTTCTGTATAGTACCCGCTAATAGGCCAGTCATTTTACGCGTTGACCCGGGAATAATTTAGAATTGCATTTTTTTTTCGGAATCTTAGATTAGAACAAACCTCTCCAAGAAATGGAACAAAATTAAAAAAAAATTACGTCAGCAACAGTCCTAAATTTTACATTTTGCATTTAATTGCAGCAATCCCGATCTACAATATTTATGGCATTGTGGTTTTGCACATTTCATTAAATTAATTGCTATTATTTATATATCAGAAAATTAAAAACTTAGATCGACTGCATATGCTTGAAGTAACAACTGCAGCGTCAAAACTAGAAATTTGTTTATGGTGCCTAAGCCGTAATACCTAATGGCAATATTTTTTGATATATACTTTATATCTTATATTATAAACAAAAGATATCAATTCTTAGAAAGATTGCTCCAAGCAGTACCTCAATCTGTAATTTACATGATTTATGGTTCAAGATGGATTAGTAAGAGGAAAATTTTATTTTAATAATTGCATTTAGTACATTAAACAATTGTAAACACTATTATAAAAATAAAATTCTCATGGATAATAATAAATAAAGAATATATAATAAAAGTACGCAGCGCGATATCATCTTTACGCAGGTAGCAATAGAGTTTAAATTTAAAAGCGGGCGGAGTGGTGTCGAGCATAGACGACCGACCGTGACCGTGTGCCAATCCGATCGGAAAAGGAAGGTAGTTCGATGTTCCTCGAATAATTATGTTTGTGTCGAATGTTCATGTTATCAAAATTGTTCCCGATAATATAGATAGGTAGATAGGTAGGTATACCTAATATTCCAAAATAAGTCGGTATTTCACTAGTTACTGTTATCAGCTTGTTATTAGAAGGTATGTGTGTGATTGCCTGAAGTGGTACCAAAGTTACTTTTTTTGGATAGCTATTTTTGTGATTTATGACAAACGGCTTCAAAACATTAAAAAAATTAAGAAAACACGAATTACGAAAAAAATATTATTTGGTGGTGATTTAGACCCGCCACACACATATAGAATTCAGAATTCCGAATCAGAATTGTGATTTTGTATACCTAGGATTTGATAGGTACCTACGCAAATCCGATCGGAATTCTGCAGGGGGAAAATCCATACGAAATAAATCGTAGATAATCCTGATTTGGAGTTCCGGTTCGGAATTCCGTATTGATGTGGTGGACTTTATGTGCACTTGATATCATGGTACTGCACGGCTAGCATACCACCCACGCGACAAAACGACAAAACGAGAAAAGCGTCATGTGCGCTCTTTTTGGCATTAGCAAAACAACAAAGATGAAGGCTCATTTCGATTTTCATCATTTTCTAAGGGGTGCGGTGGCGGTGCAGGTCCCTGTTTAATAAATGCGACAATAGCAATGACAATTCAGAGTAAGTACATTGCTGGTTACTAATGACGCTAAACTTGCAGTCATGTGTCCTAGCATTCGCAGCTATGTACTCTGAATTGTCATTGTCAAATTGTCATTGTCTAGTTTATTAAACAGGGCCCAGATTGTGCGGATAAGGCGAGAATAATGCGATATGGAAGTTTATGTGTGCAGCACGTCTAGTATAGATTTCTCTACAGGCGTGCGACGTGCCTTTGCTGCATATAAACTAGCTTGTACCCACGTTTTTTGTAGAGCTAAAACCAAAGAGTAATATAAGTATATTAGAAAAGAGAACCCACTCGTGGCAACATTATGCATCCACCTTATGTCAAATTGAAGGCTAGCTAACGCCATCTGTGTTTCTCTGAAAATAATTCTACCTATACTATACATACCTACTTATATGTATATACTTATATACTCATACCGTTGCTTGAATGCAAGTTTTCGTTCAATCCCGCACCGATTGAGTGAAATTCCAGTATCCTTACTATTCCTGTAATCTGTAGATTGGTAAGAGAACAACTGAAACTCCAGAAAATCACTAAATCGGCACAAAATTGAACAAAAACTAAAAACAACACGCACATTATGCAAGGTACGTCGCCATTTTGTAAATTTGTCAATTTGACATTGACATAGACAATATAATCTTTTTTTTTTCATAGTAAAAGATATATTTAACAGATGGCAGCACTTTCTATGCAAACTGAATCGGAAAAACCACCAAAAGGCAAATGTCCTCCGCCTGGCTAAAACCGCGCTTGCCGAGAAATGTAGTACGGAAAAAAGTCGAGACGCGCGCAAGTAGAGAAATCATACTAGACGTGGTGTAACCTCGCTTTTCGAAGAGCAAAAGCCGCGCTTGTCGCGACTTATAAAAAACCGAGTCGCGCGTGTAGAGAAATACTAGACGTCTAGTCCACCAATCCACACAAGTCTACAATCCAGACCACCACGGCTTTTTTTGTAAGTATTACTAAGTAAGTACCTACCTATAAAAAATAAATATGTGGAACATTGTCATACAAACAAATTATCGAATCCCATTTAAAGTTAGTAGAATCTAGCACGGAAAAGAATGAAATATTATGTACCTTTAATTAATGATAAGACTATTATCATTTTATAGAATACATATTTATTATAGATACAACATACATGACTTGAGTACCAACAAGTTTTCATATATTCACCATACAAATATTTGCCCTTTACGGATTCGAACCCGCAACCTTCGTATAAACAGGCAGGCCTACCAGCTAAGCTGAGCTATTGGGCCGTCAAAAAAGTATACACAAGTAGTTGTAAGTGAATGGAAAAAGTAGACCCACTTCCCGGGATTCGAATATCGACATAGCGTGGACATACCCTCTCATTTATTCGTTGAAAGGAAATAATTAAAATAATCTAGCTACTGTAATGTTAAATGGATAATAGGTGAAAATGGGTGTCTCTTTTTTATTAATAAACGTAGATATGAAAAATCGTATAATATGAAAAATCGTACCTTTGTCTGACTAAGTTGTATGATTTTGTAAGCAATTTCAACATAGAAAGGGACAAACAACTATTATTATCATTTTAATGTCTGTTATAGTTATTATCTTTCTACGTTATTGTAGATAAGCCAAATAATAGGGATGATGAAAATTTTATATTTTATATCTTTTTTAAAAACTGTTTGGTATCTTTCACTAAAGTGAAACAGATTTTTTAATATCTTCAAAAATAACCGAAATATAAGTGTTTAAAATTTACGGTTAGAGCGAGAGGCAGATATAAAGGGAGTGACGTCATACTCTCGTATTTTAATACAAATAATAACGAAGTGTTATACAAACATCTGTTTTGCATGAAAGAGATAGAAGACGATAAAAAACGTATTTCAACCGTGTTTACTCGCTTCGCTCGTGGTTAAATCCTAGAATCCTTCGCTTGCTCAGGTTTCAATACAAGTACTCGCGCCAAAAAGCAACTTTGCAGCCTTGCATAACAAATAACTATTTTCTTCTGAAACCTGTCATGTGGGGTATCAAATGAAAGGACTTCATGAGGCGGTTGTAAAAATATACTACACCATTTCCATTCAACCACTGGTTTTCAAAAAATCCAAAAAGTATTTTCTAAACATACAAGTTTGTGCTCCTCCCGGTGCGAAATTGCTGGTAAAATTTTTGTAAAACATACGCCAAATGACTCATAACATCCTCATATTTTTTTTTAAGGTCAAAAAGCAATTTTAAAACTCTTCAGGAAACCACTTGTCGGTATAAAACTACTCAGTCCTACGAAAGTTTTTAACTGAATACTTTGTTTAAATTGGCTTCTGTACTATACAGGATGTTAGGGTAAACAGTTGCATTACTTTAAGGACGCGTATGCAGAATTCGTAAAAATGTCATGTTTTCCGGTACATTTTCACAAGAAACCGCATCATTTTATGAATAGTTATTGATACCTACTGATACATGGAACCTTTATCTATAAAACTGTGGGAAATTTTTTTATAATATTGCTATTTTTAATACTAAAATATCAAATTTCCGTACTCCCCCTCTGAATCTACGAAAATGGTGTGTCTTTCGGTACATTTATCTCCAAAACTACATTATTTTTATGAGTAAAAAAATTACTGTGATATTAAAGATATAGTCAGCTCAAAACGTTGGGAACAAAAATAATGAATTAATTCTAAAAACTCTCAGAAAAACAGAAAATAATTTTTAAAGAAACTTGCACTATTTTTGTAAATTTTGCTAATCCACGTAAACCTTGACGTACTGCAATAAGGTTTAGTTTACTTTGGCAATCACACCAGATTTTTGTTTATATTCACAAGCTTTTAAATGAAGAAATCAGTCGGCGTTCATGCGCCCTTGTGGGTGGACCTCCATGTCGCTCTACAGCAGCTCCTGACAGTAAAATACATCGCTGTCATCATCATCATCATCTCAGCCGATGGACGTCCACTGCTGGACATAGGCCTCCCCCAAGGATCGCCATAACGACCGGTCCTGCGCTGCCCTCATCCAACGTTTTCCCGCCGCCTTCACCAGGTCGTCGGTCCACCGTGTGAGGGGCCTACCCACGCTGCGCTTTCCGGTACGCGGTCGCCACTCGAGAACTTTTCGGCTGTGAACATCGCTGTACGGACACACAATTTGTATTTGACCATTTCTCTTGATACTTGATTTGACTATACAACACAAAAGAATGCCACGGTTAAAAGACGATGCTGCATGCACGATAGTAAAATAATGCAAAAAAATCCCTCGAGTTTAGGCTCGTTATATTTGTCTCGGTACACTCATGAATGTGGTCTAAGTAGTCAAATTAAAATAATGATAATAATAATAATATGCAAGATGTAGGCATAGTTTAGATTTATTTTTTGCTTTAACGTAAATAATAGTAACTTAGAATAGTGCTATGGTTACATAGTGGAATTAATTTTATCTTTTTTATATTGACTTGGTTTATTTAGGTTAATCACAAAAAAATATAGCGGTCAGGTCAGCACCAGCGTCGTCAATTACAAAGATACACAAACAGACATAAATAGCAACATGCTTCGTTGCATTATTACCTACTTTTAGTTACATAGGTAGGACATACCTATGGACGGACGACAGGATGGGGCGCGGCGCGGCGCGGCGTCTTTTGTTTTTTAATTTTCTGTTATTGAAGTGTCATAAAATTTAAACCTTTTTTTCTAGTTGTGTTTAATAAAAAAACACAAATTATGATAAAGGGCACTGAGAAAGTGATAGGTAGTAGATACGGTACCTTCAGACGGTGAGGCAAGAAGGGATGCAATGCTGCGGCGCGGCGGCGTGCGGGGCGCCAGCGTCATTATTGGCTCTTTTGTTAAATTTTTTAAGTGTCATAATAATTATGTTATCTGGTAATGTTTCTCGTGCGTATATCGAATACTGACGTGCGTGACACGCCCTACAGCCTAAACGGCTTGATGGATTTTGACAAATGGGGTGTCGTTAGATTTGTTTTAAAGTTGTTTAGTTTCATTGTCTGAATACACCCTATAATTTTTTTTATAGCACTCCGTGACCTAAACCCGCACTTAGGTCACGGTTTTGCGTTACCTAAGTAGTCCATTATTACACGGATTACACCGTTCGAAAATGAATCTACTTTATTGCACAGGTGCATAATAAACAAAAGAAGGTACTTTTATAGCATTCCGTGACCTAAACCCGCACTTAGATCACGGTTTTTTGTTACTAAGTAGTCCATTATTACACGGATTACATTACACCATTCGAAAATGAATCTACTTTATCGCACAAGTCGAACAACAAGTCGAAACATATTTTTGCGAATTTCCAATAGGATTCTGGCAAAGTTGTACAGTATCATGGATAAAATTACCCCATTAGCACGTTGAACGCCGGCGGGTCACAATAACAATAGATTTTCCATTGTTTGTCGGTCATTTGGCAGTCAAAGGTGATGCAACTGTTTACCCTAACACCCTGTAAAATACGTAGGTACTGTATTGCGTAGGAAATGTTTGTCTTATAATAAAATTATGGCACCAGCTGTTTCAGTATTTCAGTCTTACAGTAAAGTTCGACAAATACAATACAAAGTAGGTATACAAAGATTTTTCAATATTTCAAATAGTTTAAATACTACGCTTTAAATAATAGGTACGTATAAAATAAAGGTAAGATAATACCTTTACGGATGATAATCCGTCATACAATACAGGGCCTCTACCCGGACATTCGAACTTTGCAATTGAGTGAACGTTTTCGATTCAATGTGAACTCTATTACACTGAAGTTTGGACCAAGACGGTCTCGAAATTGTGGGGACTTGTCACAAATGTCAACACCCGCAAGTTATAGCAAAGATGCCAACAGATGGCGATACCGTCGCTCTCGGAAAGATGCTCCATACAAAGACAACGTTCATCTTAAATACGTAACTCGTAACCTACTTACACATAAGGTTTACAATCGAATGCGAGACATGAATCGCGCAAGAGAAATAATCACAGAGATTCGATACATACAAAACACCCTAGTAATACTTAAAGGGGTGCTTCTGACCATCAAACTGAACAACTTTCACTATGGAGCCAACATCGAAATCGCGAAAAAAAAACTGCTGTTTCATACAAAACTGCAGTCCCGTGTCGACTTAAGTGTATGGGATGGCAGATTTTTTTTATTTTTTCTCCTCGTTGGCTCCATAGTTAAAGTTGTTCAGATTGATGGTCTGAGGCACCCCTTAAAGTATTACTAGGGTGTTTTGTTACACCCTGTATACAAGGTCCAACTAACAACTGTTGGACCACGGCCGATCACCAGGCTTCACACATAGCTTGGTGGAAGATCTTCCCTTTTCAATGGAGGAACATTCCCAAGTAGCACATCCATAAAATAAAAATCGAAAGTACCGGTAAATGGACCGTACTGATTTTTTTCAGATCTTCGTCGCTCAGATCATAATTTTCAGTTGGTTTTTCTAAGCTTCCTAAAGGATCTATGTCATTCTCACCTATTTCTTAATGATCTTTGACAAATCCTTCTTGATCACATTCCTTTAGGCTTTGAAAGGTGACTTCAACTTCTTCAAATAGCACCGTATCTATATTCGTATATTTCTATGTTAGTGCCATAGAGATAGCTGTTCAGTTCGACGAATTGTCAAAAAAACAGTGTCAGCATATTAAGAAGGACCTTATATTCGCTGAGGGGGTAGTCCGGATAAGGGGGTGTCGATTGAAGGAAAATTTTGCTATTTGAAAGGCACTAAATTGGATAACTTTATTTAAAAATAAATATTACCAGGATAAATGGATCTTCAGTTGCTATGTGACTACATATTTAGTAAGTGTCAGTTTATACTGGTACACACACGGTGACAAATCAACCTACCCATTAGTTGAATATAGAGTTCATGGACATAGAGTTCAGTTCAACTTGACATATAGTAGCAGTTCAGTAGGTAGGCACGGAAAACTAATTGCTTAAGACCCGAATCGACTCGCTCACAAAAAATTGGGACATGTTATATTAACCTACCTACTTTCCTTACTTACTCATTTCCTACCAAAATTTACCAAAAAAAAAAAACTCAATCAAAATTAATTTTATCAAAAGATTAACTAAATCTCAACTTTTGATCAAAGCACGGAATTTTCTTAAGCTAACGATAAAATGGAGTAGGTATTCATTATGCCGAAGAAAGTATTTAAACATTTCACTAACATTATCTGCTCCAGAATGGTTCCCAAGCTCATAGGTCCGCCACATACATACAGAATTCCGATCCGGAATTCCGAATCAGGATTACGATTTCGTATAGAGTTTCCCCCTCCACAATTCCGTCCGTTCGGCATCAAACCCTATACAAAAGCACAATCTTGATTCGGAATCCCATAATAATTATGCACCTTAAATAGAAATAATATAAAAATACCAATGGTACTTTTAAGATGAAAGACGATTAGATTTTTTCACTATGGCAACTCCGTATCATAACATAATTTTTTATTTCCACACCAAAAACATACAACAACAAAAACATAAAATCCCGGGATTCGAGGGCATGTCCATGTTATGTCCGCATAACGAATCCCGTACCTATGACGGTATTTTTGCTAAAGCAGTAGGTAGGTAGCACAGAGTACTATAATATTGCATAAAGTAGGCAGGTAGGTACCTACTAAACTAACTTATCACTCCGTAAATTTATGCCCACTAATTACATGCTTTGCTCATACTACGTGTAATTTATGAGCTTTAGTTAGGTAGGTAGGTATTTACCCTATAGGGCTAGCATGCCACGCACGACAAAGCGACAAAATGAGAAAACCATCATGCGCGCTCGCTTTCGTATACGCAAAGTAACAAAGACAGAGGCACATCTCGATTTTTGTCGTTTTCTCGAGAGTGGCATCCTAGCTACATCCTAGGCTCCCGCGGCATGGCGCCTCGATAAACGTTTTATCGTGCCTGCTAACTCGTTTTTTCGCACGCAAAAAGAAAGAGAGCTAGGGCGCGATAGCGCTTTATCGCGCCGCCATGCCGCGGGCGCAGGTTTGAAATTAGGTAGGTAGGTAAGGCTAAGTAGGTAGATACGAGTAGGTACCTCACTTCACTATTCACTACCGAAATAAGCAATTGTGTACGTCTAACTAGTTAGGTAGGTATAGGTACCTACATAATTTTATATAATTGTAACAACGTATTATTTATTTCGGCAGTGAGGTACTTACCTAAGCCTAACTACCTATCTATAATAAATAATTGTTAGCGTGATTGCAAGATAAAATAAAGATAATAAGTGCATGTCGGGCTGCTCGCGCACCGAGGGTTCCGTACCACATCACTACAGAACACAACGTTATTAACTTAGAATAAAACCGGTCAAGTGCGAGTCGGGCTACTCGCGCACCGAGGGTTCCGTGCCACACCACCACAGAACACAACATTATTAACAAAGAAAAAAAAACTTTTTTTCCGGGACCTTTAGCGCAAGACCGATTCACACTTGGCCGGTTTTTAGTATTTGTTGTTATTCTGTAGAGTGTGCTCTATTATCACACTAAGTTTGACGCTTGTATGTATTACCGTTTATACGATAGAGCGTGAAGAAAAAACTTTGATAAAAACTAGTTTCTTGTTGATAACCCCCCTTAATTTTTAAATTTTTGACTTTTTTATTATTTGTTAACAAATCCGCCGTAATAACGCATAATCTGAGAAAATTTCTACTATCTAGCTATTACGGTTAAAAAGTTACAGCCCTAAATAGGTAGGACAGACGGACGGACGGACGGACAGACGGACAGACGGACAGACGGACAGACGGACGGACGGACGAACGGACAACGTAGGCTTAGTAATAGGGTCCCGTTTTCACCCTTTGGGTACGGAACCCTAAAAAGAACTTTTTTGTCCGGGACCTTTGACCTTAGAGCTAGAATGACTCACACTTGGCTGGTTTCTAGTATTTGTTGTTATTCTGTAGAGTTTGCTCTATAATCACACTAAGTTTGACGCTTGTATAAATAACCATTTTTACGATAGAGCGTGCAGAAAAAACGTTGATAAAAACTAGTTTCTTGTTGAGAACCCCCATTAATTTTTAACTTTTTGAAATTTTTATTTGTTAACAAATCTGCCGTAATGACGCACAATCTGAGAAAATTTCAACTATCTTGCTATTACGGTTCAAAAGTTACAGCCCTAAATAGGTAGGACAGACGGACGGACGGACGGGTAACGTAGGCTTAGTAATAGTTTCCCGTTTTCTCCCTTTGGGTACCGAACCCTAAAAATATATTTAAATGCGCGAACGCATTCCACGACCGGGCGAGAGGCCGGCCGGCAGTGTTGCCAACGGTTAAATTAGCTCTCCACCAGATTCAACTCCTAAAACCACCAGAAAACCTCTAACAGAAAGTGGTCCTACTCTAAAAATCACTAAATTTTCCACTAAACAAGAAAACAATGGGTACCTATATTGGTAATAATTTTTACCTTTATTATATTCCATATTTAGTAACATTTATTAGGGTTCCGTACCCAAAGGGTGAAAATTAGACCCTGTTACGTTGTCCTTCCGTCCGTCTGTCCTACATATTTAGGGCTGCAACTTTTGAACCGTAAGAGCTTAATTAAAAAAAAAAAAAAATTACGACGAATTTGCTAACAAATAATAAAAATGTCAAAAAGTTAAAAATTAAGGGGCGTCACAAGGAACTAGATTTTATCAACATTCTTCCTTCTCACTCTATGGTAAAAACAGTAATGCTCTCGGCGGCTCTCGTCCAGCCAGGCCGGTGGATTTTTCTGAATTTATGTAAGATTTCAATTCAATTCAATTCAATTCAATTTTACTTTATTGCACACCAAAACAAAACATACATTGATACCATACAGATTTGTGACACCACTGGCTTTTCGGTGAAGTAAAACATAGCGAGGAAACCTGCATGCTTCAATTTCGAAGCATGTAATGTACCCACTGTCCATATCAAGTGGAGACGGGCTCACTCCCCGTCACACTGGACAGAATTTCGGTACTAGTGGAACGTGGATTTTCTGAGGTTTCAGAATATGTCTGACTACCTCCTCGGGAATATAGTCGTGAGCATATGAATAATTACATGCTTTATTTTGAAATCCTAAAATGTACCTAACTAAACTAAACAAAGTACCTAATGAAATAACATAAAGGAAACATATTTATTCGCTTGTGGCCGTACATAGACCAAAAGTGACGATTATGATGGCGGCATTTCTCCGCTGCACAGCTAAGGACACCTTGTTGAACCCAGGTCCCTAAAGAAAGGTTTGGCTTCGAATCCACATAGCCCTGGTGTCTCGACGGCGAATAGTTGTGTTACAAAATATTTTTCTATAATGCAAATAATCAGTAAATCAGCTTAGAGGTTGAGTGATCATGTGTGTATTAATTGGAATGCTTTTTTAAATCGTACAATTTCAAAATCATGATCGATTAATGAATAAACTTTAAAGTTTAAGACATTTTCGAGTATGAAATTAGGCTGTGTGAGTGTCAAAATAGCTCTCTTGAAACTCAATTTTACCACTAGAAAAAACCACCAGACACTAAACGCAAAATTTCACCACTAGGAGGGGGGTCCAAACCACCAGTTTTAGTGGAAAATCCACTAAGTTGGCAACGGCGGCCGGTGATCAAGATCAATGGGCCATGCGAGTGCGGATCCACGCGTCCCACCCCGCCTGTACCCCCGCGACCACCTTGCGCGCCAACGCGCCATCATAAAGAAAACGTGGCGCCAACACGACGATTTTTAAATTTCGCAATATTTTACACAAATAAATTGCTGACATCGTATCTTGTTTATTTGTATATAAGATATTTTGTAAAAGAATGCTCTACATAGTTAAAAAGAAATCTAGTCATTACAATTATGATATTAATAATGATTTTGGTTTTTTTAATCACGGCTGAATGGTTCATTATTTAGTTTTAAGAATGATAAAATAGAATAAAACTATTATTTCTAAGGCTATTCACGCTTTACATATGGAATTAGTATTTGTATCTACTGAAAAAACATTGAAAATTACATAATCTTTTTTTAACGAATAACCCAAAACAACACATTTTTAATTATTATGTCAATTTTAATGTTCAAAAATCACATTTAACTCTAATTAAAATGAGGGTTTTAGAATTCTTTCTGAATGAGTTACAAGCCTTCCAGGAGTTTTAATTTTTTTTTCTATGTTCCATACAAATATTTTGTATAATAATTTTTCAGGCTATACTTTCATCACTAAATGATGCCAATTACGATTTAAAAGTACGAATAAAGATTACTTCGACGTCCTCCATACTAAACACGCTAAAATGATTGGGGTATAACTCCTAAACCACGCAACGGATTTTGATGTGGTTTTCACTGTCATTTAGAGAATTTCTTCCGGAAGGTTTATGTATAGGTACTCATATTGTAGATCCTACCCGGGCGAAGCTGGGGCGTGTCGCTAGTGTACGATATAAACGTTAAAACTAAATCTTTTCACAAAGTAACTCGCACCGTTCACCGTTGTCTGAACAAATTTGCACAATTATACAAACAATATCCTCGTTTCCTAATACTTGCTAAGATGACGTCGTTTTATATTAACTTTGTTGTACAGATAATATGCATTGTAAATTGAGATCTCTCGGTTAGGTGGAACTGGCATCCCAACATAACACCTAAACGAGTTGGGACATTCAAACTAAAGTGGTTAGTTCTGGTCAATATTTGATTACTGAGTTAAGTACCTACTTTACATACGAAACTTACTAATAAATTCAGTTCGCACTGCTCTGAAACATTGGTGACATCATTTTCTAATGAAAAAAACATTTGCTCGAAATGCAAATTTGGAATATTACTTCTGCATATTTGATGATTGCTGTGTGTTAGCATGGGCACATGGGTGACAAATTGAGAATACGAAAATTTTAATTTCTGTGATCGTATAATTTCATACAAAATTCGTTAAAGAATTTGGTGTAAGTAATACAATTTAAAACGCAGTTATCTAAACTATTATAAAACTGTAACAGAAATGTGTCTGTGCATTGAAGATATTTACAAAAAAAAAATTACGACATGGTCCTGTCCCTGATTCCAAATCACAATTTTTTTGTTTGATAGCTTATCATCTGACTTAAAATCTGGTATATAATTTATGCGGACGAAGTCGCGGGTGAAAACTCGTAAGTAATAAAACCCTTTTCGGCCACTACAGTCCAATAGATACGCCAAAAATTCGTATTCGCAATTCGATAAGATGATGTTTCATTTTAACGTTCGTTGTTTATTGTTTGAGAGGTTAATATCGCAAATTGAAAAGGTGTCAAGTTACGCTACAACGTGCGTAAGCAGCGACGTGTGTAGTGAGTGATTGATGTTGATTGGGGGCGGTGCCTCTGTCGTGTTGTGTTGTGACTGAATCTTTGACTAAGTACTTATAATAAGGACTGGCCTTGCGGTAGCATTTCCCCTCTGCCACGGTATAAGACAAATTGATCATGTGCATTTACACTCAATTTTATCCCTTATCACTAAACGAGACAGCCTATAATTGCGAAACAATAATTTTGAACTTAGAACGTTTGGGGTTCACACGAGACTACTTTTCATGATTTTTAACATTCAAAATTAGAATCTAAAGTTATGGGGAATAAAATTCAAAGTTGCGGATTTCATGTTACCTCGCCCCCCTCAAAAAGTGGCAGAAATGTTTGTTGGTAGAATGACACGCGTAACTAGTCTTTAAAGTATAAGTAGTCAAAGGACTGAATGTATGGCCGATATTTATTGATTGCCTACAGACTTAAAAAGTATATGCTGGAAAACTTAACATCCAATTATTTCTTCTGACGTGACCACCGTGGGCCGCTTGTGTCCCCACGCTCTCCAGGCCGCTTGAGCTGGGGCCCGTTGTATGCTAACCTGTAGTGTTGCATTGGTAATTTCTTTGACCACATCGGTCCATCTCGTAGGCATGCGTCCTCTTAACTCTTCTTCCGTCCATAAGGCTGGTGATCATGAGTATTTCCAAACTATCTGACTTCCTGACCGTATGCCCAAAAAATTTTAAGGACTCGTTGATCAACTCGTCGAGGATGAACTCATTTGTGCGGCGTTCAGTCCAGGGTTATGAGTTATACTGAGCATTCTTCGCCAGCCAGCGCCACATCGAAAGCGATCGAATGCGATGCATTTCGAATGCGATGCATTTCGAATGCGATGCATTTCGAATGCGATGCATTTCGAATGCGTCAATCTAAGGCGCCAATCCTTTGGCGAGTGCGTGCTTTCAACGTCCAGGGTTTCTGATGCATATAAAAATATGGAGAAAATAAGTTTAGTAACCAATTATTTTAGACTACGAGATTTGAGATTATTTTTGATCCAATATTAAAATTTAGGTACCTTACCTACCTAACAGAATATTGTATTACTTATCTTTTTTTCTACCCGTATCTACGATATCTGATGAATATTTTCCTTTGTACAGTACTTAATTCTTTCTTTGTTCAAGCTGTTTTATGATTCTATCTGTAATTGATACCTAACCTAGCGTCACTACCCACAACACAACCTTCAAAATGTCTGTACTGGTATTATTAAGTAGTTATGTTTTAGTTACTATGGAAAAGAAGAACGAGTTCTTTTATAATTTATTTAAAAACCTCCAAGAAATGAGACGTACTTATATTTACAGTTAAATGATGGTTTAATTAGAAGTACTAAGAGGTCTGTATCTCTTCTCTATATAAATAGGTCCTATGCAAACATGTAGGTAAACCCTTTGATTAAATATTAAAAATAGCGGAAGATAGGTGACGTCCTTGCATTACACACTCGAAAAATGGATCTGATGTTCTTTCACTTACGAGTGAAAAGTAACGCCGTGTGATTTGTTTTTTCTTTTTGAATGAATTGTACAACGAACGAAGGCATTGTGGTACCTTTATCCCGCCTATAATAAAAAAAGTATCTGAATCACGCAATGCCGCTTTAGGTAAATTAGGCGACGGGGGCTCAATTTATGCGGTCCATGCGCTAGAGGCTAGTAACGTATCTAGTATTTAATGGGTAAACCATAATTTTGTTTATGTTATACTTTGGTAAGTACCGATCAAATAGTAGCTTATCTATGGTACCGATTTAAAAGTCAATACTCCTGAATGTATTTAGTATGAAGTTTGTCATGACAACTGTCAATGACAACATTTGGGACAAGTATCCGAGTCCGGCAGCGGCACATTAATATTCATAATTATCGTATTTGTTATTATTATTAATTAGACAAACTAATTATTGCTTAGAAAGTTAACGCTCCAAATTTTTCGCACACATTTTTTATATTTGGGATTTCTTTCATCTTTTTTAACAGGGCAAGGCCAGTCGTTCTTTTCAGGGTTCCGTTCCGTACCCAAATGTTGAAAAAACGGGACCCTGTTACTAAGCCTAGTACGTTGTCCGTCCGTCCGTCTGTCCTACCTATTTAGGGCTGTAACTTTTGAACCGTTAGAGCTAGATAGTTGAAATTTTAACAGAATGTGCGTTATTACGGCAGATTTTTTTTGTAATACTCTATGGTGGGCGGTACGTACGTTTGAGTGGTAGTGCCGTTTTGTATGGGACAGCAGATTTTTAATTTTTTTCGGTGTTGGCTCCATAGTGAAAGTTGTTTAGTTTGATGGTCTGGAGCACCCCCCCTTTATTTAAGTATTACTAGGGTGTTTTGTTACACCTGTATACAAATTACAATCTGGGGTAATATACTTAATTTTGAACAACGTTACTTTAACCGCATCAATTTTTCCTTCCCTTTCAACGATATTTATATTTACTCAACACCGATTCAGTCGTTTCAAATGCAGTTTTAAGTATTTATTTATTTAAATTCATAGCATGATTTAAATATTTTCATAGCAATTAGCAGAGGCCCGTATTAGGGCCGTCTCCCTATACTCTAGGCCAAGGGCTCGGTATGGTATAATACCACATAAATACGGTAATTACCTGCTTAAATAGTATTCACCTTCGATTCGATCAGGGTTACATTCTTACACTAATACAGAAAATATGTCTATAACTATATCTATATCCGTACTTTTTATTTAACGTCCGCATTTAGTACGTAGTTTAAAAGAAACCGGTCAAGTGTGAGTCGGACTCGCGCACAGAGAGTTCCGTACCGCCACAAAACGAGCCGGGCTTTCTCTTCTTACAGAAAAAAATGTGTTTTCCCCCAGGATCCTTAGCGCAAGACACTTGACCAGCATGTGGCATTTATTATTTATTGTTTTACCTTAGTGCATACTGCACTATAATCACACCAAGTTTGACGCTTGTATGTAAGTACCTATTACCGTTTTTACGATATAGCAAAAGCATAAAACGATGGAAAGAGCAGGTTTATATTTTTTTTATTCGTTATTTGTTCAACTGAACTCAAAATAATGTATTCAATATTGAAGCCCACTTCCTCTTAAACTAAACCTCCAAAACTAAACCGATTTTAATAATTCTTTCAAGAATTATATGAGAAAGACTTTGGCTATGTCTGATGGTTGTTTTTTTTTGTTTATATTCGTAATTTTTTTTATGTTTGTCCATTGTTTGTCTGAAAAAGGGCGGTAAAATCGGTAATTTTCGAAGGTCCCTAGTTCTTACAGTAATCATTAATACAAAATAGCAAAACATAGGGACATAGCAGAGGTAACATATATTGTATGGTAAAAAAAAGTTTGCTGTAGTGTTATTCATTATCCAGTAAGGAAACGGAAAAAAGTTTGCTCTAGTGTCATTCATTATCCAGGGAGGAAACGGAAAAAAGTTTGCTCTAGTGTCATTCATTATCCAGGGAGGAAACGGGAAAAAGTTTTCTCTAGTGTTATTCATTATCCAGTAAGGAAACGGAAAAAAGTTTTCTCTAGTGTCATTCATTATCCAGGGAGGAAACGGAAAAAAGTTTTCTCTAGTGTCATTCATTATCCAGGGAGGAAACGGAAAAAAGTTTGCTCTAGTGTCATTCATTATCCAGGGAGGAAACGGGAAAAAGTTTTCTCTAGTGTCATTCATTATCCAGGGAGGAAACGGAAAAAAGTTTGCTTTAGTGTCATTCATTATCCAGGGAGGAAACGGAAAAAAGTTTTCTCTAGTGTCATTCATTATCCAGGGAGGAAACGGAAAAAAGTTTGCTCTAGTGTCATTCATTATCCAGGGAGGAAACGGGAAAAAGTTTGCTCTAGTGTCATTCATTATCCAGGGAGGAAACGGAAAAAAGTTTTCTCTAGTGTCATTCATTATCCAGGGAGGAAACGGGAAAAAGTTTGCTCTAGTGTCATT
This sequence comes from Agonopterix subpropinquella, assembly GCA_922987775.1. NCBI lineage: Eukaryota > Metazoa > Arthropoda > Insecta > Lepidoptera > Depressariidae > Agonopterix > Agonopterix subpropinquella. The sequence continues at coordinate 14,782,822 of OV277697.1, read as the reverse complement.
CATTATCCAGGGAGGAAACGGGAAAAAGTTTGCTCTAGTGTCATTCATTATCCAGGGAGGAAACGGGAAAAAGTTTGCTCTAGTGTCATTCATTATCCAGGGAGGAAACGGAAAAAAGTTTGCTCTAGTGTAATTCATTATCCAGGGAGGAAACGGGAAAAAGTTTGCTCTAGTGTCATTCATTATCCAGGGAGGAAACGGGAAAAAGTTTGCTCTAGTGTCATTAATTATCCAGGGAGGAAACGGGAAAAAGTTTGCTCTAGTGTCATTCATTATCCAGGGAGGAAACGGAAAAAAGTTTTCTCTAGTGTCATTCATTATCCAGGGAGGAAACGGGAATAAGTTTGCTCTAGTGTCATTCATTATCCAGGGAGGAAACGGAAAAAAGTTTGCTCTAGTGTCATTCATTATCCAGGGAGGAAACGGAAAAAAGTTTGCTCTAGTGTCATTCATTATCCAGGGAGGAAACGGAAAAAGTTTGCTCTAGTGTCATATATTATCCAGGGAGGAATCGGAAAAAAGTTTGCTCTAGTGTCATTCATTACCGAGGGAGGAAACGGAAAAAAGTTTGCTCTAGTGTCATTATCGAGGGAGGAAACAGGGGAATACATTTGTATGGAAAAAACGGTACTATACGATAATACATAGTGTAATCAAATTAAAGATTGCAAGATTGCAAGTCTCGGGCACTATGTTTAAATAATCAATAATATTTATAGTCTATTTAATAAAATAATTGATACTATACATATACAGTAAACTATAAGTTAGCGACACGCAGACCCAAGCATTTGGTCATTTAAATAATCATTCAGTTTATAATATGCTTTTTTACATAGGACTTTTTTGATCTGTGTTTTCGAATAGATTTAAAATGGTCTCGGAGATTTTATTATAACAGCGTAATATGACCCTTGAAAAACGTGTTTACTCTACTAAAGCCGAAAGTGTGGAAACATCCGTTTATTTTTATTTTGACTGTGTGAGTTGTGTGGCATTAAGGACATCTCATTTTTTGGGAAACAAAGTCAAATATTTTTTTACATATTAAAATGTTTTCATAAATAAAGTGTCCATAAACTGTTAAAATATTAATTTCCTTAAAAAGGTCCTTGTTAGCAAATCCGCCATTATAACGCATTTTGTAACAACCATCTACCTATATTACGGTTCGAAAGATATAGCCCATTATACGTCGGACAGACGGACAGACGGAGAGCGTAGGCTTATGAATAGGGCCCCGTTAGCACTCTTTGGGTACGGAACCCTAAAACGTATAACTAAGTAGATTTGTATAACCTACGTTTAATTACACTGTGTGTGACTCATACTCCATTATGTTTTAAAATAATAATGCAAAATATTATGATGATAATGCATAGCATGTAGGTACCTAGATTTCGTTTTGAAAGTCATTTGCCTAATGGAAAATTTAGAAGCTAAACTAAAATAGTTTAATCTCAGTGTATTTTGTACGTGACTTTTGTTGGTATATCTTGATCGATATCCCTCGATTATTTTATCAGAGACAATGCAATCATTTACTAGACGGTGACAGTTTTTAGTCATAGCCATTTGTTTAGTGACTCTTCTATAGAAGAACTCTCTAAAAATAGTTATAAACATGATTAAGAGGATAGGCGGGTACGGTTTTTTCCATACAAACGTATTCCCTTGTTTTCTCTACTGTAAGAACTAGGGACGTTCGAAAATTACCAATTTTACCGCCCGTTTTCAGACATTCATTAAACAAATTTGACGAATATAAAACAAAAAAAAAGAGACAGACCCACACACAGAACATACAGACACAGCCTTTCTTATATTATTATTGAAATAATTATTAAAATCGGTTTAGATTTGGAGGAGGAAACAGGGGAATACGAAATGCTGATTTTGTCGATAAAATCGGTCAGAGCTACAGTTGTCTCTTTCGCACTCTAGTCAGCGGGGTGTATGGGTGGGGCGAATAGGACAAATACGTATACAGTCGGAAAAGTGACCTATTCTCCAAATTACCATTTCAGCCCGCCTATCCTCTTAAGTGATTGATGACACCTTATCATTTTCAAACAGCTTTGTTAAGATCCTTTGTTATACGTACACACGGCGACAGATCAACCTACCCATAGTTGACCTCTATTTTCATGGACATAAGGTCGAACTATGGGTAGGTTGATCTGTCGCCGTGTGTACATTAAAAAAAGTTTAACTAGACGTAATTTTATTTGTCCCTTATTGAAATGACGGATTTTTTGCACTAAAAATAACTTGCCATTTCGCTGTTCTGAGTGCCATAGAAAGTAACATATAACGCTTAATTTGTTAGTATTTGATGCATAAGAGATGACCCTACAATTTGTGGAATAAATGTGACGTCTAGTTGTGATTCAGTTGGTCTACCTATTCTATTCTGGGAAAAGGGACCTTATTTTCGGTTTTAGTTTCCAAGATACAATACAGTATATTATTTATTTAGAGAAATTTCCGATTTATTTTTCTGATTTTGGATCCATTAATAACTCTATACTGACATCAAGGTCCCTTTGCCCTGAAAACGTCACAAAGGCTGTCTATATTTATTTCCATTACTTCTATTTGATCTTTATTACATAGAAGAGGTCATGTGTAAAAAACAATCAACTAATCAGGACGAATTTATACAGGTTGCAAACTAAGCAAACTTAAATGCGTTACATACTTTAGTTAGAGGGTGCTTCAGACCATCACTGAACAAGCATATTTTTATTCGCTATCTCAATGTTGGTCACTTTGATGGTCTGAAGCACCCCCTAAAGTATGTGTAGTGTACAGCAATAAAGAGTAGTTAATGCGGAAAGCGCCGGTAGCGCCATCTATCGGCTGGTGCGGTCTGTGGTCAATATCTATCGTTCATTCGCTCGGTATTCGTGCACCGACCGCCGTGCTGTGCGGACGTGCGCTAGTCACATTACTAGTGAAGACTATATCTGTGTTTCATTATACATATACATCAACCTCAACCAACCCTTAGTAGAAATGTGTATTCTACATTGGCGACGACGGGATTCGAAATTCACGTGAGTAAAGTGTTTATCAGTTTGTTGAGGGTTGAAAATTAAAAAATACAAACGGTGCCAACGAAATAAAATCCACCAGTTAAGGACACCCAGTTAAGGAAGCTAAGCGAGTTATTTAAACACAATCGAAGACGGTTTCTACTGGCGTTGCTTTATTTGTTGCCTAAAAAGTTACACAGTGTTAAAATATATTTCAAAAGAAAAGTAAAAATAGTTTTGTCCCGATTTTAAATCGTTTATTTGGAATTATCTTAATTATCTGGTTTCTGCTAGCATTGCTTTGTTTTTGCCTTTGCCTAGTGATAAAAATATATTTCAAAAGAAAAGAAAAAATAGTTTTTTGTCCCGATTTTAAATCGTTTATTTGGAATTATCTACATACTGTATTTCTTTTCCCACATGTCGACCATCGAATGCTGGAGGACAGAGGAGAGACTAGACAGGAGGAAGGTGTGGGACAACACGGGACGGCGCGGCGCCCAGGATGAACAAATGTACGCCAGCGCCAGCTGTGGACATCAATCTTTAAGGTCACGTAATCATTCCTTATTACTTTAAACGATTGAAAGAATTTATTCAAGTCCGTAGCTCCAGGCTCACTGCCCGTCACACGTGACTGGACGGAGTTCCGGTGCTGGTGGGGCAAGGGTGTTCTGGGGTTTCTGAGTCTCTGACTGCTCCTCGGGGAGTGTACTCGTGAGCATATACTAATGCATGCTTGTAGTCCGTCATTATGCCCTAATGGGTATCCAAAATACGCGCATTAACCTCTCGTATGCCGGAAAAGCCAGACACAATAGAAATAAATGGTTTTCATCATGCTGATGCGCGTTCCTGCATACCAAAGGTTAAGAATAGTGTCTTGATTCGAGACAAACAGGATTAGGTAACCAAGATATGCCAAGTGAGTTTATTCCAATAGTTTTTATACTTATATTGACACATTGTCATTTTTAAGTAATTGTCTTACTTCGTAGTTGTGATGGTCTCTAATAAAAGTTACTTATTACCATTATGCGTACCGAACATTCTACGTATAGAACATTCGGCGTAACCGATGTTCGGCGTAACGAACATTCGACGCCACGAACATTCGGCAAACGAACTTTCGGCGTAACGAACATTCGGTGTAACGAACATTCGGCGTAACGAACATTCGGCGTCACGAACATTTGACGTAACGAACGTTCTGAGTAACGTACATTCGACTTAACGAACATTCGGCGTAACGAACATTTGGCGTAACGAACATTCTGATGTCACAAAAATTTAAGTTGTAATCCAAAGTTTTACGTTTTGAACGTTTTACTTATTGGACATTCTCAGTGTAGGTATGCGAGAACAATAATAATATACAACACTTTCGGAGCTTATTTGGTGGTACTAGTTCATGAAAATATTTCAATTCAAACATCAATAGTAGCAACATAATTTCCGATCATCATCATCATCCGATTTGTTACCGGAACTTGTTTGACGTATTCTATACTTTATAGAACTTCAATTCAGTAACCTTACGTTGATCTTATCTTTGCAACATTGTTGTTAATGTCATAATTATGGATATAATTATTCCAGGTGAAACTAATTAGTTTCTTTGGCTATTTGAGCAAGGAATTTTATATTTTAAGGATCAATGTAAATTCAGACAATTATTTACAAAAAGTATTAGAAAATGATTAGGGGATTTCTTATTAAATTTAGTATTTCTGGAAATACCTACTCACATTTTAACAAGAAACACTTCATCTCAGTTGAGAGAAGATTAATAACTATATCATATTCAAGCATCATAACATTCATGACCAAACCGATAATACTGGTTAACAATTTTGTTCGCAGATTGTATGTTCCTAGATGTCACAGAAAAACCAGCCTTCAACAGGACGACTGCTAAGGCGCCGATTGAACCACACCTCCTTGCTTTAGTGCTTAATAAAGAGAAAATGTCTCCAATTAATAGCTAAGAGGTTTGAAATGGTCAGGGTGATTACTCTCATATTGTCAGCTTGTAGCTGGTTAATGGTTAGTGCTTTGCCATGTACAACAAACAGTTACAAACAGTACAGTTGGTCATTCAATTGACATTAGAAACTTGTAGCAGGTCATTCAATTGACATTAGCATCTTTCAGCTGGTCATTCAATTGACATAGGCAGCTTTTAGCTGATCATTCAATTGACATTAGAAACTTTTAGCTGGTAATTCAATTGACATTAGCATCTTTCAGCTGGTCATTTAATTGACATTAGCAACTTGTAGCTGGTTATTCAGTCATTCAATTGACATAGGCCGCTTTTAGCTGGTTATTCAATTGACATTAGAAACTTGTAGCTGGTCATTCAATTGACATTAGCATCTTTCAGCTGGTCATTTAATTGACATTAGCATCTTTCAGCTGGTCATTTAATTGACATTAGCAACTTGTAGCTGGTCATTCAATTGACATTAGCAACTTTCAGCTGTTCATTTAATTGACATTAGCAACTTGTAGCTGGTCATTCAATTGACATTTGCAACTTTTAGCTGGGCATCAAATGCTATCAAATTTACTATCAGCAGCTTGTAGTTGGTCATTCAGATGACAAGTCAAATAAATAAAATAATTATTAGCAACTTTCAGCTGGTCATTCAATTGAAAAAAAACTGTTATTTCATTATCAGCACCTTGTAGTTGGTCATTCAAATGACAAGTCAAATAAATTATTATAAGCAGCTCGTAGTTGGTCATTCAGATGACAAGTCAAATAAGTAATTATTAGCAGCTTGTAGTTGGTCATTCCATTGACATTAATATAAGGAATTAATGACTTATTGCTCTTTCTTCTTTGCATAGATAAAATCTGTATCTTACCTAATCACTGCAGGCACTGCACTGTTAATTTATTCATTTCTATGTGTTAAAGTATACTACACTGTACTTGAACCAAATCGGTTAGTTATAAATTCATAATATTTTAAATAAAGAATATAATTTCAGTGCAAGCAAGTCAAAAAACAAAATGATTTGCAGTTCTGTAATAATATTACGCCACGCAATTAAGTTGAAACAACAGTTGCACTTAATTCATGTACATTGTAATTAAAAATAGCATTATTTTTTTAAAGCCTACCAAATGATATAACTGTATGTTTCGTAAAAGGAAAACATTATTAGTGTTTAAATAATAAGTAAGTAACTAATGTTTCAGATACATACCTAAGTATACCTTACATTAGACAATATTTTCATGAGTTTCATGACGTTACATGTAACTAACAACTAATTGCTAAATTGGTTATAGTTTATTTTATTGTTATTGTTATAGAAATGTATGTATGTATAAGGGAAATTAATTATAATAACTTATTCACGGTTGAACGGCAGGAAATATTATGCCAATTTATAAAATTTATTTGGAAGACTGCTTTAGTGACTGAATACTTATGTATACCAGACAGAATAACTCATAGGGTAGACCACCATCAGACCCGTTGCTAAAACAATATTCGTGAGTACCAAGATAGCGGAATCAAATCTCAAGTTTCTAGTCTAGCATACTGTTGTAGTAGACTAGACTTCTTTTTATTTTTGGTTTTGGACGGAATGACTTACCAAATGGTGAGAGAATGACAAGCTTTTCAACCACAAAAATGTATTCCAATATTAGGAACAATCGAAGCATAGCATACCTAATGGGGTAGAACTTTTAACAGACCAAAGAGGAAATAGATGAATAAGACAGGGCGTTGGCTGAAATTGTGCTCGTGGCATAGAGCCCTAAATGAGAGCGACAGTAATGTGTGGACTCTGATTTTTTACTTGCCCGTAACATTAAATTGTGACTGCGTATTAAATTGCGAATCTTTTGAGTAATTGCAACACCGTCAAAGATCAGCATTAAAGTGGGTCAAAGAACATTTAATTAAATTATTACGATTATTATTTTATTTAGGTATCAGCATTTTATCTGTATAGGTTGAGTAAAATAGTATCTATTTATTAAACGGGTCCATTAAATTGAAACTGCTGATTTCTCAAAACTATTCTAGTCGACTAACTAAAGGTAACTACTGTACATAGCTGGTAACGAAAGCGACCTAGTGTAACTTACTTAATATTGTTGTCAGTCAGCGTTATATCAGCATTCATGAAACTGTAAAATTATATGGGTTATAGGACATGCAACTATGAAGTTGTTAGCGAAAGCTAAAATATCATGCAACAATAAAATGATATGGGTTACAGAGCCATGCAACTATCAACTTGTTAGCAAAAGCTAAAGGGTCATGCAAATAAAATAGCTGTGAGCGCTTAATTGCAATGGCTGGCACCCGCCAGAATATTTTGAGTGCATAAGTGTATGTGCTTATCACAGATTCACTCTTTTGTCCTTACCTCCTTAATTTGATAAAACGGAAATGGATACGATCTTGAAGCAGTGACTTTGACTAGTAGTTAGCCAAAATAAATAAATAAGAGATAATAAAGATCTATGGAACGTTATTTTTGTAGGTTTACTTACACCTATCAATAGAAAAATATTTTTACAGGGAAGGGATAGTATAGAACAGAAGTATCAATAACTGAAATGTGTTAATATAATGAGATTGTAATTTCCATAAACATTGTTTATCGTTGAATTTGGTGTTTGACAATTTCAGATCAATATTTGATAAATATCTATTTTCTGTAAACAAATTAGTCTCAATAACTTATTCGTAATTTGTTTAATGTAATAGCATTGATAACAGTCAACACTTTATTGTAAATAAGATTTAAGAGATTAGCTAAACTGTGGAGTTTCTTGCGCCGCTTCTTCTCCACGGGCTATACCTTCCGAAGCGGTGGTAGATTCGAGTAAACGTAAAAAATAAATTAAAACAAGAAAGGGATGTAGTGTACAGCAATAAAGAGTAGTTAATGCGGAAAGCGCCGGTAGCGCCATCTATCGGCTGGTGCGGTCTGTGGTCAATATCTATCGTTCATTCGCTCGGTATTCGTGCACCGACCGCCGTGCTGTGCGGACGTGCGCTAGTCACATTACTAGTGAAGACTATATCTGTGTTTCATTATACATATACATCAACCTCAACCAACCCTTAGTAGAAATGTGTATTCTACAGTATGTAACGCATTTAAGTTTACAACCTATATGAGGTTAAATCTAATTAGTTGGCGAAACTTAACAAACGCATTTGGTATCTGTTACTAAATACAATTGGTAGTAATGACCCGCCGCCCGATCATATGATTCTGAGGTCAATGTCCGTCCAGTGCCGTGGTGCAGTTTCGCCAGCTAATTTAGAATAACCATATAGTATAAATAATACTTAAAGCAAACATTCCAGAAAGTCAATGTTTATTTCTTATGTTTCCAGACGCATGCCTCCGATGCCAGGGTGAGAGCAAGAAGGATTCGTACGGCAAACAGGACTGCGTGGTGGTCTGGGGGGAGTGCAACCACAGCTTCCACTTCTGCTGCATGTCTCTGTGGGTGAAACAGAACAACCGCTGCCCCCTCTGTCAGCAGGAGTGGTCCATTCAGCGCATGGGGAAGTAGGCGGATCAGCTCGTTTATAAGTATCAACTATTTCTGTATCTCATTGCTACCGTTGTACATACTAATAGAATAAATAAATATACCTGAATGTTTACTTGACGTCAGTTTCTTTCGACATTACAATAATAGGTGATTATATTAGACTCTTTGTTATTTTAAATCTAAACAGTTTTTCTGATGACGTGTAGATTGTTTTTACATAAGCACGAAATTTCACTTTCCATACTAAATGCAATCAGCTGATGGAACGTTTGTATGAAAATCTAATTTCTTTTTGGCAATTTCCTATATATTTCTATGGGAAAGTTGATCAGTATTATGGGTACAATCACCCCTTAACGTAATGCAACTGTTTACCCTAACAGTCTAAGGGCTCTTACAGACGAGCGACACTTTGCTGTCGCGGTGGGTCGCAGAGCGTCGCGCTCATACATTTTAGGGTAGCGCGACCCTCCGCGACACCCGGCGACCGCAATGTGTCGCTCGCTCACAGACGAGCAACACTTTGCTGTCGCAGTTGGTCGCAGAGCGTCGCGCTCATACATTTTAGGGTAGCGCGACCCTCCGCGACACCCGGCGACCGCAATGTGTCGCTCGCTCACAGACGAGCAACACTTTGCTGTCGCAGTTGATCGCAGAGCGTCGCGCTCATACATTTTACGGTCGACGCTGTGCCACTGACCCTCCGCGACACCCGGCGACAGCAAAGTGTCGCTCGTCTGTGAGAGCGCTAACACCCTGGAGTGCGATTTTTGAATCTCATATCATACGTTGAACTCAGCAGTTGAAAATGTATGGAGATACGCATCTTTATACTGCTGATTTGACTTTCAAAAATCGCAGTCCTGTAGTATGATTTTTGAAAGTCAAATCAGAAGTATAAAGATGCGTATCTCCATAGTAATTTTGACATTTACAACTGCTGAACTCAGCGAATGAGATTCAAAAATCGCACTCCTGTGAACAAAAATTTTGAAATAGTTGATTACACACAGAGGGCAGGAAAGTAAGAAAGGTCTCAGATCTCATGTAATTGTTAATCTTATTTAATAGTTTACAGAACATTGTAACAGCCTGATTTCTAACACACCCCTTTCGTTTTTTTAACATTTATTAGTCTCTTCATGTAAGCTATGCATTCATCTAGGTATCATAATAATTTTGTAGGATACTATAAAGGTATTACTTTACACGCAGCTAAAAATAGCTAAGTGTTAAATTGCACGTGTAAAACATATTAAACATGTTGTAGGTATCTAATTTGTAACATTCTGCATTCAATGTGTTTAATGAAGTTTATAAAACAGTTGCGTAACTGTATACATGAAGGTATAATTAATTATAGGGAGACAAAATGTTTGTCTAAAATTATAACATTTGTATTAATGTGAATAATATTGTAGTGATACATTAATTGGTAAAGGTAGATGTGCCATGGACTGTGGACTAAATAAAATGCACCCAAAACATGAAGTCAGATCATTGTACTAAGGGGGAAGGGGTGAAGAAGGAGTTGCTATATGCTTGAATAGTTGTCAAATAGTCTATTAATCCCTATCCTCCCAAATATTATAAATGTGAAAGTAAGTTTGTTTGTTAGGCTTTCACGCAAAAACTACGTAACCGATCATCATGAAACTTTGTAGACATATTCTTAGAGGTATTAGAAGTAACATAGGATACTTGGGGTTTTCCAAACTCGACGCGGACGAAGTCGCGGGCAAAAGCTAGTAATATTATAAATGTGAATGTAAGATTGTTTGTTAGGCTTTCACGCGAAAACTACTTAACCGATCATCATGAAACTTTGTACACATATTCTTGGAGGTATTAGAAGTAACATTGGATACTTTGGGTTTTCCAACGCGGACGAAGTCGCGAGCAAAATCTAGTAATGGTATAAATCACGTTAGTCAACATATTCAATCATCATGCCATGATGCAGTTCTGTTAAGGTACAGTCAGTGACGAATGTAGCCTATATCGTTTTGTATCGAAGTTATCGTTGCAGAGTATGCGGTTGTTCAACAACTTTGATTACAGACTGTACGTACCTAAGCTAAGTTAGAAATAAAATATGTCACCTGGCTGGCTGGCGTCACTGAATCGATCAATTTTTAATTACTCTGTCCGTTGGTTTCCAATGTTTGCATAGACCTTCTATGTGTTGTTTTATGCTATAAATGACGCAGATTTGTGTAAACTTTAATACAAAATAACACGAGTGAAATGCGTGTTAATAATAACATGTTTGTAAACGCATCTTATGTAAATTTTTGCATCTGTTTTGATCAGATCAGATCGTCTCTGTAAAAGATTTTAAATGTGGTAACTCGGTGTGACTATGGGTCGGACGCGTTAAATTCGATGAATGAAAATCTTTCGGCTTTCCATCCCAATGCAGAATTTTATAATATGATGTGAAGAGACGAACATATGAATGTGGCTGTGGTAGTAGAGGAAAGTCGAAGAGAAGATGGATGGATTGTTAGGGATGATATAAAGGAGTGAGTGCTGAAATGACGGAGAGATGAATGGGAGAGGATGACATATTGCGCCGACCCAAAATTATGGAATATGGTCAAGAGAATGATTCTATTAAATTTTTTTAAATGTGGCTCCTTCTATAATTTTACCAAATTGCCAATGTCTAGTAAAAATACCACATGTGCCCGACGTTGTTCGGTAATTGATAAATAAATTGTTCCCCACTGTGTCCCCCTGCTAATTAGAGGGACACGTGGGACACGCCTAATCCCCGTTTTAGGTTATTCGCCGTATAGTGAGTCGAGAGGTACTTCAGCTTTGTATGAAAGAGCCGAAATTTTTTTTTTTTCTCGATTTGGCTCCATAGTTGTTCAGTTTGATGGTCTAATCTAAACTACTTTTCAATATTAGTAGGTTGTTTTTTTACACCCTGTATATCCAAAAATACATAGAGTGGACATATCGACACGTTCCAATTAAGTAGTCGAACAAATTATTAAATCAATATTAGAGTTTAATAAAAAGAACGAACTATTGATTTCACTATAATGCCAACCCACACAGACAGTTTTACGTATAAGTATAAGTAAGTACCTACATAATTATACGTTTTGTTAGACAATATCTTTGTTTAAACGAATATACGCACGTGAAACTATAACATATGTATGTCAAAACACTCAGAACCTACTTCCTTCATGGTCACTAGTTAAACTTAACTTAGAAATCGAGAGATAAACACAAATGTCTACCTGTTAACTAACATTTACTATATTTGATCTGTTAAGAGGATATACCTACCGACCTCCATACAAACGATGACGGTTTTTTAAGGAAATGATCAGACCATCAAACTGAACAACTTTCTCTATGGGACAAAGGCGATAACCGAAAAAAATCAGCTGTGTCAAACAAAACTGCAATCATAAAAAAAATTGCGAATTTTTTATAGGTTTTTTTTTTTTTTTTTTTTATGTTCGATAGGTAAACATTTGACCCCAATCTCACCTGATGTTGAGTGATGATGAGGCCGAAGATGTAGCATGCTTACCTAGAAAGATGCCTATTCATTCTTGCCTTGAAGAGGCCCAGGTTGTATTGCTCAGGGAACAGGTCCGCAGGCAGTGCGTTCCACTCCTTAGCCGTGCGCATTATAAAAGAAGAAGCAAACTTCTTCGTGCGAATTGCTGGTAGGTCAACGACATAAGGGTGGAAACCCAGCCTGCGTCTCGTCCCCCGCAGATGAAAGGGAGACGGAGGTATTAAATCGTGTAATTCCGTCGCACATTCTCCGAAATGTATCCTATAAAAAACAGATAGACAGGCTACCTTGCGACGATGCTCAAGACTTTGTAGCTTCGCCACAGAGGTTGGATCACCTATGAGCTTCCTGGCACGCCTGTCGATTGAGTCCAACGCGGCCAGCTGGTATTGGGCAGACCCGTCCCAAAGATGGCAGCAGTACTCCATACACGATCGGACTTGTGCTTGATAAAGTTGTAGAAGCTGTCCCGGAGTGAAGTACCGTCTGACCTTCGAAAGGACGCCCAGTTTTTTCGCTGCGGTTTTCGCCATGGACTCAATATACCGCCCGAAATTCAAATCGGACGATATGTTAATGCCCAGGAGCTCCAGGCGATCAGCTATCGGTATGGACACATTTCGGAAAGTCGGAGTCAAAGCGAAGGGACTCCGTTTTGTGGAGAAAAGGCACGCCTGTGTTTTGTTTGCGTTGAAACTGACCCGATTAGCGTCACCCCAGTCGGACACAAATTCAAGGGCCAAGTTTAATCGCTGCACCATGGCCTCTCGACAAGACTGAGTAACATCCAATTTGACCCCTGCACCGGACAGATATCTGTCAGAAACAGTGCTGTCGTCAGCATACCCAAAGGTTCCGGGCACAAGCATGTCGTTTATATGCAGCAGAAATAAAGTAGCTGACAGAACTGACCCCTGAGGAACACCGGCATTAATAGCCATTTGATCCGATGAGTATCCATCAATGACTACTCGTATGCATCGTTCACTCAAGAAGTCAGCTATCCAGTCGCATAGGTCAATCGGAATTCCATATGATGGAAGCTTGCTTATAAGGCTTGCATGCCAGACCCTGTCAAAGGCTTTGGATATGTCAAGTGACACGGCAAGTGCCTCCCCGTATCTCTCGACAGCCTCACTCCACAGATGTGTGGCATACACAAGGAGATCCCCCGTGGACCGTCCTGGGCGGAACCCATACTGGCGGTCACTGAGGAGATCGTTATATTCAAGGTATGCCAGGAGCCGGTTGTTAAGTACACGTTCCATAGTCTTGCAGAGTATGGAAGTGACTGATATTGGTCTATAGTTGACAGGGTCGGCACGACTGCCTTTTTTGGGCACAGGTTGCACGTTGGCAAGCTTCCATGACTTTGGGACTACCGCAGTCTTAAGTGAGAGGCGATACAGGCGTGTTAAAACAGGAGACAACTCTGCAGCACAGGTGCGTAGGACAATCGCTGGGATTTCGTCGGGTCCGCTAGCCTTGTTCACGTCTAGAGAACGTAGGATTTTAAAAACCTCTTTTTGGCGAATGTGAACTGATGCCATTGAGCATTCAGTACGAGGAATGGTAGGTGGTGTTTTATCTGAGTTCTCCAGATGCGAATTCCCGGCAAAAAGATTAGCAAATAAATTTGCTTTCTCCTCCGCCGAGTGAGCCAGCGATCCGTCAGGTTTTATTAGCGGTGGTAGGGAGGGACGGCCGAAGTTTGCTTCCACCGCTTTGGCAAGCGACCAAAACGCTTTGCTGCCAGCTGGATAGGAGGCGAGCTTAGCCCCTATACGACCTATATGGTCAAACCGGGCCTTTCGCAACACCTTTTTGCAAGATTTGGCGGCTTTGTTGTAGGCTTTCTTCAGTTTTTCGGTGTTCGGAGCTTTCCGCTTTCGAGCATCAGCCCAGGACATATACGCTGACTGTTTTTATATAGGTTTCTTTGGGGAAGTTTTTCAGTATCATGGGTACAATTACCCCTCAAAGTAATGCAACTGTTTACCCTTACATCCTGACTAAACTATTATAAAACTGTATCAGAAGTGTGTCTGTACATTGAAGATATTTACAACAAAAAGATTATAATATGGTTTTTAGATGTCCCTGATTCCAAATCACTAATTTTTGGATTTTTTGTCTGTCTGTTTGTTTGTTTGTGTATTTGTTTGTTTGTTTGGGTGTTTGGGTGTTTGTTTGTTCGAGCATCACGCAAAAACTACTGAACCGATTTTGATGAAACTTTTTTTGTTCGATAGCTTATGATCTCGTAAAAGCTCGTATATGTATAAAGTCACGATCATAATCCTTTTCGAGGTGGTCAGTACCATTGCCACAACTACCAGCTATCCTTGTCCATGCAGTTGTTACAAAGCTTTTAGCATATTGAAGGCGTTAAAATAAAATGACGTGCAAAAGATGTGGCCAGCCTTTCGCCCTAAAAATACACTGCCTAAGAAACTCTTATCCCTTAGTCGCCTCGTACGACATACCCACGCCACGGCCACGGGATAAGTGGAAGATAAGTGGAAAATAACTAATAGCATCGATCAAATATGCTAATAGGTACTGCGCTTCGTAGCAATTCATCATAGTGATGGATGGACAACGCCAATGTCAAATCAATAATATTCACTTTACATTGAATTATTGAGTAGACGACGCACATCTATCGACAGTGACCTGATCAAAGAGTAATATAAGTATATTAAAAAATATATACGGTCGAATTGAGAAACCTCCTCCTTTTTTGAAGTCGGTTAAAAAGAGAACCCATTCATAGCAACCAGCATTATGCATCCACCTTATGTCAAATTGAAGGCTAGCTAGCGCCATCTATATTTCTCTGAAAATACTTCTACCTATCTTAACTATTATAAAACTGTAACAGAAGTGTGTTTGTACATTGAAGATATTTACAAAAAAAAAATTACGACATGGTTTTTACCTGTCCCTGATTCCAAATCACCAATTTCTTGATTTTTTGTCTGTCTGTTTGTTTGTTTGTTTGTTTGGGTGTTTGTTTGTTCGAGTATCACGCAAAAACTACTGAACCGATTTTGATGAAACTTTTTTGTTTGATAGCTTATCATCTGACTTAAAATCTGGTATATAATTTATGCGGACGAAGTCGCGGGTAAAAGCTCGTACTATATATACCTACTTATATCAACTCATACCGATAGATATTATTGTTTTGAATGCTAGTTTTCGTTCAATCCCGCACCGAACGAGTGAAATTCCAGTATCCTTACTATTCCTGTAATCTGTACATTGGTAAGAGAACAACAGAAACTCCAGAACCTCACTAAATCGGCACGAAATTGAACGAAAACTAAAAACAACACGCACATTACGCAAGATTAGTAGCCATTTTGTGAATTTGTCAATTTGACATTGACATAGACAATAAATCTTTTTTTTTCATACTTTTGCGAAATGTTTACGAGATGGCAGCACATTCTATGCAAACTGAATCGGAAAAAGCCACCAAAAGGCGGTTGTCCTCCGCCTCTACCTGATCTTTTGTCTTAAGTAGGTATGACTATTAAGCTGTGTCCAAGTCCAAAGTTTTAAAAGTTACATTTAGTAGACAGCATCGCAGTACAAAAGACATCAACGAGGCCTACATTGAGTGAAAAACAGCGTCTTGTGTACCTTCGACTCAAATGTATGCAACAGCAGATTTGCTCCCATAGTAAAAGTTGTTCAGTTTGATGGGTAGTCTCTTAGTTTAAAAGGATGCCAATGATATAATGGGGTGTATATTAGAAACACATATTAATTAAAATCCATAATGTTGAATTGTATAGATTTAAAAAGTATATATTTAATATGAATAGCGTAATTAATAATTATGCATAACTTTAAAAAAACTTAAAATGAATACACATAATTTTAACACTAATAAATTAGTATAAATTTGCACGTATTTGTATGTATGCCCGAAATGGGCACTTTGACACGCTCTACAGCCTATAAATGGATTTTAATGTATGATGTGTCATTAGATTTGTAAAAATAGTGACAGTGACATAGGGTATATTATTATTTGAATATGGCGTCTGCGAATCATGGTGTGGGGGTAGGGTGGCGAGATGAACCCCTCGAGGTGAGAAAAAAAAGTACTTTCGGGTGGACTAGGTAAACGGTAGCGATTCGGTTCTACTTGAAACCTAACATGCCCGTGGCTTCGCTCCTCGCTAACCTATCCGACTGAGTGAAATCTGGGGTCTAAAAACGACTTTTTTCAAAGTTATGGATTTTCATTATTATGTCAAATAGTGCTATATATTTTCATATTAAACATTTTAATTGTTATATGAATTAGCGTTACCTATGTCATGTCTGTTATGGATTTTCAAAATAGGATTATTAAAGTTATGGAACATAAGGGACACCCGATATAATGATATCTATTTCACCCTGTACTTACTTATAAGAGGTAATATTTTAAGGGGTGTCATCATCGATTAGGTGCTGCAGTTTTGTATGAGACAGCTGTTTTTTTAAATATTATATTCATGATGTTGGCTTCATAGTGAATGTTGTCCAGTTTGATGGTCTAAAGTTCTAAACCATCCCTTCAAATATCACTAGGATGGTTACTTGATTGATATGATTGGTTGCAACACCCTGTATAGTACCTAAAGCACAATATTTTAATTTTTAAGGATGTTCGTTGCTGGTTGTATAAATCTTGAGACCTTATTTTGTATATTTGCCAAATAAATTGGAAATTGCTAACAAATTAAAATACAGAAATGGTGTCAAACTCGAAATTAAGTTTACCATAAAATCTAAATTGCTATGGCCAATATAACACGCTACAAAATAACCTGCACACAGGCACGAGGAAGTAGCCTTATCAGCTCACTACAACCGCGTGCCGTGAACTGATAAGAGCCACCCGTATATTTTATATATTTGTAGTGGACGAAACATACCTACCTACTTGTGAATTACAAATATTGCAATAAAACATTTTCAGTCTAAGATCCCGTCACAAGTTTTCTACCCACATATGTTTAGACAATGATACAGATACACATTCTAGATTTTAAGGATCCTTAAAAAGGGTTGCGACCCTAAGGCAGCTGGGTGTGTGGGTCTTGTTGATTATCTAGAAGGTTTTTGAGAATTCAAAAGTTTTTATCGAAACCATTTAAAATTTAAAAGTAGTATCCCTATCCACCAAATATCAGACGCTACAACACTTTGAGAAATAAAATTTTTGCTTATTCCGGAAAAACATGGTTATGGTTATAACTTTTAACATTGTACAGATAATAAGTGCAATATAAGATATAGGTTTAAAATGCGGTGGACCGACGATCTGGTGAAGGCGGCGGGAAAGCGTTGGATGAGGGCAGCGCAGGACCGGTCGTTATGGCGATCCTTGGGGGAGGCCTATGTCCAGCAGTGGACGTCCATCGGCTGAGATGATGATGATGATGATGAAGATATAGGTTGCAGCTAAATTAACTAGAAATCAAAATCTAGGCCGCATCACAACAGTTAGTGGCGCCAGACTCATAATTGGACTGAATTTTAAATTGAAGGCTATACAGGCTGTCACAAAAATACAAATAAACATTAAAGGGGTTGTTAAGACTATCTAACTGAACAACTTTCACTATGGGACCAATATCGAAATCGCGAAAAAAAAAACATCATCATCATCATACCAGCCGATAGACGTCCACTGCTGGACAATGGCCTCCCCAAAATGAGGAGATTGCCATAATCGCCATGATACGATGCGTTTGCGATGTTCCATCTTAAACTACAGATCTACTCGAGCTAAATGTATGGGACAAAAGATTTTTTTTTTTCGCGATTTCGATGTTGGTCCCATAGTGAAAGTTGTTCAGAATGACGGTCTAGACCACCCGTTAAAAGTTTTCAATTTTTATTTTTACTTCTGTCACAAGTAGTCACAACCTGTATATTCAGCCAACTAACTTGCATACCTAATTGTACCTGAAATTGAATTCTTTATAATTTCCTCTTATCTCTTCCTCATGCAAGACACGTGATAGAAAAATTCTGCTGTGATGACTTGTGGCATAATACCTACAGTTACGTCTATCAATCAATCAGAATTGATTTTGTAATTTTCATGACCTCGATTAAAAATCAAAAATACAATTATGCAAACCTAACTAGTCTGTTTACGTCGCAAAAAAATTGCATATATCACGTTATTGATTGAATTTTTGAATCTAATAGTAGGTTAGACAATATGACATTAACATTTGAGTTCCTGGTAGCCTGTTTTTTGTTAGATCAGCATACCTTGGAAAACAAGTGGCCTTTCGAACGTAGTAATCTACAACACGTTTCGCCACACCCGGCCAGGCCTCCGCAGCCAGCCAATCAGAGGCCTCCACCGCGGACTGTAATCATTACTTTCGATGCATTGGACTTCAGCCAGCCTTGGGTAGAAATAAACATTGCGTCAGGTGGCGATCATCATGATTAATTATAATTATACCTAAGACTTTATCAACCTAATTGTATCCTTGTTTCAATCAATTTTGAAATCAGCTTAAAATGAATCTAAGATCTTCGCTGCCGGACGTGACTATGCTATTCACTATCACTCTAAGTACTTACCTAATACTTATATTAAAAAACATTTTATTTTCTCTGTAGGATTAATATTAAAATCTAGGTATTGCATCAACAAGATCATGATAGAAAGTATCTAAGTAGGAACTTTTTCCATTTGACAAAGAACCTTCCAGATATTTCAACACTCTGCCATCATGCAATGCCAAAGCGGGTGACCATCTTTAATTCGGATAGATAATTTCATGGTTAGAGCACAATATAAGAAAGAGTATCTAGTACTAGGGCGTATATACGGATATTATGTCTAAAAAAATTATTTCCCTGTTGCTCACGAGACGACTTCATTCTACTTTTTGTCATAAAGAAAAACATGTTTTTTTTTTTGGTATAAGAAAGTAAAATAAAACCTTGATCTTTGGTAGCTTCCCCAAATTAAATTCTGAGTAAAAAGGCTTATTTTGGTAGGAGCATCTTTACACCTTCTGAATTTCACACCATATCTCAGCAATTATTCAGGAGTGCGATTTTTGAATCTCATTCGCTGAGTTCAGCAGTTGAAAAAGTCAAAATTACTGTAGAGATATGCATCTTTCTACTGCTGATTTGACTTTCAAAAATCATACTCCACGAGTGCGATTTTTGAAAGTCAAATCAGCAGCAGAAAGATGTGTATCTCCATACATTTTCAACTGCTGAGTTCAACGTATGAGATTCAAAAATCGCACCCCAGATCTTTGCAATTTGTACCTATAATGTAGATAAATAGAAAACATGCATCTAATAAAATCTGTGAGCTTGCTTGCTTCGAATACTAATAACCCTATGGGTAATACCGATACGAAATACCTTGTAAATTGATACCTTGCAAAGTCCCCATGCATGGAATGCAATTTCCAAGTCAAGTCTTGAATTGCTCAATAATTATGGTTACTCTATTCCCGGTAAGTTATTTTCCACTCGTTGAATGCAATGAGGCTATGTTTATGAAACAAGGCGTCGAAAGTATACACACAGTGATGGATAGTGGAAATACAAATCCTGCGCCAGAAAATTCGATGACCACTGTGTGGGAAACAATGAATGAATACCTACTTATCGAATTTTGTTTACTTACTTACCTATCGTGTAGAAGACAATCTGCAAAAATTCTTGGATTTTTAAAATTCTGCAAAGTAAAGTCAAGGTCATGTAGGCACACAGAACTACAAACGGACTCAACCCAAATGTATGGGAATTTTTGTAGGTACCTATTTGAAACATTGTCATTAAGGCAGGGCCGTAGCTAGAACTCAATTGAAGGTATGGCATTCGAAGTTTAAGGTAGGGCGGAAAGAAACGGCTATTTTTTTGCATAGATAAAATAGTTCTGAGAAATCGTATCTTCAGGAAAGAAAAGGGCTGAAAAAAGTGAGCTTGAAATTTCGCGCAACAAGACTCAAAACGGTGGTATGCGCAAAACACCATTCGAAGACTGGAGCGAGCGAAGCGAGCTCGAAATTTTACACTAAGAATTAAACCAGTGATGGTACATGTTCCATTAGTCTATGTACGCGTAAAACGCCATGCCAAGGCTGGAGCGAGCGAAGCGAGCTCGAAATTTCACACAACAAAACTCAAAACGGTGGAGGTACGAGTTCCATAAGCCTATGTATGCGTGAAATACCATGCCAAGGCTGGAGCGCGGAAAACGAGCTCGAAATTTCACACACCCAGACTCAAAACGGTAGTGGTACAAGTTCCATTACCGTATGTATGCCGAAATCATCTGTGAGCTTGAGCCCCACGTACCCTTATTGTAAAGACGGTATAATGGACGGGTAATTTTTAAGGTAGGGCATCGGCATTTTAAGGTAGGGCATTGCCCCACGATGCCCCCCCCTAGCTACGGCCCTGCATTAAGGATTATAAGTAGTCGATTGTATTTTTATGGTGAGGCTTTACTTTAGCTAAGAAATAAACCTCCATTAGAGAGACGAGAATGTCACAACTAAGTATAATTTGTTCCTAACTAATGTAATCTACGTTTTAATTGCTTCGTGGTACTTAACTGACATCTAAGTAGTGTTAACCGTGCTAATTCTAACGAAACAAAACTGTTGACGGCTGACTTCAAGAAGCATGAATTATGCCAAAGATTATTTTTTTGGTCTTCGGTGAGACCAAAAAAAATCTGCTCATTTTATTAAATAAGTACGAGCTTTTACCCGCACCTTCGTCCGCATAAATTATATACCAGATTTTAAGTCAGATGAAAAGCTATCAAACAAAAAAGTTTCATCAAAATCGGTTCAGTAGTTTTTGCTTTTGATACTCGAACAAACAAACACACAAACAAACAGACAGACAAAAAATCCAAAAATTGGTGATTTGGAATCAGGGACAGGTAAAAACCATGTCGTAATATTTTTTGTAAATATCTTCAATGTACAGACACATTTCTGTTACTTACAGTTTTATAATAGTTTTATCGTGTAAAATCTTCGTAAGATTAATAAAAAAAAAGTTATACCTAATCCTATACATAATATAATAATATACTTAGTGAATCAGTCACTACTTTTGTTTTAGAAGATTGTAGTAGGTATTGTTCCTTTATTTTTGTACTTTTTTTATTAGAAAGGGCTGTTCAGAATGTCCTTATTATAATCGTAATCTTCTAGGATTCAATTCTAGCAAACCTTTATTTTATTTTATACAATAAGGTCCTTATTATGCTGGCGGTTTTATAGATGTGGCGATTATTATTTTAGCCATACGACAAAATAAAAGGGTCAATGCAGAAAATCACAAAATTTTTAGATCAAAAATAATCAATGAATTATCGTGCTCATCATCCTATAATTTCCCACTGCTGGGGCAGAGGCCTACCCTCATGGTAATGGCGATTAGTCGTTACATATGAATTGTACTCAGATACCAAGATACTTATATATTTTATTATAAACACAATTTATTTTTTACGGAGTAAGTAGGAACAAGAGGTAGAAAGTTGGTAAGTATTTAAACATACTCAATGAAATTTCAAAATTCCTAATGTTTGACTAGTTCACATAATGAGTAATGGATGACACGACATTTTGCTGTTTGGTCGTTTCCATCCGCTTACACGCCAAGGATATAGTTAAACGAACAAACATAAAAATTTACGACGTTGAATTCCATTACCATCTAACAGCTAACTAAATTTAGCGGCGCAAACACGAATAAAAAGGGTCATTCAGAATGTCCTAACTGGGATACTCAGACCATCAAATTGAACAACTTTATCTACGAGCCCAACATCAAAATCGTCAAAAAAAACGCTTCTTCATATGATACAAATCTGCAAACAGCCGATTTTTTTCCCGATTTCGTTGATGTGTTGGGCCCATAGAGAAGGTTGTTCAGTTTGATGATCTGAGCATCCCCTGAAAAAACTGTCAGACCCTGTATGATTTTCAACTGATTTTCAATTATAAGTACACAGATAATTTTACAAAAAAGACGGACCCTACTAGACTATGCTACTAGAAAAACAATACCAATGAATATAAGGTTCTTTTTAATTAAGCTAATTGCTATTACGGATTAACTAAGTAAGTATATCAGGGAAGTTAAAATAAATGTGTCAACGGAATCATAAAACGTTGGTTTTTCCTATTATTAAAATTGGACTGTCAAGGTCTGAGAGCAAGATCCAAGGTTGGGGGCCTGTCTGCCTTGTCATGATGCAATGCACGATTTATCAGGAGTAGCTAGGTACCTGCAAAAAACAAGAACCAACCAATAATCCATCGCGCTTCTGGACCTGCAAGGCGGTGACGTGTGTGTTTAGTGGTATTTGACTTCGTTTTTTATTTAGTAATTAAATTACTTACATTTTACCATCCTTCGCCGAAATGGTTAGGTACTAGGTAGGTATTTTCTTCTACTTTATAAAATATGCATGTACGCTTTATTGAAATTACACAAAGTTGGCGCACGAGTTTATTTCAATTTAGAGGCGACCGGAAAATTCCGCTCTCAGTTGGCACAGCAATTATATCAATCAGACGTTGTGCGGCGCCTGATTCCAGCCAGATCCTTGATCAAGCCGAATGACCGTATTCGTAAGTATGTACCTACACGGTTTGGTTTAAATTGGTCAGACCTCCCTGTAACTGGGCAGGAATTGCATACGCCTATTTAACATTTTATACATAGTATAAACTATGGATGCTGGACTTAATTAAGGACAGTGAAGATGTCTGCTCTTTGCTGCATAGGTAAGCATAAGTGGATATAAAAAATTATAAAAAAGTGGCCTTACACTACTGTATGTAATACCTACCTGGAGTGCGATTTTTGAATCTCATTCGGTGAGTTCAGCAGTTGAAAATGTCAAAATTACTATGGAGATACGCATCTTTCTACGGCTGATTTGACTTTCAAAAATCGCACTCCTGATCAGCAATAGAAAGATGCATATCTCCACAGTAATATTGACATTTTCAACTGCTGAACTCAGCGAATGAGTTTCAAAAATCGCACTCCTGAAACTTATTTATGTTTAATTATACTGTGTAGGTACCTACATAAAATTACTACCTACTGGCCCAGAGTCCAGCAAAATTGATGGTGGGAAGAAAGTTGAAATATCGTTTCTGAAATGAAATGAAATGTTTCTCACTGTGAGACCAAATCCAGTTGGTGAAAAAGTAGACTTGGAACATGTAAAACAAACAATGAATAGGCTAGGTACCATATACTGTGCATCGTACATGAGCACATGCACTGTAAATATTGCACAAGAAGAACAAGAAAGTCCTATGTAACATTGCGAAACAGTTGAGTTAGTTGTTGGCGGTTTATTGAAATACGACGCCATCCATTCATTTGTCTTTACTTATGTACCTACCTAGCTCTCGTTAGCGTCACTCACGACCCAAATCAAAACATCGAGCGAGACTCAGAGCCATAATATTACAGAAACGATATGAAATCTACTGAATCGAATAGTGTGCAGGTGTTTGAAGTGACGTCAGTCTAGAAAGTCACAGTGGATGAGTCCAAGCGTGTTTACAAGGAACTATTGTAGATGGAGGTGTGGCGCACACACCTCGCGCACATACCTAGGCATAGGTAATAAGTACTTGTAGCAAATAATCACTACAATCTCAACGTCAGAACGCGCTTGTGCAGTTTGGTAGGTACCTACTACCTATGCAACACATAATATCAGCAACCGTCGACTCATATTGCATCAGTTCTATTGTTTTTCACAATTTCGATGACGCGTCGTATCTATTGATAATATTTTACAGCACTTCTGATTACCTATCTAGATTATACTGAATAATAAATTAATTCCACTGGCTTTTCGGTGAAGGAAAACATCGTGAGGAAACCTGCATGCTTCAATTTCGAGACATGTATCGTACCTACTGTACAATTACAAGTGGCGACGGGCTCACTCCTCGTCACACTGGACAGAGTTTCGGTACTACTAGTGAAACGTGGATGTTCTGAAGTTTCAGAATATCTCTGACTACCCCCTCGGGGAATATAGTCGTGAGCATATGCTATGCTATAAATTAATTACACGTAGGTATGCTATACGTATTAAATATTGCTGAAATTAAGTTAATTAAATCTGACGAAGCAATTGTTCAGCTGTTACAAAAAACTAACTAAAGGTCTTCAAATGACCATAGGTAATAATGGTGTATCCTGCCAGTCATTGTAACAAGTACTTATCATTCTCAAAACATCATAATAGCAAGACATTATAGGTATTCGCAAATCATCTTATTCTCAAAATATCTGGGAGCAAACTGATCGGAGCAACTAAAAAATCTGCTGTTGCATACATTTGAGTCGAGCGTGCATTGCAGTTTAGTATGGAACAGCTGGTTTTTTAGTTGCTCCGATCGGTTTGCTCCCATAGTAAAAGTTGTTCAGTTTGATGGGTAGACTCTTAGTTTAAAAGGATGCTAATGATATCAATTTCACCCTGTATATTCTATGTAGGTAGGTATGATTGATGAAATTATAATTAGGATCATATTTCAAGTGAAATGCCTACCTATTAAACACCGGTTTGAACTAGATTGAATCGTAGCGTAGGTAGGTATAATCTTTGGACAAAGTAACATGAAACTACGCTGTTTTGTTGCCAACCGTTTCATTCGTAATTTATCCTCATTATTAATTCCATTGTGTAAGTTGGATTTGGCTCATTTTTCCGCTTCTGACATACCTACTATTGTGCGTATTGTGTTATTACGTTCAGTCGTTGGCAGTCTCTGATTGGACGATTTCCAACCAAGCCCCCTTGCCGTCATGCGCGTGCGCCATCACACGTAGACATACCTCGTGACTGCTGCGTCTAGATATGTCAGGACAATTTAAAGATGAGCTAATGCAAACTTTTGAATCATTAATCACACTGTTGATTAAATATTCACTTAGCTACAGTTCATACGTGCAATATTACTCGTTTTAAATCTAACCTTGCATTCTTCACATATTTATTCTATGAATCGGCAGGGAAACTCGTAAAATGAACGTTTACTGTTACAGATATTATAATACAAGTACTGTTACTATAAGATAACCATATCTCTCTCTTCAATTGAAAGTACCCTAACTACCTACTTAGGTACCTATTAATAATGTTGGTACCTACCTACTGATTTAATTAATATAAACTAGCTGTTGCCCTGTGAGTTCGTCCACAGCTTAGGTCCACAGAGAAGATTCAGTCGACGCTCGGAAAAACAGACTGCAGAATTTAAAAAATAGTTCTAGGCTGTTTAGTACTTATTGAAATGTCTCAATTCCTTACTCCGAGTCGATTTTCTCAATTTACAGTTGTGTTATAGTATACGTATTTAATTTATAATAAATACTTACATCTGATTGTGTATTTGTCTTTTGAAGATGTAAATGACTTCCCTTCTATCTGCTACTAGAAAATTTCCTATTTATAAATAGGTAATTACCTACACGCCTCATCCGTTCAAGCAAAATGAAATGTGATATGTAAATAGCCCAGGTATACAACGTGTTAATAAATTAGCGCAAAACCTCATACACCCCAACTGATTTATAACAAAATAAGTAAATTCAAACAATAATTTCATTATTTTGATAATTAAAATTTAAAGTAATTCGCCTTTTAAGTTTTGAGGCAAAAATGATTTGTTATTTTTTCAGCACTGAAAGAAAGCGCTAAAGTACTCATGGATACATTTTTATAATCTTGTCTTGGTAGTAAGTAGGGTTAGTGTGCCCGTGCGGTGGGTTGACATCGGGTTCAGAAATTTTTAATTTTTGCTAACAAATTATTTAATATTTTGAAAAAAATTACCTATGTTGAAACCATGATAATTCGATTCTGCTCAATTCTAAACAAACTACTTTCTAGTTTTGCGTTAATTCATTAACACGTTGTATACTATGACGTGGAAACGGACATAGGATGTACACATTACAAAAATCTGCTGCGAGAAACACCTACCTATGTAGGTATTTACAAATGAAAGCGTTGACATGAATAGAAAATGTTTTGGTTCCCGCAGGTCATGATGACTTCATAAACGTTTACATCATGAATGATTTCGATTGTGTTTTTCCTAAATTCTTTAAAAATAACCTCAACCCTCTGAGATGACAGTTAACGTTTATTTGGGTTAGGTAACCAAACATCTGCTCGTCCATAGCTAACTGATTGGTGAATAGCATGATAGAATGTGCAAAAGCAATGTGCAATGTTCTTTATCAATGCATCACACATTCGGTACACGTGACCTGAACATCGTCACAAATGAAATGTCACAATTAACCTTCAAGACGCCCGATACGATTCCTTTCCTAGTACCTACTAGTATATATCTACTGAATGTAGGTAGGTATATCCTATGTGGGTGTGTCCGTGTTGCAAACCTACTTTACCTCAACGGCTGGCGATTTCATCGTTATTTTCTGACCAACGACATAAATGAATAATATCGGTCTCTCTGTCTGCATGAATTTAGAGTCATGGGATTTTTTTAAAAATAGGTACCTACCACTAGAACTTTACTCATCCTTATAGGTAGGTACCTGATAGCTGATAGATAAATAATAACTGATGGGAATGTTATGAAAAAATACCTATACGTATAAAACCTATCAACTTATCAGCTTTATGTTTGTTGAATCAGTAGGTATATCAAAGACAAAGTGCAGTTTAGTATCAGGTATTATTGTGGTACTACTGTGCAATACTATACGTACCTAAGTATATACCTACTATTCATATGGTTATTTACGGTACTAATATACCTACATACCTAATTGCTTATACGTATACTTATCAATAAAATTGTCATAAACTGTGCTCCATTAAATGATTTTTTTTTATTTTTTTTTATTTTATTAACTGTAGGAACCGGATATTCAAATTTTTAATTTTAACGATACACATTTTGTAAAAACCCAATTTAACCATGACTAAAACTCTTTCAGACTAAGTATCCTTAATCATTTTCAATAATACCTAATTAATAACTACGCTGTTTTTGTTTTCCCTTTGTAATAACGGCTTAGTGACGGTGCTCACGCGCGCCACCGCACAAAATGGGGGTCAATTGGGAGTATTGGGACAAAACATTCACAAAAAACTTAATTGGCAATCATGAAGATACATTAGGCAGATGCTAGGCGATTTGCGTCAACTGTCAGCCTTAGCTTTGTTCAGTTTTACGTCACCGATCTGTAACGATAAGTGCATTGACGACTCTACCAAGGTTAGAAAAACAATAATGAGACCAAGTCACGCAATGGACACAAAAACCATCAGCTACATAAACATAAGCTGAAAGGTCGCTTCGCTATATAAACCTTTTAATCATGGAAATGGAAAATTTTTCCGTTTGGAATGAAGAGCTGATTTAACTGCTGAAAATAATTCGCCAACAAACAATTAGAACGCGTTACATTCAAAAACTACCTGCTAATAAGTGTTAACTAAATAAACACTGCATGATAAAAGTGTTACTTCTTGTTCCAATCACTTAATGACCTCCACGTATACCTACCTAGTACACAGACAAAGTTTCAGGCGCACACACATATGAAGACAGAGGCGTGTTCGTGCACATGCACTAACTGGGAATAGTCATACAGGAAAGCACACAAGGATATTCGCGTGTGCGTCGTACCAAGAATGCGATTCATTTGAAGGCGCCAGAGTATACACGTAAACCAGTCACCTGACCGTCTCGGCCACCCATCCTACAACCAAAATGGCTCTTCTGACTCTCCCTGGCATCCTATATTGGATCTTATACAAAATACATATGCTTGAAAATTTAATGCTATGGATTCTTCGTTGCATTGGCAACTCAGACAGGCCAGGAATGAGGATTTTCCAGTTCAAATATAAAACGCAGTATGATCTACACTGAGTTACGACAAAATCAACTTTGTGTTGTCTGATAAGAGCAGACAGTCGTGACAAACAAAATAATTAACAGTAATGAACATTTGAGCAATATGTTTTGTGACGTAAATGCCACACCTATATTATATGCCAATAGGGCAGTCAAACCGAAAACCCGGCCAAGTGAGAGTTTGATATAAGTCGGGTTCCGTGCTAATTTTTCTTGGCCAAGCTAAGGGCCACTAAGATAAGTTAACAGAGTTTTTTGGCGAAAGGCCACCCTAGCATCCATCCTGAAAAATAATTTTGTTGGTACCATCTTCCTGAGGGTGGGCCTGTGCCCTGCTGTGGGGCGAATAAATGCATGATGATGATGAGGGAAGGTACCAGCTACATGCTTTTCAAAAAGAAAAAACAGAAAATTATGATATTTTATGTTGTTTACTTCAAAATCTCTTCAAAGGTCCCAGAAAAACTGAAAATAATTTAAAGGGTCCAAAATTACAATAAACATTCATAGGTACCATAAATTTCTCATTCTCACTAATCAAAACTGTATGAGACTACTTTGTACAACATAAACATGACATGCATGACATCCATACTTTTTAATGCTAAAATACATTTGAAAACGTTTTAACACATGCCAGCTAAACATTTGATTAAATAACCAATAGTGAAATGTAAATTAGATAACTACATACTTAAATATGTAGAGGCTAAAAGTATAAATTCAGTAAACGATTATGGGACATATGATAGATAATGGAAACCCCAATTACTTTCAAAGTGCATTGCTGAAAGCGATCTACCTATAAGTGAGTCCGAAATAATGCACATATTAGTAAGAATATCTAATCTAACTAGTTATTACATAAACTCACGACCATGATCCCTTTCGGGGTGGCAAGAACCCTTGCTAAAACTACCAACTATATTTTTAAGCATCATGAAATTGTAGCAAGGTTCACCTTTATTGAGGATTTTTTGATGGAATGACGTATCAAGTGGCCTTTGACTCATAAAACTTATCCCTCAGTAACCTCCCCTCGTACGATACCGACGCCGACGGTAAAAAAGTAGGATGGTCAATTCCAAGCCGGAACCACACAGCAGTTGATGTTTTAAGTCAATTAAATCAAATGCATAAAAAAAAACAAAGCCATGGCGTCCTTTTTTGCGATCATTATACGTATTTATGTAAAGGCAAATGAGAACTTAGGTAAGTAATACGTCATGTTGCTCAACTTAAGCAACTTGAGCAGCTCAAGCTGTAAACCTCAAGGTAGGTACGTAGGTGCAAAGCACCTATCAAATCTAACAATGGAGCATAAATTTAAGTAATTGTGACCGACTGAACCCGTGTTAATTGATTTATTTTGGTTATATAAACAAAGTCAAGTATTGTAGAAACTTATTTTTCAGTAAAATAAAAGAAAAACAAAAAACAAGGGTTTGACCCCGACGTGATTTGAACACGCAACCTTCTGATCTGGAGTCAGACGCGCTACCGTTGCGCCACGGAGTCGATGTGTAGAGTACCGAAATTTATCTTCTAATTCGAAAGTCCGTATTGAAAACTAATATTTTTTTTCTTTGGTATCATTTTCGTATGTTCCAGTCTAGTTTTAGTTCTCCGTTTGAATACATAATTTTATTTTTACATTGTTGCAATAGTAGGCCATAATTTTATTTTTATCAGCTAGAGCTTAAAGCGCCATCTTTTGATACGCAGTCTTACTAGGATGTAACCAAGATCACCATTTTTGTTCTGCAGCATAGATGGCACTAGGCAAAATTAACTCGCGAACTTCTTTTTTTACCTGCTTTCTATATTACTAATTCGTCAAATATTGTAAGGGTCTCTCTGAAATTTCTGAATAAATATTTAATAACATAAGGTTCATATTTTTAGCAAAGTTTGAAGAAAATTGTCTTATTAGAACTAGACACACTAATTCAACATGTTTGCTACCAGCCCCTGTGGCCTAATGGATAAGGCATCGGCCTCCTAAGCCGGGGATTGTGGGTTCGAGTCCCACCAGGGGTACACAATTCTTTTTGTGCTACATAAACGTCGCTTGTTTTATCCTGCTTGCTTTTTTGTTGACTCCACTCGGGTAAAAAAAAATACTTATGAAGCTTCGATCCTGACAAACCTCTCTAGCTTCCTCCACATTCATTTAGTCCTTTCATGCATGCTCGTCGGTTTCGGACAGATCAGGAGTGCGATTTTTGAATTTCATTCGCTGAGTTTAGCAGTTGAAAATGTCAAAATTACTATGCAGACACGCCTTTCTACTGCTGATTTGACTTTCAAAAATCGCAGTATGATTTTTGAAAGTCAAATCAGCCGTAGAAAAATGCATATCTCCACAGTAATTTTGACATTTTCAACTGCTGAACTCAGCGAATGAGATTCAAAAATCGCACTCCAGTAGTGCCATAAGGCGCTGTTCTATTGCCATCGCTCGCGCGATCGATCACTCGTGGTATTTAACCTTAGGGATATTATAGGGATAGGTTCTATTTACCGATCAATGCACACAATCTATAGAGATAGGTAAGTGATTATAATTTATTTTTTAAGATAAAATAATGAGATTATCACAGAAAACAATAAATGCACCTTTTTATGAAAGTACGATATCACTGTAACCGCTGAACTTCTCAAGGAAAGACATCTTAAACCCGAATGTTGAATATAATAGCCAACTTGATGAGGAAGACGACAGTCGTTATCTGAAAATAATAATAATTATTATGCATTTATGCAAATTAACTACTCATTGTTCAATGTGTGCACACCCTAATGCAATATCCATTATCTGGTGGTCATTTTCAACGTGATCGTTATTTTCGCGAAGCCATTTAACGGCGCCGTGGCTTAGTTGGTTAAAGCGCCTGTCTAGTAAACAGGAGATCGGGGGTTCGAATCCCCCCGGGGCCTAGCTGAACTTGTAAGCTATATTTTTATTTTTTATTTTACTTACTTGCACATAAGTTGGAGGTGTTTACTGCAGATACCGAATAATGAATAGGAAGGCAAAATTCCGCCGTTGGACAAGGTGTAGTCAAGTTAAAAGAGTATATTTCTCGATCAGATATTGTTTGGCAGCTGTGTGACGATTCAGCACCACGCCAGGTGCATATCAGCAGACGACCTTGGCCACTGTTGCGAAACTAAAAAAAAAATCATATCTTGTAAAGCATGACCAGAAAAATAAATAAGGGCGAGGGTTTCGTACAACACCATCACACAACATTTTTTTTCCGGGACCTTTAGCGCGGGAGGGACCGACACACACTTGGCCGTTTTTTATTATTTATTGTTATACTATAGAGTATGCTCTATAATCACACTAAGTTTGAAGCTTGTATGTATTACCGTTTTTACGATACAGCGAAAAGAAAAAATGTTGATAAAAATTAGTTTCTTGTATGAGATCCCTTAATTTTTAAGTTTTTGACAGACAGACAGACAGATGGACGTGTGGACGGACGTACCACGTGCGCTTCCAGCAGAGGACACCCTACCAGCTAATGGCACTTGTGCCTTAATAATTTTTAGTTCTCTTTAGCGGAATGATGATTATCTTATACATAATTCAAAGGTAAAAATATAATCGGTTACTAAGATTTTAGTTGAAAATTCGGTATATTATTATCTCTACCACTATTCCCGACCGGTCACCATTCGGTTCGCGACGTGCGATTCAAGACATTGATGCAGTAGCGTAGCGAGGGGGGGCAAGGGCGGCACTTTACTAGGGGCGGCAAATTCGGGAAAAACATAGATTGATTGAGCTCTGTCTATACCGATTCGTAGAGCAGAGAAAAGTCGAGCTCGCTATAATTTTCTGTTTTAATTACTGTGTCTACACATAATCCAGAGTTCAGACAAAAGCTAAGAAGTGGTGCTAAAAAGTTCGAGCTTGCTTAACTTGATCCATAGGTGTAATGGTCGCCACACCGGACTGCCAAACCAGGGTCCTGGGTTCGAATCCCGGTTCGGTCATGGATGTTATATGTTTGTGCCGTTATTGTATGATTCCCATAACAAAAAGCCTAAGGCTTACCTTGGGATCATTACAATGTATGTGCCTGTGAGCGTTATTTATTTTATTTATTATTTATAGCTTTTACTTTGCACATATTTTGTAGGTAAAAAGCTCTGAAGTGCAATTTTTGAAAATCATACGAGCGACTTGGCAGTAGAAAGATGCATCTCCATAGTAATTTTGACATTTTCTACTGCCAAGTCACTCGTATGATTTTCAAAAATCGCACTTCAGGTTCTATCAGATTTGTATTGAGGAATCTTCGATCGATTTTTTCATGGATATATAAACCACAATACAAACCGAATAAATGTGCAAAAATTTCGAGCTCACTCACTCCTTTATTTTTTCTGTATATCTTCTTATAAAGGGGACGGCAAAATCGGTCTGTGCCCCGGGCGGCAGAAATCCACGCTACGCCACTGGATTGATGTACAGAAAACAGGGTGAATAATGTATTGTAAATAACGGTCGGACCCTATTAAGCCGCTCCCCATCTCACCCTATTACCTCGTTTGAATGGGATAAGAGAAATATGCAAAAAACTCACCTGAACAGAAATAAGCGGTTGTTGCCTTAAATAGTAGGGATGAATACGGTACAATCTGGCTCGACTCGGCAGCACAAAGTCTTCATATTCGACCTGGCTGTAGGTGGTTCCATTGAAAGGACAGTGAACCCCCAGTATACTAGTCGTAATTTCGCTTTTCACCAACAACGTATCAACTGTACTAATAACATCTTGCACGCTGTTTGTTGCAGTCTAAAACAAAAAATAGTCGTCAATGGGGAATTTTCGGAAAGGACATTAAAAGAAAAATAGTTCCCAGTAACTCGATAGATGGCGTTGGTGAAAGTAAAATAAAATAGTTTTTTTTTAATTTTCCTGGTTCTCCATAGTGTTTTATTTACTTTTTACCTTAAATTATTATCTCCGGACCCCTGTTACATTAACGCAATCTATCAAGGTATGTTAAACAATGTTTAATAGCTGTCAGAAGCAGAGCCGTGCGAATACAAAACTGCGCTCGGGGCGAAGTCTGATTTTGGCGCCCCATTTTTTTGTCACTTTGTCACTGCCAAGTCACTGTCTAGTGTCTAGTCCATAAAGAAATGACACGCTCCGCTAGGGCCTAGTGCTCAAACGTACCTATCAGGCATATAGGTACCTACGCCCTACCTACCTACGCCTATTGGCTATGTGCGAAGTGGGTGTTGGGAACTGTCAAGTCGATCGCAGCGCACGCAGTGGCAGAAATTTGTACTTTTCCCGGCGAAGCTGTGTCAGATTTGCTTGAATCTATGCAAATCCGCACACTCATTCTCAAATATCTAAACTAGCAAATACTAATACTTAAAACTTGGCAGGGATGTTTTTAAAAAAAAGATTTTTCGCAATTCAAAGGTGTGAAAACGGGGGTGAAAGTTTGTATGAGAATTTCGTAACAAAGAATGGGAATTTCAGCCAATTAGGTATTATAATATTTTTAATATCGACAATTTTGCTCATTTATTTAGTTTTTACTTTAATATAAAATAACAAACTTTATCCTAACATTTTATGTACAAATAATTCACGGGGCCGTGTTGCGCTAGATGGCGCTAGTGTTTTGCACATAGCCAATACTTAAAAGTATAACTCTTGTTTTCTATTTAACTCTCTGTGAGATTCGAGATAGGTATGAGAAGGAATCGCTCTTTCAATGATAAAAGTACTTACTTAGACCGAGATTCAGAGACGATTTTTAAGTCATAGTTCGAACTAAGTAGGTAGGGTCAAAAATGTATGGATTTTGACATACGGAGTTCGAACTAAGACTTAAACAAGTCTCTGAATCTCAGCCTTAGTTACTAATAATTTCGATTTTACTTATAATTTTAACTATTCGTGTGAATGTAGGTACAGTTAACATTCTCACCCATAAAACCATGTCAATCCTATTCCTATATACTTACTCACACAACAAACAATTAGGTGTCGTTTTTGTTTTCATATCAAATATTGTAAAATTATATGCATTAAATATCGACTAGGGTGCCTTTAGTTATTTCATGACAGTATTGCCCATCTTTTCTTCGTGGTATTGCCACTAGTTACATCCAAATCTTTCAAGCAAAGCGAGCTGAAAATTCGACAGAACTTTGATCAGAATTGTATTTTGAGTAAGTTGCAGCAAAATTTTAAATATGGATCTAGCAAAACGATCTCAAAATTGTTTAATTATAGGACTTGGATGAAGCTATGTATGCAATATAATAGTAAACATAGAGAACAGAGTGAGTGAACCGAGCTCGAAATCTCTCATCACTATGACTAGAACTCTGTTTATTTGTATTTTGCATTTATTTGTATTTTTTTGCACGGACGCATTATCGTAACTGTGATTGTAACTCTGCGGGTCTATGTATGTTATCATAATGAAAAGAGAATTCAGAGCGAGCGAAGCGAGCTCGAAATTTTTTCACTATATGTCTAGGCTGTGGCCAGAAAACTGTCTGTCTGTAGACTCGGTGTGTTTATGAAGGTGCAATGGTAATAATACCAACTAGAGCGAGGATAGTTCAAATCACTTAAAAAAAGCGCTGCCTACGGTTAAATTGAAGAATTTAAATTAATAACCTGGAGCGAGCGAAGCGAGCTTTTATTTTTTTTTACTTTTAGAATTAGAAGTCTAATCCTGATAGCACAAAAAAGTATATTTTTTTATAAACCTTATTAGAATTTGGAAATGCACCTTTGGATCCCTCCGCTCCTTCGTGCCTCTGGCTATTCTTAATTTCTTTGGGCAAAAATTTCCTCCAGGCCCTTGACCTGGCCGCCCTTATCACTTGCCCATTTTGCCCTTAGGAGAATACGCCCCAGCGGGGCTAGTACGTCAACCCGCGATATCGTGATATAGCGCTATCACGCTTCCGCTCTCTTTCTATTTGCGCGCGAACAAACGAGATAAAAGACTAAACTTGACAGATGGATGTGTTAAATGTCACAATTGTGGGTTGCCTACTAGCACCAATATGGATGCGGATACTGGTTACTTTGGGTTTTCGGATAGGATTCAGACAACTTTCTTAAAAGTACAAAGTGCACTACAATAATTATTTTCAACAAATTAAAATAACTTCTAAGAAACAAAGACCGTTTGATTTGTAGTAAAAAACTGCAGTGTAGTAGTGGCACCGTCGCCGCATATAATGATGAATGACAGACAAGGCAAAAACAACAGCAAAAACTAAAAGCGGCTTCCAAGACAAAACAAAAGAAATTACTTTTTACTTCTTACTAGCAAAGCCAACATCTGGGAGCCGTGCCGTGTGAAGGCGGTTAAGTATAAGGGCTATAAAATATTTGACACTTCTATTGTACGCGCCCACCATCGAACTCAGATGGGTCGGTGCATACAATGCGTTTCGGGAGCCGATAAAATGTTATGGTAGATAGCTAAAGATTTAGATACTTAATTATTTAATGGTGTGTAGTTAGTAGGTAACTACTATTTAGCGTATTTCCTGGTATTCGGCCTCTGAATTAATTTATATAACACTTTTTAAAAATTTTGCCTATGCTTCATCATGATTTTGGCGCCCCCCTGGTTAAGGCGCCCGGGGCGGGCGCCCCCTTCGCCCCCCCCTTCGCACGGCTCTGGTCAGAAGATAGCCCATTACGCAAAACAAAAAAAGATTATAATTGTGTATAATTTATTTACTCTATGATTATAATTAGCAATGGGTTTTATTTTTACTTACCGTTAAAAATAACTCTGAATAATCCAAATACTCATTGTTAATGTTCTGGAACTCGGTTAAATCTCTGGATGCGTAAGCGAAGTATACATCAAAATATGTGGTTCTGAGCGTGCTCATGAGTTCTCGAGCGCGCTCGAGCTCGCTCGCCGAGGGCCGGTCGCTCGGGCTCACCATTAGAACGACAGTGCTGGGCCCAGCGCTGGCCTTGTTCTCTCCGTCTTGTAACGTCTTGTTCAAAGAGTACTGGATAGTGGTGGATATGATACTCGGTACGCTAAGACGGGTAGGCCCTATAATAAAAAGAAAATACTTAACGGAAATAATTTGATAGGTTAGATTACATAAGTGGCCTCTAGCCAAAAGAATATCTTCGAGACTGTGTTTAAACTTTTTTAGTCTTACGGGTAGTGTATATTTTCTTTGCTTACGGTCAGTCGCAGAAGCGCTCATTAAATTTAATCCTCCATTAAATCTCTTGCTGGGACTTTTTGTCTTGTTGACGTAGTAAAAACTAGCAAGAGATTTAATGGAGGATTAACTCTAATGAACGTTTCTGCAACTGAGTGTTAGTAACAAAAATTATAGCAGAACATGATAGCAAAATGGTAACGTACATTGATCTGTAAAGTTGCTTAAATGCGAAAATACAGTTGTTAGATTCTCAGAGGGCGGCACTATCCATTGCCCTGTATTGCCGTGAAGTAATCCAAGTGTACTGCGTTGCAGGTCAAGCTCAAGGGCGCCGCCTACCCACCTGAAGAAAGAAAACAACAATTTTGAAATAGGTACTAAATTACTTTCTCTAGGTTTCGTCAAGCAACGGGTAAAGTGAAGTTACGATTTTTGTATTATTGTAGCTTCGTGTATCATAGTACTTAGAACTTAATAGCTCCTGACCTTATTACCCAACGACATACCGACTCGACAGAAGAAAATGCCTACTAAATGGGTACCACATACAGGTACCAGTATGAATTAATGAACGATTTATTTAATTTTACTTTGTTATACATCCACCCACTTATTATTGTTCTGAAGTTTCAGAATATCTCTGACTACCCCCTCTGGGAATATAGTCGTGAGCATATGCTTCTTCTTCTTCTTCTATCGAGTCGATGGCAAGTCATTTTAAATTTTTTCAGACCAGTATTTCGCCACACGGATAGCACTGCCGCATGCCAGCGGCAGCGTCCATAAGCTCCGTTCGCGTGCAGGTGTCAGGGCAGGATATGAGATGGGTGTGGGGCAACACCGCACTCACAGTGGAAGCTAGACCCGTCTAGTTATCTTTACTCCGGCCGACCTGAGTTCGGAGTCTATTTAAGCACCTCCAAATCGGCCTGGGCAGCTCATGTCCTGGAGCATTATGCTTATGTACTTTGTTATACATTAGACTCAACTTACGACATAAACTGTTCCACGTCATAGCCCTTCCAGGAGGCGTCGGTCGCGACCACCAGGTCCATCACCGGCAGGCTGTAACTAAGTTGACATGTCCGCTGATTTTCGCGCAGTAATGTCGCTGAAATGTTGTGTAACTTTTACTTTGTGAACTAGAATCAGTGTCAAAAATACTGTTAAGTATTTTATTTTTCTTCCATATTCTTATAATAATTGTAATTTCAGCCTTGTGGTTTTCTGGTTTTCTGTTTGAAATAGCACAAACCCAGATGGTATCGTTAGAGGCGACTTAACATTTCAGGTATAGTATCATTAATGCCCACACCTTGTGTCTACCGGTTAGAGTAACTGCATCCGACCGTTCCGACCCCTCTGATCGTAATGACGAGGAGAGAGCTGTTTTGGTTTATCTGTGTTAAACGAGACGAGGTCCTGCGTACCTGACTGATTCTTAAGAGGGTATCGGACTAATATATTGAATTTGAAATCAAATAAATAGATAGGTACCTTAAAATATGTATATCAATAAACGATGGTCCACTTACGAATATAATTCACGAAAGCCGTCTGCGCAGCGTCGGCAAATCTCTCCATTTCTTCAACCGGAATGTAGACAGTTATCTGACGTAACGATAGAATATGAGCGAATCTTGTGGTTTGTGTCAAAAGATCGGTACTATTGAAGATACTGCTGAAGAGAGATTGCCTGTTACACGCTTTTACAGTGGGGTTGAAGGAAACACCCTCGTTCGAGTAGTACATGTCTATAACCTGCGCAAGCCTCAGAGTGCGTCTCTGTTCCACCCAGCCAGGTACATGGTGCGCTAAGATGAGACCTGTAAATCAACTTTTAAGTAAGTATTTATATAACGCAAGATTTATTTGAGCTTTTTCCATCATTTCACATCCTATTACCTATTATCAAAGCATGCATCATTCATTTTAATAATGTAATTATGACGAACGGCCCGATAGGTCAGTCGGTTATGAACCTGCCTGCTGCGCTGAAGGTCGCGGGTTCGAATCTCGTAAGGGGCAAATATTTGTATGATGAATAGGTATGAATATTTGTACCCAAGTCATGGATGTCTGTATCTATATGTATTCTATATCTCTAGTCATCACAATACAAGTCCAGGCTAGATTCTGGAACTATAAATGTGACTAGAGAATGTGTGACAATGTCCAAAATATGTATTTAACATCTTTTATTTTACCGTCAATTCCAGCTAAAATTTCTGCGTCAGTAAAGTGCCAGTCGACAGTTGAAGCATTTTGCGTGATCAAGTAATGACTCCGAGGCAAAAGTGTGTCATTCCAACGGTTATTACTGCCTATGGCCATCCTCTGAGGCGCGGCTCCTACTCTTGGTCCTTGGTTTATTACCACTTCTGACAAATCCCCTGGAAAATAAAAAGTGGATCGAGGATGATACCGCTTCTACGATTGAGGACACGGACACTGTCATATATCTACATATATCGTACCAAACTTCATGTATTTCTGCTGCGCAGCGGAAACACAGGATCATAAAGTTCGGTGCTGCCTATTTCCCTCTTACTACGTAGGTACCGGCCAGTACCGGCATTTTCAAATATATTACTGATTATTTATAAACATGTTACAGCCATGTTGTGCTATTTCAAATCAAATTAAAAATTGTAAAATTAAGTCTCGGACGGAACCTAAACCTGCAACGAAGCTACCGAACCTACTGGGTCAGATTCTACAACCTATTCCGTCTTAAGGGATGTGGCGCCATCTACTGGCGTTTTTACGTACCCGCAAGTGTAGCCACCCAAATATTACTAACTTCTGGACTAGCAGTTTGCCTTTGACTTTCCTCTCCTTCTAGAGTCTCTATATTGTCAAACCACTCCTGCTTAGCTGAGACCAGCAAAGGTTCAGCGACATCTTTGAAAAGGTTCGCGTTTAAAATGTCTGTGACCGAGACTGTCTGGGCTTCGAGTGAGGATGCTATGGCTGCTATGAGAGTGCCGGGAGCGATGGTTCCCCAATCTGTGAGAACGACGCCGTCTTCTATTGGGCATCTGCTATGTATCCTGAAATAATTTTTTATCTTTAAAATAGCTATTAGAAGCAAACATAGTTTATAGCACTAAAATTATTATGAACTTTGTTCGATCTTGCAACCAACTGGTTTGCTTAGGATAAAATAGTCGTCTCAGGTTAAGCTTTTGAAATTTAACAGTAAAGTAGGTAATACTTCTGAAATACCTATTACCTAGGTATCTATCTTCTAATATCTGCCGGATAGATTTGTCGAAATTTATCTGCCGGTATTATTGTACCTAATTGGTGTTTAATTCTGATCCATGTAGATTAATAGAGGTATCTAACTCTACGAATATCTAACTGAAAAAAGAAAATTATGAATGAACTTAAAAGTAAATAATTTTGCTGACCTACTGCTTCCTTCAGTGACCATACTCTGTCTTTGCTCCGCAGACCTGGGACACACTACGTTCTCGTCTCCCCTCTCCCACTGCTGCACCGCCGAGCTGATCATTCGATGCAGAAGACACTTTTCCTCCAATAGGAGGCTCTCGTCAACCTCCAGTTGGTTCATACTTGGTAGCAGCAGGTCCATGAGGAGTTTGTACTTGTGGAACTGGAATGCTGATGCTCGGTAGGGTAGAACGAATTCTGTTTCGGCGACATTGGCTGCTCGCTCTATGCCATCTAGACGTAGGCTAGAATTTTAAATAGATTTGAGTGAAAAAAAGCATTATCAATACCTATTGAAATCTTGAGAAGTATGAGATCATTTAAATGTGGAGAATTTAGTTTGTTATAATAGCCTGTAGGGAAAAGGTCTGTGGGGAACTACTACAGATGTCCAGCACCCACAAGTTATAGCAAAGATGCCAACAGATGACGATTCCGTCGCTCACGGAAATATGCTCCATACAAAGACAACGTTCATCGTAAATACGTAACTCGTAACCATACATAAGGTTCACAATCGAATGCGAGACATGAATCGCGCAAGAGAAATAATCACAGAGATTCGATACATATACAAGGTCCAACTAAGAACTGTTGGACCACGGCTGGTCCCCAGGCATCACACCTAGCCTTGCGGAAGTACTTCCCTTTTCAATGGAGAAACATTCCCAAGTAGCACCTCCATAGGCCTCACGAATAAGGTTGAGATGGAGTGGACCATACTCCACCAAGCGGGCC
Organism: Agonopterix subpropinquella; assembly: GCA_922987775.1. NCBI lineage: Eukaryota > Metazoa > Arthropoda > Insecta > Lepidoptera > Depressariidae > Agonopterix > Agonopterix subpropinquella. The sequence goes on along the minus strand of OV277697.1, from coordinate 14,742,324 downwards.
TAGTAGGGATTGTTGGTGTGAAGATATACAGTATGATGATAGATGTACCACCTTCCATCCTTTGCCGCTATTGGCTAATTGTTTTCTTTTCGCTGTGCTACAGCACGACCTGCACTGGTAGCATGCCAACCCGCGATAGCCGTGATACGGCTATATCACGTGTTGTATCTCGTTCGTTCGCGCGCAGATAGAAAGAGAGCGGAAGCTTGATAGCGCTATATCACGCTGGCATACTAACCATGCAGGAGAATCAATCTGCGTTTGCGCATACCAGACCCTTGTCGTCGTCGTCGTCGTCGTCCCGTCACCCCCCCCCCCCCCCCTCAAAACTCGAAATCATTTAGTAGGTGTAACCAAAGAGTGCAAAGTCGCGTTTCGCGTTTCCGTAGGCCCTATAGTGAAAGTTGTTCAGTTTGATAGTCGGGGCAGTAGCGTAGCGAGGGGGGGGGGGGCAGGGGGGCAAATGCCCCTGGCGGCACTTTAACAGGGGCGGCAAATTCGATGCGCATGCTCGCGCATGCTCGCGACTGCTCCCGTCGCCGCGAGGAGCATACGCGAGCATAATCGAACAGACGCTGAAGGGATTTAATCACTTGCAAGCTATTTTCAACTTTATTTCAATGGAAATAGAGTTCATTATCAATTGAATCAATGAAACCTGCTCGCGCATGCTCGAACAGTTTTACGCTGGGTGTGCGCTGACCCTAAGTCTTCGCAGAAAGATAAGGGAGCGGCAAAATCAGTTTTTGCCCCGGGCGGCAGAAAACCACGCTACCTACGTCACTGAGTCGGGGTTCACTCATTCACCGTTTTTCACTATTTTCGAGGGTCACTTGCATAAGGTGCAACACCCTGTATAAGGTGCAACAAAATTAGCTGAAACTATTTTAAGGGGATGATCAGACCATCAAACAGACAACTTTATTTATGGAACCAAAACCGAAATAGCGAAAAATAAATCAGCTGGATGAGTGCGATTTTTGAAACTCATTCGCTGAGCTCAGCAGTTGAAAATGTTAAAATTACTATGGAGATATGCATCTTTCTACTGCTGATTTGACTTTCAAAAATCATACTTCAGGAGTGCTATTTTTTAAAGTCAAATCAGCAGTAGAAAGTTGCTTATCTCCATACATTTTCAACTGCTGAGTTCAACGTATGAGATTCAAAAATCGCACTCCTGGTCCATCATCAACATCCCCAAATAGTTTCATTTTTGTTAGAGATCTTATATTGAAATTTTACACTCAATAAAATACCGAGATAAAAATATGAATGTCCCTAATGTTATTTGCCTTAGTTGACAAAAAGTTCATTGTAATGTAGGTAATCAATAAAACTAAACTTTCTCTCAACAGGATAGGACCATAAAACTTCAAAACAAACCTTCGAAGCAAAGCAGTGCTAAACATCCTCATATCTAGCTGGTTATTGAGTTCCAATTTCCTGATCAAGGAGAGGAGTACATCGATGCGCCGAGGAGCTCCCAGGGCAGGCCCGCCGCCGCGGTAGCATTCCAGCAAGTGGTTCGGTATGCTTGGCAGAACCACACTGTCGCCAACTTTAAGAAACCACTCTGTTTACATCAACGTTCGAATCTGATAAAGCGAGTACATACAACGGCAACGTGTTAATGAATAAACGAAAAACTAGAAAATAGTTTGTTTAGAATCGAGAGCAGAATCGAATTATCAAGGTCTCAAAATAGTTTTTTTTTTTCTTCAAAATATTAAATAACTTGCTTGTTTTACTGAACTCGATGTCAACCCACCGCACGGGCTCACTCGCCAACTTACTACCAAAACAAGATTATAAAATGTATCCATGAGCTTGAGCACGCTAGCGCTTTCGTTCATTGCTGAAATAATAGCAAATCACTTTTGCCTGAAAACGTAAAATTGGAATAACTTAAAATTTTAATTAATAAAATAATGAAATTATTGTTTTAATGCAAATATCTCGTTATAAATCAGTTGGGGTGTATGAGGTTTTGCGCTTATTCATTAACACGTTGCATAAAAAAGTAAACATAGGTATACTTACAGCATAATAATATAATAAACAAGTAAAGTCTCTTCATGTTGTCACAGAAACTAATTCATAATAAAAAATTAGATTAAAAATAAAAGAGAACATGCATTGTCGCGCCCTAGTGAGCGTTAGCATGATCACCAGTAGGTAATCAGATAAGATAATGCGGCGTACGTTCCGTGAATCATTGTGAAAGAAATTATCTAGTACTTAGAGTACCTATAAATTTTAACATAAAAGGCAGCAAAGAAATGAATATGTTAAAAATATATTTATTTCCTTTCATGATTAGTTAAGTTTTTAAAAGCAGGAGAACTAATACAATTTACTTTTCAAATTTAAAAGTATTTGGTACAGGTCGGTAGGTGTTCAAAACAGAATATTTTCAATTGGAATTAATTATTACCCCTCCTCACTATTTTTAATAACTGAATATTACAAATATTGTGTTAATTTTCACACTTCTTTTCCTAACATCAAGTCGTCCTTATTTAATCATTCAAACAATTATTGTGCAAACATCTTAAATACAACTACATTGTTATATACACAAAATAAATTACTTGCATCTCACGCAAATTAATAGATAGGTAACATAATCTAGGTACAATAAAAAAATCAATGGAAATGCATTTACCCAAACATAGTAATAATAAGTATTTACAGATTAAGAAACCTTAAAGTACAATAACTTTGTTCTGACTTGTATCACATCTAATTGAACGTAATTACTTCTTAATAAATGCAGTTTACATTTAAATTGTCAGGATTCCAATAGAATAGTCACAAAACAGTTATTATCGAAGCACTAATTTTGCTGGTTTCCCGTCCACTAATCTTGAGGATCCGTGTTTTAGTGTAAATTCTCTCTTAATGTATGCAAACAGCAAATCAGTCAAAAGGAATATTTGAGCCGTAGCAAAGGAGAGTGTTACTCCAAAGAAGAAGTTGGCGTTAGCAGATCCAGAATATATCCAGAGATGCCAAACAGCTGGACCGAGGGCCGATGTGATCACAAAGGTGCAGCCCACTATAAATTTCTGTTGCATGACTGAAACAAAAACAATATTATAATTAAAATATCATATTTTCAATTTATATTAAAATTATAATGCATGTAAAATGTTATTAACAAAAAGGGACATCGTTAACAGTTTTCCTAGGTGCTATGCTAGGTTCTGTTCAATGGAATTATTTGTTTCTTTTCAAGTTCAAATGCATGGCACATAACAATAGTATAGTTTTACCAACCCTTAGAATATTATAGTGGTACTTCACATACTAGGCCTATTTGAAAACAACACACATGACAAATCCGCATTTCCTGGTGTGCACCGGTTTTCGATACACATAAAAGGGGTGAAATAGGCAAAAATGCAACCAAAACATCTTACTGGATCCCAGTTTTTATTATAGTTGTATTGCCTATTTTCATGAAGAAACACATATTTGTCATGTGTGATATTTGTCAAATAAGCCATGTGAAGTTAGTTAGCTGCACATTTATTTCAGTCGCCGAGTGCCAGCGTTAGATACTTAATTATTTAATATAGTTACCTAACTTTATTAAAAGACTTTGATTTAAACTTACATGTGAACAAGTGTTTCCACATTGGCAAGAGAGCCAAATAAAATCCTACATCACCGATGCAGGGGTACGATCTGAATATAGTAGAGAGTGCTATCAAAACAGTAGCAAGGAGCACCGGCTCCTTCTTGAACCTCAGAGTGAGCGGGACCACATACAGCGCCAGAGCATTGATTTGGAACGCACACACAAACAGCAGCCGGAAATGCTCAAACATTTCAGTGAAGAAGTACCAGAATAAACCTATGTTCGGTTTCAGGTCTGGCACTGTCAATCTGGAAAAGAGACATGTTTTTTATTTAAATTATCTTAGAATCAAACTAATCACCCAATGGCACCGCAGAGAAGGATAAAGAAAGAGAGGAAGACCACTGAGACGATGGGGTGATGATGTCTGAATAAAAACTATTATAAAACTGTAACAGAAGTGTGTCTGTACATTGAAGATATTTACAAAAAAAAGATTACAATATGGTTTTTAGATGTCCCTGATTCCAAATCACCAATTTTAGGATTTTTTGTCTGACATAAAATCTGGTATATAATTTATGCGGACGAAGTTGTGGGTAAAACTAGTAATCTGTACTATTATAAAACTGTAAATTAAAAAAAATTATGTTTGTTTGTTTTTTGATCGAGCATCACATGAAACTACTGAACCGATTTTGATGAAACTTTGTTTGTTTGATAGCTTATGATGTCTTAAAATCTGACAAGTACCTATATAATTTGTGTGGGCGAAGTTGCAGCTACACTCTTATAATATAATAAAATAGAATCAAATTAGAGTTGAACCTCATCTGGCAGCACTGCATTGCCCTTTTCTGTCACTCAGGAACGTCATTTGCTGGAGCAAATAAGATAGACGGAACGTGATCGTGCACGGCGTTGCTGCGGCGTGCTGTTCCGTATATCTTATTTGCTCCAGCAAATGACGTTCCTGAGTGACAGAAAGGGATGGAGCGAAAGAAAAAGGTGATGCGGTGCTGCCAGATGAGGTTCAACCCTTAGACTTTACAAATCACAACGAAATAAACTTACATGAATCCATAAGTGTTGTAAACATATTGGTATGAGCCTTCCATTATATATGCTGAAATATAAATGTAGAAGCCCCAAAACAGCACAAAGAACAACAGAGTTCTTATATAGGAGCATTTATTGCAGCCCTCGTTAGCATCGGCTAATAAAATGGCAATTGGCACTATGAGTAGCACAGGGTAAAGGGCCTGGTGAGTCGCCAGTGCTATAATTGCACAGGCGAGCATCCTGTACCCGTTCAAAGCGCTGCATAATGATGCAGCCACCAAGAAATTCTGAATAACAGTCGTTGTCATCCCAACACAATTCAGTACAGAGTAAGGATTGAACAAGTAGACAGATAAAACATATTCTGATGATTCCTCTAGCTGTGAATCACTCAAGAGCATTGTCTTAGACTCTTCTGATACTTGGTTCTTCATTCTCTCTTGAGACTCTTTGAAAGTTCGTGTAAAGGCTTTCGAAGTTTTGTAAAGCAGGTGGGCCGTTAAGAGGTCCAGTAATGTGAATAGAACCGGTAACAGGGTAGGTACATTCTTGAGCAGGTAGTGGAAGAATACTAGCATGATCGGAGACTCGTGGAAAGAATCACCTTCGTAAGGGTTTATATTATAATCGTAAAGATAAACGCCTTCGACTAACCTCTTCCATGAGTTCAGAGGCGTTGCTATTTCAACTCTGTTAGCTATCGTTTGCCAATAGTCTATGTGAATAAGCCAATATCTAACGAACCCAGCCACTAAATACTTTAATAACACAGCCATGTTTACGGAATTAATACAATATTTCAACTTTTTTGGAAATAAATAAATAATCGCCGATTTCGGTTTGTTTCTGTGGTTTGTTTGACATTGACTTGTATAATGTACTCTTCAGTGTTGCCAATGCAAATTTTTAGGCAGCCGTGTACATTAGGTAAAAAAGCCGTGTTTATAGGGAAAAAGACCAACGGTGGGCCGTGTCACTGCTTAAAAAAGGAAACACTTTTCAATATTAGCCAAAGGGTGCTGTTTTAAGGTTTTTAACGTTAATTAAACGTTTGCAAATTTTATCTATTTGTGTGGAAAACAATTTCATCTCATCTGTTTTTTACTCACAGAGCAAGAAAGAGGAACAAAACATACCGTAGACAACTTAGTTGCAATGTTGGCATTCGGATTCGGAATTCGATACAGTACACAGTCGAACCATACACTTATTTATAACAGTCTAATACTCTTAAAGTGTTTTTTTTATAAATAAATTATTCAATTACCGTAGAATTGGCGAAAAGCCGTAGAATCTGCTACGGCCACAGGGTTGCAGCCGTAGGCCGTGGATTTTGTAATTTTTTGGCCTGAAAGCCGTAGAACACGGTAATTGCCGTAGCATCGGCAACACTGGTACTCTTTGACATTGACGTAACGTGACAGATTAGGGCTGCCACCCTAAAAAAATCGATTGGGAGCTAAAACTGTGAAAAAAGCGCTGGATTCCTTTTCGCGGCTTAAAAAAGCGCTAGATTCAGCGCTATATCCATATCACATAAAAAGTCCTATAAAGTTCTCTAAATAGTCTTATCAGCATTTGCGAAACAAATTTTTTAGTCAAGTTAAGTCAATCAATTCGTAAGTCGCTTATAAAATTAATGATCACACTTCAAATAAGCGTTCGTATTTGAAACTCTAGAACACTGTACGCTCTATGGACATGTTTTGACCACAAAATGCTATCAATATTTATCATATTCCAATAAAAAAAACATAAAATATAGCATATTCAAACACCTATAATGATTTCAAATATTATTGATTAACGCACTTCCCCGGTTTGGAAGGGTGCGGGTTCAAGTCCCGCCCGAGACTGAATTTTTTAATCTTTAATTTGGTACCAATGATGATGCTTTATTAAGAGCTAAACAGCGCTAGATTCTCCGCGAGGCGCTAAATTCTTAGCTACGGCGCTAAACATACAAAAAAAGCGCTAGATCTAGCCCCGAAAGCGCTAAGGTGGCAGCACTGGACAGATTTGTTGCTGTTGTTGTATTTTGCCATTCCTTAGATAAAGGACCATGCCCATGCAGCCAAGTCTGTTTTTGTCTTTTCTCATAAATCCATTATTTTATAAAAGGCACTATGTGCCAGATTTGTGTTAGTAAATCGTTATTTTTCCATATTAATGTTATTTCTGGGGTTTTTTCTTTTCCATGTGTCATTTCCGAGATGATGTTCAATAAATTTTTGTCCAATACTGACAGGAATCCGTTGTCTTCAGCAGTTTTTTTTTCATCATAACTTAAACCACACTTAGGCTGAGATTCAGAGACGATTTTTTAAGTTACACACACCGTCATGCGCGCGCGCTTACTTGCGCAGTCCAGGGCCTCAATTGCGCAGTTTTATACGGTTTTGGTTTTGGTTTAGTTTTGGTTTAGATTTGGTTTAGATTTGGTTTAGCTGAAGTAAAAAAGCTATCGCGATATTTTTTCTGAACGGTTAAATCGCACAATACAGAAAATTCGATCGAACGGACATCATTTTTTCTAAACGGTTAAATCGCACAATACAGAAAATTCGATCGAACGGACATCAAACGTTACGCCAACGTATCTTCCGAAATAAAGCTAAATCGTTACCGTTAATATAATTTGCGCGATACGAATTGTGCATAACGTAACGTTCTTGGTTGTGGTTTTGTTTTGGTAGTATCGTTCAAACTTAGGGCGATTGAGGCCCAGTTTGCGCAAGTAAGCAGCTGAAAAACATTAGCAGGAGTCACAGCTTTAAACCTACAATTTTTGTTTCCCGCGCAAAACTTCTTGTTGTTGTTGTTTAATTATTCTTCCACTCGGAAAGGCAAAGGTATCTAGCCCATACAACCGGAAGCTAGAGCTAGAGCTCCCGCCTAGGGAGTATTATTCCTAGAGCTAGAGGAAGCACGCCGCCAAAATCAATATGTAGCACCACTGCACCATTGACGTACACAAAAATTTTTCTACGTACCATACATACCTATGCCAGCTCCCGAGTTAACTTGAACTCATACCTATGCCAGCTTCCTGCTTTGCCTAAGAGGGAGGTTACACGCTCAGTATTTCGTCATTCTGGTCCATCAGTCTGGTCACGTTTATTTGATTTGAAGGGAAACTGATATACTAAAGCACCATGTTAGTCGGGTCAGTCTCTAGTCAGTTTCCCTTCTAATCAAATATACATGACCAGACTGATGGACCAGAATGACGAAATACTGACCGTGTAACCTCCCTCTAGGTGGCCATTCTGTTTGTAGTACCTATTAGGTACCTACAGGGTACCTAGGTATTGTATTGTATACAATTATGTATTCAATGCTCAAGGGAGAATTTAGAGGAACCTATTAAGAAGCACATACAGCAGGCACATCACATGCGTTTGAGCTGGATGGCGCGTGCGCTTACGCCATCTTGTTTCTGTAATGAACATTATAAGATGGGATGGAACATGGAAGTGCAAAGTAGGCGTGGAACGCGTGTTATGCAATGATTTGCATAACATGGTCGTTAGGCGCGCGGCGTAGTGCGCGCGAGAGGGCAATAGTACGGCAGTACCATAGTAACATCCAAGATAATAGGGGATCGGACAGTCCGGGACAATTAGTCAAATTAGCAACTTTTAATCGAACGTCAAAACACGCGCGATGTATGAAAAATTGTACTAAATACCCCATAAACATATTATACTACGGTAGGTAGTATAATAATGTCTATGAAATACACACAAGTGACGTCATCAACATTTAATTACTTTTTATAGTTCATCATATTATTAAAAATTAAGTTAAAAATAGTATTAACATACTAAATAATTACACTTCTAGGCAGTAGATTTAACGATTATTTTTTAAAAATCTTTATCATGTTTTATTTAATAGCTGTGCCAACATCTGGACAAAAATTTTCCCAAAATCCCTTTATTGGCATCGGTGCTAGTAATTGGATTTTTTGAAATATTATCAACAAGCTAGTTTTGTGGGTGATTTGTAATAGTTTTCATTAAATTATTGTTTCCCCATCAAACATTTTTGCCCTTAATAGTAATATCCAAATGTTAGCCCATAGTAGTCCTAGTCGTTATGAAATCAAAGCTGCACTTTGGGATGGAAGCAAGCCGCTTTGCACAGTGATAGTAGGGACCAAAATAAGCGATTTGACCCGCAGCAGCGCAACTTTCATCCCTTAGGATAATAGAGGGCGCCACTTCATTAATAAAAACTTTGAAAAATTCTACAAGCCAAACGGCTTCACCGATTTCTATTATTAATGTGTCAATCGAAAGAATATTTATTAGTTTATGATAAAAAAAAATAAAAAATAAAAATATCTATAATGGCTGCAAAAAGCCATGCATTTTTGTAAATTTTTTAAAGTTATTTTTCCGTTTTTTCTTAATAACATTAAAAAAATGTATGAATTGGGTATATTTTTAATTATTCACATTGTTAATAAATCAATAACAAGTTTAATAAAAAAACTGCATGTCAATATCTTTAATAGTTAGGAAAATATTTAAGATTACATTAGCAGGTAAGGCGCGCCCCAGTCTTAGTAATTATGCAAAAATTACTCAATTTGGTACTGGAAGCAAGCCGCTTTGCACAGTGATAGAAAGGACTAAAATAAGCAATTTTACCCGCAGCAGCGAAACATTAATCGTTTAGGATCACAGATGGCGCCACATATTTTATTATTAATCATTTATTTCAGATCACATGAATCCATAGAATTGTTAGTAAAAATTTCTTAGAAAAACCTATGTTAGTATAGTGAACATACAATTCATTACATTACATTATTACTATCAACTTCAATTGAATTACAAGTTTTACTTATGTATATAAAATTATAATTGAATAGAATTGAATTAAATTGAAATAAATTATATTGAATTATTTAAACCACACATACATCTTTCATTTTATCACCAGGCTCACCCAGTATTTCAGGATGGAACAATCCACCTTTTCAGCGATTACCTTCAGGATCCTGTTGCCGCTGCCACGCACTCTACCCATAAGGGATGACACTCTCTTCCGTCTGATGGCATAAAAATCGTCAGTGCGTTCTTCCGCGAACATCCCTGACGCACTGCAGAATCGAGGCAGCCCCAACAGTATCCTGAAGGCATTATTGTATTGGACACGAAGGGCATTGTAGGCTCTTTGAGTGTAGTTCACCCACAGACTGCTCGTGTAGAATACTTGACAGAACGCCTTAAAAAGGGTGATTTTAACTTGCTTTGTACAACGAGCAAATCTGCGGGCCAACATATTACTACGTACCGCCAACGCCCTCCGTTCACGCTCAATATCTAGGTCGTCTTTCAGGTCATCAGTAACAATATGTCCCAAATATTTAAATTTACATACTCTATTTAAAATAGTGCCATTGAGTGATAGAGGTGGCACATAGCTGGGACCCTTGCCACCTGACCGGAAGACCATGACTTCACTTTTCGTCGAGTTGTACTTCAAACCGTGAGCTCGCGCATATTCCTCGCATACGCTCATCAACTCCCTAAGACCGTTGATCGAGGGGCTCAGCAGAACCATATCGTCTGCGTAACTGATGTTATTGACGCTTACACCATCTATGTGGCATCCTGTGTGCATATTGCTGAGCTCCTCGACCAGGCCATTCACATACAGGTTAAAGAGCGTGGGCGAGGACACTCCACCCTGCCTCACTCCACACTCCAGTCCGTACGCATCGGAGAGTGTGTTGTTCCATTTTACATAATTGATTTGATTGTTGTACCAATATTTAAAAACTTTGATTAATTCAGGTGGTAGACTAGTTTTCTCTACTTTCTTCCACAGCACGTCATAAGACACCAAATCAAAGGCCTTCGATAGGTCTAGGAAGCATGCATACACTGGTGTTTGTCTCTCTGTGTAGTACATGACAGTGTGCTTAAGACTCAGAATTGCCGTCTCGGTAGAGACTCCCTGTCTGAAACCAAATTAAGCATCATGCAAGTCTAAGTTTCTACCAAGGTGAGAGTCAAGCAAACCGTCAAGCACTTTAGCTATTATTGTAGCCAGTGAAATGGGCCTATAATTTCCTTTATCTGAAACATCACCTGTTTTATTCTTAACTATTGGCACAACAATCGTTTTTAACATTTCATGAGGCAGATAGGAGTGATTAATACAAAAAGAGTAGAACATTCCTAGAACTCTGGGTAGGTGAACACCTGCCTTTAGTAAGTGCTCAATACTGAGACCGTCGTGTCCTGGCGATTTGCCCCGTTTCATGTTTCTAATAACATTGGACACTTCTTTGCCTGAGAACCGAATCAGCTTATTCTCAGAGACAGCCTCAGCACCAAACTCAGACCATTTTAACAAACTTCAAAAAATTATAGAAACTAAACGGATACACCGATTTTAATTATTTAGGTGTCAAACGGTTCGTCTTTTTATGTTTCAATTTAAAAAAATTAAATACTCAATTATTTGTAGAAATTGGAAGTGTAAAAATAATAAAATATATACAAAAAAATTTAAAATGTCATGTTTTCACTAAACTACGTTGAACAATGTATGAAGTGTGTATTTTTATTTTAGACGGATTTATTTCGAATCTAAAGATGAAAACTGCATCGAAATCGGTTTAGTAGTTTTGTAAATATTTCTAATTTCTGCTGATAAAAGTCCACAAATCAAGGATCGCCACTACAGGACCGGCCCTGTACTATCTTCATCCAACGAGTGCCCGCTACCTTCACCGGATCGTCGGTCCACCTTACGATACGCTTACGATTTATTACGATACGCTTACGATATACGCTTACGATTACGACTATCCACGATACGCTTTCCGGTACGCGACTGCGCGGTGGCCACTCGAGAACTCTTCAGCCCCATCGCCCATCCGTACGTTGAGCAATGTGCTAAGCCCATTCCTACTTTAGTTAGTAATTCTCCGGGTTTGTGTCGGGCTGTCGGCTACCCTGGTTCTCTTGCGGATGGACCTCTTCATTTCTTAATCGATCTCGCAGGGACAATCTATATAGCCATCTCCATTGCCTTTGGGTGACTTACAACATTTTTACTTGGCTTTAATTTAGTGAGCGACCATGTAATAGCATAATTTATTATATTATATTTGTATATCATTTCAAATCATATCTATTAACTTACGTATGATTTCCACAGCCGCCCTTGCAGAATTTTTATTACACTGCAGAGGACAGGGTGGAAGCTAGGTCAACGTGTCGGCAACCACAACGCATTGTGTCCGTCACAGCCTGATTTCTAAGCGAATTGGTTGAAGAATATTTTCTGTTTAATAGTTCCCATCCCAAGCCCATCTTTTTAGGGATGTAACAAGAGCTCTTAAGGTGGATGGACTTCACAGTAGTTAAAATATACAATGGTCAGTGCATTGTGCGCAGCCTGATTTACAAGCGTATTTAGTTAGTCGAAGAGGGATAATTCTGACAAATTGCAACTTTTGACCATTGTGGAGTCCATCTTACCTTAGGAGGTCTTGTTACATCATCATAAAAAGATAGGCATGGGATGGGAACTATTAAATTGAAAACATTCTCCGACCAATGTACTTTTAAATGAGGCTGCGACGGACTCAATACGCTGCTGTAGTTGCCGACACGTCGACCAACCTTGCACCTTGCAGTGTAAAATATTCTGCAAAAGCGTCTGTGGGAATCAAACGTAAGTAAAGTACCTACCTATAAAATTTTGAAATGCTATAAATAAATATCTTGGACATTGTCACACAAATTATCTAGTACATTTAAAGTACCGGAATCTAAACTCATACACCACAACTACAATACCAATCACCAACTACAATACCTGGCTATACTAATATTATTATTATAATACTAAATGAAGGCATAGTTTGAAGGCTGCAAGTCAACCAAAGTGCAATGGGCTAGAGGGCTAAGCTCGGAGTTTCCCTTTCTAAATCAAATCAGAAATGTATTCGACACAACCCGAATAATTGCTAACTAAAGTGGCAATGGGCTGGGCATATTGCTCGCAGAACAGCTGGCCGATGCTGATGGGGCAGAAAAGTTCTCGACCGGCGACCGCGAGGTCGCGTACCGGAAAACGTACCGTGGGTAGGCCTCCACTAGGTGAACCGACGATCCGGTGATGATAGTGGGTACCTTTTGGATGAGAGTAGTGCAGAACCAGTTGTTTTGGCGATCCTTGAGGGGGCCTACGTCAACGTTTAGTGGACGTTTATCGGCAGAAATTAGAAATATCTACATAACTACTAAACCGATTTCGATGCAGTTTTCACTTTTAGATTCGAAATAGATCTGTCTAATTTTAGACAAAGAAAAAAACACACTTCATACATTGTTCAACGTAGTTTAGTGAAAACATGACATTTTTCATTTTTTTTATATATTTTATTATTTTTGCACTTTCTATTTCTACAAATAATTGAGTATTTAATTTTTTTAAATTTAAACATAAAAAGTCGAACCGTTTGACACCTAAATAATTAAAATCGGTGAAGCCGTTTAGTTTCTATAATTTTTTGAAGTTTGTTGAAATATGTGGCGCCATCTGTTATCCTAAACGATTAATGTTTCGCTGCTGCGGGTAAAATTGCTTATTTTAGTCCCTTCTATCACTGTGCAAAGCGGCTTGCTTCCAGTACCAAATTGAGTAATTTTTGCATAATTACTAAGACTGGGGCGCGCCTTACCTGCTTATGTAATCTTAAATATTTTCCTAACTATTAAAGATATTGACATGCAGTTTTTTTTATTAAACATGTTATTGATTTATTAACAATGTGAATAATTATTAATATACCCAATTCATACATTTTTTTAATGTTATTAAGAAAAAACGGAAAAATAACTTTAAAAAATTTACAAAAATGCATGGCTTTTTGCAGCCATTATAGATATTTTTATTTTTTATTTTTTTAATCATAAACTAATAAATATTCTTTCGATTGACACATTAATAATAGAAATCGGTGAAGCCGTTTGGCTTGTAGAATTTTTCAAAGTTTTTTTAATGAAGTGGCGCCATCTATTATCCTAAGGGATGAAAGTTGCGCTGCTGCGGGTCAAATCGCTTATTTTGGTCCCTACTATCACTGTGCAAAGCGGCTTGCTTCCATCCCAAAGTGCAGCGTTTCCTTAAAATATCTCCATAACGACTAGGACTATAGCACAGAATAGGTAATAGTATATAGTTCCCATAGTGCCAATAGCTAATTATTATAAAAAAGCTAATTATTGGCAGTCGTGTCCATAATAGGATATTGAGTGCTAATAATACTTTTGTTTTCATTTAGAGTAGGCCTGCAGACAGTACCCCTGTTAAGACATACCAAGTACAAGAAATAAAATTAGATGACTGAATATGCTACCTAAAACACCGCAAAAGAAGGGAGTGAGACAAACTAAGAAGACATCTTTTGTTATTAGGTACATCAGAAGAATTCAAGAATGAAGAACGCAAAAAAAATTAAAGCAAAGAAAGAAAGAAACGGAAGAAGTCATACAGAAACAAAACAACAACAAAATAGCCAAAACTGAAAAAAATTCAGAAGAACAAAAAAAAAATCTGTAAAACGAATTAAATTACGGAATCTATAAAAAAACAATACTCCTGGAAGATTTTGCGATTAAAAAAACAACATTTCGCTTAATAATAAAGAAAAAAAGAATGATAAAATGAAAGAAGAGTTGATACAAGAACAAGAAAGAAAGAAAGAAAGATGAAAATAAAGTAGAAGTGATACAGAAACGAAATAATCGAGAGAAAATGAAAATTTACATAGAGAATTACATAAGAATAGATAAGTTAGATGCCAATATTGAGAATTTGTATGCCAATAATAGGATTTTCTATACATTTTTGGATTAAAGTAAAAATACTTATTTAGTACTATACAATCACATAAAACGGTTTTAAAAACAAAGAATAAAATATTTTCTTTTATATTATCACATTTCTTGTATCCAAGCTTTTGTTAAAAAAAAATATATGGTAAAATAATTTCGGACTGACACGAATCACTCTCTTAAAGTGCCAATAACTGGGTGGTTTCCCTAATATAATCGGAAACTTATATTAAAGGTCAACTAAAAACTACTGAATTTTTGTACGTGCCTGAACTGAACAGACGATGGACATTTTGCCCGCGCTCAAGCCGCACTTATGCAATTTACTACAGATGTGACCTACGCCTAGCCTATCCTGCCTATCCTGATTGCCATAGTGCAGACAACGTTGCTGCGGGCAACATTGCCCATCGTCTGGTTTGGGACTCTGGGTAGAGCCTAATAGGAAACGAAATAAAACAGTTAACGTGTCCTGGTAAGTTTTAATTTACAATCACAACACCTAAAAACCCAAAATTTTCATAAATTCGTTTACAATACCTTTCTCAGCTAAGTACGTAAATCAGTATTAAGTAGGTATACCTACTACTAAAATTAACTGTAATATCACACATTTTTCAACTTTTTTACTAGTATAGGTAAACTTGAGAAGTTCTTTAGGCTGCCTGTCCATTGACGCGAGCTGGCTGTGCGAGCTGTGTAGCTGTGTAAATATTAACCAATCAGAGATCCGACCGAGATCGGCCGAGCTCCTGATTGGTTAATATTTACACAGCTACACAGCTCGCACAGCCAGCTCGCGTCAATGGACAGGCAGCCTTAACTCTATGCCCATAAGGTTAAATCAATAGGTACTTTGACCATAGGTACAATATGATCTCACTATTTCCGCAAGTCGAACTGAACACTTTAGATTTGATCCAGGGGACTTGGCATGTGACTAAGTATAAATCATGATTTTGAAGGGAATAGCTGATTATAAGGTACTTTCAGGAACAGTTTGTTGGCGACGCGAATCCCTATTCTGTTCCAATTCGATTGAGCATAGGGCAGGAGCTCCCGGTACAACGTCTTCCAGTTAGCGTTGGCGAATCGATTTCCTAAATTAGCTGTAACAAGACAAAATCAAAGTATAAGTATACACGGTGTAAGTGACAGCCTAGCAAATACTGATACGGTGAACTCAGACCATCAAACTGAACAACTTTCACTATGGAGTCTACCTCAGGAATCGCGAAAAAAAATCAGCTGTCCCATACATTTGAGTCAGGTAGGTGCAGCAGTTTTGTATGAAACAGCTGATTTTTTTTGGCTCCATTGCGAAAGTTGTTCAGTTTTATGGTCTCAGTTCACCGTTTCAGTATTTGCTAGGCTGTCACTTACACCCTGTATAACAAAATGTATGCCTAGTTTTAAGGGACACAATATTTCTTATACAGGGTGTAAGTTTGCATTAGTTTAAAGGATGATTGAATTTGCAAAAAAATCCATTTTCATATAAACTAAACGTTCGATCAACGGACAGTTTTTTTAAATGGATGATCAGACACGCATTAATCTAAACAACTTTCTGCGTGGGACTAAATGACTAATCGCTAAAAGACATTAGTTTGCTTGATGGTCTGATCATCGTCATCCCCTTGAGAAACAGTGAACATGTTAACAGGATAGTATTTGCTGTGACACAATCTAGAAACAGAGGAAAGCATTCAAGGAATAAAGGGGTAACGAAAATCCGACAACATACCTACAAGCATAGAAATTAGTTTCTAGATTGTTTCTGAAAAATTTCGTTGCCTTTAATTATAGTCTATTGAAAATATAACCAAACTTCGTTTGTATGGAGCGCGCAGCAAAACTATCCTCTTAAGAGGGCTATCACAGTCCAGTGGCGCCCTCATCACATTAAAAAAGATTTCTCAATAAACAAAGCCTAAATTAAAAAAGTGCTCAACACGAACACTAAAAAAGCCTTCAAGCTATTTTCGTAGAATACTTTTATAGGTTTTTTAAAGGTCTATAACTAATCATACAAATTTTGAAAAATGAAAAAAAACGGCCGCTTTTGTTTTTATTCGAAATTGTCTAAAAGTGGAATGTTTAGAACCTATAAAAGTATTGTATAACAATGGCTTGAAGGCTTTAGTAGTGTTCGTGTTGAGCACTTTTTTAATTTAGGCTTTGTTTATTGAGAAATCTTTTTTAATGTGTTGAGGGCGCTACTGGACTGTGATAGCCCTCTTAAGAAGGACACAATATGATGAGAAAACCGTGTTGATACTTACTAATCTCTCGAGTCTCGGGATTGTCGTTAGACAAGAAAGTGACCATACTACCGACGTCAGGCCGCATGTAGAAAGAGTTAATTTTTACATATGTTTCACCGTTCATCTTCTCCGGAGCCCCGGTCAATTTCCAGGTGTACACTAGATCAGCTGTAACATATAAGAAAACAAATGTCGGAACAAGCGTTAAACTACAGTGTGAAATTGATATCATTGGCATCATTTAAAACTAAGAGTCTACCCATCAAACTGAACTACTTTTACTATGGGAGCAAACCGATCGGAGCAAAAAAAATCTGCTGTTGCATACATTTGAGTCGAGTAGGCGTTGCAGTTTAGTATGGGACAGCTAATTTTTTAGTTGCTCCGATCTGTTTGCTCCCATAGTAAAAGATGTTCAGTTTGATGTGTAGACTCTTAGCTTAAAAGGATGCTAATGATATCAATTTCACCCTGTATACAACGTGTTAATGAATTAGCGCAAAACCTCATACACCCCAACTGATTTATAACAAAATAATTAGATTGAAACAATAATTTCATTATTTTGATGGATAAAATTTAAAGTTATTCGCATTTTAAGTTTTGAGGCAAAAATGATTTGTTATCATTTCAGCACTGAAAGAAAGCGCTAACGTACTCATGGATACATTTTTATAATCTTGTTTTGGTAGTAAGTAGGGTGAGTGTGCCCGTACGGTGGGTTGTCATCGGGTTCAGTAAATTTTATTTTTTGCAAAAAAAATATTTAATATTTTGAAAAAAATTACCTATGTTGAAACCATGATAATTCGATTCTGCTCTCGATTCTAAACAAACTACTTTCTAGTTTTGCATTAATTCATTAACACGTTGTATACAGGGTGTTACAAAAATACAAATAGGTAAACATATAAGGGGGTGGTTAAACCATCAAACTGAACAACTTTCACTATGAGACCAATATCGAAATCGCGAAAAAAAAAAATCATCATCATCATCATACCAGCCGATAGACGTCCACTGCTGGATATTGGCCTCCCCCAAAATGAGGAGATTTGCCATAATCGCTATGATACGATGCGTTTGCGATGTTCCATACTAAACTACAGATCTACTGTAGCTAAATATATGGGACAAAAGATTTTTTTTCGCGATTTCGATGTTTTTCCAATAGTGAAAGTTGTTCAGTTTGATGGTCTAATCTAAACCACTCCTTAAAAGTTTTCAATTTTTATGTTTACTTCTGTAACACCCTGTATTTTATTAATTAAAATGATGTTTATAACAAGACCACACTAACTACTAGCTAGAGCACGCATTAAAAGTCAGACTAGGCTAGGTGAATAGCGGGTGTAACAAACCGTCTAGCATGGTGGTGGTGGGTATTCAGCCATCAAACTGAACAACTTTCACTAAGGATTAAAAACAGGAAATAAAAAAATCTGCTGTTTCGTATTATATTCCGAGAGATAAGTGTACTTTTTGCAACCATCAGCAGCAAGGCTGATTCAGTGTTTATGGAGTGTAGAGCTTCCCTGTGATGGGGATGGACCAGGTCTGCCTGCATAACTCCAGTCTGTTTAGGAGTTACTGATGATTAAAGGTCTGTAAAAAATTAACGATCAGCTGCAAGGCTGATCGTATGTTATTGTTGTAGTATGCACTGTAGCTATGTGAAAAGTACAAAAACTGACATGGTTCATCAGTCGGTTTAGGAGATACAGCCGTTCAAAGGTCGGAACTAAACCAACTGACAGAATTTGACAGTTTTTGTACTGTTCACATAGCTGCAGTGCATACTACGACAATATCATACGATCAGCCGTGCAGCTGATCGTTAATTTTTACAGACCTTTAATCATCAGTAACTCCTAAACCGACTGTAGTTATGCAGGCAGACCTGGTACATCCCCATCACAGGGAAGCTCTACACCTCATAAACACTGAATCAGCCTTGCTGCTGATGGTTGCAAAAAGTACACTTATCTCTTATACCATTATGATCGAGATGGCGTTTTTAATTAGGCACATAATAATTTAAAAATGTCTGTGTCCCACTGAAACCAATTAAAATCCTCAGAGCATCAGCGGTAGGATACAGTCAACAGCAGCGTTGCCAGACGTCCCGATTTTTTACCCAAAATTGAATGTCCCGCGCGGGACAGGCTTTGTCCCGCTTTTCGGGAACTACTCATCCAATTCAATCTGGAGCTATCCTGTGCAGTGTTCTTCAACTACATTTAAGGGATAAGTTTACACTTTAAAAGAAGTTAAATCTTCAGACAAATATAATAATTAAAATATCTACGTTTTCTACAGCTATCTATCATCAACATAAACTTAGATAAAAGCACAAGTAGTAAAAAACTACTAATTATTTACGATTTTTTTATTACTGTCCCGCTTTCTACAAAAGAATCCCGCTTTTTTACTCAAAAGGTGTCTGAATCCCGCTTAGCCCGAAAAAAAATCTGGCAACGCTGGTCAACAGCAACAGCGAAAATCGATAAGTAGCATACAACTTTACTAACTCATAGAAGTGTTGAACTGGCCGGTGGCATTGACTCGCAGTGAGTTGTATTTCCCTTCGCCGAGGTACGACCCTCTCACGAAAACGTGCGGCGAAAACATGTCCACCTCCAGATTAAATCGGTCTTCATCTGCGCGTAATCTGCCACACAAAATTACAAATAATTTACACAATCGACCGAGGGACGACGACGACGACGACGACGACGACGACCGTCGACCCGACGACTGAGGGAGCGTAATTGTGACCCCCGTTCCGGGTCGTTTCTGGTGCAGAGGCTAGCCTTAGCTATTCAACGTGGCAACGCTGCGAGCATTATGGGCTCCTTTGCGCCAGGATCGACAAGGGGCGGGTTATTTGACTGAGCATGTATTTCTTTGTTCTGACAAAGCTTGTTGCTGATTTTTGACTGTTTTTATATCTTTGTATTTGACGACGCTTGTGCTGACTGATTTACACAATCATGTTGTAGGCCAGTCATTTTACTGTTTATTTTTGTTAGTTTTGTTAGGCGGGGTAGGGAGTAATTACTAATTGGACTTTTAAACTGTAACCGGCACCATTTAGTGACAAAAATACTATCCTAAACCATATTAAAAAAAATTGCTACGCAACATAGAAATCAGAATTGTGTGTCCCAGAAGGATTTTAAATTAATAATATTAATACCAATGCACTCATTTGAATTAGATTTAACAATTTAAATTATTTTTGAGCAATGAAATAGGCATTGAAATTAAAAAAATTATTTATTAGAAAATACGAATGTATTTTTTAAAACCTTCTAAGTAGACAAAAATATTTACACCATGTTTGAAGTATGTATAATGATAAAGCCTTAAATATGTGCAAAAAAAAATTTACCATCAGGTTTTTTAGATCAAAATAATATCAAAATTTTAAAATTGGAACTGTTGCTGACGAGTTTTTTTTTAAATTTTGGTAAATTTTTAAGCTCAAATTGGCTCTTCAAAATTATAGCGAAAAAAAATTCTATTACTAATTAGTCCCGGCTCAAACCGTAAAATGACTGGGCTATTGGATCAATATTGAGAAGAGATCATTACGTATGAGTATTCATCGCGCCGATTTCAACTACATCAACTGCTTAAAAAAATCTAGTAGGTATAAGCTGGATATATGAGAGTGTGCGCTAAACACAGATGGACTCCGATTTCCTTCTAAATCAGATAAAACGAGAAACCGCTGCAATCAGAGTTGGGGTCGGATGCAGTGTCTCTAATCTAACCGGTGGTGGATGTGGGCTTGAAGCTGAAGATACCTGGTGATGATGAGCTAAGGCGCCTCTTACGACCCTCGTCTCAGTTAGAGCCAGAACCAGTTTACGAAGCCAGACTGATACCACAAAGCACTGACACATTACACATAGCAACAATGGCATAGAACAATAATAAATATTGCCGAAAAAGGACACTAATACTTCTGTGCAACTCCATTGAATTTATTTACATGGTTTCATTCATTTGCAGCACAACAGCATCCTTAAATAATGAACATCTGCGAGGTAAATAAAAGAGTAGGTACATATTTTATTTATTTCTATGTTCCCCCCTTAAAAAAGTAGGCCAGGACTTTTTTACGCGTACTACTTTTCCTTTTTTATCGAAGCAGTTAATAAGTTAATTTAATGTTAGTTATTTATTATTATTACGTACTTAGGTTTAGGTAAGTACCTAGGTACTGCAATTTATTAAATATCAAACCTTGCATCTCGTACAGTAGAAGTCTTCAATCCCTCGACGTAAATGTCCCACATATTCATTTTAACCGATATCTGTGGGGATATAATTTTATTAAGTTAATACATAGGTACTTACAAGTATGGTATATTTAGAATCTCTCACTGCCCCCTTGGAATATATACCTACTATTAAATAGGTATATATTCGGAATATTTTATGGGTGTACGTGTCTTGAATAAAACAATTTGTATTAAATGCTGAATTTAGTGAAAAATATTAATCATTAGGTAAACTTACAAATTGATTAGTTTATAAATGGCAAATTTATTTATTTACAACAACTAATAATCAACACATTAATCAAATAGCCCGCCTCGTATCGATCCAGGTGCAAAGGTGTCCATAACGCTAGCAGCGTTGCCGCGTTGTATTGCTATGGCCAACCTCTGCACCAGGAACGAACCGGAGCGGGGGTCACATTTGCGCTCCCTGAGTCGACGCCCAATTTCGGCAATGAAGGTTTTAGCCTCGGCTCCCCACGCCCCTGTGGTCTCCACGGCGACCGGAACAAAGAGATATTGGAGCTCCAGGTCCGAGTACCAGACTCTCTTTCTTTTGGCAGCGAGGTCTGCGGCTGCTCCAGGCGTCCGTGCGGTGCGACTGAGGTAGCTGGCGGCGAAGGTACTGACGCATGTGGCGTCCCACAGGAGGCACTTTCCCTTCTGCCAGGGCACCAAGGTTAGGCCGTCCGGCCTCTTACCGTCGAGGCGGCTGAGGCCCGGAGGCTCGAGCGCGCAAGGGATGTTCGCTGAAATTAGAGCCCTTCGGATGATGTCGTTAAGGGCGTGGTGGCAAGGAAACCTTCCAGTACAGCGATGACAGCTTAATGCGTGGAAACTTACAAACCGTTTTTAAACGCAACGTGAGTAGTAAAAGTAAAACCAGTCAATTTTGGTAGAAGGTACTACGAGTATTTTCTTATAATTTAAATTTTATGGTTCCATTCATGCAGGCCTCGCATGCCACCCCCGAGAAAACGACAAAAATCGAGATGTGCCTCCATCCTTATTATTTTACGTACGCTAGAAAGAGCGCGCATGACGTTTTTCTCGTTTAAACGCTTTGTCGTGGGTGGCATGCTAGCCGTGCAGTACGACGACTATCCGCGAGTTTCCAACTAGTCAAATCAGCAACTCTTTATCAAACATCAAAACACGAGCTTTGTATGAAAAATTGTACTAAATCAAGAATAGTGACGTCATTGTTTTTCGTTGTCGTTTCGATAATTTTCAATAGTTTATTATTTTATTAAAAATAATATTCAAGCTACAGAATCACTGAAAATGTAAGTTTAGCGTTATTTTCAAACGTATTTTTTACTGAAAAGATAAAATCTGTGATAAAACTAAAATATATTTGATGCAGTCAACTCCCCAATTTTATAAGAACAAGTACTTGCATAGGTATAATAATATAGGTATAATGTATTATCATCATCATTTCAGCCTTTTTACAAGTCCACTGCTGGACATAGGCCGTAATCGCCACACTTGGCAGGCGGATTGGCGATCGCAGTTGGGTGTTAATATACTCGGAGAACGCTGCTGCCCATCCTCCGGTTAATCCCTCTATAGTCGCTTTTTACGACACCCAAGGGATGGGCTGGGGTGGTGCAATATTCTTGGCCGGCACCACACGGCAGTATGCATAATTTTATTTATGTATAATGTATACATAAATAAAATTAAAATACATCTTCATTACCTGTGTACTACCAGTTTGTGAAAAATATACCAATCAGTGTCGAGGAAATGAGTCTGCATAACGCATATGCATAGGTAATATAAATATAAATTAAGTTCGCGGTGGAATTATCTCCGTCAAGCACGGTGAGCATCACTCTTAATTTATTTAGAATCTTGTTTTAAACCTTGAGCATATCCTTATTGTGTTGTTTTTACAATGTGTTCAAAGTTCTACCACACCGGATCCAAGGCAAGATTAGACACAACGAACTTTTGAGATAAGTACTAAGAACTAAATTAAACTGACCAAGTTTTGTCGTTTTGTGGGTATGAAGGCACGTATAAATAATAATATGCAAATAATAAATAAACTAGGTAGGTATGTGGTACGGTAAGTATATTTCCCATCCACTTGGAAAGTTAAGTTTTTAATAATAAGATAATGATAATTAATCTTGTATATTTTAGGCTTTTAGTATACCTATTATAAAGTTTTGACGGCTCAAACATTTTCATAAAGTAAAATAAAATCTCTAAAACCGCCTGTCAAAATCACGAAGCTTATCTTGGGCGCACTCATACTGGTCTTGTGACGCACTACAGGTATCGATTCTATTTATACAGGTTGTAAACTGAAATACATACTTTATGGGATGCTTCAGACCATCAAACTAAACAAGTTTACTATGGGAACAACTGAAATCGCAAAAAAAATTCAGCTGTTTCATACATTTTGGTGCAGTACATTTTCTATGGAACAGCAGATTTACTTTTTCGCGAATTAGATGTTGGCTCGAAGGTGAAAGTTATTCAGTTTGAAGCATTAAATTTTACACCCTGTATAATTTTCAGGTTTGTTTTGCTACTTCCATGAAAATGGGGCGCCAACCAATGTCATGTTTTGGCCCGGGTCGGATAAATTGTAGGCTGTACCTATGTACAAGCGACAGATTAACTTACGCATGGGTAGGTTGATCTGTTGCCATGTGTACATTCTTTATTTTAAAGGTTATTTATCTTACCATACCTCTACCTTTTCTGCAAAAAAGATACAGTAGCTACCTACGTATGTACCTCTTTTTTGCAGAACAATTCATCAACATCTACTTTTTGCTTAAGTTCAAGCTTCGGAACAGTCCGGGTTTTGTTATTATTTTATGTAAAATTAGTAGGTAGGTATTACATTTATATGTAAGATTATATTAGGAGGGCTATCGTAGTCCAGTGGCGACCTCATCACATTAAAAAAGATTCCTCAATAAAGAAAGCCTAAATTAAAAAAGTAATCAACACGAACACTACTAAAGCCTTCAAGCCATTGTTATACAATGCTTTTATAGGTTCTAAACATTCCACTTTTAGACAATTGCGAATAAAAACAAAAGCGGCCGTTTTTTTCTTTTTTCAATATTTGTATGCTTATACCTTTAAAAAACCTATAAAGTATTCTATGAAAATAGCTTGAAGGCTTTTGTAGTGTTCGTGTTGATTACTTTTTTTAATTTAGGCTATCTTTATTGAGAAATCTTTTTTAATGTGATGAGGGCGCCACTGAACTGCGATAGCCCTCTTAATGCCGCAGATTTATACAAAATACTTACGAAAAAACTTATTTTGCGGAAATTCAGATAAACATCAAACCCTAAACGTTTACGAACCTTGAATTTAAATGAACTCTACGTATAAAAAGTGCGTTACTAACTTAAAAGCGTTAAAAATACTTTATGGGGTGCTTCAAAGGACTGAATAAATTTCAAAAGGGGACGAACATTGAAATCGCGATAAAAAAATCTGCTGTTCCATAGAAAACCGTAAATGGCGAGACTAATCCAAACCAACCCAAATTAATGGAACATCAGATTCTTTTTCCATTTTAATGATGGAATGGTTGGATGGGTGGAACAGCTGATTTTTTTGGTTGCTCCGATCGGTTTGCTCCCATAGTAAAAGTCGTTCAGTTTAATAGTTAGAATCGTAGTTTAAAAGGATGCTAATGATACCAATTTCACACTGTATATTATAGCATTAAAAGACATTACCCAATACCCACGTGACGAACTGTATTCGTTTGAAATCGTTTCACAACTAAAGAATGAGTATAATGAAAGAACAAATACAAATTTCCTAAAATTATACACAAAATAGGAGGAATATCATACTTCCCAAGGAAATGGAAATTATCTTTTTCTATCGTGGAATTTCTTATAAAATTCAAATTTACCAGTTTTGTAGGCGCAACGAGATTGGGCAATGTATTTTTACACCTGTATGGGTATATGTACTATACAGGGTGAAATTGATATCATTAGCATCGTTTTTAACTAGGAGGAGACTACCCATCAAACTGAATAACTTTTACTATGGGAGCAAAGCGATCGGAGCAACAATAAAATCAGCTGTTTAATACTAAATTGCAATGCATACTCGACTCAAATGTATGCAACAGCAGATTTTTTGAACGGTTTGCACCCATAGTAAAAGTTGTTCAATTTGATGGGTGGACTATGTGGTTTAACACTTTAACTGCTGACGACCTACGCCGTAGGTCGGCGACAAATGGGCCGCAGTGCTGAAGAACCCACGTAACGAGCCGGTTCAATTGCATTTCGCCTATGCTCATGACCTACCACGCGAGTCAACGAAAACCTTACGCCTGTGCGTGTGACCCACGACGAGAGCCACATTATCGTTTCAACGTTACGACTGTGCGCACGACCTACGAGGGGGGGTCAAGTACTATTGCATTTCGCCTGTGCTTATGACCTACAGCGTGAGTCACCCAAACCTTACGCCTGTGCGGGTGACCTACGAGGTGAGCCGCATTGGTCTTTTTACGTTACGACTGTGCGCACGACCCACGAGGGGCGTCAGTTTCAGCACTGCGCGAGGATCATGGTTTTGAGCTTAGCAGCGAAAGTGTTAAATTGGGTTTAAAGGTTAATGATATTTTTCCATACACCCTGTATAATACATATAGGTATAAAGGTGCAAAGTGCCTCTCGAAGCGCCTGTTTAAGGCCACGGGGGACAGGAGGGCTGGCAGCTATTTTGCCCAAAGGGTAAGTTTGGCCTTTCAGAGAGGCAATGCGGCCAGCCTCCTTTGGAACTCTGCCTCGGGTGGGCGCTTTGAAGGACATCTTTTATTTGTAGGTAATTTGTGTTTTAGTTTAGTATGCTTTTTATTTTTATTCACTGGTGATCTGTATTTTTTATGTGTTTTGTGCTTAATAAATAAAAAATATAAAGGTGCTAGCCTGATTATTTTTGTACTCCACGCGGAGCTCCTTCTGATGGTACGGGTCCACGGCAGGAACATCCAGGTCCTCGATACCATCGGCCATAGAGACGAGGCCTTCCTGGATAGCTTCCACCAGGCAATCGTTCACGTCCGCCGAATTCCTGTCACATATCTTCAGGTATTTGCCTGTAAACGTGACATGAGTGTGTTAACATTTTTTTATAGTACCTATTACTCATGATAGTTTGGACTTAAGAATTAGGTAGGTACCTATAGGTATGGGGTCAATACAAAGTTTGGAAAGCTCGCATATTTTATATGTAATGTAAACGCCGTAACTTCACACATTTCGCGAAAATTATTGTAGGTTATAGGTACCTATAGTTTCCTTGGGCCTTCTTTGAATTAATAGTACATTACTGCAGCGGCCAGCAACAGAGGCATTGATGGACGAACGTGTAAATGTGGGCCGAGGCGAAGCCGAGGCACACATACGTAAGTCCATCAATGCCTAGTTGTGGCCAAGGCTTGTATAGTACTTTTCTCAAATAATGCGCGGAAATGAAAACAGTAAATTTTCTCAAATAATTCGCGGAAATTAAAACTCTTTTCAAAATCAATGACGAACAACGAACAACAATTTGTTTTTTTTTTTTCAATAAACAGCTTTCTATTTGCAAGTTAGTTCGAAATTTAAATAAAACCTTTTTTGAGTTACCTCCTTGGTCGCCATGTTTAGGAGAAAAAGATCGTTCCATTTTTAAATTACACGACAGATATGAGTTTACTATGTAATTTATTTGGCCGCAAAACACGACAGATATGGATTTTCATACAAACATTGCCGGCCGCTGCGCGCATGTAGTTGGCCAGTACAGCAATTTCGATTTATCTCGAAGAAGGTTGTCAAAATAATGCTCACATTTCCAAGCATGTTTGAGAAAAATAGTTTATTATACAACTATAGTAGGTAATTAATCAAGACTGAAGTCTAAAACTATTAAATTTCAACGTCTGCTTTTCTTTCACACGAAATCAATAGCGGAAAACAATAATTTATCACTGTATGAAAATACCTACGAAACTATCCCAACTAACAATTAAGTCATAAGTATACCTAGGTGTCGTGTAGTCGAACGAACGAACACGCTTAAAGCACCAGTATATGACGTTACAGTAATAAAACTTTTATAACACAAAATGGTCATATAAATGGGGGCCTAATACGACCAAATTATTTGCTGGGATAAGTTTAATTGCTACATTGTCTCAAGCAAAACGTAAAAAAGTTATAAAAACATCACTTACCGATATCCACCAATCCGTAACAGTTAGTCAAAGAAGCAAACAAAAACAAAGGTATTAAAAACATTTCAGTATGACAAAGAGATCTTACTACGTAATTAATTTAAAACGTTAGAAAAATACGAGTTGCCGCAAGCAGAGTGTGGCATCGTTTGGTTGCCCCGTCCTAGTTGGCCATACTAAGGCCTGCTGTCGACCAAGAGATTGCGTAAATACACCTCTCAATGTCAACTACTGGTTCTCTTGAATACATAATACCATTACATAAAATAAATGCAATTAAACTAGTCGGGGAAATCTACGGATTTTTGTATGGAGGAGGTTGCATTAATTGCCCTTTGAGTGATAATGATAATTTGAAATAAGATACATATGCCCGTCATATCGAACATTAAAATCGCAAACTAACGTCTAGTTCTGATTTTTTAATATGTTGTTAGGACCACTACCAGTAGTGTACATTCAAGTTTGCAGCTTCGAAAGACCTTTGCTAACTTTGCAGCACTCGAAAAACCATCCCGTTTTTTGGTTTTTGCTTACATCTCGAAGTCTATTAGTCTTATCGAAAAGTTTGTAGGTACAAATTAAATCTGATAAAATTTCCTATAAAACAAGTAGTATGCATTTTTGTCATAGGACTTAACCTTTGACGGCTACAGGGCCTACAGGGACTGGGGTAACATACCTGCAAAACATAAATTCTCAATAATCCTCGATTTTTTATTGTGTATTATGGAATATTTAAGACATTTACAAAACATTAAATTTAGGTAGGTATGAACAAAAAATTGAAACCTTGTGATTTTGTACAGGACTACTTCGTTCAATACGTTTTACTTATAACAATAATAATCCCCGGTTAATATCGTTTTGAGTAGATATTTAATTTAAAATTTGTCTTGTGATAATTAACTGTCTCTTTTGCTGGTATGCTGGAAGAAATATCTTCAGAAATAAGCTTGCCTTTTGTACATTTATACAGATTTTAAGGTATTTCTCAGGGTTCACAGCCTATACAACGTGTTAATGAATTAACGCAAAACTAGAAAGTAGTTTGTTTAGAATCGACAGCAGAATCTAATTATCATGGTTTCAACATAGGTAATTTTTTTCAAAATATTTAATAATTTATTTGTAAAATTTTAAATTTACTGAACCTGATGTCAACCCACCGCACGGGCACACTCACCCTACTTCCTACCAAAACAAGATTATTAAAATGTATCCATGAGTACGTTAGCGCTTTTATTAATTGCTGAAATGATAACAAATCATTTTTGCCTCAAAACTTAAAATGCGAATAACTTTAAATTTTAACCATCAAAATAATGAAATTATTGTTTCAATCTAATTATTTTGTTATAAATCAGTTGGGGTGTATGAGGTTTTGCGTTAATTCATTAACACGTTGTATAACCACGAAATCTCAACAAAAGTGTTATAAACTAACAGTAATATTAGTTCTAATCCAACACAATTTATACTAAAGTGTATTTAATGCAATCTCAAACCGTAGATTTCCCCGACTATTACTGCGGTGCGATTCAGAACTGAAACAAAATTAAGATTATCGTAAACTTAATACACAACTTAATATCTACTTAATATATTTTAACGTCAATTAAGTTGGTTTATGAAGATAATACAACATATTATGATTTATTTTTTAAAGGAAGAACTTATGTAGTAACTTTTGTAGTAAATATTATATCGTCTAAATATTATTTTAATGCCGTAAAATGTTATGGCCAGCGTTTAGCTATGTTATGTTTTATGATAAAATTAAACCTTTGTGTTTGGCTTTTGTTTACGCAGATTCTATCGGAATGAGATATAACTTTAATAATCGTGCCATGGAGCATCTTTAGTAGTACCTAGTACCTACCTTGTAATTATATACCTGCTTACCTATCTGACTACCTGTTATGTATCGTAATAATTATAAGATGACTTACTGTCGACAATAGGATAATGACGCTAAAGGAAATAAAACCGGTCAAGTGCGAGTCGGGGTACTCGCGCACCGAGGGTTCCGTACCACACCACCACAGAACACAACATTATTAACTTAGAAAAAAAACTTTTTTTGTACGGGACCTTTAGCGCAAGACCGACTCACACATGGCCGGTTTTTAGTATTTGTTGTTATTCTGTAGAGTTTGCTCTATAATCACACTAAGTTTGACGCTTGTATGTATTACCGTTTTTACGATAGAGCGTGAAGAAAAAACGTTGATAAAAAGTAGTTTCTTGTTGAGAACCCCCCTTAATTTTTAACTTTTTGACATTTTTATTATTTGTTACCAAATCCGCTGTAATAACGCATAATCTGAGAAAATTTAAACTATCTATTACGGTTCAAAAGTTACAGTCCTAAATAGGTAGGACAGATGGACGGACGGACAGACGGACAGACGGACAGACGGACAGACGGATAGACGGACAGACGGACAGACGGACGGACGGACGGACGGACGGACAACGTAGGCTTAGTAATAGGGTCCCGTTTTCACCCTTTGGGTACGGAACCCTAAAAATTAAGTCATTTTTAACATTATCTCTATCTCGCTATTATAAAATTATAGTGCCATGCCAGGATGCCGGCCTAATTAAGTTTTTTTTTCAGTCTAAAAATGTTTTCAGTCTAATACTACACCTAAGTGAATGTGTTTGGTTGGTCCCCAGTTGGTTAGGACATTGCATGCTGAATCACCTGATTGTCTGAAAAACAAAGAACTCAAAGAAGATAAGAAACAAGATGATTCCGTGATTCGGATGGCTTCAGACCGTCAAACTGAACAACTATATCTATGGCACAGAATAGGTAATAGTATATAGTTCTACATACTATGGCACCAACATCGAAATCGCGAAAA
The DNA here is from genome assembly GCA_922987775.1 of Agonopterix subpropinquella. Lineage (NCBI taxonomy): Eukaryota > Metazoa > Arthropoda > Insecta > Lepidoptera > Depressariidae > Agonopterix > Agonopterix subpropinquella. The sequence continues at coordinate 14,712,140 of OV277697.1, read as the reverse complement.
AAATCAGCTCTTCCATACAAAACTGCAAACCTACTCGAGCCAAACGTATGGGACAGCAGATTTTTTATTTCGTGATTTCCATGTAGGTATCACATGGATCTTAGATCACATTCATACCTATACTGTTAAATGTTTCAGAAATAGCTAGCTACTATACCGACCATAAAATAGGTTTTGTAGTAAAAATAACACTTGTAAATGCGAATGAATACAATACAACCTGTATCAAAGTGTACCATTTCCTATGGCACATGATATTTCTGCACCCAACTCCTGTACTGTTATCATTCCTTCGACTAAGTACATAGGTATAACTAGAGATAAGTCGCACTATTATGAGCTAGAACAATTGAAAGAATGCAGAATAATACAGGGACATAACATGCTGACTCATTTTTAAGAATTAAGAGAATGATCAGACCATCAAACTGAACATCTTTCTCTACGGAGCCTACCTCAGGAAAAGCGAAAAAAAAATCAGCTGTCCCATACATTTGAGTCGGGTAGATACAGCAGTTTTGTATGGTTCAGTTTCAGTATTTGCTAGGCTGTCACTTACACCCTGTATAGTTTTCAATTGGATCTATGTATAATTGATCGGGTTTTATAATGTTTGTGTTTAAAATGTGAACTTTGCTAAACATGATAGCATTCAAAATATCTTCTAACATCTAACAAACAATTCTCTAAGATAGTCTGGACTGGAGTCTATACGGCATGAATGGCGTCGTTGTACAATGTTAGGTAAATATGGCATCGTTTTGATCCATAGTTCCAAACAAGTGTTTGAAAACTGTGCCTACACCTCCTACAAACCATGCTGATCTTATTGACTTTTTATTAGACATTATGTGAGATATTGATTTAAAGTTTTTAGTATATTATTATAACGTGTAGACAATGGTTGTATCATATTATGAATTTATGACATTCTGAATCTCGGAAAACATCGCTCTGTTTGCACAGGTACCTTGCGGTGCCTATAACACCGTTAATGTTTTCTAAATGGGGTTGGTAGAATGAAATATCAGCTGGAATGACTTAATTCAGGCATCCATCAATAAGTTTTCGCGACCCGATAGAATCCAGATATATACCAGGACCCTTTGATGCCGGTTGAAAAAAATTCTCTTGTGTTAGGGAGAAAGCACTGTAATAAAGCCAAACAAAATACTTATAACCTTACTTTATACCTGCATGCTTCAATTTCGAGGCATGTATCGTACCTACCTGTCCATTACAAGTGGCGACGGGCTCACTCCCCGTCACACTGGACAGAGTTTCGGTACAACTAGTGAAACGTGGATGTTCTGAAGTTTCGGAATATTTCTGACTACCCCCTCGGGGAATATAGTCGTGAGCATATGCAAAATACTTATAATAATTCTTATCCAATTCTAAACTTCTAAAGTAATTAATTATTATTTTGTATGGTCACGAGCGACGAGCTAGTTTAACATCATCGTGTACATACATGACGACGATTAATTAGCAGGGTTAGAGTGTTCTTGCCGTTTATTTTCACAACTTTATAGGGACCTTTCCAAATGGGTGAAAGCGCCTTTTGTAGACTCAGGAGATTTTTCAGATATATGTACCATAATGGTTAGTGATAGGACGATTATGTGAGTCGTAATTAGTTTTAGAACTTTCTTTGGATCTTTGTTTTCTCTACGGCTTTTTCCCAGGAGTGTTTCAGTCTATGCTGGAGCATCTGGTCCTAGTACATTGTCATGGTAAGTTACACCAGGTGCAGTATCGTAAATTGAATTGGATATGTATGGTTTGTAACCCTACAGCAGTTCGTAAGGGCTGTAGTGAGTTGTGCTGTCCTGTGTATATTGGTATTATATTATAGAAAGGCTGTATATACATAACGAGGCCATCAGGCCAATCAGTTTGGCTTTCATTGGCAAATATTTTAAGGTATTCTTTGAGAGTTCAATGGCTTCTTTCTAGAGCTCCTTATGTTTGAGGACGATATAGGCTGAACCACAATTGTTTGATTTTTAGAAATGACCATGTTTGTTTAAAAAAGTTCTGCTGTAAAATTAGAACCTTGATCCGTATTTGTTTGGGCAAACCAAATAAGGATATAAAATATATTAAACATTCACTAGTTTCTTCAGCTGTGGATAATCCACTGAAAATTTGGTAAGATCGTCCTGCATTGTGAGGATAAACCTGAGTTTGGCAGTTCCTGCCTCTGGAAGCGGCCCAACGATATCGAGGGCGACACGTTGAAATGGCGTAGTAGAAGTGGTGGTTATTTCCATGGGTCCACGGTTTAGTTTACGTAGGGCTTTGTTAGATTGGCATGATGAGCAGCTTTTCACGTAGTCCTCCATGTCACTTCGCATATTTTCCTATGAATATTGTTCTCTGATTCTATTATACATTCGTGAAGAGCCTAAGTGGCCTGAAATTGGTATGCCATGATTTCTTTAAGGATTTTTGGAATTTCACTTCACATTATAAGGAATAAACAATAAAATCATTACATTATATAATCATTGAACGGTGTGATAGACGGCCGAAGTCTCTGATGTTTACACTAACCGTTGATAGAAAAGGACTTAGCGTGTATTAAATCACTATTAGAGTGAAGCTTTTATATTTTGAAACTACTAGTTATATAATGTTTCTATATAGGATTGGACGAATAACATTGATTTAAATTTAGCACTTTCACTTTCTTTCGCGCAAATTAATGAATGTTACACTTACGGGAGAGCACTGAAGAGGAGGAACAGGAACATGTTACGTTACTTCTGGACACGATGATGATGTTGATGATGATGGTATATCCATACTGCAGCTGGATTCTGAAGCTGACTGCCGAATACTGGGGCTGATCGCTGGATACTGGAGCTGGTCACTGTATACTGGAGTTCGGTGTAGAATGATATATTTCTTTTTCAGGGACAATTAGAGATGTTGAATAAGACACTGTTGCTGGTTAAGGTTACTAGCACTGCACTGGGTAGAGTCACTGGCACTAGGTATGGTCGCTGGCACTAGGGTCATTCTGTATAATGTTCAGTTTGATGGGTGGAGTACTTGGTAGAGAGAGTATGCGGATTAAAGGTTAATTATATTTTTCCTTACCACTGTATTACAAGATTATTTGGTATCGGCGTATATTTGTAGCTCGTTGTTGATTTTGTTACAAAGATGAAGGTGCCCAAGACACCAGTAAAATAATGAGAAAAACTTTACGAGACCGCCTTGTTCCGCAGGCAAAGTTTTTTACGTTTTGTATTTGTAAGGTACGAGTGCAAAAAGTTGTCAGATTCTTATATTAACAGGATTGTGGAGGCAGGAAGTCTAAAGGGAAGAAAAAACCTACTTAACTTGACAAACTACTATTTTGAACATCGCGAGCGTGATAATTGTAATTTACAGGTACAATAACAATGTACTTAGTCACTCCTCATCCTAACAGTTTGTTCCTATAACAACTTCTATTCGGACTAGCAGATGCACGAACAGTGTAGTGCATAGCCTAATTAGCCTTTCGTTTTAAATCCAAGGACTGTTTGGTCCGTGATTTACTTTGGCCCAGCGCAAACGACGAACATTCCGCGGCGGATATACGTATTTTTCAATGATCAAAACATTCTAGGGAAAATGGCGCACAAAATCTGAACAAGACTAACCTAATACCGTACTAAGCTGTATATTTTTAAGGAAGAATGGTGCGCCACTGTCCATCGTCTGCACGGAGTTTTATGAACTTCCTGCCACCTGAAAGGGCGAAATCTTAAAAAGTATAATGGATCATACGTAGAATGTCAACGAAGTGCCTGGAAATATGAAATAGCATATTCAATATTACGATTAAAACAGGCGCTCTACCATAACAAAACGCCTACTCAACAGCGAAACAAAAAATTCTTTAGACGCATTTACTACAATTTTATTCTTGTAAAAAAATTAACTACAAAGAATACCAATTTTGGCGAGAACACATTGCAGCGACTCGACATCGACATTTACTCCTTACACGGAAGCTTTGCAAAAGAAATACAACCATAATCCCATAACATAAATTTCAAGAGATGTCCTCATAAAATAAAATGGAACTGAGCGCGATAATTGAGTTTCCAACAATTACGGATGATCAAGAGCAGTACAAATTGTCACGGCTGTGATTACCTACATACTATTCCGTCCTATCTTTATTGATACTTAGTACATAATGAATAGCTTCGTCTTCATCCGGCTTATTCCGACTTCATTCAAGACCTAATAATTACGATTCTGCATAGAATTCAAGCGAGACACTACGTGTAGGTATTAGGCTACATTAACTTGTGCTAAATGAAATAATTTAAAACTGCGAAGCAATTGACAGTGTGTTAGTTAGTACCATAGAGAATTTAACGAAGATGGTTAGTACTTTCAACCCATTGAGCATAATGCTATGCTACTTTAAACTCAATATAAATTATTAAATCGGGGACCGCTGTAACATGAACATGACAAATCAGTTGTTTATAATTTCTAAGTAGGTAGAGTCACATAGAATTAAAACCAGTTTTTAAAAGTCATACAGAATATCAGTTTAATCATAATTCATTAAATTTCAGGTATAATATTTATAGCCTAGCATTTAAATCACTATTTCATTGTCAATTCAATCCCAATTAAAGAAACACTTATGTCATCATGATATAGAAAAGATTACCTTACGGCCACTATTCTTCTGGCTACAAGCTGGGATAAGACCGACATATTATTTTTAAAGCTACGAGTAAGAAGCAAAAGGTTACCAATGATAACATTAATCATAAATTATTAGATTATTAAGTAGGTACCTATATTCTAATTACGTCATTGCCTATAACTAATGAATTATTTTAGAAACTACGAGCTTTTACCCGCGACTTCGTCCGCATAAATTATATACCAGGTTTTAAATCAGATGTTACGCTACCAAACAAAAAAAGTTTCATCAAAATCGGTTCAGTAGTTTTTGCGTGATACTCGAACAAACAAACACCCAAACAAACAAACAAAATTCTTTTTCAAATTTACAGTTTTATAATAGTCAAGATGTCGAACTTACTTACCCAGGGTCTTTCTTTCCGCACATTCGAACTTCGCAATTGCGTGAACGTTTCCGTTCCAATGTCGACTCTATTACAATGAAGTGCGGACCGAAACAGTGGCGATATATCGAACATCGAAGTTCCGGGTACAGGGCCTGCTATCACAGAATATTTGTTTTGTACACACGGCGACACATCAAGCTACGCAAAACCAATATAAGCTGGCCACGCGACGTTATACATTACTTTACTAACGCGCGGCCAGCTTATTTTGGTTTTGCGTAGCTTTATGTGTCGCCGTATGTATTTAATTACTTACTACCCACTATCTTTCAATCGATCGTCTTTTTTGGTGACTAATGTTTATGCCACTTTATTCGATTGTTTATTTTCTGGTTTATTTTACATCAAACTAGATTTAAACATGATTCCATCCAAAGATTTTTTTTGGTCTATAGACCAAAAAAAAATTCCATCGATGTTATAAAAAAATAGTAGAATTGTAGTTCGCTAATTCTACGCATTGTTTTTGTTAAGACATGACTTTTTGCAGCAAAGTTTCTAACAATTGATTTTTAAACGGTTCAAATACAACACTACTCAAATATCATCAAAACTCATTCCTCCCCATACTCACCCTATCAGATTTTGCTTTGCATTTAATTCTATCAGCTCCCAGTACCAATTTTTTTAAATATCGTAATATTCATGATTAATTTCATAACAGCAGTGGCGCGGCTCCAGAATTTCATGAAAGTATTTTGTTTTATATTTATGCAACTGTTTATTTATGGTAAATCCCGCATCAGGTCGAATGCATTAGCTGGTAAGCCATGACAGGCTTAAGGAAAAAGAAACTGAAGTGAACAGGAAAACCTCTTGATCGATTTCTTTCGACTTGACATATCTCTTACTTATCTAAATTAAGCTTTAAGCCTTTATGTAAGGGCCTGTTTCACCACTTCTGAATACGTTCTTGATAGCTTATTTGACAGATCGTTTATTTAACACAATTTTCATACAAGCTGTCAGATAAGCTAACAAGAACCTATGCAAAACTGGTGACCCAGACTCTAGGGCTGCCTGTCCACTGACGCGAGCTGGCTGTTCGAGCTGTGTAGCTGTGTAAATAATAACCAATCAGGAGCTCGGCTAATCTCGGTCGGATTTCTGATTGGTTAATATTTACACAGCTAAACAGCTCGCACAGCCAGCTCGCGTCAATGGACAGGCAGCCTAAGAGGGGAAAAAATTGAAGAAAACAGGATAAACTACAAAAAGATTAAAAAGTAATGAAACTTAGGTAGATGATGAGACGTCACAAGATAGTATACATGGTGTTAAATTTAATGCGTTAGATATTTAAAGTGGTGCTTTAGAGTCTATATAAAGTTTAGTCCATTAAACAACTTTCACTATATATGGGACCAAAACTGAAACTGCGAAAATAAAAGCAGTTGTTCCATACATTTGGTTCGACTAGCGGTTGACGTTTTCTATGGAACAGTAGATTTTTTTTCGTGATTTCATGGGTCAAGTTAGGTTTGCAGTTTTGTATGGGTGAGCAGATTTTTTTTGCAATTTATATACAGGGTGGCCGGGGAGTTGACGTTCAAACGTAAAATTTAGGTCCGGTATGTCGTGGGGTATCCGAATCACCCCCATGTATGTTCCGCGATTTTTTATAGTTTTCGAGTTATGATGATTTTTCCGATTTTTTGAGGAAACTCGACATGACCGGCTTAAACAACTTCTAAAAAAAAAAGTGTAAGACTTTTTAGAGATTCTTTTTTTGCAACTTAATCTTCATGAATTGTGCCTTTATTCAAAACATCATCAGCATCGTAACTTTGATAAAAGTTATGAAAATATTGGTCTAAAGTTAAAAATTTGCTATCCGTGAATTATGACTAAATTTTCAACTTTAAATTAAAACTCTAAACAGGTGACCTTATGATTTTTTAGCCAATCCCAAAAATGCGCCCAACTCTCAGCTTTCATAATCATAAATAAAAAGTAGTACTTAAGAGGGCTAATTTGGCTAGAATTGATCTTCAAAGACAACAAGGCAGAAAAGTCTTAAATTTTTTTTTTTTTTTTTTGCCATAATTACCACGCCTAAGGCTAAATAATGATTAAAGAATGCTAGAAACCGAAACGGCGACGAGTTATGCCGGACTCTTACCGGCTAAAACCCCACCGTGTTCCACCTCATCGCCTATTGCCGTAGAGCCTGAGGGCCCGTAAGGAATCTTCCACACTCTACGGCGCAGCGACCGACCTTACCAGGTCTCATCTCTGTTGGTCTTACAAGCCTACAGGCCTTTAGGTGGTGCGTGGGAACACGCACACAACTACCTCGTTGAAAATTTAGTCATAATTCACGGATAGCAAATTTTTAACTTTAGACCAATATTTTCATAACTTTTATCAAAGTTACGATGCTGATGATGTTTTGAATAAAGGCACAATTCATGAAGATTAAGTTGCAAAAAAATAATCTCTAAAAAGTCTTACACTTTTTTTTTAGAAGTTGTTTAAGCCGGTCATGTCGAGTTTCCTCAAAAAATCGGAAAAATCATCATAACTCGAAAACTATAAAAAATCGCGGAACATACATGGGGGTGATTCGGATACCCCACGACATACCGGACCTAAATTTTACGTTTGAACGTCAACTCCCCGGCCACCCTGTATTTCTCTATGGGATTAGAGAAAGTTGTTCAGTTTGATGGTCTGAGCATCCCCTTAAAAAACTAAGAAGGACTCTATATGCGTGGGTGGCCTGGGTGCATACAATTCTAGGAAGGTAATATCAGTAATATTAACCTTTAAAATACGTTTGTATTAGGTACTAATCTCGGATCATGAAAGACCATCAAAATCATTATCACGATATCATCACCACGTTATTTCGTTCCTTAGTAATAATAGGAGGAAACCACTAGTGTGAATTGCTAAAAGAAATATACTATTGGTTTGTTTCATACATGAATATTTAAAATTAAAATTATATATGAACTGATGATAAATGAATTATGTAAATCATCAACGTCGTGTTAAACCGAATAAATCTTAGCACCGTTAAACTGTTTATGCCTCATTGCACCTACCACACTTTAATGACCATTAACGGTACAGTATACCTACTCAAAAAACATTTCAAAGACCTATACATACTGAAATCTTAGAAGTAGGTGACTATGATGCGTGAATACAATGGCGCTGCTGATGGTTATAAATCCATTAGATTGATAGTTTGACAGTTACTCTGAATGCAGGTTGACGATCCCTGGCTGGTTAAAATCTCTTGTTCAATATTGAGTACCTACGTTTTATTATGAGCACTTTATTTGGACTAAACAATTTAATATCTTTGTCAAATAATTCGATATACACATATTAGGTCCTCCTAACATATGACATTTGTGTTTTATATGGAAAACGAAAAACCCAAAAAAAATATATTTGAAATTATTATACAGGGTGTAAATTAAAATAGGACAGCTACTTAAAGGGGTGCTTCAGACCATCAAACTGAACAACTTTCTCTATGGGACCAATATCGAAATCGCGAAAAAAAAATCTGCTGTCCCATACATTTCAGTCGAGTTATGTTTGCAGTTTTGTATGGGAGAGCGGATTTTTTTTTCGCGATTTCGATATTGGTCCCATAGAGAAAGTTGTTCAGTTTGATGGTCTGAAGCACCCCTTTAAGTAGCTGTCCCATTTTATTGTACACCCTGTATTTAATCAATCGAAGTATTACATACTTCGATTGTAGATGTACCATTATTATCTATGCACTTTCGCCATTTTATAAGTATAGGTAGTTCGTTGATTCCATTGCTGAAAAAATTGTGAGAGCGAGAATCAATAAATCTTTTGAAGGCGATTTGGACTGCGCCATCGGAATTGATTTTTTTCCTTGCAAAAAATTGTCAAAATTTCGTAAAAAGTAGTAATCTGTTGGAGCAAGGTCTGGGGAGCATGGTGGGTGTCGGAGACCTTCCAGTCGCAGCTCCTCAAATTTAGCGATCTTTTGTCATAAAGTCTAGTTTTGTTTAAAAGATGTGTGTTGTAGAGTTTCTGGCCGCATCTTCTCTCAACGACGCGGTGGTAGAGTCTAAAAATGACGTCAAAAAGCTATCTAAGTATATGATATTATTTTGAATGAAAAATTTTGAATTTTGAATTTTTTGAAGTCGAGGTCTAGCGTTGTCCTGAAGCAGAAGTGGGCTTGAGTAATTGACCAGTCTTTGGTTGTTTCAAGTGAATCAATATAGTTTTGTCACTCACACCGAAGCCTGGCGCTAACTCTGATGTGCTTTGCGATGCATCTGCTTCCACGATCACCTTTAACTTTTCGTTGTCAACTGGTCTCCGGCCGTCCAAGGGGTTTGTTCTGTTGGTCTAAATTTCCAGAACGAAAACGTTGGAACCAAAAACGTCCAGTGTTTTCTTTTACAGTAGCTTCTCCATACACATCATTAATCCTTCGAGATGTTTCTGCAGCGTTGGTGCCACGGCGGAACTCGTATTCGTAAATAACGCGATATTTTAAGTTTTCCATATTGTGATCCTAATTATCCATTATGTCAAAGTAACCACCACACGCCAGATATTCTAGACCAAAGTAGCCAGTTCGACAAAACGCCAATTTCATATGTAAGGACCTCATATTAAGGAGAGACCATACAAATAAACCTCGAAAAAAAAATCATATTTATCTGCAAATAAGGTCCATCTTATTACATCTATTATCTCTCTCCGCCCGGAAGCCGTTGAGATCGGACGTGTTATTTGGATCCGTGTTAAATTTAAATAAGTTTTAAACCAAAAATTACTCTCTAAAAATCGCATCAAGTACCAGGTGCCCATAAGTCTTGTGGTGGTACCTACACAACGTGGGAGTGTGACATCCAAGGTGCGAAGAAACAAGATAGCACTTACACCGCACCGCACGCACCTTGCGCCTGAGATGCAAGTAAACTACAACCAATAAGACGCAAGAGATAGCTGCAACCGTCGCCTGTCCACTCGTTAGTACATACTTACATATAGCTATAGTGCAGCGCCCGGTACAAGCTCCCGCTTCAAATTGCCGTCGGAGTTCGATTCAAATAGGCCTACAACCGCATCATTATGACTAGCGTGCAGCGATCACCAACTAAAATAAAATCTCCGAAACCCAAAAAGACCCCAAAAGAACTCGCAAGCTATGGCTCTAACCCTGAACTCTTTGTTTTAACCCAAGATGATACCACACTACTGGATAACTTGCAAATCCCCCGTAGAATTAAACGTAAACTAGAAAGTGAGCCAACTGAGTTGAACGCGATCATGGATAAAATGGATGCCCTCTTTCTACGTTTTGAGCAAAAACAAAACAACAAACTAGAAAAAATGTTGGAGTCCATGATTTCTATCTCCGATCAAAACAAGGAAATAAAGGAAAGCATTAATTTCCTTTCGGAAAAGTACGATACACTCCTTAACCAAGTATCTGACCTGGAATATGAAAACAAAACCTGTAAAAAACAAATAGTCACCCTAGAAACTAAGATAGAACAACTAGAACGTAATTCCCGTTCGTCTATGGTTGAACTACGAAACATACCAATACAACAACCTGAAAATAAACAAATACTTCGTAAAATTGTGGAAAATGTGGGACAAATCCTAAACCAACCAATCGATGAGTCAGAGATCCGTGATGTAATCAGAATTCGTTCAAAAAAAGAGGGAAATAATAGTCCCGTCGTTGTCGAGTTCACAACAACTGAACTGAAAGAAAACATTATAAGAAAAGCGAGATCCTACAACAAGGAAAACCAAGCAAATAAATTAAATACTTCTCACATCCAGCTTCCAGGTCCGACTAGGTCAGTTTTCATCTCAGAATCTCTCACCACAAAGGGAAAATGGTTACACTATCTCGCTCGCCAAAAAGTCAACAACAAGTGTCTCAACAGCTGCTGGACCTCCTACGGACGAGTTTACATAAAGGTACACGAAAACTCTCGCCCACTACGTATCGACTCCGAAGAGGATCTCCTGCACTTTCACCCCGAGAACAATGAAACTGCTAACTGACTAAACCACGATACGCAATTTTCATATCATTGGTACTTCCTAAGCTCATTAAATGTGTTTTTAGATATAATTCTCTACTCTAATTTGTTCATTTTACATATACCTAAACTAACTAAAAAATTTATCTTTTTATTGTTGTTCCTTTTATATTTGTCTAAGTATAAACTAACACCGAAATCTCAATGTAATTCACCCCACACTAAAAACAAAATACTACAATGCACTCAATCAAACATTCCAATACATAACAACGTACCTAACTACATCCAAAACAACTACACACACATACAGATGCATGACATCATACCTTTCCCTTACGTAATCAGAATCAGAATAATATATAGTTGGAACAAAACAACATCAACTTACGCATATAAACCGCTACTCCGTATCCTTCATAAACAACCAGACTACACCTTCTTACCTAGACTTTTTCTCGAAAAATATTTATGTTCACGCCATTGTCCCACGGGGACTACCAGAGTCCAAGCACCGTCTAATACTACCAGTCCGTCTCATTTCTCTACCTTCCGTATTCCCCAAGACTATCATTACACACGATCACACCATTGTCCCAAGGGGACCAGCAGAGGTCCGTCAAACATCACAAACCCGACACAAATCCCCATTGCCCATACTTCGTTATACTTACACACGCATACATACATGTTCATACCTACACCTATTCCAAACCTCGCATATCACCTCCTATGTTCACACCCTTTGTACCACGGGAGTAAGCAGAATCCAAGGTCCGTTAAATACTACGAGTCCATACCTACTATTATATTCCATAATATAGTACTACCCATTCCCCCTTACTTCACTACACATACGATCGCATACCTACCTACCTATATACGTATATACGTACCTATATACGTACTTACACCTATATTCCAAACTTCACTTAACACGATCATAAAAAATAAAATTCGATTCATTCTTAGAAATAAATAACGATCTCGATCAACTTAACATTGCGTCCTCCTTATTATGCGACCTAGACGTATGTGCCAACCTGATAAAAAAAGATTTGAATCCTTCCCTTAAACTACTGCACCAAAACATACGCAGCATAAACTGTAACATTTCAGGACTACACACCTTATTAGAAAGAGCCGAAATTGACTGGGACCTTATAATCCTCACTGAATGTTGGCTTAACTGTGCGCACACTATCCCAACTATTGACGGCTACAATTACTTTAAGACCACTCACAATTTAACACAAAACGAAGGAGTCGTTGTTTATGCAAAAAATAATACCCGTTTTCTGGTTGAGGAATACGATATGATAGAAGCTAATTGCCTAATGATAAAAATAAACACAAAAACTATGGTACTTGCCATTTATAGACCAGCTGGCTACAAAAATGCTACGAACTTCACTGAGTCACTAAATCACCTCTTAAAAACCCTTTCGCATTATAGTAATATTATAATAGTCGGTGATATTAATATAGATATCACCGCTGAAAACAATGACACCTATGCATCCCCATACCTAAATCTACTTGCATACCATGGCATGCTCCCTGCTTTTACTCTTCCAACCCACAACCGAACATGCCTAGACCACATTATTCTCAAAACCAAACTGCCAGCCAAATGCTTTGTCGCTGAAACCTCTCTAACTGATCACGACTCTGTTATACTCACCCTAGAACTCAAAATAATTCAAAACAGTCCACCAGCCAAACTTATAAAAAAAATAAACTATGATCAACTTGATAAAGATTTTAACCAACTCGATCTATCTCCTATAGTACACATTGATAGCTCACATCTAGCAGCTGAATTTCTTATTGACTCCCTAAATAAGATCATTTCTACAAATACGACCACTATTAAAATATCAAATAGGAAAAGAATTAAAAAACCGTGGATCACTTCAGGTCTGCTAAAATGCCTGAGAAACCGTGACAAATTACACCAAAAACTAAAAAAGGACCCTAGTAATGAAATCCTTAAGACGACTTATAATAGGTACAGAAACTTCTGCACCAACACACTGAAAAAATTAAAAAGGGACCATGAAAGGAGTGAAATAAATAAAGCATCTTCCACTAACAATAAAAAGCTTTGGGATACAATAAAAACCATAACAAATACAAAGAAAATAAAGGATGTTCCTCTGGACCTTTTGTCTAAAAACGATCCCCAACAAGATATCAACTCTGTCAACAATTTCTTTGTAAACGTAGGAAAGAACCTCGCTGAAAAATTTTCTGATACTATTTCCCCTACGTCCACCCAATCATTCAACCGTCATCCCCACTCATTTGTTCTACTCAACACAGATAACGATGAAATCGATGGACTTATTCGTGGCCTTAAAAATGACTGTGCAGTAGGACGTGACAACATCCCTGCCCACATATTAAAACGTTACAATATGTTCGTCACACCAGCTTTAACATACCTATGTAACCTAACCTTATCTACTGGCCAGTTCCCAAACATATTCAAACTTGCCGAAGTCCATCCCATCCACAAGGCAGGGGACAGAGATTGTGTCAATAACTTTAGACCGATATCCGTTCTACCAACGCTCTCGAAAATTCTCGAAAGATTAATTAACAAGCGCCTTACTAATTTCTTAGAATCAAATAATTTACTTTCCCCTTCACAATTCGGATTTCGGTCTGGCAGATCAACAAATGATGCTATTCATGAATTAACTAACTTTATTATCACTAATTTAGACACCAAACAAAAAGTCATAGTAATATTCCTAGACCTTGCAAAGGCATTTGACACAGTCTCTGTCCCTCTCCTCTTGGACAAATTGGAACAGAAGGGTATCAGAGACCTACAATTGCAGCTCTTCACTAGCTATCTTACTAATCGTCGCCAACGAGTGAAAATAGGGACTTGGTATAGTGATGACCTTCCCATTGCGTTCGGGGTACCGCAGGGTAGTATCTTGGGACCCACCCTATTCTTGACCTACATTAACGAACTCTGTGATCTCGTCATGCCGGGTGGCCGAGTAATTACATTTGCCGATGACACCGCCTTGCTTTTTGCAGCAGACAACTGGCCTAATGTCTTTAATCTTGCTCAAAGTGGCTTTAATATTGTGACAAAATGGCTCCATTCAAACAAACTGACGCTTAACACTGACAAAACTAAATTCATTCCCTTTTCTATCAAGAACTTCTCGACCAATGCATACGACAATCTGTCCATAAAATCTCACACCACTGAATGCATACATAATGTTACTTGTCCATGCCCACAACTTACCCAAACAAACATGATAAAGTACCTTGGGATCCATATTGATAACACCCTAAGTTTTAAACCTCACATTGATCTTCTTACTAGTAGAACCCGCAAACTAATCTTCATTTTTAAAAACCTCCGACATGTAGCGAATAATAAGATTATTGATACTGTGTACTATGCTCTTGTCCAATCCATCCTGACCTACTGCATCACAGTATGGGGTGGCGCTCCCAAAACGACACTGCTTAAACTAGAAAGGGCTCAAAGGGCGGTGTTGAAGGTAAGTAGGTTTCTTCCATTTTTGTTCCCAACCAGAGAACTATACAAGCGATGTAAAGTCCCTACTGTACGACAATTATTTGTTCTCAACACCACCATGCGTAAACACAGCCAACTACACTATAATCCTAAGTTATTCGAACACAAAAGGCGTAAACACACAGTCTGTACAAATTCCCCACCCAACACCTCTTTTGCTCGAAAATTCTTCAACTTTTTAGGTTCCCATCTCTATAATAAAATTAATAAACAACTAGACATATATTCCCTTCCTAAAAATCAATGCAGGCACAAATTACAGACTTGGATAAAACAATTGGATTATGAAGAAACAGAAAACCTAATAAACACTATCAAATAATCCTGTCCAAATAAGTAATAACTACCCTTCTTTTCTTTCTCTATTAGTTAATTTAAAATTATATTATGATACGAAACCCCTGCATACCAAACACGGCATCACACACACATACACGCACAAACACACACACACACACACGCATCCACATGACCACTTATACACACACCCCTCACACACACACACACACACACACACACACACACACACACACACACACACACACACACACCCACACACCCACACACACGCACACACCACGCACACTCCTAGCTTCTAAGATTAAATGTACCAACTACTGTAAGCAATAAAAGCCCCTAGCCTACTGAGCAAAAAACAGTGTATTATCTTGTAGCGCGGCGCGCCGGCGGCGGCGCCCGGGCGGTGGAGGCCTGGTGACCTGTAACACAAGTGCGGAGAATTAACTCCGTACCGTTGTACGAGCACCAGTCTCCACAAACCTAGTTGATATTGATATTATTTCTGTTTATAAAGTGCCTACTAATAAGTTTATTGTTTATATTTATGTTAGCTACTTTGTGGAGAGAATAAATAACGTTTTTATTTTATTTTTTTTTATTTTATTATTATTATTATTTGGGGTATTGGGCCTTGACAGGCTTGCTTGCTTGAAGGCCTGTGCCACGTAGACCATCGCTGGTCCTTTGTGAACGCCCTTTTTATAGTTCCTTACCAATACCCACTGCAGCCAGAAATCGCAGTAGATTCTTGATCGGGATAGTTTGTATCTCATCTCTATGGGACTAACATTGTAATATAGGGTCCTTCTTAATATGCTGACACTTTTTTAAGGGGATGATTAGACCTTCAAACTGAACAACTTTCTCTGTGGGACCAACATCTAAATCGCGAAAAAAAAACTGCTCTTCCATACAAAACTGCAAACCTACTCGAGCCAAACGTATGGGACAGTTGTTTTATTTTTTGCGATTTCGATATTGGTCCCATAGAGAAAGTTGTTTAGTTTGATGGTCTGATCCTCCCCTTAAAAAAGTGTCAGCATATTAAGAACGACCCTGTATATGGAACTAATCACCAAATCAAGTGTTTGATTTAATGAATATTATTTGTTAGGTTTTTAACAAAGTTAAAGAAGTCTATTGGAATACGATATAAAATGAAACATCATAATTAAAGATTTTTAAATGGATCGCAATATATTATAAGTACATATTTATATTTAGGATATTTAGTAATTTTAGTATATGCTTATGCTTAGTAATATAATACTCAGTCAAAACTTTTGGTTAGTACTTTAATCATTGTCCTGTAATGTCAGTCCTAAGTGTTCTGACATTTTCACTTAAAATGTATAATATACATATACATACCTACTTACGAGTATAGATGTAAGTAACGTAACATACCTATTAGGTATTGACATAACGGGATGGTAAAAGATTAATGACGCTAATAATGTACCGAACGACGCGTTTAAAAGCTTTGCTTGTTCAGTTCACGTCGCCATATTTCTGTATTGCCATTCCGATCTTGTTTATGTGATCCAGATTCTATAAAAACGAATTTAGCATCAAGCTTTACTTTTTTTAACGTGTACAATTTGATTGATTAAAGAAGATTGGCAGATTTGGACCCAGTACTTAATTTTTTACGAAAACTAAAAGCCATCCAGGACGGCGCGGCGGTCATGATTATTATAAACAGAAAAAATTAAGTCATTTTTAAAAAAAACTTCCACCTTTCCAGAAGTCCGGATTCAAAAGTAGAAATTACTAGTAAAATAGACAAATCGTTCAAAAAGCAGTAGCAAAACGCAACCACGACAGCTATTTTCATCTAATATTATCATGGTCATTACGGAACGTACGTGGCTTGGTTGTTGAACTGATAGTGTGTGTGATTTCGTTTTCTTCCATTATCATAATATGGTAAGGTTAATAAACACAATGAATGCGTAGAAGATTGAGTGGATCTAATAAGAAAGATTGATGAGTTTCATTCTCTTGATACAAAAGGTATCATAAGGAGAAATACCTTTCCCCCAACTTCTACAGATTACAACCAATTTAAATTTTTGTTAGTTTTGTTTCACTCTACACGTATTTCTAAGGTGCATTCATGTATGGGACCTCTAAGTCTGGGTCTCAAATTATATGGCCTTCCGCCAAACTTCTTTACCAGTCGCTGTATAAGAACTAGTATATTTCAAGAACTATTATGATAGCAGTTATTTTGGAAAACAACCTTATGAACATAAAGGCTTATAAATAACCTTTAGTTACCTGACCTAAAAAAGTCAACAAGTTTTTGTACGAAAATACTTGAGGACCCCACAGATTTAGAATCTGAGTCATGCTGCACTCGTTTACATGGGCGCCACTAAAATAAAGAGATATGATATTACAACTTCGAAGAGAATCTTGCCTTTTTGGTGATTTGTAATGGCCATTGTTATGTTAGCTCTTAGGGACCGCGGTAGACTACTTTTTTTAAGGTTCCGTCATCGAAGAGTTTTGTGCAATAATTTTTTGAATCTTCTGCCTCTATGATCCATTCAACAACAAGGTATATAACATTCGCAGATGGTACCATATCAAAGGACATTATGGAACTCTATTTTTTATCTTTGCGGGTCTCAAGTTTTGCTAGACTTCATTTGTTTAGTGTTACTCTATGGTGTTTGTGTAGTCGTCGCTGTTGATCCTGGTTTACAGGAGTTACAGTGGTTGGCCTATGTTGGTAAAAAACTCGATTCACATTAATTGCATATCATCACTTTGGCCGCAAGTCAAGTCGCAACACAATTTATGGGATATTTAGGTAAGTATATAAGGAGATATGAGCGTCGGTGGCGCGTTGCGGAGAGGTATGGACTCCCAATTATGGGGGTGCGGGTTCGAATCCACACGGACAACATGCCATGTACCAATGAGTTTTTCTAACTTATGTACGTAAAACCGACTGCTCTCAAACGGTGAAGGAAAACATCGTGAGGAAACCTGCATACACTGAAGAAGAAATCCTGATGTGTATGTGAAGTCTACCAACCCGCATTGGGCATGCGTGGTGGACTAATGCCCATACACCCTCCTTGAGGGTAGGCCTGTGCCCTGCAGTGGGACGTTTATAGGCTGATGATGATGATATAAGGAGATATGGGTAGGTAAAGTACCTTACTAAGTATTTTTTTGCATAAGGTGTTAATATGATTGCACTTTATATCAGTCAGATGATAATATTAGTCAATGTTGTATGCAAAACAATCATAAAACTAAAAGTGTACTTACAACAAAACACAAAATATTTGACCATGATGAAAACTGAACTTTTAAATCAATCAAAATAAGTTGTATTCTAACGAATCACACAATTTACCTTAACATGCGATATTGTAATTAATTGAATCTTTAATTTATTCATAATAATGCGTGAGACCAGCGGTCGCACCGTGTGAACAAGTTTACTGTAGCATTTCAAGAACTAGTACATTTTACAATACACAGGTACCTGTAGGTAGGTAAGGTACCATATCTAGTCTGTTAAAATATGTTAGTTCCTTCCATCACCATAATGACATTGTAGGATTTGTAGGTAGTACATATTTAGGCCTTTGTTCAGCAGTGGACGATGATAGGCTGATGATGATGATGACATATTTTAGTACTTATATTTCGATTTAAAGTTTAAAACGTTGGAAAACCTTCCTTCAGTACATAAAATAAATTTAGCAAACTGTTTTTTTCATTCCATAAAGAGTAAAATTTGACAAGGTAATCAGACAGAATCAATTCAAACATAAAACGCTTAACGGAACATGGAAAGGGTCCGGTAATGATTTGTCCCGCTTCATTGAATTGGCGCCACACAAGACTGAACGTATTATTTTGGAAATCGCATACATTTTTTAGTGCACTTTAAAGGTACTTCGTGCTTGCCATTAATACTCTTCAGTCCCTTCACCGTTTTAATAAAGAAATTCCAACAGAGTTCAATGATCTCTTAAAACACTAATCATGCTTTGTTTCGCACCGTGTGAACCGTGCAAATACGAGTATCATCAATCGAAGATCAAATAATATTTCAGGCGTACTCCTCCAAATGGCTGTCATATTTTACAAAGCTCATTTGAATTGGGTGGCAAATGTCAGCTCAGTACAAAAGGAAAAAGCTCTGTTATCTTTTAAAGCTAATGTAGAGCGTCAGTTTAAATATTAAAAGGCGCGGATTCAAGAGGCCGAAGCATTTTGCGAAGAGACTCCTTGCGAGCCGCACATCCTCGCGACGCGCAGTCACTAACCCCTTTAAAACTCATTTTATTAACACAACTTTATAAGTGAATTGAATGGATCAATAGTTTACGAAAACAACATGTCAATAAGGACTAAATTAATAATTGTCTGGCTGAGTCTGATAGCGACTACTTGCTGGAGTGTCTCCGAAGACAATGGATTCTCTTCAAAGGATGGCGCGTTTTACATCGACGATGCAGTTGTCATAAATGGTAAGCGGACATCCAAGATTTTATTGTCTATGATTAGTTGATCCCAACAATTAGTATAACAACAGCAGAGATCCACAAGGACATTTGTTTATTTTCTCTACATTTTTACGTTCATAATATTTACCAAAGTTTAAAGAACATAGTTCTTTAAAAGATTAGATCCACAATAGGCAACTGTGCAAACTTTGGCTTTGTTCATTTAACCGTAACGTTCTATTTGTTTACATTGCTTAAAAGAAATGGTGTGTCCTCAAGTATTCTCATCGTGCGGGCTCAAAACAATGCACGACACAGGGATATGAGGTTTTGAGGCTAGAGAAAGTTAAAATTTGCAACTGAGATGTCCGGTCACGGTGAAAAGTTGGATATAAATATCGATAATGATACACTTAAAATAAGCGCAAAAGTCAATTTTATTACCAACAACTTATATCAATACTCGTAACTAAGATTCATTCAAACTGTTTCGCGAATATGATTAACGATGGTCTATGTAACTACGTACCTAAAGGTACCTATACTTATCGATGACCAAAACAAGATGAATATGTACCGAAGATGATGGTCGTCAACCTGTGGTCCGCCAGAGGCTCTTACACACGTGGGCCATTATTCGGAAAATACCTATAAGATCAATTCAATGCAAATGCTCGTACGCCTACACGCCCGCGCGCTTTGTACTACATCAATCAAATCATTGTCCTAAACCGCACTTCGGCGGTCGACTCCGAGTACTTGCTACTTTTTGCGACTCACCGAGGACATTAATTAGATCTGAGACTAGAGATTGAAGCTGGGTGACGCTGCTGACATTTCCTTACATTAGAATGCTGAACCCGGAATCCTGAGAACAATTGACAACTAATGCGATTTGTTCACATCGAATCTGTCACCAATACATTTAAAAAAAAATGTCGTCGTTATAGATTTACTGGCTGGATAGAGAAATTATTTTAAATACAAAATGAAGGGATAGACTGGTCGTTGCAATCATGTAGGTATTCAGTTCGCATGCTACATGTTGCTATTTAAAGCCTTGTACTCTATCCACCTTAATAAAAAGGCGTCTCTCTTTTGAAGTTTACTTATTTTACTTCGCAAGTAATATCAGGTCCCCTTCTAGAGTTACAATACTCGGATACATGAAATGGACAAAACTAATTTTAATTTTTATGGTGATTTTGTTATTACTAATAATAAAGTAGTCATTAATTTTGCAATAATTGAGAAACACTGCAACTAAAGTCACTAAAACCAGAAATCGAAAATGGAAGCAGTAAATCTAGAAGCAGAACCCTCTTCGCTTGGATATCGTTCCGCTCTTGACCATATTTCATATGTAAGGTCTAGGAACATTTAAAACCCGTACATTTTCATTAAAGTATGACTGGGAATCAGGTTTAATCACTAAGATGTTTCGGTTGCAAGTCCAACGTCAAGGCCGATTGTGTAGGTACTCGACATTTTTTGAACGAAGTAACAATAAGTACCTATTTCTTTTGAAAAGTGTCAACATGCAATTATCTTTATTGCACACTTGTAATTTCATTGATTATCTTATCGCAATTTCCTTCATTTTGTGAACTTAATAAAAATAAGTATAATCTGTTTCTGATGAATTTTTGATGAGTTTGTTTTACAACTTTTTATTGATGAATGGATTGGGTGGATGGATTATTGGACCAACCAATAACTGTCAGTTAACGATGTTAAAGTTATTTATATATTTTTAATTCAACTAAGTCGGTAAGCGATTTCTATTGATGTACACACGGCGACAGATCAACCTACCCATAGTTCGACCTTATGTCCATGAACATAGAGTTCAACTATGGGTAGGTTGATCTGTCGCCGTGTGTACATAGGTATAAGTTCTTCTGATAATGTCAAAATATAAGCAAAAAAATAATTAGGTAGGTATTAAAGGATAAGTGATAATATCAGATTTAGTCCTTTTTTTTGTGCACATCACGTAAGAAATACTGACTCAATTCAGAAAAATATATGTCTCAACTAAACTCAACTTGAAGCAGCACTTATAATTTTTATCGCAACGGGGCCCACGCCGCGGGCGGCTGGTTAAGAGGGCGCAAAATAAAAAAATATTGCAACGACTTGACAAAATTTCAAAAAAATCTCGTGACTTTAGATCGTAGTGTAGCCGTCTAATTATATTGCAGTAATATCACGCGCTCGCTTCGCTCGCTCTTGGTTTTAGATCGTATTGCAGTCCTCTCATTATTTTGCAGTAAAAGAACGCGCTCGCTTCGCTCGCTCTTAGTTTTAGATCGTATTGCAGTCATCTCATTATATTGCAGTGAAATCTGGAGCTCGTTTCGCTCGGAGGGGATGTCGGGGGGGCAATGTCTTTTTTTTGCCCCGCCTCTGAAATATCGTAGATCCGGGGCTGTTTATACAAAGGTCGTAGAAGATAATTATAGAGATCATATCATGAGAAGAGTGTTAAGTATGAATGTGCAGGAGACGAAGATGGATGGATTGTCTGTAAGATAATAAGTGTAAGAGAGATGATAGGAAGATGACATATTACGCGGACCTCAAATAATGGAGCAAGAAAATGGTGACTTAGTATCGTGAATCAATCTAATCTAAACTATTATAAAACTGTAACAGAAGTGTGTCTGTACATTGAAGATATTAAAAAAAAAAATTACGGTATGGTTTTTAGATCTCCCTGATTCCAAATCACAAATTTTTTGATTTTTTGTCTGTCTGTTTGTTTGTTTGTTTGTTTGTGGGTTTGTTTGTTCGAGTATCACGCAAAAACTACTGAACCGATTTTGATGAAACTTTTTTTGTTTGATAGCTTATCATCTGACTTAAAATCTGGTATATAATTTATGCGGACGAAGTCGCGGGTAAAAGCTCGTATTATATAATACTGTAAACATTCAAATAAGTGAGAACATACGCCAATACGAAGAGGGCCATCGAAAATACACATTTAATGGCACACACAACATTGATTGTTCACCTTCGCCACTTTGTACGAGAAGTTTCAATAAAACTTAAACCGTTATGCAGAGCGGCGCGATCCGAAATAAATAACATGCATTTTTGTGGTGAGGACGTACGATACGATACGTGCTGACGAATGCTGAATATCAATGAATCAATGTTGTTATTATTTGGTCAGACATACAGCTAACAACATAAGTAGTGGCCACGGGCGTGGGAGAGTGAGAGTCACAGTTCGGCTCCCTTATTCAAAACGAACCGCAGGCAGGTTGCCAATCTATCAACGAACTTCGCAATCTAAACTATTATAAAACTGTAACAAAAGTGTGTCTGTACATTGAAGATATTTACAAAAAAAAGATTACGATATGGTTTTGAGATATCCCTGACACAGATTATTTAATAGTGTCCCTGATTCCAATTCACCAATTTTTGGATTTTTTGTCTGTCTGTTTGTTTGTTTGGGTGTTTGTTTGTTCGAGTATCACGCAAAAACTACTGAACCGATTTTGATGAAACTTTTTTGTTTGATAGCTTATCATCTGACTTAAAATCTGGTATATAATTTATGCGGACGAAGTCGCGGTATAATGCTGCGTAATGAAATGAGGCTTCCGTATACAAAACGACCTTCGAAGACATGCAATGTCAACTGATTCACGTCTTTGGATGGGTGACGGTTTCAGTGGTACCACAGATTAATAATAAGTTACTACGTAAGTGGTACTTCATCTCGAATGGTTGACACTCTATACAACGTGTTAATGAATTAGCGCAAAACCTCATACACCCCAACTGATTTATAACAAAATAATTAGATTGAAACAATAATTTCATTATTTTTGTAGATAAAATTTAAAGTTATTCGCATTTTAAGTTTTGAGGCCAAAATGATTTGTTATCATTTCAGCACTGAAAGAAAGCGCTAACGTACTCATGGATACATTTTTTATAATCTTGTCTTGGTAGTAAGTAGGGTGAGTGTGCCCGTGCGGTGGGTTGGCATCGGGTTCAGAAAATTTTAAATTTTGTGAACGAATTACTTAATATTTTGAAAAAAAAATCCTATATTGAAACCATGATAATTCGATTCTGCTCTCGATTCTAAACAAACTACTTTCTAGTTTTGCGTTAATTCATTAACACGTTGTATAAATGCATTTGGTGCCGGACGCAACCGCGTTAGATAGCATTCTTTAAGCTAAGTCTGAAGTCTTGCAGTCAATTTAAAAATATCCTGACACCGAGTTGACCACTAATATGTTTACATTTCCGAATGATACCGGAGCGGAGGCAGAATCATTCAGACATGTAAAGATCGAATCAAGCCTTAGACAATTTAATAGTATGGACGCGTAACGCGTATCATTCTCCTATCTAAATTTTCTGCCACTTTTTGCGGGGGGCGAGGTAACATGAAATTAGCAACTTTGGATTTTATTCCCTATAACTTTAGATTCTAATTTTGAATGTTAAAAATCATGAAAAGTAGTCTCGTGTGAACCCCAAACGTTCTAAGTTCAAAATTATTGTTTCGCAATTATAGGCTGTCTCGTTTAGTGATAAGGTATAAAATTTAGTGTAAATGCACAGGATCAATTAGTCTCATACCGTGGCAGAGGGGAAATGCTAGCGCAAGGCCAGTCCTTACTATTAAATTGTCTAAGAATAAAGCGCACGTGTGTAGCTAGTTACCTACTAACTTAATTACATGAGGTAGGTAAGGTAGCAGCTCTTGTGTTTTATGTAGGAGTATAAAACCAGAACTGTGGCTTTCAGGAAACAATGGAGCGTCGCTTTAGGAGTTGTAATTGACATTTAAAACGTGTTAACATTAACAATTAATAAACTCAATGTCGAATTACATAGATTATTGGACAATACATTTTGATTGATTGACTTTAACTAAACTCTTGTGGTCTCGACTTCAAAATTAACCCGAATCACGAGGTAGTCAGACCAGCTGTTGTGGGAGGGGAACAGGTTTTAAAATACTTTATCCACCAACTTACTGCCAACATTAAATTGACCGTTTACGGTACTTATTGGTGGTAGAAGTAGGTAGGTAATTGAAATTACGGTTAGAGTAATCCGCAATATAGATAGGTATGCCGATATTTGAGGCCTTTAGATTAGCTTGTTTTGAAAACGAGTTTTATTTTCATAGTCAGCCCAAGATGCTAAGCTTTAATTGGTTTTTTGACTTGACAACGTCTCACTCCGCATAGCAATGTCCAGCATAATACAAAAAAACTGGCCAAGTGCGAGTCGGACTCGCACACCGAGGGTTCCGTACCATACAGAGTGTAAAATAAATAAAAACTGGTCAATTGCGAGTCGGGCTACTCGCACACCGAGGGTTCCGTGCTACACCACACAGAAAACAACATTATTAACTTAGAAAAAAAAAATTTTTGTCCGGGACATTTAGCGCGAGACCCACTCACACTTGGCCGGTTTTTAGTATTTGTTGTTATTCTGTAGAGTTTGCTCTATAATCACACTAAGTTTGACGCTTTTATGTATTACCGTTTTTATGATAGAGCGTGAAGAAAAAACGTTGATAAAAACTAGTTTCTTGTTGAGAACCCCCCTTAAATTTTAATTTTTTGACATTTTTATTATTTGTTAACAAATCCGCCGTAACATAATAACGCATAATCTGAGAAAATTTCAACTATTTACTAGCTATTACGGTTCAAAAGTTACAGCCCTAAATAGGTAGGACAGACGGACGGACAACGTAGGCTTAGTAATAGGGTCCCGTTTTCACCCTTTGGGTACGGAACCATAAAAACACCCCAGTAATATTTTAAGGGGTGGTTTAGAGTTTAGACCATCAAACTGAACAACTTTCAGTACGGACTACGGAGTTAAATTCGAAAGCCCAAAAAAAAGGGTTTCAAACAAAACTGCACTCAAATGTATGGGACAGCTGATTTTATATTAAGCTCGCCCTTAGTACATGTTTTTCTCAACAATGTGTATCATTTATGTCCGTTTTTTTTTTTTTTTTAAATGTCACACAAATTATCTAAGAATCTAGCCTGGACTTGTATTATGATGACTAGACAACGATATACAACGTGTTAATGAATTAGCGCAAAACCTCATACACCCCAACTGATTTATAACAAAATAATTAGATTGAAACAATAATTTAATTATTTTGATAGTTAAAATTTAAAGTTATTCGCATTTTAAGTTTTGAGGCAAAAATATTTGTTATCATTTCAGCACTGAAAGAAAGCGATAATGTACTCATGGATACATTTTTATAATCTTGTTTTGGTAGTAAGTAGGGTGAGTATACCCTTGCGGTGGGTTGACATCGGGTTCGGAAAATTTAAAATTTGACCAAAAAATTATTTAATATTTTGAAAAAAATTACCTTTGTTGAAACCATGATAATTCGATTCAGCTATCGATTCTAAACAAACTACTTTCTAGTTTTGCGTTAATTCATTAACACGTTGTAGAATACATATATTTGTCCCTTACGGGATTCGAACCCGCGACCCTCGGCACAGCAGGCAGGTTCACTACCGACTGTACTACCGGGCCGTCTAACTGTTTGTACTTACAATAAAGTGTTAAAATAAATAAATAATATAAAATGACTTTATTCAGCAGCTGCCAGACGCGTGAGGCGCGACACAGATGCCTCAAACAGTACTCGCGATGGAAAACAACTTTGGGTTTTGAGACCACGACAGGTACGACACTGATTCACCGTTTCAGAATTTGCCTAGTGATCCCTTATACCCTGTATACAGGGTGTAACAAAACACCCTAGTAATACTTAAGGGGGTGCTTCAGACCATCAAACTGAACAACTTTCACTATGGAGCCAACTTCGAAATCGCAAAATAAAAATCAGCTGTTACATACAAAACTGCAATACCGGCTCGACTCAAATGTATGGAACAGCTGATTTTCTTTTTTCTCGATATTGGCCCCATAGTGAAAGTTGTTCAGTTTGATAGTCTGAAGCACCTCCTTAAATTACTAGGGTGTTTTGTTACACCTTGTAGATCCTTCCAAGTCAGTGCACAATATTTTAAGGGTATGATCAGACCATTAAACTAAACAACTGTATGGAACTAACACTAACACCCCCTAACAGCGAAAAAAAAACAGTTCCATACAAAACTACAAACCTACTTGACCCAAATGTGAACCTAACATCAAACTAAAACCTGAATAGATAATAATAGTACCTACACTAAAGAAATGAAATTCCCGCGTTAAATGACAAAATACGAATACAATACAAATTCAAGATATTCCTACCAATCTCGTTTAACCATAGTTTCGCCATAGTGTAAAGAACTAATAGTGGAGAATCTCAGCGGTCGCGGCAGGCCAATCGCGCGGGGCGTACGGGGGCCGGGAGGAGTGCGTCCCGGCCCACGCTGCCTGCGCGCGTACCCTAACAGCGAATTGAGTTAGGGTACGCCCGTCCCCCGCTGTACCCCGCACGCCGCGCGGGCATAGACACGCCGCGACGGCTGAGCTTCATTACTTATTTTATTTACACTATGGTTTCGCTGCTATAGTGTACTATTATTATCTGTTCATAATTAAATAAAAAAATAAAAAAATAAATAACGCTCACAGGCACATACATTGTAATGATCCCAAGAAAGCACTATTAATAGGCTGTTTATTATGAAAACCATACAACAACGGCACAAACATGTAAACATCCATGACCGAACCGGGAAAACTAATAAACTAATTATGGTAAAACCTTATTTTAATATCACGATGTATCAACAGCCCGACGAAGGTGCATTTGGGCTGGACTGTGAGACCACGTTGGGCAAGAAAGGGACATGTAAAAGTTTCCGTGACTGTTACCCGTTGGTCAAAGTAGCCGACTTGTCTGGTTGGGACGGGTGGGTCATGGGACACTACGACACTTGCAGCTACGTCAGCGGTGATAATATGGAGGTGAGAACATTAACAATATTGTTACGCAATTTTTTTTATTTAAATCAGGCCTCCGTCACGTCGGCTATAGGTACAGAGATACAGTAGTACCAGATTTATAAGTTCCCATTGAGGTCCCGTAATGCTACGGCAAATCCATTAAAACTGTGCTTAATTTTATTCTTTATTATTTACCAATGATTATTCTTTTTGAATTTTGAAAATCGGTCCAGTAATTCCAAAGTTATTGAATTTTGAAGTGTGCTCGAAAATAAAATGCCCCGCGGACACGTGTGACGTCACCAGGCATTACTGCGTACCGGTTACAAGGGACTTTAGTATTAAAAATGTTATATCTCGGATATGGTGCGTCCTATGTCGAAAAATTATAGAACCAAAAATGTTCTCGTGGATGTGTTCTACAAGATGCGTACATAAAAAATGGGAGTCATGCAGACATCTTACATTTTATATAATATTTTAAGTTCTAGAACCAATGTTAATTTACTACTAGAGCCCATGGCGGCTCGAATTTAGTGGTAGGGAGGAGTGGGGGAGGTGTGCGGGGTGGGGGAGATAATTTGGTTATTGACTTGGACAACATAAACGATCTAAACAACTCGAACAACTCAGGCAACTCGAGCAACTTGGTCAACTTGAACAACTCGAACAACATAAACCACTCGAACAACTTAAACAACATAAATAACTAAAACAACTTGGCCGACTTCGTCAACTTGGACAACATAAACAACTCAGAAAACTCTAACAACTTAGGCAACTCGAACCACACGAGCAACTTGGTCCCGATAAAGTTATTCAAGGTTTCCAGTTGACCAAGTTGTTCGAGTTGTCAGAGTTAGAGTTTTCTGAGTTGTTCGAGTTGTTTATGTTGTCCAAGTTGAAGAAGTTGGCCAAGTTGTTTGAGTTATTTATGTTGTTCAAGTTGTTCGAGTGGTTTATGTTCGAGGTGTCCATGTTGACCAAGTTGCTCGAGTTGCCTGAGTTGTTCGAGTTGTTTAGATCGTTTATGTTGTCCAAGTCAATTACCAAATTATCTTCCCCACCCCGCACACCTCTCCCCCTCCTCCCTACCCATAAATTCGAGCCCCATGGGCTCTAGTAGTAAATTAACATTGGTTAAAATATTATATAAAATTTAAGATGTCTGCATGACCCCCACTTTTTATGTACGCATCTTGTAGAACACATCCACGAAAACATTTTTGGTTCTATAAATTTTCGACATAGGACGCACCATATCCAAGATATAACATTTTTAATACTAAAGTCCCTTATAACCGGTACGCAGTAATGCCCGGTGACGTCACGCACTCCGCCGCGTGGCCGACTGACCGCCCAACAGTTGCGGCATTCAATTGATCGTAGCTCGCTCATTTTTGGTCGTAGGAAAAAAATAAAAACACCAATGTTCAGGATTTTTAATGAACTTTAATACTACATTCAAAACTAAAATCGTTACGGATCCTCGCGCGAAATTAATATTGCCCAATCAGGATGTGTCCCTTGCCACGATTGGCTAGTTATTTTCGTGCCCCTTTCGCTGCTTTCCGTCTTTGCACCCTTTGATTACGAAAAGACTTCGGGTTTTGTCGGGGGTCTCTGTGCAAACGAAGATTGAAGAGGATAATTATTTTCCTAGTCGTACTGTAAGTACCTACACATTGGCGCATCGTAAGCTATGCGCTTGCTTGATTTCTGCCACTATGTACATTTTTGCGCGAACCGTCTGGCAGTAGATAATTCAAGCGTGAGAATTTATGCTTTTTTTAAAGGAAGTGATGAATCTGTTACGAAGTAATTAGTAATCTGTGTCTAAAGTCAGAGCATAGAAGGAAGTCGTAAACTTAATTGACATCCAGGTGTTCGGAGTATGCTGCACGGAGCCAGTGGGCACGCCGCCTCAGCAGGAACCTGATGTACAACGTTTGGGTATTCTACCTTCAGCTATGCCAGTGCAGCTTCCACCGTCTCAACTGGCTGGGTGAGTTTTTAAGACATGTTTGTCTCCAAATGCCTATGGCTACAGTTTTTGCTTCATCATCATATCAGCCGATAGACGTCCACTGCTGGACATAGGCCTCCCACATGGTACAATAATATACTGCGCCTGGTATTCTCTTCCGATCACATGACTGACACAAGCCTACGTCATCATACCCTTTTACCATGTTTAGCGGCCATTTTTTTGTGACGTAGGCTTGTGTCACTCTGGGAATAGAAGACCTTGTTTTTTTAGACTATGGGCCTCCCACAAAATGGGGAGCATTTACCATAATCGCCACGCTTGGCAGGCGGGTTGGCGATCGCAGTTGGATTGAATGTGTGTACTCAGAGGATGCTGCTGCCAATCCTCCGGTAGATCCCTTAGTCACCTTTTACGACACCCACGGGAGGAAAAGGGATGATGCTATATTATTAGCCGACACCACACGGACAATCGGACGGAAACGGAATTAATTTTATACTACTAATGAAATGTGTTATTCTGAGTTTTCAGAATATAGTCATGATCATTATGCTATGCCAAATATAGAACAAATTCATTAGGATCAAAGTTTATTGGCCTAAAAACTTTCTTGCTTACTAATGGGATAATCCTGATCAGTTTTCCAGGCAGAATCTTATCCGTATTGTCACCACAATGGAACTTCGGTCCCGGTCTCAATGTGCGACAGATCCCTGCGCAATGGCCGCCGACGATCCCTCCGCTGCCGACACATCCTCCAGACCACACTCCTGCTACTCATCCACCTTCTCATGGTACGTGTGGAAAGAAAAGGCTCTGGTCATTAGTACAACGGTGTTCATGTGTGTCCACCCTGGACCAAAAGTCCGTTAACATTTAAAATGGTTTGAAAAAATTGAACAGCTATATGAATGAAAACCTGTTTACTTATTAATGAAGTATACAAATTAGGGTTTTATTTTTTGTATACGACATCATCCTTAGTGTGAGCCTTGTCGATTTTGACACTCATGTAATCTGAACCGGAAATTTTCCATGTCAGCTCGACAAGTGTTTGAAAAAAAGTTTTGCATTTAGTTATTATTTTTTCATTCAATTATTGTTCAATAGACACTGGATTGTTCAGGAAACTTTAGTAAGGTATCCCCAAAGAAAAAAATCTAATGGGGTCAAATCCGGACTGCGGGGTGGCCAATTAACGTCACCTCTTCTGGATATGATTTTTTTGCCATAAATTTCAGTCTCTTCAGACATTTCAGTCTCCGAGCATGGTAATAAGGTAACCTGTACATTTTGAATTTTGTACGTGTGTAAGTGTAAATCCTTGTGTAGAATGTGATTTA
The DNA here is from genome assembly GCA_922987775.1 of Agonopterix subpropinquella. Lineage (NCBI taxonomy): Eukaryota > Metazoa > Arthropoda > Insecta > Lepidoptera > Depressariidae > Agonopterix > Agonopterix subpropinquella. The sequence goes on along the minus strand of OV277697.1, from coordinate 14,681,389 downwards.
GAGGATGTTCTGGCAACATTTAAAGCACTAGACCACTTTCGAGTAAATAGGCCAGGTTGCTCTCGAAAAGACTCTTGTACACACTCTATGTTTATGGGTTCTCGCCAAGTCCACGGGCGGCTGAATCGTGATTGAATTAAAGTTGAACCCGTCGTTTCAAACTGCTGTATCCATTTTGAATGGTTTGAATAGTTGGAGCTTGATTTTCGTTTCGTATATTGTAATGAGTACAACATTTCCGTTTATCTTAGGTCGCAGAATCGTTTCTTCGATAGTACTCGCGAACGCAAAGCGCGCAATGCTGTCCGCTGGATGACGCCATGCCACTAAATCCCTATTAGCCGCGCTTACGTTTAGTAACCTCCCCGCTCTCGTAGCCCCGCTCCAATTCCCCGGCCCGTACCGAAACAGTGTCCCTTTTAAATGTTAACTGACTTTTGGTCCACCCTGTACAATCTATTTAAAATATCGTTTTGTCAAAATATTATTAATTATTATATCTAACGAAAGGTTATATTTTATGTAAATCCGAGGTTTTTATTACATGTAGGTGCTGGAGCTGGAACTACGAAACCATCTTACGATGAGCCTGTTACTCAGTCAACAACTTGGGCAACAAGACCTCCACAACCTGGAACCACTAAGCCGACTACAAAACAGGTAACATAATTAGTACGATTTAGAAGCATTTTTATAAAAAAAAAACAAAACACAGGAAGGTTCGCAAATAGTAAAATATGAACTTTTTCAGACATGGCCACCTATGCACCCGACTCAAGCAAGCAAACCGACACAGCCAGCCGTCGATGGCTCTTGTGGAATGAAGAATGGAGCTCAGGTAGGTTCTCTATTCAGAGGTCATTTTACAGCGTCGCCGACGACTCTTAATGATACCTATTTATGTCCACAAGATTACTCTTGATGTAATTTCAGACATATGAGAGTACATATCAAGACGAAGAGCGAATAGTAGGTGGTCACAACGCCGAGCAAAACGAATGGCCATGGATCGTGGCCCTTTTCAATGGCGGTAGACAGTTCTGTGGAGGCTCCTTGATCGATGATAGACACGTCTTGTCAGCAGCTCATTGTGTCGCCCAGTAAGTCAATTTGAAATATTAATAATTAATCTCTCTTTTGTAAGAGACCTTCCCCTTATAGAGGGATCTTATAGGGTATAACTTACTCATGGCTAAACTAGTCGTGTGAACTATCCTGCTTTTGGTGCCTTTTCACTGTAAAACCCTTAAAATTTTATGTTTGTGATGGCTATGGGATTTTACCTCTGCCATTATAGTTCACTCTTCCTTGATATTAATCTCAATAAGACCAAGATATCAGAACATACTCTTTTTGTCGTCTAAAATTATAACGTTACGTCTAAAAATTCCTGGCTTTATATTACTTTCTTCAGATTTAGCCACACTATTTTGTATTTCAATTATTTACAGTATGACGTCTTGGGATGTCGCTCGTCTGACCGCGAAACTAGGTGACCACAATATAGGGACCAACACAGAAACACAACACCAAGAGCGAAAGATCAAGCGAGTTGTGAGGCATCGTGGCTTCGACATGCGCACACTGGTACAAATAATAATTATCCTGTTGAAATTGTCAAACTATTTTAAAATTTCTTCTGCAATTATGCTTCTATAGGGTGTAACAAAACACCCTAGTAATCCTTAAGGGGATGCTTCAGACCATCAATCTGAACACATTTCACTATGGAGCCAACGTCGAGAAAAAAATAAAAAAAAATCTTCCGTCCTATACATTTGAGACAAGACGGTACTGCAGTTTTGTATGAAAGAGCCGATTTTTATTTCTCGGTTTCGATGTTGGCTCCATAGTGAAAGTTGTTCAGTTTGATGGTCTGCAGCACCCCTTAAAGTATTACTAGGGTGTTTTGTTATACCCTGTATAATATTATTTGATTGCAGTACAACGATATAGCTATACTAACGCTAGACCGGCCCGTTACATTCACGAAGAACATTCGCCCAGTTTGTTTGCCGCATGGAGCACGAGCGTATGCTGGTCTCATCGCGACTGTGATTGGTTGGGGAAGTTTGCGAGAGAGTCAGTATTATTTTAATTCTTACCTTTTTAGTTTGAAAAATCTGCTACAGATCTCAAATGAAATTCCTTATGCAGGTGGACCTCAGCCTACAATTCTGCAAGAAGTGTCAATCCCTATCTGGACGAACCCAGAGTGTAGACTCAAGTACGGTGCCGCAGCGCCTGGTGGCATCGTTGAGCACATGCTGTGCGCTGGCAAAGCTAGCATGGACTCTTGTAGTGTGAGTATAACAATGATTTAATCATTCACGAAATATTTAGGTCTTTGTTTTATAGTAAAACACTTACTATGTCCTGAAAAAAAAAGACGTAGTAGATCAAAAGATAAAATCTTACACTGAACTTGACCTGGAACGTAACTACCTTTACAGAGATAACACCAGGTTTCTAGAATGTAGTTTTCGAGTTTAATTAGTTTTACTCATTAAATAGAAGATAAATACGGTTCAAATCGTTTTTAACGCATTACCTACTCCACTAACCTAATAGTTACAAAAATAAACGAATAAGTAATAATACGCCAGTAATTTTAAACATCTTAGGTCGCAATAAATTGTACGGAGCTGCTTTTTTGGGAGGTTGTTAGGATAGATACCAGTAATATAAAACCAAAATTTGCAGCTTCGAAAGACCTGTGCTAACCAAGTGGTGCTCGAAAAACCTCGAATTTTTCGGACTTTTTTCAGGTTTTGACTTATAACTTCTAAATGGTGCATTTGACATAAAAATTGTTCAAGACGTGTTTAAAGCAGACAAAATTTTCTATAAATTTAATTCAATTGCAGCTCTTTAAGTTAAGTAAGTCTTGAGATACAGCACGTTAAACATTGGCAATTTTTCCCAAAAAGTTCAAAATTGTAGTTTTTGCCGTCTTCCGAACAGGATATCGGCTAAAATACTCATTCTACGAGGTAAATTATAAGAAATTAATTTGGAAAGCAGTTATATAGCTTTAATTTAAGCATAAATTTAACCCTGTACAGTGATTAGTTCCTTTGTTATCAGAAAAAAATACTAAATATAAGGGGATTAGGTTTTAAAAAAAATGGAGCCTTAGGCATTGCAAGAATTTTTTAAAGGACAAAAATACATAACTTAGTAGGAAATGGTTTATATCATCCAAAATGAAATTAAGTATAATTAATAATCTATATATACTATAATAAAACTGTAAATGTTTGTTTGTTTGTTTGTTCGCGCATCACGTGAAAACTACTAGACCGATTTTAATTAAACTTTTTGTATTTGAAACCTTATGACTAGACGTATAAACTGATATATATTTGATCTCGCTACCATGACGAGTGCCGGTGCGGACGAAGTCGTGGGCAAATCTAGTGCTATTATTAAACTGAAAATGTTTGTTTGTTTGTTTGCTCATCACGCGAAAACTAAAAGACCGATTTTGATGAAACATTTGTTGTCTGCAAGCTTATGGTTAGACTTAAAATTTGGTATACCATTTATTTTGCTACGATGATCAGAACTTGGGAACCCGTGCGGATGAAGTCGCGGGGAAACTAGTACTTAATTACAAAAGTATATAAAAACGAGAGTTTTCCCACGACTTCGTCAGCACGGGTACCCGTCATTGTAGCAAAATAAATTATATACTAGAGATTGGTCTAATCATAACCTCTCAAATGCAATAAGTTTCATCAAAATCGGTTTAGTAGTTTCCGCGTAATGCGCGAACAAACAACCATTTACAGTTTTATAATTCTTCTTATCGTGTGGGCAGAGCCCTTGGTGTTAGAGTTTTTTCAGACCACCTTACGGCCTCTGACGTGGTTTTTATGTAACGACTATTATACCAGTGATAGTAGCCGGGACCAATGGCTTAACGTGCCATCCGAAGCACGGAATCATCTTTCTTTTCAGACAATCAATTGATTCAGCCTGCAATGTCTTAATCAACTGGGGAAAAACGCACAAAGTGACATTTCACTAGGTGTCCCGTGGGAATCGAACCCACGACCTCCGAGTTGAGAGCCCAATGCTCTTAACCATTAGACCACGGAGGCAGTTTCATAATAGTATAGATTATTTTGGTAGTTTGGGGGACCTGAACGTGATGTGATGGTGGAAGAAATACACAATACCTACAATGAAAATTATAATTTATTTGTTTCTTGTAATAAATTACGAACTAAGGGGCTGTTTTTAGGGCTCCGGAGACTCTTCTGTGGTCAGATCTAGTAGTAAAGATTCGTCGAATTCATCTCCTTCATGCGTCTCATCCATGGCTAAGGGTACTCCCTGAATACTACTGTATTCAGGCAGGTCTTCCCCTGACAAACATTGCAGAAAGCCGAGCATTTCAGCACTGCTCTCTAGCAGGAGCATTATCTTCCTCCGCAGTCCGCACCCTTTCTGGCACTTGCATGATAGGAATTTCAGAAGGGTTAGCGGTCAGCCCCTGCCTGATCACTCCAAGTTAGTGCATGGGCTCTTTCTCTATCACCAACCACTTCTGCACTTGGGGATTCTTTAGGAATGTAAGGCCTCTTCGGTGGGGGGCAAAAGAGCGGGGCGGGCTTAATAAATGACTCCGGAACGGTGTTGGTACATAATTATGAGTACCTACGTACTTAATAAATGATAAAATTCTGTTCGCTCACGGGCCGCATCAGGAAGCCGTTCTTAAAATTTGATAGAGCCGCAAGAAAATGTAGTGAGAAGTCTCATGCATGTTAGACATTCCTGCTTTAAAATACCTAATTTATAAATGTAATGTCATTTTTATAACATTAAATAGATAACTTCGCAGTATTAATATGAATTGACAATAGGAGCTCCATTTCCAAAAAAAATGAATTTCCTTAATTTTTCGTTAATGTTGGCTGTACAAGATTCAAAATATACTTAAATTAAAGCTTAATAGCTGCTTTACAATTTCATTTCTTATAATTTTCCTCGTAGAATAAGTATTTTAGCCGGTATCCTGTTCGAAAGACGCAAAAAACTTCAATTTTGAACTTTTTGGGAAAAATGGCGAATGTTTGAAGTATTGTATCTCAAGACTTACTAAACTTACAGAGCTGAAATTAAATTCAAATTACAGATAATTTTATCTTCTTTAAAAACGTAGTCAATAATGTTTATGTAAGATGCACCGTTTAGAAGTTATAAGTCAACCCCTGAAAAAAGTCAGAAAATTTCGAGGTTTTTTAAGCACTCGGTTAGCACAAGTCTTTCGAAGCTGCAAAATTGGTGTTATGCTACTGGTATCTACCCTAACAACATCCCAAAAAATCAGCTCCGTGCAATTTATTGCGACCTAACGCGATTTTTATGTCTAAGGTTACTGGCATATAAGTTAATTGGTATCTGTCGTTTTGATAAATATTTTGATAATGTTTTTTTCTCTGTAGCGAACCACATTGTCGTATATAGGGTCTTTCTTAATATGCTGACACTTTTTTAAGGGGATGATCAGACCGTCAAACTGAACAACTTTCTCTATGGCACCAACATCGAACAAAACCATACAAAATTGCAAACCTACTCAAGCTAAATGTATGGAACAGCAGATTTTTTTTCGCGATTTCTATGTTGGTCCCATAGAGAAAGTTGATCAGTTTGGTGGTCTGATCATTCTCTTAAAAAAATGTCAGCATATTAAGTAGGGCCCTGTATAGGCATCATTTCAATGTGTTTTCTTTACAGGGTGACAGCGGTGGTCCGTTGATGGTGAACGAAGGTGGTCGCTGGACTCAAGTGGGCGTTGTCTCTTGGGGCATAGGCTGCGGCAAGGGCCAGTACCCGGGTGTCTACACACGCGTCACCGCTTTCTTACCATGGATACAAAAGAACTCTAAATGAGGACTAATGGAGCATTGTGAAAACACGTTTTTCTATTCGTTAACGTAAAAAATCGAGATAGATCAATCCAGCGTTACGGAAACATTCCAAAAGTTTTTCATTTACTCTGATAACTTTTGATTAATACTTTATTTAGTTTAAGTTCTTGAACGAATTATTCCATGAATAATTATCACCAATTATTTTGAGAAAGACAACCGATACAACTTGCCTTTCTTAATAAATTGGTGTTAAAATTATCAATATCAGTCACAAATGTAAAACTGACTTCTAATATTAAAATAAAAACAATTTTCTAATTTCTTGTTTAATTAAACTTCCCTATAGTAATAAAGTTTTGCGTATTTATAAGAACAATTGACTATAAATAATTACTACTACAATTAATATTAACAAACATATCATAGCATAATCATTATCAATCACAATACATATTTCTCAATTCAGTCTCGCTTTAAATAGTTTTTTAACAGTGTATTAATACACGAACACATTACAATTAAAAAGATATAAGGTACTTTATTGATTTATAGTAACACTACCTAGGAAAACTATCACACATAATTGGTTAACTACAAATTGAAACTAATTAAATTAACTACAGATACATACTTGTGAATTGTGGCTATATGTCAAAATTTGACACATTCAGGTGTTGCAGAATATTTCGAGCTGGAATGGAAACAATAGTGTTTGTTACTCAAGAGGTTGAATTAAACCCTAAGCACACACTTGACCATAATAAAATCAGTCTCGCACTGACATGAAGAGGTTAGTTAGCACATGTATGGTGAGTGTGAGAGAGAGGACTACACCACTGCTTACAGTCAGTCTCCTCCCGAATCACCGAGGCTGAGATCAAAATTGGAGGGGCAAAGAGGGTCCGTACTGTACCTAGGTATTAAATACTCCTAGGCTGAAATAAGTCTTAGATCGAATTCCCGTCAAAATCCATATATTTTCTACCATACTTAGACTAAGCTCCCGCTCAAAAGATGTCTCTGAATCTCGGCCATGGCCGTCTTAACAATATAAGGCGCTGGCGTGCGAAAATTAGTTTGCGCTCCCTTTTTCCAACAAAAATAAACAACATTTAATTTTTATGTTATTTTGCGTCCCACGCTCTCTGAATTTGTCGCACATTGAGCAAGCCAAATGCGCCGTAAGCTGCATGAGCCGTATTTTTAAATAATACTGGTGCCTGAATGTTTGTTCAGTAATTTTCAAAATTAGCAGATTACGCATGGTATTCTGTATAAGCGATCGGCTTGCGTGCTCTAGGTCCCTGCGCCCGGTGTGCCACGCACCCCTTGGACCCCCGGGTAAAGAAGGCCCTAATCTCGGACTTCCCACCTAAATAACAAATGATAAAATCCGCCTTCAAATAAACTAAAAAGTTTACAAATAATATTGCAGCCGATGACTTTTTCGTTCGCATCATAAGAACATTAATTTGTTTTATTGAAGTCGCTGTCAAGCCGGTACGATTCGCGACAGGGCTTGCATTTTTTGGCTTGGCTTGACACCGACTTCTATAAAACGAATTAATGTTCTTATGATGCGAACGAAAAAGTCATCAGCTGCATTATTATTTTTTAGCTTTTTAGTTTTTTTTAAGGCGGTTTTAATTTTTTGTTAAAATTTTGTTTATTTCAAAATGTTCTGTGGATAATTCATTATTTCGATTTAATAGTAGTGCTTTAAATAAACAAACGCACTAGTCGGCACTACAATTTTCGAAAGTTCCCCTCGATTTCTCTGGGATGCCATGGTAAATGGGTGAGCTTGGGGCGAACACAAAAGGACCAGCGCTGGTCTCCGTGTTACAACACCCTTGCTTGCAATAGCCCAACCACAAATAATCTGGGATGCCATCATCATATCCTGGTTTCCTTATCATGGTAACACACTTGGGATATCTCCTTTCCAACAAAAAAAGAATCATCAAAATCGGTTCATAAACGACGAAGTTATCCGCGAACAAACATAAAAAAAATATATATACAGGGTGGCCGGGGAGTTGACGTTCAAACGTAAAATTTAGGTCCGGTATGTCGTGGGGTATCCGAATCACCCCCATGTATGTTCCGCGATTTTTTATAGTTTTCGAGTTATGATGATTTTTCCGATTTTTTGAGGAAACTCGACATGACCGGCTTGAACAACTTCTAAAAAAAAAGTGTAAGACTTTTTAGAGATTCTTTTTTTGCAACTTAATCTTCATGAATTGTGCCTTTATTCATAACAGTGTGAGGCAGTAATGCTCCAGAAGGAGACGGCGGAGAGGGAGAGGGAGTCGACTTCTGAACTCCCGATCCGCCAAAGACGCACGGGGCGCAGACGGGCTACGTTTGCTCGCGGTCTGCCTCCCCCGTAATTTTTGAGTCTCTGGGCGTCGGGCTGGGGGGTCCGGCGTCCGATCATAGGGACTCGAAGTGGTTGTGTGCGTGTTCCCACGCACCACCTAAAGGCCTGTAGGCTTGTCAAGGCCAACAGAGATGAGACCTGGTAAGGTCGGTTGCTGCGCCGTAGAGTGTGGAAGATTCCTCACGGGCCCTCAGGCTCTACGGCAATATGCGATGAGGTGGAACACGATGGGGTTTTAGCCGGTAAGAGTCCGGCATAACCCATCGCCGTTTCGGTTTCCAGCATTCTTTAATCATTATGTAGCCTTAGGCGTGGTAGTTATGGCAAAAAAAATATTTTTAAATTTAAGAATTTTCCGCCTTGTTGTCTTTGAAGATCAATTCTAGCCAAATTAGCCCTCTTAAGTAATACTTTTTATTTATGATTATGAAAGCTGAGAGTTGGGCGCATTTTTGGGATTGGCTAAAAAATCATAAGGTCACCTGTTTAGAGTTTTAATTTAACGTTGAAAATTTAGTCATAATTCACGGATCGCAAATTTTTAACTTTAGATCAATATTTTCATAACTTTTATCAAAGTTACGATGCTGATGATGTTATGAATAAAGGCACAATTCATGAAGATTAAGTTGCAAAAAAAGAATCTCTAAAAAGTCTTACACTTTTTTTTTAGAAGTTGTTCAAGCCGGTCATGTCGAGTATCCTCAAAAAATCGGAAAAATCATCATAACTCGAAAACTATAAAAAATCGCGGAACATACATGGGGGTGATTCGGATACCCCACGACATACCGGACCTAAATTTTACGTTTGAACGTCAACTCCCCGGCCACCCTGTATATATATGTACGGTCGAATAAGTCGGTTAAAAAGAACTCACCTTGAAAATATCCAGTATCATGTAAATCGACAGGAGCCGGTACAAACGGGGGCTCCGCACTCAGCTGGTTGTCCCAGTCAACGTTCCTGAACAGGGCCATGCTGCGGACGGCGGCCGCGGCCGGCCGGCTGGCGGGCTCCATCGTGAGGAGAGCCTCTACCGCCTCGACAGCCTCTCTTGATAGGGCTTCCTCTTCTTCCGGCCATTCTATGTCTGTAATTTTATCATTACTGTAGATTGAAGGTTTACACATTACTAAATTGGCAGGGTTAGGTTAGGTTAGGTTAGGTTATGGTGCCCCCCCCCCCCCCAAGGTGTTCGCCTTGCCGTGGCGGGGGGGCTCAGTAGCTCCAAGCGTGTAATGCTTGGAGTGAAGCTAAGAACACCCCTTGCACGGGGTGGGGCCCCACTGGGTTAAACCGCCCCGTGCGTGAGAGCTCTCCGCACGGCCCTCTGATAATGTAGCAGAGGGCGTAGTAGACGAGCGAGGACGGAGAGGTGCCGTAGGGCACGGGAGGGAGCGCGGTGTATGCGGATGCATACGCTGACCTGCAAGTAACCTTCCTCCGGCCCTCCTCACTCGCCAGCATTGCCCTCTGTGCTGGCGAGTAAGGAGGGCTGGAGGGAGGCGGTGGCGGTTGCGGTCTCCTTCTGCGAGCAGGTCATGCTCCAGAAGGGGTCCGCCGAGCGGGATCGGGAAAGCAGCCGATCCCGCTCGAAGAAGACCGTCCAAGGGTCATGGACGAGAGCGCCTCGGGCCGTTGAGGTGCCCGTTAAACGTGACCCGGGATGAGCACCCCTCGGTGAGGCCGGGGGGGTGTCGTCGAGAGGGGGGCACTGCCCCGTTCCATACCGCCATTTACACGGCATGGCTCGCGACAGTGCCCTCCGAAAGGGAGAGTACTCTCACAAGGGAGGAGCCCTCCTCAGTCACGGCGGGGGCGAGGCAGGGGAAGGGGAGTCCTGGAGCGTAATCGGTACCAGGTCTCCCCATAAACTGCCCGAGGATGGCCTCCGCGGGGTTTTAGTGGGTAGGTCCACCCTTTTTGGGTGGAAGAGTCCCACACTACCACCCTCCCGAACGCCCCGGGAGGGGGTATGCGTAACGCATTTCCCCGCGTCACAAAAAAAAAAAAAAAAAGGTTATGGTGGGCGGGGTACAGGCGTACCCTAACTCAATTAGCTTTTAGGGTACGCGCGCAGGCAGCGTGGGCCGGGACGTACTCCTCCCGGCCCCTGCACACCCCGTATGATTGGCCTGCCGCGACCGCTGAGCTTCACCACTATTAGTTCTTTACACTATGGTTAGGTTTCGGGGATCCAAGCGGAGATGGTTGGAGCAGAGAGCAGCGAAGTTGCTTAGCTACTAGGGCGTATCCACCGAAGCTACGAGTAAGCAGAGTGAAGCGAAGCTATGTGTCGTGGCTTGTTGACAAGCGACCAGCGCCGCCGATCGCCGTCCGGCGCACACCGCTCACAATTCTGCTCCGCTTTGATTACACCATACAAATATGAAAAATAACTCTTCTCCGCTTGTGTAGATCCCGGGCCTAAGGAACGACTGTTTTTTATCACGTTTGCGATTGCATCAAAATTTTAAACTTCAATTCTTCTTCTGTAGAAGAAGGCAAAGGCTTCGGCGAAGGCATTTAGACTTGCCATCGTGGTGAAGAGATTTGGCGATTAGCATTAGAGGCTTGGTAAGTACCCAGGGCACACCAGACGTACCAGGGTCGGTATGCCACTCGGGGAGGTCTCTTCATGCACCCCATTCTTTTTTCAATTACAAGGATAAACAGATAACAAAATATTCACAAAAATATGACAGTACTCACTCCTAGATAGTATATTTTTGAAGACAGCTTGCGGTGATTCATCATTAAAAGGCGGTACACCCGTCATAAATTCATAGAGGCAAACGCCTAAAGCCCACCAATCCACTTGAGGACCATGGCCTTTTCTGAAAACAAAAATACCTTTTCTCAAACATGCTTGGAAATGTGAGCATTATTTTGACAACCTTCTTCGAGATAAATCTAAATTGCTGTACTGGCCAAATATATGCGCGCAGCGGCCCGCAATGTTTGTATGAAAATCCATATCTGTCGTGTTTAGCGGCCAAATAAATTACATACTAAACTCATATCTGTCGTGTAATTTAAAAATGGAACGATCTTTTTCTCCGAAACATGGCGACCAAGGAGGTAACTCATCAAAGGTTTTATTTAAATTTCGAACTGGCTTGCAAATTGAAAGCTGTTTATTGAAAAAAAAAAAATTTTTGTTCGTTGTTCGTCATTGATTTTGAAAAGAGTTTTAATTTCCGCGAATTATTTGAGAAAACTTACTGTTTTAATTTCCGCGCATTGTTTGAGAAAAGTACTATACAAGCCTTGGCCACAACTAGGCATTGATGGACTTACGTATGTGTATGTGTTTACACGTTCGTCCATCAATGCCTCTGTTGCTGGCCACTGCAGTAATGTACTATTTCTCAAACATGCTTGGAAATGTGAGCATTATTTTGACAACCTTCTTTGAGATAAATCGAAATTGCAGTACTGGCCAAATACATGCGCGCAGCGGCCGGCAATGTTTGTATGAAAATCCATATCTGTCGTGTTTAGCGACCAAATAAATTACATACTAAACTCATATCTGTCGTGTAATTTAAAAATGGAACGATCTTTTTCTCCGAAACATGGCGACCAAGGAGGTAACTTATCAAAGGTTTTATTTAAATTTCGAACTGACTTGCAAATAGAAAGCTGCTGTTCATTGAAAAAAAAAAAGAACACTACCGCGGGAAAAATAAGTAATTGTTGAGTAATTGTATTTGGCAAAATGAGTTCAAGTGAAGACAGTGAGTATACTGAAGTTATTTTAACGCCACCTGAAATTCAAGAGGCTGCAAGAGCCGTAATAGAAAACTTGTTACCGCCAAAATCAAAAGAAAAATATTTGAAAGCCTATGAAAATTTTGTTCAGTGGAAGAATGAAAGAAAATCGAAATCCTTATCCGAAAACGTTTTTTTGGCTTATTTCGGTGAACTCGCCAAGAAAGTTAAGCCGACAACGCTATGGGTCATCTATTCAATGCTAAAATGTACAGTTTTAATGAAACATAACGTGAATTTAAAACAGTGTGTAAACCTGACTTCAATGCTCAAAAGACAGTCGGATGGATACAAATGTAAAAAATCAAAAGTTTTCACCGCATCAAATGTAAAAATGTTTTTGTTTGAAGCACCAGACAGTGTGTATCTGGACCTCAAAGTAAGTTTTACACTTGATAATATTAACCAATGTCTGTGAGCATTATTTATTTTATTTTTATTTTATTGTAACCTCTTTTTTTTTAGGAAAATTACCTATGTGAACGTAAGCTATAACGTACTTACCTACTTTGTTTTTGTTGCAGGTTATTCTTATTTTCGGCATTTTTGGTACATGCCGATGTATCGAAATTACAAATAAATATACTATAAAAGACGTAGAAAATAACGAGGGTGTGATAATAATGGAAGTCTGACCGGGTAGCTGAAAGCTACATAGAAGAATCAATTGAAAATAAAAGTAGCATTACACGTCAAATCAACGAAAGTATTCAATCTCGTCCATCGACCTCCCATCAAAGCTTTGAAATACAGAATCACACTGAAGAGAATACTATGCAACAAACTTCGACCTCGTTAGAATTATCCCAAACCAATTCCACAACTGTATTTTTAAATAAAAAGTTCTGCCTAGATTGAAAACTTAGTTTTAATTTCTGCGCATTATTTGAGAAAATTTACTGTTTTAATTTCCGCGCATTGTTTGAGAAAAGTACTATACAAGCCTTGGCCACAACTAGGCATTGATGGACTTACGTATGTGTGCCTCGGCTTCGCCTCGGCCCACATTTACACGTTCGTCCATCAATGCCTCTGTTGCTGGCCACTGCAGTAATGTACTATTTATGTACAACATAATTAATTATCCAGTCCTCATCTGATTGTCAAACAAGGTTTATAAGTGCATTCGGTTTAGTGTCTAATTGTAATCTTAAAATTTGGCCTTTCCATCATTATATCTATGATTTTGACAATCTAAAGTATAAATAGCAAATGTGCTTAACGTTTTTTGGTAGTAAATATTTGGTGATCTTAAGTGTTGTTTTATGTACAAAAATACACTTTAACCACCACAGAGTAGTGGGAGCCTCGCAGCAAGCCGGAGAGCAGGTACCCGACACGCGACCGCCCAGTAACACTCTCAACGTAACTCCAAAGAGTCCAAAGGTCACTTGCCTTTGGAGTTGCGTTTTTCAATTTAACCGTAACATATCTATGGGTTCTCGTATGGGTTTGTCACTGACCCTTGCAAGTAACAATTAAGAGGGGTTAAATTATTATCTGCCTATATTATACGTCCCACTGCAGGGCACAGGCCTACCCTCCACTAAAAGTGTCCAATGCGGGTTGGTGGACTACATACACATAAGCATCATACTTTCTTCTTCAGCATATGCAGGTTTCCTCACGATGCTTTTCCTTCAACGTTTGAGAGCAGTCGGTATTGCGTACATTAGTTATAAAAACTCATTGGTAGGTACATGGCATGTCGTCCGTTATTTATAACTTACTTTAGCAATAATTCAGGTGCGAGATAATCAGGTGTCCCCAGTATCCTCTGGTCGGAGATCTGGTTGCCTCGCCGCACACTCTTCGGTGTACGGTACGGTGTGTGGGCTGTTGCTAGTGGAGTCTTACAAAGCTCTGTTGGCGATCCTTCTCCCTGAAATGCAAAAAGAAGCAAGTTATTACATTTTTATAATATGTATAAAATAAATACCTACATTCTATAAAATATTTATACCAGTATACCTGGTCTAATATTTTAACTTAATTTATAGTACATTACTACAGCGGCCAGCAACAGAGGCATTGATGGACGAACGTGTAAATGTGGGCCGAGGCGAAGCCGAGGTACACATACGTAAGTCCATCAATGCCTAGTTGTGGCCAAGGCTTGTATAGTACTTTTCTCAAATAATGCGCGGAAATTAAAACAGTAAATTTTCTCAAATAATTCGCAGAAATTAACTCTTTTCAAAATCAATGACGAACAACGAACAACAATTTGTTTTTTTTTTTTCAATAAACAGCTTTCTATTTGCAAGCCAGTTCGAAATTTAAATAAAACCTTTGATGAGTTACCTCCTTGGTTCCTTGTTTCGGAGAAAAAGATCGTTCCATTTTTAAATTTCACGACAGATATGAGTTTACTATGTAATTTATTTGGTCGCTAAAAACGACAGATATGGATTTTCATACAAACATTGCCGGCCGCTGCGCGCATGTATTTGGCCAGTACAGCAATTTCGATTTATCTCGAAGAAGGTTGTCAAAATAATGCTCACATTTCCAAGCATGTTTGAGAAAATGATTTTTATTTTCGTAAATCGAATACATTCAGTTTAAGCATGACCATAAAAATAAAAAACCTGCTTTGGGGGCGCTACGATCGACTTTAACCATTAGTAAAATGTATCAAGTACAAAATTTAGTTCCATTGATTTTCTTTAACATGGCGAGATGTTTTTATTTTTCTGGTCAGACTTTAGATAATAAATAGAGATCGGATATTCAGATGCATATTTACCTAAACTTTATTTTTAGCTATAAAATTATGGAAGCGGCTTTTTAAAATTATTATTTTTAAATAATTATCGGGATGCCATGAAAATGCAGGAATCCATAACTAATCGGATGCATAGTATGGAAGCAACTTTTTTTATTTAATTTAAAAGAGAAATACAAAAAACATTATTTTTCGTTACAAAAGTGCTCTCCATAATAGCCAACACCTCAAGTTTAGGTAAATATCATGGTACAATAATATACTGCGCCTGGTATTCTCTTCCGACCACGTGACTGACACAAGCCTACGTCATCTTACCCTTTTACCATGTTTAGCGGCCATTTTTTGTGACGTAGGCTTGTGTCACTCTGGGAATAGAAGACCTTGTTTTTTTAGACTATGGGTAAATATGCATCCGATTATCCGATCTCTAATAATAAACCTAACAAAAAGGAGGGTGGTATTTGGGAGTGTCGGTTTTTAGCTTAGACTAATTATATCCGGACCGGCCTTGCGGTAGCATTTCCCCTCTGCCACGGTATAAGAGCAATGATCATGTACATTCAACATTCAATTTTATAACTTATCACTAAACTAGACAGCCTATTATTGCGAAACAATAATTTCGAACTTAGAACGTTTGGGGTTTACACGAGACTACTTTTCACGATTTTGAACATTCAAAATCAGAATCTCAAGTCATAGGGAATAAAATTCAAAGTTGCGGATAACATGTTACCTCGCCCCCCGCAAAAAGTGGCAGAAAGTTTGTTAGTAGAATCTTCTTCTTATCGTGTGGGCAGAGCCCTGGTGTCAGAGTTTTTTCAGGCCGCCTTACGGCCTCTGACGTGGTTTTTATGTAACGACTACTAACACCAGAGATAGTAGCCGGGACCAACAGCTTAACGTGCCATCCGAAGCACGGAATCATTTTTCTTTTCGGACAATCAGGTGATTCAGCCTGCAATGTCCTAACCAACTGGGGAAAAACCCACAAAGTGACATATCACTAGGTGTCCCCCGTGGGAATCGAACCCACGACCTCCGTATCGAGAGCCAATGCTCTTAACCATTAGACCACGGAGGCAGTTAGTAGAATGACACGTGGTTACGCGTCCCGATATAATTAGTCTAAGGTTTTTAGCGATAAAACCGCATTATTTGTGCCTACTTGTATTTCTTTGGGTATTGTATTCGAGTGTATACTTTGTTTTGGTGTGCAATAAAGTATAATAATTACAGATTAATAATGATGTATTAATTGAATTAAATAATTTCCTTTCCATCACGCTGATGTGACAGAGTATTGTGAAGGTTAATCTAATTAATGAGAGATCATTTGATTAGAGATCAAAACAGCATTCATGAGTTAACGTGTACCTTGCTAAATCTTCTTGTGGGAAATATTTCCAAGCTGGTAGATATGTGTTTACTAAACATTATAGTTTTCCCCATAGAGCTTGAGGGCGGTTGATCGTCTTTAGGAAGAATGAATCGTGTTTCTTTTAGCCTTTTCTTGCTTTCCGCCTTGTTGTTGGAAACCGGCGTGGAGAATATAACACCCACATTGAAATGATGACTGTCATCTTGTGAAGCCCATCTGAAAAGAACAATAAAACTATGAGCAAAAAAACAGCAGCAAAGTATATCATGAAATCAGAAAAAAAGAATTCGGCGCTTTCAGGCGCGTAGTGGAGGTTTTGTATTGGAATATCAAATTGCTGTATCTGTAACGACGGTGGCGCGTTGCGGAGGTACGGAAACTCAATCTTGAGGTCCGAGTTCGAATCCCCACCGCATCCCATGTACCAATTATTTTTTCAAACTTATGTACGTGGTACGGACTGCTCTCAAACGGTGAAGGAAAACATCGTGAGGAAACCTGCATACGGCTGAAGAAGAAATTCCGATGCGTATGTGAAGTCTGACGCCCATAAGCACTCCCTGAGAGTAGGCTTATGCCCAGTGGGATGAATATAGGCTGATGGTGATGATGATTGCTCTATTTGTTTATTTATCCATCTCAGATAGCAAGGTTAACCACTAAATTACTTAATGCACTGACCTGAACTAACAAACTTTTTTATTTTGATAAATAGGTACTACTTCATCATCAGCCTATCATCGTCCACTGCTGAACATAGGTCTCTCCCAAGACGCGCTACAAGACTGTCCTCGGCCTTCCTCATCCAGTCGCTCCCGCTACCTTTTTTAGTTCGTCTGTGGGCATCGGGCAGCAGGGCTTCACACACTACGCCTGCCAGTTCTTGGTCTCCACTCTAGAACTCTGACACCCCATCGGTTGTCAGTTATTCGGCAGATATGCCCATACCACTCCAGTTTGCTAATTTAAATACTACTTATCTAAACTATTATAAAGCTGTAACAGAAGTGTGTCTGTACTCTTTTGCAAATAAATTGTTTATCTATCTATCTATCTATCTATCTACATTGAAGATATTTACAAAAAAAAAGATTATGATATGGTTTTTAGGCTTCCCTGATTTAAAATCACAAATTTGTGGATGGTGTTTGTCTGTCGGTTTGTTTGTTTGTTTGTGTGTTTGTTTGTTCGAGTATCACGCAAAAACTACTAAACCGATTTTGATGACACTTTTTTTGATTGATAGCTTATGATCTGACTTAAAATCTGGTATACCATTTGTACGGACGAAGTCGCGGGTTAACGCTAGTTAGCAGAGGCGGCTCGCTCTAAGGAGCGCTGGTTCAGTGAACTCCCATAAATAATAATAATAAAATTAAACTCCTTAATTTCATTATCAATATTACTTTGTAGCTCTAGAGATATAATTTATACCCATCATCCTCTACACTTGTACTGTATTATTTCATAGGTAACGCGCGAAGCGGAGCCACAGAAATTACTTTTCTGTGGCGGAGCGCTCGCGATTGCGCTCCAATGAAACAAAATTCAGTACATTGGCTTATACGAAATCCAATAGGAGTGAAAGAGAAATTTCGCCAGAGTCCTGCGCGTGAAACAAAAGATTTTCTATGAAAAATTAGCTAAATTCGGAGCGCCGCTCATGCGACGTTGCCGGTTTAGCGCTCGGCCGCACGACAGGACAGCAATTGCGCGCGACGTTGCCACTCCTATATAAACAAACACTTAGTCAAAAACAAATTCGGGAATTTTCTAATTAAATTAATTAGAAAATTAATAATCATTTAATACGTGTTGAAATAGCTTGTACTTATCAGTTATAACTTGTGAGTGTTAAAATTGACAATTATAATGTGGCGTTCATTAAAAAGTGTGAAAAAACGATACAAATTCGGCTTGAATTGAAGGCAAAGGGACCGCCACGGCCTGAACTTGACCTTACGCAAAAATGTACGACAATTCATCGTTTTATTTTAAGTGAACACCCGTACAATTTTGTCACGAGCCGCCTCTGCTAGTTAGATATTAAAAATAAATCGACTAGTCGTTTTTTACATACCATACTCAAAGCGACGCAAGTAGACAGCTAGTTTAGTCCTATTTTTGTTTTTAACGCGATGTAATGATATATGGTGAACTAATAATTATACCTCTTTTTCAACACTCCTTTAATAGGATTCTTGCGTTTATCAGGCGTGGGATGTAGTGCGATTCGTTTAGGTGTATTTTGACTAAGTTCTAAGGCTAGAATCTCTTGTGTGAGTCCACTGCGATTCTCTTTCGACTCCGCAAGACTTGCAACTCCAGTGGGCGTATCTCCATCACCCTCTATTATCCTTTTTCTTTTCTTAGCTCTGTAACTGGTAGAGAAACATGATATAAATAAATAATAAAGGATGATATTATAATATACTAGAGGACCGCGGCGAACTTCGTACCGCCTTTGAATCTTCCCGACACACACTTGGCCTTTTTTAGCCTATGTTCATCACGGATAATGTAGCATTCTAATGGTGAAAGAATTATTCAGATCGGTCCAGTAGTTTCGGAGCCTATTCATTACATACAAACAATCAAACAAACAAAAACCTCCTCCTTTTTTGAAGTCGGTTAAAAAATCAAATCTTTCCTCTTTATAATATTAGTATAGAAGTATAGATAGTATAGAAGTATAGATAATTCTTTTATCACAGATTTGTAATATTGTATTATTGAATCCTATTCTAAAAGAGTGCCTTCTTGCTACAGTTGCATGCTTAAAAAGATGGTCGGTAGTTGTAGCAAGGCAAAGTTTCTGAACACCCTGAAAGGGATTATGTTATGGTCGTGACTTTATGTATGTTTGTACTTGTTTTTGTTGTAAAACAGCAGCATAAATAAGTACTGTGACCATACAATTTTGCATTGCTTAATGTCATCAAATGATATCTCCATACAAAATATAAATGAATACTAAATATTTCACCACCGAATTAAAATGTATATCTAAAGTAAAATGTATAATTCGACGACAACTTTGAGTCTATTCCACAGATTACCCCCAATAGATACCGCATACAGGGCCGCCGACGCTCGCCACACATCTATGGTTTTTCACTGATATAAGCAACGCCAGTGAGCGAGCTAGAAGTAGTGACCTTGAAATGGCCAATTACGTTGCACCGTTTCGTGCCCCGCTACCCGCACCTACCGCCAAAAATTGTGACTTCGGGCGTGAACAAAATGTTCATTATGCGGTATCTATTGGGGGTAATCTGTGGTCTATTCATAACTATGAATGAACTCATTCATAATCATAAGTTAACTACGTCAAAGTCGAATTTCGTGTATGATACAGACTTTATGAATCATGTTTATGCATAATAAGTTAAATACCTGGGTATCCTCTTCAAAGACTGTCCTCTACAGAGTGGAGATGTAGACCGATCGTGCTGAGAATCAGTCAACACAGCAGACTCATCAATCGATGAGCCATTAGTACTACTAACATCCGTAGACTTGTTGCTTTTTGAAGTTGAACTATTTTTGGAGCTCTCGCATGTATGGTATGAGCTAAGGGATTCTGAACCAGAATCTTGAGACTGGAATAGATATCATGTGACTTCAGTACAAAATTGGGGAGTTGACTACATGAAATATATATATATATTTTTTTTTTTTTATATCTTAGACAGTGTCACACAAATTATCTAGTCACATTTAAAGTACCAGAATCTAGCCTGGACTTGTATTATGATGACTAGACAACGATATAGAATACATATACATACAAACATCCATGACTCGGGTACAAATATTCATATTCATCATACAAATATTTGTCCCTTACGGGATTCGAACCCGCGACCCTCGGCACAGCAGGCAGGTTCACTACCGACTGTGCTACCGAACCGTCACCGACTGTGCTACCGAGCCGTATTTTAGTTTTAACTGCTCAGTAAATAACCCGTTTGAAAATAACGGCTAAACTCATATTTTCAGTAATTCTGTTGCTTGAATACTATTTTTTTAAATAACTGGATAAACTATAAAAAGTATCCAAACAACGACGAAAAACAATGACGTCACTCTCCAAATTTCAGTATAATATTTCATACAAAGCACGCGTTTTGACGTTTGATAAAGAGTTGTTATTTTGACAAGTTGGAAACTCGCGGATTATAATATCACTTATACAAGAAAAGTAAATAATGTAATTTTTTATAGAATTTACAAATTATTTATTATTCTGTATGGTTGCACCCCGCGTGCAGAATGTCATGAAGAAATATGGAGGAGATATATATCGGAAGACGGCCTGATCAAGGGTGGTTGAAGGTACCTGATTAGGTGGAATAGTGGGAACTGGTAATAAATAAACATACGTAGCCAAGCCAGGCTCATACCAGGATAATTTCATAATATAAAAATTTTATATTTGCACTAAACCATACAAAAATCCTCCAAAGTTGAAAAAAGGTGCCTCTTCAGACAACAACAAAAGTGAAGAATTATCTAGGCTTGTTTATTTTTATACAGGTTGTAAACTGAAATGCTTTAGGGGGTGCTTCAGACCATCAACTTTTACTACGGGGACCAACATCAAAATGGCAAAAAATTCAGTCTGGTGTCTGGTCTTCACATTTGGGTCGAGTCGTCATTGAAGTTTTCTATGGAACAGCTGATTATTGTTTCGCAATTTCAATGTGCGTCCCATATATTGAAAGTTGTTCAGTTTGATGGCCACACAATAAAATAAGTACAACCCGGGCGAATTAACTTGGCACCTGGCTCGCACGTGGCTCGGAATAAAAAAACTCGGAAAAAATAACTCGAAAATGCTAAAGTACAGGGACACGTGCAACGGTAACAGAGATGCCATGCTACTGGCCTCGAACAGCGACGGCGGGGTCCCGCGGGGGGTAGCAGGAGGGGTGTCGAATTCCGAGCCACGTGCGAGCCAGTTGCACAGTTAATTCGCCCGAGTTGTAACGCATTTTAAGTTTACACCCTGTATAATGCTTTGTAATTAATTTTGGACCAACACTTACTGCAACATCATCCAAGTTGATACTTTCAGCGCTCATAAACGGATGTACACCAGACAATTGTGAATGTTCCATTGATGGAGAATTCATTTTGCCTGAAAGAAAGCTGTATCAAATAAAATTGTATAAATTCCATCTGAACAGATTTTACATTGATTTGAAAATATAATTCATCATCATCATATCAGCCGATAGATATCCACTGCTGGTTGGACAAGGCCTCCCCCAAGGATCGCCACAACGACCGGTCCTGCGCTGCCCTCATCCAACGGGTTCTCGCCGCCTTCAACAGGTCGTCGGTCCACCTTGTGGAGGGCCTACCCACGCTGCACTTTCCGGTAGGTACGCGGTCGCCGCTCGAGAACTCTTCGGACCCATCGGCCATCGGTTCTGCGAGCAATGTGATGCCTGCCACTTTACCGCCTGGCCACAGGACTAGGCGAACTGCTATTTTAGAATACACTGCCTACGCGCCACTGAGTGCTTGCGTAATAGTAGAGACAACGATCAGTGTATTCTAAAATCTCAATTCGCGCCGCCGCCGTTTGCCCTGTCCCGTGGTCAGGCGGTTCATTTAGATAAAATTAAAATGAAGAAATTAAGTGTCCACAAAGAACTCTGGTGGATATTAACATTTTCCAGGATGATCTGAAGATCATTTTTAAATAAGAACATTTGTTAATAGGAAATGTAAAGTTATGAGATAAAAAAACTGTACAGTATGAAGAAACAGTAAGTTACTTATTTAAATGATATTAAAGCAGAGTAAAATCATACTAGTCTCAATAAGCTCATCAAGTAGATTCTCACAGGGCTCCGAAGTCGAAACCGAGTTATAAGTGCTGTCCCCTCCTGAGCCAAAGGACAGGTGAGATGTGAGAGACAGGAGCTGGCCGGGGGTTCGCATGTTTAGACTGGGAGTGCAGTTCACGAAGTCTGATATCTCCAAATCTGGAAATGAAATTATTGTTGTACATATGTTGTACATGGATGGTTATTCTTATTATAGTCAACATGAATTTGCAAGAGTTTTTAATATGTAACATAAAAGAATTCTGTTTATTATAATTTATCATACTGCCTAAGCAATTTTTTTACCTAACGAACATCTCACCCAAATGAATTATTTATCATAGAAATACACAAATATAATACAACTAGTATATCATAGTGCACAACATTTCGTTTCTGGGTCTGAAACATTGCTGCATCTACCAAAAACCTGTAGTTTGTTCGTATCATTGTTAACTTCTAGCAAATAGATCTTATCTTATCTTGTTGTGAGGGCTGGCAAGCCAGCAACACTTCGACCCAGTGGGATCTTTTGTGTTAGCCCCAATACTTTTTGCTTTCTTCACCCTTCAAATACATGGTCAATGAAGGAGGTAATACCATTGAGGGGAAGAAACCTAAGATCTCCGGTACTACGGATCTACGGTTTTGGGTATCCATCCCCGAGGAGGCTCAATAGCAAATAGATACTCTTTCTTATACTGTGCTTCTAGCATTTTATATCGATAACTAATTGAAAAAAAAATATTTCTGGCTAAAAACTAAAGCTTACTAAGTAAGTGCATAGTAGTGCATAACTGAACACTATAATTATAGACAATGTTGAAAAAAAATATCTGCTGGCTCATACATTAACTGAAGTGGGTGATGCAGTTTTGTGTGGAACAGTGAATTTTTTAAACATTTTCTCTATGTTGGCTCCATAGTAAAAGTTGTTGAGTTTGATGGTCTAAACCACCTCTTTGAAAACTACTAGGGTATTCTGATACACCCTGTATTTATAATACAACAAGAATTTACCCGCGACTTCGTCCGCATAAATTATATACCAGATTTTAAGTCGGATCATAAGCTATCAAACAAAAAATGTTTCATCAAAATTGGTTCAGTAGTTTTTGCGTGATGCTCGTTCAAACGAACAAACACACAAACAAACAGACAAACAAAAAGTCCAAAAATTTGTGATATGGACCTAAAAACCATATAGTAATCTTTTTTTTTGTAAATATTTTCAATGTGCAGACACACTTCTGTTACAGTTTTATAATAGTTTAGATAAATGGCAGATACGTACCCCTATGTATATCAATGTTAGATAAACCAAAATCAGTAAGCTTCACATGCCCAGTTTTAGATATCAACATGTTATCAGGTTTCAAGTCTCTATGGACAATATTGTGTTTGTGCAGGTAATCCAATGCCAGAGTTACTTCTGCTATGTAGAAAACCGCCATAGCTTCCTCAAGAAACCCATAAACACCGAGTAGAGACTTCAAATCACCACCAACCATGTATTCCATGACCTGAAAGAATATTTATGATACTAGATCTTTAAAACTATGCAACGGATTCTGATGCGGTTTTTTAAATAGATAAGAGTGATTCAAGAGATTTATATCAGCACGAGCTTTTACCCGCGACTTCGTCCGCATAAATTATATACCAGATTTTAAGTCAGATGATAAGCTATCAAAAAAAAAAAGATTCATCAAAATCAGTTCAGTAGTTTTTGCGTGATACTCGAACAAACAAACACCCAAACAAACAAACAAATAAACAAACAAACAAACAGACAGACAAAAAATCCAAAAATTGGTGATTTCGAATCAGGGACAGGTAAAAAAAATTTCGTAATTTTTTTTTTTGTAAATATCTTCAATGTACAGACTAGGGTTGCCAACCCTACTATATAATATAGTATACTACTATATTAGGGGCACTACTACTATAATTCTGACCAAAATATATAGTAGGCAAAACTACTATATTTTGATGAGCAAATAATTTTTATAGAGAATTTAAATGTATTGGTACTTGTCCAATAAAAATGACCAATAACTTAACATTATTTTAACAATTTTCTTTCTCTTCATCACATTTGTTCCATAAACAATTTTCTACTAACGAAAAGTGACAACAAACTTTCCTTAAGTCAGATTTATCTATTTTTTAGAAATTATATTATTTCTGTATCGAATCCAGCGACTTCTACGTTTGCAGGATGCATTGTTTTCTATAACGAATACGAAATAGAGAAATGATTGTTCCTTAAAAATAAGAACTTGGTATTCAAACCAAAAAGTAGCAAAAAAATATCTTTTTGAAAAAAATTACATACATACATACATAAGCTCACGCCATTGTCCCAAGGGGGTAGGCAGAGACCACAGATCGCCACACGCTACGACTCTGACACACTTCTCTAGCCTCATTGACATTCATACATCTTTTCATGCACTTCCGTCGATTGAGGGTGCCACGCACTTGTCCTTTTCGGAAAAGATCATTGATTTGATCGTGGTATGTTTTCCTCGGACGGCCTCTCCCAACACTTCCACTCACCTGTGCTCGATAAATTTCATTCGTAAGTCTTCTTTCATTCATTCTCTCTACGTGACCAAACCATCTAAGCATACCCCTCTCAATCCTTGTTACTATATCATCCTTCAACTTACACCAATCCCTTATCACACTGTTCTTGATTCGATCAACCAAAGTATTTATTTATTTATTCGTATGGCGAATTTCGTTTGTAGGCATATAGTTCATAAGTCCACATCCAGCGTCTGAAGCCATCGGAGGGCCAAAGTATTGAAAAAAATTTAATTGACAAATTCCAAAAATACTATATTTTTTCTTATTTTTCCGCGATCTACTATATTTTTCGGGCACTACGGCTCGAAATACTATATTTGGTCTAAAAAAAGTTGGCAACCCTAGTACAGACACACTTCTGTTACAGTTTTATAATAGTTTAGATTGCACCCGTGCAAAGCCGGGGCGGGTCGCTAGTGTGATACAAACAGAGATATCAAATCATAAGCTATCAAACAAAAAAAATTCTTCAAAATCGGTTCAGTAGTTTTTGCATGATACTCAACCAAACAAACAGACAGACAAAAATTTTAAAAATGGTTATTTTAGAGTCAGGGATACCCAAAAACCAAAGGTTTTTTTTCTTTTAAATATCTTCAATATACACTTCTGTCACAGTTTTATAATAGTTTAGATCAGCGTTTGCCAATAGCCGGGTCGCGATCCGGTACCGGGCCATCAAAATAAAATACTGGGTCGCAACGTTCCCGCCTTGTTAACTTTTTAATACTTTTTGTCACAACTTATAAAGAAGCTGGGTTTCCAACACAAGTTTACCTTAAAAATAAATATAGAAACCGACATGAAGTGGAACCAGATCTTAGGATAAAACTTTCATCATTTTCCGCGAACTTGGATTCTTTGGTAAAAAATAAGCAGCGGCTCCATACTTTGCACTAAGTGACTAAATAGGCGATACCAAACTATGTAGTATTTTATATTTTTAATATTAATAAATGTGTATTATTTGACCTAATGTAATTAAGTGGGTCACGAAGGGGCAGTGTGACATTTTTTTATTTATTATTAAATGGACTCTTGCTTGTGCGTTAGCACTGCATTTCCGCCAGTATCAAGTGTTTTATGGGAGAATCTATCCCAATCTCAGGGATTGTTTTTGGACAAGAACAAGAAAAGACTGATGATTGCGGAGCCTCGTGGCAGGCAAAAACGCGACGCGCGAAACCACGCGAGACGTGTGCTCGGGTCAGTCCCTGCAATGTGACTCCAGTGTGAAAATTATGGCCATGGCAGAACAATGTTTGGGAAACACTGGTTCAGATGTCAATGATTCTCACCAAATAAACAGAAGATGCAGACTGCAAGGAATAGAATAAGTGCACACAAAATGGACTCCTCGACAGAGCCAGCGCGTTCCTCTCCGTCACCACCTGCGCCACCATGTTCTTGTTGATCATATCTGACTTCTTCATCACTTTTATTGCGTACATCAGCTCTGCGTTGTTCTTCTTGTGAGCGAGGAACACTTTACCAAAGGCTCCACGACTAATAGGCTTTACGATCGTGAAATCGTTTATATCAGGCGCCTGAAACGTTTTTCACAATCAATAAAAATGATTAGTTAGTACCAATCTTATAAAAATACTACCTGAAATACCTACTTTCGTAGTCACATTGTCGTTGATTGCATTTATCTTTTCCAAAATCGTATGTGGTCCAGTATCTTCAGCGCTTGAATCATTGCATTCCATGATTTAGATTCCTAACTAGTGGAACACTAATGAACAAAAATCTGAACTTTTATCCTGAAAGATTTCATTTACAAAGGCCTGCACAAAGGCTATCTTTTAAAAATACCCGTCTTGTACCCGTCGCCGTCCATCTACTCTCCCTCCACTCTCCCTCCGTCAATGTCAATGTCAGGCCTATGACAGCTTTAGTTCTGGTGTAACCGTTGTGGCGCTGAAGTCACATTTTCCCATCGTCGTCCCAACGAGGACGAGATACAACGCCATATTGAACTTACAACAACAGCAGCCTCAGTTATTGTTACCCATTCTATTAATATGTTGATTTTTTACAATGCTCATCGTAGAAAATAGCCTTTCGACTTCTACGTTTAGTAATAAACTCAAAAAACGTTAAAAAAACCGTTAAAATGATTAACTTTAGCTCAATAAATTGGTATTTATTAATAAATAAATAAACAAAAAAAGTGGCTAGAATAAGTGGCTGAACTATTTAGCCACCGAATATTTTTTTTGTAGCTGACAAGTTCAAAAATGTTGCTAGATCTAGCTAAGAAGTGGCTAAAGTGGCAGCACTGAATGTCAGGCCTATGACAGCTTTAGTTCTGGTGTAACCGTTGTGGCGCTGAAGTCACATTTTCCCATCGTCGTCCCAACGAGGACGAGATACAACGCCATATTGAACTTACAACAACAGCAGCCTCATGCCGTGTTGTTGCTTCAGAAGCTTATATCTTGTGATTTTCCTGGTATTTTAGCTTGAGTTGAGAATCCTTGCGAAGCCTCAATTCTTCTCCGTCGTATGACATAATAATATCGTTGAATAGTTTGTTCCTTGGTCAAATATCCCTATTTTTGCATCCTGGAATCAGTGTATACATACCTATAACTACAAGTTCTATACACATTAGTTTGACGACAGAACGCCACAACGGAAACGATGGAACTAAGTGCAAATTTCACTGACGCATCTGTAGCTTGCTACATATCAGTAATCTGTGGTCAATGTCAAAGAAAACAAAAATTCAAAAAGTAAATGTCAATATTTTTTTTTATAATGTGTTTAATGGCTCTGGATACTACATCTTCTCCATCTTTGACTAAGTCAAAGTTCTCCATTGATGTCGGATGATGGATGATAGATGCATAGAAATATTAATTTACTACGTTTTGACGCTTGTTTGGAGTTTTTGGAGACAATCGAAAGTAGCAGGAATCGCAGAAGTCCACAGGAAAGAGGTGAACCGCTACGGTGAACCGACCGCTTTGCCGCGCAGCCGCGCTAAAAATAACGGAACACTTTTCCTGTTTACGACCCGTACCCATCATATTTCAATCAAATTGTTCACTTGCATGACACTTTGTTACCAAGGAATATAATACTCCCTAGGGGCTCCGGAGCAAAGCGCTTTGTTACGCAAAACAACACCAATCTTTTTTTTTTTTTTTTTCTTTATTGATTATAGAGGGTTTATTTGGGTTTATTCAAGATTTGAATATTTCACCCTCATCATAGTTTGTATTCTTCGTCTATGTCATAGTTATATTCCTTGCCATTTCCTTGCTCATTATTTCATACAAAAGAAGCAGTAAATGAAAACAAAAAAATTAACAGAAAATAAGAGATTTACAATAAAAGGAACAAATCAGCTGTTCCTAATCTTAAGAGCTAGTTGTACCAATTTGTACAGCATCATAGCCTCGCCAGAAAGGGGAGACGATAAAAAACCGTTACAAACACCTACTTGGCATTTTGGCTGTAGGGGTTCAAGACTTGCCGACGTTGTACCGCGATCCGCTCACACTCCACCAGAATGTGATGAACATCTTCTACCACACCACACAACTCACAATTGGGAAATTCAGTTTTGCGCATCATAAAACCGAAGCTATTCAGAGCTGTAACAATATCTTGCCGGCTCATCTTCCCGTCCCCGAACCAGAGAGAGCGGAGTGGGGTGGGTTGAACAGTCTTGTACCAAATGCTCTTAGTTCGAGATCTCTCATCAAAGTATTCAGACAACTCCTCGTAACAATTTTCCCGAACCTCTCTCAGATAGTCAACAATACTTTTATAGGTTCTAAACATTCCACTTTTAGCAAACTTTTAGATAATTTCGAATAAAAACAAAACCGGCGGTTTTCAGACCGAAAAAATCTTTGGTTTAGATTTAGACCTTTAAAAAACCTGTAAAAGTATTCTATGAAAATAGCTTGAAGGCTTTAGTAGTTTATCTGTTGAGCACTTTTTTAATTTAGGCTTTCTGTAATGAGAAATCTTTTTTATTGTAACGAGGGTGCCACTGAGCTTGTAAGAGCCCGGTTACACGTTCAGTATTTCGTCATTCTGGTCCATCAGTCTGGTCATGTTTATTTGATTTGAAGGGAAACTGATATACTGAAGCACCATGTTAGTTGGGTCAATCTCGAGTCAGTTTCCCTTCAAATCAAATATACATGACCAGACTGATGGACCAGACTGATGAAATACTGACCGTGTAACCTCACACTAATAAATCCAGCGAACTATCTGAATAATTAAAGGCGCTTTGGGCCTGGAGCGCGATTTTTGAAAATCATACGAGCGACTTGGCAGTAGAAAATGTCAAAATTACTATGAAGATTATGCATCTTTCTACTGCCGAGTCGCTCGTATGATTTTCAAAAATCGCACTTCTGTCCATTCATTTTAGTTTCCTCTTGGTTTCCTCTAAGCGAAGGTTATGGTTTCTGATAAATGTTAGAATAATAAATGCAATAAGTACATTTTACAAATAATTATTATTAAAACCAACCATAAAATTTTATTTGTGAAATAAAAATATTAATCTTCCAAAGAGCACGATGTAACACAGTGATTAAAAGCTTGCACTACTGTTGAGCACGTTAAAGGCTGATGAGGGTTATCTTCGTAGCATTTAACAATCTAAAAAAAAAAATATTATTAAAATAATATACTTTGTATAAATGTTGATATTGTTTGTGCTGTGTTTTATTACTTTGGCCCGCCAATCGTAGCATGGTTTTATTTTTTGAATTCGTCCATGAGATAACTGGGGGGTTTCCAGTAACTTGTTTGTTTTATCAATTGTTTTTTCATACTCTTTTTCAATAATTTTATTGATTAGCCTATGTTCTTTTTTTAGGTTTTCTATTCTATGAGCCCAATATTCAAATTCTCTATCTTCCTGTAAATCCGCAGCATGGTGGGAGTCTGTGAAAAGCAGTTCGTTGTCCTTTTCCTGCAAGATAGAAAAATATATGAACAATATCGATGGTCGGGAAAATTCAAATAGTTAAGAATAAACGAAAGAGTAGTTACGTATATTATTAGTCTAGTAGCAGCTTTTAACATCCATTTTTGTCAATCAAAAGCTAACCAGACTATTGTGCGAGCCGTCTTTGTTGGTTTGTCCCTTTTAATCCAACAGCGAAAATAAAAAATAAAGAGTATATTTATTAAAAAAAATTCTGTCAGAAAGGGACAAAGTTAGTGTGTCGTAAACACCAGTAAAGACACACGACAGAAGTGAAACTTTTGTATCACAGGGAAACATTTTAATTATTCATCGATCACTTTTAAATAGCTATTTACATAAAATTATACTATACGAGCTTTTACCCGCGACTTCGTCCGCATAACTTATATACCAGATTTTAAGTCAGATGATAAGCTATCAAACAAAAAAGTTTCATCAAAATCGGTTCAGTAGCTTTTGCATGATACTCAAACAAACAAACACCCAAACAAACAAACAAACAGACAGACAGACAAGAAATCCAAAAATTGGTGATTTGGAATCAGGGACATCTAAAAATCATATCGTAATCTTTTTTTTGTAAATATCTTCAATGTACAGACACACTTCTGTTGCTTGCTTATCGTGTCGACTTCAACACAACAAAGTCGCTAAATAGTACTTTGCCAGAATTTGGCAACCGATACTGCACCGTCGCTAGCGGTCATGAGCTCCTCCTGCGTGCAGGTGTTAGGGCACGCAGGGCACGATGTGAGATGGGCCATCGTTTGTGGAGCTCCACACAAGCAAGACACATTTTGCGCATCCGAGAATCCCCACCTGGCCATGTTGTCCTTGCTGCGACCGACCTGGGTTCGAAGTCGGTTTAAGGACTTCCAGGTCGCCCAAGGCAAGTCATGTCCAGGCGGTAGGGTCTCAGACGGCGGCACAAATGGAGTTGGGAGGGCCACTTTTTGTCTCCAAAGAGTACACCTCGTTTGCGCTGGGCCAGTATTCGGTGGGTCGACACACTTCATAAAGCTGCGTCGGCTTGGCAGCCTTTGCGGCGCAGGGATGAAGCCGTGCATGGGATGTCGTGTGTCGTCCACCATTTTGGCTCTCTCTGAGGAGCCCGCCACAGCCCTGCGGACATCTGGGGGCGCTATGCCAGCCAGTGGATAAAGCAACTGTACCGGAGTCGGTTTCAAGCAACCAGTTATAATCCGGCACGTTTCATTTAGTGCCGTATCCACCAGCTTGGCGTGGGCAGATCGACCCCACACCGGGCACGCGTATTCTCCAACGGAGAACGCGAGTGCTAGTCCAGACGTCCTCAAGACCCGCGGCGAAGCTCCCCACTTGGTGGTAGTAAGGCGCTGTAGGATGTTATTGCGAGAGTGTATCTTCTTTTTGACATTTTCACAGTTCTTGCGAAAAGTGAGCGACCTGTCTAGAGTGATTCCGAGGTACTTAGGGAAATTGTTGTGAGCAGTTGGCACCCCTTGCCACGTGATGTTCAGTTTACGTCCCGCTTGTCTGTTGCGAAGATGGAAAGCGCAAGATTCCGTTTTTGACGGGTTAGGCTTGGGAGAGTTTTCCTTGTAGTAGTCACTCAAAGAATTGAGTGCCACGGTGAGGTCAGCCTCAACTTCGGCAAAGCTTGTGTGTTGCGAAGTTAATGCAAGGTCGTCTGCGTAAAGGAAGCGGGACGTTTGTGGGCTCGATGGTTGGTCGTTGGTGTAGATGTTAAAGACTGAAGAAGACACTTCTGTTACAGTTTTATAATAGTTTAGATCTACATCTGTGTCACTGTGCATCATATTTTATGATACAGATAAAGTCTTATTTGAGATGGTCTTAGGCTGAGATTCTGTGACGATTTTGTGGTCATACCTATTTCGAACTAAGTAGGGTCGAAAATGTATGGATTTTGACATAGGTACGGGAGTTCGAACTATGACTTAAAATCATTGTTCGACCCTAATTAGTTCGAACTATGACTTAAAATCATTGTTCGACCCTATTTAGTTCGAACTATGACTTAAAATCATTTTCGACCCTATTTAGTTCGAACTATGACTTAAAAATCATCTATCTTCTATCTATATCTATACATATAATAAAATTCTAAACTTGCCGATGATGTACATTGAAGATATTTGCAATAAAATTAATTGGGGGTGTTCAGGATACGTAATGGAATACATTACGACCATTTTTAGAATTTTTGTCTGTTTGTCTGTTTGTCTGTTTATCTGTTTGTCTGTTTGTTTGTTCGCGCATCACTTGAAAACGACTGAACCGATTTGGATGGGGTTTTCACTAAAGTATAGGTCATGGCTTGGGTCAAGTTATAGGCTATATTTCATCGCAATCGGTTTATTCAATCAAAAGTTATGAGTATTTAAAGACAAAGTTGCAAGCGCCACTGAATTTTGATGACAATAATTTATCCAGTGAATTCCTTTTTCTTTATATCTTTCTTTTTTCATTTTCTTTCATTTTCTTTCTTTTTTCTTTATATTATTTCAGTGGCGTACGAAGTCGCGGGCACAGCTAGTATCTGAATAATATTTAAAGCACTCCCATAAAGTTCGTAAGACCATACTGCATCGTCCAGGTCCAGCTATCAAGTGAAAGTCAAGTGGTTTTTAGGGTTCTGTACCCAAAATTAATTGGGGGTGTTCAGGATACGTAATGGAATACATTACGACCATTTTTAGAATTTTTGTCTGTTTGTCTGTTTGTCTGTTTGTCTGTTTATCTGTTTGTCTGTTTGTTTGTTCGCGCATCACTTGAAAACGACTGAACCGATTTGGATGGGGTTTTCACTAAAGTATAGGTCATGGCTTGGGTCAAGTTATAGGCTATATTTCATCGCAATCGGTTTATTCAATCAAAAGTTATGAGTATTTAAAGACAAAGTTGCAAGCGCCACTGAATTTTGATGACAATAATTTATCCAGTGAATTCCTTTTTCTTTATATCTTTCTTTTTTCATTTTCTTTCATTTTCTTTCTTTTTTCTTTATATTATTTCAGTGGCGTACGAAGTCGCGGGCACAGCTAGTATCTGAATAATATTTAAAGCACTCCCATAAAGTTCGTAAGACCATACTGCATCGTCCAGGTCCAGCTATCAAGTGAAAGTCAAGTGGTTTTTAGGGTTCTGTACCCAAAGGGTGAAAACGGGACCCTATTACTAAGCCTACGTTGTCCGTCCGTCCGTCCGTCCGTCCGTCCGTCCTTCTGTCCTACGTATTTAGGGCTGTAACTTTTGAACCGTAATAGCTAGTTGAAATTTTCGCAGAATATGCGTTATTGCAGCGGATTTGTTAACAAATAATAAAAATGTCAAAAAAATAAAAATTAAGGGGGGTTCTCAACAAGAAATAGTTTTTATCAACGTTTTTTCTTCACGCTCTATCATAAAAACGGTAATTAATACATACAAGCCTCAAACATAGTGTGATTATAGAGCAAACTCTACACAATAACAACAAATACTAAAAATCGGCCAAGTGTGAGTCGGTCTCGCGCTAAAGTTTTTTTTCTAGGTTAATAATGTTGTGGTACGGAACCCTCGGTGCGCGAGTAGCCCGACTCGCACTTGACCGGTTTTATTACATTTCAGGAAGCGGAAAACGTTAAGAGGATAGACAGGCTAAAATGGTAATTTGGAGAATAGGTCGGTCAGTGGGTCATTTTGTCACTTTTCCGAGTTTATACGTATTTGTCCGATCCGCCCCACCCATACACCCCGCTGACTAGAGTGCGAAAGAGACAGCTGTAGCTCGGATCGATTTTATCAACATACAATCGACGAAATCAGCATTTCGTATTCCCCTGTTTCCTCCTCCAGAACTTAATAGGAAAATGACCCACTGACCGATTTACTTACCTACCTAAGGTTAGAAACAAGTACATTTTCTTTCAGAACTTACAGTTGCTACTAATGTATCAATACCCAACGAAGTTTCATCTTCTATTGATTTTTGAACCACTAATGCAGGCATTAAAGCAAAATTATTGTCAAAACTGATACGTCTTGTATCTTTGCTGCTAATCGACCCCATTCCTCATTCAAATTTTGGTTTTGTTTATAATTATAACCATGAGTAGTTATATTCCTTGATAACCATGCTATTTAATATACCTACTTAACACTGATTAATTTTAATGAGTTTTCGTAAAATAAAAATTTTGTGTCTAGTCAGGATTAAATATATTCTTTGGTGTCTAGTGACAAAACATTACTTAAGTGACAGATGCATAGAAAAAAATATATGGACAGATGTATCGAAAAAAAACGTATTTTGATTTGCTTAAAAGAGATCTTTTAGCTTTTATTGAAACTGCTTTCGAAAGTCTACAACGTGTTAATGAATTAACGCAAAACTAGAAAGTAGTTTGATTAGAATCGAATTATCATGGTTTCAATTTCAACATAGGTGATTATTTTCAAAATATTAAATAATTATTTTGGAAAAACTTTTTATTTTAACTGGTTGTCAACCCACCGCACGGGCATACCCACCCTACTTAGGTACTACCAAAACAAGATTATTATTATTAAAATGCATAGACATAAACTCTAGCGATAGACAAGCACGTTCAAACAAACAACTTGTTCCAAAACTCTTTGGGCACATTAGTGCCATCTAGTTTACATAAAACAGAAACTACTATAATTTGGTCAAAGAGCATCACCGGCCAAGACAGATGCGACAGTTCATATTTATGTTGGGTATTATACCTACTATCTGGGCATCCTCGACTACTTACGTGCAGACCACTGAAATACGTACCTAAAATTTTAGAATTAGATACTCATAACTTTTGATTGTGTGAACTGTGAACAGATTACTTCATTACGATAATGTTTCCCAGGAAAAGCTAATACCTTACACAAGCTTTAAGCGTTTACGATATAAAACTATGAAGGTAGAAAAAGTACAATAAAAAACCCGACTGCATCAAAAAACTATTAACTGAAAAGAGAAAAACAAGCTCTATAATCACTAATCAGCTATTAACAACATTATGCAAATATAATTTGAATGTTATTATGTAGGTATCGCAAACCTTTCTTTGGTTTGTCCCCGCCTGCAATACCTACATAATAATATTCAAATTATATTTGCTTAATGTTGTTATAGCTGATTAGTGATTATAGAGCTTGTTTTTCTCTTTTCAGTTAATCGTTTTTTGATGCAGGGGTTTTTTTTTCGTAATAATTTAGTTTATTTCATACTTTTTAGTCTTGTGTTGAAATGGTAGCATAAAAGTACTATAATATAGGTATATATATATTTGGAATTGTCTGTTTACTAGCTTTCATTTGATACCTATATTGTAATTTTCAACAAAAAAACAATTTTATAACCCCTCTTTTTTTAGTTTGCCCACGCCATAATAAAATAATATAGCTTATGTCATTCCCACGATTTTTACGAATCTAATGACACCTCATACGACAAAATTTATCCAAATGTATAGGCTGTAGGGCATGCCAAAGAAATAGACATACATACATACATACGCTCGAAAAACATAACCCTCCTGGCGCAGTCGGGTAAAAAGATAAAAAACCAGCAAAAGAAAAAACTTTTATTAGTAATAAAATAATTGATGCAGATCCCTTTATACCATCATCATATTAAGAGGTACAGTCAAGAGCACGTCAAGCTTGACACTTTGGACTTTGTACCGTTCTTATTTAGTGCGCCATAAGCGTTACAATCGAACTGCAAGTGTAAAGCTTGATATGCTCTTGACTGTACGCAAACTCTTGTTTAATTATAGAATTAGAACAGTCCTACATTACATTTCGCACTCTTAATAGAATACCGACTCAACTCAAAATTTCTGTTTTTTGAGTTATTATAGCGGAATGACCTAAATAAGGATGCTTTACAACCTAGACCCCAAAAAAACTTATTTCCTACAGCAAATGGGGTCAAAAAGTTGTTTCTTTATTCTTCGAGCCCTTCCTAGCCGAATAATGACCGATATAGTGTTTCGTCAGTAGAACCGATTGCGGCTGTATCGAATAACGAGTAATTTGGACATAAGTATATATTTTACGAAAAAATTAAGTAGGTACATTTTGACTAAAAATTCGAACTGTTTGATTAACTCATTGAGAATTAAATCAGTATACTACTAAAAATGTATCAGCTCACGTAACCGTTTTTGAAATGAGTCTTGTTGTTTTAAAGAATTCAAAATTAATATGTCTCATTTCCAAATCGGTCATTACTGTACACAATTTTTGTAACTGATTTGGAAGCCTTTTTTTTGCAAAAATAAATTGAAATAACGCGTAACATCTAAGAATACGATCGCGATCGCGATGATGACTTTAGTCAATAAATCTTTTTCATCTCGAGGTAATTAATCAAATAATTGTTTTCGCATTAATTTCTTTCCCATAAACAAGTATAAAAATATAATCTCAAGTATGAGCGTAGGAAAAAAAAAAAAAAACGTAATAAATAATTTTTTTTTTTTTTTTAGTAGTGTCATTTTCAATTTCAATCCTCGTCTGGCACCCGCCTTAAGTTCATTATATTGTGCATGTATTATGCCTATTTTGTGCCCTCTGATTTAAGTCTCTTGATTCATCTATGATCATTAATACCCGTCTCTTTTCCTTAAATGTCGATTTTTAGGTGCCGAAACGAGACAAAAAGTAATGGACTTACCCAATCATGAGGAAATTAATAGACTTACCTATTTTCTAAAATTTAATTAATAATTACATTTCCTTATAATTTTACATACTTACCTTATATTCGAATAATAGTATCCCTTAAAACAACTTTCAGGCGGTTTTTATAGTGATAACTAATTTAAATACATTAATATAAAATTAAAATGATTATTGAAAAAAATGACAGATTGGTATTCAGATTGGTTTGTCATTCCCATTAGCATAGAGTAGACTAACATCAATGCGGTAACACAACCGCATTGCAGAGTAACATGCAGTTCCTACTGAACACCGTATCTAGTACTGGTACAGTACATTGATATCGTTGTTAAAATGTATCCATGAGTAGGTACCTAGGTACTTTAGCGCTCTCATTCATTGCTGAAATGATAACAAATCATTTTTGACTCAAAACTTAAAATGCGAATAACTTAAAATATGAAGTATAAAAATAATTTAATTATTGTTTCAATCTAATTATTTTGTTATAAATCAATGAGGGATTTTCCAGAAGCAAAAAAAACAAAAAGTTAATTCCTAATTTCTCGATAGGTGGCTTTGACCGGAGAGGGGTCGATTAGGTATTATGACCAAATACATTAATTAAAATACACAGTACACACGGCGACACATCAAGCTACGCAAAACCAATATAAGCTGACCGCGCGTAGGGTGAATAACGTGTAACATCGCGCGACCAGTTTATTTTGCTTAGCTTGATGTGTCACCGTGTGTACACACGGCGACAGGTCAGGTTACCCTGTTTGGACTTTGAACTATTAGAAGTTGAACGCTGAGAATCGTGCAAGAGGGTGCGGTATGTTGTTGTTGTTTCGTTTCACAGCACGCTGCGCCCGCGCCGGCAGCCGCGTCTATGCAGGCTTGATGCAGGCTCTCTACCGCACTATTTTGTGTTTTGTACGTAGTGTAGTTATGGGTATATAGGGTTCGTAACCTGATGTGTCGCCGTGTGTACAAAGCCTTTCTTATTGTTGTTGGTTTATTATTAACAATCTTAATCTTATCTTACTGTCAACAACGAATAAAGTATCAGACATGGCTGTGTGGGCACGTATCTATTTTGATTATAGGTACGAACAATATTTAAAATTGGTCACTTGACTATTCAATTTTCTTTGTTTTGAGACCGCCATTTTTGGTAAATGTGTGTGCTTTTCATCTTTTCATTCACGGAATATCTGACGTGTCCGTTGACGAAGAAGCGATTACAAGTTTCCCGGTTTATTTTTGTTGTAATTCTCAGTTTCTGTTAGGGTTTTGTATTTTGTTATTGTTTTTCGTATATTCAAAATGGATACGAAGCCCATACAGCCACGTGTGATACTTGATTCATTGTTGACAGACAATGACACCGAGATTGTTAATCATAAACCAACAATAATATGAAAGGATTTGTACTGTGTCTCTTTAATAATAATATTAATAAATACACCACTAGTTTTTAATTACTAACATAACTTTAAGGGTGTATTCAGACCATGAATCTAAACAACTTTCCCAAAGAAACATGGGTCGAAAAACGAGAAAATTTTCAGGACCTCCCATAGAAAATCGATCGGCCGATCCGCACTTTTGTATGGAAGGTCCAAAAAATTTTCTCATTTTTCGACCCATGTTTCTTTGGGAAAGTTGTTCAGATTCATGATCTGAATACACCCTTAAAGTTATGTTAGTAATTAAAAACTAGTGGTGTATATTTGCTCATACCTAATCGACCCCTCTCGGATCCACGCCATCTATAGAGAAATTAGGACAGGCAGGCAGGACTCTCTCTGCCCACACGATAAGAAGATTATTAGGGTGTTTCGTTACATCCTATACAGGGTCCAACTTAATATGCCGACAGTTTTTTAAGAGGATGATCAGACCATCAAACTGAACAACTTCCTCTATCAAACAAACTGACCAAATTTAAATATGGAGTATCATCGATAAAATATAAATAAAATCTGCCGTCCCATATATTTCAGTCGAATCGGTCAGTACAGTAGGTACTGCAGTTTGAAACAGCAGACTTTTTTCGAAGCTGGCTCCATATTGAAAATTGGTCAGTTTGATGGTACTATAACCTAAATCACCCTTTTAATAACAGCTGTAGTGTAGTGTTTTGTTACATCCTGTGTAAGGTCTAAAAAAATTAGCTAAAAAGATTTGGGGATGGGTAATGATTAGACCTGGGGTCTGAGGACCATGAGGGTCTGAACAACTGTCTCTATGGGATGCGATTTCGATGTTGGTCCCATATAAAAAGATGTTCAGTTTGATGGTCTGATCATCCACTAGTTATAGTTTCAGCTAGTTTTGTTCGACCTTATAATATATTTAAACTTAATACATAAACTGAATGTTCAGTGATGCTGGATAGTTAGGTATATAGATATAATTATTACCACAAAATGAATATTGCTAGATACCTATACTACAAAAATGAATAGTGCAATTAACAAGTTCCTGCTACAAAAGCGACTTGCTAATTTGCCATTGAGGCTTTCGGAACCCTCTCTTTTGACCTGGTCATCATAAACCTTTGAAGATTGAGGATATTCTATAGGGTATAATATATCCCCGCAATGCTACTAAACTTTTGAGCTCAAACTCAATGTTTCTAGGTGTTTTATTGGCTGAGATCCCATCAAAACGATGGTTATGGAGCTGGTCAATCATACCCCGAAGATTAATGTTCCTAGTTGTGATATTGGCTGATGTCCCTTCGAAGCTCTCAAATAAGCAAATTATCTTAAAAACAGCTTCATCTTTTTCTATGAAACAGTCAAGATAAAGAAATTAGTATTCAACTACAAAAATCGCAGTAATCGCATCAAAATCATCCCACCTGTTCCGCCACTAGGTTCTACAGCATGAAAATAGACAGACATACACACAGATACATAGACACAGGTAGATAGGTCAACTTAAACTTGTAACACTCCTCTTTTTGCTTCACAGGTTAAAAACTAGCGTAACGTATGGCCTTCTTTTCGAAGTCTATATGTAAGTCATCCATGCCATTACTTTTTGATTTGAATATTTCTCTTTCTACGAATGCTTTTCAGAAAGTTTTTTATTATTATTAGAGAGTACAATTTTAGTACATTTCTTTGGACATTAGATCGTTTCAATTAAACTTCTTGATAAGCGGTATTCGCCGTGGCGCGGCTGGAAAGGATGCTTCCCAGCCGCGCCACGAACATTGCTTATTTTCTCGTAATGGTTTACGAGAAAAAAAAAAAAAATTGTACTTTTTTTAAGAGAGTACAAATTGAGTACAAATTGAGTACATTTTTTGACTTATCTTCAATCCGAGTTTGCGACTGTGGCGCGGGCAGGAAGTATCACACAAAGTTATAGGGAATAAAATCCAAAGTTGCGGATTTCATGTTACCTCGCCCCCCGCAAAAAGTGGCAGAAAATTTTGATAGGAGAATGACACGCGTTACGCTTAAATTGTCTAAGGTAAAAAACATGCTAAAAAAAATATACTAAAGACATAGGCTGTATGGGCTAGAACCAAAAAAATTCCAACAGTGTGACCACTTTTAGTAGATTTGTACTTTTTGGTAGATTTTGGGCAAATAGAACGATAATTAATAGGTAAGGTAGTGGGAATTTGTTTAGTAGATTTTGGTAGAAATTCGGTATTCGAAAATTCCATCAAGAATTCAAGTATTCAGGCAAAAAATTCAAAGCTGACAATACAAATAACTGAGAAAACGATTACAGGGGGCTTTCCAGAACTTCTAGTAAAACTTTAGTGGTGTACAGCAAAATTGATCTTATCGCCTCATGTTGTTTTTTACAAAAGAGGGTTTCTAAGATGCAGAAAACTGTACCAACTTTAAACATGCATAGGGACGACCAATTCATATTTATTTGGAAATTGAAGCATTCATTTTACAAAGTGATGAAAACCGATAAAAAAATACACAAATATGTGAAAATAACATGAGCAATGATGAGTGTTTAGATAAAAATGATAATATTTTGATTAAAAACGTGTTTCTAACCATATGGAACGAAATAAATATTTATTGGTAGAATTTAAGTAGAATTTGAAACAGCCTAGTTAGCACGCCAAGCCGCGATAGCCGTTATTCGGCTATATCACGTCTTTTATCTCGCTCGTTTGCGCACAAACGAGATAAAATACATGATATAGCCGTATCACGGCTATCGCGGGTTGGCGTACTAGCTAGGCAGGTCTTGGTAGATTTTGGTAGATTTCAGCAGTAATTTTAGTAGATTATCTGAAAAAAAAAATCAAAACTGGCTATACAAATAGCTGCGAAAACGATTGCGGGGGTTTTTCGGAACTTCTAGTAAAACTTTAGTTGTGTACGACAAAATCAATCTTATCGCCTTAATGTTGTTTTTAGAAAAGAGGGCTTATAAGACACAGAAAACTGTACCAACTTTAAACCTGCATATAGACGACCAATAATATTTAGTATATGGATTTATTTGAAAATTGAAGCATCGATCTCACAAAGTGATGAAAACCGTTTTTTTTTTTCAAAAATGCTAAAATAACATGGGTGATTATGAGCGTTTAGATAAAAATTAAAATACCTTGTCCAAAAACGTGCTTTATATTTAATTTTAACCATCTTGAAAGTGTGGTGTAGTCCGGTAGGGAGTAGTAAATAACGTAGGCACTTACAGTTTTATGGTTTTATTTATCACCTCCAGTCCACACACAAGTACATCAGAAGAAGCACAGCGAATAGGTAAGAAATAGTTTATAGTTAATAGCGTAGGCACAATTCAGAGCACAAGCACAGATAGGTAGAAAGCACAAAAGGAAAGAAGAAAGCGGAAGTAACAAATATAGCGAGATCGCGAACAATAGAAAAGCGTCAGTGCGAGAGCGGCTAAGCTTCGAGCGACGTGCGACAGGCGTAGCGATCGAGTCGCGACTGGGGAAGCGGGGGGTGCGCGTGCGCCTCCCTGGAGCAGTGCGGCGAGCGCGGACCGGTTCTGATTATCTGTTTCCACTACACGCGGCACGACCATCTGGTAAGTATTAGTTTGTAGTTATATTTATTATGTGTTGTTTATGTTTAAGATATAGTATGTTTGTTATGTGATGTATGTGTGAGTGTGTGTGAATGTATGTTTGAGTGTAAATAAAAGTAACTTGTAGTATAGTAAGTATCCTACATCACTCCCCTCCAGAGACCGGCCTAAGGGCGATAAAAGTCTGGGAAGTGTACGCGGCGTCCGGAGCGTGTTTTTATTTGCTCTCCGTCCTTGTGGCTGTTCTCTGCCAGAGGGGTATTGACCGTTTCATGGTTATCTTTTAGTAAGTAGGCTGGTTTAAGCCGGTCTATCGATACAGTGACAATTTTATTTTTGATTATTATTTTAAAATTCTTGTCTCCTCTTTCAGTGACTTTGAATGGGCCAGTATAGGCGGGTTGTAAGGCACCTCTAACAGTGTCATCTCGTAAGAATACATGATTTGAGGTTGCCAAGTCCTTGTAGACGAAAATCTTTTCATTTTTATGGTGTGATGTCGGTACTGGTCTCAGTTTGGCAGTGAAAGAACGAAGGCGTGCGATGAAGTCTGTCACGTCAGTTGTCTTGTTTACACCCGACTCAAAGAATTCGCCCGGTAGTCTCAATTGTTCGCCGTATAAAAACTCTGCAGAAGAGGCATGTAGATCCTCTTTGAATGCAGTTCGTATACCGAGTAAAACCAAAGGTAATGATTCGGTCCAGTTTAAAGTTGCGTGGCACA
Organism: Agonopterix subpropinquella; assembly: GCA_922987775.1. Lineage (NCBI taxonomy): Eukaryota > Metazoa > Arthropoda > Insecta > Lepidoptera > Depressariidae > Agonopterix > Agonopterix subpropinquella. The sequence goes on along the minus strand of OV277697.1, from coordinate 14,639,371 downwards.
TTATAGCGGCTTTTAACTGTCTATGGAATCTCTCCACTAACCCATTACATGCCGGATGATAAGCTGTAGTTTTTCTGTGCTGAAATCCTGCTAGCTTGGATAGGTGTTGAAACAGATTCGATTCAAATTGGCGTCCGCGGTCTGTTACAATATCCGTCGGACAGCCGAACCTAGATATCCAGCCTGACAGTAAGGCTTTCGCCACCGTTTCTGCTGTTATGTCGGCTATCGGTATAACTTCCGGCCATCGCGTGAAGCGGTCGATGGCCGTCAGGCAGTAGCGGTAGCCTTGCGATGGAGGCATCGGACCGATGAGGTCTATGTGAATTTGTTTGAAGCGAGCAGGTGGTAGCTTGAATGTACCTGTTGGTGAGTTCACGTGTCGGACCGGTTCTGATTATCTGTTTCCACTACACGCGGCACGACCATCTGGTAAGTATTAGTTTGTAGTTATATTTATTATGTGTTGTTTATGTTTAAGATATAGTATGTTTGTTATGTGATGTATGTGTGAGTGTGTGTGAATGTATGTTTGAGTGTAAATAAAAGTAACTTGTAGTATAGTAAGTATCCTACAAAAGCATAAATATTAATTAGTAGATTTTAAGTAGAATTTGAAACTGGACTTGATAGATTTTGGTAGATTTCAGCAGTCATTTTGGTAGATTCTCTGAAAAAAATGCTCTGGTCACGCTGGTACCTATGTGATTAGTGATATGTCAGAGTTTTACGCGCGAAGTGAGACAAAATGGACGGGGCTTTGTTTCTTAATTTTCTAAATTAGTTTTTCGTGGCTATTATTGTGTTAATGTGGTGGAATTAGTGTAATAATGTGCCATTAATGGAAAACAATGTAGTAAAAGTGAGAAATAAAGTAAGGCGCTCCCGTTTGATTTGGATTGAACTCCTCGCGTAAAACTCCGTTGCTGAACATTGGAATGTGTTCCATCCTCGCATTTCAATGTGTTAAGTTAGGGTTTAGGTTAAGTTAGTTTTAAGTACAAAGTAAAATGTAACTAAAGACTAGGGTGTAAGGGCTAGTTCCCATTCCCTTTCCGCAAGGAAGAACTATTTAACAACAAAATTAGTGATATGTCAGAGTTTTTGGCGGGATTTGAACAGATACGTTTGGAGTCCTCATATTTCATCGAATTTTTATTGTTTATAGTGAGTTTTGGTTCGTAAAATCGGTGTTTTTTTGCGTAACAAAGTGTCGTGCAAGTGAACAATATACAGTTCAGTGAAATATGTTGGTGTGGGTCGTGAACAGGAAAAGTGTTCCGTTCTTTTGTAGCGCGGCAAGCGGTCGGTTCACCTCTTTCCTGTGGACTTCTCTGCGTTTCCTGCGTTTCTCGATTGCCTCCAAAAACTCCAAAGAAGCGTTGAAACGTCGAACACCAACGTTTTATTTGCTATAAATGAGAGTATTTATTCCTGACATCGGTTGTATGCGATACTGTAATCGCTTTACCTTGAATTGAACCCAAAAAAAAAAAAATTAGTGATATGTCAATTTGTGTCAATTTGTCAATGTCACTATCGTAGAGTCACTATTGTCACTAAAATAATGTTATTTTGTGAATTTTTGCTTTAGTTCTTTCTAAATGCATAAATTTATCATAGTATAGAGAAATAATACTGGGCACAGCCTACAGCTGACCACAAAGATGTCGTTGTACGACGACCTCGATTCCATCAAGGCTCGCACAACCGACAAAGTTGCCGGATGGTCTTCTGGCATAAAGCTGTTGCAGTCTCAACTGCAGCTGAAGAAAGCAGCTGTCACACAACCCAGAAGAGAGGCTTTGCGACGTTCTACCCAGGTGAATGCTAATTCACTATTCCATTGAAGTTTACCATTTCGTATTATCGAGGCATGTATTGTACCCACTGTCCATTAAAAGTGGCGACGAGCTCACTCCCCGTCACACTGAACAGAGTCTCGGTGCTGTTCTATTTTTGTTTAATGGCGTTTCCTTGGTGGATTTTGCCAGTATCTAGTTTAAAAAGAGCAATTTGTGCTTGACGTTGTACGGTAATTGGATATGGCGATCTCAAAGCCCTGTTTTTATACAAAAACACACACTCAAAACCGCCATAAAATGGCGGAGCCGCGTGGCTACTTAAATCGCGAGCCAACGACAGACGTCCACTCGAAAGCCCTCTAGCCACGCGACTCCCAGTCTCGGTGCTACTAGTGAAACATGGATGTTGTGAGGGGACACCCTGTAGGTTGTTTACCATCCTTACCCTCATTCCTCATATCTAAACTATTTTAAAACTGTAACAGAGCAGAAGTGCGATTTTTGAACATCATACGAGCGAATTGGCAGTAGAAAGATGCATAATCTCCATAGTAATTTTGACATTTTCTACTGCCAAGTCGCTTGTATGATTTTCAAAAATCGCACTTCTTTGTCTGTACATTGAAGATATTTACATGAAAAACATCACAATATGATTTTTAGGTGTCCCTGACTCCAAATCAACCTTTTTTAGAATATCTGTTGCTTGTTCGAGTGTCACGCTAAAACTACTGAACCAATTTAGATGAAACTTTTTTGTTTAATAGCTTATGATTTGACTTAAAATGTGGTATATAATTTATGCGGGCGAAGTTACGGGTAAACTCTAGTATATGTATAGTTTTTTATTAGGGATGCAACGATTCGGCCATTACGATTACGATTACGATTACGATATTAATCGTTATTTATTACGATAACCGATGCATTACGATTATTTCAACAAATTTAGTTGAGATTATACCCAGAATCAGTTTTCCTAGTGTTTCTTTGCATTCATATGAAAGATAAATCAATAAAAAAAAACTTAAAAAATTTCCAAGATTTTCTTATTTTTCTACTAATTTGTTTACTTCACTTGGTCAGGATTCTGATTTTTGGATACATAGAAGCCAATTTGCTTTGAAAAACAATAAAAAATTGTGGATAATGACTCTGTATAATCTCGTTAATCAAGCGATATCTCGTCCGATTTACGTGGGAGGGAGATTTATGTTTTAAAATGTGGACGAGATATCGCGAGACCGAGAATGCATTCCTTACTTCAAATCGAAAATCAAATCATAGGAATCAGTAGAATTACAAAAAAATTGGAACCAAATCTGATAAAAAAAAATAGATTTAGCTCCAAATGAGCTAAAAATATGGCAGTGAGAGACCAGATTTTTTTTAATGTGGTTTTTTGGCTCTAGGATCTAGTATTCAGGTCCTATTTGTCAACAAGTGCAATCCGATTGACGTTTTCAATTCGATTTAATAATCGTACGATTCTTACTACGGTGCATTGCATCGTTATTAATCGTGATTATTACGATTACAGATGCAAAACGATGCACCGCTTCGTAATCGTTGCATCCCTATTTTTTATACCTTCGCCTCTAAGATGACCCTTTGATCACACTTCATTAATTTCCATTCTCATGTTATCTAAAAATCTAAATTCCGTGTTTGAGCCTGTTCCGGGGCCGCCTTGTGATGATCAGTGCCGCGCTGAAGGAAGTTGTGTTTGTTTATCCTTGTAAGGGCATCATCACCGTGTCATCATCATCATCAGCCTATCATCATCCACTGCTGAACATAGGCTACTCCCAAGGCCTCCCCAATACCTTTTGGTCTTATTCTATTTTGGAGATATGTCTCCGTTGGTTTGTCGATGATTCTGCCAATGACAAAGTTGAGACACACATTTTTACTTGTTGATTGACTGGTTATTAAAATCTTCATCAAAAGATTTCAGTTGAGTTCATTAGAAAGAACACAACACAAACATGTTATTACATTTATAAGGAAGGACAAAACATAAAGATAGTATACCTTACAGTAGTAGAGCGAGTGACTCGAGTTGTCAAAAGAAACCGTTTTTGAACGTTTTCAGGAGATTACCGGCAGGCAAAAATTCGATTTCTGTGTATAATTCTCAATCGAACGTGCAATCGTGGATAATTTAATGAAATAGTGTTAGTACATTTCACAAAATTATCGACGTTTTCACTTTAGGTTCACAATTATTCACAGAAACCGAATTTTTACCAAGAGACTAAAGGAGACGAAATCCCCAAAAACGGTTCTGTTGCCTCGCGTCACGTATCTCTTTCTATTATACAGTGATGCAGCTAGGTACATCTCGCTCTGTCACCTTTCACTGCCTCTATTCCTGTATAATAACTTTATGGGACAAACAAATTTTTATAATTTAACATTGTTTACTTTTATGATAAAATATTTACAAATGGGGAATAGACAAGGTTTAGTAAAGAAGGAATATTGGGGGGAAGAGGAATTTTACAGGGTATTGAAACATATAGAAAAGAGGATGCCTTCTGGCGGAACACAATGGAACCAACAATTTTGTAACATCTTTATAACCTGTGATTCACAAATAAATTAAATTGAAATTGAAATTGAAAATTGAAATTGAAATTGAAATTGAAGGTTGTCATCGCCGTGTGACTGTCATTAATTACAGAACCCTCATACCCTCAAATTCAAATTCTTTTATTTCTTCCCTCTACCTCTATATTTTAATTTCTTAGATAAGTGTCCAAGATTAAAACCTCTCTAGGCCCCCCTAACCTCTAACACATCTTAGGAAGAAGTGGAGTGTTCCATAGTGAGCCGGAACCTCAGAATGAATGTCCAAATTCTTGTATTCACAGGTACTGACACCAGTAATAGACTTAAAAAGTAAACAAAGAGATGATGAAGAAATATTAGCAGACAGCCCACAAATTCAACCAAAGACACTAACAGCATCACTAAATGTTCAAGATTTTGACTGGAATGTTGCCAATGAGTATGACCCTATGTGGCCCAATGACTATGAAAAAGTTGCAAAAGGTAGATATAATCATCAATACATCCTTGTTTTAGCAGAAATTTGAATATTGTCATGTATGGTGCATGGTGCAAATAGTATCTTTTGTTTCTGTGATTGTAGTAATAGACCAAGATCTGACCGTAAAATTATGCACCTATTTCTTAGGCGAACAAAATGTGATTCTAGTGTATACAGGGGTTAATTCAACACCGCCAAGTTGGCTAGAAAAATCTTTTCCATTATGATTTTTGGTATAACTTTTTCCACCTATATGTTTGAGAAGTTAACGGGGTGCCATCGGAAGGAGACTGATCTAAGGTCCTGGAAATTATCGAAAAATAGTCGTTGAATTAACCCCTGTGTAAACATACACTAGAATCACATTTCCTTCGCCTAAGAAATAGGTGCATAATTTTACGGTTGGATCTCAGACTATAAGAGTAAGTAACACAGCACACAAGTGATTTTTGTGTGTAGGCCATGTCACAACTGCACCGGGATAACTAAATCCCTCGCGACTTTTAACCATAGACATTGACTAAGACGTGCCACAGCCACACACATACGAAATTCTGATCCGAAATTCCAAATCAGGAGGGGGAAAATCCATACGAAATCGTAATCCTTATTCGTATGTATATGTCGGATCTTAGTGTTATCGCCGCGATTACGCAGCGACACTGCTCTCCGAAATAAATCACGTCGATGTAGAGACGATATCGCGTGCGAGGATATTGATCCATCAATGCCTACGATCAAAAATAGCTTGTGTGTTATGGCCCTAAGATATCCAAGTGGATGTATATCTTGAAGTTCATCTTTATACCTTATCCAAACAATATCAATAATAGAATCTGCCAATTGTAAAAAGACTGTTTGTAAATTAGAAACCATCTGAGCAAACTCTGGCTCCAGCATGCTAAACCAACAAACTGAGCCACACAGCTGTGTATGTGTGAATGTATCTCATCCATCCATCACAGCCCTTGATCAGTCCGTCTTCGGACATAGGCCTCCTCCATATTTCTCCAAATGAATGTGAATGTATGAATGTGAATGTATCTATGTGAGCGTTATGTGCGGCAGTGGATGATACAAGATGATCGAAGCAAAATGTTATAGTGTGACCATTTGAGTGACCTTATTTTCAGATATGCAGGCTAAAAGACTTCAGCTTGATGGTGTTGAGCGAGGTGACAGAACAGAACGAAAACGAAAAAGCAGATTTGGCGATGACGATGATATAATTCCAGAAAAAACATTGGTGCCTATGGTAAGAGAAAATTGTTTTACCATCTGTTGTAGGTAATTTTTTTCTAATGAATAATGTAATGCTAATCGTAAATTTTCGTTTCCATATACCTATTCATTTTATATTTATTTACAAAACAAGCTGTGGAACAACAGTGAGTTGAGTCATGTTGCAAGTTTGTTCGTATATAGGTGTTCGCGTATCAGAAACTTTCTGGCTTGCCACTAGGCGCCACCATTTAGTATTAGCTCAAATGTGACTTCTTACATAAACCAATCCTTGAGATTACGATACTCTTAAAACTCGACATTAGCAGAAAAGCAATGCTAGATGTAAAATGTCATGACATGACCAATTTAAAAAAAAATCGTGCAATACCTAATACTGTTTTTTCGAAGTTTGTATTTGTTTGTGGTCTGTCTTATTGCAGCTGCAGTCTGCTAACAGCATTGGAGCTGGAATAAAAGATATTTAGTTTTGTTTTTCAACAAAGTTACAATTTGTTTTCAGCAACCTGAAGAAGAAGAAGCAGAGGAGATATCTAAGCGAGCAGCGGGTGCCGCCATAGCGCCCCCTCCGTCCCTGACGACAGAGACGCCCTCCCCCCCGCCCTCCGCCGCCTCGTCCCCCTCCACACCCGGGGGCTTCTCACTCGGCGGGTATGGCGCTAGTTCCATCGCTGCTAAAATTATGGCAAAGTATGGGTTTAAGGTATGTTGTATTGTCTTCTCTCTACAAAATATTGTTTGGAATGTTGACGTGAACTGATGAATTTAGAAATTACATGGCACAGCTATAATATTTACGCTTGTTTCATAGCTGCTTCTCTAGTAGGGTACTAGGGTATAATATAAAATACATTTTGCGATATCTTTATAACTGAAATATAAGGGTTCAAAATCGATTTACGATAAGAGGAAGTGGCGAATATATTAAAAGTAACGAAGTCGTGTGACTTAGCGCTCTCACAGACGAGCGACACTTAGCGGTCGCCGGGTGTCGCGCGACCGTAAAATGTATGAGCGCGACGCTCTGCGACCCACCGCGACAGCAAAGTGTCGCTCGTCTGTAAGAGCCCTTGCGTGTCTTGTCCTACAAATCATATAGCGCCTGCTATCGCGTTTTCCACGAGGCTCCGCAGTCTCTTCTCAGCTTGTGTTTTTGCTTAAAAACAATCCCTAACATTGGTATAGATACTTCCACAAACTACTTGTCACTGGCTGAAATGCAGTGCTAACGCACGAGCAAGGAAAACGTTTGTTTTAATTGAAAAAGGTAGAAAATGGCCCCGATTCGGACTGTGCCACGACTTAACTAAATTTATTCCTGTCACTTTCTAAAATAAGATTAAGAAAAGAGACAGAAAACCAACAGCTGACTTTAGTGCTGTCAAAGTGGCGTTACATTTGACGTTACAGACGTTATCTTATTTAAGGCGTTTTTGGGCGTGTAACGGCACTTTGACAGCACTAAAGTCAGCTGTTGGTTTTCTGTCTCTTTTCTTAATAAATTAAATTAAAAAAATTATCTTATTTTAGAAAGTGACAGGAATAAATTTAGTTAAGTCGTGGCACAGTCCGAATCGGGGCCAATGTTTTCTAATAGTTTATAACTTACTTGTTTTCTAATTGATTGTAATTTTGGTTAAAGATACGAATTTCCAGGATCAGGCATCAACCCACTAAACCAAACGATCAAATACTATGAGTACTATCAGTTTAAAATAACAATGTGCATTACCTTGAAGGGCCGTTGGATAACTTCACTCGGTTGACAAAGGAATGTAGATTCTATGCAAAGGAAACAATCATTTGAATGACTCGAGTGAAGTTCGTGTGATTGGGTGACGTCACATTTGCGAGCGAGGTCATGCACATTGTTATTTTAAACTGATAGTACATTTTATTTTCTATTTTATAAAAATTAATGTTATTGTGTTTTATAGGAGGGTCAAGGATTGGGGAAGAAGGAGCAGGGAATGTCAGTGGCGCTTCAAGTGGAGAAGACTTCCAAGAGAGGTGGAAGGATCATACACGAGAAAGACGGCAGTGTGATGCCGCCACCAGGGTTCACAATGCCTGCACCTCCTGGATCAGGTTGTTATCTACATACTTTTTATTTTAAATTGTCTTCTAGCCAGCCAAATGCTCAGTGATTTCACATTTGTGAACATATTAAGATTCATTTAAAATGACTTATTGTCATCATCATCTCAGCCGATGGACGTCCACTGCTGGACATAGGCCTCCCCTGTGGATCGCCATAACGACCGGTCCTGCGCTGCCCTCATCCAACGGGTTCCCGCCGCCTTCACCAGGTCTTCAGTCCACCGTGTGAGGTGCCTACCCACGCTGTGCTTTCCGGTACGCGGTTGCCACTCGAGCACTTTTCGGCCCCATCGGCCATCGGTTCTGCGAGCAATGTGCCCCGCCCACTGCCACTTAAGTTTAGCAATTCTTTGGGCTATATCAGTTACTCTGGTTCTTCTGCGGATCTCTTCATCATTCATTAAGAGGGCTATTCGAGCTCGGTGGCGCCCTCGTCACAATAATAAAGATTTCTCAATAAAGAAAGCCTAAATTAAGCCCAATAGATAATGATGCTGGATTAGTACTACTACAGAAACAAGATCGCGTCGGCATCATTGTTGTACTCTGTGAATGGGGTTTTCAAAAAACAAGTGAGTTTTCTATAGTTGGTGATGCTGTTTTTGACGTTCGGCACAAATAGGTACACGAAAACTGAAAAAAAAAAACGTATTATAGCAGTTATGCACATGCACACTGAAAGATCATTGCCGAATACAATTTCTCTTCTCATTTTACAGCATTTTTGTTTCAGACTCACCCAATGCATCTAACTCACCTCAAATGTCGCGACAAGAACCTTCTATCACTGAGATAATGAAGTCACCAAGTAAAGTGGTCCTGCTGAGGGTAAATATCTGATCTTTGGATACGATATGGTTACTATACACATAAGCGGGCCGGCATTAATCGGCAGAGCCGGGCGGTAAAATCAAATGTATACAGATTAAGGCTGCCTGTCCATTGAAGCTGTGCGAGCTATGTAGCTGTGTTTTTTTAACTAATCAGGAGCTCGGGCGAGATCGGCCGCGCCTCGCCCGAGCTCCTGATTGGTTAAAAAAACACAGCACACTGCTCGCACAGCTCAATGGACAGGCACCCTTATGATCGAATGATGCGTCTACTTCATAGAGAATTTACACGCTCCCCCTGGTCTACTCACACGAACTACCCGATCGGCACAAGCCGAACAAGTGCAGTGATTGCTTCGGGTCGGCTTTGTTGATCGACAAATACCGTCGAACCGACAGTGCCGACCCGCTTATGTGTAGCAACCCTTATTTTTTTAGTCGTTTTCATTACTCATTTCTTAACTGCCTGCATTCGAGCCTCTCAAACGATATGTATTTTAGCAATGTAGATAAAGTACTGAGTAACTGAAACTGCTCGCCGCTTCGCTGCCATCTCGAGGTGAAGTCTCATTCAGGTTCATCAAGTATTATTGCCGATGACAAGTATCTGATCAGTACATTTTACTTTATGCTCATTATGTATCTTGGTCCTGAATATTTCCGTCCGCCAGATGGCATAATATTTATTAAGTCCGGTCAGAGCTCTTTTGAAGAGAGGCTTGAAAATACATTGACAGCAAGTTAACCACGCTCTTGCCTCTACCAATCTGCACTTCATTGTGGGGTAAATGGCCCACTTCCCTCTCATTCTTAATTGTGAAGGTCTCTGCCTTCACAGGTATAGGCTAGGGATGATGATATTGTTTATAAGCATAAATAAGCAGTCGCATCATCATCATCTCAGTCGATGGAAGTCCACTGCTGGACATCGGCCTCCCCCAAGGATCCGCCGCCTTCACCAGGTCGTCGGTCCACCGTGTGCGGCGCCTACCCACGCTGCGCTTTCCGGTACGCGGTCGCCACATGGTCGCCACTGAAGAAGCACTCACACAAAAAGCAGTCGAATGTAAAGTGTTAAATACATTTTTTCATTCTATATAATGTTTACTTTCAGAACATGGTGGGGCCAGGTGATGTAGATGAAGAACTAGAACCAGAAGTAAAGGACGAATGTAACACTAAGTATGGAGACGTAATAAAAGTTATAATATTCGAGATCCCCAATGTACCATCCGATGAGGCCGTCAGAATATTTGTTGAGTTCAAACGCATTGAGAGCGCCATCAAAGCTGTTGTTGATCTAAATGGGAGGTTCTTTGGTGGTCGACAAGTCAAAGCAGGATTCTATGATGTAGAAAAATTTTATTTGTTACAATTAAATGAATAATTTAGCTTAGAATTAATAAACAGGTACCTAAATTAGGTACTTAATTTTAATTTTGTATTTGATGACTGTTGTACCCTCATAATCCATAATTTTATAATATTAAATGTTAAAATGTTTGTAACAGTCGACATTCATGACCCACTCCCTTTTAATATCATCTCTTCAACTATTACGAAGTGTGGGCGCGGCGCGGGTGAAATGTAAAATAATACCTATTGAGAACGCCCATACGGGCCCCACGGACGGGGGATGGAGCTACACGCAGCTTTCTCTGTGAACTCTATCGGTATTGAAATAGGTATTATTTTACATTGCACACTCCGTCCTCCGTCCGCGCTCGCCCGTCGTAATGAGCAATTGTGTATAGTTGTGGTGTATAGAACTTCAGAGCCCTCTATGATCTTCATACATGGATGGTCTCAGATATGGTCTGGGCACTGCTTTAAAGTCCGCAAAAAGTGGGTATGCATATAGCCTCGTACATTTGACGCGCAACACGTGACGCTCAATATGTTCGGCAACGTTGCTAAACAACGCGCGACATTGTCAATAAAGAAGCTCGGCGAATTTGGACCCAGCCATTTTTACGAAAACAAGCCCTTCAGGATGGCGGTCATAATTATTTTAAGCAGAAAAAATTAAGGCATTTTAAAAAAAGTTCCACATCTCCAGAAGTCCGGATTCAAAAGTAGAAATTACTAGTAAAATAGACAAATCATCCAAAAAGCAGTTGCAAAACGCAACCACGACAGCTATTTTCATCTAATATTAATATTATCACTGAGGTATTTTTTGGACGTTACGAAACGTATTTGGCTTGGTTGAACTGAAGTGTGTGTGATTTCGTTTTCTTCCTTATCATAATAATGTACGGTTAACGTGAATTTTTGATACAAAAAGTATCATAAGGAGAAATACCTTTCCCCCAACTTCTACAGGTTACAACCAATTTACTTTTTTGTTAGTTTAGTTTCATTCTACACGTATTACTAAGTTTCATTCATGTTCGGGACCTCTGAGTCTGGGTCTCAAATTACATGGCTGTCCGCCAAACTTCTTTGTCAAATTGCGCGTCAATTGTTGCCTAGTGGATACGAAGCTTTAATGTTTTTTTAAACAACATTTTTGTTGTAACCAGGAAAGCTTTAACAAAATTTATTTACTCTATGCTACAACTTATGCTAAAACTCCTTAACAAGTCTGCTCCCATCCTTTTTGAGAGAGTGTCTTATTATCATAATCTCAATAGTTTTAATATCTTAATTTCTCATTAACACATTCCTTACCACCCCTTAGAGTTGAGAGACATTGACAGACGGCGGGTCCATAAAAAAACCTCGCTTAGCATGGGACACCCGTCCGCATCCTCCGCCGTCTGTCGATGCTGTCCTGGTTTTTTTGTATGGGCCCGCCGTCGCCGTCGGCCGCCTTCGGTCAATGTGTCTCAACCCTTATGACCCTTTTTTGAGATTTACCCTTATGAATGGATGTCCACTTATATGCAATCCACTTAAGTGGAAGCTTTGGCCAAAATAATGTATAAATTTAATTTATTGCCACAAACTACAATACAGACATTTTCTATTCAGTCATCCTCCGTAAGCTCTGATGTAGAGACCAACATATCAGGATGTAATGATGGGATCACTACTTGCGCATGTTTGTTTAAATTGTTAAACTGTGCCTCAAAAATTACATCGTTGATGAGTTTTTCAGCTATAATTGACTGATCTTTTCGTAACTGTCTTAGTTTTAGGGCTATGCTCTTGCCAACAATGTCAAAGTTGTCTTCATAATGGACGATGTCATTAGGTTGAGACACATATATTTGTTCTTGGTTTTCTATGGATGGAGATGATAGTGTTCTTTTCCGTTTAGTTGAAAAAGAACTTGGTGTGTTAATAAATGATTCTTCTGTTAAATCCGTTTCACTATTCTGAAATAATAAACATAGTTTTGAATTGACAGGGAAAGTAAAATCTATGAATAAAGTTTGCACTTTACCTAATAGAATCAAGTTTTCACAAAAATTTTATATGGTAGATCTTTGGCGACTTCATCCACATGGATTTTGATTTTCCATACAAATATTAACAAACCATTTCATTTCATTGGGTTCGAGTTTTATCATCTGTAGAGTAAATAATTTTACAAATTTCATGATTCTATTGTCAGCGTCATTGTTGATCGAAGGCATCAGTGGTTTAGGTTGTGTCGTCTGTCAGTCAGTCAGTTGGTTGGTCATGGTACTGTTTAAGATATGACCTATAATACTGTTTGAGATATGATATGTTTTAGATTTTGTTCATGTCGGTGGCGCATAGTGGAGAGGTATGGAATCCTGAGGTCCAGGTTTGAAACTGTACGGACGACATGCCATGTACCAATGACTTGTTCTAACTTATGTATATAATACCGACTGCTCTCAAACGGTGAAGGAAAACATTGTGTTGAAACCCGCATACACTGAAGAAGAAATTCTAATGTGTTTGTGTAGTCCACCAATCCGCATTGGGCATGCATGGTGGACTAACGCTCATACGCCCTCACTGAGGGTAGGCCTGTGCCCTGCACGTCTAGTATGGTTTCTCTAAATGCATGTGACACGCCTTTGCTCCATAGAAAATAACCTGTTCCCACACTTTTTGGAGAGTGAAAGCCGCGCTTGCCACAAGTAGTATGCAGTCCTGGATTTGTCATTACGCCGTATAGGCCGTGGCCTAGGGGCGGCAGCGTCCTAGGGGCAGCAGATTTCCAAGCTATTAAAAAGTCCCATAAAAAATTGAAATTCTTGTTTATATTTTATGCTCTTTCTTAATGACTAATTAATTCATTCTAAATGAATGACTTATCATTCTTTAACTTTAGTGCCTTCCTTACTACAAATGGAAGATTATTATTTTAGAAAGGTACATGGGGCGGCGGAAATAAAGTGGCCTACACTCATCTACACTAATATTATAAAGAGGAAAGATTTGTACCTATTTTTGTATGTTTGTAATGAATAAGCTCAAAAAGTACTGGGCCGATTTAAAAAATTCTTTCACCATTAGAAAGCTGCATTCACCCTGAGTAACATAGGCTATATTTATTGCTAGAAAAGATTAGACGTCCACCCGTGTAAAAAATATAAATCCGGCACTGGTAGTATGGAATAAAGCAGAGTCTGCCGCAAGAAGAGAAATCATGCTAGACATGCTACAGTGGGACATATACAGGGTCCAACTTGATATGCTGACAGTTTTTTATGAAGATGATCAGACCATCAAACTGAACAACTTTCTATATTGCATGGGACGAACATCTCGAAAGAAAAATCAGATGTCCCATACATTTGGTTCGCGTAGGTTTGCAGTTTAGTATGGAACAGCTGACAGACTCCGCGTCTACTTACTTCGGGTTCCGTATCGCCTTCGGATTGCTCTTCCTCTTTTTCTTCATCTTTTAAAAATAGCAGTTGATCGTAGTACCATAGTTTAGGTACGTAAAGCTCATTGTCGGCTGCACCGTACACACCTGCTATAGAAGCCGACACCTTTTTATATTCTTTACGAAAACTACTTCGAAAATTGTTGATCTTCTTCTTGACATCATCTTCAGTGAAAGTGGGATCGACGGTTCTTCCTTTCGCCAATAACTGGGCATAGCCGTCTTTCTTTTTTGCCTTATTGTAATAATCTTTTGATTTAACTTTCCATAGGCACTCATTTTTGCGATATATTTCAAGAAACTCCAAGAAAAAATTTTTACTCCACATATTTACGTATTTCGACATGATTAATGAATGACCACAGATTACTGCAAGTGATGAAGTGAATGATAATTATGTTTATGTGAAATTTTCAATTAGTTCCAATAGCTACGTTGTGGCGCTGCTTATTGGTGAGGTGCTTCGTTTAATAAAAATATTTTATCAACTTAAACTTTTATTTTCTTCATTTCTACATTTTACTTTCAAAACAAAACCATCTTCCATTTTTGACAATACCACCACAGCTAACAAATCATAATAAATCATAGATACAAACTTAACACTTTTTCCAGCCAGTAAGATGATACATTGGTTCTCCATCACTCTCCCTCAATGTTTCATCTTTCAATACATACCTATCCACTTAACACAGTTTAAAAACTTTATCTTAGGCAAAGGTTTTGTCAAAATATCAGCTATTTGCTCCGTTGTTGAAATATACTTTACAATAATAGATCCCTCTTCAACTTTCTGCTTTATAAAATTAAATTTTACATCAAGATGCTTTAACCGCTTTTGATCTGGATTATTAACTGTCTTAATAGTGCTAGAATTATCTTCAAAAATAACGACATTTTCAATCTTTATATTTAAGTCTGATAACATTTTCATCAACCAACAAGCTTCCATAGACGCCTCACATAGTGAAATTAATTCTGCTTCAGTTGTACTAAGAGAAACCGTTGACTGTTTTTTAGATCTCCAAATTACAGTGTTATCAAATAACTTGAATAAGTATCCAGAAGTTGACTTCCTATCTGTTTCATCTCTCGCAAAGTCAGCATCTGCATAACCCATCAAAACAAAATCTGGTTTACAATCACTTTTCTTATAAATTAAAGAATAGCTTACAGTTTGCTTAACATATCTCAAAATCCTTTTCAAAGCTTTGTATAATTTTTCGCATGGTTGAGATTGAAATCTACTGAGGTAACATACGGCAGTCGCAATATCAGGTCTTGAACCTATCATAGCATACATTAAGGATCCAATCAATGATCTACACTTGTATTCCCAATTGAAATCAATTTCACTGAGTTCAATACTCAAAACAAAATTTGGATCCATTGGTGTATCGCAACCCTTACAATCTTGCATGTTATATTTACGTAAAACGCCATTTAAATACTTAGTCTGATTTATATGAACCTCCCCTGGCATCTTGTTAATCGAAATTCCTAAATAAGTTAAATTATCACAACCCAAATCTTTCATTCTGAATTTGGTGCATAAAAATTGTTTAACCTTTTCGTTTTCCTGTAAATCTTTTCCCATAATGAGTATATCGTCGACATATAATAATAAATATAACTCTCCCTTTGTATATAGGCAGTAATCATTTTGTGATCTTTTAAAACCATATCCTGTAATTGTATCATGGAATTTTTCATACCAATACTTTGGTGATTTCTTCAATCCGTATAATGACTTGGTAAGTTTTAACACATAACCTTCTGGAATCTCTA
Organism: Agonopterix subpropinquella; assembly: GCA_922987775.1. Classification (NCBI taxonomy): domain Eukaryota; kingdom Metazoa; phylum Arthropoda; class Insecta; order Lepidoptera; family Depressariidae; genus Agonopterix; species Agonopterix subpropinquella. The sequence goes on along the minus strand of OV277697.1, from coordinate 14,623,735 downwards.
ATCCCTCTGGTGGTTGAAGATAAACATCTTCTTTAATATCTCCATATAAGAAAGCCCCTTTAACATCCATTTGGCTTATATGAAAATCCTTATGTGCAGCAACTGATAACAAAATTCTCAATGTTTGGAGTTTCAGAACTGGTGAATAAATATCTTCTAATTTATCCTTCTGCTTAAATCCACGAACTACCAACCTTGCTTTATAAATTTCTTCATTTCCTACTTCTTTTCTGGTAAATATCCATTTGCAGTCAATCAACTTTTCATTTTCTGGTTTAGGTACAATTTTCCAAGTTTTACTCTCTTCTATAACTTTTAATTCTTCTTTTACTGCTTTTTCCCACTGTTTTTTATCTTCTCTTTGTTCTATTTCTTCAAAACTGATAGGAACATTCTCATGACTTGTCATATATGCAAACAAACACTCGTCATCATCACTTAGATCTATTTCATAATCTTCAAACCTCTTTGGTAATCTTTTATGTCTCCTGCCTCTCCCTGTTTCCGTATTCTCTTCTCTATTTCCAACTTGTTTCTTTTTGGGAGTCTCTTTAATCTTTTCTTCAATTTCTTCATCTTCATGTTCTTGTGTCTTTCTTGAATTTTCTTTCGAATTATCTTCTTTTCTTGTAGTTTCTCTCTCTCTTTTATTTTCACCTTCTTCACTTTCTTTGTCATTTCCCTGTTCTGGTACGTAGATTATATTCTTATCCATGTTTCTTCTTTCATCAAATATGACATTCCTACCCACTACAGTCCTTTTATTCTCTTCGTCATATAATTTATATCCTGAAGTGCAATATCCAATCATAATCATTCTTTTCCCTGGATTGTCAAGTTTCTGCCTCAACTGCTTAGGTACATGATTGTATGCGATACTTCCAAATACTCGCATAAATGACACATCTGGTTTCCGTCCGGTCCATAATTCACATGGTGTCTCTTCCTTTCCTACTGTTGGGCTCCTGTTAGTAACGTATGCAGAGTACAATACTGCATCTCCCCAGAATTCTTTTCCTACTCCTGATTCAGATAAAATTGTCCTCGCCTTGTCCATGATTGTTCGGTTCATTCTTTCTGCGACACCGTTCATTTCAGGATTGTATGGAACAGTGTATTGAAGACGTATTCCCTCATAATTACAGAATCTCTGAATTTCCCCAGAAGTATACTCACCTCCATTATCAGCTCTCAGTTTACGTAAGTTCGTGTTAAAATAATTTGTAACATAATAATAATAAGTTTTGAAACATTCAAATACTTCAGACTTTTCTTTTAAAAGATATATCATAGTAAAATGTGTATAATCGTCTATAAATGTTAGAAAATATCGATATCCTTCCCTAGTTATAGGAGTTATGGGACCACATACATCAGTGTGAACTAGCTCTAATGGAGACTTCGCTCTATACCCGATTCTATTGAACGGTTGCCTAGTCATTTTTCCTAGCACACAAGGCTCACATAGTGCATTTTCATTGATTGGTAAACCTTTTAAATCATTTAATCCTTCTACTAAATTGTTGTGTGTCAATGTACTCAAGCTTCTTAACCCCAAATGACCAAACCGCCTGTGCCACAGCTGTATGACCTCATCATTACTAGATAAAAAATTACAATTTGTATTGTTCAATTGCATTTCAATCGTATACAATGACCCTTCATTATTTCCAATCATTAATAAGTAATTCGCGTGATAAACCCTAACTTTCCCGTTACAAAATTCTACTCTTTTACCGTTACTTTCCAATTTTGACACTGACAATAAATTCTTTCTCAAATCCGGTACATAGAAAACATTTTTAATAGTACAATCCGTAGATCTCTTACCAACAAAACATTTCACGTTTATATTTCCAATTCCCACTGCTTTCAATGTAACACAACTTTTAGCAGCCTCAATGTTTTTAGGTATTTTAAACTCCACATACTCCGTAAATAAGTCCTTTCTGTTTGTAAGGTGGTCCGATGACCCAGAGTCTACACACCATACTAATTTATTACTTTCATAACAGTTGTGCACCTCACCTGTATTGTCGGCAATTCCAATGTCACCCGTCTCTGCGTGTACCTCACCTGTATCGTCGGTAAATCCAATATCATCTGTCTCTGCTGAAAATGTATTGAAATCTCCTCTACCATATTCTCTTCCATTACTCCATCCTGCTCCTCGTCCAAAGTTCCATCCGCGTCCTCGTCTCGCTCCGGCGGCATACCTTCCTCTCGATTGTCCTTGGTATCCTGTTCCTCTTATAAATCCTTGATTATTATCACCGTATCCTCTAGATGGTGATCCTGTCCCTCTCATAAATCCTTGATTATTATCTCCATATCCTCTAGATGATATCTGGTGGCCTCGACCTGAAAATCCTCCTCGAACTCCTCTTCCTGATGGTTGACGCTTACATTCAAATTGTTTATGTCCGGGTAAGTTACATTTATAACATAGAAAGGCAGCATTGTCCAGTCCGCCATAGTTCCGATTATCCTTTTGACGTTTCTCTTCTTCTCCAAGAAGTCTATCCTTTACAAAATCCAACTTCAAGTTTTCTATCATTTCTAGAGTTGTTACAACCATTTCGTACGTTTTAGGCATCGACAGCAACACATAATTGACCTTTTCTTCTTCTGTGAGTGTAGACCCAGCATCTTTAAGCTGTGAAAAAATCTCCTCCATTTCTATAAGGTGTTTCATCATGGAGGTTCGTTCATCAAATCTCATCTCACTCAAATTCCGTCTTAGATAAATTTTTCCCCTTGTGCTTTTCTTAGTAAAATTCGCTTCTAAATTTTGTATCATTCTATATGCTGTGTGTTCATTTTTAATATATTCTAAATGTGTATCTGCTATTCCACTAATAACGATATTTTTTGCTTTCACCTCCAACTTCTTGTTTTCCGGAAGGCTAGCAAACAATTTGTCTTCGATTGCCCCCAGACAATCATTTTCATTTAAACAGCTTTTAATTCGAAATAACCACGTTGAAAAATTTGTTCCGTCGAACTGTTTTATATTCGCGTTTATTGTTTCCGCCATCTTTCGTCTTTTTAATCCTAATTAATCTTATTTTCCCGCAGGTATAAATTTCAGTAAACCACGCTCTGCTACCACTATTGGTGAGGTGCTTCGTTTAATAAAAATATTTTATCAACTTAAACTTTTATTTTCTTCATTTCTACATTTTACTTTCAAAACAAAACCATCTTCCATTTTTGACAATACCGTAAACCGGGGTTACTTTGAATCGTGGGTTGACTTTGATCGAAACTTCCCGCTCACATAAAAATGCAAACTGCGTGAAAGGGAACGGAATTTGGTAGTTTTTTTTTCTACTACGGCAACATTGGTGAACTGTCAAATCCTTTTCTGTCATGGCAGAAAGAATTCACTGCGCATTTATCATACCACAGGTAATTTAATAGGCTTGTTTCCACTAAGAATAAATCGGATGGCTTTGAGTTTCTAATGATTAACCTTGATAATTGGTAAACAAAAAAACAACTTTTCTATTAAAATAATAAAAGATTAATAAAATTTTTGGAAAATAAAATCGACAAAATGAGGCGTTTAATCACGTGACATTAAACACCAATCAGGAAGCGTGACGTCACGCCTCGCAAAACGAGCGCGAAACGCTATGTTGTGGCTGTCATTTTCGTATAAAGTGAACAGGTTATTTCGAGTTTTCAGCAATTATTGTTAAATTTATACAGTTCGTTTTTAGTTTAATCTTGAAAGATAGGTATAATTTACCATGGAATCAGGATTTAACAAAGCAAACAGCAGTAATTTGCCCAAAATTGACGCCGTTATGCTTGGCAAATTTTTTGCAATGAACGCCGACTTTTGTTCATCGGAATTCCGCAATGTTAAAACTTCTATGTAAGTATTATGTGAAGAACACACAAAGTCTTATTTAATTAGCAGTTACCAGTCAGAGTGTCGCATTTACCTACTGTGGAATGAAAATACTTAACTGATTTTGAGGTTAGCGAACACAAAGTTTTAATAACTTTAACATAATAAATTCATTTCTTTAACGATACATTTATAAATAGATACATCAAGTTATGTTTAATACTTACATCAAAATGATCTTCACAGAAATAAATTGTGGAATCAGTTGATAAAGTAAGCGCATCTTGCCTCCTTGCCATTTTTAACCACTTTCTTCGTATTTGTTTATTGTTTGGAACGTATATGAATAATTTGTTTGGTGTTTTTATCGTTGTACTTTTACATTGGGGCACTATACAGTATTTATAATACGAGGAATTCATTATTTATTAAAAAACACAATTGACTGTCATAAACAAACACGGCTACGGCTGTTTCGTTTGCGAGACGTGACGTCATTCAAGACGCCATGACAGTCTTGGCCTTTTTTTGCGGTCATTTCAAATTCATTTCTAAAAACTCAAAATACTAATGTAAAAGACCTATTTTTCTTAAAATAATATATTTTTGGGGTGAAATAGATGCTAAGCTATAGTTTTAAACTATTTTCAAAATTTTGTCAACTAGCCTATTCTATTACTTAGTTTTTAAACAAAATCATGTGTTGCAAAACTTCATATGCATTTCAAAGCATGTGACAATTATGAAATATTGAGTTATATAGCATACAGTAGCCTATTTTCGAGTGTCCAAATCAAAGGTTGCTGTTGTTCTAACCTCAAAACGGCCACCAATATGTTAGTTTTCTTTTCGTGGTGTGTCTTTGATCGGGTACATGGGGTGAAATTGATCAAATGATCAAAGTCAACCCATAGATCAAAGTCACCCCATTATTTGCTTGTAAGTGTTAATTTATTTTTATTTTTTAATTCAATTAACCAGGGACCATGCCGAGAATATATTCAAGAAAACCAGGGAGCCGGCAATATAAAAATTATTCCGAAGCCCGGGTTGACGAAGCTCTAAACCAAATTCTTGAGAAGGGAATGTCGATACGAACCGCATCTGAAACATATAAAATTCCATTTGGCACGCTATATAACAAATACAAAGGCTTGCATGTAAGGACACCAGGAGCCCAGGCAGTATTCTCCATATCTGAAGAAAAGGCTCTGCTGAAATCAGCTGCTAAATGCGCCGATTGGGGATATCCTTTGTCTATCCTTGATCTAAGGATTCTAGCAAAGGCATATCTAGATAAGCAGGGACGATCAGTCGCTAAATTTCAAAATAATCTTCCTGGAATTGAGTGGGCTTATTCTCTACTTCGGCGTCACAAAGATGAATACTCTCAAAGAGTAGCATCCAACATAAAAAGAGCGAGGGCCAAAGTTTGTCATGAAAGCATTAATAAATATTTCGATAACCTTACATCTGTTGTGGAAGGTCTGCCGCCATCGAACATTTTCAATTACGATGAAACGAATATGAGTGACGACCCAGGAAAAAACCTGGGTATCCATAGGCGAGGGGTAAAATATCCTGAAAAAGTCATGAATCACTCTAAGAGTGCGACAACAGTGATGGTATGTGGGTCCGCAGATGGCGTGCTTCTTCCTCCTTATGTCATTTATAAAAGCATCCATCTCTACGATACGTGGAAAGAAGGAGGACCCCGAGGTGCACCATGCTGTCAAAAAACCTGCTGTTCTCAAGGTTCAAGGTTTAACAGAACATCCAGTGGTTGGATTGACAGCGTTACATTCCGTGACTGGTTTCGGACTGCTTTCTTGCCTCACGCTAAAGCTCTTCCAGGCAGAAAAGTATTGATCGGTGACAACCTGTCATCACACATTGATGTGGATGTGTTAAATGAATGCGAACAACACAATATTGACTTTGTTTGCTTAGTGCCAAATTCAACACATCTGTGCCAGCCATTGGACGTCGCGTTCTTTCGCCCTATGAAGAGTGCTTGGAGAAACGTATTAACAACATGGAAATTACAAAATGCGCGAATCCCAACTATACCTAAAGACACTTTCCCTCGTTTGCTGAAAAAAGCACTGGAAAAGATAGAATCAGTGCAGGCAAAGCCTAGCGCACCCTTTAGCCACATTGTTCAAGGAATTAAAAGAAACTTAATAAGTTCCTTCAAAAGTACTGGAATATATCCCTTATCAAGAGAAGAGGTGCTCAAAAGACTGCCTGCAGTTGACCATGCAGTTAACCATGATCCAACTAATGATGTTGAAAGCTGTCTAACCAATTACTTAAAGGAACAGAGATTTTGTGGCCAACTGCCTGCCACTAGAAGAAGGATACGAATAAATGTGGAGCCAGGAGCCAGTGTGTCTACTGCTAATCCGATTGATGTGTCACAAGAAAACGACGAGCCAGGAAACAGTGTCTCTACTGCCAATCCAGTTAATTTGCCACAAGGAAAAGACGAGCTGAGAGTCAGTGTCTCTACTGTCAATCCGGTTAATGAGCCACAAGAAAACGACGAGCCAGAAGACGACGATGTCACTTATTGCAGCAGCGAGGCTGAAAATGTATCAGAACAAAACTCTGACTTGAAAATAGGAAACTTTGTCTTGGCAAAATTTTGCTCTCGTCGCCGCAAGAAAGTTTATAAATATGTTTGCCGCATTATTGGTCTGGATCCTCTAATAGTGGAAGGTTTTAAATGTATGGGGAAAAAAACTGATTTTAAATTAGTTCACGATGACATATCGGAGATTGAGGAGACTGATATTATGTCGTACCTGCCAAAACCAAAAGCTTTTATGGATAAAAATGATGTAGAATGTGCAAAATTCGATTTTGATATTAATATCTTAGAATTATCATAACCAAGATGTGCCATACTTTGATTGATCTCACTATCTCCAAAAAATTGTTAATTGATCTCTAAGTTAGATTAAGCTATTGTAAGGAAGTTCATTTTTGTAACTTTCATGTTTATTGATTAAACTGTCAATAATTCTCGTGCCTAAGTATTTGTCAAAGTAAAATAAGGAAGGAAAGTGCCTTTTAAGTCATAATTAATTGTTATTGTTCCTAAGTGTTATTATTATTTTGTATTAATTATGTAGTTATGTTTTGATAACACTATTAATGTTGATTTTCTGAAGACTAATTAGTATATAATATTCTTAGAAGTCAGATTTTAAGTTATGTGCAAAATGAAAAGTATAAAATACTTACAAAGTTAGAATTTTTAGAATAAAAAGCTGTTGTTCATTTTTTTACATGACTTTTACTTGATCAAAGTTACCCCAAGAAATTAAAATGCCCACAACTTTTTTTCAGCTTGACCGTTTTTTATTTTTTTTAAGTTGTAGGCAAATTTTTGGGGTTACTTTCAATTTCGGCAACAAAAAAGAGGGGTATCAAAGTAACCCCGAAACCAATATAACTTTGATCACTAAGTTTTATGTTTTTTTCTCAAAAAGTTTCAAGTTTTTTCCGCTTTTTATTCAACTTACTGACAGATCATAAAAAACCGATTATTAGGCATTTTTTGTTTATTTTTACAGTAATTCTTAAAAAAGATACGACGTTATAAAGTTAAAAATTGATCAAAGTAACCCCGGTTTACGGTACCACCACAGCTAACAAATCATAATAAATCATAGATACAAACTTAACACTTTTTCCAGCCAGTAAGATGATACATTGGTTCTCCATCACTGCTGTCGTCTAGCTGTATAGAACTTATAGTTAGAGGGCTCTTACAGACGAGCGACACTTTGCTGTCGCCATGGGTTGCAGACTTTGCAGAGCGGAGCGTCGCGCTCTGGGCTGCGTTTACGACCTTTTTGTGCAGTTGTTTTTTCAACTCGCTCTAAGGTACGGAACGGCCACTGCGTTTTTGAACTCGCTATAAACTACGGAACGATCACGGTTGTTTTATAACCTCAAATTTTGACATTGGCAATAATATGGGCTTCCAAGGCTTTCATAATTTTCAAATACAATAAAAAACTCATCTTCCATGTTAGCGAATCTAAAAGTACATAAAAATAATTTGGAAAACAAACTTTTAATTCAAAACGAGCCAAAAAAAAGTAACCACATTAATCCAAACGTCAGAGTGTTTTTCAACCATCGTATTACATGGCTAAAAGTTGCAACCCGTCAGAGGTTCCGAACGGTGGAGCAGGGCCGTAGCTAGTGGGCATCGTGGGGCAATGCCCTACCTTAAAATTCCAATGCCCTACCTTAAAAATTACCCAACCATTTTTATGGTCTTTATTTTTAGTTTTAATATGGGCAAGTGGGGCAAATTCCCTTAAAAAATTGACGTTACTCTAGCCGTAATCACGCACGTGTCGTAAGGCTGGGAAATTTCGGGCTTGCTTCACTTGCTCCTGCTTATTGATTTTGTTGTATAAAACGGTAAAGCTTGAAACGGGAAACCTACTCTTATCTCGTCGTGAAACGAGCACACTCTACCACTCCAACTCCGACTGTAGTAAAATGTTTGGAACTGACAGAATTTTGGTTACAACAAAGTTATAGTGCTCTGAAACGGTCTCACTTCACGCCAGCCTTTGAATGGTGTTTTAAGTGAACTCGGATTGACACTGTTTTGAGTCTTGGTGAGTGAAATTTCGAGCTCACTCCACTACTTCAGCGTTTTAATGGTGTTGCGAGCATGGCTTAGGCTAATGGAAAGCTAATGGAACTCGTACCAACACCGTTTTGAGTATTGTAGTGTGAAATTTCGAGCTCGCTTCTCTCGCTCCAGCCTATGATATGAGCGTAGGTAGGCTACTGGAACTCATACAACACCTTTTTGAGTCTTGTAGTGTGAGTTTCGAGCTCACTTCGCTCCCTCCAGCATATGATATTATGAGCGTAGGTAGGCTAATGGAACTCATACCAACAACGTTTTGAGTATTGTAGTGTGAAATTTCGAGCTCGCTTCGCTCGTTCTAGCCTATGATATGAGCGTAGTTAGGCTAATGGAGCTCATACAACACCGTTTTGAGTCTTGTAGTGTGAAATTTCGAGCTCGCTCTTCTCGCTCCAACCTATAATATTATGAGCGTGGTTAGGCTAATGGAACTCATACCAACACCATTCTGAGTCTTGTAGTGTGAAATTTCGAGCTCACTTCGCTCCCTCCAGCCTATGATATTATGAGCGTAGGTAGGCTAATGGAACTCATACCAACACCGTTTTGAGTATTATAGTGTGAAATTTCGAGCTCGCTCTTCTCGCTCCAACCTATAATATTATGAGCGTGGTTAGGCTAATGGAACTCATACCAACACCATTCTGAGTCTTGGAGTGTGAAATTTCGAGCTCGCTTCGCTCGCTCCAGGCTGATGAAATGGTGTTTTGGAAGTAAGTAGGCTAATGGAATTCAGTATCACCATAGTTTTGAGTCTTGAAAATTTCACAGACACTGAATGATGACACTCACTGATGTTCCTCATCCAAAAAACTAGCTATTTGCTTCCGCCCTACCTTAAAACTCCTATGCCCTACCTTCAATCCAGTTCTAGCTACGGCCCTGCGGTGGAGTTGTGACAACCGAGTTGCAAAGAGCGTTTTTTCACCGAGGCTCTGTGCTGGTAGCATTTATCACGTCTTTTATCTCGTTCTTTTGCGCGTGAACGAACGGGATAAAAGACGTGATAAAGCCGTATCACGGCTATCGCGGGTTGGCATGCTACCAGTGCTGAACGGCGTTAGTGCGAAAAGTTGCACTCGGGGTGCACATAGGTTCTGAACGCAGCCGCTCATACACTTTACGGTCGCGCGACCCTCCGCGGCACCCAGTGACCACAAAGTGTCGCTCGTCTGTGGGAGCGCTTATAGGTGAGAGGATATTTGACCAAGGAACAAACTAATGCCCCTTTCACGCGAGGACAGAACAGTGGGGCAGGGCAGTTGGCGTTCACACGAGGGCAGCTGGACAGGGCGAAACAGTCCATTTAGGTATAAGTATAATATATCTATGATTTGCACCCGAATTTCCGTTTGAAAATAAAACAATTTACTCACAAAATTTACGAACACGTTTGTTTACAATATTCTTGGAGCAACCTGTAGATAAGCAACGAAGTGCTACTCCCAACCGGTTTGCAAGTCTCGCGGGCAGCCGAGCGCTCGCCCGTGCAGTACCTACCGTATATATTACATTCCTATAATAGTTATAGTTAGTTAACAAACTTTATTGTATTGGTAACAACTTTTAATTACCTATGTTAAGAGATAGCAAATAAGAGGATTGTGCAACATCCACATAAATCTGTTAGGTTTAAGGATGTGAAGAAAATGTTAAAACTATTTTTATGTAATAAAGGAAAATAAATAAAAAAAAAAAACTGTAAGTGAGTACAATGTTCCTTGCTGTAAGTATTCCATTTTGACCCCGCTCCTACTAGAGGGCTCCAGGGTACTGGTTGCACCTGTAAAATAGTAGCTTATCTATGGGTTGCACCAAGAAGATTACAGCACACGGGCGCCACAAGGGCTAGAGCCGCCTCTGCAAGGAATATAATACTCCCTCGGCGCGCCTCTGTATGTAGACGACCAATAATATTTATTCCGATTTATTTGGAAATTGAAGCATCTGTGATGCAAAAGGATGAAAACTATGATGAGCGTTTAGATAAAAAAAAATATATTTTAACCTGCATGGGTAGCATGCCACCGTGATATAGTGCTATCACACCTTCGCTCTCTTTCTATTTGCGCGCGAACGAACGAGATAAAAGACGTGATACAGCCGTATCCCGTGTAGCATGCGTAAAAATATTAGTCAAATTCTACATGAAACAGACTTGGTAGATTTCAGTAGTAATTTTAGTAGATTCTCTGAAAAAAAAGTGGTCACTCACGGTCACTCACGCTGGGTCAGGGTTGCCAGATGCGATTTTCTATTTCTCCCCACATTTGAAATAATTTTTCTCCAAAACGATACTATTTTCTCTAGTTTTACCCAAAGGCCAGAATGGTGATCAGTACGTACAGTAATATAGCCTAAAAATAATAAAAACGCTTTCAACAGGATAGACATATTGGTACAGAGAAATAAAACACCTGTTTTGTTCGGCAAATGAAGGAAAAAACATACAACTTACCAGAAAACTGTGGTTCAGCTTCCTATGCTGATCTGTATCTTCTTGTCGACGTTAGGACATAATGTCTTCTACTAGGTATTAGGTAGGTACTAACTACACAGCGCATTAAATTAAACTAACTTCTTCTCTTTGACTAATTATTTAAATTTTCTTCTTATAGATATTACAGAGTGATCAAGACAATCGACAAACCAAACAAAACTTTACAAAACAAACAAAAAAACCTCATGTGGAGTGAATGAGTGGGTGAGTGGTTGGAGAGAATGAATAAATGGAATGAAGAAACGAAAGGAAACGAAAGAACGTTCAAAAAATGCATGTTCGATTCATATACGTATGCGTTTCAAAACTAAAAATTAAATTACCCAAAATTCTCCACATGATTTTTTTTTCTCCAAACTTTTCTCCAAAAGTTCCTTTTCTCCAAAATTTCGCAAGGAGCCAAATTTTTACCCAAAATTGCGAAAAAAATACCCAATCTGGCAACCCTGCGCTGGGTACGTCACGGTGCTGCCACTTCAGCGCTTTCGGCGCTAGATCTAGCTCTTTTTTGGTATGTTTAGCGCCGTATCACAGAATTTAGCGCCTAGCGGACTAGCGCTTTTTTAACTTTTAATAATGCAACATTATTTGTGTTTGAATATGCTATATTTTGTGTTTTTTGATTGGAAAATGATAAATATTGATGCTTATTATGGTCAAAATATGCCCATAGAATGTATAATGTTCGGTCGGGAGATTCAAATACGAACGCTTATTTTTAAGTGTTATCATGAATTTGACAAGAGACTTACGAATTGACCGACTTAAATTTACTTATAAATAGGATTCGGAAAGGCTGATAAGACTATTTAGAGAACTTTTAAATGCCTTTTTATGTGATAAGAATTTAGCGCCAAAATCTAGCGCTTTTTCGAACCCCGAAACTTTTTTCACAGTTTTAGCGCCCAATTGATTTTTTGAGGTGGCAGCCCTGGTACGTCAAGAAAGAAAGAACAAGACAAGAAAATGGAATTCGTAATCATTTTGGTTTTGCGAAAAATAAGTAAAGAAAATAGTACAAAACACTGAATCAAAATCAAACAAAGTAATAGTAAGAAAGTATCAAGAAAGTATAAAAGTGAAATTTGATGGGGATTCGCAACATTTGAAAAAACCTAAAAGGAATAATTTATGAATGAATCGCAAAGCGCGGACAAAGTTATTGATTGTGCTGATTTGTGCTAGTAAACTAAGATTTATAAATTAAAAATGCCTTTTTACTCGTGTAATCGTTACAGATTAGTGGTTTTTTTCTTGTTGATTTTGATTATGTGGCAAGTTTTCCGCCTTTTACCCGAAAAACCAGCAACAAAGTTGTTTTCCGTAAGTACTTATTCCTTTATCATTTTACAGCCAATCAATCATTTTATCAGTGAATAGATTAACCTTGTGGGCCTCACTGGAACGTCAAAGTTCCAGTATAAATGCCTACGGCAGTACTGTACCTTACTGGTACGACAGAGTACCACAGCCAACATCCTAAATCACAAGCTGACTTCCTCGAAACTTTGATTTATTTCTCTTTGGAATGTTCTACGACATAAGACCTTATAATATTACCTTTCCAATGATATATACACCAATCGGAGCGAGCCGTAGTGAAAGTGAGCCAATAGTAAATAAATAACGCTCACAGGCACATACATTGTAATGATCCCAAGTAAGCCTTACGCTTCTTGTTATGGGAATCATACAACAACGGCACAAACATAATAACATCCATGACCGAACCGGAATTTGTTCAAACCAGGGGGTTGGGCAGTCCGGCGTGGCAACCATTACACCAACCAGGTCATCAAAATAGTGAAGGACAATGAGCCGCGGCGGGGGCCCGTCTTGGCCCGTTGCTCGGCTGTGATGCTTTTTATTGACATGAAGCCCACTAGGTTAACACAAACATATTTTGTCTTCAGTCTAAGTAAAGTCTATTCTGGCGATAGATATCCATAAACTGTGATATGTTAGATATCTACACTAATATTATAAAGAGGAAAGATTTGATTTTTTGTTTGTGTTTGTTTGTATTGAATAGGCAACAAAATTACTGGCCTGATCTGAATATTTCTTTCACCATTAGAATGCTACATTATTTGTGATGAACATAAGCTATATTTTATAACTACCTGTGCGAAGCCGGGGTGGGCTGCTAGTATTATACAACGTGTTAATGAATTAGCGCAAAACCTCATACACCCCAACTGATTTATAACAAAATAATTAGATTCCAACAATAATTTCATTATCGTGATAGTTAAAATTTAAAGTTATTTGCATTTTAAGTTTTGAGGCAAAAATGATTTGTTATCATTTCAGCACTGAAAGAAAGCGCTAACGTACTCATGGATACATTTTTATAATCCTGTTTTGGTAGTAAGTAGGGTGAGTGTGCCCGTGCGGTGGGTTGACATCGGGTTCAGAAAATTTTAAATTTTGCAAAAAAATTATCAAAAATTTTGAAAAAAATTACCTATGTTGAAACCATGATAATTCGATTCAGCTCTCGATTCTAAACAAACTACTTTCTAGTTTTGCGTTAATTCATTAACACGTTGTATAGATCAGGTACTAGCTTTTGCTAGTCTAGTTAAGTACCTAAATTAGATCCAATTTTGTTTTAAAAATTATGAGTGTTGGGCAGAGATTGGATATTCGGATGCATAATCCGCGAGTTTCCGACTAGTCTAATCAGCAACTCTTTATCAAACATCAAAACACGAGCTTTGTATGAAAAATTGTACTAAATCATGAATAATGACGTAATTGTTTTTCGTCGTCGATTCAATACTTTTTATAGTTTATTCTATTATTAAAAATAGTATTCAAGCTACATAATTACTGAAAATGTTAGTTTTGCATTATTTTCAAACATATTTTTTACTGAGATAATAAAACTAAAATATATTTGATGCAGTCAACTCCCCAATTATTTACCTGAAGCACAGATTATTTAATAGTTACTATACTACCATAACAGATAGTTCATTCAAACCGATTTTTCGAATTGCGAACGTGCACTTCAGGAACGAAAAATAAAATGAGCCTTATGTCTTTGGCGTCGTGTAGCCCTTGATAGAAGGCAGTGGAAAGACCTGGAGGAGGCCTTTGCCGAAAGGCACTCTGAGCTCAGAGATTTTATAGATTTGTAATAATGGAATGCGAAACCTAATTTATTAATTGCATTAAAGTAACTGCATGGAACTAAATAATAATAATTCAAATTTAAAATAATGTAATTATAAAAGTCTAAGAATAATTAATTTGTAAATGAAAATGAATCTATTTAATTAAGAATGAATTGAATATTGTAAAATGGAAATTTAGTTCAGAAATAAAGGCTATTTGATTTGATGTCAATGAGCGACGATGCACACCTCGGAGGTGTCCGGCTGTCAAATGTACCTGAGCTGAGGAGTGAGACAGGCCTGCCTGAATTAAATTTTTTCAATTTTTAGTTATGAAAGCAGAGTCTTATACTAAATCCTGGGATGCCAGGAAATACAGGAATATTCACAGCTAATCGGATTCAGAGTATGTAAGCGACTTCTTAAAATTATTAAATTAAATTAACAATATTTTTTTCAATACAAAAGTGCATTCTATAGTAGCACACTTCTCCACTTTAGGTCAATGTGAATCCGATTATCCAATCTCTAGTAACTCTTAGTTTAAAAGGATGCTAATAATATCAATTTCACCCTGTATAATCTATCTATGTGATATTCCGGCGGCCCGATAGCTCAGTCGGTAGTGAATCTGCCTGCTGTGCCGAGGGTCGCGGGTTCGAATCCCATAAGGGGCAAATATTTGTATGATGAACATGAATATTTGTACCCAAGTCATGGATGTTTGTATCTATATTATGTATTATATATCATTGTCTAGTCATCATAATACAAGTCCAGGCTAGATTCTGGTACTTTAAATGTGACTAGATAATTTGTGTGACATTGTTAAAGATTTATTTATTTACTATTCATTATTCATTTAACAAAATGTTTTTTTATTTGCAGCCTGATATAGCTGTTCTAGAAGTATTGGAAGATGATACGTACAATAAGCATAAGCAAGACAAAGTAAAAGTAAGAGTGTATTATGAGGCGCTGTGCCCCGATTCCAAGCATTTCTTCATTAGACATTTAGGTCCTGTGACTGAGAAGCTGTCAGAGTTCCTAGATGTTACATTAGTGCCTTATGGCAAAGCAACTGTGAGTATGCTTGTTTTAAAACTATGGTAATGGTAATGGTACCGATTCTGACTGTGCCACGACTTAACTAAATTTATTCCTGTCACTTTCTAAAATAAGATTAAGAAAAGAGACACAAAACCAACAGCTGACTTTAGTGCCGTCAAAGTGACGTTACACGCCCAAAATAAGATGCTATCATAATGTACGCCATCTTATTTAAAGCGTTTTTGGGGGTGTAACGTCACTTTGACAACACTAAAGTCAGAGTTTGGTTTTCTGTCTCTTTTCTTAATCTTATTTTAGAAAGTGACAGGAATAAATTTAGTTAAGTTAAGTCGTGGCACAGTCCGAATCGAGGCTATTGGCCTCGAAACTGTTTTTGTTTGATAGCTTATGATCTGACTTAAAATCTGGTATATAATTTGTGCGGACGAAGTCGCGGGTTAACTCTTTAAGTATAATTGTATTGCAGACTTTGTGCAAATGCCTGGAAAGGTAGGCTTCAGTGAAACTAATCAATGCCAAAACATCAGCAAAAGTTTGTACCTACTGAATCCATAAACAATAAAGCTCATTTAGGAGTTGTTGCAACCATTACTCCAACCCTGTCATCATTTGCAAAAATATTAATGGTCTTCTTATCGTATGGGCAGTAAACCCTGGTGTCTAGAGTTTTTTCAGGATATTATTATGAAATGGAATGCATTGAGAAAATTTTTAGAATTTTTGTCGTTTGTTTGCACACGCATCACTTAAAAATTACTGAACCGATTTGTATAGGGTTTTCACAAAAGCATAGGTATTAGTTTGGATTAACATTTTGGCTTTGTTTCATCGCAATTGGTTTATACAATCAAAAGTTATGAGTATTTAAATCAGTGGTCTGCCCACCCACTCACCGTGTGATACTTGTATATTGAAGGTTAATGTAAAATTTTATCTTTTCAGACCAAAGAAGTGAATGGGAAGTATTATTTTAAGTGTCAGCATGGTGAGGAAGAGTGTTACGCAAACAAGATTCATTCCTGCTCTATAGACATCCTCGGGAACATGACAACGTCTGTCATGTTCACGACGTGTATGATCTCCGATAATATGGATCCTGATGGGGCTCTCACAAGGGTATGCATCTTCTTCATCTATGAACTTACGCCTATAATTCCATTTCGGGTGATCTAAACCTCGCTACAGCTATCAACCTCCTTCAAGGGACTTGATATACACCATGGAATCACTACATAGTATAAAACAAAGTCGCTTCCCGCTGTCTGTCCCCATGTTAGAGTGATTCAAGAGGAAGGTTTATGTGTATACAGGGTGTAACAAAACACCCTAGTAATACTTAAGGGGGTGCTTCAGACCATCAAAATGAACAACTTTCACTATGGGGCCAAAATCGAGAAAAAATAAAAAAATTCAGCTGTCGCATACAAAACTGCAGTACCGACTCGACTAAAATGTATGGGATAGCAGATTTTTTTTATTTTTTCTTGATGTTGGCTCCATTGTGAAAGTTGTTCAGTTTGATGGTCTGAAGCACCCCCTTAAGTATTACTAGGGTGTTTTGTTACACCCAGTATAATAGCTAGCACCCGTGCGAAGCCGGGACGGTTCGCTAGTATATTATAATAATTCAATCAAATTTCCAAAATGCGCCTTTTCGCTCTCTACACGTTGGAATCAGGGTCGTTTTGAAGCCGAAACAGGGTGCTTCGGATCATCAAACTGAACAATTATTACTATTTCGCTACTACTAGTTCGCTAGTATATTATAATAATTCAATCAAATTTCCAAAATGCGCCTTTTCGCTCTCTACACGTTGGAATCAGGGTCGTTTTGAAGCCGAAACAGGGTGCTTCGGATCATCAAACTGAACAATTATTACTATGGAAAAATTCAGCTGTTTCATACATTTTTGTCGAGAAGCTAATTGAGATTTTCTATGGAAGAGCTGATTTTATTTTCGCGATTTCGATATTGACTCCATAGTAAAAGTTGTTCAATTGGGTATTTGACTACATTCAATATATTTTATTTTTATCTACTCAATAAACAAGGGTTAGAAAATAACGCTAAACTCCCATTTTCATTGAGTTTTTAGCTTGAATACTATTTTTAATAACAAGATAAACTATAAAAACCGGTCAAGTGCGAGTCGGGCTACTCGCGCACCGACGGTTCCGTACCACACCACCACAGAACACATTATTAAATTTTTGAAAAAAAAAAAAAAATTTTGTCCGGGACCTTTAGCGCAAGACCGACTCACACTTGGCCGGTTTTTAGTATTTGTTGTTATTTTGTAGAGTTTGCTCTATAATCACACTAAGTTTGACGCTTGTATGTATTACCGTTTTTACTATAGAGCGTGAAGAAAAAACGTTGATAAAAACTAGTTTCTTGTTAAAAACCCCCCTTAATTTTTAACTTTCTGCTATTTTTATTATTTGTTAACAAATCCGCCGCAATAACGCATAATCTGAGAAAATTTCAACTATCTAGCTATTACGGTTCAAAAGTTACAGCCCTAAATAGGTAGGACAGACGGACGGACGGACGGACAGACGGACAGACGGACAGACGGACGGACGGACAACGTAGGCTTAGTAATAGGGTCCCGTTTTCACCCTTTGGGTACGGAACCCTAAAAAGTAATGAAAATGTTGATGACGTCACAACTCAATATTTAGTACAAATCTTCATACAAAGCGCATGTTTTGACGTCCGATAAAGAGTAGCTGATTTGACTAGTTGTCAAGTAGCCAATTTGATGGTCTGATCTGTTTCGGCTTTCAAACAACCACGATTCCAGCATGTAGAGAAAAAGGCGCATTTTGGAAATTTGACTGAATTTACATCAAATTACTTCAAGCCCTGCGTAAACCACCGTCTGACAGTTTTGTATAACGTAACGGCGTATCTGGTCCTGTACCCGGACTTTCGATGTTCGATATATCGCCACTGTTTCGGTCTGCACCTCATTCGCAATTGCGAAGTTCTAATGTGCGGGTAGAGGCCCAGGTGCGCGAGCTATGAAGTCCCTAGAGGGGTGCAATCGCAGCAAGAATGTATGCTGTTTATTCAATTAATATGAAACAGATTCTTTGTTTCTTTTGTTACAAGTTGCTTCAAAAAGAACATTGTTGATAAATCTTTTGTTTCATTGCTTAGTATGACATCACAAAGATGAACAATGAAAGTAAATCTATGACTATGCAATGGCAGTGGGAACATAATTACAGTAAATAACAAGTTAATTGTGACTGGATTGTTATTGTTATGAATCATATACTTAATTCTAGATTTTTTGTAAAATGCTGCTTTTCAAATCCTTGCTTACAATTTTTTTTCAGTCATTAAATAAAACTGGTCAAGTTCGAGTCGGGCTACTCGCGCACCGAGGGTTCCGTACCACACCACCACAGAACACAACATTATTAACTTAGAAAAAAAACTTTTTTGTCCGGGACCTTTAGCGCGAGACCGACTCACACTTGCCCGGTTTTTTGTATTTGTTGTTATTCTGTAGAGTTCGCTCTATAATCACACTAAGTTTGACGCTTGTATGTATTACCGTTTTTACTATAGAGCGTGAAGAAAAAACGTTGATAAAAACTAGTTTCTTGTTGAGAACACCCCTTAATTTTTAACTTTTTGACATTTTATTAATCCGCCGTAATAACGCATAATCTGAGAAAATTTCAACTATCTAGCTATTACGGTTCAAAGTTACAGCCCTAAATAGTTAGGACAGACGGACGGACGGACAGACGGACAGACGGACAGACGGACAGACGGACGGACGGACAACGTAGGCTTAGTAATAGGGTCCCGTTTTCACCCCTTGGGTACGGAACCCTAAAAACAGTATAGAACTCATTCTGTGTCTGAGCCTTAGCCACAGAATAAATACTAGTTCATGGCTCACGGTTCTAGTGCTTCTAATTTCATTCAATCAAATCTTCAATTTATGCGTGGATTAAAACTGTTCTGCGCATTGTATTTCATCTCCGCAGGTACCTACTAACATGAAAATGCTAATTTGTCATGTTTTGTTTTAGTGTGCAAAACAAATGAAGGTGGATCCTGACCCCATAAGCTTCTGTGCTACCCATGACCTTGGGTCAGATTTATTGAAGAAACACGGAGACGACACTCACATCCTAGACCCATCATTCATTCCTACAATAACTCTAAACGGTTCCAAGATGAATCAAGCAGCTATTTTGAAAAACTTTTTACTAGAAGTCTGCAAACTGATTGATATGCCATTGCCACCACCATGTTTGTGACAAAGTAAAATTGATACTGCAAATATGCACCATATTCTGCAAATTAATTCCTAATTCAAAAGTATTTAAAAACATTATTTTCCAAAAACTAACCAAGTGAGGCTCAACAATTAAGTAGGTATTGCTCATTTTACTTCCAAATGACTTGAATGAATTATTAATGATATTGTGTTTGTAAATAAGATGTTGTCCACATTTTGTACTTAGTCAAGCTAATTATGTATAATGAAATGAATAAGGAATAAGTATATCATTAATCACAGTGGTCATAAGCCATTAATATCGCACAAAGTTTAGAACATTTGGATCTCAATTAATAACTGTATTGATTTTGTAAGTAATTGCTGCTAATTCTAAAATTCTATGATAATAATTATGATGATTGTGAAAACTACTATTATGAAATAACGAATGCTTTGCTTGTGATCAAAAGTTAAGTGCATATGTTGTATCCTATTTAGTTGTTTAAAAGAGAAGTAGGAAGATAAATCGATAGGTATTCAAAGTTATATTCGCGTTAACGCAGCTTTGTTGTAAGAAATATAAATAAGCGAAGTTACGTATTTTTGGTTGTGTCTTGGTATTCAGTAGCAGGTTGTGCCGTATATTTAGTTCTTGCGGTATGTGATACAAACATAAAGAATTCTTTGTAAAAAGCGAAAACCGTCCCATTTCAAATCAAATCATGGCATGAACTGGGAACTGATGACGAAATGATGTAACTGTGCTAATTATGGAACTGTTAGGGTGGAGCCAAACGAGCTTAGTTGTGAGTTGCGTATTTTGAGTTCGTTTCATGTAAAAGCTGAGGTCATAGATAATGCATTCCCGTATTTTATATAAACTCGAAATACGCGACTCGCAAATCACAAAATTACGCTCGTTTAGACGTAAGATAAGTGAAGTTACTACGTAGTTGACTGTAAAATGCCGAATGAATGATTCGTGAAGTACAAAGAATGGTTTTAATTGGTTTTGGTTGGTCCTTATTTTTGTAAAGCCCGACCAGTAAAATAAAAAACTTCGCCATGTTGCGGAAAATCATTGGAACTAAATTTTGTACTTGGAACACAGATATTAACGCCTTTAGCACACTGAGCTGCGTTCTGAACCTTTTTGTGCGGTTGTTTTTTCAACTCGCTCTATAGTAAAACGTCGTTCACCGAGGCTCTGAACGGCGTTTCGTGCGAAAAGTTGCGCTCGGGGTGCACTCTGGGTGCACATAGGGTGTAGGTTCTGAACGCAGCTCTGCTACGAATGCGAACCGGAAGCGAAACGAAACGAAACACCAGCGAAACGGCGAAACGCTGTCTTGTATGATTTTTTATGGTGCGTCTCACACAGCAAGCGGAACGAACGCGTAACGAAACCGTTTCGCCTTGGTTTCGCGACAGGTTCGTCCGTGTCGACAGATTTTCGGCGTTCCGGCGCGTTTTGGAAACTTGTATGGCTAATTGACAATTGAACCAAGTGTTAATCATGGTTAATTTAACAGAAAAAAATATTGAAGCAGTGAGAAAGACCGTTTTTATGTGATATGAGTCAAAATGACAGTAAAATTAATTTTAAAAAGACTGTAGATTCGTATACGAATAATGCATAAATTCCATAGAATTTGGCATCACTTTCGTATACGAATTAGGATGTGTGACTTTCAAAAATCGCACTCCTGGGAAAAATCCATGCGTTGGATTGCAAAAAGTCTGCTCTGCTTTACTGTCAAGTTGTCAACAAAGCAAAGTTTTACGAGGGTACCGAGCCTATAGTGCTGTCCTCCATAGTATTTTTTTATTTCTTAACAATTGTACAACATTACCAAAAAATAAGAATGTTACATCGTAGTCATTTTTTATTGTGTGGGCAGAGCCTTGGCCTATTCTGAGCTATGAACGATATTAACAACAACCAATCAACAAATTATTTATTTGACCAGCTAGTTAATATCATGACCCGATTTTAGTGTTAAATTTAGTTAAGATTGAAACACGATCGACTGACTTATCCACTTTTATGAAGTACATCTAAATAATGAAATACATAAATATTGAAAGATTCACTATTTTTAGTGAATATTTTTTGATATTCTAGTTCTACGACATTTAAATTGTTTTTGATGATTTACACAATTGTATCTAATGGTTACCCACTTACGTTATTATTTCTTAACTAGCTAATAGATTTTATATGCGTATGGTCAAAATATTAAAATACTAGGATATTAAATTATTAATGTATTTCTTGCCAATGTAACTTTCAAGTATTCCTTTTGTTTGTACTAGAATTAAGTATGTTGATTACTATGTGTTTCCAAACAATACGCAACTGTATTATCACTACGCGTCAGAGCGTATGTTTAGTAAAGATTGTAGGTAAAAGTACATAATATTATGTAAGTACCTACAGGTATTGTAATTTTTTATGTTATTACATTGATCATGAAATGTAAAAGCCCACTTAATTTTTGTCTAATCTAAAGCAGACTTACAAAGCCTTTTTATTTACCTTCCTAATATAATAATGTAGGTACCTATAGGTAGCTATGTAAAATATCAATAAAACATTTAAGCACAGAACTGAATCTGTTTGTATCTCATCCAATCTACGATCATCTCGACGAGTCAAAAAGTTTTCGTTACGCACACACTTTTGTTCCGGATAAATCTTTTAGCATACCTAAGCAATGAACAAGTTCTCGCCACCTCACAGTGGTTTACAATAATTAAATCAGGGACACAGGGGTATCTGAAACTAATGTTTAAATATAGGTAATCTGATTTATGAAATATGTAGATCTATACTGTAGTAATACAAGATAAATATATAAAAAATCCATCTTATCAGGAACATGACCAAAAAAAAAATTTAAGATTTTGTATTATGGAGAAATTACATTTTTAGGATTTTTTCATAAACTTCTCCAAACTTCCCTTCACGGAGTCCATATCAGGGTAGTCATTATATTCTACCCGATATTGAACGATTTTTATGTCTATACGTGTATTTTTAATTATGCACGCTAGACGCCAAATTCTTTCAATAATTGATAGAATCAATGCCCATCTAACTACCATATAAAGGATTCTGTGAAGTTTAGAGAAGTTTGTGGAAAAATCCCAAAAAATTAAATTTTCTCCATACTAAAAAAATATAGGTAATTAGTTTTTCCCAATAAGATAGATGTTTTATATATTTATCTTGTATTACTACAGTAGATATAGGTCTACAGATTTCATAAATCAGATTTCCTAGATTTAAACACCAGTTTCAAAGTAGAAGACACAAAATATACACATAGTACACCTTAAAATAGACTCAAGAAACCGTCTCCAAAATATTGTTGTATAACTATGTATTCCGTTTTAAAGTGTAAATATACCTAAACATAATGGAAAAAAAATGGTATGATAGCGCAATACCGTCTCGCTCTGCTATCTAGAGAAGTGTTACCTACATTTTCGAACGCTAATAGCCTTAAATAAATACAGATAATAAGTCTTCAATTACCTATAGTAGTTAAAACAGAATTTGCAACGAACGCCCTAAAAGTAAATACCTTTATATAGATAGTTGTGCTCGAATCCTTTCTAAATCGCACATGGACCACGTGACAATTATTAGACTAAGAATATTAAAATAATCTGAAGACAATTGATGGATGATGATAGCCGTTCGTAATAGTGCCTTGATACGTGATACGTAATACATTAGCTGAACTATGGCACCGATGCCGCCCATGAGGTATCCCCTGCCTCGGAGGCACTCATGCCTCGGTCATTAATCATTGCACCAATCTTTCTCTTTTCCACATCAGCGTATAACGTAATGTAACCAATATATTAGCCGCTACCTGCTGCGAGTCAGTTTCAAAACAAACAAGCGATTCCAGTCAATTCAATTTAAGTCGTCTGACAACTCCAATTTGCTCGCGTCTAAATGGCTACCTTTGCTCCGACTCCGAATACCATTTCAAACACAACAATAAATCTTCTCTGGAATCACGGTCTAATTTCGTAAAAGCCCCGTCTCGCTTTGCTAATTAATATGAATGGCATTTGCATCCGGCTTTTTCTCGCGTAGACCATTTCCAACTATTGTTTTGCAAAGATCCTCACAATTTATTCCCATTTTTATCCGAATGCACCTCGCGAAGGAGGGTTGTATTGAGAACAACAAAACATCTGTTTTATGGCTCTTCTGGCATGAAAGAGAATTTTTTGAGGTTTTTCTTTTAAATGAATTGAAGCTATTTGTTTAGTAAGGTTATCAGTTATAACCAGCTTTTAATTTAAGAAGATGCCAAGATGGGCTAAGGGAAACCAGATTTAAGAGTAGGTATTTGTTTATTTGTAAAAATCTGTTAATGTAAGATTACGAGTTCTAATTAAAATGAAAGAAATATAGGTTAGGTACTTTATTTACACCAAACACATAATTATATAGCACAGAGCACGATACAAAAATAATTATGGTACAAATAAGGCGGTCTGATCGCTAAAAAGCGATTTCTTCCATCCAACCTTGGGGTACCTAGGAGAGGAAATCTAAACTATTATAAAACTGTAACAGAAATTTGTCTGTACATTGAAGATATTTACAAAAAAAAATTAAGACATGGTTTTTCCTGTCCCTGATTGAAAATCACAAATTTTTGGATTTTTTGTCTGTCTGTTTGTTTATTTGTTTGTTTGTTTGTTTGGGTGTTTGTTTGTTCGAGTATCACGCAAAAACTACTGAACCGATTTTGATGAAACTTTTTTTATTTGATAGCTTATCATCTGACTTAAAATCTGGTATATAATTTATGCGGACGAAGTCGCGGGTTAAAGCTCGTATTAACTAAGAATACGAGTCGGTGCTACAAAGGAAAATTAAAAGAAAAACAATGATAAATACCTAACAAAAATCGATAAACATATTATAATTCTTATTTAGGTACAAAATAAATATGTGTTATCATAAATACCTATACTAAATATATGAGGGAGAGGAAGAGAGGAGGAGAGGAAAATCAGGAAGAGAGGTCCAGTAAATGGGCGTTGACTTTCGACTTAAAAACGTCCAGGGTAGGCTAACCTCATACAGTAGATGTCTATCAAAACGCTAACCTCATACAGATGAGATCAGCGATATAATCAATTACACTAGACAATAGATATAGAGTGCATAAGTGTGTGCGCAGTGCGGTAAACACAGATGCACTCTCTTGTGTCCTGTGCGTATTTAACTGACAGGCTTTCCCGAAATCGGCTACGAGAAATCAATAATTACAAGGAAGGCAATTCTTAGATGATACGAGTACTTAAATGTTTTTATTTTCAGTGCTTATTACCTATATTGAATGATTTTGTGTTGATTAAATTTTCAGATCCTTAAATATATAAGCGGTTGGGAACGACTGACAGTGACTGAAAAAAGTTGGCTATGCTGTTATGCCGGTCTGATACTAAATCATCGAGAGAAGCAACAGAGCTACCAACCAGGGATGTTTCTATTATCTACGATACCAGTAACGAATGTGGGTAAGGTAAATCTCTTATACCTACACAACGACAGGTATAAACGAAAGCTCAAATTCTTCAAAAATCGTACACATTAGTTATGTGTCATCAGTATAGAATTATAGTACCTACTCTATGGTATAGTGTTGATTATAAAAGGTAGAGGTACCTATTATTGATTTAAATGGCTAAACGCTTTCCAAATGTCCTTCCTCATATAGCATTGGAAAGGCGATAGGTAAAAACCTAATTGACAAAACTACAGACAATACATTCGCAAATCGGAATTTTTTTTTGTATTTTTCACGTCGAGTTAAATAATCGTATGAAAGGGTGGGTTGCTGCAATTTTTTGAACTCTATATTTTAGAGAGCTTTCAAACGTGCAAACATAATGTCTTTTGAAGACTAACCTCTGTTGCGGCACGGAATATAGGTATAATATAAGAGTACTACGGGGTGGTCAGAAACCTAGGCTACAACAAAATACAACTATCAACCATCTTATAAGGCTGTACTTAGGGCTCTTACAGACGAGCGACACTTTGCGGTCGCCGTGTGTCGCAGAGGGTCGCGCTCATAGACTTTACGGTCGCCGTAGGTCGCGCGACCCCCTGCGACCGCAAAGTGTCGTGTCGCTCGTCTGTAAGAGCGCTTATAGGTTAGCTTTTAATTTTAACGTACCTATCGAAGGTTTCAGGATGAAAGTATATAAGTACATAGGTAACCCAGGCCGTTCTTCTGTCAAGTCTCTCTAAAAGAAACCCTTAGTTGCCTCGTACGATACGTCTCACGGGACCTACACTCTTTTCAAAAACTGCTAAACATTGTATCTGTTTTTGAGAGCGATGGAGAATTACAAGCCGTCTGTTAATAGAATAGTCACGGGAATCGGCTGTTGATGCTGATAGAAAAGCAATAAAGCCGCTTACGCACGGTCAACTGACGCGCCTCACGTTCACGTTCCGCCTCCCGCTCCCGCTCCCGCCCCGCCCGCTCGACGCTCGTTTGCCAACGCCAGCCAGTGCACAAATCTAATGGATTTTTTATGTTTTCCGAAAAAGCACCGATATGAATAAAATGGAAAATGCATCCTTGCCAAAAGGATTTTACTCTTCCGTTATAAATCAGATTTATTTTTTACCAATCCAATTTATTATTCAGAGTGCGTAATATCTAGTTGGAAGGTACCCACGTAGAGATTATGGAAGAGATTATTCATTCTACTTTATTTTATTTTTGTAGTGATTTTTCCTTTTATCTATACTACTTATAATAAAACTTACTGACTGACTGAAAGACAAAGACATCGCACAGCCTAAAATGCTGAAGATAGAAACATGGGACATCTGGCACATAATACCAAAAAATGTATAACCGTCCTTCTATTTTTATTGTGGACTATGGAACACTAGAAACTAACTGCAGGCATTAGTTTATTTTATAATGATTTATTAGTTTTTATCATTTTTATATAAAAAAAAACATTGTGCTTGCAACGTGCGGGCAAAAGGTAGGTCGCTACACAAAAACTGAAAAGTTTACAAATATGTACTTGCAATTCATGAAAATTCGTCTAAAAGTGCGTGTGTATAGGCAGCTAGGTGGCTATATCTGTTCGCAGAGCGGCGGTGTACTCGGTGTACTCTCATTAAAACTTTCCTCGGGCTGGGTTTGCACGTGTTTTTAATTTTTATCGAGAGCACTCGTCGTTAGCCGGCAGACGGGGTGCGCTGCGGCTTTGGGCGCTTTGATTGCGGTAATGACGTCTCTCGCTCCCTCTCCACTCTCCTCACCATGTCGCTACTCCACTCATCTTTTTGTACTATCTTCAAATAATTACTCCTTCGAATGCTCCATCTTTTAATTACGTAACTTCCGGTCATCATTAATGATGACGAGGTCGCCATAAGAAGTTTAGAATCATGAATACAAACATGGAATATTTTATCATAATTAAGTGTATATTCGAAGGCGACTCTAAGGTCGAGATTCAGAGATGTTATTTGAAGTCTTAGTCGAAGCTTCCTCCCCAAAATTCGACCCTACTTAGCAAAGCTCACGGTCAAAAGAAAAGGCGTTTCTGAATCTCGCCCTGTAAGTGACAAGAGGGTTGATGATTGCATGTTTTACAAAAATTTATAGAGTTTGGTGTGTACTTATACATTCAGGTTAGTTCCAATGGATTACTAGAATTCATATCTAAACTGCTGTCTCAAACTTTTGACTCGAAGTCTCGCAGTCAGCGCGGTGTGTTTGTTGATGCGCGTGCAATGCGCCGGGATGCACGATGCACGATGCACCGAGGGATGCTACAAATCCGCTTAGCCACAGTCACTGGCGCTGCATACATGCGCCAGCCTCCATGCAAACAACTAATGGATTTTTCATGTCGATTAAACACGCCATAAGTATCTGTACAAGAATATTTCGATCATGCTGCATGACTATGCGGATCTTAAGTTTTCAAGACGATTTTTTTTTAGGTTTGAAGGAGCAGTGGAAGAGCGAATGTGAAACTGTATCATATTTTTATAATCGTCATAGTTTTAAAATAACCGGAACGTCCTACTTGCGTAATTCAACAGAGATGAGCCTCTATAGAACTTTTATATGCGGAAAAAACTTTGAATTGCTCCCCTTTTGTAGCAGCTTGGTTCGATGTAGGCCCAGCGTGATTTTACAGTTACAAGCTGTCTTCAAGCCATTAATAATCATTAGGACTGATATCGCGAAGGCTTGTAGCGGCTTCCCCGCCGGCGAACGCCGAAAATTATGACATTAATTTTATAATTATTATTGTGTAGAGCACAAAAGAGGCGGCCTCACAAAAACACGTAAGCTCCCTTTCATTGTTCACCGTGGAAACAATGAATGATTGTGCGAAACTGGTTGGAAAATGACTCAAGGAAAAACTGTCACACCCTACTCTTTGACTATAAGTGTCGCTCCCCACTTTCTGCTATAATGCCTAGATCATAGATATATTATACCTATGGCCTAGATAATACAAGTTATATAATTTTTGATTCGTCTTATCGTGTGGTCATGTGGTGTGGGCAGCAAGCCTGAAGTAAGAATTTTGATATTTTATTTTTTAGGGTTCTGTACCCAAAGGGTGAAAACGGGACCCTATTACTAAGCCTACGTTGTCCGTCCGTCCGTCCGTCTGTCCGTCTGTCCGTCTGTCCGTCTGTCCGTCTGTCCGTCTGTCCGTCCGTCCGTCTGTCCGACCTATTTCGGGCTGTAACTTTTGAACTGTAAGACCTAGAGCTAATAATTGAATTTTCAAAGAATGTGCGTTATTACGGCGGATTTGTTAACAAATAATAAAAATGTAAAAAAGTTTAAAATTTAGGGGGGTTCTCAACAAGAAACTAGTTTTTATCAACGCTTTTTCTTTACGCTCTACCGTAAAAACGGTAGTACATACAAGCGTCAAACTTAGTGTGATTATAGAGCAAACTCTACAGAATAACAACAAATACTAAAAACCGGCCAAGTGTGAGTCGGTCTTGCGCTAAAGGTCCCGGACTAAAAAAGTTTTTTTTTCTAAGTTAATAATGTTGTGTTCTGTGGTGGTGTGGTGCGGAACCCTCGGTGCGCGAGTAGCCCGACTCGCACTTGACCGGTTTTATTTTATAATTGCGGCTACTACGTACATACATACCTTTCGGGGTGGTCAGAAGCTATGCTACAACTACCGGTAATTTTAATCATGTAGTTGTAGAAAGTTTCACGATTGAATTTCGTGTCAGGTGGTAACAGGGGGCCTAGCATTTCGCCCACAAAAACACTGCACAAGAAACCTTACGACTATTAGTACCTACCTAATGAATCAATTTACGCATTGTGTCGCATGCTCCATTAATAAAGTACCGAGTGTTTAATGACCTATTAACTAAGATAACCACGTAATTAGTATTGTTTCACCTCACTCAAGCGACCTTACAATATAGCTCTTAACTAGCACCTGAAGTGCAGACTGCTACCCGCTTATTCATTCATGCACCGAAAAGTTTCCGCCTCGTGATTACAGCTTGTGTTGCAACAAGACCTCGCACCTCTAATGCGCTAATTGCTAGCTTTAGATAACTACCGCTGCACACTATATCATTCGGAAGTTGCCTCCGATAATATAAGGCTGGCGGAAGGTAATAACACTCACTGGCGTAGAGGCAGCGTAACGCCATGTCCACGGTGACGCTGCCGCTGATTTTTGTCCTGATAACCTCGTGTTATGGTGGGAAACAAAAACCCGTGAGTTTCTTAAATCATTTTACTTACCCAGTTTCAAAGAATTTCTTTTGCTAGGATTGTCAATTTTTTTCGTTAGTTCAATAGGTACCTATTTATTTGGGAGAAACGGAGTAAAATATAATATTTTTAATAAGTATTATTTTACGAGATTGAGACCGCTCGCACTCATAGGTAGGACCTATTGAGATAGTTATGAAACGCTTTCTTACAACAGCTATCTTATGGTAGTTTAAATACCTATATCACTAAGGTCAAGATTATCACATCCTTAACTTTCTTATTGCAACATATACATAAACTCACCGACCATAATACCTATCGGGGTCTTCACTGTCAGAAACTTATCTACAACTACCAACTTATTTGAAGCATGCTGTAGCAATGCCCACTTTTAGCCAACAGACAACGCGAACAAAATCTGTGAACCACGATCAGCAGTGCGGGGCACGCACGGGGGCGTCCGTCGCGGTGCAACACGCGCCCGGCACTTGCTAAGTAAGGTTGAGCCAATTAGCTTAAACGACTGTTAAAAAATTTTTTGTCTGGGAGTCGCCTCTAGTAGGTACCTCAATGCTTTTAGCATATTTTTGCGTATTAACAATTTCTTAAACAGTAAATATGGAATATGTCAGATCAAAAAACGATAAGTACAATACTAATTAAGTACGGTTGGCAACCCTACATTTTGTGAGTTGTTACCTTCGTGTGTATTCCTCGTGTTCCTATTCTGGAAACGTTTGAAATACCTATATGTCAGAAAGTTGCATCAATTTTTCAGCGGATAGTTTATGAAATGTTTAAGTGGGTGTGTGACTGTGTGAAGTGGGTAATGGATGAGTAGCGGTGCAGAGTGCGGTATGGGGGACACAATTGCTCAACGTCTCGCGTCTGCGAATACGTAAAGTAGGGTGCAGGAGCAGAGGATCCACTTCCTCGGTCTGACTCCAACGACACACGTTAGAAGATTGTCGTACTAATTGTTGTTGATTCGTACACTTCTATTGATTCCATGGCCAATCATTGAGCTTGACTTGCTATCGTGGTGAACAAACTGCATTTGTACGCAGTTAGGTACCGCATGTTTAACTATATCTATTAAATAATAATAAATATTAAATACTTAAGGGGGTGCTTCAGACCATGAATCTGAACAACTTTCACGATGGAGCCAACGTCGAGAAAAAAAATAAAAAATCTGCCGTCCCATACATTTGACTCGAGACGGTACTACAGTTTTGTATGAAAGAGCGGTTTTTTTTCCGCGATTTCGATGTTGGCTCCATAGTGAAAGTTGTTCAGTTTGATGGTCTGAAGCACCCCCTTAAGTATTACTAGGGTGTTTTGTTACACCCTGTATACAACGTGTTAATGAATTAACGCAAAACTAGAAAGTAGTTTGTTTAGAATCGAGAGCTGAGTCGAATTATCATGGTTTCAACATAGGTAATTTTTTTCAAAATATTTAATAAGTTTTTTGTAAAACTTAAAATTTTCTGAACCCGATGTCAACCCACCGCACGGGCACACTCACCCTACGTACTACAAAATAAGATTATAAAAATGTATCCATGAGTACGTTAGAGCTTTCTTTCAGTGCTGAAATGATAACAAATCATTTTTGCGTCAAAACTTAAAATGCAATCAGTTGGGGTGTATGAGGTTTTGCGATAATTCATTAACACGTTGTATAAAGTTTCCAACCATTTTCGAGTTATTCTTTTGCTGTTATTTGTTATTGTTTACACCAACGTCGTTTGAGCCAGGTGCCAAGTTAATTCGCCCGGGTTGTATAAGAAAGAGTATTTATTACTAGCCTCGTCCACGTAGAGGTCGATTTTCAAAAAAATCCTATTTAGTGCACCCCTCCATTGTACATTTTCTTTCGAATAAGATATAATTATATTCCAAATTGCGAGTTTCTATCTTCATCAGTTTAGGCTGTCCGTTTTCTGTCTGTCAGTCACGAAACTCTTTTATAATAAGTGTTCGTAGGTCTTTAGTCTTTAATAATAAATATAAGGTTTTAAAATGCATTCTTGTAAAAAATTATTTTTTTATTTAGATTTCCGTAAAACTACAAGATTTGTACCCCACCTGAGTATCTTGAGTAAATTTATCCTAGAGTGAATTCTTGAGGCGCTAGAGCTACTCGTAGTGCAGTGGAGACGCGACGTGCTCACACAACTTATATTAATATTTAACGTTATGATACAAGTTGATGCGCATTGGGTCGCTCCCCGCGGAATCACGACTTAATAATTTTCTTTGAGAATGTTATCTCATTTTTAATATTAAAACGACTTATTTCCCCCACGGTGTTCACAAAGGTAAAGTATGTTGAGTAGGAGTACCCAGTGACTGAATAAATACATATACTTACGTCACAGATTATGAGATCGCGTGATTTTTGTAAAGGAACCGACAGTGTAGTGGAAGTGACTAGATTGTCTGTATAGACATTAATTACAGCGGACAACGTGAAACTTGTCATTACATTTTTGCATTGTCATTTCATACACAGCATTTTGTGGTCAAAATATGTCCATGTAGCGTACAGTGTTCGAGAGATCCAAATACGAACGCTTATTTGAAGTGTTATCATTAATTTTACAAGCGACTTACGAATTGAATAGGTTTTGGAAAGGCTGATAAGACTATTTAGAGAACTTTAAAGGACTATTTATATGATAAGAATTTAGCGCCGAATCTAGCGCTTTTTTCTCAGTTTTAGCTCCCAATCGATTTTTTGAGGTGGCAGCCCTGGCAAGGGGTGTAGTTTTACCGTCCTTAGAAATATAAATATTGTTATTTCTTTATCTTTTTTGCTTAGAATAAAAACCAAAATACCTACAGCATGATAGTAGACGGTGCAAAGGGTGAGCTTATCTCGTATAATATATTAATGTGTGTGCAAACAAAAATGTGTACCTAGATGTGTGCAAAACATTTTGTTAGTAAGTTAGCATCTTAGCGAGATATACAGGGTGTAACAAAATACCCTAGTAATACTTAAGGGGGTACATCAGACCACCAAACTGAACAACTTTCACTATGGAGCCAAAAACAAATCAGCTCTTTCATACAAAAGTGCAGTACCGTCTCGACTCAAAATGTATGGGATGAAAGATTTTTTTAATTTTTTTCGACGTTGGCTCCATAGTGAAAGTTGTTCAGATTCATGGTCTGTAGCACCCCCTTAAGTATTACTAGGGTGTTTTGTTACACCCTGTACGTATAAATAAGATCTAACAAAATTAGCATGATCAGACTGTCAAACTGAACAACTTTCTGTATGGGACCAATATCGCAATCGCGAAAAAGAATCTGCTGTCTCATACATTTGAGTCGAGTTATATTTGCAGTTTTGTATGGGAGAGCAGATTTTTTTGGTCCCATAGAGAGAGTTGTGTGTTCAGTTTGATGGTCTGATCATCCCCTTAAAATAGAATCAGCTAAAATTGATATCATTGGCATCCTTTTAAACTAAGAGTCTACCCATCAAACTGAACAACTTTTACTATGGGAGCAAAATGATCGGAGCAAAAAAAAAATCTGCATACATTTGAGTCGAGCAACATTAACAACATAATTACCTGTATTCCAGCAATTCAGTGAAGAAATAAAGGAAATAATAGACCATGTACACAACGAGTGCGTCGTCAAGACCGGGGTGGCCGAGGGTGAGTTGCGAAAGAAAATTTTATTTCCGCCTGCCTTTGTTCTGTACTCGCATGCGAATGACATGAAACACTCCGCTAAACCTCACACCATAGCTCTGTGATTCACATAGAAATGCCGTCAGTCCATAGTCAATCATGATAATATAATTAGTACAACTAATGTTCAATCGTCCTTTGGATTTAATTAAATCTGAAAAATTCGGAACTCGAGTTAGGTATGATACCGGGCGTAACAAAACACTCACATAGTATAATAAAGGGGTGGTTTCTAAACATAAGTCTGAAGTTTAGAAACCACCGCTTTTAAATATTACTATAGAAATTGAAAATTGCTTAGTTTGATGGTTTATAAACTTTCAAACTGAATAAATTTCACTATGGAGCCAAAGCTGAGAAAAAAAAGGATGTTTCATACAAAACTGCAGAATAATATACCAAGCTCAAATGTATAGGATACCAGATCTTTTTATTTTTTTCGACTTTGTCGAACCAGCCCATTAAATATAAGGGTGTTTTGTTACACTCTGTATTTGAGTATCATCACTATCTAAACTATTATAAAACTATAAAAGAAGTGTGTCTGTACATTGAATATATTTACAAAGAAAAAGATTACGATATGGTTTTTAGGTGTCCCTCATTCCAAATCACAAATTTTTTTCTGTCTGTTTGTGTGTTTGTTTGTTTGTTTAATCGAGTATCACGCAAAAACTACTGAACCGATTTTGATGAAACTTTTTTGTTTGATAGCTTATGATCTGACTTAAAATTTGGTACATATTTTATGCGGACGAAGTCGCGGGCATAAGCTCGTTTTAAATATAGTTGACTTTGTTAGAGCATTAACCATAATATCGCCTCTGCACTCTTCCACTAGCATTGTTTATAAGAAACGTCTCATGTTTGCGTACATTAAAGAGTCTTTATTCTTACTTGCCCCCAGAGGATATACAGAATTGCGAAAACGGCATATTTAAGGAGGACACAAAATTGAAGTGCTATATGTTTTGCCTTCTAGAGGAGGCGAGCCTCGTGAGTTATCTGTCGTTTGTTTATTTCTCTCTTCACCCTTGCCGACTCAACGCCGCTTAATTTAGTTTTAATTCTATTTGCTTATTTTGCATTTGTGGTAAATACAACGTGTTAATGAATTAACGCAAAACTAGAAAGTTGTTTGTTTAGAATCGAGAGCGGAATCGAATTATCATGGTTTCAACATAGGTAATTTTTTTTTTCAAAATATTAAATAACTTTTTTATAAAAATTTTAAATTTTCCGAACCCGATGTCAACCCACCGCACGGGCACACTCACCCTACTTACTACCAAAACAAGATTCTTAAAATGTATCCATGAGTACGTGAGCGCTTTCATTCATTGCTGAAATAATAACAAATCATTTTAACCTCAAAACTTAAAATGCGAGTAACTTTAAATTTTAACTATCAAAATAATGAAATTATTGTTTCAATCTAATTATTTTGTTATAAATCAGTTGGGGTGTATGAGGTTTTGCGCTAATTTATGAACACGTTGTATAGCTTTGGTAACGTTTATGAAACTTTTAAGTTTGCTTTATAGCTTGCTATTATATTATAATAATCAGACTCTTTGAACATGATAATTAAGTTGGCAATGTTTGATTGTGTTTGCGCAGGCGGATGAGGATGACGTGGTGGACTATGAAATGATGGTCAGCTTGATACCTGAGCAGTACTACGAGAGAGTCAGCAAAATGATCTTCGCTTGTAAACATCTAGGTACTTACGTCTACTTTCATATGATTTTCAAATAATAGTCAGCTTGATACCCGAGCAGTACTATGAGAGAGTCAGCAAAATGGTCTTCGCTTGTAAACATCTAGGTACTTACGTCTACTTTCATATGATTTTCAAATGATGGTCAACTTAATACCCGAGCAGTACTACGACAGAGTCAGCAAAATGGTCTTCGCTTGTAAACATCTAGGTACTTACGTCTACTTTCATATGATTTTCAAATAATGGTCAGCTTGATACCCGAGCAGTACTACGAGAGAGTCAGCAAAATGGTCTTCGCTTGTAAACATCTAGGTACTTACGTCTACTTTCATATGATTTTCAAATAATGGTCAGCTTGATACCCGAGCAGTACTACGACAGAGTCAGCAAAATGGTCTTCGCTTGTAAACATCTAGGTACTTACGTCTACTTTCATATGATTTTCAAACGATGGTCAGCTTGATACCCGAGCAGTACTACGAAAGAGTCAGCAAAATGGTCTTCGCTTGTAAACATCTAGGTACTTACGTCTACTTTCATATGATTTTCAAATAATGGTCAGCTTGGTACCCGAGCAGTACTACGAGAGAGTCAGCAAAATGGTCTTCGCTTGTAAACATCTAGATACTTACGTCTACTTTCATATGATTTTCAAACGATGGTCAGCTTGATACCCTAGCAGTACTACGAGAGAGTCAGCAAAATGGTCTTCGCTTGTAAACATCTAGGTACTTACGTCTACTTTCATATGATTTTCAAGTGATGGTCAACTTGATACCCGAGCAGTACTACGAGAGAGTCAGCAAAATGATCTTCGCTTGTAAACATCTAGCCGATGGATTTTCTATGGAAGGTCTAAAAAAAAACTTGTTCCAAACCATGTTCTTTATTATCTGAATACACACATAAAAATGTTCTCGTACCTAATTAAAAAATAGATACATCACGTGCACATAGTGCACTGAATCAAATGACACAGAAATTATAGATTTCAGTGAGGTTCCAGTGGGGATGAAAACGAGTAAGATTTTTGTTTTTTCACAATCCTCTTCAAAATCACAAATTCACAATAACGACTAAGTTTAGACTGAACGAGGATATTCGTAGTATATTCAACTGTCTATGATACTTTAAGCTTTTCCTGCAGGTTAGAAGTAAAATTGATTACCTAATACCTATGCCCCGTTTTTGAGAGTTACGCGGTTAAAAACGCGGCGGTAAGAACCCGTTAAAATGATTAACTTTATCTTGAAAATTATTGTATAATTTTTGTTTCTGAACAGTTTAATGAACGAGTAGGTATTTACTAATTCTAATTGCTATGCCATATACATTTTCCAGATACCCCTGACAAAGACAGGTGCCAGAGAGCATTTGAGGTCCACAAATGTTCATATGAAAAGGATCCAGATGTAAGTTTTACATTTCTTACTTTTTTGTTTAGAAGGCTTGTCTTTCATCGCTCTGTTGCGCTCCTCATAATTACATTTAGGATTTCTCGATCAAGAAAATCTAAAATGAAAAAGTGCCAAACTTTATAACAAAATCCTTAAAGCTATTTTTATACAATTACTTTTATAGATTCAAATCAGAAAATCTAAATAAATAGTACCTAAAACTGTAAATTTAAAAAAAGAAGTTTGTTTGTTTGATCGAGCATCACGCAAAAACTACTGAACCGATTTTGATGAAACTTTGTTTGTTTGATAGCTTATGATCTGACTTGAAATCTGGTATATAATTAGTGCAGCATGCTTCGATTTGTCCATTAAAAGCTGCGTGCTCACTAGCTGTCTCACTGGACCGAGTTTGTACACTCCTAGTAAAACGTGGATATTCTAAGCCATATCCCTTAGTAACCTAGTACGATATCCATGGGAAGAAATGGATTGGTCTATTTTAAGCAGGAACCACATGACAATGTATTTGTGTATTTCTAACCGACTTTAATAAAGGCGGAGATTTTATATATGGTATTCACCTTGGAATCAGGGTCGTTTTGAAGCTGGAACAGGGTGCTCCAGATCATCAAACTGTACAACATTCACAACTATGAAAAAGCGAAAAAAAATCTGCTTTATCAATTATCATAAATTTTTGTCGATTTTTTTTTCGAAATTTTAATATTGGCTCTATAGTGGAATTCGTTCAGTTTGATGGTCTAAAGCAACTTGTTCTGGCTTTAAAACGACCCTGATTCCACTTTGTATATTTTTATTGCATGTCCAGGCATAATTAATGTGACAATAATTGTTTTTTCTTTCCAGCTTTATTTCTTATTCTAAGGCTGCAAGTATGAACTGACGAGATTGAGAGAGAAGTTCTTATTTTATATATTAAATATGTTTAAGTGCAAAACAAATATGTTTTTTTTTATCAAATCTTTACATTTACACTAACCATCAGAAAAAAAATTGTTTGTGTTGCTAAGAAAAACAAAACTTATACCTATTTTTTTCATGAGTGTACACATTTTAAAATAGTCGATTTGCGAAATAGACGTTCTGCTATACAGACCATCTGAGAGTTTGACTATTTGCTACATGGACATTGTCCTAATTAGGCTTACTGCTCATTAGACGTTTCGCGCTGTTGGACGTTTTGCTGCTTAGACCTTCTGATCGTGAGGCCTACGGCGCGTATGCTACGACCGCTACGGCGTAGAGGTTGTACTACGTATTCGTAGTCATCATAGATTTTTTCCACGATTTTAAAGTTGGCTTTGTAGTGGAATTTGTTCAGTTTGAAGAGTAGCATGGTCAAAGTATTCGCACTGAATAAAAATGTAAATCCTGCCCTCGACCTACTGCAGGGCACAGGCCATACTCCAGCACGCCGTCCCAGTGCGGATTGGAGAGGTCGTATGTTGGCGAAAAGGTGTACGAGTTGATTCCTTGAGGTAAGAAGATGTCTTTCAATTGCAGCGAAACTATAACAATAGGGTTTACCCTATCTAGTTGTTTTCTTTGATAAAACGTAGCCTCCAATACCCCCTCGCATCAGTCCGTTTGTCATGACGATGTGACTGACGAGTTTCATTTTTATAGGAAAAAAAAAACAAAAATTCTGTGACTTTAATCTAAGGTAGGGTTGAATTTAAGCTTTGATAACTTTTGATCTAGGCAGTCAATTGCAAAGATAGTTGTATTAGTAGCTTTGTATAATGCTCTATTTAGATTTTTGAATGAAATGGCAACAGTAGAAAGCATATTATAGATTATGTTATCGAATAAAAATTAAAAGTCGAAATTGGGGCAAGATGATCCTGTTCTTGGGTGTATGAGATTAAGTATTGGACACCGGGGTGTCCTGATGATTCAACATTTTGAGTATTATTATTGGTGGTTGGGCTATTGCAAGCAAGGGTCGTTATGTAACACTGCGACCATCGCTGATCTTTTGTGTTCGCCCCAAGCTCACCCATATTTTAAGCATACCTCCGAACTTACGGTATTTTCTTTTCATTCTCGGGAATGCAGGTTTCCTCACGATGTCTTCCTTCACCGCCGAGCTAGTAAATGATAAATACAACCGTACATAATTTCCGAAGAACTTAGTGGTACGGGCCTGGAATCGAACCGCGTCCTCATGATTGAGGCGCTAGCTCTCTTCCGTATGGGCTATCATCGCTCTTTTTGATTTTGAGTATGACAAAACATAGACAGATTAACTTGCTATCATTAAACGCTTATGAATCAGCATTAAGTCTGATATTGTTTAAACTACGAGCATTCTCCTTTAAGGGGATCATCTCGTACACCTTTCCCCAATTCAATAAAAAAATTAAAAAGATTATCTACCTACCAATAAACAATAGAAAATAAGAACTTAAATATTTAAATATCGTTTTGTAACAAAAATGAGCGTGTATTCACGAGAAATCTGCTAAAGTAAACATAATCACCAATTCACCAGTTACCTATTTCATTCCGAATCTCCAGCGGGATGAAAATACTTACTCGCTCTTACTTGTAAATAACGACGTAATTTGGCGTTAGCCGCGGGCCTTAGCTCCTCTATTTTTTATGAAATCTCGCTCAAGTTTATTCAGATTTTGAAAGAAGTAATAATACCAAGAAATTAATTTCCTTCACGAGAAATAATTTGTTCGAGGAGAAATAAATGAGTTTGAATCTTATAAAACGTGTAATTGTGATCTTTAGTGAGATTAAATTCAAAGGAACTCTCCCCTTTTTAGAAGAAATAAAAATTTCCTTGTTTGAAGAATCACTCTGCGCCCAAGCTCTGCGCGAAAGCCTTTCCTTTTGATTTCGAAATGTCAAAGGTTTTTAACACAAATATCTTTTGCAAATAATAGTACTTACTTACTCTGTTAATACCTATTTACTCACTGGAATTACGAGGTGAGTTCGAGTAGAGTAAGTTAGTAGAAGGATACATACCGCATTAGAAATTAAGTCATAACTCATAAATTACAAATTTGTATTGTATTTGTATTTATTTATTTACCAGATACATGAATTGACACGACTTAAATAAAGTAAATCCGTAAGTATGTCTTTTTCTTTCTGTTTATTGCCTTCTTCACTTCGAAAGCTATCAAACCAATTTGAATAAAATATTGAAGAAAGGTAGCCTGCTATGTAAAAATAGACATAGTCGACGTGTATTTAAAAAAATTTTGCAAATATAAAACCTCGGGCTAACTAAGTAAGTAAGTAACTGTAACTGTTTAGTTACACCCTTTATTTAAGACATTTTCTTTTATATTTAAATGAATTTATTTGTACTTACGTATAATTATTGATTATGATAAATGACTTGTAATGAAAATTATTAATAAATACAGGAAGATTTTTTTATCACCATCCAAATTTTTTCTACATGTGGACATGACATTTATAAAAAAAGAAAAAAGTGAAAAGACAAAAGAAAATAAAAATGAAAAGAAAGTGAAAAGACACTTATAGAACCCATTTCATTAAAAAAAGGGCAGGTCAAAATTGCACATTTAAAAATTTTATCCTACAGAATTTTCCATAAAGTTTGGTCATCGAGTTTCGTATTCGTACCGACCGGGTGCTGCAGGACCGGGGGGCGGAGCCCTAGCTTCAGAGTCCCACGCATTGTAAACTTAACAGGAACACACAAGACTTTCAAAACATTGTTAAAATGTTATACTAGTCCCTTATTTTGTTTATTTTTGTTCAATGACACGGTTATAATAAAGTACTCTTTGAATGACACAATGACACATAATAAACTTTTTCTAAAAATTAAAAGGCTCTGACCCAAAGAAAATTACTGACCACAGAGATTCGTTCGTTAGTTTTCGTTCTTGAAAAGCAAAGTTCTAAATTCGAAAAAGCGCGCGAAATCGGGTCGAGTGGTAGTAACTGGGTAGTAACTATTAATAAGTAATCTGTGGCACAGGTAGGTGCGTACTGTGTCCAGTCGAATTGTTTTTCTTAAGACATTTTTGCGTAGTCATATCTCAATATTTTAGTACTGAGCGATACGAAAAGAAAAAACACGTATCGATTTTTTTTCATAAACAAACATTTTATTAAAATTTGGATGGTGATAAAAAAATCTTCCTGTATATGTCTATCTCTATGTCTATGTCTGTAATAGCGCGAGGTTTTTTTCTCAAAACTTTCACCATACAACATCGAGAAGAATATGCTGTTCAAACAAAATTGTAGTATCTACATAAATATCTACTCGACTCAAATGTATGGGACTGTACTTTTTATTTTTCGACATTGTCAGTTGTTCAGTTTGATGGTCTAAACTACCCTTTTAAATATTACTAGGGTGTTTTGTTACACGCTGTTAGCAAGCAAGCACTATGTTAACGTTGCCATTACAATTACACAATTAATAGTGTTAATAGTTAATCGCTATATTTTATTTGTCATAGGACCCTAGGGTACCTTCTTATATAGTTGCCAATAAATAAACCTAAACTAAGTGCGTTGACGACTCCGATAACAGCTACTAATGCGAAAAGTGAACTTTAAAACCCCAATTACAATAAAAGAGCACGTTATTTAACAGCAAAACGACATTCAAAAGACGGAAAAACCGGAGGGTCGGGCCATCTGCACATAAAGAGGCAATTTGGAGATTGCCGGGGGCGCAACCACCGCCGCGAAGAGATGTACTCAAATGTATTCAAAATTAAAAAAAGGAAGAAAATATTGCAAAGAAATTCATTGCGGTAAAATAAACAAGAGTGGCTTGTTACTGTGGAGTTGTGGACAGAAGCGAGAAGCGGGCACGGTGCGGCGCGGCGCGGTGCGGTGCGGTGCGGGCCGCCGGCGACGCGCTGCGGTGCCGGTGCGGGTCCGTGGTGTGCGGACCTTGTTCTACGACAAATCACGTCAATTTGGACTAAAGAAAAAGGTAGTAAATAGCGACGTTTATAGTGGAATGGTGAATTTAGTAAGTATTCATAATTTCATATCAATGACGTAAAAGTCCCGGTTTCTTATAAGATTTTTTAATCTTCTGAAAGACTTTCACTTGCCTTGCCTGTAGTACGTGTGTAGTACATTGAAAATATTTGCAAGAAAATTCATTCAGGGGGATAATGAAGGATACGTGTACTGCGCTGAATTTCTGTTTATTTGTCTGTGCACACAGGACGCATTACATAAAAACTACTAAAAGCATGGAGCTTTAGTTTGAATTTAACTTTCAGTATTTATTTCATTGCAGTCGATAGACTCAATCAAAATTTTTGAGCATTTAAAGTTTCCAAGTAACTAAGTATATTGTATTAAAGTGGTATCTATTCTAACAATAAAAAGTAGATATTCTCCTAACCTAAATTATATGACGAGCTTTTGACCCCCGATTTCGTTCGCGTGGATTACTTAGGGGTCAATTTAAAAAAAAAAAATCTAAGTGCACCCCTATGACATCCGCTACGTAGAACAAATATACATATATTTAATCATGTTTCTATCTTCAGCGGTTTAGGCTGTGCGTGCGTTGTCTGTCAGTCAGTCAGTCACGGAACTCTTTTGTAAAGATCTTAGACAATCTATATAGGGACTCGCCTTGCGGTAGCATTTCCCCTCTGCCACGGTATAAGAAGAATTGATCTTGTGCATTTACACCCAATTTTATACCTTATCACTAAACGAGACAGCTTATAATAGCGAAACAATAATTTTGAACTTAGAACGTTCACACGAGACTACTTTTCATGATTTTTAACATTCAAAATTAAAATCTAAAGTTATGGGGAATAAAATCCAAAGTTTCATGTTACCTCGCCCCCCGCAAAAAGTGGCAGAAATGTTTCTTAGTAGAATGACACGTGTAACTCCCTATATAAATTGTCTAAGGTAAAGATAGTTATTAGACTGTTTCTGAAAAATTTAACCAAACTTCGTTTATGGAGCGCACAGCAAAAACTATCCTCTTACAGATAACAATAATGATTGTGATTGCAAAATTGGCAACATTGAGTACCTGGCATCGTGGAAGGCCAGCCAGTAGCCAGTAGCTAGTCTGCAGTAGCCTTCGGTGGCCGGATATCGCAATTTGGCGCCGGGCCTCCGTAATGATGCTCTGGCCTGTCCAATGTGGCCGCGGGACGTGCGCTGGCATAGCTAACGATAACCCTTCGTTTCATTCTATTTGAAGCTTCGCATTATAATAATAAATTAGTTAATGGCTAGTTATAATAAGTACTCGCATATTAGTGTAACAGAATTTTAAAATGTGTTGTAAAGTTGGTAAGTAATTGTAACAAATCTGACTACCAAAAGATTATAGATATATCGTACGCGTAGACTACTGAAATACAATATACATAATTATTTGGAAAGGGGTTTGAAGATTTTTTATGGAGGGTGGCCCTAACGTCGGCTTTATACAACGTGTTAATGAATTAACGCAAAACTAGAAAGTAGTTTGTTTAGAATCGAGAGCAGAGTCGAATTGTCATGGTTTCAACATAGGTAATTTTTTTCAAAATATTAAATAATTTGTATGCAAAATTTAAAATTTTCAGAACTCGATGTCAACCCACCGCACGGGTACACTCACCCTACTTAATACCAAAACAAGATTATAAAAATGTATCCATGAGTACGTTAGCCGCTTTCTTTCAGTGCTGAAATGATAACAAATCATTTTTGCCTCAAAACTTAAAATGCGAATAACTTTAAATTTTAACTATCAAAATAATTAAATTATTGTTGCAATCTAATTATTTTGTTATAAATCAGTTGGGGTGTATGAGGTTTTGCGCTAATTCATTAACACGTTGTATAGGGAGGGTGTAAGTGACAGCCTTGCAAATACTGCAACGGTCAACTCAGACCATCAAATTGAACAACTTTAACTATGGAGCCACCCTCAGGAAACGCGAAAAAAATCTGCTGTCCCATACATTTTAGTAGGGTAGGTACAGCAGTTTTGTATGGGCAGTTGATTTTTTTTTCGCGTTTCCTGAGGTAGGCTCCATAGTGAAAGTTGTTCAGTTTGATGGTCTGCGTTCACTGTTTCAGTATTTGCTAGGCTGTCACTTACACCCTGTATATCCTATAGGGTGTCAAATAAAATTTGTTACATATTGAACGGGGTGCTTCAGAACATCAAACTGAACAACTTTGACTATGGGCCAACATCGAAATCGCGAAAAACATATCAGCTGTCCCATAGTAAATGTCAATAGCAACTCTACAAAAGTGTATACATATAAAACAGTAGATTTTTTTTTGCGATTTTATATTTAGTCCAATAGTAAAAGTTGTTCAGTTTGATGTTCTAACGTATTTAATTTTACACCCTGTATATTATATGCACAACTTTTGATTAAGAAAACCGATTGCGGTGAAATAAAAATTAAATGTTAATAAAGACTAAGCCTCCTAAAATATTTCAAGTGAAAATCCTATCCTCATCGAATTAATAGTTTTTAAATGATGCGTGCACAAACAAACAGACAAAATTCAATAAATATTTTTTTCGCAAATATTGCAATGTTTACAATTTTATTACATGTATATGGTATAGATAAATAGTACCTATATAATGCATTTCAAGAATACCAAAATCTACGAATAAAGAATAAGTAAGTGTTACGGCGTAGCGCTACGGAAAGTGAATAAATTATCATATATCTACCTAACTATGAAAATATCGATATCAGGATGAGGTAGCACGGCGAGTGGACCTTCCCCCGAATTATTCGCTATTCTGGGTCGCTAATTCAGAATATTAATAGCTTCGGCTTGGACTGCATGGCATAGTGATTTGATAGTCAAAACAGGAGCCGTTATAACATTTATATTATTTGTGCGCATTTTAAATTGGGTCATGCGTTTTATTGAGAAGTTGTTTTAATCTACAAGTTGAAAGTTAGATTTCTAGTATATTGTGTTTTTCTACTACTCATTATGAAATTGGCGGTGAAGAAAAACATGATAGGTACCTGCTTAATTTTGAGGGATGTCATATAAAAGAGGCTCAGAGATTCAGTTGTTTTGGATATTCTAAATATGAATATATCTGCGTGGTGCCAGCTGAGAATGACCCACCCCATTTCTTCTCGTGGGTTCAAACCCATGGGCAACTAAGGGATTAGGGCTTCTTATGCAGTGTGTTTGTGGGTGAAAGGCTAGCCATCTATCCACTTTAATTTTATCTTGCAACCAAAATTACGCTAAACGTGAGCTTTATTGTATACACGGCGACTCATCAAGCTATAAAAAACCAATATAAGCTGACTGCGCGACGTTATGCGTTACTGGACCTACGCGCGGCCAGCTTATTTTGGTTTCGTATAGCTTGATGTATCGCCGTGTGTACATCTGGTAGTAGTCAATGACTTTGACCACCCAGGATGGAATTATGATCATGAGTTGATGTATGTATGAATTAATATGAAATAGG
This sequence comes from Agonopterix subpropinquella, assembly GCA_922987775.1. Taxonomy (NCBI): domain Eukaryota; kingdom Metazoa; phylum Arthropoda; class Insecta; order Lepidoptera; family Depressariidae; genus Agonopterix; species Agonopterix subpropinquella. The sequence continues at coordinate 14,579,140 of OV277697.1, read as the reverse complement.
TATTAAGAATATACAACGTGTTAATGAATTAGTGCAAAACCTCATACACTCCAACTGATTTATAACAAAATCGAATTATTTTGAAACAATAATTTCATTATTTTGATACTTAAAATTTAAAGTTATTCGCATTTTAAGTTTTGAGGCAAAAATGATTTGTTATCATTTCAGCAATAAATGAAAGCTCATGGATACATTTTAATAACCTTGTTTTGGTAGTAAGAACGGAGGGAGTGTGCCCGTGCGGTGGGTTGACACCGGGTTCAGTAAGTTTTAAATTTTACAAAAAAATATATTTAAAGTTTTGAACAAAAAAAAAACCTATGTTGAAACCATGATGATTTCATTCTGCTCTCGATTCTAAACAAACTACTTTCTAGTTTTGCGGTAATTCATTAACACGTTGTATATGAAGATCACAGAATAAAACTACCTATAGTACTACTGCTACGACGAAATATAATAAGTAGGTATTAGTTTTGTACTCTACAAAATTCATTGTGATGAGACGTCAAAGCCGAATAGTATCAGTAGTGACATAGCACAGGGCACATTAGTGGAACAAGGCAATTATCCAGATAAATTGAGTTAGCCGGGGGCAGGGGCAGGGGGCCCACGGGCGTCCCTCGTCATAGTTCCCTTCAAAGGAAGCGCGTTATGCTTCTACGGAAAGGTGTTTGTTTCGGTGGCGGGCTGCGAAATGAATATTGATGACTTCATGGGGGCCGGAGATGATTTGCTGAAAAATTAGCTTCTTTTCATCGTTTTATGGCTGCGCATCGTTCAGGAAGCGGTGATGAAGACTAATACTAACGTTAATTTTGCTTAGTAACGATAAACAGATTTATTACGTGTGTTAAATTCGAACCAATGGTGTTAATTTAGATTTATTGCTTTGCAATTGCCACAAAAATTGTATGTTGCGCAACATGGGAATTTCTGTAACATTCTATCTATTTTGTAACTAATTCAGACAGAATAGTATTCTTCATTCACATATATAATGAACTCACACCCGTATCCTTTTTTGGCTAAAACTACCTATTTGAACCCCCGTTTCCATTTGTCTTGAAACGTAGATAGGTAAGGTCATTAAGTACACAATATGTGTAAAGTTGTATCTTATAAGGGTTGTCTATACTATTGTTTTATAGATTTTACGACTATGTGAAAAAAAATTTATTCAAAATCGGTTTACGCTAATCTTCAGCTCACCTGATGAACACTGTAGATGAAACTGAGGCTGTAACTTTATCCTGATGTATATTTGCCTGATTTTATAAATAAGATTTGAGAGGAGTTTATTTCACAAACATCGAATAATACTTTCAAAGCTGTCTACTTATGATTAGGTTATTTGGTTATGAAAGTAAACCAAAGCCAGCATATTTATGCAGCGTTGCTTTCGGCGGGGCGGGCGCATCACGGACCCGTGGCGTGTCATCTTGGTATCCTGGCCGTCTGACCGGAAGGCACAATCTATATGCAAATTTACACAAGATACAAGCTCGTGGCGTTGCCTCTGTGCCTCTGCGGGTGCTCGAGACGCACCCCACATGTATTAACACTTGTGAAATTACTTTAGCTAAGCCAGCTGAATATTGTGATGCGTTTAAATTAGCGTAGTATTGGATGGGATTAGTCGAGTTATAAATGCATTTCGTAAGGCATTGAGTGGGTTGTTGTGAAATTGAGTTTTGATTGGAGTTATAAACATAAACAACTGCCTACGTCCTGTTGTTTAAAAAATATCACATTGATGTGTTATACATATAATTAGTCATTATTAGATGTGGGTGAATACATAATTGAATATAAATAGTAATATTTGGTATTGTGATGTGTTACATATTCTTTCCAGTCTTAATCGATGTTCCGAAATCTTCAAGTGAGATTCGTGTAGGTATTTATATATGTAGTTATATAGATACCTATGCAATAAAATATAAAATACTTCAACGAAAATAAATAATAAAACGACAGTAGTGTACAGGGTGAAATTGATATCATTGGCATCCTTTTAAACTAAGAGTCTACCCATCAAACTGAACAACTTTTACTATGGGAGCAAACCAATCTGAGCAACTAAAAAATCTGCTGTCCCGTACTAAACTGCAATGCGTACTCGACTCAAATGTATGCAACAGCAGATTTTTTTTTGCTTCGATCGGTTTGCTCCCATAGTAAAAGTTGTTCAGTTTGATGGGTAGACTCTTAGTTTAAAAGGATGCCAATGATATCAATTTCACCCTGTATACTTGCAAAACTTGCGGTCCTATCTTAACAACGATCTTTTTTGTCTCTTTTCTTTCTTAATTGATAAGTATATCGTTTTTCTTTCTATTTGAATGTAAAAACGGAAAGGAACTGATTCCGGACACTCAATCAAGGCTACACCGAAATCTACACTAATATTATAAAGAGGAAAGATTTGTACCTATTTTTGTATGTTTGTATGTTTGTAATGAACAGGCTCAAAAAGTACTGGGCCGATTTAAAAAATTCTTTCACCATTAGAAAGCTGCATTCACCCTGAGTAACATAGGCTATATTGATTGCTAGAAAAGATTAGACGTCCACCCTGCGACCAAATCGTCCACCCGTGCGAAGCCGGGACGGGCCGCTATATTATAATATTTTAGTAACTCTACATATTATAATTAAATCTCAATAAGAACAATTGAAAACCCTAGCTCCTAATCTAGATGCCTGAACCTTGAGAGCTAAATACTTATAAGATAAATAAATAAAATAAAATAAAAAATATTTATTGAGCAGAAAAAACTACAGAAAGTGATAATGAAGCCCTGAACCCCAAGATAAAGTATATGAATTAAAAAAAAACTATTATACCCTGAGTTTTGGTATAAGATACTACTCTAATGCGTAAGTGTATGGTCAATGACTGTAATAAACAAAGGTAATAACTAATAAACGATAGATTGTTTTTAGGGTTCCGTACCCAAAGGGTGAAAACGGGACCCTATTACTAAGCCTACGTTGTCCGTCCGTCCGTCCGTCCGTCCGTCCTTCTGTCCTACCTATTTAGGGTTGTAACTTTTGAACCGTAAAAGCTAGATAGTTGAAACTTTCTCAGATTATGCGTTATTACGGCGGATTTGTTAACAAATAATAAAAATGTCAAAAAGTTAAAAATTAAGGAGGGTTCTCAACAAGAAACTAATTTTTACCGACGTTTTTTCTTCACGCTCTATCGTAAAAACAGTAATACATAAAAGCGTCAAACTTAGTGTGATTATAGAGCAAACTCTACAGAATAACAACAAATACTTAAAACCGGCTAAGTGTGAGTCGGTCTCGCGCTAAAGGTCCCGGACAAAAAAGATTTTTTTCTAAGCTAATAATGTTTTGTTCTGTGATGGTGTGGTACGGAACCCTCGGTGCGCGAGTAGCCCGACTCGCACTTGACCGGTTTTATTAAAAGACTTATCTTACTCATCATCAAATCAAACCAAATGTAAGCTTCTGGATTTGTTGTTAGTGATCTAATATTAGCAATTAGTAGTGTTTGTTGTATCGGTTCTTTATGTAAGACAAGGTCAACAGATACACAAGTTACACAAGTCATGCGCCTTGTTACAGTGATTGCATCTTCATTCAGGAGTCACTTCGCCCAAATGGTGCTTACATTCAGATAAATATATTTATATATCTTATTTGGATGCGGCATTTATAATGATTTGGTTTCTGTGCATCTCTTAAGATTTATTTATTTATTTAACGCTTTAACGTATACATAAAATACAGATAACGTAGTAATTTTTTTTTTAAATTTTACTATTCAATTTTAGTGGGTCAATAGTAAGGGGAAGCATGGGTTTTTATTATTGTAATTTCAACCCTGTCGAATGTGAATTACACTGCTTTATTTGTTCGATTTATAAATATTTATCAATCTTATGTAGCAATGTCGAATCTTTGGGGCTGCCAAAGATCAGCCCAGATTCTGGTACTTTAAATGGGACTAGATAATCTGGTGTGACAAATGTGCAAAATATTAATTATTTATTAATTAATGTGTCGAGGGAGAGAGAGAGAGCGAGAAGAATTTACCCTGTTCAAAAAATTTGTCGTCTCCGAAAACTACTAAAAGCTTAAAACCCTGAACCGACGGAAGTGCATGAAGAGATGTATGAAAGTGAATGAGGCGCTGAATCGTACAATGTGGCTGGATGTAGTCTCTGCCTACGCCTGTGGTATAATGGCGTGAGTATATGTATTTTTTTGTGCGTAGTAGGTAGGCAGGGCGGGAAATTATCGTAAAATAGTAGATAAACATTATTTTGATGTAAGTATAAGAAGCATCCCTCGTTATTTATACAGGGTGTAAGTGACAGCCTAGCACATACTGAAACGGTGAACTCAGACCATCAAACTGAATAACTTTCACTATGGAGCCCCAGGAAACTCGAAAAAAAATCAGCTGTCCATTTTAGTCGGGTAGGCACAGTAGTTTTGAATGGGACAGCGGATTTTTTTTTTCGCGTTTCCTGTGGAAGGCTCCATAGTGAAAGTTATTCAGTTCGATGGTCTGAGTTCACCGTTGCAGTATTTGCTAGGATGTCACTTACACCCTGCATAAAATTTTATTTATTACGTTTGAAAATATTTAAAACCGGAAAATGATTAATTTTTTTCTGAAAGAATAAGGAATAGTAGGTACATTACTGCAGTGGCCAGCAACAGAGGCATTGGACGAACGTGTAAATGTGGGCCGAGGCGAAGTCGAGGCACACATACGTAAGTCCATCAATGCCTAGTTGTGGCCAAGGCTTGTATAGTACTTTTCTCAAATAATGCGCGGAAATGAAAACAATAAATTTTCTCAAATAATTCGCGGAAATTAAACCTCTTTTCAAAATCAATGACGAACAACGAACAACAATTTGTTTTTTTTTCAATAACCAGCTTTCTATTTGCAAGCCAGTTCGAAATTTAAATAAAACCTTTGATGAGTTACCTCCTTGGTCGCCATGTTTCGGAGTAAAAGATCGTTCCATTTTTAAATTACACGACAGATATGAGTTTTTTATTTGGCCGCTAAACACGACAGATATGAATTTTCATACAACATTGCCGGCTGCTGCACGCATGTATTTGGCCAGGACAGCAATTTCGATTTATCTCGAAGAAGGTTGTCAAAATAATGCTCACATTTCCAAGCATGTTTGAGAAAATAAATATTATATACCTATTAAATATTTCAGTTACCTACTATAAATGTTATTGAACCTAGACTTTTATTTGTGTTTTTATAGATCAAGTTGAGGATTGGTTTCGCTTATCTTCAATAGTAAACGAAACAAACAAATAGAAAAATAACGCATCAAAATACCAGTGTGCTCACATTTGTATCTTCTTGGTGTAGCGGCAGTGGCGACCGCTGGCTAAGCCAATTAGTGTCCACTTGGGTAAACACCGGCTCGTTAGCGGACTTGTGTGTTCAATTCAATTCAATTTGCCTCCTCCACCGCATTATTGATACGACAGTTTTCTTATTCTTTTAATTTGCTGCGGTTTGAGAATCACTACATTACGTAAATGCTTCTTGAATAATAATTGAGGAAGATATGGTTTTTTGTTGGTAGAATATAACAAAATGTTGTATTTGAAGAGGATTAACTGTTAGCATGCTTCATACAGACGTATAAATATCTAAACTATTATAAAACTGTAACAAAAGTGTGTCTGTACATTGAAGTTATTTACAAAAAAAAAATTACGACATGGTTTTTACCTGTCCCTGATTCCAAATCACCAATTTTTGGATTTTTTGTCTGTCTTATTGTTTGTTTGTTTGTTTGTTTATTTGTTTGTTTGTTTGTTTGTTTGTTTGTTTATTTGTTTGTTTGTTTGGGTGTTTGTTTGTTCGAGTATCACGCAAAAACTACTGAACCGATTTTGATGAAACTTTTTTTGTTTGATAGCTTATCATCTGACTTAAAATCTGGTTAAAGCTCGTTAATTATATTTTGGATATTAACCTATTAAAGACAATGTTTTTTTAAATACGATCTGGAAACTAATCTCTTTGCCTGTGATTTATCAGATTTTCGTTAAAATTTGTATATACTCGTACCTAGTATCAAAGTTACAGTTTTTTTTTTAAATGTAATAAAAAAATCTTAAATTATTCCTAGCATTGAAACTATACATTTTATGGAATTAAGAATAACCACAGGGACAGAGATTAAGTAATATCTAGATCGTGTTTAAAATATTTTATAGACTTTTATCGATTAGTATTTAAAATAGGATCTAACTTCGTTTGCGTGCAGCGCCCTCGGGCGCAAGGATGATCCTCTTAAGTAATAATTTTGTTTAAATTGTAAAATAATATTGATGCCGTGTGGCAAGCACGTATTCGGGAGGAGGGGGGGTGTCATAGGCGGGATTTATTTATCTAAACGACAGTGAAAACAATATCAAAATCTGGTTTAGAAGAAGTAAGCGGCAAAACAAACAGACAGACGCGGATAGAGATTTTGTTTTATACCTACTACGCGTACGAGTACGAGATATCATCAAAAAATCCTTTCCATACAAAATGTATGAGAAAATAACTTCATAAAAAAATCTTCAATTTTTCCCATGTTTTAATAGGTATTCTGCTATTCGGGGTGGAGAAAATCCAACAAATAAAAGATTATATAAATCGGTCCAGCCGTTCTTGAGTTATAAATGGTGTAAGTAACTAACAACAAATCGGACTTTATTTTATATACACGGTGTAACAAAACACCCTAGTAATACTTAAAGGTCAGACCATCAAACTAAACAACTTTCAGTATGGAGCCAACATCGAGAAAAAATAAAAAATCTGCTGTCCTATACAAAGCTGCAGTATCGACTCAACTATAAATGTATAGGAAAGCACATTTTTTTATTTTTTCTCGATGTTGGGCTCCATAGAGAAAGTTGTTCTTTTGATGGTCTGAACGAAGTAGTTAAGTATTACAAGGGTGTTATATTAAATCATGTATATAGAAGATTTATAGATAGGTAGGCTAACACTTAAAAACATTACTATCTTATCCAATAATTACGAGAACTGTATTCGGAATTGTTTAAAAGTAGCACGTCAGCGGCGGCTTCAGTTATCGAGGGTGCTTACTGCTTACGGCTGTTTGGGCGTTGAGGTAATTTCGGGGAGCCCCCCGTAGCCGCAAGGAACGCTGCGGTCAGGGTTCCGTACCGTTAACCTTACCTTGAATGGCTCCCAGATTTCACCGTTCAAAGGTTAATGCGAGTCATTCAAAGTGATGTTAATTGTGATTAAGTGATGCTTGGTTCTGTTGTATTAAAGGTATTTTATTTAAAAGGTTTTAAAGTACCTTTAAGTCTTGGTTTCGAGTAAATACAGTGTGAAATTGTATTTTTCGATAATGCAATATTTAACACCTTAATTGACGTGGAGTTTTGTAATCAAAATTGAGTAGCAAAACTAAATAGGCTGTATAGTTAAAATACGTTACTTATCGAACAGGGTGCTTTAGTTTAGACCACCAAACTGAACAACTTTCACTATGGACACGGCTATGGAGCCAACATCGAAATGAAGAAAAAACACCAGTTGTTCAATAGAAAATGTAAATTGCTACTCAACAAAAATCTAGTTGGAGTTTGGTAGAGTATGACTTTGGTAGAGTAGCAATTAACATTTTCTATTGAACAACAGGTTTTTTTTCGCCACAGTGAAAGTTGTTCAGTTTGGTGGTCTGAAGCACCCTGTTCAATTCGATGGTCTGAAGCACCCCAAAAATTATGTAACGCATTTAAGTTTACACCCTGTATAGTAAATTCTATCAATATTATCATCACGGCATTACAGTACGATAACTAATCACGTCTGTGCGTTCGACCGATCGGCGGCGCTCGCCTCGCACCGAAAGGATGTCGCGATGTCCCGCGTAATCTACTCCGTGACTTGCAAGTGGAATGCGTGGTTTTATTACGGGCCCTGGTGTGGGGCCGCCCCCCAACCAGCGGCGGCGACCCCGTGTCGTTAGGTGTACGGCGCACCGCATTGTGACGGTTATTGCCGATGTCGTCGCACCGACTGAACGCCAACCATTCGAACGTTCGAACCGACCGACGACAGATTGGGTGAGGCGAGAATACACATGTACAACGATGTAAACTAGCTTTTGTCTAGTGTGGGATGGTAAATTGGCTTGAAAGTTATAGAGCAAAAATATCAACGCAATATACCTAGGTACTATCTTATCACTGTATCACATAGATAATATGTTATGTTTTGTTAACAACGTAAGTAAGTATAGTAGTTTACAATGACTTTGGTTATTTATCATATTTAAAAAATAGACAGTAAGTAATGTTTGTCTTGTTTCGTTCCTATTATAATTAGATTTCTGGTTCTTTTTTTGCATTTTCATATCAAGACTTTGCACCATGAAGCTGACGTCCATTGAGCGGGAAATTATATGCAGAATCACGAAGGAAGCCACGGTCTGACGCAAAGGTCGAGAAAGGAATAATTAATATATTGAAGCTTTCATAACTTTCCTTTTTTCGTAATAACAAAGCATTATTTCTTGTAAAAGTAGGTTATCTCAATTTTATGCAACAAAATTGTAGTAGGGGATTAATTTGGCTCAGGAATATGCGCTATCCAAAGCCGTTTTAAAAACATGGCGCGTCCATAATGATTGCTTGATGAGTACCGTCAGTTTGCTGTACTCCCTACCCAGTGCCCACCCCCTTTTAGATCCTATGGGGTACGCTAAATGAATTTTCAAAAGCAAAGAAAACATTTTTAATGCCTTGCAATATTTATGGGCAGAATAAAAAAAAATTACCCATTGTACACTGGGCTCCGGCGTAGCATATCCTCATCCTATTTTTTATTAACACTTTCACTGCTGACGACCTACGTCGTAGGTCGGCGACAAATGGGCCGCAGTGCTGATGAACCCACGTAACGAGTCAGTTCAATTGAATTTCGCCTGTGCTCATGACCTACCGCGCGAGTCACCGATAACCTTACCCACGAGACGAGCCAGTTTATAGTTTCACCACGACCTACGAGGGGGTCAAGTGCTATTGCATTTCGCCTGTGCTCATGACCTACAACGTGAGTCACCCAAACCTTACGCCTGTGCGGGTGACCCACGAGATGAGCCGTATTGGTCTTTTTACGTAACGATTGTGCGCACGACCTACGAGGGGCGTCAGTTGTGGCACTGCGCGAGGATCACGATTTTGAGCTTAGCAGCGAAAGTGTTAAGTGCACATGTTGACAACACGTGTCTACAGTCTTGGAGCTGGAGCGCCTTGTACGAAGATGTGAAATGCAATATAATTAAGAGCTTTCAGACAGTTAGTAGTTAGTAACTCTACACAAAGTTTTAAAGCTAGTTTTTAGTTAGATGTTAGCCGTTTGTAAGTGAAATTGGAGTAAACTACGAGTAGACTTATAGGCCGAGAGCCGGAGTCGAGGTCGGGTGTCGTCTGTGCAAGTTGGAATGTCCTAACAAGTAAACTGTCCCGCACTCGACGGAATAACAATGTATGAACGCAACGGCTACCCCCTCCCCCGACCGCGCCCCCCGCCCCGCCCTCTGACCGTAACGACATTCTAAACTTCTGCCAATATCTTTGAGTAAACACGTTTTGTTGAAAAATGTATTATTAAGGCTCCAACAAAAACAATAATCACATTCAAACAATAATTTTATGGACTGGGCCATATGTACTCTAGACAAGCATTGGAAACAATTATTAGAAATCCAATCGAAATTATGCTAGATTCATTTATATTCAAACCACGAAATTGCAATATTAAAGAGGAAAATCGGACTCAATACCGAATTCACATGATATAATATTTCAAAATAAAAATTTGATGTTGCTATATCTTACACGGTTATCATGGTTTCAGCAGGTCGCAGAGCAGAGAAAAGTAAGAGAAAAGTCGAGCTCGCTTCGCTCGCTTTGTTTCTCCTAATCCTTTTTTTAAGAATCTGACCACAGCTAAGATGTGGTGAAAAAAATTTCGAGCTTGCTTCGCTCGATCCGTAGTTTTTACTTAGGTGCTCAAGTTTTGTATGGAAAGAGCTTTGGCTTTTGGAGAAAAGTTTATTTTGAAAAAAAAAATGTTTTTTTCTGTGGGTCTTCTATAAGGGGGCAGCAAAGTCGGTCTGTGCCCCGGGTGATAGAAACCCACGCTATGCTACTGCACTACGCTACGACTACAGCGTCTACGAAGCGCTACGAACGATTATAACACAATACATCCCTGAAAGGGTCCCGTTTAAACCTACAATACATATTTATTTACAGTTTTCTTAGCAAATTTTATACATACACAGCACAAGTTGAACGGAAGTTTTCCGAAACTTTTCTTCTTTACTTATTTGAGGACGGTCGAAGCGAGCGTCGAACTCGCTAACTCGTGTTATTGAATTTAATGTACCTACTCGTATCTACCTCGTCCTACCTAGTTACTTACAATGTCGATACACCTCACTTGTTACACTGTTGCTAACAACAGCTTTATTTTGTTCTCTTCAATATACTTACATTAGCAAACTACGAAATGGACTTTTGATTTACCTTTTGAATATTAATATTATTTTTCCTTAAAGCTTCTTGTGACTTATTTACGAGTATATTTTGGCAAACGTAAAGCCGAACCTGTTTATTTATTTCGCTAAATCCCGTTTGATGTTGTGGGTGGCATACCGTTTAGAAATCACATTAAATGACACACAAACGGGAGTTACCGTGCAAATTTTTCTTTGGGTTGCCGCAAAAGGTTTCCTTGGGCCAACATTTACATTTGGCGTCGGCGTCGTCTTCTTTGGAGCGACTGTTTGCCAGGAACGCACTTTAATCACGGGGAACAGGTGGCGTGGCGTGGCGTGGGAGGATCCGCCTACCTATTTTCTTATTGAAATTTCTTATCAAATCACGAAAAAACTAAATAGAGCGGAAAGGTTTATTTGATTTAGGTTAGATGCTACAATGTACCTATTAAAGATTAAGAATTAAGAAATAAATAAATAAAAATAAAAATAAATAAATAACGCTCACAGGCACATACATTGTAATGATCCCAAAGTAAGCCTTAAGCTTAATAGCTTAATAGTTATAATGTTTTCTTTAATCGGAACGAATAATCGTTCTATCGTATCGTTAATCGTTCGTTAGGTACTTCATACATCGAGACATGATATAATATAGTGACCAATTTAAACACTAATGATGATATTTGATATCATATCGCATGAATGCTGTAGTGTTCATGCTGACATGAAAGAAGAAGATCGAGACATCATTAAATCATCATCTCTGTGTGTTAATCATCAGTGATTAACACACAGAGTTTTGTATTAAATAAATTATATCGACTTTTAGGTATGTTTCTCATTTAAAGATTTTCCTATTCTTCACTTTGTAAAATCGTAAATAATTTGAACGTATTGCTTGAGTACTAAGACTATCCTAAGGATACTTACATTATATATTTAAATATTGTAACAGTCAACTCAATAATAATCTGCCAGCAGGCTGACTCTGACTAGTGACTACTAGTTCGCCTCCAACAACCCGCACTGGGCCAGAATGTTGGAATAATTGGTCCATTTGCTTTTATACCCTCTTTGGTGAAGGAGGCCTTTACACAACTACACCTAAGAATAACATTAAAACTAAACAAAATTAAGAGAGAGATTGACATGAGATTTTTTTTTACGGAAATTGCTTATGGTATCTACGATAATCCTTTACGTCACATATTTTCATGATAAAATGTACTAAGATCATTAAAAAAGCTAACGCGTTTGTTTCGTATCAATATCCGGATTAGGTCGAATCAAATTCGGTTTGTAGGATCAGGATTTATGCAGCGTTCTCAATTTCCTGCGACGACAACGGAACATCCGGCGTGCAGCGCCCCCTTCTGGGGTAGGGACCTGAGGCCCCGCTTCAGGGTCCCCCGCGGGGGCCCTACACTACCGCAGCCACCGTCGTCGTCGTTGGCCCGAGCGGAAAATGGAGCGCGGACATTTGCATAGCGACACGCGAACCGAGCGGAGCGGCAAATTGTTGTCGCATCGATGACTCGATCAATACGCCATATCTATCTTCGACTATTCCCTGTTTTGTCTAGTATTGTCCAACCTCCAGGGACTAGATATTACGCTCCGCCTGTTAATTATCTTTGCATGCGAATGAACGAAATGGTGAAATTCAACAATGATTAAAAAACTGCGTGTTTTATTTTACGATTACATGTCGTGTCGTTGCATTTGCATAGAAATTAATTAAATTTTATTTTTTAATATCTTACTTCGAAAAATAAGTAATGAGTTAGATGACATGCTCCAATCATGTCCCGTCGTCAGTCAGAAGTAACGTCTTAAAGAACTGTCTTATTCTTTTCGGCCATGCTTAGAGCTTTGTGCGTTGTACTTACTGTTATTTTTCAAACACCATGTTTAGTAACCTGCAAAACTTTTAAGAATACTCGTATTCTTGGTTCGTTACAGCGCAGTAGACTAGACACAAATATCTACAAGTTGAATATGCTCGGTTCGAGGCACGAGGTCGATTTCGGTTCGTTTAAGTTTGACATCCATAATGCGAATGTTTGTGTAGCCAGCCCTCTCTGCTCGTACCCACTATGTGACAGAATTTGCAATGAAAATTTACTGTGTCAACGTACATTGCATTTGTGAACCTGACATCTGGTAAAAGCAAAGCAACCGAATGCTAATAATAGCATCGTTCGTGATACCCCTAAATTGATGAATATTTAAAATTAGAAGGCAATATATCAACGTACAACGAAGGCAACGTACGAGACCGGGGGCGTGGATAAGTTATATGTCAATATAAGACAGTCGAAACTACGAAAGCGTAAAAAAAATTGCAACCAGTACTGGCCGCTAAACCCTATCCATATACACGCACATAGACATAATTTGTATAACGCCTAACGCACACCAACCTAAGGCCTCTTTTGTTTTATACGGTAGAAGCATGAGGCTCATTCTAGACATATACTTTTCCTAAGACCGGGAGGCATACTTCAGTTTAGAATAGGTGGTTGGTTTGTGAAAAAAAAATTTTTAACAAAAAATCTGACAATCGAACTATACAACTTTCTCTATGGAGATAGTGAAAGTTGTTCAGTTCGATGATCTTATCATCAAACCGTCAGCATATTAAGAAGGACCCTATGTACACTAGCCTCCTACTTGCTTAGTGTTGCTATAAAGCTAAACTTGGACATTCGTAGGAGTGTGTTTAGTCCCTTATGTCCACTTCCAGATCATAAAAAGGAGATTGTTTGTTGTCGTAAACGAAGGAAGGTACCTAAATATTTTAAACCGTAAAATCCGTTATTCCTGGCGGAGTAACGGCGTGTTTGAGCTGCGGTCCTAAACAAATAGCGGGATTTAATGAGGCCAAGCGAGACCGCTGTTATCGAGCCTGCAATGTGGCGACAGGGTAAAACTAAAGTACCTACCTACACTGCAACGATCAGCTATTACAGCCATTTGTTTAGTAATAACATTTAAGAGATATAAGATACTATGGGATAGAGTTTTGCCGTGTAGTTCACGGCTAAACGTTCAATAGGTAAACCTACTGTTCTTCCTCGTGGATATATAGGTGTCGTAGGAGGCGTTTTATGTTTTAGTTGGCGAGAAACATGACACCTAGACGTATTGTGCCTTGACAGTTCATATTTAGGATATTGCAGTTTCTGTGATTTTCAGCATGCTGTTTAGTGACTATCTTTAGTATTATTTTCAGGAATTACCGAAAACACACTGAAATATATTTTTTGTTAAATATAATCAAACCTAATAAACTCCTAATCCCGTTAATTTAAAATAGCAAAAAGATTTGCTATTTAAAAACGTATGGTTTCACCAAGTGTTTTATTTTTCAGTGTATCCTCCTAAAACTAATATTTATGTTTCGTTTCCAAATTATTAATACATAAAACCAAAAAAGAAATTAAAATACAAACTTTTGTTTTCAAAAATAAATCACCTCCAAATAATAAAATTACTTTGGGTAGAGTACGAAAGTTGACAACTCGCTTTCACTCGCCTCCATTTGAGAGGGGATGTTTAAAAATAAATGTCCTAGGTAAGTTCAAATACCAATCACTCACTGATTCAACACGAAACTCCACAACTATAAAGCCTTGAAATTGGCACCCTACTTCTAGTAGGGGATAGTTAGGCTAGGCTCTCTAATTATAAGAACGGATTAATAGAAATGGTTTAAAGAAGTCATTCTTGAACCTGGCAACCTTAGAGTTGCGGCAGACTGAGAGGTAGCAACCGTAGTTTTTTCAGTACTTTGGACCAGTCTCCTTTCGATGGCACCTCATTTACTTCCCAAACAGTTATGTGGAAAAAGTTATAACAAAAATCAAAAATCATAATAGAAAAGGTACTTGCTGCATGATTTTTCTAGGCAACTTGGCGGCGTTGAATTAACCCCTGTGTACAAAGATTCGATAGAATCACATTTCGTTCACCAAAGAAATAGGTGAATAATTTTACGGTAGGATTTCCTTTAAATTCACACCGATAATTGTATTAAAAGGAAATCCAATTAATTGAATGAGTGTTAACAGAATTAAAAAAAAGAGGTTAGGTAGCTAATTTTTAAACATCCAGTTATAGAAATGAAAGGTAATTTGCTATATAGTGGGGGTATTAGAACAAATAATTAAGAAGAGCGTTGTGGTAGCCAAAGAGGTACTTCTTTGGCTAAAACTGGGGGAAGATAGGTAAGTACTTAAAGAAGCAGCTGTTGTAAAAGCAACTCCGCAATCTCTGTGGATGCCGAGTACTTGCATAGAGCACGTAGATACACTACATGAATTAATAGTAGTACAATACGTTTACGTTACATAGCATAATAATTATATCTTGAGTGTTCCGTACCAAAGTTGGCAAAATGGAACACTTATGGAATTACCTCGGTGTTTGTTTAGGGTTACTGTTATCTGCCAAATTTCGATTCATAAGGTGCAAAAATGAGTGAGTTATCGAGGTAGGGCATACAGACAGACAGAATGGACGAAAGTATAAGGGTTCCTTGTTTGACTATATACGGAAACTAAAAAGGAGTATTGTATTTTCAGTTTTTAGACAGATTCTAGACAGACTGCGTGTACTTTTTTCAATCTATAATTTGAGTTAGAACATAGTACCAATACTATGTTTATGGTTAGTACTAAGACCATATTGCCAGGTTCCTCTTCCTCTTCCTACTACAGGGTGTTAGGGTAAACAGTTGCATTACTTTAAGGGGTGATTGTACCCATGATACTGCGCTACACTTTCCCAAAGAAACCTATAGGAAATTAGCAAAAAAATTTTTGGACGTTTCATACAGAACTTCGATCAGTTGATTGCATTTAGTATGGGAAGTCCAAGTTTTTTTTACTAATTTCGTATAGGTTTCTTTGAGAAAGTTGTTCAGTCTCATGGGTACAATCACCCCTTAAAGTAATGCAACTGTTTACCCTAACAACCTGCATACTTAAATAATTTTAAGTTGTGTTTTGTAGAACTTTCATTACGTTTTGAGATATTTAAAGAAAAAATGTTGTCGATTGAAATACTTATTCTACGAATAAGATTAATAATGTATTTACTCTTAATTGCCAATAAAATAATATTGGCCTGTTGCAATTACTCCTTGTAGATACGAAAGACGTTTTCATTAAAATCTTTCGTTTCCGAGTTATATGAACGAAGACTCTGAATACAAATGCACGTAGGATTGCACAACTTTATATTAATTTACTTGAGGAGTTTGCGATCGCCCTTTCTGATTTATTAGTATTCATTACAGCCGTATCGACTTTCATTTGAAACAGAGATAGGAAAGTATTTTGCAGTACCTACCTATTATAATTAATTAGATAAGAATAACTTGTTAGAAAAAGTAACGCAAGACTTAAAAGTGAAAACCTAGACTTTTAGAAAAAATACGTTTTTAGGAATAAAAAGTGAAAAACGATTCTGTTATAGGTATTTATATCGATTATCGATTTAGATTGTGGCTACAGTCTCGAAAAAAATCAAACCTCATCTCATTCCATAAAAAAATCGTAAGTACTTAACTTGTCTTAGAATGAGAATACTATGAAGAATATACAGGGTGTTAGGGTAGCAAGTTCCATTACTTTAATGGGTTGTTGATTGTTCTCATGATACGGAACAACTTTCCCAAAGGATCAAAGATAATTAAAAAAAAATTTGATCAGCTCTGATTGCATTCAGGATAGAAAGACTAAATTTTTTTTTCTATTTTCCTATAGGTTTCTTAGGGCACGGCTTAGGGAAAGTTGTTCAATATCATAGGTACACCCCTTAAAGTAATGCAACTGTTTACGTTACAGACTGTGTACATAGGTATATGTATAAGTACCATAAACTTAATATTAACATCATAAATCATTATATTACTTTGAAGTTTAGGATAGTACATAGCTGATGCAATTAATTATAATCGAATCAACCATTTTACCATTCAACATTACATTTAGGTACACATTTCACTACTGCGAAAACAAGATCTAAATAAAAAACTAACCCAACACTTTAATTTTCTCAAACGAATCTCTAAACCAAATTATTACAGTTTTCTGATTGAGATTATTGGAATAGAAACAATATTACAAACAAAAACAACATACAATAACAATTATGAATATAAGTGCAACTTCACGGATTTACAATTTAATTTAGGTATTCATCGCGAATTCGTAGAACAAGACTTAGATGATTAACATTTAAATTAGTAACAAAATTGTGCAAAAACTTTCAAATAATCCTTGTTGGATGAGGTTAGGGGACAACCGTCAGAAGTGGCGCGGATCCAATTAAAAGCAGGCGAGTCTATACACATTCAAAGGTAGTTGCCACGTACCTACCACGTAGATATGTAACGTAACGTTCGTGGAGCATTCTGTCGACTCCACCGGCAAGGGTTGACGCGACTTAACCTAATCCATAAATTAAAAGACAATAGAATGAAAACAAACAAAGAACCCACTAACCAACTGTCTACAAAATACTTTGCACGCATTGGCGATTAGATCAAACTTTGAAGTTGAATAACATTGAGCGGAGTTTTGATTGTCTCTCTACAATGTGCATATCGATTTTTTCATTTTGAGCATGTACACTTAGTAAAACATGGCCGTATAGTGCCGATACATGATATTATTGGAGTCGCATAAAATATACTGACTGACCTATCTTTCCACGGCCCACCCGCATTGTGTAGATATGGGACATTCTCAATTATAAACTGCCTTTCCTGATTCATCAATTACAGTTGCTTATCGTGTCGACTTCAACACAACAAAGTCGCTAAATAGTACTTTGCCAGAATTTGGCAACCGATACTGCACCGCCGCTAGCGGTCATGAGCTCCTCCTGCGTGCATGTGTTAGGGCACGCAGGGCACGATGTGAGATGGGCCATCGTTTGTGGAGCTCCACACAAGCAAGTCACATTTTGCGCATCCGAGAATCCCCACCTGACCATGTTGTCCTTACTGCGACCGACCTGGGTTCGAAGTCGGTTTAAGGATCAATTACAGTTAGCTCTCATAAAAAGCAGTTTAAAATTATATTACTTTTTAAGGTCCGCCCCATACATACGGAATTCCGATTCAGGATTGCGATTTCGTATGAATTTTACCCCTCCGTAATTGCGTTCGGAATTGCGGAGGTATCAAATCCTATACAAAAGCACAACCCAGATTCGGAATTCCGAATCGGAATTCCGTATGTGTGTGGCACGTCTAAAAGTTCTACTAATAAGTAACGAGTATTTTCATAAATCTACATTTAAAAACTTATTTGTTTATAAACACCAGATTTCAAATTGCAACATAAATTCACATTGATGTCCGAATATAGCCATAAAAGTATCCTGGCTGGGCATACTTAACTGATTTTGAACTGAAATCTCTGAAATTAATGTAACCTACGAATGTAACAGATTTATTTCGCCATGGTGACAAAGCTACATGTTTTACAACCCTAGTCTCGTTTGCCGCACATTGCATTCATTTTTAATTCGATACAGTCAAAGTTTGGCGGTTTTGGCGTTCCGTGCGGGGAATAAGGGCGTTCGTTCATTATATTATATTCGAACAAATTTTTACATGTCTTTTGAAAAACTATATTTTTTTTGCCTTGACGACAATCTTTCGTCTCATCGCAAAATCATATTTTAAATGTATGTTGTTTACTTTTTCATTCAAATTTTATAGGCAAAAGATATCGATTCAGTGCTTAAAAGTCTAGGGCTCGATTGGCAGAGGATATGGTGGGATTTTCATCCCACCATATGGTATATTATCCTGAAGCCGTAGCATGCTACACGGGATACGGCTGTATCACGCCTTTTATCTCGTTCGTTCGTGCGCAAATATAAAGAGAGCGATGGTGTGATAGCGCTGTATCACGGTGGCATGGTACCCATGCTGGGACGGTTGGCCGATGGTAGTCAATAAACCAAAAAACTACATCATTTATCATTTCACAAATAATTTTTACTCTACAAAGCCAAAGCTTAACTGACAACATTTCCTCACTAACTGCAAAACAACATTAAAATTATTAACAAGCCTAAAAGATCAGACCCCGTCAACGAACCTCTAGAGATTAATAATAAATTCCGCTTTTTCTTCATAATGTCTTGAAGCTATCGAAAAATGCACGTAAATTTTCTTCGGTAGTATTTCCCCGGAGTGTAGGTTTCCAATCGGCACTGGCGGGTCAGTCGGGAGTCAATGAAAAGCGGTAAAGTGGTACCGGCGCTGATTAAAGCCTGGAGCAATCGCCCCGGAAAGTATTTATAGGTACACCTGTTCGTTAGCGGCGCGAGTCCCGGCCAACTCCTTGATTAGGCGCCGACGGGCTACGCTTCTCGACTACAACAAATAAAAAGAATTTCCACCTTACGACCGACTAAATTGTGAACTGAGAAGAAAGTATACAACGTGTATATAACGTAGGTATATAGGAAGCTTGCACGAAAAGATAGGAAGGTAAATAATCAAATACAAAAACTCTTACTTTGTCTGGCGAACTTGTGAATCGTTGGAAAGAAAAAGCTTTATACCTAATGTTTGTAATGAAATGAATGACAAGTACTAATCTCAACAGTGTGACCTGAATGTTTGTGAATTCTAACTGGAAAAGAGGACATCTATTCAAAGAAAAATAGCAGGCTTAAGTTATCCAGCAATCTAAATCGATCCCAGCGTTCATTATTCAAGTCCGAAAGAAATCCAGTCAGGCCAGAATTGAACGAATCTACTGATTTATCGAGTATGTTATTCTCGGATTGTCGCGTAGAGTTTGGTAAGCATTTGGTTTTGCATGTGAATGGGTTGGTATTCGATGCACGCATGGTGCGTGCGCGCCGCCTCGCCCGAGCCTCCCCCGCGCGCTTTGATCGCGACCCTGGTCACGGAGCCTCTTAATAACATCACGTTTGATGCGCCTCTATTATTATATTTTCATCTTCATCCTGTCCCAGGACTGGGAGTTGCGGCGCGTGCGTACCTACGCAATATGCGTAGTTAGCTCGTTGTTTGAATTTCTTGCCACTAGATTTGTGGTGGCATTCGTATTATAAAATAACCTAACTAGCAAATTATTTAACTTTTGGTCATCATAGAACGTAATCCTACGATGCTATAGACTATATTCCCGGAAGGGCCTAGTCAGAGATACTAGACCTATTTTGAAAACTCCGAATATCCACGTTTCAATATAATTATCGAAACTCTGTTTGACGGGGAGTGAACCCATCGCCACTTATTAATGGATAATGGACAGTGGGTACAATACATGCATCAAAGTTGAATCATGCTGGTTTCCTCACGATGTTTTACGTCACCGAATAGCCAGCGTGGTTAGTGTCCGACCGAAGTTTCGGTTTCGGTTTCGGATTCGGCCAGTTTCGGCCCAAATTTGGAGTTTCGGTTCGGTTTCGGCAGAAAAACGGCCGAAACTACGACCGAAACCGAAACTACGTTCGTGAGTTATCGCCCGGTCTTCGGTGGCGATCGGCGGCGTAGTGGGGAGCGTGGAATTCACTCCCCGCGCCCCTGTTTATGTCTTACGCTTTTTGTTTTGTGGTGTGAATTTAAAGGTTATTTCCAATTTATGTTATAACTTTTAAGGGGGTTGTTTAGTCTCTAAACAACCCCGTTAAAAGTTTTAAATTTTTATTTTTTTATTTTGTAACACCCTGTATTTTTATGGGGTACTTCGGACCATCAAACTGATCAACTTTCACTATCCGTAAGACCAATAAAATAAATGACTCTTATTCCTATTTCAAAAGACGACAAAAAAATCAGCTGTTCCATACATTTGGGTGCAGTGGCCGTTGACGTTTTCAATGGAGCAGCTGATTTTTTTTTTCGTTTTTGGATGTTGGCCCCATCCTAAAAGTTGTTCAGGTTGATGGACTGAAGCATCTTCTTTAATATGTAACACATTTAAATTGTGTATTCAGTGTTTATGTTAATGTTTATAAATATGCAGAAACTAAAGGCAGTTTAATTATTCTTGATAAAATACATTTTAGATATCAAAAAGACTGAGATGGTTATACATAATCAAATCACCTACGCGATTTGATGTTTTAAAGAGTGATTTCACTGATTTTATATACCTCACCTCACCCCATGTACACACCTACCATGTATCTATACGTACAGTAGAAATAATTGTTTTCAAAACAACAAAACTACTAAGTAATCAGTTAATTATTAAATAAACTGCTTCTATAAACATAAAACACATATTAGCAACTAGCTACATCGAACCAAACCTGAAAAGTGGGGAAGGATTATGTCATAAGGAAGTTTCGGTTTCGGTTTCGGCTCGGCCGAAACTGAAACAGAAACCGAAAGTCGGTTTCGGTTTCGGTTGTAAAAACTAGGTTCGGTCGGACACTAAGTGTGGTATTACAATCGTCGAAAAACGCATGTCCAGATATACAGGTTTTATTGTACCTTAGTTACCCGAGAGTTATGTAGAGCTAGATTTAGTTCAATTTCAATAATGTAAACAAGTATTCATGCAGGATCCACTGGGTTTCTTAAACAAATAGTATAGGTTATGTTTAGATAGCTAGACGTCGTAGCTGCGTGCACAGACTTGCGAGTGTGAGTGTTAGGCGGGGTCCATACTGTAGGCAGATCACGTCCACAAAAGAAGACGCTTACCTGAAACTTTCTTACCCTTAGCACATTAACCAACCAGCGCCGACTTTAACCGACCTCGTGGAACTCCCGCCTAATATTAAGTCAACGTTACTTTTATTTGATCATATCGTTAATAGAATACGAGATTATATATGTAGATAAACAATCGTGTCTCGATGTTGTTGTTTGTTGAAAGTAATGCATGGCTCGATTTATTCAAATAAAGAAACAAATGGTTTGATTAGGTACGCGGTTGTTACGACTTTCGATATCGCTATATAGCGTGCTTCATTTTATTTCCAGCGTTGAATTGTTTAGTTTCTATAGTTCATCATCATCATCCTCATGCCTATCCATCTCCATCATGCCTCCCCCAAAATACCATACCATATTTTATTATATTATTTATTTTTATTTTACCAATTTACCATAATCGTCACGCTTGAACACGCAAAAATAATTTATTCAATATAGGAGCTTGAAGCACACATATCAAACGTCAAATCTTTTTTTGAAGCTACCACCGCGTGTCGGAACGTGTTGTCGCTGTAGAGAAGATGCGGCCAGAAACTCTACAATAACTAAACAATATAAATTCTTATGCTGAGGTTATGTTTACAATAATACATAGTATATTTAATAAAATAATTGATACTATACAGTACTATAAGTTAGTGTCACTCAGACCCAAGCATTTCGATCATTGAAATAATCATCCAGTTTATAATATGCTTTTTTACAGGACTTTTTTGATCAGAGTTTTAAACATGTTTTCAGAAAGATTCAAAATGGTATCTGGGATTTTATTACAACAACGTATACAGTGACCCATGAAAGACGTGTTGACCCTACTAAGCCGAAAGTGTGGAGATATCAGTTTATTTTTATTTCGAGTGTTGTAATTATGGACATCACAATTCTTTGGAAACAACGACAGATGATTTGACAGATTGAATGTGTGTACTCAGAGGATGCTGCTGCCCATCCTCCGATAGATCCCTTAGTCGCCTTTTACGACACCCACCACGGGAGGAAATGGGGTGGTGCTATTCTTAGCCGACACCACACGGACAAGTTTCTATAGTTATCTATATCAAATACTTACATAAGTTTAAATACTTAGTTATGATATTCGTGGCACAGCCTACAAGCAAATCTATTTGCAGAAATTATTGTAGGTAGGTCTACGAATAAGAATATTCGTTTTATAAAAGTTTATAGTTGAGATTTCCTAATTCCCCTTACATTAACATTCAACTAATGTAGTCACAAAATTCTTACTAGACAAATAACTTATCTCAACATTTTCCAGTCGCGGAGCTTAATGTTATGTCTATTGTGTTGTGTTCTATAGAGGAATTTCGTATTTGCATCCGAGCGTACGCAACGAAAGGGAGACCGAGGCTGAGGCACATACCCACGATGATACGGAAAAGTAATTTTTCATAAGCATCGAGGTAGATTTTCAATAACACGCCAACTGAGTGCCAACACAGGCAGGGTTCTGCAGGCTGGGAGAATATTAATGGGTTGGTTAGCTTGCGAGCTAGTCTGGTTTACTAGCTAGTACGTTTATTTGGTGGAAACTTATACATAATTCTGTAACTATGTAGAATTTTGAAGATTTATTCGTACACCACAATTCTTTTATTAGGTAAGTACCTACTAAAAAAATTTAAGGATGTTTTCAGCTAATGAAATTAGAGAACTTTCCCTAAACATTTATCAAAATTGGTGATTTGGAGTCAGGAACACCTAAACACCAAGCTGTCCCGAACTCCAAATGATTATCATATACCTAGTAACTTTATTTTGAAAATATCTTCCACTTGTGTTACTGTTTTATAATAGTGGAGATAAAGTAACTAACCCAAACACTTATTATTAAAAAATATAATAAGCAAATTTTTTGTATAAATTCCATCCACTATTAGGGGTGGCACTGGCACCCGAAGATACTCGGGGTGCTCTCGGAGTGCGGCCCTCGTGCGGAGCAGACGAGACGGAGGCTCGTTACGTTCGCTCCGGTGGCTCCGCGAGTGACACCCCAGACTCTTCACCGACCAAATATCACCAGCAAAAAATAAAAACACCTTTTTCAACTTTCTCAACGAGCTTAAGAGGACATGAAATCGGGTTCGCTCTAGTTTACACCTTGTTTTGTAGTTCAGTACCTACAATATTATGTTATATAATTTCTTTGCAAATTGATGTATTTGAGATGTTGAATAATTTTTCGTGTGTCAGTGTTTTTAATCATTTTTAATATACAGTGTGTAACAAATGACCTTAGTAATACTTAAGGGGGTGCTTTAGTTAGACCATTAAACTGAACAACATTCACTATGGGGCTAAAACCGAGAAAAAAAAAACTGTTTTATACAAAACTGCAGTACCGGCTCGGTCCCTTACATTTGAGTCGAGCGGCTCGACAGCAGATTTTTTTTAATTTTTCCTCGGTGTTGGCTCCATAGTGAAGGTTGTTCAGTTTGATAGTCTGAAGCACCCCCTTAAGTATTAGGTACTTACTAGGGTATTTTGTTACACCCTGTAGGTAGATACTACATATTTAACTTATTTCATTTTATGCATCAAAATTCAGAAGGAACGTCTTTGAACAGTTGACATTAAATGTTGAAACTTGAAAATAAATTGAAAAACGTTAATGTTAACGATGAACAAAACTTTAATTGTAACACGCTATGTATAAAAGAAAGGAACGTTAATTTGGTGTTATATAAAAGCTTTTTAACAAAAAAATTCAACCGCCGAAAAAACTGAAAAGCAAAAAATAATAATTAATTTTACCTTAATAACTAAATTCTTAAACTAATGTAAGTAAGTATATCAAAGTATATAATATTATTTTGCAATTATTTTGAGTTTTTAATTAACCTTAATAACTAAGTTCTTAAACGAATGCAAGTATACCTAAGTAATTTTGAGTCGGCGCCAAACAAGAATGCGCGCCAGCAACCCGAACGGGCACACACCACGTAACGTAACCAATATAACATCACTATCCACACAGGCCCTGTACCCGGACTTTCGATTTTCGATATATCGCGACTGTTTCGGTCCGGACTTCATTGTAATAGAGTTGACATTGGAACGAAAACGTTCACGTAATCGTGAAGTTCGAATGTCCGAGTAGAGGCCCAGGTGCATACGTCCCGTCTCGTTGCTAGTGGTCGTGCGGAGAGCTTGCATTGTTAATTTCATTTTGGTTATTTCTTTAAATTTAAGGTTATTTAGTGATCTTTGTTCATGGATTGTTTGGCGCCGACTCAAAATTACTTAGGTATACTTGCATTCGTTTAAGAACTTAGTTATTAAGGTTAATTAAAAACTCAAAATAATTGCAAAATAATATTATATACTTTGATATACTTACTTACATTAGTTTAAGAATTTAGTTATTAAGGTAAAATTAATTATTATTTTTTGCTTTTCAGTTTTTTCGGCGGTTGAATTTTTTTGTTAAAAAGCTTTTATTTTATAATTTTTTGTGGCTATAATCTTCTAATTACTACATGCATAATTTTCGATTACTTTTAAAATAGCTACCTACCTTTTAACCACAGTATAAGAAAGAGTATATATTACTACATACAGTATTGTCCATAGCCTCCCTGCCTCCCACCAACTTTTTACCTCACCGCCTCTGGTTACCTCGGCAATTACCTGTGTTTTGTTACAACCTTTTTTTTTTTGACGCTGGGAAAAAATGCATTATGTGTCCCCTCCCGTTGGGGGATGGGAGGGGTATGTGGGACTCCCCGGTGCGTGTCACCGGTATACCCACTAAAATAACCCAGCGGCACTCCATCTTCGCCCGGATGGCAGGGGACTGGGAGACCAGCAGAGCCTTTACGTCCTGTCCCCCGCCGGCGAGTTTTGTTACACCCTGTGTTGAGGCCTGATGAGCTAGAAAATATAAGTCTGGCAGAATTTGCTGTGCGATACGAAACGATTCCAAATAGTATGTGGAGTGAGGAAGATGGTGATATCGAACTGAGAGAACCTGATGATGAGCCTATAAGAATAAGATATATACGATTGAGGGACGGTTCACGCATGCGAGTAAGAAGTTTAGTTGAATATTTTTTCCTCCTATCCTCCACTTGTGATCCACTTATCCATGTGCTTATAAAGTGATCCCAAGACGTAAGTCGTAGGGCTGGATAAGTGGGTGCACATAAACATTTTATTATAATTATTTTGTCACACGTATTCATCCAACCCCTGCCTACACACACCCACAAACACACACACACACTCACACACACCCCCACACACACAAACACAAACACATCCAAACACACCAACACATGAGCGCGCTTTAGCGTGCACTGTGCACTCATATGCAGCAGATCTCTGCGTACCCTCTGGCCTTATGGCAAAGTATGTAACTATATAAGGAAGCTGATGCTTTAATCACAGTTTTACTTTTTAAGCATCAGCAGCTGAGTAAGATTGAGTAAAATTAAAATACAAAACCAAAAATTGTTTTGTTAACTTGTAAGAACAAAATGTATTAATGTAACTTTATTAGCAAATTATAAACAAACACACCAACACACGAGCGCGCTTTAGCGTGCACTGTGCACTCATATGCAACAAATCTCTGCGTACCCTCTGGCCTTATGGCAAATTATGTAACTATATAAGGAAGTTGTTTTGTTAACTTGTAAGAACAAAATGTATTAATGTAACTTTATTAGCAAATTATAAAAATTCTGTAATTTACGTGTAAAATTTGGTAGCCTACCTACCAAATAAAACAATAAAATTTCGTAAAAAATATGTTTTTTCTTTAAAAATTACAGTAATTTATTGTTTTAGAATCCAAAAAACAAATTAATGTTCTGATAGATGCGAATTTAAAATACGCTGGTTATATTATTATTTAGTAGGCAAATTTATTTATTTACAACAACTAATAATCAACACATTAATCAAATAATAATCAAATCATTATTTAGTAGGTACTTTTTAGTTTTGAAGTAAATTTTTTATTTCAAAATTTTCAGTGTTGGTGTTATATTGGGTTAACATATTCATTGTAAATGTAAAGGGAGCATGAACACGAATCATTTATTTCAATCGCCGATGATATGCTATAGATTTTTGAGGAGTTCTATTGTATATCTCCCTTTACCAGATCTTCACCAAATTAGAATGGGACCACCTCTGAAGTATGACCTAAAATGGAACATGAACACGAATCATTTCTTTCAATAGTCGATGATATGCTCTAGATCTGTGAGGAGTTCTATTGTCTATCTCCGAAGCCCTTTACCAGATCTTCACCAAATTAAAATGGGACCACCTCTGAAGTATGACCTAAAAGGGAACATGAACACGAATCATTTCTTTCAATAGTCGATGATATGCTCTAGATCTTTGAGGAGTTCTATTGTCTATCTCCGAAGCCCTTTACCAGATCTTCACCAAATTAAAATTGGACCAGCTCTGAAGTATGACCTAAAAGGGAACATGAACACGAATCATTTATTTCCATAGTCGATGATATGCTATAGATCTTAGGGGAGTTCTATTGTCTATCTCCGAATCCCTTTACCAGATCTTTACCAAATTGAAATGGGACCACCTCTGAAGTACGACCAACCAAACAAAAAAAAAATTATCAATATCGTACTACTCTGTAAGAAGTTATCGGATCATTTATTTCAATCGTCGATGATATGCCATAGATTTTTTGCGGAGTTTTATTGTCTATCTCCGAAGCCCTTTACCAGATCTTCACCAAATTAAAATGGGACCATCTCTGAAGTATGACCTACTAAACAAAAAAAATTTTATCAAAATCGGACTACTCTGTACAAAGTTATGCGTGTTCATACATAAAAAAAAAACAAATATACGCGTCGACTTGAGAACCTCCTCCGTCTTTTGTTTTTTCGTCGGTTAAAAAGTAAATGGCAGCACTCGATTGCATTACGAAAAATATTAAAGTTATTATTACGACGTCATTTACTTTCTAAAAAAAAAAAATTTTTGGTTCTCGTAAACATATTGTAGTAATTGTACCTACACCCAGATTGAACTGGTAACAATATATAAATATCCCTTTACATTAGAAACTCTTTGGTGTCTATTTTTAAACAGCTTGCAACAGGCTGCGTGGTGTGAAAACAATTGCCATAAAAACAGAAAGAAGAAAAATTGTTTTCTTTTTAATTGAAGCAAATGGCGGCAACGTTAATTTTTTTCTACAAAAGTCGCCAGCGTTAAACTATTTGCGTGTAGTAAAATCTTTTTTGACTGTCGAAAACGTAGATGTGTACTAGATTAAAATACCAGCATAAAATCTTCTTGGTACCCGACTTTGAATAACCTTTCTACAATACCTTAGAGGATGTTTCAAAAAGATTGAAATACCTACAATACAATGTTCTTGAATTACGCTTCTTGGTACCTATGTATAAACGTGAGTCGCGTATTTTGAGTTCGTTTCATATAAAATCCCGGAATGCATTGTCTATGACCTCAGCCTTTATAAATATATGACACGGATTCAAAATACACAACTCACAAAATTACGCTCTTTTGGTTACTTCGCTTTCTTCATAGATAAATTACTGTATTCTACTCTGATGGTGTTAATTTTATTTATTGAGCATGTATCCGCATATGCTCGCGAACGACTACAACAACATTCCACAAGTGGGTGGTCAGAGATATTCTGAAACTCAGAACATCCACGTTACACTAGTAGCAAAGTAGCACCGAAAACCTGTTCAGACGTAGTGATTATATTCTCTTTTCTCAAAAATGCTTGGAAATGTGAGCATTATTTTGACAACCTTCTTCGAGATAAATCGAAATTGCTGTACTGGCCAAATACATGCGCGCAGCGGCCGGCAATGTTGTATGAAAATCCATATCTGTCGTGTTTAGCGGCCAAATAAATTACCTATTAAACTCATATCTGTCGTGTAATTCAAAAATGGAACGATCTTTTTCTCCGAAACATGGCGACCAAGGAGGTAACTCATCAAAGGTTTTATTAAAATTTCGAACTAGCTGTATATTGAAAAAAAAAACAAATTGTTGTTCGTTGTTCGTCATTGATTTTGATAAAAAGAGTTTTAATTTTCGCGAATTATTTGAGAAAATTTACTGTTTTAATTTCCGCGCATTATTTGAGATAAGTACTATACAAGCCTTGGCCACAACTAGGCATTGATGGACTTACGAATGTGTGCCTTGGCTTCGCCTCGGCCCACATTTACACGTTCGTCCATCAATGCCTCTGTTGCTGGCCGCTGCAGTAATGTACTATCGCTGTTCAGTGTGACTTTATTTAATGAAATTTCGCGAATACGAATTTTGCGGATATTTGATGCTAGCCCAAATTAAAATAAAAAATCAAATTAATAGGTATTAATAATTTAATACGTACAATTCTTTGTTTTTTTACGCTTAACAATTCGGTGTTCGCAATGGGTGAAGATTTGTTATCAAGACTATATAGATATTGAACGTAGATAAAAGGAATATGCACTAAATTCATTTCTCTATTTAATATTAATTTGAAATATTGTTGCTATAATTTTACAATAGGACTTAGAGAATTCATTCTCTAAGCTTTTGGATCTATAGGATTTAGGAATCGATTTCAATAGGTAGCATTAAATCAAAAGCAAATAATCAGATAACTTTACTCATATACCTACATGAACTCACGACCGTTTTCCGTTTCGGGGTGGTCAGAATGTTTGCTACAACTATTATGAACCACCGAAATTTCTCCTACGTAGGTATTCAATGATATTCAAAGTCACTACGATCAAAATCAATGTATCATGTATGTATGTATGGTCAACATAGTATACCCAATTATTGAGAAGAATATTAGACAGAATATTATAACAGGGGTTAGAAATGCAAAGTAGCGCTTTGCTTCGGAGACGGCTGTCGCCACTTGTATTCCCGTTCACGGTGCTACAATTGAAAAAAAAATATATCTATATTTGGTCGCAGTATATTTATTTGCAACATGCATATAACTATGACTTACATAATTACTAATTAAGTAATTAGTTAATAACGAAACAAAAGTTATGTATAATTTATGCACACACACACATGCCCACACATGCTCATACCCTCTCGCACCACGCCGCGCGCCGTACGGTGTTATGCAAATCATTGCATAACCTGTGGCGACACGTTCCCCGCCTACTTTGCACTTCGCACTCTTATAATGTTCTGTGGGTAGTAGGCAGTGTGTCGGGGCACAGACCGGCCTTATCTAATAACCTGTCGACTCCCGGCGGGAGCGAGCGTCGTCATCGTTGTCGGCCGACGATACGATCGACGTTGATATTTAGCCTTCCGTCACGTCACGTCAGCTAATTCTCATTTCCAACAAAAACGCCCGGAAATTGGATATAAGGATCTGTGCGCTCGGATCCGGGTACGTGACGTTTGTCGAACACGTCACTACACTATGTGGTAATTTCCGTTCAGTGCTCGCGGAAAATTACTTTAGCCGCATGAAATTTCCGATGCCGTAGAAATAACTGATAAAAAGTAAGACAGTTTGATATATTTTCGTGTTAGTCTTGCCCGTGGAATATTTTTTTGCATGTACGCGATCGGAAATTAACTGTAAGTTTACCTTAAATTAATTTTATTGCCGTAGCAGTACTGCTCATAATAATTTATCCCTCTATGTGTATAAACATAAGAAAACGTTAAAATAAAAATAGAAAAAATATGAACGATTTATCAGACAAAATAACATTCTTCCTTCGAATTGTATTTAAGGTTCCATAGTCAAACAAGGTACATTTATACCAGAGTGCAAATAAAATAAGTGATGAAGCTCAGCGGTCGCAGCGGGTCTATGCCCGCGCGGCGTGCGTGGTACGGCGGGGGACGGGCGTACCCTAACTCAATTCGCTGTTAGGGTACGCGCGCAGGCAGCGTGGGCCGGGACGCACTCCTCCCGGCCCCCGCACGCCCCGCACGATTGGCCTGCCGCGACCGCTGAGCTTCACCAGTATTAGTTCTTTACACTATGCTTATACTTTCGTCCATTCTGTCTGTCTGTACCTATGCCAGGCCCTACCTCAATTACTCCCTCAACATAATTATTACGAAAAGAGGGTTGAAAAAAAAATTATTTACGTTTTTTCTGCTCAATCGAGTGAGGTTCATATTTTGCAGTGATGAGAACCAAAGTTTCTATCTTATTTTCAGTACGCAATAATTCGTGTTGTAATATGTCGTGTCAGTGGTGTCAGCCGTCATGACGAGACGCCACGGCACGCGTCGCAGATATACGACACACACGGTGCTCCACGCCACGCCACGACACGACACGACACGCGCACATGTCGATGAACATGTCACATGTAACGTGACATGAGGAAATAGTATTGCTTTATTTAATACTGACGTGTGTTGCTCTACTTTCCGAGGATTGGTTCCACAAAATTGTAATGCAAGGATGAAAGTGGGTTGAAACGAAATTAAACAATCCAAGGTTTAATATACAGGATATAAACTTAAATACGTTACGTACTTTATGGAGTGATTCAGACCATCAAACTGAACAATTTTTACAATGGAACCAACATTGAAACCGCGACAAAAATACGGAAGTGTTATTTTTTTTTTCATTGTTTTGTAGATGATCTAGGTTAAGGCACGATAGATCTATCTGGGGCTGACATAATGTCAGGGTTAAAAGCCCCCATATAAATAAAAAAAGATATAGGTACTTGGCGGTCGAGTAGCTATGACAATTAATATTTTCTATGGAACAGCAGATTTTTTTTCACTATTTCTATGTGGCAGAATTTTTGTGATTTTTCTCGACTATTTCTATTTGATATTTAAATTGAACAGCATTATGGACAATCTTGAAATGGACTTATAAATTACGCAAAAATGTACGAGTGTTAATATCACCATTATACAGGGTGAAATTGATATCATTAGCATCATTTTAAACTAAGAGTCTACTCATCAAACTGAACAACTTTTACTATGGAAGCAAAACGATCGAAGCAAAAAAAAAAATCTGCTGTTGCATACATTTGAGTCGAGTAGGAGTCATTGCAGTTTAGTATGTAACAGCTGATTTTTCTTTTGCTCCGATCGGGTTCAGTTTGATGGGTAGATTCTTAGTTTAAAAGGATGCTAATGATATCAACTACACACTGTATAAACATTTTTTGCTTGTTTAATTTCAATCGATAATATTAATTGAACGTGTTTTGCCCTATAAAGCGCAATCATACCGGGCGAGGAATCCCGAACGAGCAAAGCAATACGACGACGAACAGACACCGCACCGATGTTTGCGTATTAATATTACTGAAACAGAACAGGTTTCCCAGATTACCATAATTTGCTTCGATGCATTTGAATAATGAGAACGTGTTTCCCTCCGTTTCTCTCGGCCTTTGGATGCCCACGAAAGTTACTGAGTTGTGAAACGTACTATCGCCTGAAACATTATTATTTGATGAAGGGATTAATCGTATTAATGTTTGTATTAAATGTAAAGGTATACTCTGTTTGAGCGTTATTCGTTATATCTTTAGTTTATTTTTTCACTTATAATTATAATTTATAAGTCACCTTCTCTACATAAAGTAGCGTTCCGGGACATGGCTGTTCACATGTCAGAACGTCCAAAGGGTCCAATTGTGTAAGTGTCAAAATGTACAAAATGTTGCAGTGACAAAATGAGCAAAAGTTCACATTCTATTTATGTAAAGTCGTGGGGTGGGGGTCTACCCGGACATTCGAACTTCGTAATTGTTGTTAACGTTTTCGTTCCAATAATGTCAATTCTATTACAATGAAGGTCAGACCGAAACGGTCGCGATATATCGAAAATCAAAAGTCCGGGTACTGGGCTAGGGTATTTTTAATGTGTTTCGTACATTAGGGGATTCAGACCACTAAACTGAACATCTTTTCCTATTAGATTAGACCAACATTGAAACACCGAAAAAAAAAAACAGCTTTTACATACATTTGGATCGAGTAGCGTTTTTTATGAAACAAAAGCACGGAGTGTATAAAAGTCTTTTTTTCCGCGATTTCGATGTTGGCTCCAGTGAAAATTGTTAAAGTGGATGGTCTGAACCACAAACATAGGTATTACAGTAGGTCTGAACATAGAGAAATGACTCACTCCCCTAGTGGTCTGAAGTGCCTCCTGAAATATGTTTAATTTTACACCCTGTATTGCGTAGTTCATTTTCTAGTAGGTTCGGGCTAGATTCTGGTACGTTCAATGGGACTAGATAGATAATTTGAGTGTCAAAGTCCAAGATAATAATATTGTATAGTGTATAATATGAAGGCAGGCAAAGGGATGACATTGCCATGGGAAGAGGTTATTGTGATATCGTGGCGTCTCATATTGCGGGCGAGATTTATGTGCGGACAGTGCGCGGCGAGCGGTCGGTGCCGGTGCGGTCGGTGTGGTTAGGTGTCCAACGGGCTCGCTGTGCCACGATGTTCATGTCATCCTCACACAATTTATATTTTCTAACCTGATAAATAACCTTCAATTTATTATGTCGTTTCCGTTATTAAAAATAAAACTGGCCAAGTGCGTGTCAGACCACGTGCAGGGTAGGGTTCCGTAGTTGCCCGTTACAATATAATATGGACTTAGAAGGAGGCTTTTTGTTTTATACTACGGTTTAACGGGTAATAAAGTCTAAAAAGTAAATTTTTTTATTTGGTCGACTATTACTCGTAAACTTGTAAAGCCTTCTTAGCGGTGATAGTTTTCCTTTTAAATTCGTTATATATGCTATTGCCGTGAATTTTTTCACATCTGCAACTACAACCGTTTACCTGGGAGAGGGGAGGGACACTTGAGTCTAACCAAAATTTTTGCTTTAAAGCTTAATATTTCGGTGACGGATCCCTAAATCGAAAAATTGTTTTCCCAAACCCACAATATTTTTGAAAGACCTATCTAACGATACCCCACAACATGGGATAGACGAGAAAAAAAATACATCCCCACTTCACGTGTAAGGGAGGTACCCTAAAAAAAAAATTTTTTAAGATTTTATTTTACCACTTTGTTGGCGTGATAAATATGTATACATATGCCAAATTACAGCTTTCTAGTATTAAGCGTCTCTGAGCTAAGCCGCGGACAGACGGACGGAGAGACAGACGGACGGACACACAGACGGACGGACATGGCGAAACTATAAGGGTTCCTTTTGACTTCGGAAGTCGGAACCCTAAAAAGTGTTTTGAGGAATGTAAGGAAAGGGCTTAGGAGGCTCTTCGTATAGCGTCCGTGTTAGGTCATAATTGAGGTAGCTGAACTGACATAGCTAAGCATAGCATATATTCACGACTAAATTCCCCGAGGGGGTAGTCATAGAGGTTCTGAAACCTCAGAATATTCACGTTTCACTAGTAGTACCGAAAGCCTGTCCAGTGTGACGGGGAGTGAGCCCGTCGCTCTTGTAATGGACAGTGGCTACAATTCATGCCTCGAAATGGAAGCATGTAAGTTTCCTTAAGATGTTTTCCTTCACCGAAAAGCCAACAGGTGTTACAAATCGTAAGTTCCGAAAAACTCATTGGTACGAGTCGGCCTTGACGGGGATCGAACCATCGCCTCCTGCACGGCAGGTAACGTTACTCGCCACTCTACCAGCCTGACTATTGCGGACAGGCATATTGCTCATCAAATATTTTATTGGAAGACCTGGAGTGCGATTTTTGAAACTCACACGTTGAACTCATCATCATCAGTACAAAATGGCAAAATAACTTTCATACTTCAGGAGTGCGATTTTTGAAAG
Organism: Agonopterix subpropinquella; assembly: GCA_922987775.1. NCBI lineage: Eukaryota > Metazoa > Arthropoda > Insecta > Lepidoptera > Depressariidae > Agonopterix > Agonopterix subpropinquella. Next base: position 14,545,043 of record OV277697.1, on the reverse strand, counting down.
TCAAATCAGCAGTAGAAAGATGCATATCTCCACAGTAATTTTGTCATTTTCGACTGCTGAACTCACCGAATGAGATTCAAAAATCGCACTCCTGATTCGGAATTAGATTCCATATGGAATGTCGCAAAAATCGCTCTCCATCACACTGTGGAGATATGCATCTTTCTACTGCGGATTTGACTTTCAAAAATCATACTTCTGTGGGTCTACTCGCACATTCGAACTTCGCAATTGTGTGAATCTTTTCGTTCCAATGTCAACTCTATTACAATGAAGTGCGGACCGAAACAGGGGCGATCATCGAAACATCGAAAGTCCGGGTACAGGGGCAGGAGTGCGATTTTTGAAAGTCAAATCAGCAGTAAAAAGATGCGTATCTCCATAGTAATTTTGACATTTTCAACTGCTGAACTCAGCGAATGAGATTCAAAAATCGCACTCCAGATCTCTTTTTGTATGTTGTTCACTGGTCAACATTATTTATTCAACAGTGCGATCATCCGTGACAATCTGAAAACAGTTCGATCTGAAAAAAGTTTATCAGTACAACAGTGTAACCTAACTGCGCAGTGTTGGCATCGCATACGACTGTATAATTCAAACTAAAAACGCGATTTGAATTCTATGTAAATAAGCTTGTGGTTTCGTTTCAGATATTCTCATAGAATAGCAATAAGCAAACTTTATCCTATAAAATCAGAATTAACAAGCCATTTTTATGTAAAGACTAGCAAACTTTTTGTTAGTCTGGGGATTTGTTCAAATTCAGATAAAAATCATGAATTTGTTTTGAACACTTCTATAACTTGAAAATAAAATTGTCGAATAAGAACTGTTATTGATTGCGTTGAATGCGGACATCCAAGGAATATACAACTCGGGCGAATTAACTTGGCACCTGGCTCGCACGTGGCTCGGATTAAAAAACTCGGAAAGAATAACTCGAAAATGCTAAAGCGCAGGGACACGTGCAACAGTAACTGAGATGCTATGTCACGGCCTCGAACGGAGGGGGTCCCGCGGGGGTCCCGAGGGGTGTCGAATTCCGAGCCACGTGCGAGCCAGGTGCCAAGTTAATTCGCCCGCCTTGTACTTATCTCTATCGAGGGTATTATTTTGTATAGGTAACTGTATTATTGTAGCTACTCATTTTCTTATACAATTAATTAATCAACCAATATGTTTATGACTTATTGTCCGTGGGGGATAGACAGAGATATTGTAATTATTTTCAGAATATCTACATTAGGTCACACTGAAAAAATGTTTCGTTAAATATAACCAAACTTTGCCAATTTCGTTGCACATATTAAAAATTTAGGTTATAATTAGCAAAACGGTTTTGCTATTAACCTTAATTTTGATTATGTGCTACAACTACAAAATAGTTTACAAGTCACTTAATAACAAAAACAAACAATTGTTTCAGTGCCCTAGCAGTGCTCAGACCCCAGTAGGTATATATAAGAAAGTATCTATTCAGCGTGCATGACTTTATTCCTGAGGCCTCGAATTCTTCATCTATCGAGTCGATGGCATGTCATTATGAATGTTTCCTTCTCGGTATTTCATCACATGGATCGCGCCCATAAGCTCTGGGCCTCTACCCGCACATTCGAACTTCGCAATTGCGTGAACGTTTTCGTTCCAATGTCAACTCTATTGCAATGAAGTGCGGACCGAAACAGTGGCGATATATCGAACATCGAAAGTCCGGGTACAGGGCCTGTTCACGTGCAGGTGACGGAACAGGAAGGAAATGATACAAGATGGGCCGCCTCGACATATACGATGTTTTTCAATCAATAAACGATTTTTTCTCACTACTAAGTTCCAGTGCCGGATTTATGTTTTTTATGAGTGTAGGCCACTTTATTTCCGCCCCCCTATGTACCTTTCTAAAGTTAAGAGGGGGTGATAGGTACCTATTTTGTCTGTTTTCGAAGCGATTTTTTATAACCAAATTATTACATTTAATATACAGGGTGGCCGGGGAGTTGACGTTCAAACGTAAAATTTAGGTCCGGTATGTCGTGGGGTATCCGAATCACCCCCATGTATGTTCCGCGATTTTTCATAGTTTTCGAGTTATGATGATTTTTCCGATTTTTTGAGGAAACTCGACATGACTGGCTTAATCAACTTCTAAAAAAAAAGTGTAAGACTTTTTAGAAATTCTTTTTTTCCAACTTAATCTTCATGAATTGTGCCTTTATTCATAACATCATCAGCATTGTTACTTTGATAAAAGTTATGAAAATATTGGTCTAAAGTTAAAAATTTGCGATCCGTGAATTATGACTAAATTTTCAACTTTAAATTAAAATTCTAAACAGACTGACCTTATGATTTTTTAGCCAATCCCAAAAATGCGCCCAACTCTCAGCTTTCATAATCATAAATAAAAAGTAGTACTTAAGAGGGCTAATTTGGCTAGAATTGATCTTCAAAGACAACAAGGCGGAAAATTCTTAAATTTAAAAAAATTTTTTTTTGCCATAACTACCACGCCTAAGGCTAAATAATGCTTAAGGAATGCTGGAAACCTATCGTGTTGGTGGAATAAGGAAAGTTTTAAGTAAAAAGTAGATAACCTAACCTAACCTAACCTAGGAGGAGGGAGCCGACAGCCGGGTGCTACCACTGCAACGGCTGTCTCGACGAGACGGCGCGGCGCAGCACGTGCTGCAGGAGTGCCCTGCGTGGGCGGGAGAGCGCAGGTAGGTAGTAGGTAGGTAGTTTCAGACCTCTCGCTGCCGGCCATAGTTCGCGCTATGGTCGAGTGAGTGAGGCGTCTTGGCGCGCGGTTCTCTCCTTCTGTGAGGCAGTAATGCTCCAGAAGGAGACGGCGGAGAGGGAGAGGGAGTCGACTTCTGAACTCCCGATCCGCCAAAGACGCACGGGGCGTAGACGGGCTGCGTTTGCTCGCGGTCTGCCTCCCCCGTAATTTTTGAGTCTCTGGGCGTCGGGCTGGGGGGTCCGGCGTCCGATCATAGGGACTCGAGGTGGTTGTGTGCGTGTTCCGACGCACCACCTAAAGGCCTGTAGGCTTGTCAAGGCCAACAGAGATGAGACCTGGTAAGGTCGGTTGCTGCGCCGTAGAGTGTGGAAGATTCCTCACGGGCCCTCAGGCTCTACGGCAATATGCGATGAGGTGGAACACGGTGGGGTTTTAGCCGGTAAGAGTCCGGCATAACCCGTCGCCGTTTCGGTTTCCAGCATTCTTTAATCATTATTTAGCCTTAGGCGTGGTAGTTATGGCAAAAAAAAAAATTTTTAAATTTAAGAATTTTCCGCCTTGTTGTCTTTGAAGATCAATTCTAGCCAAATTAGCCCTCTTAAGTACTACTTTTTATTTATGATTATGAAAGCTGAGAGTTGGGCGCATTTTTGGGATTGGCTAAGAAATCATAAGGTCAGTCTGTTTAGAATTTTAATTTAAAGTTGAAAATTTAGTCATAATTCACGGATCGCAAATTTTTTACTTTAGACCAATATTTTCATAACTTATATCAAAGTAACGATGCTGATGATGTTATGAATAAAGGCACAATTCATGAAGATTAAGTTGCAAAAAAATAATTTCTAAAAAGTCTTACACTTTTTTTTTAGAAGTTGATTAAGCCAGTCATGTCGAGTTTCCTCAAAAAATCGGAAAAATCATCATAACTCGAAAACTATGAAAAATCGCGGAACATACATGGGGGTGATTCGGATACCCCACGACATACCGGACCTAAATTTTACGTTTGAACGTCAACTCCCCGGCCACCCTGTATATAGTTCACATAACAGTGTAGATACTTTCTTTCTGCAGGGCATCTAACCGTTGAAAACACGATTCTATTAAATTTTCTCCATAGAAAAGAGGAGCAAAGTAAGTTCGATTTCAGATTTATAACCAGTTTTACAAGAATCAGCCTACACCATTTCAATTCAATTCAATTCAATTCAATTATACTTTATTGCACACCAAAACAAGACATACATACATACATTTCTTCTGAATATACCATCATATGAAAGGTAAATAATTATAGCAGGGCTTCTACCCGATGGATGTTTCCCCAAACACCCAAGAGAAAAGATATTGATGAAAAATACGTTTTTTTGCGATCTTGCTTTCAATTGAAGCGGGATGGCTAATTGTAAAAGTTTGCTTGTTAGAAAGAGAGGCTTGCTCTACTAAGCCAGCCTTAAATAAATGAATGAATTAGTCATTAAGAAAGAGCGTAAAAAGAAACAAGAATTAAAAAATTTTACGGGACTTTTTACGCTATGTTGGACGCAGTAATATAGATAAAATAGGTACAATAACCTAGGATTGTTAATTTTCGATAGGAATGAATTTCTATAGGGATTTAACGTATTAGTATTCAAAACCATGATAAAACCACTGAACTTGTTTAACTTTTATCTTCTGAAAAGAGCGTCCTCTGAAATCTGCCGCCCCTAGGATGCTGTCGCCCCTAGGCCGTGGCCTATACGGCCTATTGACAAATCCAGGATGCTAAGTTCCAAATTAATTTCGAATGGATGATGACCACGTAAACAATCGTTTTTTTCTCCTTCAAAAATAGCTCATTTGCACCTACTACATAATTATAGGTGTAGTTGTTCAACACTTCGTACGCCGCCGGTTACACTACAAAATCATGAATAAAACACTCGTTGAATGCTGTCCAAGAATTCGCCATTTCATAGTCTGATCGTTGTAAGCTCTCTACCTTTTTTAAATAGTAAATAATCGAAGGCAGTTTGTTACTTACTTACATAACATCTCTTTCAAAGTGGTCCAAAGCTTACAACTACCAACACCTTCTTTTTATTTACAACTAGATTATTGTACCTGCATTTATTTAATTACCATTGATAAATTTTGTTCAGTTTTACTTTTCTACCAAAGTTGGGAGACAATTTTGTTTTTTCGTCTTAAAAGAACTTCACTAAACTTGTACTTCCGATAAGCAAAATATAGCCAGAGAGAGCGGAGCAATATCGATCTTCCGAATAAAAGTTTAATTGCCAAAGTTGTTTGCAGTGCGCAGACGACGCGACGGGGGCAGTAAGCTGGTCCCAAGAAGTCCTAACTCTGACTTGATAGACCGCTGATAGCGTACGAGCTGCCTCCGTATTATTAAGAGAAGTACCTATACGTTTGAGTACGGTTGTGTATTTCAGTGTAACAAAGCTGAGTTATTGTTAGCTAATTAATTCACTTTTACTATTTATACAAATATATCAAAATCATGAATAAAACACTCGTTGCAATCTTTTGTTGATGCCTTCCTTTTGATGAGCTTTGTGATTGAAAATTTATGAGAAACCAGCAAGATGATTATTACGCCGATGTTTTTATTTTTCATTATCGAATATTATGAAATCAGTTTTTGGTCTAACAGCACTGAACATTGTTATGGAAAAGAACTGGCTCCAGACCCTTAGCCTATACTACTTGTTTAAAAACAAGGGCTGCATAAACGTTAGTTTGTATATTGCTGATTTCTATTAGGTATGTCGAGGGAATGTCACTATTTTTCACTCAGTTGTGCTCAGGTTTAGCTCTTGACTCTGTTAATTAGTTGTTTTGCACACAGAGTTAAATTCTAGACAGGCCGTTTGGATGTACGTGCGCTCAAAAAAATAAAAAGAGTGAGCTCACTCTTTTACAGTGTAAGTGGCACGCTATAGGTATAATTTCTTTCGGCTGCTACTTTAACTAGATCCATTGTGTAACTTACTATCAGTTTAAAATAACAATGTGCATGACCTTGAAGGGCCGTTGGATAACTTCACTCGGTTGACAAAGGAATGTAGACTCTATGCAAAGAAAACAATCATTTGAATGACTCGAGTGAAGTTCGTGTGATTAAGTGACGTTACATTTGCGAGCGAGGTCATGCACATTGTTATTTTAAACTGATAGTATGATTCTTACTCTTAGACATTATACAAGGTGTAACAAAACACTCTATTAGTATTTAAGCACCCTAGTTGATAGTACTGCATTTTGTATGGGACAGCAGATTTTTTGTTTTTTCGATGTTTGTTCCATAGTGAAAGTTGGTCAGTTTGATGATCTAAGCTACCCCTTTAAATATTAATAGTGTTTTGTTACATCCTGTGAAGCGTAGGGCATAATACCTATCATGAAAATTTTACATTTATCCATCCATCACAGCCTTTGATCAGTCTGTCTTCGGACACAGGCCTCCTCCATATTCCTCCATGACGTTCTGTCCCTCGCCCTCTGCATCCAGTTGAAACCTTATAATACTAACTCTTCAGTTTTACACTTAGACAATTTAATAGGGACTCGCCTTGCGGTAGCATTTCCCCTCTGCCACAGTATTAGATCAATTAATCTTGCGCATTTACACCCAATTTTATACCTTATCATCACTAAGCGAGACAGCCTATAATAGCGAAACAATAATTTTGAACTTAGAACGTTTGGAGTTCACACGAGACTATTTTCATGATTTTTAACATTCAAAATTAGAATCTAAACTTATGGGGAATAAAATCCAATGTTGCGGATTTCATGTTACCTCGCCTCCGCAAAAAGTGGCATAAATGTTTCTTAGTAGTATGACATGCGTAACTCGTCTGTATTAAATTGTCTAAGGTTTTACATTATGATTAAGTATAAAGTCACAGTCAGATCCTGTGTATATTCGATCTTAAAAGAAACCGTAGGTACATCTCAGCATGTTTTATACAAACAAAGTTCAAAAGTAAATCAAAATTAGACCCCTTCGTTAGTGTAATGTAATGTAGTTAATAGGTTAACTATAACAATCAAGTAATTAGTAAGATTGTAACAGCTTCGGAACGGCCTGAAATAGCTTTGTGCTAACTACTGCGTTGTACTTTCTTGTTCCATCTGAAGTTATTTATGTCTGTTGACTCTATTATCCTATTCTTGTCGAGGATGATAATAAATGAATGTAAGACCTGAAAATTTGTTTTGGATCAATGAATCAAGTATATACCCGAAATACCAATAGACTTATCACGTCACACAATAATGTCACCAGGTATGCTCAGCTGTCATACATTGCCGCTCACACTCTAATCCTTTCAAATGTATTTGGTCACAAAGCAGTAATGTAAAACAACTAGGCATAACTTAATGGTCCCGTTAATAGCGCACTGATGCGAAGTCCTCCTTGTATAGAATGTCTTTGCGAAATACAGAAAAAATTTCGTTATAATCCCCGCAAGTTGATATTGCGATGGAACCTAGTCACAATAACAGCTGCGTGACGTCATTGCGAACGGTACTGACGGTGCACGTCAGAAGTGCGATTTTTGAAAATCATACGAGCGACTTGGCAGTAGAAAGATGCATAATCTCCATAGTAATTTTGACATTTTCTACTGCCAAGTCGCTCGTATGATTTTCAAAAATCGCACTCACAGATCGCCGATCGCAGATGGCCGCCAGTCGCAATATCAACTTGCGGGGACTATACGAAATATTCGCCGTGGTGGTCCAGTGGCGAGTAACCTTGCCTGCCGTCACAGAATAGGTAGTCATAGTATATAGTTCTACATACAGAACGGCCACTCTCCGCCCCCCTCTGACTTCAGATACCCCACCCCCCCTCACAATCTCCGTGGTAACTTGAGGGAAGCCAAGCAAGGGAATGCAGTCAGGCGCGCGCACCCGTTGGATTTGACTACATAAAATATATTTTATTTTTTTCCTCACAGTAAAAATAAACGTTGGAAAATAACGCTAAATTCACATTTTCTGTGATTCATTAGCTTAAAAACAATTTTTAATAACAGAATGAACTATAAAAAGTAACGAAATGTAGTTCATACGATGCGTGTTAAGTCAACCCTACACACATGTCATGCACAATTTTCGCAAAGTGCGCATGTGCGAACGTCATCATGTCAAATCTAAAACGTTGTTTGAAGTGCCGGACCTGTGCTGCCGTGCAGGACGCGATGGTTTGATCCCCGACTCGTACCAATGAGTTTTTCGGAATTTATGTACTATTTGTAACACCACTGGCTTTTCGGTGAAGGAAAACATCGTGAGGAAACCTGCATGTTTAAATTTCGAGGCATGCATTGTACCTACTGTCCATACAAGTGGCGACGGGCTCATTCCCTGTCACACTGGACGGAGTTTCGGTACTACTAGTGAAACGTGGATGTTCTGAAGTTTCAGAATACCTCTGACTACCCCCTCGGGGAATATAGTCGTGAGCATTAAGCATTTCATTACGAAATATAGTTCTTCGATTCTTCTTCTACGAGTTCCTCTACAATAGTTCTTCGATAAGAGGACATATTATTCTTTTACTTTCTAGAAACTACAAATTAAATCTCGTTACGCTGTTTCGTGTTATTGATAACCTAGAAAGGGTATAATAGTACCTAATGGGTTTATATAGAAAAGAAGGTTTTCAGCTTTTCCATTATTTATTAACACATTAAGGTAATAATATTTGTAGAAATGTACATATTCTTAGAAAACAACGAACAAACTAAAAACTGTACTGTCTCATTCAAAAAGAGCACTAAAAAGAATACTTACACCGTTAAGCCCACTAAAGATTACCAGCAAGATAGTGGATCATGTAGAGTGGCCAATGAAATTTGTGCAATTTATATGTGCTGTGCTTTACTCAGCTGCTATGTGTATACGCTTTCTCTACTATTTCGTTTTATCTGATTACGGCAAAGAGTGGTAATTATGTATTAAAAGTGATAATTATGTACTTACCTTCAGTGTTTACAAACTAAAAATAAAAATAAAAGTACTTAAGTAATAAATTTAAAAAAGTCCATACTAAACTGCAATGCCTACTCGACTCAAATGTACTATGCAACCTTTATGCAACAGCTGATTTTTATTTTGCTCCGATCGGTTTGCTCCCATAGTAAAAGTTGTTAAGTTTGATGGGTAGACTCTTAGTTTAAAAGGATGCTAATGATATCAATTTTAACCTGTATAAACAAACATTTTTAATGATCACTCCGGAAAGCATTACGGTCGTAAGCTTATATTTTGTATGCAGAAATAGTACATTACTGCAGCGGTCAGCAACAGAGGCATTGATGCACATACGTAAGTCCATCAATGCCTAGTTGTGGCCAAGGCTTGTATAGTACTTTTCTCAAATAATGCGCGGAAATTAAAACAGTAAATTTTCTCAAATAATTCGCGGAAATTAAAACACTTTTCAAAATCAATGACGAACAACGAACAACAATTTGTTTTTTTTTTCAATAAACAGCTTTCTATTTGCAAGCCTGTTCGAAATTTAAATAAAACCTTTGATGAGTTACCTCCTTGGTCGCCATGTTTCGGAGAAAAAGATCGTTCCATTTTTAAATTACACGACAGATATGAGTTTACTATGTAATTTACTTGGCCGCTAAACACGACAGATATGGATTTTCATACAAACATTGCCAGTACAGCAATTTCGATTTATCGCGAAGAAGGTTGTCAAAATAATGCTCACATTTCCAAGCATGTTTGAGAAAATATCATCCCATGCTGATGAAAGCTAGCTGGCAAGCTTAGAATCTACGAAGATTGATAAAGTTCACCCATCGAGCTTGCTTTAACCATAGGTATAACAGATGAAGATGATATTTATGTGACGAAGATGATGATTAAACACAATACCTAAATATATATATATATATATAATAACTGCCTCCGTAGTCTAATGGTTAAGAGCATTGGCTCTCGATACGGAGGTCGTGGGTTCGATTCCCACGGGGGACACCTAGTGATATGTCACTTTGTGCGTTTTTCCCCAGTTGGTTAGGACATTGCAGGCTGAATCACCTGATTGTCTGAAAAGAAAAATGATTCCGTGCTTCGGATGGCACGTTAAGCCGTTGGTCCCGGCTACTATCTCTGATGGTAGTAGTCGTTACATAAAAACCACGTCAGAGGCCGAAAGGCGGTCTGAAAAAACTCTGACACCAGGGCTCTGCCCACACGATAAGAAGAAGAATACCTAAATACATACATACATAGGCTGATAAACACATTACCCTTCCTTTACCTCACGCAGTCGGGTAGTTAAAATAAGAGCCTGCTACCTGCTAGTTGTTCAATCATAAGTTTCATCAGAAGCTTGTTAGGTATTGTGTTCAATCATAATCTTACTGCCAGTTGCACATACGTTCATTAAAGTTAATCCTCCATTAAATCTCTTTCTGCCACTTTTTGTCTTGTCAACGTAGTGAAAGCGAGTAAGATATTTAATGGAGGATTAACTTTAATGAACGTACGTGCAACTGACCGTTAGTCACATAAATATCCCGTTAAAAGTTTGTTGAATTAACATGTTTATTTACTACAACTTTGTAATTAAGTATAGAATATAGAATTAAACATTTTAACGGGTTCTTACCGCGTATTGGTATTTGTGAGTTCCCGTTCAATATCGGGAACTCACAAATACCAAAACACGGTAAGAGATTAAATAATAACCGCGTAACTCTCAAAAACTGTATTTTTGTAATTATAGTTAAATACCCTGACCCTGCCTATCCATTGTAAAATTATTCATCACTAGAGTTTACCTGCGACTTTGTCCGCACAAATTATATACCAGATTTTAAGTCAGATCATAAGCTATCAAATAAAAAAAGTTTTATCAAAATCGGTTCAGTAGTTTTTGCGTGATGCTCGATCAAACAAACAAACACACAAACAAACAAACAGACACAAAAAATACAAAAATTGGTGATTTGGAATCAGGGACACCTAATAACCATATCGTAACTTTGTTTTTGTAAATATCTTCAATGTACAGACACACTTGTGTTACAGTTTTATAATAGTTTAGATTAGATTTACAAAATAGTACCTACTTACGTACCTTATTACGTGTGCCTTTTATTTAGTCTACTTACCTACACTTTGTCTAGACTTAAAGAATACATAGCTCAGGGTTAATTTTTGTGGAGGTAAAGATACCCTCTGTGTACGTGCCCGTGGCTGTCCTGGCTTTATCTTGTTTACGGGACACGGCGGCTACATGTCTACAGAGTTGCAATAAGAAGCCTTACATGGAGAAATTGCCGCATTTAACTCATGAGGTAAATTAAGAGAACACAAAGAACGGAGACTTAAAGTTTTTTCGTGGTATTTCTTTTTTGACTTTCATCATTAGCAATAAGTAAAGTAGTAGAGTTACTTTTTCGCATAAAAAGTTTTTGTCTAGACTCTAGAATCTAGATGTAGATCAATATAACAAGAACTAGCTTAGTAGAATAGTCTCAATATAATCAATCACTGTCTTATGATTCTGTGAAATAATACATTCAGACTAATTTTTCGTTAACTCTAAATTACGAGCTTATACCGTCATCGTGCTTACTTTGTGAATATATATTTACTTTGCCATTATTGCCACAGCAACTGAATTAAGTCATCGAACACGGATATAAACTAAAACTGTCTAGGCTTAGGTAACTTGAAACTAATTAACTTTGCATAATCTTTATTATTTCTATTACAAATAAAAATCTATTGCTGCATGTAGGCACAGAATAGGTAATAGTATTGTAGGTATAAAAGATCATCACTGGAGAACGACTCCACCGATTTGACAGATTTATTTTTTGTTGTGTTCGTATTTGTCAGGACGAAATTCAAAACGCGTGCAAAGCTGGGGCGGGTCGCTATTAACAAATAATAAATAACGCTCACAGGCACATAACATTGTAATGATCAAAACTACTAGGTTTTATTATGTAAACCAACCAACAGAATGGTTTGGCAGTCTCGCGTTGTAACCATTACACCAATCAACGGCTGAAGCATAATGCGAGCGATAAGGCTATATCGCGCCTTTTATCACGTTCATTCCGCGCTAATAGAAAGAGAGCTAGGTGCGATAGAGTTATAACAAGCATGAATGCTACGGCCACTGGTCGTCAATTTACTCTAATCTAAGCTATAGCCAAGCCATAGCAAAGTTTTTTTCGGGAAAGGGATTAGGTACCTACGGTTGTAAGTTTATTTATGTATGTACAGTCAGCAGCAATAAGTTGTAAACACTTTTGTTCTACGTCGTAGTACTAAAGTGTATACTTATTGCTGCTGACTGTACTTATCTTCGAGATGGATTTTCACCCAAATTTTTTTGGTAAGTTAAAGTGCTTAATAAACGGCAACATCGGTTCAGAAAACTTTAGCACACGTGATAAGGGTCGCTTTGAGACACCATCACGATGGATTCGTGCCCTTCAACCTACGACTTATCTTCAAGTAAAAATACTAGCTTTTACCCACGGATTTGCACGCGTGGATATATAAAACATGCCTGTGTTATTCTCAGTCCTTACAATTATCTCTTTGCAGAAAATCATGTCGTTTCTCTTGTTCTATTGCGACGTGAAGAAAGGTAAAATTTTATACACATTGGCATTTATAATATTAGCAGAATTATTTTCTAATTAGAAGTTAACAATTTGGTATAATTTTAATTGATCAGTCAGTTATTGAGGAGTCGCGTGGATTAGGAGATTCACGGGATACGTGTGTATTCTTGCGCGCTTTGGCTGACCAAGTGGCGCTGTCATGTATCCTCAAATGTGTTTTTGTTCATAAAACAATTATTCCAAGAGATAAGTGTACTTTTTGCAACCATCAGCAGCAAGGCTGATTCAGTGTTTATGGGGTGTAGAGCTTTTCTGTGATGGGGATAGACCAGGTCTGCCTGCATAACTCCAGTCGGTTTAAGAGTTACTGATGATTAAAGGTCTGTAAAAAATTAACGATCAGCTGCAAGGCTGATCGTATGTTATTGTTGTAGTATCCACTGTAGCTATGTGAACAGTACAAAAACTGACATGGTTCATCAGTCGGTTTAGGAGATACAGCCGTTCAAAGGTCAGAACTCTGACTGGCTGTATCACCTTAACCGACTGAGAGAACTTGACAGTTTTTATACTGTTCACATAGCTACAGTGCATGCTGCAACAATATCATACGATCAGCCGTGCAGCTGATCGTTAATTCTTTACAGACCTTTAATCATCAGTAACTCCTAAACCGACTGGAGTTATGCAGGCAGACCTGGTCCATCCCCATCACAGAGATGCTCTACACCCCATAAACACTGAATCAGCCTTGCTGCTGATGGTTGCAAAAAGTACACTTATCTCCTATACTAAATCCTTGAGATTACGGTAGGCAGAATCGCAGTGCTAAGAATAAGCAAACGGTCATTAATAAAAGAAAAAAGTGTTTGTATCAACATTCGTGTAACCCGCAAACGTTGCAAAATCATTTTAACCTGTACCGGTCCTTGTTTGGCCATTAATGCGTTAGCGGTCACATTACGCTAATGTTTATTTCCAACATGAAGCTTATCTAGGCTTCTCAAACGGCACTAAAATTGTTGGTTGCAAGGTAGTTAACCCTTGCGGAGGGCGAGTGGCTGCGAGCGGGGCGCGGGTCGCGGCAATGTTGCCAGCTCAGCAAGTTTACAGCTAGATCTAGCAATTTTTCGATGTCTGGCAGCTACTTTGTAAAACTTGTAGCCTTTGATTAAATTTTAATCTTGTACCTAGCTATAACTTTTTTAGCAACTATCGGGATTGAGACTTTTTTGAAGGCAGAGGAGTAAAAATTAGAAAAAAATGGCTTTTAATAAGGGTACTGTAAGAATTACTTAATGTTACTTCTTTTTTTCTTCAAGTCGAATATTTCACTCCCGTTCTTACTTATAGCGGCGTTTTGTTCGATCGTTTGTGTTTAGAAAGTAAGTTACAAAGTAGTTTACAAAGTTTAAGATCCCATTAAAGATTTAATTTTTAATTAGAATAGAAACAGCACAACAAGTCATTAACAAATAATATTTGAAGAAAGTAAAACACCGAATAGTGTTGTTTTAATAGTTTTTCACAAAAAAAAAAGATCGAACATGTTGTTTAGCTATAGCTATAGTTCTAGCAATACAGTTTTTGACATACAGTTTTTTTGTTTTTGGTTTTGTTTTGTTTTACTTCTAGCAACTGGAAGGAAAATTTGGCAATCTGGCAACTTTTCGTAGAATACTTAGCTACAGAGCGAGTTTTTGGCGGTCATTCGATAGCTACGGTTGGAGTCCACATATTTTATCGAATTTTTATTGTTTATAGTGAGTTTTGGTTCGTAAAATTGGTGTTCTTTTGCGTAACAAAGTGTCGTGCAAGTGAACAATATACAGTTCAGTGAAATATGATGGTGTACGCGGGTAGTAAACAGGAAACGTGTTCGTCATTTTTAGCGCGGCAAAGCGGTCGGTTCACCTCTTTCCTGTGGACTTCTACGTTTCCTGCTACTTTCGATTGTCTCCAAAAACTCCAAAGAAGCGTCGAAACGTCGAACACCAATGTTTCGATGCTTAAAATTCATCTTCATCTATCATCATTCATCATTAAGAATATGAAGAAATTAACTTAAGATATGGCTTTAAAGGACATAGTATCCAGAGCCATTAAACACATTATTAAAAAAAAATTAGCTACAGAGCTGTGGCATCAGCTAGCAACACTGGGTCGCGGTCGCCTAAGCCCCGCAATAGATAAAACAGTGATAGAACATGCACCGCGCCACCGCTATGAATAATTCATTAGTTTCAGTTGCCACTTTTGTTGGTATCGGTAGATTTTCAGCGCTTCCCACCGTCAAAAATGTGCGTTGAGGGGCTGGTTATTGTTAGCCTTTTCTCTTCACAACCTCATTCATTTTAAATGTGTCGTCGAGTGATATTTATGGACTATTTACGGAATATTAAATGAAATGTTTTGTAATGTCTGCTCTAATACCCACTTTGATAACCCTCTTTGTTGAATCGCTCTAAAATTAAAGAATAGATAAGTTTAAAAGATTTTCTGCATTTTATTGGAAGGCTTGAAGCCATTTTTTTAATTTTTTTTTTTTACATTGGAAATATAAAGCAATAGCTTTAGATATAGGTATAAGCCGTTAACATGACGTTATAGTAAGCGAATACCTCCAGAGGACGTTTCCAGCCACCCCTGCCGATCCCGTTATAATTTACGATCATCCCGAAAAAATCCCTGGATTATTTTTATTTGATAACAATAAAGGTGCCGTAGGGGGCAACCTTTATTATCACTCAGAGCAGGACGATTCTTTTATAACTTTACACATGTTTTGTGTTTTCATTAAAATTGTGATTTGCTATTCTAAGATAGAATTTTAAATCTACTTGCACAGAGCAAAGACTGAAACTGTTTACCTATTTCGGTTAGTACTCTGCGTGCACTCTTTATTATATTTTGCTATCTTTAATATAGTTTCAAACATTACTATCAATAAAGGTCTTGAAACAAGCTTTCAGTTGCCTCTACAAAACTACATTAAGAGCTGTTCTAACCTGTCTTAAAATGGCGCTATTGTTAGGGCTTCCTCATTTATCACGATAACATTAATAAATTATTCCTGTGATGTACTCAAAGCACGTCCAGGTTGATCGAGGCGGTCGCCGCGCCCGCCGGCCGGCAGGTTGGGGATGAGACGCGGCCGAAAGTGATCCGTTATAATTTGGAGGGTGGACACCGGACAGTGACGGCTGGTACGCACAGATTAGCCCCTTCGATAAACAATAGCATTAGTATGCTAGGCCGCGCTGACCGCCGCCGATCAGCCCGCTCGTGCTCGGATTAATTTGCCTCTTGGAAATTATGATGAGGTTCAAGTCGCGGAACCGTAACTGTGATAGTGTTTTGTTTCTATTACTTGTCGATTTTTGTTCTAAACAACAACCAAACAAAGACTTCCTGTGTTCTAATAATATAGTGCAAGGAATAATAATAGTACTAGATCTTCGTATCTTATATTATACTAGCGACCCGCCCCGGCTTCGCACGGGTGCAATGCTGATATAAACCTTCCTTGAATCGCTCCATCTATTAAAAACCGCATCAAATTCCGTTGCGTAGTTTTAAAGATGCAGACATAGGGACAGAGAGACAGCGGGCAGCGACTTTGTTTTATACTATGTAGTGAAGATAAGCCAGCAACACTTCGACCCAGTGGGATCTTTTGTGTTAGACCCAATACTTTTTTGCTTTCTTCACCCTTCAAATACATGAAGTGCGATTTTTTAAAATCATACGAGCGACTTGGCAGTAGAAAGATGCACAATCTCCATAGTAATTTTGACATTTTCTACTGCCAAGTCGCTCGTATGATTTTCAAAAATCGCACTTTTCGTCAATGAAGGCGGCAGAAACGGATGATCTTCCGGTTTTGGATATCCATCTCCTATATCTCCCATACTATATCTTGGCCAGGCTTTTGGTTTTTCGGTGAAGGACATCATCTTGAGGAAAACTACATAGGTACTTACTTCGGTTTTAAATCACTGTTAAGTATATAAATAATAAATAGTAGACACACACTTGGCATTCCTTTAGGAACTACGCAAACTAAGTAAGCACAGACCAGTACTGGTTTATGGGAACTAGTAATCAGTGCTACTATAGTCATACCTAACATGTGGATTTTATGAATATGGTAAATAATAATCATCAGCTTATAAACATCCCACTGCAGGGCACAGGCCTACCCTCAGGCGGGGTGTATGGGCATTGGTCCATCACGCGTGCCCAATGCAGATTGGTAGACTTCAAAATACGTATGCAGGTTTTCAGCGTATGCAGGTTTTCTCTCGACGTTTTCCTTCACCGTTTGAAAGTAGTCGGTATTACATCATGTCGTCAGGGAGGATTCGAACCCGGACCTTTATTATTGAGGAGCTATGTTCATACCTCTCTGCAACGCGCCACCGACCGACGCTCCGATGGTAATTATTTTTTAGTATTTAGCATAATGCTTATGCTTATATATCGTAATCCATCAATATAATTAAAATAAGAAATTATTAGTTATTTGTATTTACCCTGGTTAAATGCTATTGCATATTGGATAGAGTACATATTTATTCAGACTTTAATTAAACTGTTTTAATTCATTTGTACTGGTATTCAAATATAAAATAATTATTTACTTTTGCATCATGTACGTACATGATAATTATGCGAAATATTTTTAATTAAGGCAGAAGATTATTAATTATTTATTAAAATCACGGTTTAACAAAGCTTGCGATAAAATTGTCCGTTATTTAATTAAAATACTTATCTTCATCTCAATGCATTAAGTAAGAACAATCATAATATTATATGGGCAGGTAGGTATCCTTAGATCAAAGTAGGTATCACCTAAAATTTGTTAGCTCCAATTCAATTAATTTCCCTTAATTGTCATCCAGCCACCAATCATGACGAGGGTTCCGTACAAAATGTACGCGTTTTGTCACGTTACAGGCTGGGAATCCAAACAATAAATTGATGATGTTGTGACGTTTATACATTGAAAAAAAACATACATACATAAAATCACTGCCTTTTGGACGGTCAGAAAATTTGCTACAAGAACTGTTACAAATTCTAACAACCACCTTTTATTGAACGTGCGTGTCCGAAATTGTATTCTGGGCTACATAGCTCACTAATGGTATAATTTAAATACCTACTAAAGAGTCTTTTTTGAGACATTTTTGTTTTTTGTCATTCAGTGGCGCACTCTAAGCCCTCATCACAATATTAAAGATTTCTTAATAAAGAGAGCCTAGATACATTACAAAAGCCATAAAGCAATTTTTTTTGTACAATACCCAATATATGGCCTGTTTACATATTATACAGGGTCCTTATATGCTGACACTTTTTTAAGGAGATGATCAGACCATCAAACTGAGCAACTTTCTCTATGGGACCAACATCGAAATCGCGAAAAAATATCAACTGTTCCATACAAAACTGCAAACCTACTCGTGGCAAATGTACGGGACAGCAGATTTTTCGCTATTTCGATGTTGGTCCCTTAGAGAAAGTTGTTCAGTTCGATGGTCTGATCATCCCCTTGAAAAAGTGTTAGCATATTAAGAAGGACCCTGTATTTCGATATTCTAACAGTGGAATGTTTAGAACCTCTAAAAGTATCCTATAAAAATGTCTATAAGGCTTTTGTAGTTTATTGGAGTAGCACTTCTTACCCGACTGCGCCAGAAGGAGGATTATTTAATTTAGGCTTTATTTATTTAGAAATCTTTAATATTGTATTGAGGGCGCCAATGAACGGTAAAAGGAGCCTAAAGGGAAATCAACTATTATATCCTAATTCAGAATATTTCGCATCCATTTTTGTAGATATCAATAAACATTAATTGTATTAGTGTGGCCGCTATATCCGTTCCCCCGGAAGTGCACGCCTACATCGCTAAGTAATGAAGCTACTGTTACAAACACCACTTATGATAAAAGGCAATAAATTTCGTCTTACTCTGCAATTTGTTTCAAACTTTAAATCAAGGGGAACAAAGTTGTATTTACTAGAGTAAAACTTCTTTAAATATATTATTTGGGAATTTTTAAATTAAAACTTTTCAGTAATGCAGTCAAATTCAGATCTAATAATATTTAGTAATATATATATATGTATATATAATTCTATTATGGCCTTATCTTTATAAATGTTGAGTTTTCTTTGAAGATGGCTGTCTCTTTTAATTTTTTAGACTAAAACAAATAAACTTTTTTTTTAAATTATTATTTTGTGTTTATTTTATTTTCACAATATTCGGGATGCTTACAGCCTTTTTTACACTACAACGTGTTAATGAATTAACGCAAAACTAGAAAGTAGTTTGTTTAGAATCGAGTGCAGAATCGAATTATCATGGTTTCAACATAGGTCATTATTTTCATAATATTAAATAATTTGCAAAATTTAAAAATTTCTGAATCCGATGTCAACCCACCGCACGGGCATACTCACCCTACTTACTACCAAAACAAGATTATAAAAATGTATCCATGAGTACGTTATAGCGCTTTCTTTCAGTGCTGAAAAATAACAAATCATTTTTGCCTCAAAACTTAAAATGCGAATAACTTTAAATTTTAACCATCAAAATAATGAAATTATTGTTTCAATCTAATTATTTTGTTATAAATCAGTTGGGGTGTATGAGGTTTTGCGCTAATTTATTAACACGTTGTATAATGCATTTAGAATTACAAGAAGGCGTAGCGAGATGTGGTGTATGTTATGGCTATGTAGTTACAATGTTTTTGAAAATGTTTAAGAGAAGATCTAATCAATTTAATAATTTTTCATTAATAACATAAGAAGCGAAGCTTCTCCGAAGCTTTCTCTGAGCTCAGCATAGAATTTAGCTTCAGCATAACAATGAAACTGAAAGCCTTATAAATCAATAAGCTAATTTAGTATGAGATTTGGAAGTCCGTAGCGTTGCGTACCGTAATGTGTTCTTTACATCAAAAACACATTTAAAAGAAGTTAGATTGGCTTACCGGAGTTGGCGTGCGGCCATACATAGTTGGAGCCTTTTCGGCGCCCCCAAAGCCACTCCTAATCTTCAAAGATTCGCCGCAGATTGTTTGTGAGCATTCCGGACGATCAAAATATGATGGATACAAACTTTCTCCACATAAATTACTTCGACAAGTTAGACAACCGAAAAATCCGAGGGTGAATTTTGATCTCTGCAAAGTTTTTGTTATATTAATGAGGACCGTTGTCTTTGGATATTTTTAAAGGAGAGGGACACTGAAAGAAACGAATTCAAAACAAGCTTTATTTAATTTAAAACCTACTCGATCTGTGTTATTACGTGAATTTACGCAAGTAGGTGTTTTACAATCGTTTGCTTCTCGTATAATGTACGCACAACAATCAATACACTCTGTAATAAAAAGTCACTCCATTGCTTTAGCTTACAGGATATATTTACAACATGTCTATCTATGTGGCATTTACCTTATATTTAGCAATTTGGCAACATGTTTAACGGTAACATTTACATACAATACTATGTATAAACTTTTAATTGACAGAAGAAATTTGGATTTAGTGTTATCTATTATTGTATAAATTATGTAAAAGTAAAATACCTTCTTGGTGACGTTTTTTTACGCCATCAAATAAGCTGTGTAGTAATTTGGAAAAGCCATATTAATCATTCTGTACTCGACTGTCTTTTCAAAATATTGAAATATGTTCACGTAATGTATGACTTATCACAGCAAACATGAGGTTTACACAAGCACATAAAATCATTTCCAAATATCATTTTCTAAAGATTATTTTTTTATTTTTCATTCAGTCTTATTCTATATTTAAAATAATAAGTATGATAATAGTGCACTTTATATTATGTTAATACGTGTGCAGTGATTTGCTATTAAATTCATAGTATGGTAGATTTTGCCGTAACATAAGCATAACAGTTTATTAATTTGAATACATTAATAAAAACGTACGGCAATAATCTAACATGCCGTAAACTTTTATACTTACGCCAAGGAACTGTTGTACATTATAATAATACTTAATTATATTATATAATATAAATAACAACAACATTTAAACATATAAAATATTGTTTGGTTTATGAAACAATAAGATCTATTAATCTAGAGTTTCATTAACAAAATGTGTTTAGAAGTAAATTTTTTTTTCCTTTAGCAGTTTTATCTAAAGGGTCTTTCAGCAAGGACGGGTCGATGTTGAAACTAGATAAAACTAGCTGTATGTGAGATATTAAAGAAATTATTTTTTTATTTGAAAGGCCCATTTATGCAAATTTTTATGAAATATGACATCGTTTAAATGTCCACCGCTTTGAACGGTGGCACGGATCCGAGAGGTCCAATTTTCAATTACTCTACTGCATTAGATCCGGCTGAATCTGATTTTGCATTTTTGGATGAATGGTTTTGTTAATAAGCAAAATTGTCGTATATGGGACGACCACAACCCACATGATTTCACCATGTGGTAATGCATCCACAAAAAGTTACTGTTTGGTGTGGATTTTGGTCCGGCGGCGTCATTGGTCCGTACTTCTACGAAATTGAACCTCTCGGATCCGTGCCACCGTTCAAAGCCGCGGTGGACATTTAAACGATATCATATTTCATAAAAATTTGGCATAAATAGGCCTTTCAAATAAAAAAATAATTTCTTTAATATCTCACATACTACAGCTTGTTTTATTTAATTTAAAAATCGACCCATCCTTGCTGAAAGACCCAAGATACATTGCTGAAGGTATCAAAAAACACATTTCATTAATAAAAACATCCCCCTTTGTATAATAATATGACAGTACAGTGTCAACTATTAATATATATTTTAATCTAATTTACCTGTTTTCGAGGACAATTATAATTTTTGTCTTATATATTTTACATTAAGTGTACAGATTAGTATTAGACTAAGCGAAACAGAGACAAAAGAACAGTGCAGAACTATACATAATTATATGCCATTTTCAAAACACATAAGCCCGTCTAAAGAATGAAATGAAATGATCCTTTTTTTTTAAATCTTATCTAGTTGTAACATAATTGGGGCTCGAGCTTGACCTATAATCAGCTATAATTTAAGTTATACAAGTAAGTGTACTTATAAAATGGACAGTGCATTTGGATGAATTACTTTGTTAGGTATCTTAAACATAAAATGGCAAAATTAACAAAACCAAAACCCATAAATTGCTTCTCCTCCAATCTGCATCGTCTGCAAACAAAGGTTTAAGGGTTAAGAATTAAGTAACAATATTTGTGTGCATTGTTTCTTTACTTGATGAACAGGTTAGACCTCCGAGCGCGTAATTTCTCTGTGATCTAGACATGGATATCTTATCGTTCGTTCGCTCGGCAGCAAGTCTTATCCACTTTCTCAAATTTAGAGTTTGAGCTGCACATTTTTGCGTTGTTGATATATGAATGATTATTGGTACATACCTATAGACACAGAATATTTAATAGTTACTACCGTAACTATAGATAGGTAATATAAGTATGTGATTTAATTAAAACTTAGAACTTTATGAATTCTAATTATGTTCTACCTAATTTGCTATAGAAAGCTTTGATGTAATATTAATTAATTAACTATTTTTACCTTTAACTTGTGCGACCCAGTTAAGATGTGACTTCCCACCTCCCTCGTCAGTCTTCTGCTTTCCTTTGTCGATCTCGTTCAAATTCGATTGGTATTTCGTCCCTGATTGATAAAATCAAATGAATAAGTCACTCCATAAATTGTAAGAAAAATAAATGAAGACGGAAACGAGAAAATAAAGATTCATAGCAGACATAATGGGACTCATTGGGCAAAGGATTCAATATGGCAAGGGACGGTCCGGGGGTGGCGGCCGGCGCCGGCGGCCGGCGGCGAGCGGTTATTGAAAAGTTGCGCAATATTGTCGAGTGGCTGGCCCAGCCGTAAATTCGTAATGGGCGCAAAAAATAAAACAGCGGCGACGGCTGATGTCGACTCTACGCCACCGCCCGCAAAAACAACCCATCTGCGAAAGTTACATCCGCGTCGCCATGACTAAATGGATTTTTCAAGTTTATGAGACCATGTTCAAATTAAATGCTCTAGAACCAGCCAGGAAAAGTAATATGGCTGGGCTGTATTGCTGTATTGTTAGCCTGTATTGTACAGTGCAGGTATTTCGACTCAGTGCTTTTATAGCACCAAGTAAAGCTTATCTCTACATAATAAAAGTTATAGCTCACATGTTTTAACCAAACACAAATTTTAATCAAAATATAATATAAATAGGAAATTAACTAAACACAATGGAGAAAATGGGGCGAAGTGCACACTTGGCACTAATAGGTTGTCTTGCAAGATGTTGTCGTGTCCAGTGGCCCGGCGCGGCGCGGCGGCGGCCGGCAACATGTCCGGGAAAATGCCCAACTTGCCAATATTGCGGAGTAATGACGCGCACCAAACAACTTATGTGTTCCCTTCAGTGCTAATAATTGCTACTACTTGTATTATTTTGTTGTTGGACAAACCTAGATATTGTTTTAGAACTCTATAATAAATCTTTAAGCAGCCTAAACAATATGCTTTACTCTATTTTAAATCGATGCAAACAAACTATATTAATAAACATAATGTTTATTCCTGTTGGGTATCTGACTCAGAATCTAACTATAATAGTTTTATTGCCTTATAATGACTTTGAATGCAACACATTTAACTCCACTTCATAATCGTAAACGTTTGTTTATAAACGATTTGTTTATATTTTACGACAGCCATAACATTCGAAGCCAGTTAACAAACTACCGACTGGCGACAAGCAGAACCTCGTAACGTTTACGATCTATAAACAAATATAACGACCACTAATAATAACTGAAACAGCAACAAACAATGAAAACAAGCCGAACGATCTCGTGGGTATACAACCCATAAAGGTAACATTATCTCTTAATAAACGAAATCGTCGACGTAAAAACGGTTGTTTCAATGCATTTTATAGGCATCGATGCCGGGCATTAATGAACCCACTCGACCAAGCGATTTGTTTTATTTTATTGAATCACTTGGTTCCGAATGTGTGTGCACAATCGATCACGCCCTGCTCTACACTCTTTTGTACGTACAATTGATAGCTTTACTGTATTGACATAAGGTGTATGCATGTGAGTGCATTGCCGACCCCACGAACGGTATTCTACATAAAGAAGCACGGACATTTATGGCACTGAATAACTATTGCAAGAACATTACTTTACATTTTATTGATCTCGATCCAACGAGATTGATCTTTAAAATAAAATTTTGAGGCATTTTGAGACAAAGAGCAGGCTAATTACAAAATATAATATATTTTTAATATCGATGTACCTACTTTGATTTGTCTTATATAAACCAGCGTACCTTTGTCAGTGACTGGAGTGTCACGACGAGGAGGTCGTGACGGCGGTGGGACGGTCAACGCATAAGGATCGGGGGTCGTAGTTGGTGGAGACGACGCTGTGAACAAACAACTATGTAGACCCGCTTTTTTGAAACAACAACCTAAATCAAAAACATAACTATAATACTCACTATACAAACGTATCGTGCCATCCGACTCTCCCCTGGGGTTTTTCGCCACACATTTATAAGTGCCATAATCTTCAGAAACAATTCTTCTAATTAACAATCGCATATGTGTCTTATACGCTGGTACTCCGACTGTATTCTCCATGTGGTACTTAGGGCTCTCGTGAATCATGTGACCGTCATCTCTGGTCCAGTAGTTCAGGGACGTCGGATGTGCTTCAGTGAAACACTCTAATGTCACGTTGTAGTAAAGCGGAGCACCGACCAGTTGGTGAGGAATCCACAGCATTGGAGGAACTAAAAAAAGTAACAAATATTAGCTCACGTAAACCAAATAATTTAATAAAGATTCGATGTTGGAAAAACTTACAATCGACGCTAACTTTGACGCGTTTCGAAACCGTTGGTGGTACACCATTACTAGCTATGCACAAATATGCACCCATATCGAGTCGGGAAATGCGTGCCATATCCAATACCTCGCCTTCCCATTCGGGTACTGAAAAAAAAAGAAGTCTGTGAAATAGGGTGCGCGAAAGTAATTATTTTTTCTGATTGCGAAATTGGAAATCTTACCGACGTGTCCTTTGGTAATGGAGATTTTTGAGTTGTCGTCCCTCTTCCACTTGATAGTGGGCTTAGGGGAGCCATTAGCCCGGCACGTCAGCGTGACGTTGGCGCCCTCCCGCACGATAACGTCACTCGAGCTGAGCGAGTCGTCGATCGTCGGCGGCACTTTAAACAAACGACACTCCACTTAATTACGTAATTAATTGCTATTAACTAATTAGCTAGGTACTTTATTAAATAGAAACATGAAGTTTTAATTAGCAGTAAGTAATCAGAAGTTTCGATGCGTAGATGTTGGACGTAAAGCAAAACGAATGTCGCATGAGAATCATTGAATGTTTCCAGTGAAATGATATTGTTTTTAGTCTATCATTTTAGTTAAATACGAGATAGCTTGGCGATGTTGTGAGTTTAAAATCTCAATATCCAAATCCTGTCAGAGTCGGGTCAAAGCGGAATCCGAGAATAATAAATCAATTTAAAAAAATTATGAACTTCTCCGAAAAGGAAAAGTGCGTTACACCTACAAACGAAGGAACTACGCTGCGTGAAAAGATGTATGAATGTGGATGAGGTGAAATAGCGTATTAGAATCATAGCGTGTGGCGGCCTGAATCCTTTGCCATTAAAAAAAGACACATATTCAATGATTTTGTTGCGTCATTTTCAACTTACACATTTGTTTTGCTTTACATACAACATATAGAATGTTAGGGTAAACAGTTGCATTACTTTAAGGGGTTATGGTACCCATGATACTTAACAACTTTCCCCAAGAAACATAAAGAAAATTCGCAAAAAAA
Organism: Agonopterix subpropinquella; assembly: GCA_922987775.1. Lineage (NCBI taxonomy): Eukaryota > Metazoa > Arthropoda > Insecta > Lepidoptera > Depressariidae > Agonopterix > Agonopterix subpropinquella. The sequence goes on along the minus strand of OV277697.1, from coordinate 14,519,714 downwards.
AACGAATTGTCATGCAAACGTTCGTTCAGTTCATTTAGTATGGAAAATATAAAAAAAAATCGCGGTTTCCTTTAGGTTTCTTAGGGAAAGTTTTTCACTATCATGGGTACAATCAACAATCACCTCTTAAAGTAATACAACTGTTTACCCTAACACCCTGTATAAAGACGAGAACCAAACGGTCTTACTACTACTGTCCACTACCGGGTACTATCATACCACCAAAGAATTCGAATTACCTACAACCGTATTTATTTGGAACTACCCCATTGAGTGATTCAATGATACGGTACGGCCATAGTATAAGACAGCAATCCATCTTTATACAATGGTACCAAGCGCGGCTTGTATGTGTACTCGCCATAGTATATGCCAGTACGTATGCCTCGTAGCACGCACACACTGAAAATATCTCCGCGTGCCACGAATGCGCCAGACGGGGGATATACGCGGAGATATTGTCAGAGTGTGCGTGCTACAAGGCGTACGCCGCGTGTGGTACCATTATTGTATGAAGATGGATTACTGTCTTATACTGTGGTACGGCCCACCACATGCTACGATTCTGACAAACGTCTTTCTCCTCATCCAATTAAGATGTTAAAGTTCACCCTCACCGACAACATGTAGATAGCCGAACTGGGTCTTAGCAGTGACTGTGTTGATCTGGCACATGTATCTGCCTCGGTCCTCCTCCCTCACGTCCGATATGTGCAGGAACCAGGTGCGGTGCTTGTCGTGCGTGACGCTCACGCGCGGGTTGCGCGTGATCACGTGGTTGTGCACCGTCAAGATGGCCGACTGCTCGAAGTGCATCCATGCTACCTGCACAATGGATGAATGTGAGAATTAAAAGGGTTTGTTTGCATGATTTTTGTTACGAAACACTGAGGTGACAGACATGTTTTAGCCCTTCACGGTAATTTACATGGTAACTGATATAATAACGTCGTAAACGTTTATAATCTCATGTTAGGTTAGGTTAGAGGCTTAGAGGGATAGGTGTGGTTTATCCCTCTCCCTGAAATCCGAATATTTGTATGGAACAGTGCTTAAAGCTATAATTTTTTCATCGTTTTTCAATGAAAATCCCCCCCTCCCCCCACGCTCTGAAACCAAAATCTGCATACGCTGCGTGAAAGGACGAAAGAACAAGTCTGAGAAAGGCAAATTGAGTGGGTTAACCAATTCGTAGTATCGTGGAGTGGGTTTTTATTTAAGTTAGATTAATATTGGTACACATGGCGCAACGTCTCGTCGAACCCGAACCCTCATGATGAAGAGTCCATACTTCTCCGCAACGCGCCATCGACACCGATTTCGCTCTCGTGATTCGTTCTATTAAATAATTTATTTTACTGTGTAACACGTATTGAATTAGTTTGAAAAATATGTAGAGGTACATAGGTGGAAAGAAACGTCGCCAAAATAATTCGCAATCGCTCTTCCGATTTGACGAGTGACGTAACGGAAATTAAAGAAAACGGCGTCACTCTCGAATACCGTAGCGTATTATTTTTTGTATTAAAAATCTATCAAAGTACCTATACATTATACTGTACCTAAACCATTAGTAAAAATTATTGTTTGGTGACGATATTTTAAAAGTAGATAGATAGACTTATTAAATAATAGCTCAATATACATATACAACGTGTTAATGAATTAACGCAAAACTAGAAAGTAGTTTGTTTAGAATCGAGAGCGGAATCGAAGTATCTGGGTTTCAACATAGGTAATTTTATTCAAAATCTTAAATAGGTAATTTGTTTGTAAAATTTAAAATTTACTGAACACGATGTCAACCCACCCCACAGGCACACTCAGGGTGAGTGGGTTGGTGCAATGGTGTCATGGAGCACCTGGTTTTGTACCCTTGTGTACCCTTCAACGGCCAAGTCACACAACATTAACTATAATAATAAAGAAATCGCAGTAAGGAACCTTAGACTTGGCACGACTTTCGAGACTTGGCTAGTTTTTTACAGAATGTTTTTGGTGGGATTATTTTGTTATAAATCAGTTGGGGTGTATGAGGTTTTGCACTAATTCATTAAACACTGAACTGTGTAGTAGTACTAAACGCTGCTGTCAGGCCAATTACGGCCGATTATGTCCAAAATATATGAACATGTATTATATCGTATAACTATAATTGACACGAAAAGAAGACGTTAGCTTCAATTTAAAAATTCTTCTAGTCGTATGTTTATGAAAATCTAAGAGAATAGACATACATATACAACGCCATCAAAAAACCTAACAAACAGGTAAAACACCACAAATAGCTGAATTTGTACGTTACAACAATGTTAGTGTGTACTGCGAGGGGGTCTCGCGCAACATCTGTGTAATTGCACGGAGCTCCCCCCCCCCTGCTCCGCTTCACACCAATTTCCACGGCATTAACCGCTTAAAATGCATTTCCCTGGGATTGTTCCACTCTCAGCAATACCGCCACTTTTAATCTCAGCACAGTGTTTAATCTCCTTAAAATAGCAATTTAAGATAAGAAACGGATATCTGGGAGCATTAAAATTTATTAATAAAAAAATTACAGACATACATAAACTCACGACCGTAATCGCTTTGGGGTGGTCAGAAACATTGCTACAACTTTCTGTTTAAGAATCTGTTTAAAAATACTCACATTTAGCAATTTAAGTTTCAGGATGGAATGACGTGTCAAGTTTTGAGAAAGTGGCTAGCCTTTCACCCACATAAACACTGCATAAGAAATCTTTAATCCCTTAGTCGTCTCGTACGACACCCTCGGGAAGAATTGGGGTGGTCCATTCTAAACCGGAACCACATGGCAAACAAAAATTAGTAAAATGTTAAAGTGGATGTAAAAAAGTTTTAAGAGACCATGTGACGAGCAAAAATTGGACAACTTCACAGCTATTATATTTTATACTATAATATAAAGTAATAAAAGACGTTAAGTCAACCTGTCTTTCATTCTTGAGGTAAAATTAGGTTCATTAATTAACTTTTTACATCAAAAATGTTCGTGGAGTTAGAGAGGGTCTAGACTTCAAAGTTCGACGTGCATACTTTACTTCTTAATCCGGCTTTAAGTTTGAATCATGGGTAGTTCTTTTTATCAAGATTGCGGAGGCAATATAGAGGGAAGTTTGGAAGCTAAAACTCGTGCCGGGTCACATCTTACCTATCTTAAGTGATGCGGCTCTCAGCCGCTGTCTAATTTATAATGGACTTGAGGAAACTTCGCCCATTTTATTATGCAATGGGACGGTAACCCCTCTAATGACGGCGACCTGACTTGTCGGCGTTGCTCCAGGCTTCAGGGATATTAAACAAGGCTTAATATTTCAAGTGATTTACGTGAATGATGTTGTTTCGAAGTGTAGGTAAGTTGTAGTGCCCGAGTTGTTATTACGGTTGATTTGATTAAATGAAATCTTGCGTTAAAATCTGAAAGTGGATTTATAAAAGAAAAAAAAACAATTAAAATTGTAAACGATGAAAAAAGTATGCAATGTATTTACTTTAATACATTATTTAAACAAGGAATTAAAAAAGAAAACGTTGGTGTGCCACTTTTAGTGGCAAATAATAGAACCCAGGAAACAAAACTAAGTTAGTTGCTCTTCAACACACAATCAGAAGGGGTGGGTGGGTAAACCAGCCCCTCGGCGTCCCTAGACCCCGAAAATCAAACCGGTGATGTGGACACATCGAACTGGACACTCGTGTTAAATGTTTCGCGCTTAACTATAATTTTTAAAGAAGCTTTTGATATAAGTTCTAGAAGGCGTAGTATCTTAATATACATGTATCTCAGTGAGCGAAAATTAAATTGTATTTGTTTTTGTTGGATAAACCAACAATAATAATAAACCAATAATTATATACGATTTTGATTTATTGATACTGTCGATCTTTTTTAAAGGCCTTGCCAAGGTAATTTTTAAAGTAATTTTTGAGTGAGGAATTAATAATTATTTTTATGATTTATTTAATTCATTAGAAGAAACCTAAGTAAACAAGAATTCTTATAACTAAACAAAAATTACGAGTTATAATTAGGGTTATTTGCCTCCGGTACCTAATGTAAATGATTGTTATCAGGTTATCATACCCGCTACGCTACGACGTAGCTCGTAGCGCCAATACTGAGCCACCGGCTGAAGTTATTAGAGGGAGGTACTAGAGAAGGCTGTGCGGCGCGGCGGAGGGCGGTGGATGTAAATCTGATCTGCGTAATTGTGGCCGGCGTCTAATCTAATCACGCCGGTGTGTCCGTCTGCACCGCACTGATTGAATTACGAGCCTCGGCCCGCCAAGTCGTCGCCTGCCGCCGCACCGCACCGCACCGCCACGCCACGCCACCTGACGGCCGACCTTTCTCGTCATCCCCTTCATAAATATTACGAAAATTCTCTAGATGCCCTCCCGAAAATGATGAAGGGGTTATCTATGAAAGCGTTACATAAAAGGATATTTCTCAAACTTCGCTTTTACTGTTCTAACAATTAAGATAAAATTAAAGACGAATCAAAATTTTATTAGCGGTTAAGAGATAAGCGTAGAGTGTTGAACTTTTCAAAGTTTGCATGACAACTTCGAGTGGGTCGGTCGGGACCAAATACTTTATAACATTCCAAGATTTATAGAATCCTTAAATTGCAAATTGATGACGGAAATCCGAACAGCAGCATTCGAATATATCAAGTACTTTGATATCTTTTACAACTTAAGAATTATAAGGAATAGTGTAAATATTTTCTGAAGTTATTACTTAATGGGCAAATGAAGCTGGAAGATGCAAAATGATATTCGAAATAGCTGCAGCGACTAACTAATTTCATTCGTCTGCGGATCCTAAACGAGTTAGAGGACTACGGCACTTTGCGAGTCGGTCTTCCTGTGTAATATGCAATATTAGCCGCAGAGTAACTTTAGACGTTCGTGTAATAATCATTTCTGATATTAAATTGAGTACTCTCGCTAAGCGCTAAAATCACGCGTTCCAAAATTCCAGTGGTAAAGTTAAAGGGGCCTATTAACTCGTTATCTTTTAACCACCTTTAATTTAGGCCCTTCTTTCTTTTTATCTTAATTGTTGAGGCATTAAGGAGGAGAAGTTCAAGTTTGGAGGCTCGACGGGAGACGTTCGTCCCTCAGGACATGCCTGGGAGGCGTCGTTTGATTTATAATGGACTCGTTGCAAACTTTAGCCATTCTACCGTTCACCCGCGCACCGCCGCGCACCGAACCTCTTTAACGACGGACCCCAACGCCGTAGGAGATGATTCGTAGACGTGTTTAATAATATTACGACAGATTTAATTACGGAACGTTTAAGGAGTTTCATCTTACGCTATTATCTTTACTTGTTTGCGTTCTGTTCCGCAGTTTTATTTCAATCTTTTTCACTTTCGTTTTTTTAAAACACAAAACTATATTTTAACAGGACAAATATGACCGCTAGACAGATTCAAGCAAAGCCACAGTAGTGGGAGACAATATAACATATTCTTGCTTTGTTCTGACTGTCCGTGAGCTGTGATTTATTCACTAACGTGTTGTAAACAAAATGAGAACATGAGAGAGAATAAAGGAATTGTCGTGTAAACAGATAATGTTCTTGTTATAGAGCAGATAAAGTTTTCATGATGGACTTTATATGTCATAGAGACATTATCAATTTCAGCTAAACAATTAATAACTTAAGTATCTAAAATATCTTAGCCTGAAAAATGCCTGCATGCCTTTGATTTTCATGATTAAAAGTGAGACACTCATTCATGCTGCTCTACTGAGAATAATAATTAAGTATTAGATAGGTTCTAAATGAAAATTTACACATGGTGAAGATCAAGGTTCAAGGTCTCTGACTTACATACATAAACTCACGACCGTAATACCTTTCGTGGTGGTCAGAAACATTGCTACAATTACCTACTATCTCCATACTATCTCTGACTCTCCATACTATCTCTGGCTCTCTATCATCTCTGACTTGACAATAAATACATTATCTATTGGTAAATAATATTAAGGTCCTATAACAGGTCATACGACCGATACCAACTGCTGACGGGTTCTTTCTGAAAACTCTTAAAACTATACAAAATCATCAATTTAAAAACGCACCCCGCTCGACATTGCGATAATTACAATAACCGAAGCACTATGGCCAAATGTTTACTTTATGTTTATTTTAGCTGTTTTGTTTGAGTGCGATGTTCTTGTTAAATATTTGTTTATTAGTAAAAAAAACGATTTGCCTTTGATTTATTTTATGAGCGAGTAAAAGTTTTGTGAACATGTAAAAATAATCGTTTAAGAGGATATGCCCTACCGCGCTCTCCTCAAAAGTTGACAGCAAATCGTCTGCGATTGAATCATTTGCTTCTTTTCAATGTACCCTTTGCGTGTATAACTGATATCTGAGTCGAAATAACACATTTAATAAATAACATATCACAAAAAATAAAAACCGACTTCAGAAGTAAAAAAGTACAAAATAATATTTCAGCCTATGAATTTTACGTTCGAATCTATAAGAAAATTAATTTGTTCTGTTGGAGTCGGTGTTTAGCCAAGCCAATTACTGCAAGCCCAGTCGCGAATCGTACCTACCGGCTTGACAGCGACTCCGACAAAATAAATTAATTTTCTTATAGATTCGAACGTAAAATTCATAGGCTGAACTATTATTTTGTACTTTTTTACCTCTGAAGTCGGTTTTTATTTTTTGTAAAAAATTTTTTTTTAAATATTTAAATTCAGTTTCGAAAAAAAATTGGCACCAAAGAGACATTATTGGGATATTATTATGGGATTTCGGTTTAAAAACTATTTGTTTATTCTTTTTTTTTTAATGTGTACTGGCAAGATGTCTTGGAAAAAAATATCAAAAGCCATAAAACTAAAATGGAAGAAAACTTTTTTCTTTTTAATTTGAGTTTTTGGCGAACCGTCATTTTTTCTGACAGATAGCTGCCAGTTCTGTATTTCTTAGATATAATGAAAACTCTTTGGTTGTTTGTAAAAAATACGCATGACTTAGAAAAATGATTTACGGAGCGAAGTGAATCATTTATCTAAGATGCTAGATAATAGGTACCTAAATAAACAGTTGACTATCTGAAAGCAAGCCCCAAGAATAGGATAGTAAATTGTGTATCCATTCTAGATAAAAGCACGCTAGGAACCCTTTATTCTAAATGGAACGTGAAGCAAACATCGATAGTTGTGTCTCTAGCAGTAACAGGGCAGGGGTGACGCACTAATGCCGCGCCGCAGACAGAAATGAGCGAGCGCCGTGCGCGAGACGGCTTAGCTTACTTCTACTAAAAGCCCACTTAGATATCTCTTCGACTACGGATTTGTGAGGGTTCTTCAAGTGCGCAGAATCTTTGCCCAATAAGTAACTTTTCGGTTTACGTGTGTTATATATTATGTAAGGTAATAGTTAACCGTGTTTTACTTTGAATCGATTTTATTTACAATGTTTTGTCTTTTTTACTTCGGGAACATCGGTTTTATACAGTTAATACCTACAACATTCCCCCCCCCCCCCAATTTGAAAAGATCTATTAGGAAAATATTCAAGAAAAACCCCGATCCTACCAAACCCTTCAATTAAATTTCGAAAGTGTTCCCCTCAACTTGGGCTCAGTTCGCTTCGTCGCTCGCCAGTACAACGTTACGAGAAATATGCCAGAATTTGAACAGCCGCTCGCATGCGGCGCGAGTGTAACATTGCTGCGACTCGTTGTGGCATGTTATTGCAAACCCACATACAAGTACGTGCTGCTAGTGCCGCCTACTATCTGACATTTCATGCCGATGAATCGCCTACATGTGCATACTTCGTACGATTCCACTACGTTACGAGAGATACTGAATTGTGATCCTAACTAGAATGTCCCTAGTGCACTTCATGTAATCGAATATCTCGAGTATGAAAGCATTAGATGATTTCATTCGACGAACAAGATATTATTAAGCCGTTGTTAAGCCGAATTGATTCCATATGAAAAACAAGCAAATAAAAAAGCGTAATCAAAACGTAGGTAAAATATTTGGTTAGCTAGGATGAGTGTTTTGTCGTCGCAAGCAATATTTTGCGAGACTCAATAATTCTGAAAAAAGACGGACGAAAAGGCAAATCTTTTTAACCGGTGCGGGAAACTAATGGCACAGGCGAGGCTTTCGGGAAAATCCGCTTCTTGTTGTCAATACAGGGCACCCGTGATGGCTCCCTCCACTAAGCCTTTACTTCTGAAGTAAGAGAACACTATCTTGGCTTTTATTGCGCCCGCGACGCAGACAGCTTCAGACGTACGTAAATGCAATAAAATCAAAAGAAAAACTCGATCAGATGGAAACTCAATAATGTATGGATGCTAGTGATTTTGCGTTTATTTGTGGTATATGCGTGTACAGTGTAGTAGGTTCTACACGTCTATTTTACTAATGACTGTTTTAATTAAATTGACGTTAGAACTAGATGGTTCATATTAGGTTTGTTTGATAAGCTGAATTAATCTAGTTCGTAGTGTAGAGTGGGTTTCACTGGGCAGCAAATGGGCCAGGAGCCGGGGACCGGGAGTCCGGGGGGCTGCGGTGCCGGTGCCGGCAGTTAGCCGGCGGCACGTCACCTTGCGGCTTATCGGCCGTCCGGCCATGCCGGCTGACGCCGCTCTCCAAGCTCGTCGCCAGTCGGTTGGCTACAACTTTCCGAATTGACTGCATTACCCTTTCTAAATTACCTGCCCACTTTAATACATTAGAACATAAAACGATCTTTCTCTCTATATAGGGTGTAAGTGACAGCCTAGCAAATACTGAAACTGTGAACTCAGACCATCAAACTGAACAACTTTCACTATGGAGCCTACCACAGGAATGTTCAGTTTGATGGTCTGAGTTCACCGTTTCAGTATTTGCTAGGCTGTCACTCACACCCTGTATAATTCTCAGTTACCTAGATCTGCATAATGCAAATATCCAACTATCTAAATATTTTCTATTTTAAGACGATTAAATAAAATTGTGTTCAATGTTCTATTTTGATTAACTTCATATTTTTTTAAATAACAATCTGTGTTTACTCCGAGGAAGCGAATAACATTATATAACCAGCACGAAGAAAAAAAGAATCTGTGAAATTGAGTTAGGGCTGGTTTTGCAGTGTCCAATATTATTTTAGTTTTTAAACCATCTAAGCTACGAGAGAGGTGCAAACTTGGCGTAGGGGTTGTAAATCATATCTTCCTCCATTTATATGGACACTTTATTACGACGCCGCGTTCTAAATCAAATGATAAAATGCTTCTTATTTTATGTTTCCTCTCGCCGTTCCACGCATATTGTCGTCTTCCCCACTACAGTAGGTGTCTGCTGTGTAAGTGGTGTGCCTTCGGAGACGTGATTTCCTCATTCTTATTGTAGATAAATGCAAAGATTTCTTACATGAAAGATAGTTTCTATATTATATACTTGACAGCGCGCTGCGATCTTTACTTTAGTTTTAAAAGCTTAAAGTTATTATTCAATTAGTTTCAAGTGTACTTTTATTAGATTGAACAAAATAAGTCACTCAATTGATAGCTGCAGTTCAGTTGTAAATACTGAGACTAAGAAATTCCAAAATAAAGTTTGTGGAGATATCTTTGCTGGTGTTATTTGAAGAATCTGCATCCTGCACTCACGGCAGCGAATGAACGCTATGGATAGCTCGGTAATCCGTTATACTCATATTAAGTTGGTTTATCCGCATATTTAGTTTTTGTATAAGATGGTTGGTTTGAAGCAGGCAGCAAGGTTTAAGACCACTTTGAAAGCGATTATGTTCATTCGTGATCGATATAATTATGTATGTTTTATGAACGACTCGGCCCTGCTGAGTGATTTAGGTATTATTGGAAGTTATAGAATTGGGGTTAAATGTTTATCATTATTCGCGTCACCTTAGACATCCATAGATGACACCACCTAGATCGTGTGGTATTTATAATAACTATCTATAGGCATCTCTAGTCTTAGTGGCACCTGCCAGTGGTTGGTGGTAACCCTCAGGTCTAACAAAATTAGCTGAAACTATTTTAAGGGGATGATCAGACCATCAAATTGAACAACTTTCTCTATGAGACCAATAGCGAAATCGCGAAAAAAGAATGTCCCATACACAACTGCAAACATAACTCGACTTTTTTTTCGCGATTTCGATATTGGTCTCATAGAGAAAGTTGTTCAATTTGATGGTCTGAACATCTCCTCAAAATAGTTTCAGCTAATTTTGTTAAAGGCTGTATATTCCTCTTCAATGTATGCATCTCTTGTTTCCAAGACTTAATTGGTAAGAACAATATTCACATCATTATCTGTGTTTGAGCACAAATAGGTCAAAGTTCAAGGCCGAATCTAATAAAACAAAATATATGACAAAGTGTTGCATACCTTATAAGAGCCGAGGTTCTTGACGGAGCACGCCAGGCGAACACTTCGACCGGCCGGAACTGTCACGTTCTGAATGACATCCGTGAACTCCGGCTCCTCCACCACTGCAACAAACAAAATATATTCATCACATTCTGCACGTTGGTCAAAATATATCTTAGTATTGATAGCTTGTACGTAGGTATCTATTAAGTCAGACCCTTGCGTTATTACTCCGTCGTAGCGGGGTATACCAAGATATAAATTTAGATAAATTGGAACGATCTCTCTCCTTAGCCTTATCAAGGAGCTGGCAAGACTTTGCAATTATGAGAACATTTTTGTGTCACAGAATACGATTTGTAATTCTCAAATTATCAAAGCAGAACGCTTTTAAACAAATTGAGTGGGCGATAAGGAATAATGTCGTCGTTTATCAAGCTCCAAGATAGATGGCTCCTGCTCTGCTCTGCCCATTTTAAATGCGTTTGTCTTCGACTTGCCAAATTGGCGCTCTTTGTTTTCTTCTTGGCTTCTTAGTTTTATGTGAAGGCAATGAACGGGAAATGGGAATCAGATGGTGCTACAAATTGTGTAATAGCGTCAGTAGGGGTGTACAAAAAGATGCATAAAGGAAGAGTTGTCCCTGGTTAGAGTGAGTAAACATTTATCGAGGAGGGGTGTGCTCCTGGGTAGTCGAGGGCGGCAGTGAGTTGGTGGCGAGGCGAGTCGACGCGGCGCGCGGCGAGCATACGCCGACGCTATTTGGAGAATAAACTTGCTCAGTGGCGATAGTTTGCCTGCTCCGGGTTGTTTACGTATCACAGTTTCGCTCAAACTGACATCTATGGATTTACTTGCTTCTGCTTAAATTCGTCTGTTTTCGCACTTTCGGTACAAAAATGTTATACCTACATTTTTTGAGAGTTACGCGGGTATTATAAAATGTTATAACCTTCTCAACACTATAGGTACCTACCAAATTCATATCTAATCGTTGATTATTGATTACTTAGTTGACAATAAAATAAAATAAAAAACAACAAGTCACAAGTTACATATTATGTCTATACCTAGGTAGGTAGGTTAGGTACTAGATTGGATTTGGATGTTGTTTTTGTAAGCCTAGCTGCCTTTCACCATTTGACATGTCATTCTATCCTGAAACCTTCAATATGCTAAAATTCTGCTACAACTGCGAGCTGAAAAATATAGTAGTTGGTAGTTATATTGTAGTTTTTGTTTTACTTAGATGGTATACATATATTTAAATAGGGTACTTGACTACCTACATTAAATATATCTTTTTATTAGTCAGTAAGATGAACGTTCGTTTTGTTGTTATTTTTAAATTGAATCCTATTTTTATTAAGAACACGATAAACTATAAAAAGAAAATTAAATGTAGATGACGTCACAGTCAAGCATATACAGTCAGTAGCAATAAGTTACACTTTAGTACTACGACGTAGAACAAAAGTGTGTACAACTTATTGCTGCTGACTGTACCTATTTAAAAAAAACATACGAAGCCCTCGTTTTGACGTTCGATAAAAAATTGTTAATTTGTCTGCAATCCCGCCGCCCCGGGTTATAGGCTATACGAGTAAATCATTATCATCGAACAGTATTGAACTGTGCGCTGACCAAAACAATGAAGCATAGCGTCAATAGTTTATTGCGGTCAACCAATTTGTATTCTTGTGGTTTTGTGTGTGTTGTTAAATGTTTATTATTCCTTTGATTTATTGTTTACTCAAATCATTAACATTTAAAATGAAAATTCTACCGGTTGGTTATGAAAAACGAGATAAGCTGAAAATAGATGACCTATCTACAGTTCCAGATGCAGGCGCGTCTTTGCTACTTAATATCGAATTAAAACACAATGTGCGTAATAAATGTAAATTAACGTGTAAGAGTCGACACATGGATGCCCCTGTGGAGTGGAGATGAAAGGTTTGTTTGCTCGTGATCGTATTAGCTGTAAACACGGCGCTCTTCTGCCCCGCTGCCCGTGTTCCTCACTCTTCTGATGTAAATCGTATGTTACCTACGCAACGCACCCTACGCGTAGAGCGTAGACACAAGTTTACGTGTTTATGCTATAGTATAGGAGAGCATAATAATCGCGCTTAATAAATCGCAACTGAACCATGATTGGACCGTGTGCGAACCACAGATTTCGATATTTTTTTTTATTTTTTTTTCCGAACTTTTAACCCTTCTTCTTCTTCTTCTTGTCGTGTCTGGTGTCAGAGTTTTTAACCCTGAGGTTATGTCAGCCACATTCGGTATTGCGCTATTCATTTGACAATCGTTAGAGCCCTTTTGACAGATCGCTCAGACGTTAAAGACTGTCAGTCACATAGTAAATAAGTTAAGTTTAGCGTGATTCAGAATTCAGCACAGTTGAATAGTAATTGGATTGTAATGTGATTAGAACTCAAATTGGATTAGGATTGCATTGGCTTTGGTTTGGTTTTTTTTTAACTTGGATGTTTTAAATTAGCGCAATCGCCCTCTGTGATATTGTTTGAACTAGTAGGTACATAGAGGAAAATATCTAGTAGCATGACAACTACCTATGCATTTACTTCAGCAGACTTTACTCGAATTCTAGAAGATTGAACTAAAATCTACTTATAACAACAAAAGTAAAGTCTGCCTATATAAATATTATAGTTGTCTCATACGACTAGATATTTTTCTCCGTGTAGAAACGTTATTATACCATTATACCGGATGATTTTTTTACCGTTCCGAAACATTCAGGGGTGGTTCAGATTAAAATCAAACTGAACAACTTTTACTACGGAAGCAAACCTGAAATCGCAAAAAAAAAATCTGCTGTTCCATACTAAACTGCAATGCCTACTCGACTCCAATGTATGAGACAGCTTTTTTTTTACAAATTCAGGTTTGCTTCCATGTAAAACTGGTTCAGTTTGATGGTCTGAACCACCCCTGAAAGTTACGGAACATTAACATTTTTTGCTCGTTTTCAATATACTGATAATGATAACGTCATCATCATCGCTGATGACGTGTTATTTCAATAAAATCACGTTTCAATAAGCAATATGTATGAGTTATGATTTTTGCCAAAATAAAATTACTGACATGGTTGTATAATACTTTTGTAATTCAAATAATGACATAAAACACGAGGATCCATGTGTTTAACGATGTGCTCGGCGAGACGGGGCGTTCTATTTGTTTCAATAATACCAAGTACATTAAAATTAACAAGGGTAGCGCAGGCAATAATCTTACACGCCACCATACAGTAGGGCTTGCTCGGGTATTTAGGGGTTAATTAAGAAACCGCAGACGGAGGCGCGCGCGGGGACGCTTAATCCCTTTGTCAACGACGGCAAGACGCTGCCTCTACACGTGTGGTGTGTGTTGTTATGTTATGAAGTCTATCTAGCCGCTCTATATCCTGGGTCGTTCATCTATCTATACAATACAGTGCCACATACATTTGGAATTATTCCGGACGGAATTACGATTTCATATCGATTTGAAATTCCGATCGGAATTCTGGAGGGGGAAAATCCATACGAATCGGAATTCCGTATGTATGTGGCGGACGTAAGGGACAGCTGGACAAATCATGAAACGGTGAAAACCATCAAAACGAGCTTTCACTATGGAGCCAAACTTCGGAATCGCAAGAAAAATCTGCTTCTTTTTTCGTGTTAGCATGAGCCATATCGTATGACGATTTACTCATGCTGCAGTGGGAAGATTAGCCAGTCAGCAATGGTCGTAATGAAACTGACTGCTCAGAGTTCGCCAGACGAACTCAGGTTTCTTCACTCGGGGAGGCTCTTTCCTTAAGGCTCTTTTACGCCGGGGCAACACTGTGCGGCATTAAAAATGTCGCACATTGTGGCAAGAATCGTGCGGCATGGCGACACCTTGTCATGTTGCAGACTGTCGCAGCTTGTATCCGAACACGGTGGATTCCATGCGACATTTTCGTTGCGTCAAAACAGTTTCCAGGTTTTCTTTAAAACACTCCAAAAATAGCACAATGCTTTGAAAATTATCGAGGCACGAATAGACTGCCGCATGCTACATGATGTTGGCAATTGTAGCATGCAACAAGGAGACGCATGCCTCAACTTGTGGCATGCCGCACTGTAGCACGATGTTGCTCTGGCGTAAAAGAGCCTTTACTCCCCGCTATTATTAGCTAAGGAAGTTTGAATATTATCCCATGTTAGAAAGAGAGGGGGATATGTCTGACCAATTTTCGATCAGGATCAGGGTGACGTCACGGTCCTGACGCGAGTTTAACATTTTTTACCCATTCCAAAAAGTGCACAACGCCGTCAAAGATTTTTTCACTTCAAAAAGCACATGTGCAATTTACACGCGGTAGAAGTGAAACCTTCAGATACTATTTAGTGTCGCTTTTTCGTTTCATCTACATACCTAGTTTCGAATCAAAACGGTGCTAAAGCAGTTTTCACTATGGAGACAACCTTCTTCTGCTGTCTGTAACACCCTTTATTTATAGCTGTAGCCGTGGCTGTAGTGAATTGATTCAATACATCGCTACGAGTAGTGCTACGGCGTAGCGACCACTAATACGTAGCCATTAGGTTGCTCAGTGTTGTTTGTAATTGATTGAAAGTACCGTTCGCAGCTAAGTTTCTTGTTATTAGTGTACGGTCAATTTAATTAAAGCAGCTGGATTTGAGGGCAATCAGTCAGCAATCATGTCGAATACGAGTGGCAATTCTAATAATTACGTCGAGGGATTGGGTCAACTAAATATTCCAAAACTAATAATGAATGGGACCGTTTCGGACGTTCCTAACTCGAGAATAATCTCGTATTAAAGCTGGTTTGGCCCTTATGCAAATCAGAGGCGGTCACTCGGAAGTCATCAGACGGGCGGCGGCGGCGCGGGCGCTCGTCCCGGGTGCGCCGCAAATTGACAGCCTCCCACACCACCGCCTAATTGATTATGGCTGCACGGGCTCCTCGTTATAATGCTGTGACAAGCCGCTGACAAATAATGTATCGCTCTTTTATAATCACAATTCATAAGTCTCTTATTGTCTTTATAAGCTGCTGTTTGTAATGTTTATAATAAATGTAACTATTTTTAGTTATACATCTTCTTTATTATGTTTTCTCTACGAGGTACTTACTAAACTTAATCCACGTAAAATGTATTAATTATACGTACTAGTTATGAATGTACCTATGTCAGCCAAGACAAATCACAAATAAGTACAATAACGTACGTACATAGTACGTAACAAACTGGCACTGGGCTAACATAGATTTTTGAAGTGAAACGTTTTAACATTCCTAGCATTGGAATTTAAGCTGCTTATTGTTATAAATGTAACATTAAAAGAAAATATTGACACAGATTTGGCTCAGGGATTTTCGAAATAAGAGAATTGTGTATATGTTTAATGTTTTTGTTTTTCAAATTGGTCGCGTTTTAAAAATAGTAGGATAGGTTTAATATGCAAAGTTTGACTGATGAATGGGGATGAGACGAAACAAATGTGTCAGGATCACATCAAATGTGGCAATCAGGTGTCTCTGCCCCAAAGGGAGCATGTCTTTAACATGTACAGGATGTAACAAAGCACCCCAGTGATATTTAAAGGGGTGGTTTAGACCATCAAATTGAACAACATTCATTATGGAACCAACGTCGAGAAAGAATAAAAAATATAAGCTGTTTCATTTCATACAAAAATGCAGTACCTACTCGACTCAAATGTATGGGACAACAGATAATTTTTTTCGCCCTTGTCTCCATAGTTGTTTAGTTTGATGGTCTAATGTAAACCACCCCTTTCAATATTACTAGGGTGTTTTGTTACACCGTATATAATTAAATGTTTCCCAATTACAATTATTTTTACAGAAATACTACACACGTATAAATTGCCATGCTCAAATAGCTCGAAACAGTTTTCAGAAAAGGCAGTATCTCGTTAGCGGATGGATCCAATCAATTAACGTATTGCAGAAAACTATTTTTCTCTATGCAGCTCTTGCATCCATAGCTGAGTTATTTGTTTTTTTAGCTTCGCTGAAAAAGGCCTCTGGAATCGGTCCAACTGCAAACGTAAAAGTTATAAGTTGATTGTAAAATTACTATATCTCTACAGAGTGTAACAAAACACCCTAGTAATACTTAAGGGGGTGCTTCAGACCATCAATCTGAACAACTTTCACTATGGAATCAATGTCGAGAAAAAATAAATTCTTCCATCCCATACATTTGAGTCGAGACGGTACTGCAGTTTTGTATGAAAGAGCGGATTTTTTTTCGCGATTTCGAAGTTGGCTCCATAGTGAAAGTTGTTCAGTTTCATGGGCTGAAGCATCCCCTTATGTATTACAAGGGTGTTTTGTTACACCCTGTATAGCACTTATATGGTCCTACATAATATGTTGACTGTTTTTAAGTAGATTATCAGACCATCAAAATAAACAACTTTCTCTGTGGGACCAACATCCAAATATCTGAAAAAAAAACGATCTTGGTTGTATAGAGAAAGTTGTTCAGTTTGATGGCCAGGATCATCCTCTTAGAAAACCGTCAGCACATTGAGGAGGAACCTGAACAACATGCATGAACAACATTTTCACCTTTTTCAAAACGATACCAAATAATTCTGATGCATTTGGAGCTAGAACTAATAACTAGGTTCGGAGAGAGCACTATGTCCGCACGTATATGTAGGTATACAGACAGGGTCCTTTTTAATATGCTGACACTTTTTTAAGGGGATGATCAGACCATCAAACTGAACAACTTTCTCTATGGGACCAACATCGAAATAGCGAAAAAAAATCATCTGTCCCATACATTTGAGTAATTTTTTTTCTCGATTTCGATGTTGTTGCCATAGAGAAAGTTGTTCAGTTTGACGGTCTGATCATCCCCTTAAAAAGTGTCAGCATAAGGGCCCTATATGTTATTAAAAACTGTAAAGCTTCAATTGATGTGGATACAAAAACATAACACGTATCAGAAATGTAAACAAAGCAAACGGAACGCGAACCCTTCTGACACACCAGATTTCCTTGTGGCCAGTTCGGTTGCAGCCAAATATTTAAGTTTATACATCCCTTGTCACAGATGTTGCTCGTAATATTCTCGTATACGATCAAATTCTTTTAAGAGATCCGCAGATAAAGAACATGGCGGCGGGTGTTTGGGCGGTTTCGGACTTTCACTTATTTGTATGCCTTACCCTTCGCCGCCCCCGACGTGACTATTCGAGATACATAAACCCTGAGTGAATACAGAAAATAGAAATAAAGTAACATATTATCTTTTAGTGGACGGATTGTGGAAAAACTACTACATATTTGTTTTATTGCCATCCACATCACGCTTCCCTTTCAATGATTGATATTCTTTTTGTGTAGTCCAATGAATAGAAGGGTTTCATATTTGTAGGGAGGCTTTTTTATTATGCTAGCCAAAATAATATGTTTCCAATATGCAAGGACCTCGCCTGAATATTTGTCGTTACAAAGTTTTATAGAAATTGATTTTTTTTCCTTTTGAAAAACAATCCAATTTTTTTCATATTTTTTTTGTGTCTACAAGAAGAGATTGAAATGAGTCGACATACTATAAATAATATAGGTGGTTCAGACCGTATCAAACTGAACCACTTTTACTGAGCAAAACTGAAAATGCAAAAAAATCAGTTGTTACATTTGAGTCTAGTAGGCAATTAGTATGCGCAACAAACAGAACAGCAGATTTTTGTTTTATTTCCCGTTTGGTCCCATAGTAATGGTTGTTCAGTTTGATGATCTGGAATACCCCTAAAAAGTTGACTCATTTCAGTGTAGTTAAAAATATAAGAAAAAAAATCAAAAGAGAAACTTAAGAACATAACAACACAAGAGAACATAAGAGGTCAGTGTAAATACTGTGGTCAGCTCCGGAAACCACGGAAAGTAGTTCGAGTAGGGTACCCACATGGCCAATATTCCGGCTCTCTTATCGGCAGCCCGGTGCCGCGCCGCACCGCCTGCATGCGCCTGTCACCGCTCGCCAGAAACACCCGGAACTCCCCTTCAATCTCTAACTGCCCGATACGCTCGGTTTTGTTGACATGTTGTAAAGACCGATGCCCCAGCAGTCGGGGACGTTACAAGACTTACAAGTTTCTAAGTTACAATTTTAGAATTTTTTAAGTTTTTCGTTAGGACTAGGTAAAATGGGTTTTGGCATATGAATACGTAATAATATTACACTAATTATTATCTACTTATTCATAATTATGGTTTTGGTTAGGACTAGTGCATTAAGACACGGGATCGTCAACGCCTAGACTACATCACAGTTGCTACTAATCTGAAAATGTTGTTGGAGTACCAGGACTTAATTATCCACTATATACAGTATATACAGTATTATTTAAGCTTAGTGATTATAAAAAAAATATATATTAAATTATTTTAAAAAATTGCGTATATTATATCTTACAATTTTGATCCTAAAGTGAGTTAAAACATAATATAAACTTAATTCAAATAAAAATCAAGCGATGTGAAGCGATTAACGTTTGCATAATAAAGTATCGTTGGGCTGATCACTAATTGAACAAGTGTTTTGAGACTGCGGGCGCGTAAGTCGAGAGATCTAATTAAGGCACCTACCGCGGTGCGGCTCGGCACCGCTCTGATGCCAGCGAGCGGCACGGCATCCACCGAACCCCAGTCGGAGCCTATTATCACGCCTCCACCTCCTATTAGCATTGTCTCCTTGAGGGCGATACTTATCTTTATTTAAATTCACTTCTTGGTAATTGGGTTGACGAGTCGACAACGTGATTTGCATTGATGAAAATTGGCCGGTATATCCGGCTTTGTAACTTTACTTGACGCGTAATTTGTTTTTATTGCGTTTGCTGGATTAGATTCACGCTTGTCGATGACTTACTTAAACAGTTAAGCCCCTGTATTATACTTGGAAGTAATACTTGATTATAACCGAATAGACAATTGTGACACGAACATTATTTAATTATAAGTATATGCTGGTGTTATCGTCATCGCCATTCTGTATATTGTGCATCTTCTGAGATATTTATTTGCATTTATACTTAAGCATATCTAAAATTATAGTAAACGAATGTTTTCCGTACCTACCGAAAATAGGAAAAAGGGAAAAATTATGGAATCACCTTACAGTAGGTATAGGTATTCTTCAAAACGAATAGACTGAAGGTTAAAATCTCAACAGTTACGGTTCAATAACAAAAAGCATGTAGTTTCAAATATTGACTTTTGATTTTGAGGTTTAGCTTTTGTGAGGCTAAATCGGCAGCGAAACAAAATCGATGCTTTCGTTCGGGGCATAAAAAGAAAACTTGTGAAAGCATGAATTCGGAAAAAGTATGATTTTACAGTTTCACCAATTTGACGATTGAATGATATCATTTGATATTTTTTCTTACATCAAAAAACGTTTGTTTCACGGTCGGGTACGGAATACTAATTATGCAAGTTCATCTTGCACTTCACCGATTTTGATACATCTCTATACAAGTGCAGTCAAAGAGGATGCGCTTGGTTATTTCTCATTACAGCACACGCGATAAAATCACACAGAGTCGTTGCCTCATTAAAATCTTCTGGTGCGCGCATCTGTAAGCCTTTTGTGAAGCCAGGAACGCGCCTCTCTCGACGCCTTTCACGTGTCATTTGGGGCACAATGCGGAGCTGCGAGGGGCTCCACGCCTGGCAATTTTTGCTCTGACATGCCACCGTGCGCTTTTATCAGTTTATCGAAGAATATTTTATGCGCATATACTTTATTTCATTACCTGCCACGCGAACCCGGCGGTTTGATTAAAAAGCTCCGCGGTATTACCATGAAAGGTTTCAAAGTTTCATTTCAAAGAAACAAATTTTAAATTATCGTGAGGAAACTATAATTAACTATTCCTGTACAGCGACGAGCTACTTTAATAAGGCTGCCTTCTTTTAACCAGTTTGTCGCAAAATGCAATATCAACTAAGTAGAGAAGACGTAATCAACTATTAAAATATTATTGATTATTAAATGTTACAGCCAAGATTACAAAATTTATTTCGAACGGGACTGGATTTTTATTTAAATCTTTAATTTCATTCACTAATGTTGGTCGAAATAGTACCTAATATTTCGATGTTAGACAGTTGTGTCTAACATTGAAATATTACTATTTCTTTGTACCACACAGCCTAGACCTTTAGGTCCGCCACTCACATACGGAATTAAGATCCGGAATTCCGAATCAGGATTGTGATTTAATATAGGATTTGATACCTCCGCAATTCCGAAATCGTAATCCTGATTTGGAATTCCGGTTGTCCTCTGTGTGGATTCGAACCTGGACCTCAAGATTGAGTTTCCATTACCTCTCCCCACACAGCACAGAATATCTACTAGATATCTATTAGATGTTTTGTAGACACTAAGATATTTTGTAGATATCTATTAGACATCGTGTAGACATTTGTGCTGTTGGGGTCCGCAACGTGGCACCGACGCTCATATAGTAGTGATATACAACAACGTTTGTTGTACGATAATTGACAATGAACGATTAAATAAAGAGCAGTTATCTGTTTAAATGGTTTGCTCAAAGTAAATAAGCGAGAATCCGGAAAGGAAGCGCACATTTAGGCACAATACGGTGGTTCAATATTTAACGTGGCTCACTTTGCATATTCACAAGGCGGTCGGGCGGGTTACCGCTCGCGCTCCCGCTCGCTCACCTACCGACTTGGAATGGTAATGTGGCCCATTAGGCGAGCTGTGCGTTCATTGCGTCCGCGTCCACTGTCGAAGCTTTGCCTTTTTGACAGCCTCCGTTACCTACCTTTAACCTAATTTGTAATAGGGATGATGACTATTTTTATTTTATTTCGTTTTTAAAAACTGTTTGATATCTTAAACACTAAAGTGAAACAGATTTTTTAATATCTTCAAAAATAACCGAAATATAAGTGTTTAAAATTTACGATTAGAGCGGAAGGCATTTATGAAGGGAGTGGCGTCATACCCTCGTATTTTAATACAAATAATAACGAAGTGTCATACAAACATCTGTTTTGCATGAAAGAGATAGAACACGATAAAAAACGTATTTCAATCGCTTATAACTTTTTTGTTTTCTGTTTGATTGTAATTTAGTTTTAACAATTTGTTATTGAATTTAGCCTTTTTTTAGAATTCGTTATAAGATATGAATTTCCAGGATCAGTCATCATCCCTATTGTAACCTTATTAAATTAATACGTTTTTAATTTATTTTAACGAAGTCAATAAATTAAATAGGTTTTAAATACTCTGAACGACAAGACCTACGAACAAAACTTATTTGTTGTTGTATATTTTGTTAAATGTGTTGTAGACGGATCTTATGGGGCTACGAGATGATGCGTCGGGAAGAAGTCCCGTAAGTTACATCAACTTCTATCCGATCTGACGTGACGCAGGATTAAATAAAACCGGTCAAGTGCGAGTCGGGCTACTTGCGCACCGAGGGTTCCGTACCACACCACCACAGAACACAACATTATTAACTTAGAAAAAAAAACCTTTTTTGTCCGGACCTAAAGGTTTTTTTTAGCGCAAGACCGACTCACACTTGGTCAGTTTTTAGTATTTGTTGTTATTTTGTAGAATTTGTTCTATAATCTCACGAAGTTTGACGCTTGTATGTATTACCGTTTTTACGATAGAAAGTGAAGAAAAAACGTTGATAAAAACTAGTTTCTTGTTGAAAACTCCCCTTAATTTTTAACTTATTGACATTTTTATTATTTGTTAACAAATTCGCTGTAATAAGGCATAATCTGAGAAATTTTCAACTATCTAGCTATAACGATTCAAAAGTTACAGCCCCAAATAAGTAGGACAGACGGACGGACGGACGGACAACGTAGGCTTAGTAATAGGGTCCCGTTTTCACCCTTTGGGTACGGAACCCTAAAAAGCCAAATTATAATCCACACAAGTAAGTTGGTAGTAGCCTAGTCTATGATCCTACCAGTGTAAAAAATACCAATAGATGCGGCATATCGACTCGGGCGGTGCAACGCATGCAGGTCACGAGCTCACGCCATTCGCCAGCCCCACATATCTATGTATAGCTTATATTTACCCTCGTCCATATTTTTTATTATTATTTGTTCATATAAAAGTCAAATGACACTATTTACATGGCTGCCGAATTGTAAATATAGCCGATACTGATAAAGTAAATAACTGTTCGTATGTTCCCCGAACTTTTTAGGGTTCCGTACCCAAAGGGTGAAAATGGGACCCTATTCTATTACTAAGCCTACGTTGTCCGTCCGTCCGTCCGTCTGTCCGTCTGTCCGTCTGTCCGTCTGTCCGTCTGTCCGTCTGTCCGTCTGTCCGTCTGTCCGTCTGTCCGTCTGTCCGTCCGTCCGTCCGTCTGTCCTACCTATTTAGGGCTGTAACTTTTGAACCGTAATAGCTAGATAGTTGAAATTTTCTCAGATTATGTGTTATTACGGCGGATTTGTTAACAAATAATAAAAATGTCATAAAGTTAAAAATTAAGGGGGGTTCTCAACTAGAAACTAGTTTTTATCAACGTTTGTTCTTCCCGCTCTATCGTAAAAACGGTAATACATACAAGCGTCAAACTTAGTGTGATTATAGAGAAAACTCTACAGAATAACAAGAAATACTAAAAACCGGCCAAGTGTGAGTCGGTCTTGCGCTAAAGGTCCTGGACAAAAAAAAAATTTTTTTCTATGTTAATAATGTTGTGTTCTGTGGTAGTGTGGTACGGAACCCTCGGTGCGCGAGTATCCCGACTCGCACTTGACCGGTTTTTTATTATTGAAACGATTTTTGTGCAGTTGCCAGATATCATAATTTATCTTTCACATTGCCCTGAGGTAGGACCTTGACATCCTCAAACGTACTACGGTACGAAATAAACAAAAATTCTTAAAGAAAAATGTGATGAATATGCAAACAAACTGTTAGACTCGTTCCTAAACTGCTAAGGATCGTGCCCATTTGTAATTGATTTGTATTGAACCTGTTCTATGCAGAATAGAAATTCTTCCCCATTGCATCTTTTATTTAAGTGCAGCTTCTTATTCGTAGAGTGCAGCCCAGACCGCTTTTTTAGGGTTCCGTACCCAAAGGGTGAAAACGGAACCACATTACTAAGCCTACGTTGTCCATCCGTCCGTCCGTCCGTCCGTCCGTCCGTCCGTCCGTCCGTCCGTCCGTCCGTTCGTCTGTCCGTCTGTCCGTCTGTCCGTCTGTCCGTCTGTTCGTCCGTCCGTCCGTCTGTCCTATCTATTTAGGGCTGTAACTTTTGAACCGTAATAGCTAGATAGTTGAAATATAGTTCTCAGATTATGCGTTATTGCGGCGGATTTGTTAACAAATAATAAAAATGGCAGAAAGTTAAAAATTAAGGGGGGTTTTCAACAAGAAACTAGTTTTTATCAACGTTTTTTCTTCACGCTCTATAGTAAAAACGGTAATACATACAAGCGTCAAACTTAGTGTGATTATAGAGCAAACTCTACAAAATAACAACAAATACTAAAAACCGGCCAAGTGTGAGTCGGTCTCGCGCTAAAGGTCCCGGACATAAAAGTTTTTTTTCTAAGTTAATAATGTTGTGTTCTGTGGTGGTGTGGTACGGAACCTTCGGTGCGCGAGTAGCCCGACTCGCACTTGACCGGTTTTATTTTGATCCAGTATACTATTCAATAGCTCAAACCTACAGTATAAACCTATTTAAAATGTGATAATTTGTTTAAAAATTGCGACTACTGAATACCTATTAATAGTTCAATGTCCAAGACCTTTTCATAAAATTTTTACGGTTTTCTTTCACGAATATAATAATTTAAATTCTAATAAAAATAATTGAAGTCGAATGAAAATATTCCTTACTAATTTATTGCAAAGAAGACTGGCGTAATTAATTGAAAAGTCTATTATGTGTTTTTAATTAATTGCATCGTCTCAAAGGAATTAAAATGCACACAACTATTATCAGGGTCGTGGCACGTGAAGGCGTAGAGGCGAGCCGTGCATTGGGATGCCGAGCACGAATGCATGACGCGGCATCTCCCAGGAATCAATGTTCCCTCGCCTTCCCTACGTAACCTTGTGTACATACATTCTTGATTCAACACCGTCAGGGAATCTTAAGAGTGTTATCATAACTAATGAGTAGCTTATCTAGGATAAAATGCTGATATAATTAACTGGCTTTTGTACGCGGCTTTACCCGAGTAGAATTTTTCTGGATGATAAGACATGGTATCTACCAAAGCGGAACGGTAGGAGCTGTGTAACATCAACCAATCGGATTGCTCAAATTTCCTCGCTTGTCAGAATCAATCTACTTTATTGGTAAATTCTACACATCTCAGCTGCACTTTGGTTGAATCCGGGCCCAACTGCACACCTAATTTAATAGTGACTAATTCAACGGTAGTGTTGTACAAATCTAACTAACAAAGACACATTATACAAGTAGCCAGGATTGAAACATAAAGCATATTTATCACTTTCTAGCAGCAATAAACGAGAACCACCGATAAATGTATGGAGACACTTATTGAAAAGAAAATAGCGACTCATCCAGTTTCACGACAAAATGAATGAAGCGTAATATCATCCAGCGACGACAACACTGACTGAGCATTTTCTTCGTGCTCAATAAAGGAAATCAGTTGTGTTAGATACCTTTGATAGCCGAACGAACGTTAGTATGTAGATCTATGCTTAGTGAGTGCAGTTACGTATTCTGTCGTCGGCAGTGGATCGTTATCTGTTTCCACTAAAGGAAACTGGCTTTTCTACGAAAGAACCACCCGACGGTATTCTCCCTCCGCCCCTCCGTAGCCCCCGACTTCTCCTTTTTGCGTTATTTCATTTTTCTTTGGTATCGTGCACCTGCTAGTTAGCTGCCGCGGGCTCTCATTGCCCGGATCGGTTAACTGGACGTTTCCTTGCATCGTAACTGTTGCAACTAGTCTCGTATTGCTCACTTTCTGCCTAAATTATTGGGATAGTTATTGGATAACGCACTGTGCAATACCTATTTTACTATATTTTACTACTTTCACAAAAGATCGGCGATTGTCGCAGTACACAGGCGCAACATTGTCAAGGCGCCACATTTCACATACTTTTTTTTTTATCTTTATTTATCTTAAAGACTAAGTCGCTCCGTAAGGGAAATCACAAATAATCAGCAAACATAATTAATTGCAATTCAGATAAAGTAGCAATCATATATACTAAATAATTCCACACGCCAACTAACAATGAAATCAACAATATTTACATTTTTTCTGCTTCCACCCCCATTCGACATTTCACATACTTAATATACCTAGGTATTTTTAGTTTAATAAATTAAATGCTAATAATTGAAAATTAATATTTTATCGTTTTTTGTTGCTCTTTTTTTTTAGTTTTTTTTATAAACTAAACTAAGATAGCGTTCTTTCTTTCTTTCATGCGTAGATATAAGTTCAAATGATAACTATTAGGCCGCAATGCCTAATCTAAACAGAGTGTTATGGAACGGCAATACGAAGCCGCAACGGAGCTCAGAGCTATGAAGTTTAATGTTAGACGTCAGTACAAAGGATGGCGCTAGAGCCCAGCGCTCCAGAACACAGTTTCCTGATACATTTGTATTCCTTACAGACAAGTAATCAATATCCGTTCGAACACCGAGCGGCGACAGGGGTGTCTCCTACACGAAGCTATTTTTATTGCAGTATACGAGTCTGCGCGGACGCAAGACTCGGCCCATTTATTATGATGTTATGAATTGGTTACTTTAAATAAAGAACTCATCGTAGATAAACATTCATACTCTAAATCATCGTCATCATCAACCTATAAACGTTTCACTGCAGGGCACAGATCTCCTCAAGGTGTAGGGGCGTTATACATGGTATAAGGAAAAGTATCACAAAAAAAAATTCTGTTCTATACGTTTTTGAGTCGCGTAGGTATTGCAGTTTAGTATGGAACAGCTGATTTTTTGTTCTAGCAGGTTTGCTCACATAGTAAAAGTTGCTCAGTTTGATGGGTAGAGTATGTGGCTTCAGTTCACATACGCATTAGAATTTCTTATTCAGCGTATGCAGGTTTCCTCACGATGTTTTCCTTCACCGCTTGAGAGCAGTCGGTATTACTTACATAGGTTAGAAAAACGGATTGGTACGGCATGGCATGATTGAGTGCAAGTTGAGTGCCCATACCTCTCCGCTACGCGCCACGCTCTCTGTACTCTAAATACATGTTGTAAATTTCAATGCGTTACATATGAAAGTGGGTGCTTTAGATTTAGACCATCAAATTGACCAACTTTCAATATGGAGCCAGCAAAGGAAATTAGCAAAGTATGGAAAGGCCAACCTTTTTTTTGCGTGTTCCTATACAACGTGTTAATGAATTAACGCAAAACTAGAAAATTGTTTGTTTAGAATCGAGAGCAGAATCGAATTATCACGGTTTCAACATAGGAATTTTTTTTCAATATATTAAATAATTTGTTTGTAAAATTTAAAATTTACTGAACCCGCTGTCAACCCACCGCACGGGCACACTCACCCTACTTACTACCAAAACAAGATTATTAAAATGTATCCATGAGCACGCTAGCGCTTTCATTCATTGCTGAAATGATAATAAATCATTTTTGCCTCAAAACTTAAAATGGGCATAACTTTTAATTTTAACTATCAAAATAATGAAATTATTGTTTCAATCTAATTATTTTGTTATAAATCAGTTGGGGTGTATGAGGTTTTGCGTTAATTCATTAACACGTTATATTTTGGTTTCTTAGGCAAAGTGTTCAGGGCATGGGTACGATCGCCCCTTAAATTAATGCAATTATTTACCCTAACACCCTGTATTGTAAAGTTCAAAATCTTCTCCTAAATAACAATACAGTAGTCTATACAGTTAACAGGAACAATATGTGATATTCGTATATCGCGAAAAAATAAAGCTGGTGCGGCACTGCGCGGGGCGTCACGCGTATGAAATAAAATAAACGACAACATGGTGCGGATGGGGCTTGATACATATTTGAATACATTACCGAACACGCAGATAATGCCAGGAACATGCCATAGGTATTCATAACGCCTACACAAGCCGGCTTTGAATACTGATACGTACAAGTAACTAGTTGTATTACATGTGTACCTTGCCATTACACGCCTGGGTGAACTTGTGCTTGGATCCGAGTGTAAAGTCAAGGTATCTTATTTGAAAACTAAACAATGTCTAGAGTTTTTATTAAAAGACGAGCATTTACCCGCGACTTCGTCCGCATAAATTATATACCAGATTTTAATTCAGATCATAAGCTGTCAAACAAAAAAGTTTCATCAAAATTGGTTCAGTAGTTTTTGCGTGATGCTCGAACAAACAAACACACAAACAAACAAACAAAGAAACAGACAGGGACATCTAAAAACCATACCGTAATCTTTTTTTTTGTAAATATCTTCAATGTACAGACACACTTCTGTTACAGTTTTATAATAGTTTAGATTAGATATAATAATAATATAATAATAATATTGTGTATCCCTTACATTTAGATTAACTTGTCTTTTGAACGGGCCTCTACATGTTGGCTTCGGCCCCATGCACGCCTTCCAAAGGTCCGGGACTTAATTGCCCGTGATTACGGAACGTAAGACATACAATATAATAATAAATAATAAGTAAATTCACGACCATAATCCCAGCGGGGTGGCCCGGTGGTCAGAAACATGACAAAACTGCAAAGTGTATTGCAGGCAGTGGTTTGAGATGGAATTACATACTAGCCTTTCGTCCACAAATACATATTTTGCCCACCACACACCATACTGCTAACATAAATAAATAAACACCACACTGCCCACTGCATAATGAAACCCTTTTCCCTTAGTCGCCTCGTACAACATCCACGGGAAGAAGGACAATCTATTATTACCTATCTAATGAGATATTCTTGTATACATTATAAATATGTAAGTACTCATATACAGAATTGGTTTCTCGGAAATGGCTCTAACGATGTTGATGCCTGTATTTAGAAAATGTTTTAATTTCCAAATTAATCTAGAATTGATCTAGAACGACCACATGAATAAATAAAATACACCAACACAGAGAATGCTTCTATGGAGGGTACAAAATAATCACGTGACGCAATCAGAAAAAAATTACGAGGTGCAGGTTTCCTCACGATGTTTTCCTTCACCGAAAAGCCAGTGGTGTTACAAATCATACATAAATTCCGAAAAACTAAGGTACGAGTCGGCCTGGACGGGGATCGAACCATCGCCTCCTGCACGGCTGGCAAGGTTACTCGCCACTGGACCACCACGGCTTTTTCATTTCATTCATTTATCTGATTCTATTATATTATTAGTAATGCCAGCCAGCAACATCGGTTGAATAGGAATGTAAGCCAATTAATTGAAATAACCCAATAAAGTGCCATTGCTGCATGTTTGCCATCTTTCATCCCTATTCGGACGGGCTCTAAATTATTCAATAAATACCGGAGACGACCTTAATTTTAAGTTTAACATTTTTCGCTCGTGGAAAGTTCACCACTTACACACAAAATGGATAACGTTTTTGGAAACCGTTTGGAGGTTGTCATTCTTATACAAAATTTTACAGATTTTTCTATTTCATTATTATAATTATCTCGAGTTATTCGAAAAATACTTCAAAAAAATTACGTTCACGGTTGAATGGGATGCATTTCCTTTGCCTGAATCTGTATCTTATCATCAGTTGACATTCTTTTATATCACCTTTCCAAAGTTTCCAGGTAACAGTGTCCCTTATGAAGAAAAAAAAACATAAAAAATTTAAACATCTATTAAATTAAAAATACACGTCAACGCTTATTTTTAATTTATTCAATAAAAAATTTATTATTTATATTGCTATTTGAAAAATGTTATTAAAAATTTAACTGTAAAAGAGTATGAGAGTACAGTTATATTCTAAGAGTAGACTTATCGATAGATAACCATTTTAGTTGGCAATTGGCAAATGGCAAAGTTCTTAAAGCATCCAGTGAAGAGTCTAAAGAAGTGAACGCTTTCAACAACATCTCGGTGAATGAATACCTCCCTCGCAATATTTATAAAAAAATAAGCCAATATTCAATTAGTATTTAGTTTGAAAAGTATTCATGGATCGGAAGCAATGCGGGTTGGTAGACTTCACAATACGCATCAGAATTTCATCTTCAGCGAATCCCGTTGAAGAGCAGTCGGTATTACGTACATAAGTTAGAAAAAGACATGGGCATGTCGTCCGTGCGGATTCGAACCCGGAACCTCATGATTAAGTGACCATACACCTCGACACCTATCCATGTCGTAATTTTCCTTGAAAGTTCTCGCCGAGAATTCTCGCCACGATGTTCTCGCGAGAGTGAAGTGCCTGCTTAATGCGGGCACTACATTCTTTCCGAGAACAGCCGAGAACGAGAGTGTGGATTCCCTTCATTGTTCTTGTGGCGTCGTAAACCATAGTAGTTTTCCTTGAAAGTTCTCGCCGAGAATTCTCGCCGAAAAGTTCTCGCGAAAGTGAAGTGCCTGCATAATAAGGCTTATTTGGGATAATTACAATATATTATATGCCTGTGAGCGTTATTATTTTATTTTTTATTATTATTTAACGCGATTGATGGATGTAGAGGTATTTTTACGTAAGCAGACGACAATACAACTGAGGAAATCTTCAGTAAACTTGGCCGTGAAGTTGTGTAATGTTAAATTTATCGTGCATGAAGTCGTGTGTTTGCTTGTTTGCGTATGTGGCTGATGCGGCGCGGCGCGGCGACCCGAGGCGTTCGACCTGACTTCCTGTAAACACGTCCATTGCGACCCCGACGTGTTGGCAACCTCATGCCTTCTGACACCTAAATGTTACATTTTGTTTGTTACTTTGTTACGCGTCTGTGATTTTGTTTAATTAAATAAATGGAAATGGTTATTTGCTTAGCTTTAAGCGCTGTGTTTTTGGTTTTTCTATAAGGCTTGTACTTTATATAGTTAAGACAATGAGTGGTTTACGAAAGGGTTATGTTTGGGTATCGATGTAATTTTTTACCATCCCACTTTTAAATGGACAGGATGTTGGTTATAAACATTTATATCCAACGTAAAAAAAATTGGATGTTTGTTGTTTTTGTAATTAAAATTGTAACTCATCTACATCATTTACAGGGGGTAAAAATATACCTTAGTAATATTTAAAGGGATGGTTTATAATCCTTAAACTGAATAATTGTCACTATGGAAACAACGTCGAAAAACAAAATCTGCTGTCCCATACATTTGAGACGAGAATGTACTGCAGTTTTATGGAACAGCAAATTATTATTCGTCGATTATGGCTTTATCGTGAAATTTGTTCAGTATCATAGTCTAAACCACCCATTTAAATATTTTTAGGGTGTTTTGTTACACCCTGTACAACTCATTAATTCATTATCAACGTATAAAAATTTCGTTCGACAGTATTATAATTATTAATCGACTGTCGGAATGAGTTTGATGAATTGCAAATTTCTGGTTACACGCAATCAATTATTGCGTTATTATGTTAATAACAATTATGATTATAGTTACGTGCCAACGAGGCACAATGCTGCTACGCCGTAGCGGTGTGCTACGCTCGTAGTCTTTGTTAGCTCGTAGCATAATTACACGTAGGCATGACTTACAAACACGTGTATGTGATGTTTGATGGTATTTTGTAAGAGAATAAGCCTTTAGAAATGACATGCCCTTTCCTGAATGTAGACCCGTAGCGTCTCCGCCATTTAAATACCATTAATAGTTGCATTTGGAAAATCTCTTAAGTTACATTATAGTATTATATTAGGTTACTTTTTCACTTTTTACTTTTTTACTTTTTCCTTTTATTATAAGTTGTTTGAAATATTTTAGATGTTAAGTTTAACTAGTGGTTAGTTAGTGGTTTAGTTTAGTGGTAAAAATAAAAAAAAAAATTAATTAAAAAAGTAAAACTGAAACGGTTTTAAGTTCTCTAGCAAAAAATCAGTCACATAATTAAGATCTAGTACCTATTGATATAGAAGTTGTAACAAAATAACCTAATAATATTTAAAGGGGTGGTGTAGACCATAAAATTGAACAATTTTCACTATGCACACAACGTCGAAAATAAATAAAAAATCTGATGTCCATACATTTGAGTTGAGTAGGTACCATAAACTTAACATTACACTTTGTATGAAACAGCAAATTTTTCATTCGCCCTTTCCAAATTGGCTCCATAGAGAAAGTTACTCAGTTTTGATGGTCTAAAGTCAAAACCATCGCTCCAAATATTACTATGGTGTTTCGTTACACCCTGTAGATTTAAAGAAATAATCAAGTAAAAAAAAATGCCACAGTGAAAGTAATTTAGTGTTAATGAAAACCCATAGATCGTCAAGTGATCGGCAAACTGGGAATGCCTCAAGAGGATCGGTGAGAAGGCGCTAAGTAGCGGAGATTAGACGGAAGCCGTCACCTTCCGAGGACCCTCCGACGTGGAGGGCCTCTCGAGACGGGCACGGGCCCCTCGCCGCCGCGTTGCGTTGTCACATCTGTGTGTAAACACAACCGACACTAAACGCCTTTTCATTAGAGCTATATGATTCATTAGAATTATGAGCTAAGGTTCTAGAGATTATAAATTTTTTCTGCATAAGCATATGATCACGACTATATTCCCCGAGGGGGTAGTCAAAGATATTCTGAAACCTCAGAACATCCACGTCCCACGTTTTTCTGCATATTTAATGTTTAAACCAACCGATCCTATGCGAACTTTTTTATTTCAGAAATTATTATTTCTGTAAAATTTATATAACGACCGCATATCACATAGATCATCATCAGCCTGTCATCGTCCACTGCTGAACATATGCCTCTCCCAAGGCACACCACAAAACTCTATCCTCGGCCTTCCTCGTCCAGTCGCTCCTCGCTAACTTTTAAAATAGTCTGCCCAGCGGGCCGCAAGGCGTCCCACACTACGTCTGCAAGTTCTTAGTCTCCACCCCTGTAACTTGACACTCCATCGGTAGTTATTTCTTCCGCAGCCCATTGTCAATTCAGCTTACTAATTTTCTGAGCAACGTCTACTACTTTAGATCTCTAATATATCACCTCATTCCTGATGTGATCTCTTAGAGAAACACCACATAGCTCTCTCCATAGCTCGTTGTAGAATAGAATTATTGATACTAAATGAATAAAAATTAAAACCGCCTTCAAAAAAACTAAAAAGTTAAAAAATAATATTGCAGTCGATGACTTTTTCGTTCGCATCATAAGAACATTAATTTGTTTTATCGAAGTCGCTGTCAAGCCGGTACGATTCGCGACAGGGCTTGCATTAGTTTTTTGGCTTGGCCTGACACCGACCTCTATAAAACAAATTAATGTTCTTATGATGCGAACGAAAAAGTCATCGACTGCAATATTATTTTTTAACTTTTTAGTTTTTTTGAAGGCGGTTTTAATTTTTTTGGATAAAATTTTGTTTATTTCACAACTTTCAGTGGCAAATTCATTAGTTCGATTTAATAGTAGTGCTTTAAATTAACAAAAGCACTAGTCGGCACTACAATTTTCGAAGGTTCCCCTCGATTTCTCTGGGATCCATCATCAGACCCTGGTTTCCTTATCATGGGACCTCACTTGGGATATCTCCTTTCCAACAAAAAAAGAATCATCAAAATCGGTTCATAAACGATGAAGTTATCCGCGAACACACAAAAAAAAAATATATATATATATATATATGTATATATATATACGGTTGAATTGAGAACCCTCCTCCTTTTTTGAAGTCGGTTAAAAATAGGTCCAAAAAACCGACGCTAAAATCCAAAATCGATGAATATAGAATCATACTATAAACAATTCACAGCTGTTAGGCAAATAGTGCTAGCCGAACCATTTTAGACAATAAATCAGATGCGTACTAAAACACGCATGAACGCATAAAGTGATGGAACTCGCACCTCGAGCGGCGCGGACGTGTTCATTGCTTTCAGTGGTTCAAAGCAGGGCGAATAATTAGAAATGTTCGGGCGCAGCGTCCGCGAGTGATTGATGTAGTGGAAGCCGGTGCTCCTGCGCCCCGGCCTGCCCCCCCCCCCCACTCATTCCCCTCCGCCGTCGACAACTTGGCGACATTAAGAATATTTAAATTGTAAATTGCTCCCCTGTACTGAATACCTATTTGCCAAAAGTTTGCCCTTTTCGACAATCGCCGTGTAGCACTCGAAACTTTTGGACATCCTGGCTAACGCGTTCAATATTTTGCTGAGCTTTTGTTTAAAATTCTTCCTTGTTTCAGAAATTCACCTTTGTTGTAGAACTATGAGTAGGACGTAATGTACCTACCCGTACGTAAGGCACAAATTGAATTCAAGCAACGTTACCCAGCGGGATATATCACGAATTGTTTGAGACAAAAATGAACTCATAGAGCAAAAAGACTACACGCAGCTAACAATAAAGACTCGCAGATGGGCGACTGTAACATGAATATAACAAACTAAAGAACCGGCTGATTGAATCATCCGACTGTTCTTTGTCATAAATCCGACAACGGCCGGCCGGCCAACAATACGTCCTGAAATCGTTCCATTTCTCATTTTGTTACTCTCCCCTTTAATCTCGCATCCGTAGAAAAGTGGATCAGCTTTGCAAAAAGGCATTGCATAGCAGACGCTCGCTGATTAATGTATTGTGATCCAGCCGGTGTGCCACACATTAATATGTCTCAATGTTCAAAATCAATCCTGATTAATGTGAAAAAGAGATAATTTCTCCAGCTATGGGGAAAAGGCCCCCAAAAAATGTTAGCGTATAGTTGGCGTATACCTATCGAACTCATGTCGATTTGTTTCTCATAATCTCTAGATTATAGTGGTAATATTAGTTATACCTCATCTAAACGGAGTGTCACGTAATCGCAGTTGGCGCACATCTTGTCTTGGTAAAATATGTTGTTTTTTATTTTTATTTTCGTATGAACTTCGAACATTTAAGATGTTTCTAAACACGCATTGCTTTACATGTGCCGTTTTATCAGGGAACAAGAATCTTAGCAAAAAAGACAAAACGCTGCATTTTTATTAATCTTTCGTCCGATTACTATATTAAATTAAATTACGTTTTTAGAGTGTAATACCATCAATAAACGTTACCGTTTGTGGGCCTAAAATAAATTAACTCCTTTGCTACACTTTCAAGAAAATGGGACATGGAAAAAAAGGATATGCTAAAATTCTAAAATTATTGACATCACAAATATTTCAAATAAAAACAAAAAAAGAGAGTTTGAACAAGTTTTTCTTCCCGCATACTTAATAAGCGAGGGGTAGGTACGAGTATGTCACGCGCCGGAGCCGGACGCGTCTCGATACATACGTGATCGAGTTGTGCTACTAGAAACTTTTTTCCTTTGATACAGATTATGAATAAATACCTAGTACCTATCTATATTTTTGAAAAGTTTTATTTTATTTTCGTGATCTCAAATTTTCATCAATTTTTTACCGACTTCAAATAAAGAAGAAGGTTAGCCTTAAGGACAGTTGCACCTGCGCTTGAGTCTCTCATGTTGGTACTGCCGCGTATTTATCGTACACACTGCAATAGCGTGAGTGCCTGCAGTAGCATAAATGCACAGTGATAATTATAGAGCCTAAACAAGTGTTATACTGAGACGCGTAGACAAACTATAATAATCGAATGCAATGCTAATTGCTTCTTGTCTTTTTCGAAAAGAAAATAATAAATTAAAAATAAAAATAAAAAACGCTCACGCACATCATCATCATCAGCCTATAAACGTCCCACTGCAGGGCACAGGCCTACCCTCAGGAAGGGTGTACGGGCATTAGTCCACCACGCGTGCCCAATGCGGATTGGTAGACTTCACATACACATCAGAATTTCTTCTTCAGTGTATGCATGTTTCCTCACGATGTTTTCCTTCACCGTACTCACGCTCACGCACATAAATTGTAATATTTGTAATGATTCCAAGTAAATCACAAAAAAAAACGCAAAAAAGCGTTTAGAAAATGATCCTTATAAATGTATAATATAGTGTACGGAATCCAAACAAACACATTGTCTTCCCGACCGCTTCGACCTTTCCTCTGGCCACTCGACTCTCACCCCTGACAGCCTCCCGGAGAAAAACACGACGTTTTATGTTCTCGGGCTAATTTGAGGTTATTTGAGTGACGTTTACCGATTCCGGAATCGATGTGTCTTTTGTTCAATCCCCTTTAGAAAACTGGCGGTCGGTGAATTTATTTAAAAAAATTTACGTACCTCAGACAATTCGAATATTAATTCTTTTGAACATTTATTTGTGGGTACGTAACACAAAACGCAACGTATCTTTTGTGTTGCCCTCGGTCGTATTGTTTTTTATTTCTAAACAATTAAACAGCATTTCCAAAAAACAAGAACTGCTAATTTTCAATTTAACGGGTCTCTGCGGATCTGTTTTTATTATAATGTTTGTAGTTATTATCTTTAAAACCGCCAAAAGTGGCCACTTTTGGCGGTTTTAACGATAATACCTACAAGCATAAAACATAACCCGTAACATAATCCGTAATTTTATTTAACTAAAATTATAAATTTATATATAACTGGTAAAATCCCAATATTTGTAGACTATTATTCTTTAGATTTAAAAATATGTGACAAATATTAACGTTTCACAATATTAACATAACAAAAACATAAGAGACAAAAAATCGTCAAGAATTCTAATAAATAAAGCTGAACGGAAGAAACACGCAAAAGCCACATAATTGTATAATTCCTGCTACCAGAGAGCGGAAAATCCGAGTCAGCCGAGATTACAACCGTTAACCAACTGATCCCGGAACGGAAGAAAACAGAATGTCTCGCGAGTTGGATAATGTTAAATTTATTGCAGTGCTAAAATGTTTACGGATATCGCGCGGGAGCGGAACGCCCTGAGGACGGCAAGCACAGCTCACCCTTGTAAACACGTTTTATTGGCTTTATAATATGTTTTACGCGTGACGTTTTACAAACGATCCCAGAGGAGCGTCGAATTATTTTTACGGCACGTACTCGCACGCAGCGCGAAAACATTGGAAAATTCTCCGCTAGGACGATTTTGTAATTACGTATATCTTCTACAAACAACTGTTCGTTCCTTCGTGTAGAATTTAAACGAACAGATTAAATTTTTTTTAATGTTTTTTACCTCATCATTGTTAGAAGGTATTATATAAAAACATAACCCTCCTTCTGGAGCAGTCGGGTAATTACAAGATAATTAAAAACAAGATGTAATTAATTATCGTAAACGATACCCGCGATTTCGTCTGCGTGGATTACTCCTTTTTTAGTGCACCCCGTCATCCTATCCAAATCTAATATAATCTAATCTATATTCCAAAGAAGAATAACAGATTTGGACCCAGGCATTTTTTACGAAAGCTAAAAGCCATTCAGGACGGCGGTCATAATTATTATAAATAGAAAAAACGAAGGCATTTTTAAAAAAAACTTCCACATCTCCAAAAGTCCGGATTCAAAAGTAGATATTTCTAGTAAAATAGACAAATCGTCCAAAAAGCAGTAGCAAAACAGACAGCTATTTTCATCTAATATTATCACTGAGGTATTTTTTAGTCGTTACGGAATGTATTTGACTTGGTTGAACTGATAGTGTGTGTGATTTCGTTTTTTTCCGTTATCATAATATTGTACGGTTATCGTGAATTTTCATTAAAGTAAACACAATGAATGCGTAGAAGATTGAGTGCACTATCTTATAAGAAAGATTATGAGTTTCATACACTTGATACAAAAGGTATCATAAGGAGAAATACCTTTCCCCCAACTTCTACAGGTTACTATCAATTTGCTTCGTTGTTAGTTTTGTTTCACTCTACACATAATTACTAAGTTTCATTCATGTCTTTACATCTGGACCTCTAAGTCTGGGTCTCAACATACATGGTCGTCCGCTAAACTTCTTTATGTTTCAATCTTCAGCGGTGTGCGTCGTCTGTCAGTCAGTCAGTCATCCAGTTAAAGACGGAACTCTTTCATATAGTGAACAAACAGCCTTCGAAAGTTAAGAGCAAACATTTCAAAACTATATTTTCATCCACAGAGATCAATCTCAAACCTATTCTTACCCTTCCTAGACATGGGTGCTAATTTGTAAAATCACAGCTCGAAATATGTGTTATACAACAGAGCGTGGAATGCGCCGAGGAACAATTGCAGGCCCTAATAGCAGTCAACCGCTTGATGAAG
This sequence comes from Agonopterix subpropinquella, assembly GCA_922987775.1. Lineage (NCBI taxonomy): Eukaryota > Metazoa > Arthropoda > Insecta > Lepidoptera > Depressariidae > Agonopterix > Agonopterix subpropinquella. Next base: position 14,481,872 of record OV277697.1, on the reverse strand, counting down.
GTCCGGCCCGCACCCGCACCCGCACCCGCCTTGCCTCACCTCGCACCATTCACCACATCAACACATACTGATATAGTATAACACACACTACAAAAGCCACGTATGTTTTAGTGCAACAAAATATTAAAGTACCTATTTAAAAGTGTATAGTCTGTATCCCATAAGTTTATATAGTTATCAATTTATCATCAATATATTTTTTTTTTTTTTTTTTTAAATATCTTGGACAATGTCACACAAATTATCTAGTCACATTTAAAGTACCAGAATCTAGCCTGGACTTGTATTATGATGACTAGACAACGATATAGATTACATATATAAATACAAACATCCATGACTCGGGTACAAATATTCATATTCATCATATAAATATTTGTCCCTTACGGGATTCGAACCCGCGACCCTCGGCACAGCAGGCAGGTTCACTACCGACTGTGCTACCGGGCTGTCTTTATTATTTTATCAGCCGATAGACGTCCACTGCTGGACATAGGCCTTCCAAAACGGGGCGATTTGTCATAATCACCACGCTTGGCAGGCGGGTTGGCGATTGCAGTTGGATTGAATGTGTTTACTCAGAGGATGCTGCTGCCCATCCTCCGGTAGATCCCTTTTTAGACACCCACGAGGAAATCGGATGGTGCTATTCTTAGCCGACACCACACGTCCAAGCCACATGGACGGCCGACATACCACACAGTTATCAATTATTACTTACTATATAAGAATAGAATAGAATAAATGTTTATTCGACACAAGCAAGTTCGTAGGTTACGTGGTTTGACCAAAAGGTAATCGTAACTGGGATAGAATCAACATAATAATCCAACAAACATAATAATAGTTCAAAAGATAATTATACCTATTAAATTAAATTGTGTTTCAAAAGAAATAATAAGGATCTTAATCAGTAGACACAGCAAAAATAAAAAGTTAAGTTAATAAAATGTGGAAACATATTCGTTTGTTTTTATTTAACTAGATACAAAAGGTAAAAACTTTTGCAAGATGTTCCGCTCAAGGTTATGCTTTTCCCCTTTAAAAATGTTATCCCTGTCAAACACTAAAGCCTCCGCCAGAAAATCTTCACCTTCGACGCACATATTAAAGGTAAGAGCTGTTTATATAAATGCAAAACAGATCGGAGGCTTGTCAGTTCGGCTCAGTACAGATCCTACTGATCGAATATGGATTTTCCCCATTCCGTCCGCCGTGACTTGATGAACCCTCTTGCCCCGTAGACGAGATCGGACAGCCGAAAAATAATCCCTTGTATATGGAATATTAAACCTGACTGGAGGAGGTATGATTGAGAAACAACATTATTTTGCCGTATTTCCAATTTAGTCACGCGAGAATTTCTAATATAGTAGATCTGTGATCAAGTAATTGGGAAAAATGAATTAGAAAAATAGAAAACGATTTTTTAAAATCGTGTCTAAGTATGAATCGATGGAAGTAAAAACAAAACTGGAAGATCTGATAAGATATCCACGAAATCCCCTAAAACTAACCGCAATTTTATGGGATTCGAGTAACAACTTTGAGTTTGAGCGGGACGACGGATGAGATAAACGACGGGAAGCATCGGTAGCACTGCGTCTTACAGATTTCCTTATCTTCCGTTATTCTCATTCGTGTTCAATGGTGAAACATTTCCCTTCAATCCTCCCGTCGTCGGAGGTACATACCTTCGTCCTTCGCGGCTGAATCCAATCGCAGGGATATTAAAAACTTTCCCTCCGCAGTACTCCGGCCCTTTGTGCTACTTGAGCGCCCTCGCTGCAGATCTGCCAACGTCTTTTAAAATTTACCGAACTAATTTGACTTTACAAACAGAAAAAAAAATGAGATTCTAAAAGAACTCGGATTTATCGATAACAAGTTGTTTGCGTATCGATTCGAGTTTGCCTATTGATTCAAATATTGCAGTCTAAGAATTTAGGTTTGTGATACTTTTAATTTTAATGAAAAGTTCAAAGAAATTATGCCGCAGGAATCTTTCTCGTATTTCTTTTTATTTTGGCGCAGTGAGGGAAGCAGCAGGAGTGTGTTCCTTATTCAGCCTGCAGCGCATAAATAATTAAGAAGGCGTTCGAAGCAGCCCGCCTCGACTCGAGGCCGTAGTGAGTACTAATTAGAACTACAACATTTCTTTCTTCGATTTAAATTCAAAGTAGATAAGCATTGCTTTATTAGGTACTTCACTAGCTTTTGCTCATGGCTTTGTCCACTATGGATTAATTTAGTTTTCGGGATACAAAGTTACGCCATACTTTTATTCTCTGAAAATCGTTTCATAAAATTCATGCATGCCTGAAAATCATATAGAGTTCAATTACCTATATGTCAAATAAATGCCAAAACGAATAAAAAATTGTTTCAAATTACGTTTTTAACACAATACCTTTACCAGCACCCTGTTTTTACCTCATCGACTTCTAAACTCAGAGTTCCCGAACTTTTTGCAAGTTATTTGCAATGCTTTTAGAACTATCTCAAATCCAGACGTTTGCACACATTAACTAGTTCCCCGAGAACGGAGTCTGTTAATTTGTATTCTACCCTCGGCCCGCCATGCGCCAGAGGCGCGGCGTGTGCTTCTTTTGTACCTTCGGGAACCAATTTGTATACCAGTTAAGAAAATTAAAAACTTCTACTAGTTTTTCTATTCAGTTAAAGTAATAAAGGTTTTTTATTTTCTATTATCATTAGACAATGGTAGGTAGACGTTTTGTTATGAAATAATACCTACTCTATAAAATACGCAACATATTATATATATCTATGTTTTTTCTTCTGAATCATAATCATAATCTGTTTAATCAATAATAAATCAATTAACATATTATACAGGGTGTTACAGAAGTAAAAATAAAAATAGAAAACTTTTTAGGGGTGGTGGTTTAGACCATCAAACTGAACAAGTTTCACTATGGGACCAAAATCGAAATCGCGAAAAAAAAAATTCTTTTGTCCCATACATTTAGCTCGAGTAGATCTATAGTTTAGTATGGAACATCGCAAACGCATCGCATGATGGTGATTATGGCAAATCTCCAGGAGGGAGGCCAATGTCCAGCAGTGGACGTCTATCGGCTGGTATGATGTGATGATTTTTTTTTCCGCGATTTCGATATTGGTCCCGTAGTGAAAGTTGTTCAGTTTGATGGTCTTAACCACCCCCTTAAATGTTTATTTGAATTTTTTTAACACCCTGTATAAAGGTGCGTAGCTACCTTCTTCTTCTTTGTCGTAACCTCATGGCTGAGGGACGTGACCATTGTGGGCCGCTTGCGCCACCACAGCTCTCCAGGTCGCTCGATCTTGGGCCCGGTGTATGCTGGCCTGTAGTGTTGTCTCGGTAATTTCTTTCACCGCATCGGTCCATCTCGTAGGCATGCGTCCTCTACCTCTCTTTCCCTCCATACGGCCGGTGATCATGAGGTTTTTCAAACTTCCTGATCTCCTGACCGTATGCCCAAAGAATTTAAGGACTCGTTGCATACAGATGGTGGAGAGTCTCGTCTTAATGTCCTCATTGGACTCATTTGTGCGGCGTTCAGTCCAGGATATTCGGAGCATTCTGCGCCAGCACCACATTTTGAATGCGTCAATCCACATTTCGAATGACAAGTGCGAGCTTTCAACGTTCAGGCTTCGGATGCATATAGGAATATGGAGAAAATAAGTGTCTGCATTAACCTGATCTTTGTTTTGCGGTTGATGCCTCTATTTATCCATGCCTTCTCAAGCCTCTTCACCGCTGATTTGGACATTTGGGATCTTCTGATGACCTCCTGGTCACAGTCGCCATCATCGCTGATTTGTGATCCTAAGTACCCAAATTTGTGCACTACATCGAGGTCACACAGCTGTAGGTACCTATCACAAGATAAAATACATCCAGTATTATAATTAAGTTATACCACAGTTATTAGCAATGAATTCAAATGTAAAAGCCGAAGAATTTCAATATTAAACAGAAAGTGACATTAAGACAGATGTTAAGAGCCGGAGCAATAATTAAGAGGCTGTCGGTTTGAAACCGCGTCGTCGTCGGGATTTAATTAGTGAGAGAACAATCCGCCGGTTGCCGGCTGCCGGCTGCCGGCTGCCGTGCCCGGTGACCGGCGCCGGCCGCCCGGTTGCCCGTGTGCATTTATACACGGAGTAAGTGACGACACTGAATAATAGTTGGCTCTTTTTTAAATTTTATATGTTAACTATGTGATAATAATAATTAAGTAATTGTACAAAGTGAATTTTCAGAATAAATAAACCAAAATGATTTGTTTATTGTATATTATCATTTTCAGTCTATAAGTCTGTCTCTATTATTATAAGCCTCCCTATTATGCGTTCTCAGCTTTTCGTAGGTACGTACAACAAAATTTTACCATCGTACCATCGCCATCGCCATGTACCATCGCTGAATGCCCATTAGCGTATAAAACCAAAAAAAATCATTATGGTGAAAGTTTTCTGGGCTTGCACAGAAAAGTTACCCAATGTGAGTAAGACAGCGTATTTCATTGTGGTTTCATTATTTTGGTTTCATCTAAGTCCAATCCACAATTTACACTTACTAGGTTAGGTTAAGTTAAATTTTAGTTTACAGATATGTAATAAGCAGCTAGCTACTAAGTTAGATTTCAGACACAATTTATATTCTTAAGTATATATGTTAGGTAAACTTGTACAACCAGAGTTCACATAATTAGTTTGTTAAATATATAAATAAGACCTGAGATATAAAAAACGTGTACAAATATAGAACATTCAAATAAAATTTATTTTTTAGTTAGACATAAAACGCGTTGTTCACGAAATACCTATTACCTTTATTTTCCGTATTTAAGAAAACAATATTAGTTGTAATGGGCAAACCGAATTAGACTTTGCCAAGATATAGGATTGATAAATGTCCCGTTCTAATGATGAATTAAAATACAGGGTGTAACAAAACACCCTAGTAATACCATGTAATACTTAAGGGGGTGCTTCAGACCATCAAAATGAACAACTTTCACTATGGGACCAACATCGAGAAAAATTAAAAAAATCTGCTGTCCCATACAAAACTGCAGTACCGACTCTACTAAAATGTATGGGACAGCTGACTTTTTTTATTTTTTCTCGATGTTCACCCCATAGTGAAAATTGTTCAGTTTGATGGTCTGAAGCACCCCCCTAAGTATTACTAGGGTGTTTTGTTACACCCTGTATAAGATACATTATTGAATAGACTCATGGTACAACTACAGTAAATTGTAGGCGAATTTATTAAAATGTGGTATGTTACACAAAAAGAGTCCGATAATACGACACGTCTGGGACTACCGGCAAATCCGATTTCCCTATCTCCCCATATTTGTATTCGAAACCCGATCCGTCTAATATTTCCTTCCAACTCCGCCGACGCTATCTGCGTTCCTTCCTGACACTGAATCTAATCGGAATAGATATTAAAACTTCTTACAACCGACTCCTTCCTTCTTTCGTACTATCCGAATTATAATAAAGAGTCCCTACATATCATACCAACATGTTTATAGATGTTTATACACACGGGGAAATGGTTTGGTTTGTTACTTGTACCTACCTATAGAAATTTTCTAGTGTGAGTTATTTTACGCACGGCAGCTGTATGATATATGAAAGCTGCCGTGAGAAAGATTCAAAAGAAAGGCTTGTGTAGGTTGATACTGTTTAGGTAGGCACGTATTAATAAACCAATCTCAAGTGTTTACTACCCGTAAGCCATAGGCTTGCTCTGACTCTGAAGTACACTTTCAGTTTGATTTGAAAAAAATCCTTTATACGAATAAATAAAAGAAAACCAAGGTATACAATACATACACATCGAAAACATACAAAAACAACAATATGAAGGTAACAAAATAAGAGTAAAAATGAGGGTTTAAAGACACTAACAGCCAAAGTACGTCGAGAAATAAATGCAAGCGAGAAATGAGTTTAATTTTCTTCCCAGCATTTGTTGTGGGCGATCAATAGAAAATAAGAAACGCCTAGCCTATTTAACTAATTAAATCTTAAAATGAACCAAGACAAATTACAGACGGAAAAATTGATCGCATTTGTGAAGATGTAGCATCTGCAAAATTGAAAGAGTGTACGAATACCTCAGTCAAATAAACACTGAAAGAACGAGGTCCTGATTAAATGAAGCGTCCAAGTTTAAAACCCGAGGCAAGCAGACAATATTGTGCCCGCTCCACCTCCACCCTGCGATGCGGTAGCTTTGTGAGACTTGCCGAGAGGAAGTGATAAAAAGAAAAATTGCTCTTTGATTTCCTGATTTATGTTAAATAAATGTAAAGGAGTATCCGTATGTACCTACTTGCTGAGTTAACTTACATAATGTGGGTATTAACTAGGATTGAAGCGCTGTTAGCGTCTCTCAGTTTGTTTCTTGTTCGTTATTGTTCTAAGCTCTACATAATTTAAATAAAGATAAAAGAGAAGTATTTTTAACATATTAATGAATCCATGTTAAAAATTTTAACATGCATAAGAGACCTGACGGTTTCTGACCATCAAACTGATCATTCATGGGTTTATCCCATGGTCGCAATCACGAAGAAAATCAGCTTATAATCCTACTCGACCAAAATTTATGGGGCAGCTGTTTTTTTTTTCGCTATTTTTTATGTTGGTTCCATATATAAAGATGTGATTCAATGTTTTTTGTTTGCATGAAAGAAATTATACAGGGTGTAACAAAACACCCTAGTAATACTTAAGGGGGTGCTTCAGACCATCAAACTGAACAACTTTCACTATGGAGCCAACATCGAAATCGCGAAAAAATCATCTGCTCTTTCATACAAAACTGCAGTACCATCTCGACTCAAATGTATGGGACGGCAGATTTTTTTATTTTTTCTCGACGTTGGCTCCATCGTATTGTAGAATCAAAGACTGGTAGACTATTGGAAGCTATATTTTACTTTCACTGCACTTTTATAATTTTACTAAACTATTTTAATTTTAAATATATCACAATTACTTCACAAATACAAGTTGTCACTTCGAGTGCCGGCTGAGAACTGGCTGTTCGATCCCTTTTTCCCCACTTCGATCGTCCTCCCCACCCTTTCAGAGTCACTGTGCCCACCAAACGCGCCTGGCGTTTGATTGGTCCAGCGCTCCGGCGACAGCCAATCACAAAAGTCAGTATTGCCATATGAATGAATCCTTAGTAAAATATTTAACGGCTCTGGATACAAGTCCTTTTTAAGTTATTCGTTGGTTATTGTACAGGTAATTTGAATGTAATAGAATATTAAACCTATTGCTAGTACAAAATAAAGGTTTAGTAACAAAATATCACTTAATTTAGTAAAGAATCACGACATTCGGCCATCCGACCCTGTGCAACCCCCTGGTGCACAGCCATCCAACAGTCAGTTCTCATTACCATTTAGTCAAAATTATTCAGAATAATCTTTATATAATCACAACATTGAAACATTTTACAGCAGGTTTTTCAAAATTATTAATTAAAAGTTTTTATTTGTATATATATATTTTTTTTAATTTACCACCGCTTCGTAATGTGTTATCACTGCAGAGAAGATGCGGCCAGAAACTCTACAGCAACACAATGTTTAGTAGTTAGACATTCAGTTACAACATCTGGTTCAGACATTTTAGAATTCAGCGATGTTACTTTTGTATTTATTTTTATTATGTAAAAATTATTTAAGAAGGATGAATGAGGCTGGTACACAAAACTGGTACTTGAGTTTAATTTTAGAAATTAATTTTAGGGAATGATTTTTTTTTTTGCATCATATAAGTGGCTCTTACATTATTTAATCTGTTTTCTTATTTAAGGTTATAATAACGTTTAAGCAGTAACTATTCGAACACATCACGACATTTGGCTGCTTACACTAATATCAATATTTATCAACTTAAATATTTGTGAACGTTGCTGCAGTTCTAACAGAGGCAGCTCTAATAGTTGCAATCTTCCTCGTCCAATGATTTATTTTGGAATAGTACATTCTGATTTTAGGGGAAGAAGAATTGAATATTAAGTAGACTGATATTCAAAGTTTAAATAATAATAAACAGAATAACAACTCTTCTTTTCATTCTGTTTGCTGCCACAACGTTCTCAATTTTTCAAAATTTTTATGCTTCTTATGTTTATAAAATACAATACAATACTCTTTATTTGCAAACCAAAACATACCGTCCCCGTTTATACTGTTTTTAAATTAATTAAAAAATATCCATCACTTATAGGTAATCAATCAAAATAGTGGTTATAACGGCAGCCGGGTCAGTCATCGTGTACAGACATTCAGCATTTTCTTAACCTGCTTTTTTAACAGGAAGGAGAAACATTACAATTTAGTCGTATTAACTTTTTAACAATAATTTCGTAAATCCATTCTCCATCTTACAAATTCACAGATAAACATGAAGAAGTATGTAATTATCTCCTTTACTTAATTACAAAAAAAACAGTATTATAAAACAAATTATCCATCGATTAAATCTGGTAGTCGCACAATAAGTCATCTGATAATAAATCTTGTCTTGAGCTCAGTGTAATATACTGTCATCACCATCAGCTAGTTATACTGTCTACAATACTTTACGCCTTTCGCAAAGCCCACCTAACTGGGATGTACTATGAAACAGTTGCTGTATACAGTTGCAAAAAATTGTGTTATTAATGAGAAGTATACCAGCAATAATGGAATTAAATCTATTATAACTTAAAACACACAACACATTACAGCAGCAGCACCGTTTCTATTACAATTATAATTCAGACAGAATTTTTGTTGTGCCTATACTCATTCTATACAAAGTACAGCTTTAATCCCATTTTAGACGACAACAAAAAGGTTTGGAACACTTTCTGTGAACGGCTGCAATAATTATAATCATCATGAAGTAAATTGCATAGGAGCTTTTTTTTAAATAAACAAATCTAATCAGATGGCGTTGTCAAACTCATCGAGTAAGTATTCGCTACGAATAACTTCTGCAAATTAATATGATTACGATCGTAAAATTTTGAAGACTTTTGAAGAAAAAAAAGAATACTTTATAGAAGTATGTCGAAACCAATCCACCCTCTATAAATTAAATTAAAAATTGTTTATTCGTCTCATAAGCATTAGGTACAACATTAAAATGAATCAATCATTGATTAATAATTCTTTGGATGTAGGTACCTCAACTAATTTGACCAGAAGAAAACACGCTTCTACCTTTTATTTCGATTCAAAAACCTAGAATATTTGATTCTTGTCATAATGGAAACCTTACTTTGAATGGTGTCCTACAAGGCTTAGGGTACCACATACTTGTTAAGCCAAAAATGCAAATGACAATCAGTTTAGTTAAAAACTAAGTAGCACCTGCGATAAGGTACCTACAGGTGTGTTATACAGTCAACAAAATCCGGATCTAAAATCGTCAAACTCGTTAAAGAGAAACGAAGGCAATGTCTTGTCTTCCAAGCCATATCTGCACGCCGGTGTTGTGATTTTCTTTTTTAAATTATTTGACAAACAAAGCAATCTACAGCCATTTTGTAAACAAGAAATGTACTTAAGGTCATTGGGCGAAATCTGACTCGGCTAACTAAATTTTTCCTACAAAACACAAATTGGTTTTAAAATGTTTAGTCACCCACAATCAATTTTATGTAGTTTTTTTTTTAAAACCATGGGAAAATGTACTAAATGTACTATAATACTAAAATGTACGAAATGTACCAAAATGTCCAAAATGTACTAATTGTACTAAAATGTACTTATAGTACTAAAATGTACTTATTGTACTAATATGTACCTATTGTACTAAAATGTACCTATTGTACTAAAATGTACTTATTGTACTAAAATGTACTTATTGTACTAAAATGTACTTATTGCACTAAAATGTACTTATTGCACTAAAATGTACATATTGTACTAAAATGTACTTATTGTACTAAAATGTACTTATTGCACTAAAATGTACTTATTGCACTAAAATGTACATATTGTACTAAAATGTACTTATTGTACTAAAATGTACTTATTGTACTAAAATGTACTTATTGTACTAAAATGTACTTATTGTACTAAAATGTACTTATTGTACTAAAATGTACTTATTGTACTAAAATGTACTTATTGTACTAAAATGTACTACTAGTACTAAAATGTGCAAAATGTAAGAAAATTTATTAAATTTACGAAAATGTACAAAATATTACATTTTTCTTTACCCGTTATTGGCCTGAATCCCATTATCTACAATAATGCGACATATATAAACATGAACTAGAGACATTCATTTAAACATCCTATACTTTTTTTTTTTGTAGGTCGTGCGCATAGGTTTCATACTAAGGTGCCTAGTGGCCTTTGTCTAGCGGTTTCCTGGAGGAAATATCGTATTAGAGCTAAGCTCGCTTCTGTTTACTTAATTATGCCAATATGATGTGTAAATAAAATAAAGAATCTATAATTCATTAAATATCAATATGTCTACATGTAGGTAGGTCTACGAATAAGAATAACTATGGAAGAATAACTCTAAACAAAAGCAACATAATTTTCGGCACCCTTTGAAAAATGACATTTTTTATGAGTTTTGGCGGCAAGGTGTAGTTTTTAAGAAACAAATTTCGAACACTGTGTACTTTTTTTTTGGGGTCACTTTTTGAGCTTGATTTACATTTCTATACATTCTTATTCGTAGAGGTAGGTACATTACTTCATAATTTTTTTTTTTTTTATTATACAACAATTGCTCATCAGTAATTAGAAAGACTAATGTGTATTTAATAAAGTATCTTATAATTACGACACTAATTTTGTGGCAGTCAAAATTTGCTGAAATTCTGCCGTGAACATTTCGAAAGACAATTGGCACTAAATATGATGGATCTCAAAGTCACGTGGTAGCGACCTCCTTCAGATTCACCATTACCTCGGAACAAAAAAAATGCATTAAGAAAAATAATAAAAATAACTGTAACTTTGAATATTAGCTCGCTAAAGTGTGCACCATTAAATTCGATCTCTGAATTTTTAATGATCAGTATTTCTTTAAATTAATTGTTTGTGTTAAAGACAATGAAACAAATACGGTCTCTTGTAAGTTTGTAATAAAGTAAAAATAAATGACATCCGGCACATAATACCAAAAAATGTATAACCGTACTTCTATTTTTACTATGAACTATGGAACACTAGAAACTAATTGCAGGCATTAGTTTATTTTATAATGCTTCATTAGCTTTTATCATTTTTATATAAAAAAAGAACATTGTGCTTGCATCACCTCATATCAAACAACATTGGCAGCCACTTTGGGGTTGCAGCTTTTTTTTTTTTACTATTTATTAGTAATAAATTATTAAATAACTCGATAAATGAAAATAAAGTATAAAATCTGAGTAATTTTTATAAAACCCCATAATTTATTAAAAATTTTACTACAGTCAAAACTTCTGTACATTTACTGGCATTTTGTAAAGGGAATGTGGCGGTTGTCCTTTGCTGGTCTGGCGTTATTAAAAGCTACACGGACTGTGACGATGATGACACAATTAATCGACCATTCGACACAAAGTGTATTTAACCATAGTGAAAACTATTTGAAATTTGGTTTTACAGACAAATCACTTGTTACGAGATTTAGTGGCTATAAATCAAATCAAATCAAAATCTCTATTTCTTTATAGATACATAACTACTGGCACACATATCCACAGAACTACTTGTGGAACATACATAGCTCCTAGGCACACATGGCCTTGAACTGATTGAGGAACATACATAGCTCCTAGGCACACATGGCCTTGAACTGGTTTTGGAACATACATAGCTCCTAGGCACACATGGCCTCGAACTGTTTTTGGAACATACATAGGTCCTAGGCACACATGGCCTTATGATAGACATACATAGTCTTAAGTTCTGTTCTGGTGGTATATATGGCCTCAACTACGTGACACATTTGGCCACCATGCATAATAAAATATTTTAATTCGATTTGTCCACATGACTCTGCCAGTGACTTCACAAATTATGACATTATTATATCTGAGTCTTATTTTCTTTAAGCACCGATTAATGTAGGTATAAAAATATAAATATCAATTAACTAAATTTTAAAATATAATTGAAAGCAATTTAGCTCGTATACTGTTTTATCGCACACTAGCACTATCAAGGAGTAGCCTTGACCAAATGGTCATATACGATCACACAGCATCGTTTTAATACCAGAAAAACGGTGTCAAGGAGTAGCCCCGACCGAACGCTAGTCTGGTAATTGATCAAAATGCTTGCAATTTCAAATTCGGTGGTTAACGGTTTATGAATATTTCGGAGCACAATGACAGGGAGTTGCCCTGACCGAATGGACTACGAAATAAAATCAGACTTAACATTGTCATGGGGTAGCCTGACCAAATGATAAATCCAATGTAACTATCAACCATTACGAAAATTCTATAAAATTCGAGAGAAAAATTAATAAACTCAGTAGGTACTTTAAGAAAACAATATAATCTTTTAATATTCAAAGAATCAGTGGACTTTGACCGAATTCACGTACCTTGAGGGCTGAAGATTTTTTTCCCGCTGCTGATTTATTGTAGAATCAAAGACTGGTAGACTATTGGAAGCTATATTTTACTTTCACTGCACTTTTATAATTTTACTAAACTATTTTAATTTTAAATATATCACAATTACTTCACAAATACAAGTTGTCACTTCGAGTGCCGGCTGAGAACTGGCTGTTCGATCCCTTTTTCCCCACTTCGATCGTCCTCCCCACCCTTTCAGAGTCACTGTGCCCACCAAACGCGCCTGGCGTTTGATTGGTCCAGCGCTCCGGCGACAGCCAATCACAAAAGTCAGTATTGCCATATGAATGAATCCTTAGTAAAATATTTAACGGCTCTGGATACAAGTCCTTTTTAAGTTATTCGTTGGTTATTGTACAGGTAATTTGAATGTAATAGAATATTAAACCTATTGCTAGTACAAAATAAAGGTTTAGTAACAAAATATCACTTAATTTAGTAAAGAATCACGACAATCGTGAAAGTTGTTCAGATTGATGGTCTGAAGCACCCCCTTAACACATTCGCGGACAGTGAACGAGAACTTTTATTGTTATCACTGCTATAGCCGGTCACTGTCCGCGAATGTGTTAAGTATTACTAGGGTGTTTTGTTACACCCTGTATAAAATTGTTACCTCTTTGTACTTTCTTCTTTTTAAATACCTATTGTAAATGTTGAGTATGTAGCGTGTGGCGGTCCATGGTCTCTGCCTACCCCCATAAGATAATGGCGTGAGCATATGTATGTATAAATGTTGAGTATTCAACAAAACAAAATTTTATAGGTACCTAGGTAGGTAGGTTTTAGGCATATAGAAATTACACGCTCCCCAGAAAATTATAGAGGAGAATGACATACTTAACGACTCGACAGAAGAAGAGGTAGGATATCCAAAATTAAGTAAAAGGTAGATAGTTACGCACAAATATCGTGTAAGCACGATATCAGATGGAATCAGCGTAATGGGTCAGCTCAATACACACATAAAAGTGTTGACGCGACAGAAAGTTGCTAAAAGCCTCCGTCAGCTCGCATCCCGTCTTATCTAATTTATTTAACTGTTAGCGCGGCAACATCGAAAACAAGCTCTCGCCCTGCCCTGCTCGCCTCGTGATAACATGTGTACTACCTCGTTATTTGATATTGTTACTGATATTTTGTTGGATCCACTTTGCTTAGAGGAAAATATTGTTTTCGACGTCGGGCTGTAAACATGTTAACAATCATTATTATCGTGTTGTTAGCTTGTGTCATTTAAGTTTAGATAGACAGTCGAATCTACGAACGCGTCGGAAAAATATCACCAAGTCTAGGGTGATAAACCCTATCACTATGCACGCACACAGAGATAAGTTGTATGACGCCTCATGCACACCAACATAATAAAGTAGGCCCGTTTTTTAGTACGTTAGAAGCTCTATCTTTAAATAATTAATCAAAGTTATTATTGTTAATTTCAAAATTTTCAGGTCGTGTTCAGACCAGCAAACTAAACAACTTTTACTATAGGTTTCATACTAAACTGCGATGCCAACTCGACTCAAATTATGTACCTACCTATGAAAAATAACTGATTTTTTCTTTTGATATTTCAGGTTTGCTCCCATAGTAAAAGTTGTTCAGTTTGATGGTCTGAACCACCCCCGAAAATTTGGAATGTGATTAAAATCGCCTTGTTTATGGAATTAGTAACCAGTAATTTGTCAATGTTATCAAATACTACAACGTAAGCAGTGCTACGGACTAGAAATGCTACGCGCGTAGCCCTTTGTTCGTAGTCAAATTCAGCAAAATCGCATTCGTTTTATTTGTTTATTATTTTGTAGGTATCCATTTATTTTTTCGCAATAACGTCTAGTTGTTGGATTTACAGGCAATATTGTCTACGGATGTATTCGTTGGAACTTTTTGAATAGCTTTCAATCCTGACCCTCCCTTTTTCGTAATCCCCCTTTACCTTTTCAGAACAAGTCGACGAAATGTCTATTTTTTTTAAACCGGATTACTACGACTTGAGTTAGATAGATAGGTACTTGAATTAAGAGAATGTTTTTATAATAACAGAACAGATTATACTTTATAGCTTGATACCACGCAATAGATTTGTACTTCGAAACATGAGATAGTAATTGAAGTCGTTTTGAATTACATTTGTGCGACCCAAAACTTGAGACAGATTCCAAACCAAAATTAAAACAATATAGGTGTATACAGACCAAAATTGTATAACTGCTAGGACGGCAGCAATAGCTCAAAGTAACAAGACAGTATTCGATTGTTGTCGTTAAACTAATTAAAAAGTTGAGAGTTGATCGTTGGTGACGGAGCACCGCGGCCGGCTCGCCCGCGCTCTCTCGTGCCCGCTCCACAAACTGATACATTTAGCTATAAATAGGTACACTTGCACTTTATTTAAGCTTCCATACAATATTAAGTATCTGTGTATACCGTTTTTTTTGTGAACTAAACAAAATTCTAAAGGTGTATTCAGATAATGAAACTAAACAACGTTCCCTATGGAAGGCCTAGGACGGCATCGACTAGTGCACCAAAACGTCAAAGAAGTTTGGCGGAAGGCCATGTAATGTGAGACCCAGACTTAGAGGTCCCATACATGAATGAAACTTAGTAATACGTGTAGAGTGAAACAAAACTAGCAAAAATGTAAATTGGTTGTAATGTGTAGAAGTTGGGGGAAAGGTATTTCTCCTTATGATACCTTTTGTATCAAGTGTGTGAAACTCATCATCTTTCTTATTAGACAGTGCACTCAATCTTCTACGCATTCATTGTGTTTATTTTAATGAAAATTCACGTTAACCGTACCATATTATGATAGTGGATGAAAACGAAATCAAATCAATCAATCAAACTATCAGTTCAACCAAGCCAAAGTCGTTCTGTAACGACCAAAAATACCTCAGTGATAACATTCGATGAAAATAGCTGTCGTGGTTGCGTTTTGCTACTGCTTTTTTTACGATTTGTCTATTTTACTAGTAATTTTTACTTTTGAATCCGGACTTCTGGAGATGTGGAAGTTTTTTTTTAAAAAATGCCTTAATTTTTTTCTGTTTTTAATAATTATGACCGCAATCCTGAATGGCTTTTAGTTTTCGTAAAAATGGCTGGGTCCAAATCTGTCATTGTTCTTTACCAAGTTCTCGTTCCATTTCTCTCCAGCTGTTCTTTTAATATCAACCAACGATACGATACGATTTGCGGTCCTCCTTTTGGACGGTTTTCTCCCCACGGTCTCCACTTCAAAAGTGTTTAGCCCCACGGCTAATAAACAGGTTCATGAAAAACCTAAATGTATTTAGCATGTTTCATTGGAAGGCGGATGAGTATTGAACATTAAAGCATTGAGCGAGTACTCGGCGCCGAACTATGAACGTTGAAACATCGCACAATAACTTCCCCTTCCAATACCAGACACTCCTCGAAACTGTTCACTAACGAAAATTTACTTTTCAATCGTAAACTTTTCAATAAATACGTAGTACTTGGTAAGAAATAAAGAATTTGTGATGTAAATCGTTTATGTTTATCATTTATGAATTTAATGAAAGAATACTTGACTCAAGTTTTACCAGAAAGGTACCAAACTGAAAAGATGTTATTGCTAATGATGAAACTAGACAACAACAGGACATACAAAGAAGATGCAAAAAATTGCAGTTCTTGATTCGATCGGAGTGGCCTATCATGAAGAATTAACTAGTAGATTAGAAAAAGTGGAATGCCCTGCCTGCGTCAGTATTTCCGAACGCTTACAACCCGAATGCCTTTAAAGTACGAGTGAATATGGCTTCTTCAGGGTAAGCTCGCTACATCTTCGACCCCATCTTTGTCCTGAGGACTAGAGCAAACCCATCTTTTATTTAAAAAAAAACTAAATTGTTTTTGGCGGCTTCTCAACTCAAGGTCCCAACGGAAAAAGTGTAATGTGTGTGTAGTGTGTGTGTAATGTCTATAATTTACAGGTTGTAGTTGCAGTGTGATTATATTTTAATTTACTTATACGGCCACAAAAAAGACGTATTAATTTATGTTACGCCATATTCCATGTCGCTCAATCGATTAATTAACATTACCTTACATATTATAGAGACAAACTGAACGTCTTCCCTCTTTTTTCAGCTGCAGTTTTATTAATTCTTTTTTGAGGATCTGCCTTCAAACTTCAGTAAAACGTGAACGATCCACTCAGGCAAACAGGAGTACAAAGCAAAAGCAAAGGCTATCCACTCGGTCCGATGCACCGCGTTTTCACCTGCCAACCTTTAAAATTGAAACGAAATCACACAGCCTCCTGGAAATGTGCTGGCTCACGTAATTTGAAATAATTGTTTGTATTATATTGATGTATTCGATATTGTTATCGATATCGCCATCAGGCATATGGAAATGCATAATCGACCCTATCAAATATCAAATATCATATCCCTATTAACTAATTAAGCTCCAAAAAGTGAAAATTAAAAGTTTTATATTCGATAACCCTGTACCTATATGTTACATTATACGTACATGTCTACTAGTCGTCATGGGAGCGCGTAATTTCTCTATGGTTCCTAGATTACTATCGGACCGAAAGATAAAGCGTTCTTCGTAACTTTTTAGTAAATGGGCGTAAACCTAAGTGAGACGATGTTACGATGAGCTTTATCACATGTGATGTTCAAGTATTCAGAGGTGCTAAGCAGTGGGGAGTGAAGTGTAGTCGGCATGGCGGCGGGCTCCCGCGGGACCGCCGCGCAGTCGGGACTCTTTTGATAAATATTTTATGCTCCTCGCGACTCCACGACACTGTCAGATATTTCTTCTAGTTTAGATTAAAATAGTTTCATCTACTTGCTTGTGTTTTGTACATTGATATTCATGCTGGTTTCTTTTAGACTGTACAATCGAAACATATATTCAATTTAAATTCAGAACATTTTTTAGGGTTCCGAAGTCAAAAAGGAACCCTTATAGTTTCGCCATGTCCGTCCGTCTGTCCGTCCGTCTGTCTGTCCGTCTGTCCGCGGCTTAGCTCAGAGACGCTTAATACTAGAAAGCTGTAATTTGGTATATGTATACATGTTCATCATGCCGACAAAGTGGTAAAATAAAATCTTGAAAAAAAAAATGTTTAGGGTACCTCCCCTACACGTGAAGTGGGGAATTTTTTTTTCTTTTTTATCCTATGTCGTGGGATATTGTTGGATAGGTCTTTTAAAGATATTTTGGGTTTGCTAAAACCATTTTTCGATTTAGAGATCCGTTAGCGAAATATTAAGCTTTAAAGCGAAAATTTTGGTTAGCGTCAAGTGTCCCCCCCCCCTCCCCCCCCCCTCTCCCAGCTAAACGGTTGTAGTTGGAGATGTGAAAAGGAAGGAAAGGAAAACTATCACCGCTAAGTAGGCTTTACAAGTTTACGAGTCAACCAAATAATAAAATGTACTTTTTAGACTTTATTAGCCGTTAAACCGTAGTATAAAACAAAGAGCCTCCTTATAAGTCCAAAAGTCCATAATATTGTAACGGGCAACTATGGAACCCTACCCTGCGCGTGGTCCGATACGCACTTGGCCAGTTATTTAATGAAAATATAGGTACTTCTGTACCGGGTATATATTGACAGACAACACCTTTCCCAGCTTCCTGATAGTTACCATTTTACTTCAAATGTCGTGTGTTGCCACTGCTTTTTCTAGGTATTTCCCCATTGAAATTTTCATTTTTATATTTTTTCCATATTCAAGACTAAGATCGTCAAAGGTTAACACATTAAATGCAAAATTTCGACCCGGATCAGCTGATCAGGTCATTGACACAATTGCAAGCATATTGTATAGGGAAGCCGGTAAGTCGATTGTGCGTACGATGTGGGTTAAAAAATGTTCCATTTCTACAATAAAAATATACATGGTGTAACAAAACACCCTAGTAATACTTAAGGGGGTGCTTCAGACCATCAAACTAAATAACTTTCACTATAGGGCCAACATCGAGAAAAATAAAAAAAATCTGCTGTCCCATAAAAAACTGCAGTTCCGACTCGACTAAAATGGACAGCAGATTTTTAAATTTTTTCTCGATGTTGGCCCCATAGTGAAAGTTGTTCAGTTTGATGGTCTGAAGCACCCACTTAAGTATTACTAGGGTGTTTTGTTACACCCTTTATATTGTACAACACTTATACTTATATCACACATATTCAGGAAATTTTGTTCATCATGTTCCACCCAGTATATTGAAGCTTTTCTAGCATTAGCCGACCTTTGTGGTTAATTGTTTTACAGATGAGTACACAAAAGCTATTCCATGAATTTATGTGTGGTGTTAAGCGCGGTACGGTGGCTGGTGGCGTGTCCGCGAATGAATGTCCATCGGAAAGTCATCAGTTATGTAGGGCCATGTAGGGCGTATCGTCGCGCACCACGTGTCCGGCGGCCGTTTCTGTGCGTAATTTTTCCGCGGGCAATTTTCCCCAATTTCCGAAACAACCGTTATGCCCTTGTCCTCTGCCCTTTATTTAAAAACGTAAACGAAATGCAAACGCTTGGAAGGGAACACGTTATTGTGAAAACATTCGTGTTGATTATTTGACTCAATTAACAATCTACATAGAATCAACATAATGCATTTGATTTGACACATTTGACACATATTAAACAAATAAGCAGGTCAAATAGTTACTATGTAGTAAGTAGGACGTAAGATACGTAGGTATTGAGATATTGAGTCGATCATTCAATTGAATTCAATTCAATTATACTTTATTGCACACCAAAACAGAATATACATTTTAATAAAGATAAAGAATTACAATTACGTACAAATAAGGCGGTCTTATCGCTAAAAAGCGATTTCTTCCAGACAACCTTACGGTAGAGAAATTACAAAAACGAAAATAGTTATCGACCATTATGGCAATCATTATAATGATCTGCCATTATATTATTAAGAGCTTTTACCCGCGACTTCGTCCGCATAAATTATATACCAGATTTTAAGTCAGATGATAAGCTATCAAACAAAAAAAGTTTCATCAAAATCGGTTCAGTAGTTTTTGCGTGATACTCGAACAAACAAACACCCAAACAAACGAACAAACAAACAAACATACAAACAAACAAACAGACAGACAAAAAATTCTAAAAATTGGAGATTTGGAATCAGGGACAGGTAAAAACCATGTCGTAATTTTTTTTTGTTAGTATCTTCAATGTACAGACACATTTCTGTTACAGTTTTATAATAGTTTAGATAATGGCAGATCATTATAATTATCTACATAATGTATAATTTTTTTTTTTTTGTTATTTTTCTTTATCTGAGACTCAAATTACTAAGTATACTGAAAATAAACACAAAAGTGGCAGTAATACCGGTACCTATTTTTTTATCATCTTTATTTCATAGTTCCAATGATGTCGATATTCATAAAAGTGAACGAAACTTAACCGCAGGAACTCTAATAGCAATACGACAATATTGACGACCCGGTTGGTGTAATGGTTACCACGCCGGACTGCCAAACCAGGGTCCTGGGTTCGAATCCCGGTTCGGTCATGGATGTTATATGTTTGTGCCGTTGTTGTATGATTCCCATAACAAAAAGCCTATGAGGCTTACTTGGGATCATTACAATGTATGTGCCTGTGAGCGTAATAAAAAATTCAAAAGCAACCAGTTTTGTATTGGACTAAAATGCATGCAAATTGAATGAAATATAATTGATAGAGCACTTTGAAATATTTTTCGTTGCAAAACGAAATGCATTTCATATATTGTTTATATGATAGGTACATAAAGTGGATATTTATGGGACGAGTGCATTTCATGTCAATTAAATAAAATAAATAAAATGAAATGTACAATATTTGATTCCATATTTTACGTTCTCAACTATACAGGGTGTAAAATTAAATAGGACACTTACTTAAACGGGTGCTTCAGACCATCAAACTGAACAAATGTCGAAATCGCGAAAAAAAAATGTCTGTCCCATACGTTTCAGTCGAGTTTTGTTTGCAGTTTTGTATGGGACAGCTGAATTTTTTTCGCGATTTCAGTGTTTTTCCCATAGTAAAAGTTGTTCAGTTTGATTGTCCCATTTAATGTTACACCCTGTAAATCCGTATAGCCAACATGATTTAGGACTTTAACTTTTAAAGCAGCAGGAAAAATATATTTCTTAACAATCTGATTCACGTTATTTTATTTTAACATTAAAACTGTGTAGTCATGTGTATTAAATGAATTGGTAAATAGTATTGGTAAGCAAATTGTTAGTAAACCTTATGGTATAATGTTTTCATTCTGTTCGCTACTGCACTAGTTATTTTATATAATATTTTTATTACCTGTATTCCTCAAACAACTACTACTACAAGTGTGTACTACAAGTGAATTGCATTCTTTTTTTTAGAAATAAATGTCTTAAACCGTATAAAACCTAACACCCCGTATTATTCTTAGAATAAACACATTACGAATAGGGCACATTAGGAATTCTTACAAAAAAGTTTTTCTATCAAGATCACAATAAAACATTACTCTCATTACGTTTGCATACTATAGTAGCAGACTCGTATGCTCTGCATTTTTGATGAGCTTACCTACCACCGCACCCGAACAGGTAAACTTATATTAGAAACATTCGAAACAAAAATCCCCATAAAAAGTTATGCCCCATTCAGTTTCATCTAAAGCAGCCATAAGTTTAGAGACCGGTGCAACATATTGCCCAACAAAATTAATATAACCACAAAATGAAGCCTCGTGGGCTCTAATGAAATATTCTTAGAGTGGATGCAGAAAGCATATTTTTTTAAATAGTAATAAACTTCGATACAAGTACGTTCATTTCTTTTTTTAAATCAATATTGCTTTGCCTTTGAGAACTTCGTTTATCAAAGACTTTTTCATAATTATAAAGCATGTTTTACATGAGTACCTTTTCTTCTCCTAAAATCAAACGTTTGTTTTTTATGTGGACCATCGTACTCCAGGCATTCCCTTGTACAGGTCCGCAAATAAAAAGTATGTGTAAAGTTGTAAACTAATTTTAGTTAATAAATTATTTTGTATTTTTTTTTATTGAAGTAAAACTTCTTTAGGCGCGACTAGGGAGTTACTCAGATTTTTTTTATGACCGAAGTAACGATCGGTATTCTATAGTCTGTGTAGTTTCCGCTATTCAAAAACAGTAAACGTCAAAGAAGTTTTACTTCAATCGCGCCTAAAGATTACACGCATATTCTTTTTTAGTATATTATTAAATATTATTATATGTGGGAGGAGGACGATCACTGTTCTAGTTTCAATAATTGGTACGTCTTAACATGATAATATGGGTATTAGAACCATGAGCATCACAAACTTAGATAACAGCTATTGTCATGTAATTAATGTTAATAAATTAATCTCCAGTTACAGGAGACAAATTAGACGCAGGCTGCTCGACTAACGACAGACTATTTGGATTAAATGGAGGGTTGATGTTTATGATTTACGGAGGCTTGTGTAATTGTGGCGCCTGCCAGCCGAGGCCCGCGCCAACACTGACACCGCACCTATCCACCGCCGCGCCGCGCCGCGCTCTGCACTCCGACACTCTTGCAAATTAACACTACAACGCTCCCGACAATTAATTTTCGCTTAGCGCTTCATTATACCACAAAAACACCTCGATACTCTCTCTCTCTCTCTCTGCTCCTGCTTTTAAATATTTTTTGGTTCTTTGTTAAACACGAGCAGAACACACTACAGCGCTAATAAAACAACGATGATCAAGTTCATGAGGAAACAATGCGTCGTCGCCGGTGTGTTGACTATTCATTATAGCATCTCGCCGTAAGACAAACAATCCTCTGTTATGTTATTAGATTTCCTGCATAGTGGGAGCTATTCAGGAAC
Organism: Agonopterix subpropinquella; assembly: GCA_922987775.1. Lineage (NCBI taxonomy): Eukaryota > Metazoa > Arthropoda > Insecta > Lepidoptera > Depressariidae > Agonopterix > Agonopterix subpropinquella. The sequence continues at coordinate 14,459,332 of OV277697.1, read as the reverse complement.
ACGTATGCGGTTAATTCACTCGCTATTCCATTGTAAATATACCTTAACTTTATTAATTAGCAAAATAAATTATTTGTTGTCGTCGTTCAATAAATCTTCCAAAATAAGACAGAGCAAGTTATTCTATTTGGAGGGTGATAAGTACCAACATATGTATCGGGCGAACTAAGAAGAGACAGCTTGTTTGTCCTCGCAGACTAATTAAAAAGTTTGTTCCCGGAACTTCGGTGCAGAAGTGCCGTCGAAGTGGAGACGCCACCTATGAGTGTTTTGATAGAGGAATAAATTTAGATGGCGATTTGTGGCAATATAACGGACTTTATAATAGCTTCGTACTAGAGTTCGAATAATTATATCTTTAGAGCGAATCATGCCCCATTATCATAGTTTGGTGATGATACCGTCTAGATATTTTAAAGAAAAAATGGAGACCATACAGAATGGCACTGATTTAATCATGGAAGCGCGAGTGTCGACAGCTCAGCGTATGAATATGTATGGGCGGGTGGACACGATCCTGCAGATAATGGAATCTGCACACGGAAGCGGATCCGATTAGTCCCTGCCACAATTAGCGGCCGGACTACAAAAAGATTTAAAAGATGACGAGCGCGTATAGAGTAGAGAGGTGCTGGAAGAGATTTTTAAATTAGTCTTATCCGTACGATGTGAAGAATCCATGAATATTAAACCTATTAGTAGACAATATTCTTCTCGCATTTGAAGCGAAATAAGTAATTTTTTAATGGTAGTTTGTGTAAGTAGGTACCTATGGATAATAAATGTATATAGATAACAAGTAGAACTAAGATACGTTTTCAGAATTTTTATTAACAGCATAAAAGATACTAATATTGTAGGGGTTCTACAGTTATATGCTAAGATGATGCTAAGTTGATGATAGATCGTGTGTGCGGAGTAATGTTAGAAGGAAACTACCGCTGCTGTTGAGTGCGTTTATTGAACTGATTTAATAATGATATGCGCTAATAATGTTAACTCTAAATTGCTAACGCCAGCAATGTAAATACAATAACCTTTGTACAGTTGACTGTACATGCTGCCGAGAGCAAAGAATGAATATAAATCAAGAAACATTAAAAAAAGGTAAACTTAAATAAAGTCTTACAAAACATGACATAATTGTTTCTCAATAAGTAGGTTAATTATACATTTAAACAATAATAGAATAATTAATTAGACTTAGGTAACTCAAACTTGATTGCTTGAGGTTCTTGCGGCGAGGTGCCCTGGTCCACTGTTCTCCTCCAGTACATAGACCGCGGCTGCGGCACAGGCGCGTCCTGGACAGCAAGTATCTTCTGTAGTCGCCTCTTCCTTATCCAGATTATGGCGATGATAAAAGCTGCTAATAGTAGTAATCCGACCGCACTGTACGATACAATGTATTGGTGTATATCGTGAACGGTAAGTTGCTGTGAAGATTGCTGCTTCAGTTGTTCAATTTGTGCTCCTAGTTGGTTGAACAGGTTTGTGTTGTTCTCTTCTGGGAACGGTGGCGTAAGATCATGGACCACGCTGGTACTAATAATGCTGTTCAAGATGGACATTTGCGGTAGCTCCACCTTCTCTGCTTCCGTGTTGACACGATTGAAGAAATTGTAGCTTGTTGCATGCTTGACGATATTAATGACATCAGCATAATAAATGCAACTGCGAAAAGGTTTTTGAAGTTATTTCTTCGTTGACCTCGTTGTTTTCGTATGTCTTGTGTAGAACTCGAAGTCGTTGTTGACGACGTAGGTAATGTAGTATCTGTCGATTGATCTGTTGTGCTGTTGTTAACTGGCAATATGACTAATTTGTTGATAGGCCGTTTTAGGACGTTATTTTGCGTTTTAATTGAAACGACCCGAATTAGTCCATCTTTTCCAGGGTGAAGTTCTTCCACGCGCCCCATGGCCCACTTGCCTGGAGGTAGATTATCTTCTTTGATGATAACTACGTCGTCAATTTTCAGGTTTTCTTTAGGAGTCCTCCATTTTGTTCGTGTTTGTAGTTGCTGTAGGTACTCGCTGGACCATTTCTTCCAGAACTGTTTGTTTATAGCCTGGACGAGTTGCCATCGCGTTGATAGATTTATATGCTCAGGATCTGTTTGCGGTCTAGATAGCAATGATCCTCCGATGAGAAAGTGTCCAGGTGTAAGACAATAATCATCAGGACTCTCAGTGAGAGAACAGAGAGGCCTGGAGTTGAGGCATGCTTCGATTTGATGTAGTAGTGTTATGAATTCCTCGTACGTCAGCCTTTGTTCTCCAATGATGCGCTTTAGGTGAAATTTCAGACTCTTCACTGCAGCTTCCCACAAGCCTCCAGCGTTTGGCCATGCAGGGGCGTTGAAGTGCCAAGTGATCCCCATGCTGTTGATATCCGTGATGACGTCAGTGTTGATTGTTTTTATGATTTCTTTGTATTCCTGTTTTAGCAGTCTAGCAGCGCCAATGAAGTTAGTCCCATTGTCGCTGTAGATATCGGATGGAGTGCCCCTTCGGGCACACATTCTTCTTAAGGCTGCGAGGAATGCTGCTGTGCTCAAATCAGAGACTAACTCCAGATGAACGGCCTTGGTGGCTAAACAAACGAAGACTGCCACATATCCCTTCGTGGTTTTAATACCTCTTCCCTTGTTTGCTTTGATCTCCACGAATCCCGTAAAATCTACCCCGACGCTAGTGAAGGGGCGGGATACAGTGACCCTTGGCCGAGGTAGGTCTGCCATGAGCTGCTGATTATTCTCTTGACTGTATCGGCGACATGTAGGGCACAATCTGATGACCCTTTTCACCGTACGAATGCCGCTGATAATCCAAAACTTTTCTCTAATATAAGATAAAGTTAGTCTTGGACCTCCATGTAATGTAGTCATGTGCGCTTGCTGTATGATAAGTTCAGCTAGACGGCTCTTTGATGTTAAAATGATTGGATGTTTTGCCGAATAACTGATGTCCGCATTCTCAAGTCGTCCACCCACTCGGAGTATTCCTTGTTTATCCAAAAATGGGTTCAATGATGAGAGTGTACTGCTGCTAGGAACATGTCCATTTCTCTTCAAACTTTTTATCTCATTCAAAAAGTCGAAATGTTGTACATTCTTGATAATGAGGTCGTAGGCATCTTGTATTTCCGTTGAAGTCAATGCACCGTCATTTGAAGTAGTGGTTTGATTGTTTCGCAATCGCGCGACGAAACGTGACACCCATGCAACTATGTTTACAATTCGTGTTATAGAGCTGCATTTATTTAATAAATTGAGAATTATGTTTTCTTCATTTTGTAGTAAAGTAGTGTTTACACTAGCCCTTTTGATTTCATGTGTGGGGCTAGGGTATGCTTTGGAATCTATACTGGATGGATTGAACGTACGAAGCCATTCTGGACCTGCCCACCAGAGTTTATGCTCTAATAAATTCGCAGCAGAAGTTCCCCGTGTAGCGGAGTCTGCGGCGTTGTCTCCCGATTTCACGTGATGCCAAGACGTTGATGGGATGGTATTTGTAATTTTGCTCACTCTGTTGGCCACAAATTGCTTCCATCTTGAAATATCTCCATGGAGCCAACCCAGGACTACCATGGAGTCGGTCCATGCGTAGATGTCCTTACTTTGCACTGAAGTAGTCTCCAGAAATTTTTTCATTAGTTGTGCTAGTAATAACGCTCCTAGTAACTCTAATCGAGGTAGCGTTACAACTTTGTTGTGTGGAGCGACTTTTGATTTCGCTGTGATCAACTTCGATGTGTACTCGCCCTTATCGTTATGCGATACAATGTAAATTGCGCATGCGTATGCTTTTTCGGACGCATCGCAAAATCCATGTAATTGAAATGATTGTTCCATATTACCTAAATATCTCGGTATTGAAAATCTTGAAATATTTTTCATGTCTTCTCTTATTTGTAACCATTTTGTTGAAATGTTTTCGGGCAGCTCGTCATCCCACGATGTAGTCAAAGACCATGTTTTTTGAAATAAGATTTTTGCTTTGATTGTAAGCGGTGTGAGCCAGCCCATTGGATCGTAAATCTTTGCTATGTCGGACAATAATAGTCGTTTTGTGATTTGTTTCGTGTTTGTTTCGCAATCGATATTGTTTACGAACGTAAAAGTGTCCGACTTTGAATTCCATTTCAATCCTAACGTTTTCCTTGTTTCGGAGTCCTTGAATTCGAATGGCGTATTTAGTAGCTCTGCTGGTAGATCCTTAATGAGTTCGGGATCATTGCTAGACCACTTACGAAGATTCATGCCTGCTTCTTTCAGTACTGTGGTTAATTCGTACTGTAACTGTTTTGCTTGCTTGATGCTGTTACTTCCGGTCAGCAAATCATCCATGTAGAAAGAGTTTTCCAATGCTGACGCGGCTAATTTGTATTTGTCGATATTATCTCGGCCAATTTGCTTCAGTGTCCTCATCGCTAGAAATGGAGCTGCTTTTGTTCCATAGGTGATGGTAGCGAGATGATATTCCCGAAGTAGGTCACGAGATGAGTCTCTCCAAATGATGGTCTGAAGAGGCAGATCAGACTTTCTCACGAGGGTCTGACGAAACATTTTCTCGATGTCCGCCGTGATGACGTATTTGTACTGTCGCCATTTTAAGATGAGAGAGTGTAAGTCTTGTTGAAGGTTCGGACCGCTATACATCAAATCATTTAGGCTTAGACCTGATGTCGTTTTTGCAGATGCGTTGAACACGACCCTTAGAGCGGTCGTGGTCGAGTCCAACTTTAGTACGCCGTGATGAGGTAGGTAGCACGCTGTTTGTATGCCTTTAGAGTCCCCAGGGACCATGTGGCCCAGCTCTTGGTATTCTTGCATGAATTTCTTGTAGCCCTCTGATAGTGACGTATTTTTAACCATCTTCTTTTCTTGTTGAATAAATTGTGCAGTTGCCTTTGCTTTTGATAACCCAAGATGTTGTTCGAAGCCTGGTTTCATAGGTAGAGCGACTTCATATCTACCGTTCTCCAGTCTTCTGGTAGTTGCTTTATAGAGGTCCTCGCAGAACTGATCTTCTGTTGATAAAAAGTCTGAAGATTCCTTGAGGTCTTCAACTTCCCAGTATCTTCTTATGTCATCCAGGTTTTTAATGATTACGTTGCAGGCAAATGTTCTGACGTGCCCTGATAGTATCCAGCCCATTTTGGTTTGCTGAGCTATTGGAGTTTGATGTGTACCCTTAACGAGCCCACTCATGATGATCTCTGAATAGACACTTGCGTCCAGTAGGATGTCGATAGGCTTAGACACGTGATACTCAGGATCTGCTAATCTTGTATGTTGAAGATGTTCCCATGGTGTATTCGGGAGTGTAGCGCTCGGCAGATTGTTTATGACTCGTGATACGACCAGAGCTTGTGTGGTGAACTGATAATCACCATAAATTGATTGGCATTCCAGAGATACTATTCCCTTGCTCTGTTTTGAGCTAGTACCAATGCCTGATATCGATGCTTGGTAGCGCTGCCGCTTTACACCTAACAGTTGGGCAGCGTTCTCTGATATGAGGGACACTTGAGAGCCTTGATCCAGAAGAGCTCTGAAGTTATAAAAAATCCCATCTGATGCTTTGATATTCAGTGATAAAGTTGTTAGTAAAATCTCTTCATCTTCGCTTGCGACATAATTTACGTTATGTTGTCGAGGCGGCGAATTTGATAACGAAGGATCTGGAATTACAGGTGGCGTCGGCGGTGTCGAGTTCTTTGGGTTCGTTGGCACCGGAACTGCAGCGTCATGAATGATTGTGTTGTGACTTTCGCTGCACACTCTGCATTTTTTTGTAGAATTACATTTATTGTCAATGTGCTTGTATAGACAATTTTTGCATACTTGTAATTTCGCAATGGTTTCCATCACCTTGTTTGTTGGCAGGCTAATGAACTTTTTACATTTGAATAATTCATGTTCTAGGTCACAAAATGGACATTTTCGTGTGTATGATGTCACGACGGCTTGATAATTTTTTGGTTGAAATCTTCGCTGATTAAAGTTGCTGTTATTATACTTGAAATGTTGTTGCCCAGGCGGTTTGATAGGTGCTGATGGTTCTTTTACCTTCTTTTGCATGGGTTCCAGAGCCATAAATTTCTTTTCAATGAAAGCCATAAAACCATCGAAGGACGGTAAATCCCTCGGCGACTTACGTGACTCCTTGTAATCAGTGTAGGTGTCCGTATCTAGCTTCTTTGCTATGAGATGTACTAAGATAGGATCCCAACTTGTTGTATCTATGCCCAGGTTGTGAATGGCATGAATGCATTCCATCGTTGTGTCGTATAGCTTCTTTAGTTCATACGATGATTGTTTTTGGATGCTGGGTTGATTCAGAAAGACTTCAATTTGATTGGTAAACAGGACTTGAGGATTATTGTACCGTCCAGTCAGAAGGCTCCATGCCGTGTCGTAATTTTCAGCCGTTATGTTCAAGTGTTGAATTAAACGTTCTGCCTCGCCCTTGAGCTTGCCCTTTAAATGCTGCATTTTCTGAGTTTTGGTGAGGAACTTGCTGTTATGAATTGTCTCGGTGAACAGGTCGAAAAACGTTGGCCATTGTGCATATTTCCCAATGAAGACTGGGATATCGATCTGTGGTGTAGAATGGCGGAGATGATCGGAGGAAGATAATTTTCTGTTCAGCATCTTCTTTATTTCGATGTATTGATCTTCTATGGTTGAAAAATCATTGTCGTAGCTATTGTCAGAGCCTTGTAAAATATTATCAAGGCGCAGATGAAGCCCGTCGATTGTGTTCCAAAGATGCTGTAGATTTTTTAATCCATCTTCGATCTCCCACTTCTCTTCCATAGCGCTTACATTGATCCTGTTCATGAGTCGCTCGAATGCTCTAAAATTAGTATTTTGTTGACTCATTAAATGCTCGATCGCTCCTGCCTCTTCAAAGACAGGAATATGAAATTTTGTTTTAGGTGTCGACCCGCCGGGTTTAAATGACGAAATCATTTGCTTAGTTTTTTCATAATAACCTTTCCACACGCCGTAAATGTTGTTGGAAAAGTATTCATAACTTTTGTCTTCATATGCTTGCAATATAGTGTTGTTGTTGTCAAACTCCCTCCAGAGAAGTTCTAAGGAGTCTAGCCGTTTTTTCAGATATTCTGATGTTTTACGGCTCGCGCTGTCCTTGTTAAAATTGACATTGATTCGTTCAATCTCTTTGAGGATTTCACTTTGACGAGAAAATATTTCTTCGGCCATGATGATGCCTTAATTCAGCTGCTTCTGCTTGTACCGAAGAAAACTGCTCGATGTGCGATGATATACTAAACCAGCTGCTGATGCTGCGTCTAGTTTGATGTGCTAATACTTCACCCAGCTGCTCTTGCTGCGGTTTGTTAGAAGTATTTATGGTGTGTTAACCCAGCTGCTCTTGCTGTGGTTTGCTTGATAAAGATGTGATAAGAACCCAGCTGCTCCTGCTGTGACTTATTTGCTTCAATGTTGTTGTAAAAAACCCAGCTGCTCCTGCTGAGGCTTCTTTGCTTGAATGTTGTTGTAAAAAACCCAGCTGCTCCTGCTGTGGCTTCTTTGCTTAAATAGAGTCTGCTTGATTGACTCGTGTGCTCGATGTAGGACTGTAGTTGTCAGTAGATGCTGTGTCCTTACGGCTTAGCGTTCCTGCGGCTCTTTCGTGTGATATAAGCACCTTCTCAATCAACTGGTGAGACCCGCTTGTGGGAGGCCAGTCAACCGATTGCTAACACACTAGGAACCCACAGAAACCACCAAGTCGTAGTAGGTTCGAAGGACCAAAAACTGTAGGGGTTCTACAGTTATATGCTAAGATGATGCTAAGTTGATGATAGATCGTGTGTGCGGAGTAATGTTAGAAGGAAACTACCGCTGCTGTTGAGTGCGTTTATTGAACTGATTTAATAATGATATGCGCTAATAATGTTAACTCTAAATTGCTAACGCCAGCAATGTAAATACAATAACCTTTGTACAGTTGACTGTACAAATATAAATAACCCAACCTAAATGAAAAAAAACAAAAGAGAAAAAGACATTTATACTATAAATAAAAGATACGTTTTAGGTTTTAGACAGTATCAACTCCTATTTTTTCCCCGAATTTACATCCAAATTGTTTATTTAAGGCTATTCTACCGTTGGCGCGCTCCATACAAACGTAGTATCAATACTATCCAATTAAAGTCAATGAAATTTTTCAAAAACAATCTAGTAACTAATTTCTATGTCGGTATGAAGTCAGATTTTCGATAAAATTTTTAGTTTTAAAGTTACAGTGCCACAAATATTTCCATACAAATCTTAAATTAATCCTAGCATTGAAACTGTATATTTTAACGAAAATCTGACTTCATACCGACATAGAGATTAGTTACTTGATTGTTTTTGAAAAAATTTCATTGACACTAATTAGATAGTATTGAAAATATCACCATACTACGTTTGTATGGAGCGCGCCAACGGTAGAATAGCCTTAACTGAAAATGGGAGATCAAGTTATTTTTAATTAAAAGAAAAAGTTTTCAAAAACCTAACTCTAACTAAATAGGTTATCCAAAGCGGAGTATACTGCAAGAGTGTGAGCCCCCAGTCAGCGGGAAGTAAACATGAGGCAGGGGCAGGGGCATACCTACGCAAAGATTTGTTTGTGGGGCTGTAGATGCGCGATAGAACAAACCAGCCATAAGCACGTACCGGCGGGCGCTTACAGGTGCAAGTGCATAGTTGGTTGCTCATTCCAGTCAGAGCGATGTCACATAAATAGACAAGTTTAGTGAAATTGTGAAAACAGATGGAGCTAATCTTAATACATACTTTGTATGCAAGGTTTGCATTCAATACACAAGGCTCTTTGTTTTAGATTGAATACTTCGGTACCAATAACTTGAGATAAAACACGTCACGACTTTGTGTAGATACATCAAGAATCTTGAATGTTTTCCAAGTATAACTGGAAACTGCTGTCCCTCCATGCTATTAAATATATAAAATGCCCGATAGATTGTGATTCTGATACCTATCTACACGAAGTATTGCGTCTGGATCAGATTGTATTACAATATTTGAATACCTAAGCCCTACTTACTTATTTTATCAGAAGGGTATTCAGAAGGTTTACTATTATTTTATTCACGTATTAAAAAGCAATAATTCCACAACGATATAAATAAAATGCCTAGTGCAGTCATAAATACGAGTATATAGATCTTTATCAATCAATAATCGGACACTTACATACAATACCCATAGAAATATTAATTTACTAGGATGACAATACCCTACTTATACAGGGTGAAATTGATATCATTAGCATCCTTTTAAACTAAGAGTCTTCCCATCAAACTGAACAACTTTTACTTTGGGAGCAAACATCGGAGCAAAAAAAATCTGCTGTTGCATACTAAACTACACCCGCCACCGCTGCCTACGCGACTCAAATGTATGCAACATCTGATATTTTTTTTGCTTCGGTCGTTTGCTCCCATAGTAAAAGTTGTTCAGTTTGAGCCATCAAAGCCATAGACATAGCCATAGACTCTTAGTTTAAAAGGATGCCAATGATATCAATTTCACCCTGTAGATACATACTCCATACTCGCAAATACGAGTCTCAGTCTATCCACACATAATAATTTATATAATACTAGAAGTTGCCTGCGACTTCGTCTGCATGTTTCATCCAAACCAATCCAGCGCAGGCGCGTGCGTGGACGACGACGAATAGCCTTACGCGCCGGCGCTAAACCCACAGCATGCCCTAATAAATTGCGATTTAACTTGTCTCCCGGATAACGCCAACTTTTCCGCGTTTGTTCCGAGCCCGACACTTTTTTCCGCCTCTTCATTTCCTATCTCTTACTTTTGTATTTTCCGTTCTTTCCTCGCCGAGATAAACAGGCGAGAAACGCTGAAAGGGGCTTTACAAATTCAAATTGAACTTATCACACAACTTTTTACATTTGTTTCTGGTCTCGAGTTCGAGGGAAAAGAGGGAAGAGGCATTTAATAGTACAATCTCGGGAAAGATTGATGATTTTGTATCACACCTCGCTTCGGGCGGCTCGTAACGAGTCGGATGGCTCTCGACGTGGGTCGTGCTGCGCCTTATCTGGAATGGGATGCCGCTTTATCTCAAATTACATATTTTACTTGAGACGTTTCAAGAATCGCACTTTTTTCACCGTATTAGTAGAGGAATTTAAAAGGTTTTTACCTGAATCCCTTTGCAAGTACTTCTTCCTTCGATCAGATATTTTATGCCGCAGGCTTTTATTTCTATGTAACATTTTGAGTATGTAAAGTAGCACTATTATTATTACTGCTACTGCAGCATAATAATGTTAACATTTTAAACGTTTCATTGTAGCTCAGGTAAATTTAGCAGACTAGACTTGTTACAAAGCTTTGCATGTCTTCATCTTATAATGAGACTTTAAATCGGCGCTCATAAAACGTGTCCTCTCATTGTTGTTAATTTTATATGCAGACGACGACGCCGTGCCGAGCACAGGTTCGCGTCGAGCAAACAGCTTGCACCGTATACCGTACATACACAAGTAAACACAATCTAGTTAATCAAGCGGGTAAGGAAGTTTCACCGCGTGCAGTAAATAGCGCTCACTTAATTTGAGGGCCATGTGTGGGCACATAACCGCAGCATATTTATCCCATTATGCACGGCACGGCGGGCAGCCGCGGTGATGCGAGTCACGTCGCCTGAAACGAATCGCATGTGACATTATTTGTGAAGATCGTGCTCTATCTTCGTCGGGGACATCGCCGGGACGTGGAGGGATTACTCACAAAGAAGTACGATTTCAACGATACGATAAAGAAGCGAGAAAGTTACACACTGCGTATTCTCGTTGGGATTAACGTTGTTACGAGCGTTTATTGTATTGATTATAGGGTATGTTTTCCGGTTTGTAATGTGAACTAACGTGACGCGAGATGGGTGCTGTCTACGTGCATAAATGTAGGTGTGTACAAATTCATAAAATAGCATAGCTAATTGAACTTACCAACAACATTTTGAGGGTGTATTCAGATAATGAAACTAAACAACTTTCCCTAACCTAAGGAACATTTAGGTCGAAATAAGAGGAAAATTTTAGGACCTCCCATAATTCCCATAATCTATTTTATTTTATTTTTTATTTTATAGAAAACTGATCGGCTAATCTGCACTTTCGTATGGAAAGTCGACTATTTGTTCTCGTTTTTCGACTCATGTTCCTCAGAGAAAGTTGTTTAGTTTCGTTATCTGTGAACGCTTAAAATGTATACAGTAGATAAGAAATAGTTGTGTACCTATAGGTACAAAAAAATCTTACTAGAAAACTGTTTTCACAGCAAAATTAAACTAGACTAAGCATCTTTTATTTATTTACGCCCCACTTAAAACTATTGGCTTTCTCTTCCACTTTCAAACAATGAATAGATTTTTTGACTTCGGTCACAAACAGAGAAGTAGTAGAAGATTTTTACAAGTTTTCGTTTTTGTGAGTATAAATTCAATTAAATAGGCATTTATTAACAAATTATAATGTAATGAAATAATTTTAATTCTAATTCAATTTTAGTTCTAATTCAATTTTAATTCTAATTCTAGATTTAAGTTTTGCAGTGCCCTAGCAGGGTCCATGTGTACTGGAATCAATATTATGTACCTAACATCTTTTAAACCCATGGTTGCAATAAATTATATGACTATGACTATAACATTCTTACCGATCCCATACTCAAACTCAAAATCATTTATTCAATATAGGAGTATATTCAACTATCTAATCAAAATGTAATAATAACATAATTCAGAAACAACATAATTATGCCGCGGCCAATGCATTAGAATAGAATCACATAATTTGAATATTCAAACACGGTACATTCCATCAACAAGTCACACTATCTGAATGCAATTCTAATGTTTATAAATAAACATGCGATATTTACGTAGTATAGGTATACCTACTTAGTTACCCAGTGCAAACAATAACATTGAGCACTGATCGATTTTTTAATTTTATTTAATGACTAAACCATTCGGTGTTTAATAGGATATACAACTAGACTATAAATATGTATAAGCACAGAGTACTATAATTATTAGGTATAAGTATACAGGTTGTGACAAAAGATCGTGAGATAGTTTTTCACAATGGAGTCAACATCGAAAAAATAGTGCCATACATTGGAGTTGAGTCGTGAACAGTTTTGTATGAAACAGCTGATTTGTTTATGTTGGCGCCATTGTGAAAATTGTTCGGTCGGATGGTCTAAACCACCCGTATTAAATATTACTTCTTTTCTTCTGGTCTTTTTTACACCTGTACCATAAACTTACGAAGCTAATTAATTAGAGATTAAAGCTATTACTAAGCCAATACGAAATACGTAACTAGGTACTTGAGTACCTGTAGCCTTAAGTAGAGTGGACATGCAAATTTCGGTTAGATTTAATAACACTAAAAAATATAGTTAACATAATTAACCGTCCTGAAAAAATGTTTGATAGCAGAACGCATAGAGCGAGCGAATAGACTACAAGGTACCTGTCTACGCTACGTAGACAATATAACTTGGGTATTGATTGAGACAGGCTGTAATAACACGGGTTATTGCATCGTGCCGGTGATTCAGTGCGCTCATCTTAGAATGGATGTGGTTGGGACACTGCATTCCATTCATACACGTGATTATACGTACGTACAATATAGTAAACTGTTAGCATAGTTTTACTTTTGTGGTTATGCAGATAAATTGTGTTATTGTTAATGGTTTAATACAACTGCAACACGGGCGGATTAACTAGGCACCTGGCTCGCACGTGGCTCGGAATTTGACACCCCTCGTGCTACCCCCCGCGGGATCCCGCCGTCGCCGTTCGAGGCCGTAGCTTAGCATTTCAGTGACCGATGCACGTGTTTCTGCACTTTAGCATTTTCGAGTTCTTCTTTCCGAGTTTTCCGAGTTTTTTATTCCGAACCACGTGCGAGCCAGGTGCCAAGTTAATTCACCCGGATTGTAGGTATTTGATGTAATATGTTACTTACAAACAAGGTAACGATAAATAGGTTACAACGTAGAGTGTCACGTGATGCGGAGTCACGTGACGCTCTACGGGTAACAATACATACAACTAAGCTACAAAATATAGTTTTCGATGTCCAGGGCCAATTTAACAAAAAATGTGTAAATGTTTCGGTTAAAATTGTACTTACTTACATACCTACTTACTTATTATCATAGCAAAGGGACTTTTTGCAAAATATCACAAGTATAATACCAACGCAGAAATTAATGTACTTGTTTCAAATTATACGTATAAATAGGACGAATATTCTCAGTAGGTATCAATATGAATTTAAAAACAATTGTTTCAAAAACTAAACTTCAGAAAATGTAACCGAATATCTCAAGTTTAGTTTACACATATTTTAATAGAACTCGATATAGGTAACACAATGATTAACTACCTATAAAAGTATAATTTAATATGAAAGGTAAAATAATAAGATATAATGAGCCATATGAGTGTAAGTCACGTTTAATAACTAAACTAATAACGAAGATAATGAGCAGAAAGTTTGTGCCGTGGCGTAAAAAGGAAGTAAAGGAGCACTTTAGGAGGATGCGAGTCAGCGCAATATTAGCAAAGGCCTGGTGAGGTTGGTACTGGCCTGGTGGAATGTGCGTTACACACGAGGCGCCACAATTTAGATTTATGAACATTAATATGACCGTCTAAGTTTAACAAATTACGCAAAACCTGAAAATGGATACGGTATCAATGATTTGGTATTAGAACTTGAAAATCGATTGTTATGATATTAAAAACGTTTTTTCCTTTTGCTTGTATGCTCGTTTGAAAATAACACGAGAACTACTGAATTGATTGTAGTGCGTTTTTCACTAATGTGTTATGCCTCCGCAAATCCGCACTTGGCCCACGTGATGGAGTATAGCTCATTCCCTCTCATCCTTGTTCGTAAAGGAGGAAGCCTTTGCCCTGCAGTGGGATCCTTTAGGTTATAACTTACCTGCGAACTTTTTTTTGTCGGACTATAACTATAAACTCTTTAATAAAGTTAAAAAATAAAACGCAATAGCCTTCTTATCGTGTCAGCATGAACTACATCGCAAGAAAATCTCTGTAAGCTCTCGCAATTACACTGTTTAAATACTTTTATCCCAGTATTGAACAGGATGGGATCTATCGATGTCAATTATGTTGAACTAGCGGTTGCCCGCGACTTCGTCTGCGTTACCCTGATAAAAAGTACCCTATGTGTTAATCCAGGCCATTGTCTATCTGTATGCCAAATTTCATCAAAATCCGTTTAGCAGTTTTTACGTGAAAGCGGAACAAACATCCATCCATCCATCCATCCATCCATACTTACAAACTTTCGCGTTTATAATATTAGTAGGAAGTAGGATACTCGGGCAAATTATGTTGAATACTCGGGCAAAAGCAGCATATTTGTTTTTGTTTGCAAATCAAACGGTGCGGCAATCTCGCGTGGGTGACGCGCACGGCGCACCTCCGAACTCGCTTGGTATTCGGCCAGCGGCCGCGCTGTCCGAACGGAGCGGCCTCCTCGACTCACACCGCCCTCTATTCACGTAACGTGACTAGAGGTCACACTACTAATACTCTATGAACTCTTTCTTGCCTTTTACTTTCAATTTAGGGAAACGCCATCTTAATAGATCTCATCTATCTAAACGAAAGCCATCAATTTCATATGTAAACTACCAAAGACTGAAACTGAAGGTATCTGTACAATAAGTCAGTCAGGCACTGTAAGATTCTGCACATGATTATAGATAAGCGAGCCGTATAGTCTCTGTCTACCCCTATGAGATAAAGGCTTGAACAAAAATGTATTGAGTTTACCTACAAGCTTTTGTTGGAACTTTAGTTCGCTTGGACCTTCAGTTTGCAACACATGTCCAATATCTAGGTCATCAACTTTAGCGGAGTTAAGTTTAATCAAATAATGTTTTCAAACTTACGCTTCCATATTTATAGCATGTTTGAAGAGATAGATGTATGGGATGTAAATGAGACGAAAGAGGTATCGTAGTAGATGGCTCGCCCTGGTCTCATCTTTTATAATAGTTATTATAGTATAGCTATTTAGCAACAATATCTTTTTATTTCTAGCACTATTGATAAATACCGCGATATTTTATATCATAATTATACGTATTTGATTATTATAATTTGATTATTATTATACAATGTTGAACGTTTGGTTATTTTGAAATTTACAAAACAATATTCGCGTGATAGGTACCACGAATAAATTATTTCTCGTCAAAATAGTGGCGAATATCAATAAAGCATGTAGGTATTGTTTGTCTGGGGTCGCAATTATTGCAAAATATCCATTCATTTTTCGACGGCTCGCAAAGCACTCAACCGTGCGTGGTTTCTCTTTTGTACGTTTGTTCATAGTCTGTGCGCTTTGCTGTGGCTATTTGAATATTTCAAAAAGTATCTGTATCGTCATAAAATGGCAATTAAAAGCTGTTTTGTTTGAATGCAATGTTGAGTGTTTGGTTAGCAACGTTTGTTTATTCAATCAATGTGATGACTCGACACAAATAAGACGGTTAATGTGTTTGTGTGTACGTGAAATGAATGCTGGAGAGTAAGCGATGAAAAGATTGCACGTTTCAATAGATTCAATAGAGCAGATCCCTAAGTCCCAAATTAAATCATGAAACATCTCTGCACCTGCCTGCGAGACCTGTGAGCGCGATTTCCTCGCACTCTCTAGCTGGCTTACTATTATTTTCCCTCTGATTTTTGCCAGACGTTGCTCTTTAGCAGAAACGTTTCTTGTAAACAGACTAATGCACTAAACTGCGGTCGTCCGTTCAAAATTTGCCGTAGTGCCGTAGTTTTGTGTTCGTTCATATTTACAGTTCTTTTCTTTTAAAACATACCCGGATTGGAGACATTATTGGCGAACGAAAATGTCATATCATAACATGCTAAAGTGTTACTCTTTGGAGATAATTGCATATAAAGATGAGTCTGGAGTCATTTTGCAATTCTGCATTTGTATTTTTATGTCCAATGATAATAAATAAAATAAATAAATAAATATCTTGGACAATGTCACACAAATTATCTAGCCACATTTAAAGTACCAGAATCTAGCCTGGACTTGTAATATGATGACTAGACAACGATATACGTAGAATACATATATAGATACAAACATCCATGACTCGGGTACAAATATTCATATTCATCATACAAATATTTGTCCCTTGCGGGATTCGAACCCGCGACCCTCGGCACAGCAGGCAGGTTCACTACCGACTGTGCTACCGGGCCGTCAAATGATCTCCATAACATGACACTTTACGACATTATGTTACATGACATTTTTATTCGAGTGTATGTCACCAATCCAAATATCATTTTGCGACGTGAATTTGAAAAGTCTGTCGGGATTATGCCAGAAGTTTACAAACCCTTTATATATATCACCTACACAATTCAGTCAGATTGCAATCTTCCCAACTGAACTTAAACCGAAGAAAAATACAAGGGAAAGCCGCAAGTCAGTTTTGTAGGAGTGTTAAGGATTTAGTCGGGCCATCCGATTGAAGGGACCGCTATCTCTATCTGGTCCATCGAATGTGAGAAAATACGCGGCTTTAGTGGACAAATTCCTTTCGATTCAGTCACGTAGCGGCGAGATGGGCCTCTTAGCTGATTTGGTGAGCGTATGTTTAGATTTTGGCAAGCTGTTTATTGAAAGGGATTGAAAGCTGTAACGGGTTTGCTTAGGATTTTCGTAGTCGTTGGGAAAAATCTGTGTACACCTACGAAACGTGTTTTTAAATCTCTGATACAGAAACATACATCCATGAAGTGTGATGCATGTGACTCAATCGTCTTGTAGATTATTACTTTTCTCAAACATGCTTGGAAATGTGAGCATTATTTTGACAACCTTCTTCGAGATAAATCGAAATTGCTGTACTGGCCAACTACATGCGCGCAGCGGCCGGCAATGTTTGTATGAAAATCCATATCTGTCGTGTTTTGCGGCCAAATAAATTACATAGTAAACTCATATCTGTCGTGTAATTTAAAAATGGAACGATCTTTTTCTCCTAAACATGGCGACCAAGGAGGTAACTCAAAAAAGGTTTTATTTAAATTTCGAACTAACTTGCAAATAGAAAGCTGTTTATTGAAAAAAAAAACACATTGTTGTTCGTTGTTCGTCATTGATTTTGAAAAGAGTTTTAATTTCCGCGAATTATTTGAGAAAATTTACTGTTTTCATTTCCGCGCATTATTTGAGAAAAGTACTATACAAGCCTTGGCCACAACTAGGCATTGATGGACTTACGTATGTGTGCCTCGGCTTCGCCTCGGCCCACATTTACACGTTCGTCCATCAATGCCTCTGTTGCTGGCCGCTGCAGTAATGTACTATATATGCATATAAAAGGTGCTAACAATATATTGCAGTACTGATAATATACAATGTGTAACAAAATACCCTAGTAATATTTAAAGGGGTGGTTTAGACTATTATAGCAAACTAAACAACTTTCACTATGGTGACAAAGTCGAAAAAAAATCTGTTTTCCCATAGGTACAGTATGTGATTCGAGTAGGTACTATAGTTCTTTTCTCGGTGTTGGCTCCATAGTTAAAATTGTTCAGTTTGTAAATTTAGACACCTAAATCACAAGTCTGTTCTGTCACACCTTGTAGAAGTCAATCCTCTAATCATGATAATTTTGTACAATTATTTACAGTTATTACGCAACGTTATCCAAGTAAAATGTTCAATACTGTTGTGTCAACCAATGTAGTTGTGTAACAAGCATCGCACGCCAAAATGTGCAGGCAAACAAGATTGCAAGTTGTATGTCATTTGGCGTGTAATTGCGACGCACAGCTGACGCGCCGGCGCCGGCACGTGCTACGTGGCTACGACCGGCTACGTATAGTCCGAGATCCGACCGTAAAATTATGCACCTATTTCATAGGCGAACGAAATGTGATTGTAGTGTATGTTTACAGAGGGGTTAATTCAACGCCGCCAAGTTGCCCAGAAAAATCCTGCCGCAAGTACCTTTTCGTAATGGAAAAGGCGGTGGTGGTGGTGGTGGTGGTGGTGGTGATGGTCAAAGAAGTGATTTTTAACCTGGTAGCCTTATAGTTGTGGCAAACTGAGAAGTGCCAAACCTAGTTTTTCCAGAACTTTAGATCATTCTCCTTCCGATGGCACCTCTTTACTTCCCTAATAGACAGTTGTAAAAAGTTATGCCAAAAATCATAATGGAAAAGGTACTTGCGGCAGGATTTTTCTGGGCAACTTGGCGGCGTTGAATTAACCCCTCTGTAAACATACACTAGAATCACATTTCGTTCGCCTATGAAATAGGTGTATAATTTTACGGTCGGATCTCGGACTAAGTAATGTTCGTAGCCGTAGCACGTAGGCTAACTATGCTCGTAGCCCTTGGCTATTCGATATTGCGAAATTGAAGGAAAACAAATTGGGCCTACCTTTTAAATGGTCCAGTGGCTTTTTATGTTAATTAATGCAGTCATTTCTGGCTGTATTAAATTACCTGAAAAAGAAATTGAACATTAATTGACGGCTTGATAACTTAGTCGGTAGTGAACCTGAGGGTCGCGGGTTCGAATTCAGTAACGGACAAATATTTGTATGATGAATATGAATATTTGTACCCAAGTCATGGATGTGTATCTACAGAGTGTAACAAAACACCCTAGTAATACTTAAGGAGGTCCTTCAGACCATCAAACTGAACATCTTTTACTATGGATGGACCCAATATCGAGAAAAAATAAAAAAATATTTAAGTTGAGTCTGTATTGCAGTTTTGTATGAAAGAGCTGATTTTTATTTCGCTATTTCAAAGTTGAAATTACGAAAGTGAAAGTTGTTCAGTTTGGTGGTCTGAAGCACCCCCGAAAAGTATGTAACATATTTAAGTTTACACCTGTGTAATGAAATGAAGAATACATGTATTATATCATCAAAATAAATAAATATTTCTTGAAATGTGACCTATTTATTTTTTATGTTTATTTTATTATTAACAGAAGTTCGGATTCGATGAAGTGTGCATCAAAACAGCGTTTGTATCGTATCCAAAAGAACGATATAAATGTGTTGTTTGTAAAAGTAAACCGGCACTGTACATTGCATTACCGCTGAAAGTTCCACAGACATTCGTTATGGACGTAGCGCTCGCGATAACTATACAAAAACTTTGTGTCGGTTTGTACACTCAGTCGCAGGAACAAAGTTTACGTAGTTCACTTAAGTTAACGTTACATGTTAGTGTGGATGAAATAAATCAAAGATAATGCCTTTCAATTTGGATATTTTTCTTTGAATACTGAGTGTATCGAAACACCCTATTGTTTTAAACGATGAAACTGAATAACTTTTACTATGGAACCAACATCGAAAAACTGCAATAATGCATAGGACAGCATATTTTTTAGGGTTCCGTAGTCAACGAGGAACCCTTATAGTTTCGCCAGGTCCGTCCGTTTGTATGTCTGTCCACGGCTTACCACAGAGACTAGTACCAGAAAGCTGTAATTTGGCATAGGTAGGCCTATACATAATTATTGATCACGCCGATTTACGCCGACAAAGTGATCGAATAAAATCTTAAAAAACAATTTTTTAGGACACTTTCCCTACACGTAAAGTGGGGATAATTTTTTTAGTCGTCTATCCCATTGTGTGGGATGTCGTTGGATAGGTCGTTTAAAAATAAAGCGGGTGTGGGAAAACCATTTTTCGATTCTGGGATCCGTCAGCGGAATTGAAGTGTGACCAGCAACTACGGAACCCTATACACTGCGCGTAGCCCAAAACGCACTTAGACGGTTTTTATTTAAAAAAATTGACCTTGTCTGATAGATGTTCTGTTTGATGGTCTAAATCACCTCTTATAATTTTACAAGGGTATTTTGTTACGCCTTGTATAAAGTAGTGTTTTCTAGCTTTATGATTTCTAATTCAAACGACGTTGAATCAAAGTAATAAATTTCACGAAACATGTGTAACTTTCTGTCGTCGTACAAACACAGATAATTAAGAAGCATGAAACCATTTTGAATATTTTATGAATGTGTATTTCATATGTATGAGGACATGGCTACTAGACGGAAATTTATAAATTTGCATTCCTAATGAATACATTATATGATGGGATGATTATGAAATGTGTAAGGATGGTGGGAGAATTTTACTAACTTTTTACTTCGTTTAGTCAAGTCATTGTTAACATTTATCTTACGTAAAAGGGTTATTAAAACTCATTGACTTTAATTTGTGGTAATATAAACCAAAAGTACACGACAACCCAAAATTTCTAATATTAATGAAGTAGGTATTAGATTTAGAATGTCAATTAACTTTTTTCGAAAAAATACTATTAGGTAGATAAAATAAAGTCCACAAAATAACTTTGTTTTGTATTTTCTATAACACTTAAAATAGGTGAGATTGGGGTCAAATGCTTACCTATCACACATAAAAAAAAAATAATAATAATAAAGACCGCACACCAAATATACTTTATTTTGTGGTTTTAGGGTTCCGTACCCGGGTGAAAACGGGACCCTATTACTAAGCCTTCGTTGTCCGTCCGTCCGTCCGTCCGTCCGTCTGTCCGTCTGTCCTACCTACGAGTATTTAGGGCTGTAACTTTTGAACCGTAATAGCTAGATAGTTGAAATTTTCTCAATTTATGCGTTATTACCATATGGTTATTACGGCGGATTTGTTAACAAATAATAAAAATGTCAAAAAATTAAAAATTAAGGGGGGTTCTCAACAAGAAACTAGTTTTTATCAACGTTTTTTCTTCACGGTCTATCGTAAAAACGGTAATACATACAAGCGTCAAACTTAGTGTGATTATAGAGCAAACTCTACAGAATAACAAAAAATACTAAAAACCGGCTAAGTATGAGTCGGTCTTGCTTTTAAAGGTCCCGGACAAAAAAAGTTAAAAATTAAGGGGGGGTTCTCAACAAGAAACTAGTTTTTACCAACGTTTTTTCTTCACGCTCTGTAGTAAAAACGGTAAAACATACAAGCGTAAAACTTTGTGTGATTATAGAGCAAACTCTACAGAATAACAACAAATACTAAAAACCGGCCAAGTGTGAGTCGGTCTCGCGCTAAAGGTCCCGGACAAAAAAAGTTTTTTTTTCTATGTTAATAATGTTGTGTTCTGTGGTGGTGTGGTACAGAACCCACTTTGCGCGAGTAGCCCGACTCGCACTTGACCAGTTTTATTTATAAAACTCTTTTACATTCTTGGAAAGGACTTACAAACAAACAAACAAACAAATATACTTTATGACACTACTACTACTTTACTTTTTTTACTTTATTTACTTTTTGACTTACAATGTATTGTGATGACTCCAGAAGTTCTATCTGTTTATAAATAAAATACACAATACTTATCCTTATTTAATTTGAAAGTTGATTTCTACAGATCTGATTGATTTCAAAATTCTTATGTTGCAGTCACATTTCATTTCCAACATTGGAAAGGTATTTCACAAAATGAAGACTCATAGTTGTGTAGATATAATATAAAGACAAGAGAGACGTTCACGTCGCAGCTAGTTAGCAGCGCAAACTGGTCCGTCGCCGGCGTTCGCGCAAATTGAATTTGTCTCGAACGCTCGGAGGCGAACGCTATGCCGGCCGTGCTGCCGTGCCACCGTGCCACCGTGCCACCGTGCCACCGTCCCTCCCGCGCCACAGGCTGGACGATGTCCGCTCTCATGCACGCTCCCTTCACCACCTGTCACGTGTGCTTACGGCTAGAAACGTTACTGGTGTTACCTCTTACTAATTGTTACCGAAAATTACGTTGATTCTACAAGTAGCACAAACTCGTATCGTATTGCCCTTCGTGGTGGTCGGAATTTACGCCACAACCGCCAACTATTCTTTTAAGCGTGCAGTGGTTGTAATATTCACACCTCAGTATACATACATGGTGTATGTATACATACATTTTCGCGGTAGGTGGGCGGTATTTTAGTATGAAATAGTCGTATTTTTTTATTTCTCATAATTGGTCCCATAGTAAAAGCTGTTATTATTGATGGGTAGGTACTCAAAGGGGTGAGTTTTCGTTATATTTCTTTTTACAACCTTTATAAAGGGTTTCAGGCTGGAATGGCTTATCAAATTTTATTTAAAAAGTCTGCAAGGTAAGTAATAGGTATATTATACATTTTTGATTGCTCATAATAACTTTACAGGGTGTAAAATTAAATGCGTTACACATGAAACAGACCATTAAATAGAACAACTTTCGCTATGGGACTAACATAGAAATCGCGAAAAAATACAGTTGTTCCGTACATTCGGATTGGGTAGTCAATTGGTAGTAATTTCTATTCCAAACTTAAATTTTTTTCGCGATTTCAATATCGGTGAAAGTTGTTCCATTTGATGGTCTGAAGCACTCCGTTTAATATATAACGCATTTAATTATACACCTTGTACTGTATAGCACTGATGAACTTTTTAGACTTGTGACTTTTTCCGCTACTTATCCTTTTTATGTCATATCAGGCCTTTGGTGCGCAAAAATGTATAGGTACCTGAGAAAACCACATCCAAATCCATCCAGCAACTCATAAGCATACAGAAAGGCATAGTTTACATTGCAAGTAAGTAGATAGAGTGTAACCATTTGACATAGCTACTGGCTTAGCATAGTAGATTTTCCATTTAGGCTCGGCACTAGCAAGTGCTAGTATTATTCGGTAGCGTACCGTGACTTGCATTTCATCGAGTGTTGGCGAGATTAATGGCGGTTCGTCGCGCCCCGGCCGCGGCAATTACACGCGCAATGTGCCAGAGCTGCGGTCTTGTCATGGTTTTGTTATTCACCGCTCACCGACGAACGTGAGCGAACGTGAAATGACGCACACGTTATATACATATGCGATTTTGGTTATACAATACACAAATACCTTTGTATTTTTGATTGCTTACAACATTTATAGAAACCGGCATCGTCAAATATTTTATTAATAAATCTACACCACAGGGACAACTTTCCACAAGAAGAAAGACTTTTAATATAAACGTTCGATCAGGTGATTGCATTTAGTATCGAAAGTCCAAACAAAATTTTGCGAATTTCCTATAGGTTTCTTAGGGTAAGTTGTTCAGTATCATGGGTATAATCACCCTTTAAAGTAATGCAACTATTTACCCTAACACCCTGTATAACCAACTTAATATTAGGTTAGGTTTTTAAGAGGATGATCAGACCATCAAACTAAACAATTTTCTCAAAATAGCGAGAAAAAAATCTTCTGTCCCATTATTGAGTTCCTGTCCCATACATTTTGGTCGAGTAGGATTGCAGTTTTGTAAGGAACCGTTTTTTTTCCCGATTTCACCCTTGGTCCCATAGAGAAAGTTGTTCAATGATGGCTTGAACATCCCATTTATTAAACTGTAGCAGAATGTGTGAAGTATACATTGAACTATTCGATATCATAAAATTCTAGGTATTAATTAGAGAAAGACCATCTGTCAAGTAGCATTGATAGTACAAGCCAATAACTAAAATCTGTAAATAACGAATAACGTAGCCTGAAGGAAGTGAAGAAGCAGCGTGCGATGTCTCGCTCCGTAATATACGCTAACGGGCCGGGACAAGACAAATGTGTTTTCTCTCGCTCGCTATTAGACGCCGCGCTGTGCTCCCGTGCTCCCATGCTATACTGGTACCCCCCGCGATCTTGATTGAAAACAATAGCTTATTATTGGATTTTGAGGCACATTTGCCAATTTAATGCGATGAAAGCTTATTTTAGTTAAATGGGGATGACAACATTTAACTCTTAAAGGAATGGTAATTAATAACAGTATTTTCGCTTGACGGACGCCTTGTTACCACAGGGTGTACGGGAATTGCTTCCGAAAACTCAAAAGGGTGAAAGTACCCATCAACATGAACAACTAAACAACTTTTAACAACTTTTACTATGGAACCAACTAAAAAATCTCAAAAAAAAATCAGACAACCAAACAAACAACCTAACAATAACAATTCCTATAACCTAAATTTTCCGCGGTATTTAATGTTAGTATAAGATAGCAGATTTTTTTTTGAGATCTCGTTTTTCGTCCCATGGTAAAAGTTGTTCATATTGATGGGTCCTTTCACTCCTTTGAGTTTTGGGAAGCGATTCCCTTACACCCTGTATAAAAGCGCGTTATAACAGAGAGACAGACAGCGCTCTAAATCTTCTAGCTCAGCGCTCTAAGAAACTAATCAATTAATTTCTCGTTATTAAAAAAAACGAATTAATGAATTTGTTAGTTTAAATGATACTTGACTCGCTTTTTCCCGTTATCTGTAGGTACAGCGCATGCAACCGCAAAAAAAGTTGATGAACATTTCTCAGCTTTATTTCCATGACAATAAGATTCATAATTTTCATCAACTTTTGTTGCCAATAACGATAACAAATTCTACTCTAGGAGCAGCATCCCCATAAGTAATAAGTAAGTTGAAACATGAACAAATTTTACTAGCAAGCCTCGGCGGGCGGCGGCGGGTCGGCAGCAAGCAGCGTGCAGCAAGTAGCGTGCAGCGTGCAGCGCGGCTTATTAAAAGTTTATTTACTAATAAAGAAGACACTTACAACAAGTTAACTTTACGACAACAAACAACGCTCCGTGAGGTCTCGAGCTCTATTATAATGAGTAGGGAAGTAGAGGGAGCCACTCACTGCTCACTAATCTTGAACTTTGGCATACAAATTACATGAACATTTCACCATTTCAGTTTATATTTTTGTTTTATTTTGATCATGTATAAGATTGATGATGAGTAACGTTGCAGGTTCTGACACGAGCACTGGTCTCGCGTGATGATCGTGCGTCGCGTTTTTGCCTGCCACGAGGCTCCACGATCCTTGATCTCATCTTGTTCTTGATCAAAAACAATCCCTGAGATTGGGATAGATACTCCCACAAACTACTTGACACTGAAGTAAATGCAGTGTTAACGCACAAGCAAGAGTCCATTAATTGTAAATAAAAATAAAAGATTGATGATGATGATGATGTATTTCTATTTGATTTTGACTACGGACACTGCAAAATTTTTATGGAAAAGCAGTCATTAGGGTTGCCAACCGTATTTTAAAATAAAGTATCGTACGTTATTTTAAAATAAAGTACGCAAAAATACTTTAATATTTCAGCCCCAAAATCTATTCTTTCTCTATTATCTATTACTTAAACTTCCAGTTTTAGTTTTAAATAACCTAAAGACATAAAGTAATTATTTTAAATACAATTAAAAATATCAAAATTCAAGAACGTAAACTGAAAACGACGAAATTTTAATGTTGACTTTATCTACTGTCACCATACACATTCAACCAAAGATTTCCCAGTCGAGATGACCACGACCAGTAATTAAAACTCAAAAGTTCTCCACATCGCGTGCCTATTTATCGTGTCGTAGCCGCTACGAGCTACGTCGTAGCGTCTACGGCGCGCCGACCGCTACGCCACACACGCTCTTCAAAGTTTCTCCCTACTACGTCACTACTTTAGTGAAACAACTTCATTCGCTCGTAATTACTACTTGATATTAAAATAATTAATAAGTTTATGTTAAATAAGTAGAAAAAAAATTTACAATGTTCCGTAGCTTTAAAAATGGGAACTCTAAATAACCACAACTCTGAGATTTTTTTCAATACAGTACGGTAATCTAAAGAGTAAGAGAAAGAGAGAGGTGTCAAATATCATAATAGGAATTTTAGGGTAAACTTCCCAAGTCGCGGTAGTTTCATTGAAAGATAAGAAAAATAGGTTTGTTTTATTTGTGTGTCATCTCACCATAAATAATTAAAATTAAATGTTTGTGTAAGTTGATTAAGCAATGAAAATCAAAACTAAAAAGTATCGACAGCCTGAAAACACGATAAAAAACAATGTCCCATCTCTATGACATTTCAATTGTTTTGATATGAGATTCCGCTCCCTGGTTATTATACTGTACAGTTTGTTCTATAATTACACCAACTTTGACGCTTGTATGTATTACAGTTTTTACAATAGAGCGAGAAGAAAAAACGTTATAAAAAACTAGTTTCTTGTATGATGACCCCCCTTAATTTTAACTTTATCAAATTTTTATTATTTGTTAACAAATCCACCGCAATACAAAAAAAAAAAAAACAGTACAAAATTCTGTACAAATTTCAACTGTCTAGCTATTACGGTTCAAAAGTTACAGCCCTAATTAAGTAGATCGAACGGACGGGCGGATGGCCTGAAGTATGTAATGTATATTATAAACCCTACATACTATCTTGTTTTTTATGAACCATTACTGAAGTTTATTACAGTTCTCATTAGTTACGGCAACAGGCTCAAACAGACAGACAGACCTTAATTTACCCAGATTCTTCCGCAAACGTAACCCTAACAACACCAAAGATAAATAGAATTGACTTGAGCATTTGACACGATAAAAGGTAACACTCCTGCCCGTACAATGTAAGTAGTTATGACATAGTAGGCGGGCACTGGCGCCGCGGTGTCTCCTCACTTCTGCCCCCTCTAAATCTTATAGCAACACGGCGTCATAATGCACGCAAGACACAAACATGTCTACGTGCGCCAAGCTTGTTAAGTGGTTTGGAAGAAAAACATCACAAAAACTTTTTTATTGCTGTATGCCATTTAAGCCATGCTCCTTTGTAGGTATTTTTCTGGTAAACGGTTCACTAGGCTGATGTTGTAAATTACTGGTTCTTTGTTCTGAAAACACATGTAGTAAGAGATCATTGCCGTCTAATGGAGGGCATACATTCTTGTTTGACAACTAGCAGTGTCGGGCATACGTTGCAATATTTCTTTTTTCTGGTTAGACACCTTTGCGGAAACGCGCACGACAAGCAAGTTTCATCGCAATCGGGCAAAAGTTTTAGGAACGCATGAGGGACAAACAAAAAGACAGACGTCACAGGCAAACATAATTTTGTTTAAACAGATTGTAAAATTAAATGCGTTACATATTGTACAGGGTGCGTCCGACCATCAAATTGAACAACTTTCACTATGGAGACAACTTTGAAAACTAGTAAAAAACAGCTGTTTCATAGAAAACTCGACACAAAGTGTATGGATCGCATACGCATTAAATTCTACACTCCACAGCGACGCCACTCCATTACGATGTACCTCATACTTCACATTAAGATTTAATATTCCTTTGTCTAACGATAATAATTAACGAAGTAAATAATGCGACAGTCAATGTACAGTGTAAACGACGGCAAATGTAGCCCATAGTGAAAAAGTTTTAAAGTGGCCTACATTTTAAATTGAATGTAAGACGTAAGTTCACTTGGTTACATTGGATCCTATAAAGAGAGTCCGGTATCACCCCTCACAAAGTTAGCGAAACAACCCTCGTCGCTCAGTTTTTTGCGGCAGACTTCGTAATAATAACCTTTGTAATTCTTCAAGTGAAACTTCAGTAACTTTATAAGAGTACCTCAGAGTGAGCTCTCCGCGCTCTTCATACAATATGAAACGATCTGTCACCCCTCCCACTTTCTCGTTACAATAATCGTAGAGCTTAATTCCTAAGAAAATAAGAGCATTATCGTAATAGGGATCGTGTTTTATGAGATTGAGATTATAATAACGTCGTTCGAACAAGTTCAGCTTACCTCTGCTCCTCGTACCAAAGAATCAAATCAACTCTTTGAAACACAAGTAAACTTGACTTTATGTGTGACAACGATGCAACCGCGTTTTGCCGTATAAAAGCGATATAAAATTTTATGGTTGTCAAATAGTCGTAAAAGGATCGACGGATAATAAAGACCGAATTTCAAAATACTCACATAATATGTGCGTATATATATATTTACATATAGACTTAATCGAGAATAGTAAAGAAAATGTGGGTCTTTTATCTTTTTACCAGATTTATGTAACAAGATGTCGCAGAAGTTAGCAAGAAAGCATATGCTTCTACAAATAAAAGCGGCATAAATTGGCAAAGTACTTCGCGTAGCATCTAAAAGTTGTAACATTTGGTTGGGAAGTTGCCGGCAGGCAAACTGTCCTGGCGGACGCGATTCAGAAAACATTTTAGGGTAACGTCGACGTGGACACAAAGCCTGCCGGAGACGTCTGTCCCTCGTGAACTCCGCTGCCTGACTATATTTACCCGTCCGACTCACGGCACCCCCGCCCTATGCCCGGACCGTCCCCGCGCCGCTACACTGCGAATATTTTTTGTGGGGACATCATAATAATAGCTCTGTATTACTTCAGGAGAAATTCCAAGAAGTTTATAACTCGAGATGAGTTTCGTGTTCCTTGTCATAAATAATAAAGCGGTCGTCGACTACCACGTTGTGCAGATTTTAAGTGGAGTGAAAATTCTGAAAATTATTTTTCATCATCGGGTCACAAGGAAATAGACGTTTCTACAGTAAATGGAGTTTGTACGGAGGCTCACAACAAACCGAAACTGGACTACGTAATTTGTCACTGTCTTATTAAACGGTATACGCGTCACAGACTCGTGTAACAAAAGAAAATGTGAGCAGTTGGAAACATGTTCCGCGTGATCGAGTCTTTCGTCATAGTCGCATAATGTAGAAGGGTGACTCGTCGGTATTCTCCGCTACGCTCTCCTGAAACTGCATTCTTTTCATACCGACAGTATGACAAATTGCGAAGAGCTATGTCAAGAATCAAGAACACAAAATACACGTTGTTTTTCAAACTCCATGTCTTACCCGAAAACAACGCGAACTACAATCAATCTAATATCATAAATTTCGTTTAACGTTCAAACTACCGACACGGGCGGAGGCACTGCTCTGTTCGCCTCGTGCTATCTACAGATTCTACTTAAGTTAATGGATAAGTTGCAAAGGCACGGAGTTTACTTTGTGTTGTCAGGTAGAGGTAGACAGACTTGATCGAAAAGTTTTCTTCGTTAATTTGAACAAGTCAGTAGCTTCACAACACTGTCAGGATAGTTTAGAGAACAACGTTCTTGGATTGTCGAGTTTATAATTACCACGTTCTATTTTATTAGCAAGTAATTGTTTGTTTTGTAACAAGAAAGGATTACTTCTTATGTTTTTGAAACAACTAAGTATAAGTAGTTCAAAACAAGATGTACATTTTCTTTATAAATGATTTTGGCATAACAACTAGGTAGAACCAGTGTGTTACTCAAACATTTGCATTTTTAGGAAATAATAAATTTTGACAAAATTACAACTTATTTCCAAAAAAGCAACTTGTCCCAACTTCCCCCGCCTAAAGAATTATGAAGATTAGCATAACAAAGTAACCTGAAACTGTGTTCACGGAATGCGTTGCCTTTCGCAAGTTAGGAATCTTGTACCCTCTTCATTTACGTATTTTTAATGTAGAAAAGTTATTGCACGCAGTATGAGTTTGAGTTTGTGTTGTATGATATATGATACACGAGTAGAATTGAGTATTTGCTTACTGCCGGCCAACAAGTGTGGGGCACTCGTCGAGTATGCGACTCGCTCGGTCACTCGCTCTATCAATTACGCTAATGGAATTTATTTCATTTCAAACTCTACGCTTCTCCGGCTAGAGCACCACGCTGCGCTGCGCTGTGCGCTCTGAGTGCACTTATTTCGCCAAGATGGGACACTACCTATATATTTTCTCATCGTTCTCAATTTGTTTAGATTTCAATTTATAGTTGCTGTTGCTTCTTAAAAATAGTTTATTTAATATCCTTATGTTTTAATAGCACTGAAACGTTTCAAAAGCTTAAGAATTTAACGTTAAAATTTAAAAGTTTCTCAATTAACGGTATCGGTGGAGGTAAAGGCAGATTGACCAAAGTTCTCGTATTAAAAGTTAAAAAATAGCCCTTATAAGACTCGTACGTGTTCTTTGTCTCAAGTTTGCTCACCTCTAAGAAAGTTCCCCCTCGCAGCAACTAATATTAGTCAATTAAGTATTCAGGCCGCGTGCCTGGCGCTGCGCTGCGCAGCCCGCTGCTCGCCGCTCGCCGCTCGCTGCCTCTCTACCGACTGTGCTGCGGCCCTCGCGCCTCGCGCCTCACTTGCTCCCCCTAACTCTAGATGCTGCAATACCATTTTGAAAACTATCTTTGACTGATCTTATAAATGTGGGTTTGGAGATTTATGAGATGAAGATCACCACATTAAGTAGTTTCTTTAATTGTCGTGACAAAATCAGACCGAAACATGAAATGGTTTTGTTAAAAAAACAGGGGTGCGATTTTTGAATGTCACCGGTGAGCTCGAACGGTTTTTGAATCTCATAAAAAAACCTTCTCATACCCATGACTTCAATACGAGTGGGAAGGGACACTCGTATTGAACTCATGGGTATGAGAATTTTAGTCAACGGAAATTCAAAAATGCGAAGTTTGGGAAATCGGTGAATATAGGCCATTTTACTTAGCCGGTGACATTCAAAAATCGTACTCCAGGATCAAAACTAATATCAGAAATCCAGGTACACACTATAATTCGTAAAAATTTTGTAGGAACCTCTCCTGTCAATTCTTATCAAATCGTAACACTTTTTAGAACACTCTTGGGCGGTACGACTTTTATCGCAGGAAATCTCTCTCCTTTCTGCATAATTCATCGCTATGAAGTTGAAACCGAAGTCGTAAAAGAAATCGCTCTATGATTTCATGTCTTTGGCGGGAAACTTTCTACTTGTCTTTCTTTTGAATCGATGGTCGCCGCGGGGCGTGTTATATTATCCAGGATTGCACTCTCGCAACCGATCTTGAGTAGTCTTTGAGTGGTTCCTTTTAATTTAGAAAAGAGAAGTGAGACGATTTCGTTTCCTCGATGGCTATTCGATATTGATTTATTTTCTACTTAGAACATTAAATACTCAAACCTACTCACTTTTCATCTTATACATTTCAAGTACCTAAAGAAGCTTTATGTGTGATCGAGATCATACAAACTACGATATCATAGGTATAAGCAGCAAAATGAAGAGACATTGTAATTGGCAGGCATTGTAATTGTATTTATAATAGGTTTATTTTGTTTTTGATAATTTCTTTCTGGAAACACCGCCTACCTTTATTCGTTCACCGTTTCCTCTACCCTAAGGTTGTCTGGAAGAAATCGCTTCTTAGCAATAAGACCGCCTTATTTTGTGCCTCTTGTATTTTTATCTCTGTATTTTACTGTGTATGTTTTGGTGTGAAATAAAGTATATTGATTGATTGATTGGCTGTAACCATACGAATGAAACCTAGTATACCTACCTATATCTATAGGTGTAATGAATGATTCAATTTGTGTACCTATCCAATGAGCACAGCCATGGCAATTCGATGGCGTCTTGAGACCGTGCGGTAACTTGTAGACTTATTTTTACTTTTTGCGTTTTGTGGCTCGTCTAAACTCCGGGGCAACGTCGGAAGCTTCTTTCCAAGAAATGCTTTAAAGTAAATTCCAAAAATTTCCCCTTAACATTGCGATTCACAGAAACAAACTTATATTAAAGTAATTTAAATGGCGTCTTTGTTATTCTTGAGGCGGAGATACAAGTTATAACATTTCATAAATGTTAATGTGAAATGAATAAGATAAACTCCTACATAGTTCTGCGTTTGCTAGTATATGAAAAACAAAATATATAGGTAGAATATGTGGGATCATCAGTTTGTTTGTCATGGCCTGTGTCTGTCACTAAGTCATAAATTGGGGTATCATATCACTTTGTCGGCTGATTCATGTGTCTAGCTACCCCGCAGACAGCAATATAAAAATTGAGCAAGGCAAATGATGGACATAACGATTCAATATTAAAATAAGTACTTACAAATAAGATCATCTTACCTGTTTTACCTAAATCAATGGATTGTTATTTTCTGGACAAATTGCGGCCGGTCCTGCAATTTGAGACCCAGACTTAGAGGTCCCGTACACGAATGAAACTTAGTAATACGTGGTAGAGTGAAACAAAACTATCAAAAAAGTAAATTGGTTGTACCTTGTAAAAGTTAGGGGAAAGGTATTCTCCTTATGATACCTTTTGTAGCAAGTGTGTGAAAGTCATAATCCTTCTTATTAGATTCAATCTTCTACGGATTCATTATGTTTATTTAAATTCGCGATAACCATATAATATTATGATAATGGAAGAAAACAAAATCACGAACTATCAGTTCAACCAAGCCAAATACATTCCGTAACGACCAAAAAATACCTCAGTGATAATATTAGATGAAAATAGCTGTCGTGGTAGCGTTTGGCTACCAGTTGGCTACTGCTTTTTGGATGATTCGTCTATTTTACTAGTAATTTCTACTTTTGAATCCGGACTTCTGGAGATGTGGAAGTTTTTTGAAAAATGCCTTAATTTTTTCTGTTTATAATAATTATGACCACTGTCCTGAAGAACTTTTAGTTTTCGTAAAAAAAGTCTGGGTCCAAATCTGCCCATCTTATTTCATAAGATGTTCAACCTAACAATAAGTATGATTATCAACTTAATTTGAATGCATTCGTAATATTTTCACAAAGGAGCGAAGTATTAACAAACATGCAGAAAACTTGGGAAAACCCTCGTCTTTAAAGGTAGCAGTGAACAAATTAAAAGTCGTGTCCTAAATTACATTGTTGTGCTATAAAGTCGGCTGCAGACAAGGTAAATTTGAAATTATAATTTGATTAGCTTTGTCTTGTGTATACCCC
This sequence comes from Agonopterix subpropinquella, assembly GCA_922987775.1. NCBI lineage: Eukaryota > Metazoa > Arthropoda > Insecta > Lepidoptera > Depressariidae > Agonopterix > Agonopterix subpropinquella. The sequence continues at coordinate 14,426,486 of OV277697.1, read as the reverse complement.
GAGGATGGTCTTTGCAATAATTATTATTTACTACAGTCTCAGACAAAGACAAGAAAGAGAACGTCCTATTACTTTATCTTAGACCGTATTTTTGACAAATTATAATTTGATTACCTCAACCTTAAATTATGTTAACGAAAAAAGCAACCGTCCATTGAAACAAGCTGCTGCCAATATTAAATTCTTAAGTCTTGGAAAGAAGATATATTAAATTACTTATTTCTCTTTAGAGGAAACCCGTAACCCGGACTGAGCACGACTACACAACTTTTGGTATAACGGTGAAGATTAATTTTAGAACTTAAACCTACTTAATTTAGATTCAAGAATTAATAATGACGTGATAAAAAATCTAAGTAAACGCAAATCCTGAAGCTTTGCGTTAACCGTTTGTCACAAAGTTGATAACAGACCAACATGTGACCAAAACTTTGTTAATCTTGTCTAGGATTTTCGCTAACGCAATAAGGATCAATGGGATCTTAGGGTGACTTGCACCACAAACTATTTAGGCTTAATCTTTTAAATAATGATACTTTCACAGATACTTTTTCAGTGAAAGTATCATTATCGTCGCTTAATTTTTAAACATAACTCTATATAATATAAAGATGCATAGGTAGGTAAGTATCAATTTTATTACTATTCAGTTACCAAATCTGAAAAGATCTGGAGATCTATACGTGTTCAGCGTTAATTTTATCACATCTTGTTTTACTACCTATTATTAAATTTTAACATAGTTATAAAATAAAGAGTTCAATATCAAGTTTCAAGTAGCACAAACACAGATACTTGATCATTAGTTTTCAATTTGTTTGTTCATTTATTGACATGGCTTAATAATTTTATGTTTATATTACTAGTTTTAATTTACATATTACCTATATCCCAAATTATCACCCAAAGTGTACCCTAAAATTAATGCAATCTACTCCATAAATATTTATTTATACTGGACTTTAGATAGTGTATGGCTGACCGTCTGATAAATAAAACATTTTACACTCCAATAAATTATAGTCACATCTGTAACAATAAAGCAGTCATCAACTCGATGAACCCTACAAATTAATGTATTTTTATCAAATAGCCTGGGACATTCACAAATATTTTACAAATAACGGCAATTTATATTCAGCAAAGCCGATTTCTTCCTGATTTAATGTGAGGATGGCATTATAATATAAATAAAGCCAATCTCCCCACAAAATGGACCGTGTGCCTGCCTAATCCTGTAATAAATCATCATTTAGAGCGAATAATCATCATAAACCTTACGTACGTCGACGGGCGGCCCCGGCCGGCGCTCGCATCGCCGGGCGTCGTCGTCGCCGTGTCGGTCGCCGGTCGCCGCCGGTCGCCGGGCGACGATCGACGATCGCTCTCATACATCATGTTGCGATTACATGTATCAAATAAACATTACGCCGGACTCGCCTTCTCATATTATACGGGGGGGCGCGTGCGGTTTTACCAATAAAGATATTGACGTTTTTTCGGCCGCAAAATTGATTTATTTACGAATAGACGCGTCCCACGCCCCATTACATTCTAGTTACTGAACCGTGGCATGTCTAATGAAGGGACCAACCGACACCTGATGTCTGATTGTCTTATAATGGAAAGAAAATACATTATTCGCGCAATGTATGATGATTTATCTACAAAACAATGGTTACCTAACAAGAATATTATTTAATACGAGCTTTTACCCCCGACTTCGTCCGCATACATTATAATACCAGATTTTAAGTCAGATGATAAGCTATCAAACAAAAAAAATTTCATCAAAATCGGTTCAGTGGTTTCTGCGTGATACTCGAACAAACAAACACCCAAACAAACAAACAAACGAACAAACAAACAAACAAACAAACAAACAAACAGACAGATAAAAAATCCAAAAATTGGTGATTTGGAATCAGAGACATCTAAAAATCATATCGTATTTTTTTTTTGTAAATATCTTCAATGTACAGACTCACTTCTGTTACAGTTTTATAATAGTTTAGATTGTTATTTTATTTCGTTTTATTCACAAGAACAACAGCCTTACTTACAAATATATTACAATATTTACATTTTTGATGTCCATTTATAGCCATAAATTATCATAACTATTGCCAGGCAGACGAACAAGAAGAGAAAAAACTAAAAATAATTGAATTTCTTAGTATAATAATTATGTGATCACAAAAAAATATGGTAAACCTTACAAGTTTCGTTGCTATAAGTAATTATTATTTTAGTAGATGCGACCAAAATCTGTTTTCTCATTAGGTAAGCAACTGGAGTAACAGCTAGTCTAACCACCTAAAGGTAGCATTATACTAAAATCTAAAAACTCGAATTATTTAAAAACTATCACAAGAAAAATCAAATATAAATATAATTCTACTGCATCTTATAACCATTACTATATTTAGAAGAACAAAAAACATTTTTAAGATTTGATTCCGATACCGCATAGAGAAAAGTAATTTACAGAGCTAGTATGATATGAATTTTAAATTCACGTGGGGGCGGCGCGGAGTCCGCCGGGAGCTGGAGCGGGGGTGCCCCGGGCTGCCAGCAGCGGCGCGCGAGCGTGCTGCACAAACGACATCAACGCTAGTGATTAAGAATGCGACAAGAGAACTGAGGGGTCCCCTACACTACCTACCAAAGCAATACCCACCCTTGACTAGCTTATTCCACTAAGAACCTTTCAAACACACTCGCCATCGTCAACTTTAAAATGTGGCGGTACGGGAACATCAAAGTTAAACTAGGTAGAGTCGACGCAACTTTTACCTCATGCAAAAATATCTCCAGTTTAAATCGACTACATCGAATAACATTGCTTTGCGTCTAACTAAAGTTTGTTTTGTTAAGTTTTTCAATTTTTAAATTTGAAACAAGATTGTTTTACGTGACTTGTTACTCTTTGAAGCTACTCAGACATTTTTGGATATTCTTTATAGTTTGCATAACTTAAAAATGCTGTTTGTCTGATGAAATACATAACTATACTGACCAGACTGACTAGGTGCAGTATTTTATTTTTATTTAAGGATAAGGACATCCCTTTTAATCTTCTTTTAAGATTATAAATGTGAATGTAAGTTTGTTAGGCTTTAACGCGAAAACTACTTAACCGATCATCATGAAACTTTGTACACATATTCTTGGAGGTATTAGAAGTAACATAGGATACTTGGGGTTTTCCAAACTCCAAGCGGATGAAGTCGCGGCCAAAAGCTAGTAGTAAATATTTATACAAGATGTAACAAAACATCATCCTAGTGATATTTAAAGGGGGTTGTAGATCATAAAACTGATCGATTTTCATTCTATAGAGACAAAGTCGAAAAAATATCAGCTGTCCTATATTTTTAGGTAGTCAAGTACCTACTTGTAAGTACCTACCTAGGTACTGCTACAGTTTTATATGAAACAGCTGATTTATTTTTGCTCGATATTAGCTTCGTATTGAAAGTGGTTGAGTTTGATAGTCTTAACTCTAAACCAACCCTTTAAATACTACTAGGGTGGTTTGTTACACCCTGTATAAGTACTTACGCCCGACAGAGAGAGCATACATAGACAAGTTTATTAGGTTCTTTAAAACACGTGCATATTTTATTGATCCAAAATTTATATTACACAACATTAAAGTTTTAAAAGACGGCAGCAACATGGGGCGCGTGGACCACCCCTAATGTTCGCAAATTAAAAGATACGGTGGTCCCCAGGGCCATCTATTTGGAGTTGGTAAAGATTTGGCGGAGGGTTGTTCGCCATGGTCGTCGGGTCTGACAACAATCGATCATTAATTACGTTTAGTCACATTTACACGCCACATGTTACATTGTGCATGTTGTATGACTAATCCCACAGATTTGTGTTACTAAAGATCTAGGTTTGTAGCATTCTTTGAATTTAACTGTTTACTATACTATTCGTTGTTTTACTTTCTATTACAATGTACTCCGTGATTATATGTATGTGTATATCGTGGCAGGACATTTTGTTGTTGTTATTAGAAATGTTATGTACTTAGGTACTCGATTATTAGGGTTCCGTAGTCAACAAGGAACCCTTATATTTTTTCCATGTCCGTCCGTCTATCTGTCCGCGGCTGAACTCAGAAACGCTTAGTACTAGAAAGCTGTAATTTGGCACGGGTATACATCATATTGATTACGCCGACAAAGTGGTAGAATAACATTTGTAGAGTACTTCCCCTACACGTAAAGTGTGGATGCATTTTTTTTCTCGCCGATCCTATGGTGTGGTTGGATAGGTCGTTCAAAAATATAGAGGGTTTACAAAAAAATATTTTTCTATACAAGGATCCGTTAGCGAAATATTAGGCTTTAAAGTGAACATTTTTGTTAGAGTCAAGTGTAAACGTCCCAGCTAATCGGTTGTTTTTGGAGATGTGAAAAAATTCACGGCAATAGTATAGGTACCTACCTATACCTATATATTAAAAGAATAACTGGCCAAGTGCGTGTCGGACCACGCGCAGGATAGGGTTCCGTAGTTGCCCGTCACAATATAATACGCGCGCCGCGCGCTACGGTATAACAACTAATAAAGTCTAAAAAGTACATTTTATAAGTTGATCGACTATTACTTGTAAACTTGAAAAGCCTTCTTAGCGGTGATAGTTTTCCTTTTAATTTCGCTATATATACTATTGTCATGAATTTTTTCACATATCCTGAAACAACCGTTTAGCTGGCAGGGGGGGGGGACACTTGACTCTGACAAAATGTTTCACTTCAAAGCTTAATATTTCGCTAACGGATCCCTAAATCGAAAAATGGTTTTCCCACACCCATAATATTTTTAAACCACCTATCCAACGATACCCCACATCAATGGGGTAGACGAGAAAAAAAAATCCATTCCCAATTCGCGTGTATGCGAGGTACCCTAAAAAATGATTCTTTGATGATGAATTCATGATTTTATTTTACCACTTTGTTGGCTTGATTAATATGTATACCCATGCCAAATTACAGCTTTCTAGTACTAAGCGTCTCTGAGCTAAGCCGCGGACAGACGGACAGATTCATTTTAGACATTAGTCACCTAAATCACGGACAGACGGACGGACATGGCGAAACTATAAGGATTCCTTGTTGACTTCGGAACCCTAAAAACTACCCCAGACAAGTAGACTTTACAAGTTAACGAGTAGGTAATAGTCGACCAACTTATAAAATGTACTTGTTTGGAAAAGTTAAAAGTAAAATTTCGTTAAGTATATTCCACCAAACATTAAGTCCCCATATTGTGACGGGCAACTACGGAACCCTACAATGTGCGTGACCCGACACGCATTTGGCCGGGTTTTTGTTATGACTTTAGAATGGGAATGTCATTCAATTAAAGGAAAATAAAACTAAATGCACCACAATTCCGGTCGTTCGCCAAAATTAAACATAATTAGTGATTTTAATTATTTTGAATTACGATAATTTTTATTAACACTGACATTGACATTAATTAATGCCAGTGAATGTCAATGTCAGTTTTAATAAAAAAATATTACGCTTAGGCAAGTTTAGGTATACAATACAGGATGTCCCAAAACTCAACGTCAAGCAGAAAACAGGGGAAAGGCAAGTTTCTAACTGTTCAGGGAAAAATATGAAAAAAAAACTATGATACCTAGTTTTCGAGATTTCTTTTCTTTTAACATACCTATTTGGAAAATGACAGTGCTGCGCTGAACTTTTAGATGCAGTGACTAATATTTTTTTTATGAAAATACTTGTACGCAATCCTGAATAATCTTTTCAGTGGACCCAGTTAAAGATAAAGGATTAGTGCCACACTTTTTAAAGAAAACATTAGGTATCTTTTGTCAGACTAAATAAAATAAATAAATAACGCTCACAGGCACATACATTGTAATGATCCCAAGAAAGCACTATTTATAGGCTGTTTATTATGGAAACCATACAACGACGGCACAAACATATAAACATCCATGACCGAACCGGGATTCGAACCCAGGACCCTGGTTTGGCAGTCCGGCGTGGTAACCATTACACCAACCGGGTCGTCATACTACGGTAAAATTTTTTTCTTTGGCAACTTTGTGACTACGTCCTGTATAAAAAATGTATTTCTACAGTTGGCAAAATGTTTACGCAGATAGTGTTTTCTATAAAAAGTATGGCTCTAAAAATTTCGAAAACTATCAAGCTTATAATTTTTTTCCTGAACAGATATAAACTTGCCTGTCTCTTGTTTTTGGCTTGACGATGAGTTTTGGGACACACTGTATGTACAAAATGAAAAATGTTAACAAATAAATATAAAACAAAAACGGATCGGCTATTATGATCCTCGACAAATAGCTTGACAAAGTTATTTTAAAGAACTTTGGCGAATTTGGACCCAGCCATTTTTACGAAAACTAAAAGCTCTTCAGGACGGCGGTCATAATTATTATAAACAGAAAAAATTAAGGCATTTTTTAAATAAACTTCCTCATCTCTAGAAGTCCGGGTTCAAAAGTAGAAATTACTAGTAAAATAGACAAATCATCCAAAAGCAGTAGCAAAACGCAACCATGACAGCTATTTTCATCTAATATTCTCACTGAGGTAGTTTTTTTTATTGAACTGATAGTGCATGTGATTTCGTTTGATTCCATTATCATAATATTGTACGGTTATCGTGAATTTTTATTAAAAGAAACACAATGAATGCGTAGAAGTTTGAGTAGGCTATCTAATAAGAAAGATTATAAGTTTCACACACTTGATACAAAAGGTATCATAAGGAGAAATACCTTTCCCCCAACTTCTACAGATTACAACCAATTTCCTTTTTTGTTAGTTTTGTTTCACTTTACACTACTAAGTTTCATTCATGTATGGGACCTATATGTCTGGGTCTCACATTATATGGCCTTCCGCCAAACTTCTTTGCAAACTCCAACACAGGCGTTAATTTCAATAATTTGTAAAGTCGAAGATCGCTGGACTAAGATAATATTTTGCTTATTTTCTTCAGTCATCAATTCTGTGCAAAACGGCATTCTCCGGTTTTACATTCATCTTGTAAAGATACATATAGCAAGCGTACACATACATATACACAAATAAATATACATATTTATTTGGATTCGAAGACATAAACAGCAACGTTGATAAAGGCATGGAGCGCGTGTGCAGATAAGCATCTGCTGAGTGGCCCCCTCATGCCTGCCCCGATAGGCTCGCGCTCTCCTATTAATTTCGGAGCCCCGTCGCGTCGCAAAGCCAGCAGTGCTTGGACATAATGTGATTATACATTTGCAAGTATAATTGCAATACTGTAATTACACACAGGCATCGATTCTCGGAGTGGAATCTTTGTGTGTTGGAAGAGTTTGAGCAGATATAGCCTTTAGCTATTTGTTACAAGGAGAGATAATTATACAAGGACTTTGTATTATACTTCTATACAAGATTTTTGATAATATTTTTTGATAAGTAGATACTAATAAGTTTTGCTAAGTAGGTATAATCAAATAAGGATGCGTTATCTACCGTATGCATTACAATCATAATGTCCAGTCAGCAGCAATAAGTTATATCATCATCATCATCAGCCTATAAACGTCCCACTGCAGGGCACAGGCCTACCCTCAAGGAGGGTGTATGGGCATTGGTCCACCACGCGTACCCAATGCGGGTTGGTAGACTTCACATACACATCACAATTTCTTCTTCAGTGTAAGCAGGTTTCCTCACGATGTTTTCCTTCACCGTTTGAGAGCAGTCGGTTTTACGTACATAAGTTAGAAAAACTCATTGTTGTCCGTGCGGATTTGAACCCGGACCCCCATAATTGGGAGTCCATACCTCTCCGCAACGCGCCACTGACGCTCATAGTTATACACTTTAGTATCTATTAAATAATCTGTGGTATTACGATGTAGAACAAAAGTGTATACAATTTATTGCTGCTGACTGTCCATATAGGTACCTACTTTACATCTATAGGAACATACCATAACCACTGAATATAAAATAAAACCGGTCAAGTGCGAGTCGGGCTACTACCACACCACCACAGAACACAACATTATTAACTTAGAAAAAAAACTTTTTTGTCCGGGACCTTTAGCGCGAGACCGACTCACACTTGGCCGGTTTTTAGTATTTGTTGTTATTCTGTAGAGTTTGCTTTATAATCAATCACACTAAGTTTGACGCTTGTATGTATTACCGTTTTTACTATAGAGCGTGAAGAAAAAACTTTAATAAAAACTAGTTTCTTGTTGAAAACCCCCCTTAATTTTTAACTTTCTGGCATTTTTATTATTTGTTAACAAATCCGCCACAATAACGCATAATCTGAGAAAATTTCAACTATCTAGCTATTACGGTTCAAAAGTTACAGCCCTAAATAGGTAGGACAGACGGACGGACGGACGGACGGACAGACGGACGGACGGACGGACGGACAACGTAGGCTTAGTAATAGGGCCCCGTTTTCACCCTTTGGGTACGGAACCCTAAAAAAAAATAAGAGTACACCATCACTGTGGCTATAAGCGTCACTGCACTCCTAGCGGAGAACTGTTCGAGCAGTTTTCAATATTCAATTGATACTGAATGACTATTGAAATAAACAAAACAAACACTTTATTAATTCATTTAAAAAAACAGTAGGTACATCTTTAATACAGAAAACATTGTTTAAGCTTGTAGGTTATAGACTATAATAGGTACTATTGAAATAGATTTAAATAATGCCAACACGTCACAGGGACAGGGATCTCTTGCACGCTATTTTCAACTCTGATGCGTACGGACTACAGGCAGCCTCAGGGTGAGCAGCCTCGGCACGCACGGTTCGTGTGGAGGCTGCCTCGGTAAATAATTAAAACAACATGAGGCAGCAGGCTGAGGCAACGTGCCTCGGGTCGAGCCACGAAAAACAAAATGGCGGCGCGACAAAATGGCGCCTCGCCGGATCGACAGCTGATCTGCGTCTGTTGTGCGTGACTCTCTAAAACCGTGCTCAAAATCACGTCCACACTTGCGAGGCACGTACGCCGAGGCGCCTTTGAGCACAGTCAAAAAACCGACACCGAATGGCTCGCGCCGCGGCAGCTCGCGTGAGGCACTCCTCGGGCTGAGGCACGTACGCACTTGAGGCAACAGGGCGAGCCGTGCGTGCCTCAGACGAGGCTGCCTCTAGTCCGTACGCAACCTTTATCTATATTCATGTTATTGTAAACTGTAAACAAAACAGGATCGTAATTATTTTGCCTATCGTAAAACGCACGTCCGTCTACTCAATCATCCCATTAATTTTAGTAAATTCGGACATACACAATTGCCGATAATATTACTTACATTTATACCCAATTTGTATTTACATATATTTATATGATAATTTTGCTTACTGCATAATTACCTAGTTGATTACTGACAACTGTGTTATTAATACGTACGTGTACGTAGGTTAAGTAATAAATTTGAACATGACTGGGCTACGAATACCTATTTTATCAATAAATTAATAAGGGTTTTGTTTATTGATAAAATATATGGCGATATGTTGAACACACAGACATAGATAGGTACAATGTGATAATGAATAGCGCAAAACCTAATAACTACAACCCAACATATTTATAACGAAATAATTGCATTGAAACAATAAAGTTGGTCGTTCACTCAAGGCCTCATAAAAAGGCTGAAAGACACCCAAAGGGCAATGGAGAGGGCTATGCTCGGAGTTTCCCTGCGAGATCGAATCAGAAATGAAGAGATCCGCAGAAGAACCAGAGTAACTGGCATAGCCCAAAGAATTGCTAAACTTAAGTGGCAGTGGGCGGGGCACATTGCTCGCAGAACCGATGGCCGGTGGGGCCGAAAAGTTCTAGAGTGGCGACCGCGTACCGGAAAGCGCAGCGTGGGTAGGCCCCTCACACGGTGGACCGACGACCTGGTGAAGGCGGCGGGAAAACGTTGGATGAGGGCAGCACAGGACCGGTCGTTATGGCGATCCTTGGGGGAGGCCTATGTCCAGCAGTGGACGTCCATCGGCTGAGATGATGATGATGATGATGAATAAAGTTATTCGATTTTAAGTTATCATGCAAAAATGATTTGTTATTATTTCAGCAATGAATGAAAGCGCCAGCGTGCCCGTGCCGTAGGTTGACTTCGAGTTCAGTGAAATTTAAATTAGGTACCTATACTTATAATTAATTATCATCATTTTATTTTGAAAAAATGTATCATATGTTGAAGACTTGATGAATGCATTTATTCATGAACACGTTGTATAATAAGTAGAATTATTCTTCCACTGTTCTGAATAAAATCACATTACTGAAAAAAAGAAAAATTGTTCACAGCTTTTGTCACGCGCAACGATAAATCTAAAGACGGTGATGAAAATTTATTATTATAACTATAAGCTATTCTGAAAAGTATGTTTTGTAAACACGGAATTTCACCCAACGTTACAATTTTATTTATTTTTCCGTAGACAAAATGTCAATAAAACGCAACCTAGGCTAGTGCTTTTGTATAAAAAAATTAAGGTTACAACGGTAAAGTGCATTCCAAGGTCGTGAAAATTAGCAAACAGTCGAACTAATTTCAGTTCTAAGTTTCAGTTAATTCAATTCGACAACAATAAATAAAAAAATATATAGAATATTTAAGAAAAGTCAATACCTATACCAAAACAAAACTTCAGCATCACCTTGACTTGACTTGCCAATAACGGTTCCTCGTCCCTTAAAAATGTAAAGTGAGGGGAGACGTTAATAAAAATTCCACGCTGAAACAACAAATTAAACGAAGCCGAGCCACTCGAAAAGCCATAAGTACTCATCTCAATTGCCGCCGATAAGAAATCCAAGCTTCGGCAATGTATTCCTGGCACGTTTCGGCTCACGGTTTTTTCTCGCTATGCTACTGTGGCGTTTAAAACGAATTGACTCTTAAATTCTTCAGAATGAAATGTTGTCGGAGTTTTATTAAATCGAGTGTAACCATTCCTGACATTACGCAAATGGCAGGGCCTCCCCTACATCTGTCGCGGGGATGCACCCCCTTAATAAGTGTTAACGCTCGCCGGCTGCGATGAACACTGCTGGCTCGTCCCGACTCGACTCCGGCTAAATCTCTACAAATTCTTGATACAAATTAATGCCGTTGGAGGACTCCGCGAATGTCTCTTGTAATTTCATTCTGTAATACCATCGCGCCCCTACGGCTGCGAGTTGAGGCGGCTAGAGAACATTACAATATGTAAAGTGTAGGGACTCTACGTTGAACGCCGGTGGGTTACAATTATAGATTTTCCATTGTTTGTCGGTCATTTGGCAGTCAAAGCCTTAATATTATTTCTATAGGAAACAGCAAACAGCTATTAAACCATGTTTATTTTTGAATGCAAATGCTTGTTTAATGTACCTAACACATTAATTATGAATTGGATAACCTTCTATTATTTCAATCTTACATAGCTAATGATAATCGATATTGACGCACTAATCAAATTAAATAAAACACATCCACCGAAACATGCAAACAATACATTACTATTAGTACTATGATACAATTACACTTGATTGACCCTGTGATTTATCGTCTACATTACCAATGAAAGTACATTACTACAATTTGCTTACACAGGATCATAGCAATAGCATACATACAGAATGCAATTCATTTCTATTTTTCAGACCATTAACCCTGGACAATAACATGGCAACGGAACGGGCGAGAGTAAAATAAACGCCGGACGAAATAGTTCGGAACTGGTATCATCGTTGCAAATGTAAATGAACAATTAAAGCGCTCGCCGTGGCCAGGGACAATGATGATAATTATTTTAGTTTGCTGTCGGCGCGGTTGTCAGTCGGCTCCGCGCTGGATCCGCCGCCCGGCGCCCGCGCCCGCGCCCGTTGGAATGCTCCTCGGACCCCTATTTTCGCCATTAAACAGCGACACTTCTGCTGTTCGTAAATTATTATCAGCGAGCGCTTTCATTACTCGGTTCTATAACAAAGGAACTCTCCAAATGTACGAACTGATTCAACTTCAGGAACTTCGATTCTAGTGCCCCTTCCTCCGCCCATTGTTCGAGCCAGAAATCATGACTCTTATTAGGCCCGGAGGTGAAATTTTGATTAATTCGTTACACTGTTCCCAGTTATCGGCAGTCGTTTAGTTCCGACCGAGGAACTTGGTTGAAAGGACAGTCGTTAACAGTGCTGTAATAATAAATGCATTGCCGTTGTTCCTACTGCGCCAGGCAGCATTGTACACCTCTATACCACACTGGAGTAAGTTGTCGGTAAAATCTTTAATAATTATTAACTTAAGAAGGTAGAGGTACCTACCTAACTACAATACAAACTACACAAGCGGTCATACGAGATAAGTACTGCTAGAAAAAAAAATCATGAAATATTCATATTATAGGTACTTTTGAAAAGTTTGCAACACTTTTGAACCTATTTTTTCAGAAATAAATGTTACCAACTTTCGTTCCCGTTTATTCGGTATACTGTGTAGGTGCATGGCTCCTAAAAAAAAAAAGCTGTCAATTTTGAAATCCTATCATTTCTTTATCATGGAGTTTAAACTATTATAAAACTGTAATGAATATATTTACAAGAATAAGTATGGTTTTCAGGTATCCTTGACTCTGTTCCAAATCAAAAATATATGTCTGTCTGTTCGGTTGTTTATTTGTTCGAGCATCGCGCAAAAACTACTGAACCGATTTTGATGAAACTTTTTTGTTTGATAGCTTATGCTTTGACATAAAATCTGGTATATAATTTGTGCGGACGAAGTTACTGTTAATAAATACAGGGTGTACAATAAAATGGGACAGCTACTCAAAGGGGTGCTTCAGACCATCAAACTGAACAACTTTCTCTATGGGACCAATATCGAAATCGCGAAAAAAAAATCTGCTGTCCCATACATTTCAGTCCAGTTATGTTTGCAGTTTTGTATGGGAGAGCGGATTTTTTTTTTCGCGATTTCGATATTGGTCCCATAGAGAAAGTTGTTCAGTTTAATGGTCTGAAGCACCCCTTTCAGTAGCTGTCCCATTTTATTGTACACCCTGTATAAAAACAAGGCAAAAAAAAATTTTTTTCATAATTTTTTTTAAAATTGTATTTTATTTACAAGATAGAGATAAACAAAAAATCTTTTCTTGTAATCGGGTGGGAACCGATTTTTTCCCTGGCAAATCCCGGTAGGGCCCCAAGTCAGCAATCTAAAATAAATTGTAAGTATTAACTAGTCTAGACCACCCTGTATATTGCTAAACGTTACCCGTCAAACCAATTTCGTTCCATTAAACCACTTTTAATTCGGTGAGTAGGTATTTACTGACAACTAATAATGTCTACTCTACAGGCACCGTGTAAATACCGTAAATACGTGACATATTTTTACTCAAGAGGGTGGGGCTGGCTTCAGACCATCAAACTGAACAACTTTCACTACGGGACAAAACATTGAAATCGCGAATAATAAATCTGCGGTTCCATAGAACACATCACAGGTGATTAGACCCAAATGTATGGAACAACCGATTTTCTTTTCGCGAGTTCAATATTTGCCCCATGGTGAAAGATTCTCAGTTTGGTGGCCTGGAGCACCCCTTAAAGTATGTAACGCATTTAAGTTTACACCCTGTATAACATGGAACACATTTTTAGGGTTCCATGCCCAAAGGGTGCCAACGGGACCCTATTCATAAGCCAACACTGACCGTCCGTCCGTCCATCCGTCCTAGCTCTAAAGCAGGGATCTCCAAACTACGGCCCGCGGGCCACGAGCGGCCCGCCATTGTTTATCTTAAGTAAATAAATCATCTATACATATAATAAAATTCTAAACTTGCCGATGATGTACATTGAAGATATTCGCAAAAAAATTAATTGGGGGTGTTCAGGATACGTAGTGGAATACATTACGACCATTTTTAGAATTTTTGTCTGTTTGTCTGTTTGTCTGTTTATCTGTTTATCTGTTTATCTGTTTGTTTGTTGGCGCATCACTTGAAAACGACTGAACCGATTTGGATGGAGTTTTCACTAAAGTATAGGTCATGGCTTGGGTCAAATTATAGGCTATATTTCATCGCAATCGGTTTATTCAATCAAAAGTTATGAGTATTTAAAGAAAAAGTTGCGAGCGCCACTGAATTTAATGCACGCATAACTTGAAAATTACTGAACCGATTTGAATGATGTTTTCACAAAAAACATGGGACGTAGTTTGTATTGACATTTAGGCTTTATTTCATTGCAATCGGTTCATTCGATCTAAAGTTATGAGTATTTAAATACAAAGTCGCGGGACAACTGAATTTGATACACGCATTACTCAAAAACTTCTAAACCGATTTGAATAAGGTTTTCACAAATGCGTGGACTAACATAATTATAGGCGTTATTTCATCGCAATCGGTTAATTCAATTAATAGTTATTAGTATTTAAACACAAAGTCGACCGCCACTGAATTTAATGCACAAAATCGATCTGAATGGGGTTCTACTATGCAAAGACCAAGTCAAAAAATCCTTAAGGCTTACGGTTTAGGTAGTTAGTACCAATTCAGCATTAGAACTGAGGAGTTAGAATCCCAAATTCAATTAAAAACTATTTGCAAGATGCCAGCAATTGATAATTTTTAGGGTTCCGCGTAGTCAACAAGGAACCCTTACAGTTTCGCTATGTCCATCCGTCTGTCTGTTCGCAGCTTAGCTCATACATGCTTAGTACTAAAAATCTGTAATTTGTCATGGGTTACATACTAATCATGCCGACAAAGTGGTAAAATAAATTCTTAAAAAAATATTGTTTTTAGTGTACCTCCCCTACGGTTGTGGTTGGAGAAGTGAAAAAATTCAAGGCAATAGTATAACGGTACGGTAGTGTAAAACAAAAAGCACCCTTCTAAGTTCATAATCCATATACTGTAACGGGCAACTATACGGAACCCTACACTGCGCGTGGCCCGACACGCGTGGCCGGTTTTTTGACTACGAATTAGCATTGTTGGCATCAAGCAAAGACCAACCCCCGGGTTCTAATTTCTCAGTCCAGATCATTTGGAGGTAATGTCAACATAAACTATGTCTTGAGTACCTAACTGTGTGGTGAGCTATGTGTGCTTTGAGAATCTACAGCCAATAATTGTAAATTTGTAGGGTTAAGAAGAAACTTGCCATGTGAGACACTTAGGTGAGACATGACGATGTTCTGACATATCGTTAGTGTAACTATTATTACCAATTTTTATGGTTCTGATGATTTTAAATTAGTATTTAACCGGCTTTTTTCTTATTGCTGTCTCCCGTTTGCAATAAGTCGGATATTTATTTTTCCTACTCTTGACTCTATCTTCTTTGATTAATTAATTGCGGGTTCCAAGACAGCTTAGAGTCATCCCCCGGGCTCGCTGGACTTCATTGTCCAGTGTTGTGAATGGTGGCCGCTGTTGATCCTGGTTTACAGGAGTTACAGCGGCAGCGGTGGGAAAGTGTGGTGGGCCTATGCCCGAAAAAAAGTAAGTACCTACTTATCAAGCAATTTAGATGATGTTTTGAAAAACTTATAAAGAGATTCTACTTTATATCTTAATTTTATGGCAATAATTTATCCAACGAATTCCTTTTTCTTTATATCTTTCTTTTTCATTTTCTTTCTTTTTATTTCTTTTTTCTTTATATTATTTCAGTGGTCTGCGCGTACGAAGTCGCGGGCACAGCTAGTACAAAATAATATCCAACGTTTTGGTATACAACAACAGTACTAACAGTACTTATGTAAGGTTTTTAATTTGATTAGTAAATCAAATTAAAAAACTTACATAATGAAATTGAACATGTTACTAACTGCAATACCTATACCAGAGTAATATACAGGGTGAAATTGTTATGATTAGCATCCTTGTAAACTAAGAGTCTAGCCATCAAACTGAACAACTTTTACTAGGGGAGCAAACCGATCGGAGCACAAAAAAAACCAGCTGTTGCATACATTTGAGTCGAGTAGGCGTTGCAGTTTAGTATGAAACAGCAGATTTTGTTTTTGCTCCGATCGGTTTGCTCCTATAGTAAAAGTTGTTCAGTTTGATGGGTAGACTTTTAGTTTAAAAGGATACTAATGATATCAATTTCACCCTGTAGATATGTGATTCACATCGTGAAATTAAACAAATTATCAGCAGCGACTTCAAAATGCTTATTATCCGGTTATTTGGATCTGTACATAATTTTTATACCTATATTTAATTTTAAATAATATTTTTACACGCAGATAACTAGAGCCAAAAACGGAAAAAAGCCCCCACGCGCCTTCCGCTATAGATAGCTCGCTCGTCGTCTAGTCCCGAAACGAAATGAAATGTTATGTTTATGTCGGTACGGAAACCTAGCGCGCGAGTCCGACTCGCACTTGGCCGGTTTTTTAAATGACAACTAATGATATTATTGAAAATTCTGAAAAGCGTTACCTAGTGCTACTTTGCTGCTAGCTACATCTCTTTCAACGGTTACCTATATTAGGTATGTATGGAGCATAATTAAATATGGAGAATGTTTAAAAATCGTAAGATTAAATTAAATTGGATAAAAAAATATTCTTGTTCGATTTGTATACTTCTTACCTGCATTCCTCTGTGAAGTTGTGTAATTGTTTAATAAATAAATAAAATAATAAATATTTGATGTTAATATGATGTAGATGGATGCGAACCCGGCTTTGCTCGTTATGGTCCGAGATCCCAAGGCCGCCAGACGTCTGCACTTATTTTCTGATGAACAAAATGTGTAATATTGAGTAGTGTTAGTTTGTACTGTGATCGTGTGCCTACCTGCTAGCTTGGCCAGACGGCTATTTTCCAGGTACCAGGTAATCAAGGGTACGAAAAAATGCTGCGAACCTCACTTAAATTCTGATGGCAGATTTTAACGTTATATATTAAAGAATATGGTTAAAAATCTGTCATCAATACTCCCAGACACATCCCGGCGGCGGTTTTGCCTTACAGACGCTTTAAAGTGTTTAAAGCTCTCACTATCCGTAAGCATGAGCGTGAGTGCGACTGTTGATTTTATATTAGCATAGTGGGTGTATCAGGAAAATACTTTTCCGGTAAAATTCAGGTTCCAACTCCTCAATCCTGATGCTGCAGGGGAACTGCCAACCAAAACCTTGAGGTTGGAGAACCCAAATATTCATTAAAAATTATCTACTTGATACCCACCATGCTAATGTAAAATTAGAGATCCTCAAGCCTCAAGGTTTTGGTAGGCAATTCCCCTGCAGCATCAGGATTGATGAGTTGGAACCTGAATTTTACCGGAAAAGTATTTTCCTGATACACCCACTATCCTAATATAAAATCAACAGTCGCACTCACGCTCATGCTTACGGATAGTGAGAGCTTTAAACACTTTAAAGCATCTGTAAGGCAAAACCGCCGCCGGGATGTGATACCTGGAAAATGGCCGTCTGGCCAAGCTAGCAGGTAGGCACACGATCACAGTACAAACTAACACTACTCAATGGCCTCGATTCGGAGTGTACCATGACTAAACTAAACTAAATGTATTCCTGTCACTTTCTAAAATAAGATTAAGAAAAGAGACAGAAAACCAACAGCTGACTTTAGTGCTATCAAAGTGACGTTAAGTGCGCAAAATAAGATGCCATCATAATGTACGCCATCTTATTTAAGTCGTTTTTGGGCGTTTAACGTCACTTTGATAGCACTAAAGTCAGCTGTTGGTTTTCTGTCTCTTTTCTTAATCTTATTTTAGAAAGTGACAGGAATACCTTTAGTTTAGTTAAGTCGTGTCACAGTCCGAATCGAGGTCATTATTACACATTTTGTTCATCAGAAAATAAATGACGTCTAGCGGCCTTGGGATCTTGATCTATTAAAACTTTCAGTGAATGTTTGAAATAAGGATAATAAAATCGATAGGTACTTGTTTATATTAATTCAGTAGGTACTTACGTATTTAATTTCATGATAAAAACTTACATATTTATTAAAGTAATTACATAAATAGATACCTACTTAATTTCAGGATACGATTTAAACACTTCTTAACAATATAATTAGAAAATATATATTTAAATAAAATACACTACTTACTAACTACACAGTGAAATCCTTTTGCTGCAATTCATAATATTCAAGGGTAAGTACATCCTACTTCTACGATAATATCATGTTATGTAATATGTTGTACGTAGTACCACAGAATAAATACTAGTACTACCGTAGTACTTACTATCCTGTTACTATCTCTATGGTTAATATTCAAACAGTTTCTTTACATTAGAAACTCTTTGGTCTAATTATGTTTTTTACAATGGCCATAAAATCAAAAAGAAGAAAACTTGTTTTCTTTTTAATTGAAGGAAATGGCGACAATGTTCTTTTTTTTCCAGCAAAAGTCGCCAGCGCTACACTATCTGCGTGTGGTACAAACTTTTTATTAAACCTATTTTATAGATTGCGGATACTTGTCTATAGTTTTAAACTGTAGATAAGGGTTCCCAACTATTGAAACTTGTTATTAACATAGATATTACAACAATTAATATTTCTATGGTTATTAATGCTTCGTATCAACATTTAATGACTTAGGCGACTAAGGTCTAAAATTAATAATGACAAGGTATAAAAATGCCATATGACGAAGTATAATGATGTCAAAATATAGTCCAAGTACACACGGCGACAGATCAACCTACTATACATATAGTTCGACCTTATGTCCATGAACATAGATTTCAACTATGGGTAGGTTGATCTGTCGCCGTGTGTACATATAATAATTTCAAAATATAGTCCAAGTATGTTTTAGTTTTAGGATATTTTAGTTTTAGGATGTTTTAGTTTTATTGTGACATTTTCTTTATAATTATTATAATATAGGAATTTAAAAAAAATACTGTCCAAGTATAATAAAGTCAAAATATAATATTCCAAGTAAGTATAATAATGCAAGTCGCACAAATTGTGGGCATGTACGAGCATAGTGCACTGCGTGACGTCCTACAAATTCCTACACACTCTCCACAACCTAGACACTTTATACAAACGGGCTCGCACTGACGAATGGCTACCATGCATGCACCACCAACACATTCAGCTATCATCCATCTCTATAAATAGGTACGTCGAAAACTTATGATTAATTCAGACTTTTGATCAAATGGCTTAGGGACTAATATAATGAAAAAGGGTACCTACTAAGTAATCAATTTTGTCATAATGATCAAAGATTGGTCTTGATTATTATTTATTGCTGTGTAGGTTGTAGTACGCTTCTTTTCATAACAGAGTTTGGAGTGCGATTTTTGAAACTCACAAGTTGAACTCAGCAGTTGAAAATGTCAAAATTACTATGGAGATTTGCATGTTTCTACTGCGCATTTGACTTTCAAAAATCATACCTACTCACGGTGTGCGATTTTTTACACATTTCGTCCGTGTGGTGTCGGCTAAGAATAGCACCATCCCATTTCCTCCCGTGGGTGTCGTAAAAGGCGACTCAGGGATCTACCGGAGGATGGGCAGCAGCATCCTCTAAGTACACAAATTCAATCCAACTGCGATCGCCAACCCGCCTGCCAAGCGTGGCGATTATGGCAAGTCCCCCCGTTTTGGGGGAGGCCTATGTCCAGCAGTGGACGTCTATCTGCTGATATGATGATGATGAATCAGAACGCAATGACCAATGTGCTATTAACTTTATAATCAATTAGTAGTATTTTGTTTAGAATCAGAATCGAATTATCAAGGTTTCAACATAGGTAAAATTTTTGCATGAATCCTTTAAGAGGGCTATCACAGTCCAGTGGCGCCCTCATCACATTGAAAAAGATTTCTCAATAAAGTAAAGCCTAAATTAAAAAAGTGCTCAACACGAACACTACAAAAGCCTTCAAGCTATTTTCATATAATACTTTTATAGGTTTTTTAAAGGTCTAAACATACAAATTTTGAAAAAAGAAAAAAAACGGCCGCTTTTGTTTTTATTCGAAATTGTCTAAAAGTGGAATGTTTAGAACCTATAAAAGTATTGTATAACAATGGCTTGAAGGCTTTAGTAGTGTTCGTGTTGAGCACTTTTTTAATTTAGGCTTTCTTTATTGAGAAATCTTTTTTAATGTGATGAGGGCGCCACTGGACTGTGTTAGCCCTCTTAAAATGCGAATAACTGTAAATTTAAATTAATAAAATAATGAAATTAATGTAGCAATGCAATTTTTTAATTAATAAATCAGATGGGATGTGGTTTTGCGCTTATTCATTAACAGGTTGTGTACAACTTAACTGATACAATAACTGAAAAACCACCGTCACATTTTACTTGAAGTATTCATAGCAAATGAGTCGTTAATTAAATTTCATTGATACAAAGCTCATTTGTGAAGTGCGTCGGATGCCTACATATCAGTGGCCGCGCGAGAGTTGCAGGGGAATGGAAATGGTTCGCATTCGAGTGTGGAATGCATTCAGCTCGGATAATTCAGTTAAACGTGTAATTTATGACTGGCCAAATTACTAGCATCACTACGTCTGGCTATCTGATAGCCTTAGCAACAATGCATGTCTGCATAATTGTTTCATGCGAGCGCGAGCGTGCCATGGTGCCACCGCCACTGTTTATGCTTTTGTGAAGACTACTGACTGAATTGAACTCTTTTTTGGGAAATGAAAGATTCCAATTATTGCTATTAATCAAGACGAAATTTTTAGCACATTTATTTAGCAACTTTACTAAGTATCATCGTGAGGAAACCTGCATACACTGAAGAAGAAATTCTGATGTGTATGTGAAGTCTGCCAATACACCCTCCTTTTATAGGCTGACGATGATGATGATGACTAAGTATCATTAAGTATAAAAACGTCTAAAATCAAAATCATAAATTATTTTTAGGATACCTATACATAAGGATTATTTATTTCACATTCTTACATAAATTTTACTATAAAATTAACAACGTCATGTTGTACCTACATATTGTTTAATAATAATAAAAAATGTGTTCAAATCTGGTTCAAATAAAAATAAAAAAGATAAAAAATATGTGTAAAACTTTAAAAGGTATCCCGATCCCGAAAAAATTTTTGCAGTAGATGATACATTTTAGTCGGTTATTGTAGCTAAGATTCTGACCAGCCTAAAGGCGATCACGGTCGTGAGTTTGTGTACGTATGTTATGTAACAATATTGTGTATAAAAATCTATGCACTTTGCCAGCCTTTTTATTGGAAAATGAATGTCATATTATTACTTGTAACAATACATTCTGTATCATACAGAGTGAAATTGATATTGTTAGCATCCTTTTAAACTAAGAGACTACCCATCAAACTAAACAACTTTTACTATGGGAGCAAACCGATCGGAGCAAGAAAAAAAACAGCTGTTGCATACATTTGTGTCGCGTAGCTTCGCGTAGGCATTGCAGTTTAGTATGGAACAGCTGATTTTTTTTGTTGCTCCGTTCGGTTTGCTCCCATAGTGAAAGTTATTCAGTTTGATGGGTAGACTCTTTGTTTAAAAGGATGCTTTGCTTATCATTATGATATCAATTTCACCCTGTATAAATTAAAAAGCTAAGTTGCACAGTAGTTCTGTATAAAATAGCAAAATATTTCTAAAATTGTCGTCTATAATTCTTTTTTTTTTTCGTCAATACAAGTTTCTTCGATTTGATTACGCACATAAGTAGGTAGGTGTTGTTCTGTTTCGTCACCGCCCACCAGTACCAGCGTCTCTTATAAAATAACGGAATGATTCGGGACCGACGCGACCGACGCCATGTGGAATGTTTTAATTAAAATCTGCTTCTCCTTTAATTACTTTCCGCACTTTGCTAAATTATCCTAAATCTAGAGCCTTGTAACTACCATAGCTTAAAACTTTATATTTTAATTTGAATAGTAAGAAATAAAAACGCAAATGTCTATATTCCATATTAAAATAAAACTAAAATAGAAATTAAACTGTCGTTATCTTTTTCTGTGTTATTTAATATTATAGCGCACAATTTTAATGCTATGTCTATCAAACTAATGAATATTATAATATATCCACTAAATTCTTCATACAAAAACTTTATTCGTGTATACATGTGAATTACTTACTCTGTTTTGTATCCATATACTTTTAATGAAATACCATTGAAAATACCTACCTATAACTAAATATTATAATACTTACTTAATAATTAACATTTGTAGAGATTAGGTGGCAGAAAATCTCAGAAACTTCGATACAACGAACAAATATTATTTTAATGTTTCTATAAAATCACTGATTGAATAACTCCGTAAGTTTTTTTAGAACTCTTTAATTCATATTAAAAAAATATACATTATTTAAAAGTATATCATAATAACTTAGTAAGTCAATGATCGTAATATATCATATTATATATGATACGATAATATTAAAACTGGTCAAAACGTTAAGGCTGGGTATTAGTAGAACAAGCCTCTCTTTCTAACAAGCAAACTTTCGCAATTAGCCATCCCGCTTCAATTGAAAGCAAGATCGCAAAAAAACTCATTTTTCATCAATATCTTTTCTCTTGGGTGTTTGGGGAAAAATCCATCGGTTAGAAGCCCTGCTATAATTATTTACCTTTCAAATGATGGTATATTCAGAAGAAATGGTGTAGTGTGATTCTTGTAAAACTGGTTATAAATCTGAAATCGAGCTTACTTTGCTCCTCTTTTCTATCGAGAAAATTTAATAGAATCGTGTTTTCAACGGTTAGATGCCCTGCAGAAAGAACGTATCTACACTGGTATGTGAACTATATTTATTAAATGTAATAATTTGGATCTCAAAAATCGGTTCGAAAACAGACAAAATAGGTATGACCCCCTCTTAATAATGGCAATATCAATGTTTCTGACCACCCCGAACGGGATTACGGTCGTGTGTGAGTTTATGCAGAGTGTAAGGAAAAGTATCATTAACCTTTAAACCACATACTCTACCCATCAACCTGAACAACTTTTACTACGGGAACAAAACTGTCGGCACAAAAAAAAACTGATGTTCTATACTAAACTGCAGCGCCTACTCGACTCTAATGTATGAGACCGCTGATTTCTTTTTGTTCTGACATATTTGCTTCCATAATAAAAGTTGTTCAGTTTGATGGGTAAATACTTTTCCTTACACCCTGTGTATCGTGTGTACGAAACTATGAATACTAATCCAAACATTAATTTTGTCTGTGCCTAATTAATAACAACACTCATGATTATCAGTAAAGAATTGTTAATTAGGCTTAACACGTAGATAGTTGCATTTTGTAACAGCGGAGGCTCTACCAAAGAGCTCTACATAGTCTCCATACCTATGTTAAACGAAAAAATATAGCTAGCACTAAATAAAAATTATGATGACTTCGTTACATACCTGAATTAGTAAGTGTATTATCACCAAGTCCAGTAGAAGTATCAACATCGGGATGCGCGTCGACTGCGACGGCGGCGAGCAGCGCGCATGCCCACGCGCAGCCTGCCATCACGAGCCTCCACGGCCCGGAGCCCTTCAACTCCCGACGTTTCGCCATCTCACATCACCAACTATTCTGTCCTTATTCTATCTATCTACCTATACTTTTTATAAAACACTGACTTAACTATAAAAAAAAATTAAAAGCTCGTCTATGTTAACTTTTAATTTAAGTTCTAATGAACTAAAAATCTTTCGATATTTTCAATTTGAAAAAGTTTTTAAATATTTTGAGCGAGTATAGTTTATAAGTTGCGCGATCGCGTCGTGCGATGCGGAGAGTGTGGTGTGACGGCGGGATAGCGGCGCGGTCGCGACAGCACTGTCGTGGGTGCACATCGCTGCCGCGACCGGCTCCTCCGGAGTCGCAGCATCTCGCACCAGGCTGTGAGGAGGGCCGCTGCGCGCGCAGCCCACCGACCAGCCAATCGCACCTCGGGGGAGGGCCCGCGTGTAAGACGCACGGAAGTATATGCGAAGGCCTATGTACAGATGGTAGCGGACAGGTGGTTTCGCGGCCGTAATTAGGCTTCTGATAACTTATTACTACGTAAATACTAAACAGCTAAACGATCAAAGTACCGCTCTTGTTAATTCACCTTTAAATGAATACGTTTCTTTAATATTTTTTTACTAAATGAAACGTTTGATACTCGTTTCGTAGCTTAATTTTAATGCTTGTAATCTTGTAGAAAAAAATTATAAATTGAATGTTAAACTTTTTATTGGTAACATATTCACTAACTGAATTTAAGAAACGCCATGTATTAACAGCCTTATATTATACTGACACCATTAATTAAAATTATCAATGTACCTACCGCAGATAAAATGATCTGAATCGTCTAGAATTAAAGTAATTGCTTAGGTATATTCTCAAGCACTCCGGTCTGGGGCAGATAACGAGAGAGATAATTATACAAATATGGTATAAAGCTAGAATAAAATCGGTCAAGTGCGAGTCGGGCTATTCGCGCACCGAGGGTGCCATAACACACCACCACACATTTTTTTTACTCCGGGACCTTTATCACGAGACCGACTCACACTTGGCTGGTTTTTATTATTTGTTGTTATACTACAGAGTTTGCTCTACAGGGTG
Source organism: Agonopterix subpropinquella (assembly GCA_922987775.1). Classification (NCBI taxonomy): domain Eukaryota; kingdom Metazoa; phylum Arthropoda; class Insecta; order Lepidoptera; family Depressariidae; genus Agonopterix; species Agonopterix subpropinquella. Next base: position 14,401,815 of record OV277697.1, on the reverse strand, counting down.
TAACAAAACATCCTAGTAAAACTTAAGGGAGTGCTTCAGACCATCAAACTGAACAACTTTCACTATAGAGCCAATATCGAGAAATGAACAAAAACAATTTGCTGTCCCATACAAAACTGCAGTACCGACTCAACTAAAATGTACGGGACAGCAGATTTTTTCAATTTTTTCTCGATTTTGGCTCCATAGTGAAAGTTGTTCAGTTTGATGTTCTAAAGCACCCCCTTAAGTATTAATTACTAGGGTGTTTGTTATACTCTGTATAATCACACCTAGTTTGGTAACCTATGTATACCGTTTTAACTAAAAAAACGTTGATAAAAACTAGTTCCTTGTATGAGGACCCCCTTAATTTTTTACTTTTTGACAATTTTATTATTTGTTCAGCAAATCCGCCGTATTAACACACATTCTGAGAATTTCAACTATCTAGCTCTTACGGTTCTAAAGTTACAGCCCTAAATAGGTAGGACAGACAGAGACGGACAGACGGACGGACGGCCGGACAATGTAGGCTAAGTAATAGGGTCCCGTTTTCACCGTTTGGGTACGGAACCCTAAAAATGATATTATGTAAGCATGCTTTGAGCGCCAAATACATTTTAAATTATTTCCTACAAAACCGATCAAGTACGAGTCGGACTCGCGCACCGAAAGTTACGTTACATACCACAAAAATGTATAAAAAAATATTCTCGTGACATTTGGCCCTTGGCACAGTCACAGTTTTTAGTTTTTGTTAACAAAGCATACTCTATTTTGACGCTTGTACTAAGTATACACAAAACACTGTCGCCTCGCCTATTGAAGATATTTAAAATAAAAACCGGTCAAGTGCGAGTTGGGCTACTCGCGCACCGAGGGTTCCGTACCACACCACCACAGAACACAACATTATTAACTTAGAAAAAAACTTTTTTTGTCCGGGACCTTTAGCGCGAGACCGACTTACACTTGGCCGGTTTTTAGTATTTGTTGTTATTCTGTAGAGTTTGCTCTATAATCACACTAAGTTTGACGCTTGTATGTATTACCGTTTTTACGATAGAGCCGAGCGTGAAGAAAAAAATTTGATAGAAACTAGTTTCATGTCGAGAACCCCCCTTAATTTTTACCTTTTTGAAATTTTTATTATTTGTTAACAAATCGGCCGTTCGACCGTTCGTTCGTCCAAAAACGTTACGTTATGCACAATTCGTATCGCGCAAATTATATTAACGGTAACGATTTAGCTTTATTTCGGAAGAAGATACGTTGGCGTAACGTTTGATGTCCGTTCGATCGAATTTTCTGTATTGTGCGATTTAACCGTTCAGAAAAAAATATCGCGATAGCTTTTTTACTTCAGCTAAACCAAATCTAAACCAAAACTAAACCAAAACCAAAACCAAACCAAAACCGTATAAAATTGCGCAATTGAGGCCCAGATCATCCCCTTAAAAAACCGTCTACATAATAGGTTCGACCCTGTACAGGATGTAATGAAATACTCCAATCATCAAACTGAACAACTTTTACTTTACAGAGGTGCTTTTACTATGGGAGCAAACCTGTCAGAGCAAAACGAAAATCCCCGAGTACCCTGTATAATAATATTAATAAATAGATATATTAGTACCTACTCCAAGAACAAAAATATTTTTTGTTTTTTGATAATGTTTAGAATAAGAATTATATTTTCGCCATGTCCGTCCGTCCGTCTGTCCGCGGCTTAGCTCAGAGACGCTTATTACTAGAAAGCTGTAATTTGGCATGGATATACCTTAGACTAATTATATCGGGACGCGTAACCACGTGTCATTCTACTAACAAACTTTCTGCCACTTTTTGCGGGGGGCAAGGTAACATGTTATCCGCAACTTTGGATTTTATTCCCTATGACTTTAGATTCTAATTTTGAATGTTCAAAATCATGAAAAGTAGTCTCGTGTAAACCCCAAACGTTCTAAGTTCAAAATTATTGTTTCGCTATTATAGGCTGTCTCGTTTAGTGATAAGGTATAAAATTGGGTGTAAATGCGCAAGATTAATTGATCTAATACCGTGGCAGAGGCGCAAGGCCGGTCCGGATATAATTAGTATAAGGGATATACATATTAATCACGCCTACAAAGTGGAAAATTAAAATCTTCCATACTAAACTGCAATGCCTGCTCGACTCAAATGTATGCAACAGCAGATTATTTTTCTGACCCGATCGGTTTGCTCCCATATAGTAAAAGTTGTTAAGTTTGACGGGTAGATTCTTAGTTTAAAATTATGCTAATGATATCAATTTCATTCTGTATAACGAAATTAAAATAAAACTATCTCCGCTAAATAGGCTTTACAAGTTTATGACGAATAATCAACCAACATAAAAAAGTACTTTTTAGACTTTATTAGCCGTTAAACCGTAGTATAAAACAAAAAGCCCCTTCTAAGTCCGTATATCGTGATGGGCAACTACGGAACCCTGCCCTGCGCGTGACTCGACATGCACTTGGCCTTATTCATATGATGACGTGGACTTGTTGTGTTTATACTTAATTATAAGGAATGTTATCGACGAAGGTTATCAGAAAGTTGTAAAGTAGGTACAGTCAACCTATTGTAAATGTACCTACCTACCGTACCTACCTACCAACTCTCGTTAGAGAGTATAGTGTTCTGTGCTACCAACCAACCGACCGACCGTAGTGAAAAGTACAGGCGGTGTTAAAGTCGTCGCGTTGTACGCACGGCGACACATCAAGCTATACAAAACCAACATAAGCTGGCCGCGCGACGTTATACGTTACTCGACCTACGCGTGGCCAGCTTATGTTGGTTTTGTATAGCTTGATGTATCGCCGTGTGTACCACTCGTTGTACTAATCAAAACAATGTTCAGATGGTTCACCGAACTAAGACGTCGAAGCAATTATAGTACTCTGTGGTTAAACTGAGTATCGTTAAATTTTAAACTTTATTTATAAAAAAAAACATTAATTAAGAGAGCGAAAATACTAATTTAAATCTGGTACTTATAACAACACTACTTAAGGTTTAGTTTCGCTTTCGCTCTTGCTTTGTCCGCTTCCGCTCGTAGCTTAACTACAAACTCTGGCTCGCGTCTCCGCATGTGGCGGACCAGTGGCGTAGCGTGTGTTTCTGCCGCCCGGGGCAAATACCGATTTTGCCGCCCCCTTTATAAAAAGAACTACACCAAAAATAACGGAGCGAGCGAAGCGAGCTCGAATTTTTTTTGCATATCTATATTCAGGTTGTGGTCAGACATCTTTTGGTTTATAGGTACATGCAAAAATTGAAACATAGAGCGTGCTAGACTTTTCTCCTCAATACGAATCTGTTAGAGTTGTTAGCTTTTTACGTACAAAACATGTGCAAAGTAACAAACATAAAAGCTTTTCGAGTGAAGTAAGCTTGACATTTTTAACACGTCTTAACTCAGGTCAGGCCTCTTTAGGTGTAGACACAGTAATTCAAACAGAAACTTACTAGAGTGAGCGAAGCGAGCTCGACTTTTCTCTGCTCTACGAAGTGGTTAAAGATATAGACAGAGCTAAATCAGTCTATAGGTATTTTTTCCGAATTTGCCGCCCCTAGTAATGTGCCGCTCGGGGCAATTGCCCCCCCTGCCCCCCCCCCCCCCCCCCCCCCCCTCGCTACGCTACTGTGGCGGACCTTATAGTGGAATGAGGTGGAATTTTATGGACGAAACCTTTGACGACTACCATTCCGCTTACACAAACCTAAGTACGTGTAGTAACCTACCAACTAAACTTTGAAAATGCTGAAACTCTTTTCCATCCCACTCCCCCATCGGTGGACGGCGCGCGCCGTCTGTCGCGTGTAGACTGTCGCGTAATTGGTTCTTTTTCTACGTTTTGGTGCTCTTTTGGTTGGGACTATTTGGTTTTGTTTAAAAGATGGTTGTTGTAGAGTTTCTGGCCGCATCTTCTCCCAACGGAACACCTTCCGACGCGGTGGTAGAGTCAAAAAATTTCGTTAAAAATAAAAAGCTATTTATGTGATATTATTTTGAATAAAATGATTTGATTTGATTTTGACACTTTTGAGCGCGGTACACCCTATCTCGCGTCGTGACGTCCGTAGTTGGTAAGTCAGTGGATGAAACGTAGTGTACTCTGGCTGAACGAATCGATTATAATAGTCTGTGGACAATGGCCCCGATTCGGACTGTGCCACGACTTAACTTAACTAAATTTATTCCTGTCACTTTCTAAAATAAGATTAAGAAGAGAGACAGAAAACCAACAGCTGACTTTAGTGCTGTCAAAGTGACGTTACACGCCCAAAAACGCCTTAAATAAGATGGCGTACATTATGATGGCATCTTATTTTGGGCGTGTAACGTCACTTTGACAGCACTAAAGTCAGCTGTTGGTTTTCTGTCTCTTTTCTTAATCTTATTTTAGAAAGTGACAGGAATAAATTTAGTTAAGTTAAGTTGTGGCACCTAGGACCAAATAATACAACGTCCCTGTGTGGCACAGTCCGAATCGGGGCCATTGAATCATTAGAAACCCAAAAACCGAACGAAAAATTTAAAATTTCTGAACTAAATCTGCGATGTCACTGTCATTTTGACTTTTGGGCCAACTTTTTTAAACGGGTGTTTTTTTAGTCACTTACATTAGGATTGTAGGTACACCAACGCTTACTTCTATACAACTTTCCTCTTGTTTGGTCATGTCATGACTTTCCTTATAATTTTATGGAAATGTGGTAGTGTAGTGCATACTTTGTAAAATTTTGTTTCTGCCAAAAGAACACCTTCTGACGTTTGCTTGCGTATCTTTCGATGTTTTTTGTAATTTTGTAAACAATTTCTTAATATTATAATGTCCGTTTAGTTTTAATAGGTAATCAATAACAATGATGGAACATAGAAGAAATGATTTAGATATAGATAGTTTTCGTAGTGACGAACCAGGATTTGACAGAGCTCGAATGCGAAGACAATCAGGTGGCTTCGTGGACTTGGGAAATGAATCACAATATGGTACAGGAGGACATCAGGCCTCCGGAGCAAATGAAATTTTTGCCGATATACAGGTATCTATGTTTTATGATTGCAAAGAATCTTTGATGGCTTTGTAACACAGGGCCTTTGACCTCTCAGTTCTTCCTTTAGCTGCTCCAGACTATAATAATGGGCAAAAGAAGCGTCGGTAGGCCACCAATGTCGTGGATAGCAAACCTGAAGGAGTAGACAAGACAGGCCATTGTTGAAAAGCTGTTTCATTAGCCTTTCAAAAAGGGTCAATTCACACATACCACAACCACACCACGTCGCAGCGACAAAGTGTGGTCAAGCTGTGGTTACGTGTGAATAGTGTTGCAGCGGCTTTTTGCAGTTGCGTTGTGGTACCGACAAAATGTTGATGTGGTTGCGTTGTCGCTGTCATTGCGATGTGGTAACCACATGGTCATGTGCAGTTATACTCCGGCTTTCGTAGAGGAAACACGGCTTGACGGCATGTCGTGGCGATGTTGGCCGCGGTGCCGCCGCCGGTGGTCGCGTTGCCGTCGCGATGTGGTCGTATTACACAGGTGGTCGATAATAACGACAAAATGTGGTACGTGTAAATTGTAATATTCATTTTCAATACAAAATATACGCCCGACCACATGGCGTCGTTGTGGTGTGGTTGTGGTATGTGTGAATTGACACAGTCTTACTTAACATATTTACATACATAACTACTTAACATATTGTTGAAGTATCAAGCAATGCCAAGTAAATTTTTAAATGGTTATTTGATAAGATTAGAAGTGACATCATGAAAATTATTAACACTCCTTTATTAGACGGTACCAAAGATAAGACCATCATATATTATATTGATATAAATGAATTCAACAGAACCCTTTAATTAAACTTATTTATAATTAGTAACCTCTGTCCATTGTCCAGGACCTAGCATGCCACTTCTGAAAAAATGAGGAAGATTACAATGTGCCTGCCTTTGTTGCTTAACACTTTTGCTGCTAAGCGTAAAACAATGACACTCACGCAGTGCTAACACTGTGGAATGCTATGCAATTCTGACTCAACGTTCGAGTTGTGCGCACTGCGGCCCATATGTCGCTGACCTATGACGTAGGTCGTCAGCAGTTAGTGTTAATGCATGCTAAAATGAGTGTGCATTACCGTTTTCTCGCTTTGTCACTTTGTTGCCGTGGCCAGCCATGCTGTACCTACCTTTTTAATATCTTCTTTAAAGAGATTTAAGAAGATTTCTGTATTGAGCTGTGGCAATGTCACACTGTATGGTACACAGATGTATATATGTATAGTTTACATACATTTAAACTAGTACAAAATATAGATATCAAAATTAAAAACAGTATGTATTATTACTATTTGTTTAATTTTCTTTTTGTATTTTCTTTCCAGGGTGACGTCCCATGGTGGAAATCAAATTTCTTCATATCACAACGTGTCCTGTTTGGAACATGGGATGGAGTTTTTACATCCTGCCTTATCAATATTTTTGGAGTAATTGTATTTTTACGATCTGGCTGGCTAGTGGGACAGGCTGGCTTAGTTAATGCTGTATTTATAGTCATTTTTACAGGTAATTGTTGATTTAAATTCGAAATGTAAGCATATGCTCACGACTATATTCCCTGAGGGGGTAGTCAGAGATATTCTGAAACTTCAGAACATCCACGTTTCACTAGTAGTACCGAAACTCCGTCCAGTGTGACGGGGAGTGAGCCCGTCGCCACTTGTAATGGACAGTAGGTACGATACATGCCTCGAAATTGAAGCATGCAGGTTTCCTCACGATGTTTTCCTTCACCGAAAAGCCAGTGGTGTTACATATCGTACATAAATTCTGAAAAACTTATTGGTACGAGTCGGCCTGGACGGGGATCGAACCATCGCCTCCTGCACGGCAGGCAAGGTTACTCGCCACTGGACGACCACGGCTTTTTAAATTCGAAATGTGAAGGCAAAAATATGTCATGAAAAGAAACCTTATAGGGCTGCTCTCTAATAAATTAGCATAGTAGTAAAGAATAGTAATAAATAAAAAATATAGAATGGCCACTCCCACACCACACAACACATTTGAGGGCATCTTTTGGGGATTGTGTTGGTTTTTTCAATGAATGTTGTTATCTCCCTGAACACAAATGTTGTTGTCATCCCCTCCCAAACTAAAACTCTGGATATATGCCTGTTTGTTAAATCTGTAGCCCCATGTCTTTGTTGTTCAATTGAAACCACAGTCTCTTTAAGATTTTTCTTGTACCGTCTTACCGCATTTATAAAAATAATTCTTAACTTTAAAAATATTATTTAATGTCATAAAATCCAATTAAAATGATAAACTTAAACCGGACGCATTATTTCAATGACCCATAAAAATAACACCTGTGCACACATTGCTACCTAATAATTTAATTCAAAACTATAACAACATTATTTTTATTTCAGTTTTTGTAGCATTGATCTCCGTACTGTCAGCTGTAGGTATATGTGAAAGATGCAGGATAGAGAGCGGAGGAGTATACTTCTTGCTCGCTCACACACTGGGCTCCAGGATGGGTGGAGCGCTCGGCATGATTTACTGTTTTGGACAGGTACTTTAATGTTTTTATACACATAACTAATGTTATATTAATGTAGAGTGTGTTCGTTCTACTATCAAAGCTCTACCACAACATATTTAAGATGTTCCCAGAAATTTATAGTTCCTTGGAACCCAAAAATTTCTACCTACTTTTTTTTAGAACCACAAATCACTAGTTACTTCTTCGTAACGGATACATAACTTCCTTAGAAAACGATAAGTTTTCACGCTTTAATTGTCTACTGCCAGACGGTACGCGCGAAAATTTATCTAATGGCGCTTGACTCAGCGTTGTTAATGTTGTTATTACTTCGTACAGCGCGCGACGTTCATACAAGCGCATCGCTTACGATGCGCCAAAGTGTAGGTACTTATCTCAGTTCCTACGGCCGAGTAACGGAGGCCTGCTAGAACCACGATTTTTATAACTGTTCTGTAGGTAACTGAATACTGTTTAAAAAATTATATGAATATTATACTCGTACCTGTTTTAAAAATCTATAAAGCCTTTATATTGTAAACATTGGAGTGGCTTGGACTCTCAATCGCGAGTTCGAATCCGCACTGACTACGTGCCAAGTACCACTGAGTTTTTCTAACTTACGTACGTAATACCAACTGCTCTCAAATGGTGAAGGAAAACATCGTGAAGAAAACCTCATAAGCAGAAGAAATTCTGAGGTGTATGTGAAGTCTACCAATCCGCATTAGGCACGCGTGGTGGACTTATGTCCACACACTCTTCTTGAGGGTAGACCTGTGCCCTGCAGTGGCACGTATATTATATGTATAGGCTGATGATGATGATTGTGTAGCAATTTTAAATACACCTATGCAATCTTGTGTTTTAACAGGCTGTAGGATGTGCCCTGAATGTCTATGGTTTCGGCGAGTCCATGGCGAGCTTAGTCGGGGCCACAGCGGAAAATCAGTGGCCGGCTCGTGGCTTCGCCATTGCGGCGTTAATCTTGCTGGGTACTATTAACGTAGCTGGTGTCAAATGGGTTGTGAAATTGCAGTTTGTGCTCCTTTTGATCATATTACTGGCAGCACTTGACTTTTTTGTTGGCTCTTTCACCACTATGCCAGGTAAGAATGGAAATATAGCTTTTTTTAATGGGATAATCAGACCATCAAACTGAAAAAAAAATTCTAATGGGCCAAGGTCCGTGAAAAAGAAATCTGCTATCCCATACATTTGGGTCGAGTTGGATTACAGTTTTGTATGGAACAACAGATTTTTTTTCCTGATTTTGAGCTTGGTCCTATGGGAGAAAGTTGTTCAGTTTGATGGTCTGATCATTCCCTTAAAAAACCGTCAGCATATTAATTTTAACCCTGTACAACTTTTTAATAAATTTCATATTTTACCACAGATAATGAATACCTTTTCAAACAAATTAAACTAAAATTAAATAGTGAATCTATCACAATACGTAACAAAGAAGGTATATTAGAGTTACACTAAAATGATGGTAATCAAATGCTCATCATCTAAACTATTATAAAACTGTAACAGAAATGTGTCTGTACATTGAAGATATTTACAAAAAAAAAATTACGACATGGTTTTTACCTGTCCCTGATTCCAAATCATCAATTTTTGGATTTTTTGTCTGTCTGTTTGTTTGTTTGTATGTTTGTTTGTTTGGGTGTTTGTTTGTTCGAGTATCACGCAAAAACTACTGAACCGATTTTGATGAAACTTTTTTGTTTGATAGCTTATCATCTGACTTAAAATCTGGTATATAATTTATGCGGACGAAGTCGCGGGTAAAAGCTCGTCTATTTATATAGCCATGGTGGTCTAGTGGCGAGAGTAACCATGCCTTCCATGCAGGTGGTGATGGTTCAATCCCCGTTCAGGCTGACTCATACCAATGACTTTTTCGCAATTTATTGACGATTTGTAACACTAGTGGCTTTTCGGTGAAACTGCAGCTGCCTGTCTCATATATTAGGGTCTAGTAGTATTGTAATTTCGTATTGAACAATTTTTTCCATTTCTTGCTTTTGTTCCCATAGAGAAAGTGTTTCAGTTTGATGGTCTGATCATCCCCTTAAAAACCGTCAGCATATTAAGAAAGACGATGAATGATTGCTACCTCTAACTACCATCTTTTTTATTTTCAGGTGAAGAATTCAAAGGCTGGTTCGGTGGAACCATGGCCAACAATACTGGGCCACAATATACAGATAACTACTCGTGGTTCAAATGTTTCGGTGTTTTCTTCCCAACGATTACTGGTATTCTGGCCGGTATCAACATGAGTGGAGACCTGAAGAACCCTTCTGTCAATATACCTAATGGTTCTCTCGCGGCTATTAGCACTGGGTGAGTGCAAGTCTTGTAACTTAGGCTGCATTAGGTACACATTGAATCAGATATTTCAATAGGGTCTACAGGGTGTAAAATTAAATGGGGCTCTTAAAGGGGTGCTTCAGACCATCAAACTGAACAACTTTCTCAGCAGATTTTTTTCGCGATTTCGATATTGGTCTCATAAGGCCAATATCGAAATCGGGAAAAAAAATCTGATGTCCTATACATTTCAGTCGAGTTATGATTGCAGTTTTGGGACAGCGGTTTTTTTTGCGATTTCATGTTGATCCCATAGTAAAAGTTGTTCAGTTTGATGGTCTGATGCACCCCTTTAAGTAAGTGTCCCATTTAATTTTACACCCTGTATAATAAGTAATTATTAGTGCTATTACAGGTTATTACTATAAAATCCGGTCGCCCTAGTATCTGCCTACACCACTAGTGAAGAGGCTTGAAATTAAAGATAAGCAGTAGGTAATGTAAAATCTATGCCCGGTACCTTTATAACAACCGTTTGATTTTGACTGATCTTGAAACTTATCGATTTTTCACGCACTTCTATTTTCTACCTCAAAACTTTTTATGTTGGCTTTTTTATACTACAAAAAAAAAACTGTTTCGGTGGCGCCAAAATTGGCATAACCTTTAATGTTGCAAGTATTCAAAATTAGTTCCAACAACTTTCTGCAACATGGCGACGTGTTTTATTTATTTAGACTGAGTTTTTCGTTGAGCTTTACATTTCTTATTTGTTTCTTATTCATAAAAGTTTCTACTTACAGAACTTTCCTATACCTAATGTTTATCATAACATTAGCGGCAACAGTAACCCGGGAAGCTCTGCTCGAGAACCTATCAATAACGGCCACCATATCTGCAGCCAAGGTGCTTCTGCTCGCTGGCTTGTACGTCAGCTCCATGAGCTCGTGCCTCGGCGCCATGTATGGCACGCCCAGGGTACTGCAGAGTATCGCCGTTGAGAGAGTCATACCGGGACTAGACGCTCTCGGTCATGGGGTAATTACTAATTATTGACTGCGTGGTTTTTTTGAGGCTTTTGATTAATGAGGCGTTTTCTTTTTAAAAGTACATTTCAATGACACTTACCAGATGGCGTTAGTATCTCAAAAGTTTTGCTATCAAATCTGTGTGCTTCGGTTTTTTCCATTTTCTAATTTTAAGGAGTGTTTTTATATCTTATATCTTTTATATCTTGGACAATGTCACACAAATTAACTAGTCACATTTAAAGTACCAGAATCTAGCCTGGACTTGTATCATGATGACTAGACAACGATATCGAATACATATATAGATACAAACATCCATGACTCGGGTACAAATATTCATATTCATCATACAAATATTTGCCCCTTACGGGATTCGAACCCGCGACCCTCGGCACGGCAGGCAGATTCACTACCGACTGTGCTACCGGGCCGTCAAATTAAGTCACCGGTCAACAGTCAACAGTCGGCCGTCAGTTAATTCATTAATAAGAATTTGAACAATGTGAAAGACGTATTGATGCTTTGAATTCATCTACTTTTTATTTATTATCAGTAGATGTACGTTTATTGTACAATAAACTATCATTTTTTATGTTATTGCGTATTTATTGGTAATGGGCATTTTATCTACTGGCAACACCAGAAAATGTCAATATCACTTAATAAACAAGCCATAGACAACCAACCTCTTTAACCTTTAAATTGATCGATTTTTTGTCAAATTTAATAACGCCATCTGCTGATTTTAATTTTTACTTCCCTTGGAAAACGCCTCATTACTACAACAATCATTAATATTTTCAACGAGCACTAATTTTCTAAAACTAGCTGCTTTAAAGTAAGCACATATTAGGGCGGGTTGCATCGCAGCGAAAACTGCGTAGGTACTTCGCACACTAGAGCGGGCTGGGTCGCAACGCAACGCATTGACGGATTTTTAGTTTGACTTAGTACTGGCAGACGTTGTAAAAAGTTCGGCTTGATATAAGCACACTGCGAGGGGTCGCATACGGAAATGCGCTATCTAATTAGTAACTATCGCATACTACCCGCTCCGCCCCGACGCAGTATGCGATAGTTCAGATAAATTGTATAGAAGCGATTTGGGCGGATTTTTGAACGGCGACGCGACTCAAAGCGGTCCGTCGTAATATGCGCTTACCGTTAAAGTATATCTTACAGATGTAGGTTTTGTTTTAAATGAGTGTTGTTGTTTGTTGTTCCACAGCGAGGCCCGAACAAGGTGCCGGTTTACTCAATGGTCGTAGTTGCTATAGTGACCATTACATTCATTATCATCGGAGACATAAACAAACTTGCACCCATCGTCACCATGCCGTTCCTTATCACTTACGCTGGCATCGATTATTCATACTTTGCGCTCGCCCAAACGTTTGATTTGCAACATAGACGTGAAATGAGGTATGGATTCTGTTTTTTTTTAACATTCATGTGGTTTTTATTCTTTTAATTTTAAGGTGCAATTACATTACCCAATTAATCGGGCTCTATTTGGCATACATTGCTTGCTTTGAACGCAACACTTTAAAATAGACAGAATAAATCATGCAATGTATGCCGAAATCGGGCCCGACGAATTGGCACAATCGCTGCATTAATCAACCTTTTCTAGCATTTTCTTATCAAAAAGGAGCAATAAAAGGCGGTCCATTATCCTTTGAACAGACGGAGCGTAGATCTACGTGACGTAATAATTTTCTATTTGAATTGTGATAGTCATTTGCATAAATATGTAAACAATAATGAACGCTATCCTTTCGGTACCCGGAAAACGCTGCGTAGATAGGCACGCCACAAGGTGGACCGACGACCTGGTGAAGGCGGCGAGAACCCGTTGGATGAGGGTAGCGCAGGACCGGTTGTTGTGGCGATCCTTGGGGGAGGCCTATGCCCAGCAGTGGACGTCTATCAACTAAGATGATGATGATGATCCTGTAGGTTTAAAACTAATATTACAGCTGTGACAATTCGCTTCAGGTTCCTAGGCCCCTCACAGCGGGACACTCAAGTGTATGGCGCTACGGGCAGTGACCTCGACTTACTGTTCCCCGAAAGGATTAGACATAAAACCGTTGGAGTAAGTATAAGACGAAAAAATCATTATTATTTCGGTCCTGGAGAGCGATTTTTGAATCTCATTCGCTGAGTTCAGCAGTTGAAAATGTCAAAATTATTGTGTAGATAAGCATCTTTCCACTGCTGATTTGACTTTCAAAAATCATCCTTCAGGAGTGCAATTTTTTAAAGTCAAATCAGCAGTAGAAAGATGCGTATCTCCATAGTAATTTTGACATTTTCAACCGCTGAACTCAGCGAATGAGATTCAAAAATCGCACTCCTGAAACCCGTGAGATTAATGAAAGACATTTATTATTGTAGGATTTCACACCGTCACCAACGGATCCGGCCATAATGAACGGACGAGCTTCTAACGGCGACGGGCGCCGTCCCAGCGTCAGTGTACACTCCAAGAACAAAAATTGGTATTCGCATCTCTGCAACAGATGGCTATCCCTGTTCGGGGTAAGTTTGGGCCATATCACAGAACCTATTTTTGAGCTTACGCGTTTGTGGACCGATATCCTCGCGATATTTCTGAGATCAATCAGTGTCGCGACGGAATCGCGGCGATAACACTCCGTACCCGTCCGTGTTTAAAAATCGCAGCGATTCAGTTGCGATGGCTTTGCGGTGCAGTTGCGGCATCGCCTACGCTCTATAGTCGCTTGTGTGATAGGTAAGACGTTATGAAGAAGAGACCTTATCACACTTATCGCTTACGACTGCGTTACTAAAGTGCAACGACAATAGGCTTGTTTCCACTAAGAATAAATCGGATGGCTTTGAGTTTCTAATGATTAACCTTGATAATTGGTAAACAAAAAAACAACTTTTCTATTAAAATAATAAAAGATTAATAAAATTTTTGGAAAATAAAATCGACAAAATGAGGCGTTTAATCACGTGACATTAAACACCAATCAGGAAGCGTGACGTCACGCCTCGCAAAACGAGCGCGAAACGCTATGTTGTGGCTGTCATTTTCGTATAAAGTGAACAGGTTATTTCGAGTTTTCAGCAATTATTGTTAAATTTATACAGTTCGTTTTTAGTTTAATCTTGAAAGATAGGTATAATTTACCATGGAATCAGGATTTAACAAAGCAAACAGCAGTAATTTGCCCAAAATTGACGCCGTTATGCTTGGCAAATTTTTTGCAATGAACGCCGACTTTTGTTCATCGGAATTCCGCAATGTTAAAACTTCTATGTAAGTATTATGTGAAGAACACACAAAGTCTTATTTAATTAGCAGTTACCAGTCAGAGTGTCGCATTTACCTACTGTGGAATGAAAATACTTAACTGATTTTGAGGTTAGCGAACACAAAGTTTTAATAACTTTAACATAATAAATTCATTTCTTTAACGATACATTTATAAATAGATACATCAAGTTATGTTTAATACTTACATCAAAATGATCTTCACAGAAATAAATTGTGGAATCAGTTGATAAAGTAAGCGCATCTTGCCTCCTTGCCATTTTTAACCACTTTCTTCGTATTTGTTTATTGTTTGGAACGTATATGAATAATTTGTTTGGTGTTTTTATCGTTGTACTTTTACATTGGGGCACTATACAGTATTTATAATACGAGGAATTCATTATTTATTAAAAAACACAATTGACTGTCATAAACAAACACGGCTACGGCTGTTTCGTTTGCGAGACGTGACGTCATTCAAGACGCCATGACAGTCTTGGCCTTTTTTTGCGGTCATTTCAAATTCATTTCTAAAAACTCAAAATACTAATGTAAAAGACCTATTTTTCTTAAAATAATATATTTTTGGGGTGAAATAGATGCTAAGCTATAGTTTTAAACTATTTTCAAAATTTTGTCAACTAGCCTATTATAGTGAGACACTTAGATGTCGCTACCAGTGAGACTCCTAACTGTATCTCTATAAACTGTGATGTTACCATAGTTTCAAAAAGATAATAAATATAAATGCGCATGGACGCATTCATTTTACGTCTGAGACTATGATTTGAAATTAAATTAATTAATTAATTTATTGTTACGAGCTACGGGTTCCGGGATTGGAGTGAAACGCTAAGCCCAATTTTACAGAGTTTATTTGGGATACACTTACAAACGGTCCACCTCGCAGAGGTTCCCCTATACGGTTCACTTCACCGGGTCCTCCTCGCAGGGATTCCCCGTGCACCACTTACTGTCACTGTTCACAGTCCACTACGTCACTACTGTGACGACACGACACGCGTCACGGCTATGACGTCACGACGTACGACACTATGACGTCACGCACTACACTGACACTATGACGTCACGTACTACACCGACACTATGACGTCACGCACTACACTGACACTAGTCTACTCACTGTTCCACTCTTAGCACTTTTCTCTTCACTAGTACTTTTCCACTTTTACTTTTCTTCCTTTTGTTTCGCACTGTTCACTGTTAAATCAAATACTGCCGCCAGTCGAAATCCGCCGCCTTTTTATATCCCGCAGAACATTCCGGAATACCCTTTTTTCGATCTTCTTTTCTTTACTCGATTGTTTTCCTCCAGATAGTTCTAACCCCGCGTTCCTTTTTCGAAACCGATCGAAGACACGCCCACTTTTCTGGTTCTTTTCAAATATTCGTAATTTCGCCTCCTTTCTCCAAGTTCCTAGACACGTTCACCTTTTTGTCCCTTTTTAAATATTCCTTCTCTCTCTACCTTCTAGAACATTTCTAAAAACACAAAAATCTAGAAATATTTTTGGCGCGGATCGGATTCGAACCGTCACCCCCTAGCATGGGAGGCGGGACCTTAGACCGTAGGACCACGGCGATTGTTAATGAGCCGGCCGAATTTTCGAATGCCTTCTTTACGTTTGACGTTTGACAGCGGCCGTAACACTGCCCCTCCCTTAGTTCTGCTCGTCCCGAGCATCATTACTGCTGAAATATCGAGCCAACCGGTCAACGTGCACTAACTTCAACGGGCTCCCTGGCGGACGCCGGAATCGGTGTTGGCCGACGTTCATCCTGGTCACTAGCTCATATGGCCTTTTCCAACTTGATTGTAACTTCGGACGCTTCTCCTTCTTACGAGCAAACGGAATGCGCCTAAGCTGCTGATTGACTGGCGCTACGTCTCCTGTATTGTTCGCATGCTTCACCAGGTCTATTTTACCAATATGTGCGCCGTTCTTAGAGAGCGAGTTCTTCGCTATCACAGCCTGTGGCTTTGCCAGGTCCTTGCTGGAACCTTCCACAACTTTCGATACTACATTCCCCTCAGCCTTCTGCTTCCCAATCGTCAGGTCCACACCTCCAACGTTAAGTATCGGAATCGAAGCAGAAGAAACTGGTCCAACAACTTTCCTCGCCGTAATCCAACAAGACCCAGCTGCCACCTTGTCCATCACGGCACGGCTCCCATCGTTACTCTTGGGCAAAACAACAGGTACCAAGTTCTGTGATCTAGGCTGGAGAACCGTTCTTTTCACACAGTAGACCTTTCCCGATGATCCACATCTCATCGGAACCTCCTCTGTGTTACATCGTAGCACTCTGTTCTCCATGTCCATGTCACACTGGTGATTTTGTAAGAAATCCAAACCAATGATGCAATCGTCCACTATCTCAGCTACGATCACCTCATGTTTGAAAAGAGTCCCACCGATCGTAATTGAAACTCCCAACTCCCCCTGAACTGGTATGCGCTGGCCGGTAGCAGTCGTTAACTGTAGTTTAGTTCGCTGCAGAAGTCGTGTCTCCTGATAGCTTCCCATTTCGCTTATCAGTCGAGCATTGACCACCGTCCTCGAAGCACCGGTATCCACAGTCAGTTGACAGATTCTACCATTCACCCCTCCTTCAACTAACAGACTATCTCCGTCCGATATTTGCCTGACTCTAATGATTGGGTTTGCAACATAACCGGCCAACGTTCCCCAGTTCTCCTGCTGCTCATCAGTCGAGACTCCTATGTCCCGACGACCTGTACGCTTCGGGCAGGAACTGCGAATATGCCCCCGTTCACCACACTCGTAGCACACATAACGACGGCCTGCGCGCCCCGTGCAGGAGCTGCGAATATGCCCTCGTTCACCACACTTGTAGCACACATAACGACGGCCTGATCGGTTCGGACAGGAGCTACGAATATGCCCTTGTTCACCACACTTGTAGCACATATAACTGTCACTCCGGTTTCTCGGCGCTGACGCTCCAGTCACCACAATCTCCCTGAGACGACCGGAACGAGGATCCTGACGTACAGCTTCCACTTCCAATGCATGAGCAACAGCGTCCCTGAGTGTAACATGGTGCCCAAGTCGCACTGCAGCTCGCACCTCCGGGTCCCGTATCCCATCCGTAAAGGTCTGCAGGAGCATGTCATCGATGACTGCCGGTGACGACTGAAAAGCCTTCCGCACGAGCTTCTCCACTTCCACGGACCACTGTTGCAGACTCTCGTTAGCATGTTGGTTACGTTCCTTCAAACGCGCCCGATACACGTGTTCCATATGTCCATCGCCGAATCTAGCCTCCAGAGCTCCAAAAAGATTGTCGAACGACAGGTTTCCTCCAGCACCCACGGCTTCTAGTACTGCGAGAGCCTGTCCCTGGAGTGCTAATATCAACGCAGGCTCCGCCTCCTCCTTGCCCCAGCCATTAACTTTCATCGCCGTCTCAAATTGTAGCTTAAAGGCGGGCCATGACGTCAGTCCATCGTAAACCGGAGTCTTCACGCCTTTTGGTTGAATGGGTGAGTCAAAAACAGCAGCGACTCGGCTATGAGTTTCGCTCTGTTCAATCTCTCGCCGGATCTTGGCGAACTCACCCTCCACACGATCCAGCCTCCCTCCGAACTCACCCTTTACATGATCTAACCTCCCTTCGAGCTCTCCCTTCACACGATCCAACCTCCCTTCTACGGCTTCGACTCTCTCTACCGCCTGTTGCAAGCCTTTCGTGATATCTTTATGAAGCGCCTCCTGCATTGTGCGCATTTGGTCTTCCTGCCGGCGCGCCTGTTCCTCCTGGCGGCGAGCTTGATCTTCTTTCAGTGCGCGCAGTTGTTCCTCCATCATGCGTTGGATTTGATAGAGGAAGTTCCCTGGGTTCTTTTCCGGAGTGCGCTGCACTTCACTCCCCTCAGGTCGTCTCTCCGGAGTTCGCTGCACCTCAGTTGCAGGGCTCGCACCTTCCTGGCGCGCTTCCGACATGGCCCGGGTGGTGACTCCCTTTAACTCCTTTGGCACCAGCGGCATCTTACTCCAATCCCACTTCTGACACCAAATGTTACGAGCTACGGGTTCCGGGATTGGAGTGAAACGCTAAGCCCAATTTTACAGAGTTTATTTGGGATACACTTACAAACGGTCCACCTCGCAGAGGTTCCCCTATACGGTTCACTTCACCGGGTCCTCCTCGCAGGGATTCCCCGTGCACCACTTACTGTCACTGTTCACAGTCCACTACGGCACTACTGTGACGACACGACACGCGTCACGGCTATGACGTCACGACGTACGACACTATGACGTCACGCACTACACTGACACTATGACGTCACGTACTACACCGACACTATGACGTCACGCACTACACTGACACTAGTCTACTCACTGTTCCACTCTTAGCACTTTTCTCTTCACTAGTACTTTTCCACTTTTACTTTTCTTCCTTTTGTTTCGCACTGTTCACTGTTAAATCAAATACTGCCGCCAGTCGAAATCCGCCGCCTTTTTATATCCCGCAGAACATTCCGGAATACCCTTTTTTCGATCTTCTTTTCTTTACTCGATTGTTTTCCTCCAGATAGTTCTAACCCCGCGTTCCTTTTTCGAAACCGATCGAAGACACGCCCACTTTTCTGGTTCTTTTCAAATATTCGTAATTTCGCCTCCTTTCTCGAAGTTCCTAGACACGTTCACCTTTTTGTCCCTTTTTAAATATTCCTTCTCTCTCTACCTTCTAGAACATTTCTAAAAACACAAAAATCTAGAAATATTTTTGGCGCGGATCGGATTCGAACCGTCACCCCCTAGCATGGGAGGCGGGACCTTAGACCGTAGGACCACGGCGATTGTTAATGAGCCGGCCGAATTTTCGAATGCCTTCTTTACGTTTGACGTTTGACAGCGGCCGTAACAGTATGTCTTACAATTTCATATCATATTTTTACAGGTGGCAATAAAAATCTTGCTGATGTTCCTGGTAGACTGGGTGTACGCCCTCGGCTGCCTGTCCATACTGTGGTTCTTATGGCTTTACATCGGGGCAGCCAACCCCGCCGTCAAACCTGGTCGCGCCTCTGACTTCCGCTTCTTCTATTGGCTGAAGATATCCTTCCTTCAGGCTATAGGGTAAGAGTACTACCGTCGTTTATTTATTTCTATTGTTTACGAACTATGAAAAACTAAAATTAAATATGTTGATAATACTATCGATTTCGTCGATAGCATTCTTAAGTAATTTTCTTCTTTTTTGGAGTGGTTATGCAGGGCATATGCTCTCGACTGTTCCCCATTGGGTAGTTAGAGATATTCCAAATATGCAAATATGCCAGAATATCCCAATTTTCTCTATGGGTGCCCAAACTGTCCAATGTGACAGGATATGAGAACACAACATTTTTTTTTAAATCATCGTTTGCGTTATGTCTCCCGACAAAACTCAACGTCGTTTAGTAATCAAAGGGTGCTAAGTCGGATAGCAGCGAAAAGGGCGCTAAAACAATTAGCCAATTGTGACAAGGGATTGAAAGTGGCACATTCTGATATTGATGTAATTATAATTTCGCTCTCTATTAAAATTTGTCAACTGCGCAGGCACATCGGTGGAACTTATAATAGTCCGAGATCCGACCGTAAAATTATGCACCTATTTAATAGGCGAACGAAATGTGATTCTAGTGAATGTTTACACAGGGGTTAAATCAACGCCGCCAAGTTGCCTAGAAAAATCCTGCCGCAAATACCTTTTCCATTATGATTTTTGGCATAACTTTTTCCTCCTGTCTATTAGGGAAGTAAATTAGGTGCCATCGGGAGGAGACTAATCTAAAGGAATCTACTGGAAAAACTAGGGTTGCCACCTCTCAATCTGCCGCAACTATAGGGTTGCCCAGTTCAAACAAGTCATTTTTTAACCTGGCAACCCTATAGTTGCGGCAAACTGAGAGGTGGCAACCCTAGTTTTTCCAGTACTTTAGATCAGTCTCTTTCCGATAGCACCTCATTTACTTCCCTAATAGACGGTGGAAAAGGTTATGCCAAAAATCATAATGGAAAAGGTACTTGCGGCAGGATTTTTCTAGGCAACTTGGCGGCGTTGAATTAACTCCTGTGTAAACAAACACTAGAATCACATTTCGTTCGCCTATTAAATAGGTGTATAATTTTACGGTCAGATCTCGGACTATAAATCTGGCACTTCTGTTCTGTAAGTTACTCGATCGGACAATTTACTGACACAAAGTTGTATTTTTCTAGTAAACGCCCGCTAGAATACGAGCAGCTGGTCGTGACGCCGGTGCACGCGGACATAACGGTGGAGCAAGAGAGACTGAACGACGACAACGAAGACTTCGCGTCGCGCCGCCGCTACCACCAGTCCACCGCCCTCCAGAGCCACCTCGTTAACGTCGACAGTTAGGTTATACTCCTAGCAGTGCACTGTACAGTACAATACAACGCAATGCTATGACCAACGATCAAACATAGCTTACACCATTTAACTAGGGACCAGGCTGTTAGTATTCCACTCTGACAAGGTACAAGATCAACTAATCAAGTGCACATAAAATGTTATTCCTTATTTATTACTAAACGAGTCAGCCTATAATTACGCAATAATAATTTCATTATTTATTGTCTACATACATACATATGCTCACGCCTATGTCCCACTACTGGGGTAGGCAGAGACAACAGATCGCCTAATGCTACGATTCTGACACACATCTCTCGCCTCCTCAACATCCATAAGTCTCTTCATACAAGCTCGTCGGTTCCGGGTACATTTTATTTGGCCCTTCTTCAGTACGCATCCTATTTGGTCAGCGTACGTGCGCCTAGGGCGACCCCTTTCAACCATTCCATTCACACTTGCCTTGTAAATTTCATACGTCAACCTACTTTCACACATTCTTTCTACATGGCCAAACCACCTCAACATGCCTTTTTCAATCCTGGTCACTACATCTTCTTTCAGACCACATCTTTCTCTAATCACACTATTCCGTATCGGGTCCTTCAAAGTCACACCACACATACTAAGCCGCATTTCAACAGCATTTATTCTAGATTCATGCTTCTTCTGCCATACCCAACTCTCACTGCTATACATTAAAGTTGGTGCCAACACACCGTCGTGAACCGCCAAACGAGCCTTTTTAGACATAGTTTGACTCTTCATGACCGTGTGCAAGGCTCCATTACTCATATTATTATCTAAAGTAATGGAATATAATCCTAAGTTGCGGATTTCATGCTACCGCAAAAAGTGTCAAAAAAGTATGTCAGTAGAATTACACGCGTAACTCCTGCATAGTTAAATGGTCTAAGAAAAAATAGATATAAGCTTCCACTTCACTTCTATATCTTACTAGCAGTTGCCCGCGACTTCGTACGCGTGGACATTTTTTTTTTTCGTCAATTTTCCAATGTTTTTATTAGTTATTCTGCTATTCGGGACGGAGACAAATACAACAAATCAAAAACGATGAAAATCGGTCCACCCGTTCTCGAGTTATAAGTGTTCGAACAAACCCGACTTTCTTTTATATATATAGATTATTGATTAAAGCTCTATCACTATTAAATAATCTGTGGCTCTATTCACATTACGATGGACGGGCTCGGAGGGTGCAATGTAAAATAATACCTTTTTCAATACCAATAGAGTTGACGGACCCCACGGACGGAGGACGGAGCCACACGGAGCTTTCTCTGTGAATTCTATTGGTATTGAATGAATGAATGAAATGAATGAAATATACTTTTATTTACACCAAACACAGATACAGCACAGGAATAAAAAACGATAATGGTACAAATAAGGCGGTCTTATCGCTAAAAAGCGATTTCTTCCAGACAACCTTAGGGTAGAGGAAATTTAAACAAAGAACAACAGGTCGGTGCTATATAAAATAAATAGTAAATATCAGAAATAAAGGAGAAACCGAAAAATAAACGCATTTCATAATAATAGACATACATATACTTACATATATAAATATATACATACATAATATATACGCATAAAATATACATGCTACAGCTATAATATATAGTAAAGGAAAGATAACACAAACACACATACAACCAGCATGACTGAGAAGGAAAGCAGAATGAGAGGAAAGGAAAAGAAAAAAAAATAATAATAATAAATAAAATAGTCACAGTTCTAGGAAATAAGCTTTGACCTTCGACTTGAAAACATCCAGCGAAGGAGCACGTCTAATCGACTCAGGCAACGAGTTCCAGAGTCGGACAGATTGGACTGTAAAGGAGTGGGTGTAGAAATCTGTGGAATGGACGGGTATATTGAGGGAAAGGTTTTGAGAGGAACGTAGGGGGATTGAAATAGGTATTATATTACATTGCACCCTCCGTGTCCGTCCGTCATAATTTGAATAGAACTTAGCAACCCGTGGTTGTGTTCTGTTTATAGTAATTAAAATTATATACATTGTATTGTATTATTTGTATATTGTATTGTTATTAATTATTGGTATATTTTTTTGTTTTCTCGCTGTCGATTTTTATGTTCCTTATAGTAATTCAGTTTCATTTATATTCAATTAATTATTAATTGTATACCAAAAACTTAAGAGATTCATTATCACATCAGCCTTTCTCTCATAGCAATTCAGAGGCCTACCATCAATAGTCCACCATGCGTGCTCAGTGGGGATTGCTAGACTTTACAATCTTCACATTCGCAGCGGTCTTATCAACTTAGCTTGTATTTATATTGTGAAAATAGAAAATGTTACAATTTCACTTCGCCTCTCTTTGTGTTTTTATTAGGGATGCAACGATTACGAAGCGGTGCATCGTTTTGCATCTGTAATCGTAATAATCACGATTAATAACGATGCAATGCACCGTGGTAAGAATCGTATGATTATTAAAATTAATTAGAAATGTCAATCAGATTGCACTTGTTGACAAATACTAGACCTGAATACTAGGTTCCAGAGCCGAAAAACAACTTTAAAAAAATCGTGTCTTTCGTTGCCATATTTAGCTCATTTGAGAAAAATCTGACTTTTTGGTCAGATTTGACTCTCTTTTTTTTTTAATTTTAATTCTACTGTGGTCTTTGATTTGATTTTCGATTTGAATTAGTACAATACATTCTCGTTCTCGCGATATCTCATCCACATTTCAAAAGATTAATCTCCCACGTAAATCGGACGAGATATCACTTGATTAACGAGATTATACAGAATCATATCCCATACAGGGTGTAACAAAACACCCTAGTAATACTTAAGGGGGTGCTTCAGACCATCAAACTGAACAACTATCACTATGGAGCCAACATCGAAAACGCGAAAAAAAAACAGCTCTTTCATACAAAACAGCGCAGTACCGTCTCAACTCAAATGTATGGGAGGACAGATTTTTTATATTTTTTCTCGACGTTTTGGCTCCATAGTGAATGTTGTTCAGTTTGGTGGTCTGAAGCACCCCCTTAAGTATTACTAGGGTGTTTTGTTACACCCTGTATAAATGAAATTAAAATTAAAAAGTATTATTAAAATTAAATATTGTGTTTTTCAAAGCAAATTAGCCTTTACGCATCCAAAAATCAGAATCCTGACCAAGTGACTTCGATCTCAAATTAGTAGATAAGTTACAAAATCTTCTTCTTCTTGTAGTGCCATCTCCTATCGGAGGTTGGCTATCATTAGGGCTATTCGTACCCTGGAGACTGCAGCCCTAAATAGTGAGGTCGAGTTCATATCGTACCATTCACACAGGTTCTTAAGCCAGGAAGTCCTTCTTCTACCAGGCATTCGTCTTCCCAAAATTTTCCCTTGTATAATAATCTGGAGAAGTAGATATTTTTCACTTCTCATAATGTGACCGAGGTACTGAAGTTTCCGAGTTTTTTACAAAATCTTGGAATTTAAAAAAAAAATTCTTTAATGATTTTAATTTCATTGGAATGCAAAGAAACACAATGTGAACTTATTCTGAGGATAATCTCAACTAAATTTGTTTAAATAATCGTAATGCATCGGTTATCGTAATAAATAACGATTAATATCGTAATCGTAATGGCCGAATCGTTGCATCCCTAGTTTTTATGTCGTTCTGGACGGTGAAAGTTGTTCAGTTTGTTTTGTTCTGAAGCACCCCTAATACAGGGGAGTTGACTGCATAAAATATATTTTATAATTTTATATATTCTCTAAATCATTGGAAAATAATGCTATAATCAAATATTTTCAGTAATTTTTTTGCTGAAATTCTATTTTTAATTGCTGGACAAACTATAAAAGTATCGAAACGACGACGAAAAACAATGATGTCACTATTATTACATACATACATACATATGCTCACGACTATATTTCCCGAGGGGGTAGTCAGAGATATTCTGAAACCTCAGAACATCCACGTTTCACTAGTAGTACCGTAACTCTGTCCAGTGTGACGGGGAGTGAGCCCGTCGCCACTTCTAATGGACAGTAGGTACAATACAGGCCTCGAACTTGAAACATGCAGGTTTCCTCACGATGATTTCCTTCACCGAAAAGCCAGTGGTGTTACAAATCGTACATAAATTCCGAAAAACTCATTGGTACGAGTCTGCCTGGACGGGGATCGAACCATCGTCTCCTGCACGGCAGGCACGGTTACTCGCCACTGGACCACCACGGCTTCTATTCATCTTAAATATTATAAAACTAACAGAAAAGTGTGTCTGTACATAGAAGATATTAACAAAAAAAAGTTACGATATGGTTTTTAGGTGACCCTGATTCCAAATCACCAATTTTTGAATTTTTTTCTGTTTGTTTGATCGAGCATCACGCAAAAACTTCTAAACCGATTTTGATAAAACTTTTTTGTTTGATAGCTTATGATCTCACTAAAAAACTAGTATATAATTTGTGCGCACGAAGTCGCGGGTTAACTCTAGTTATTTAGTAAAATAGTAAAATTTGTCATGCAAAGGGCGTGTTTTGACATTCGATAAAGAGTTGCTGATTTGACTAGGTATTTGGAAACTCGCGGATTATGTAATGTAACTCAAAGTTCGCACCCTGTATATTTTTACTGTACTGCTTAATTTTGACTGTCGTTATTCAGATAAAAGACAATGCGGGTTTTGTATACAGGGTTATTTGTAATTCGACGTATTCCTTTCAGGACGTTAAAGGGCAGCCTAAATGCAATAATGTGAACCCCCATATGTGGGGTCGGAAATTAATAGTTTTTTCCAAAAAAACCCAAATTTTCACATTTATTTTTAAATAAAAAAAAATTGCTTATTCCATGGCGTCCATTTTAATTTTATTTTATAGCTAATACTTTTTTGAAGCTTTTTTCATAATTAAATGTCCGAAACTACTTATCAGTTCAAAATAAATCTATAACAAAGACAGATCAATTTAAAAAAAAAATTTGGTAGTTTTGAAATCATGCAATTTTTCCAAAAAAATTATTATGGCACCAAGTGTGCGGATTACTAAAATAATTTCTTTGTTTTATTAGGTTTCTAAAAACTAAAAAGGTATAAATGTTCTAAGAATACAAGGAATTACAATGTCAAAACAAATTTTTTACTTAGCACCTGTTACGTATGTAACACACATAACATAGGACTTCCGACATGACTTTGCGTGATTTCTTTGAATTTCGAATACCTATTCGAAGTTTGAAATATTATTTTCGTCTGTGATCGTGTTCAGTGCTTCCTTTTCCTTTTCTTTTTTTTTCTAGATTTTCTCTTCAAAAACTTTAGTTTTGCCGCGCAAACACTTTTGTTCTATCTGGCGTCTATCATCGTGTTATTTCGCAGTTTTGAAGTGTGTTTCATCGTACTGATATCATGGCTGCGTATTCTAACTCTGATTACGCCGACATTATGTATTGCTACGGACTTTGCGACGGTAATGCCGCTGAAGCCCAAAGGGAATACCACCGTCGTTTTCCCGACCGCCGAAGTCCACATGTTAGCGTCTTTAGAGCAACCTATCGTCGACTTTCTGAAACTGGTAGTGTTCAACGACAACAAAGAGATGCCGGAAGACCGAGAAGGTATGCTCCTGAAGATGAAGAAGAGATACTTCGTCATTTCCACGAAGACCCTAACATTTCAACCAACATAGTAGCGTGCCGACTTGGTATATCGCAGTACAAGGTATGGAGTGCAGTGATGATGCAGGCCGCTACCCTTATCATTACCAACCTGTGCAGACATTAGAAGATGGAGATCCATTGAGGCGCTTAGAATTTTGCCGCTTTATGATAAACGCCGATGCCGAAGATGCGGAATTTTTGCGAAATGTTTTGTGGACAGATGAGTCAAATTTTGATGAAGACGGAATAACTAACTACCACAACCTCCACCAGAGCCGTGCGAATACAAAACTGCGCCCGGGGCGAAGTCTGATTTTGGCGCCCCATTTTTTTGTCACTTTGTCACTGCCAAGTCACTGTCTAGTGTCTAGTCCATAAAGAAATGACACGCTCCGCTAGGGCCCAGTGCTCAAAACGTACCAATCAGGCATATAGGTACCTACGCCCTATCTACGCCTATAAGACTGAGATTCAGAGACGATTTTTTAAGTCATAGTTCGTACTAAGTAGGGTCAAAATGTATGGATTTTGACATACGGGAGTTCGAACTAAGACTTAAAAAACGTCTCTGAATCACAGCCTCAGAGTTATACTTTTAAGTATAATACTTAAAAGTATAACTCTTGTTTTCTATTTAACTCTTTGTGAGATTCGAGATAGGTATGAGAAGGAATCGCTCTTTTAATGATAAAAGTACTTAGGCCGAGATTCAGAGACGATTTTTAAGCCATAGTTCGAACTTAGTAGGGTCAAAAATGTATGGATTTTGACATACGGAGTTCGAACTAAGACTTAAAAAAGTCTCTGAATCTCAGAGTTAGTTACTAATAATTTAGATTTTACTTATAATTTTAACTATTCGTGTGAATGTAGGTACAGTCAACAATCTCAATCTAACCCATAAAACCATGTCAATCCTATTCCTATATACTCACACAACCAACAATTAGTGTCGTTTTTGTTTTCATATCAAATATTGTAAAATTATATGCATTAAATATTGACTAGGGTGTTTCAGTTATTTCATGACAGTATTGCCACTAGTTACATCCAAATCTTTCAAGCAAAGCGAGCTGAAAATTCGACAGAACTTTGATCAGAATTGTGTTTTGAGTAAGTTGCAGCAAAATTTTAAATATGGAGCTAGTTAAACGATCTCAAAATTGTTTAATTATAGGACTTGGCTGAAGCTATGTATGCAATATAGTAAACATAGAGAGCAGAGTGAGTGAAGCGAGCTCGAAATCTCTCATCACTTGTCTATGACTAGAACTCTGTTTATTTGTATTTTTAACACTAAGCACGGACGCATTATCGTAACTGTGATTGTAACTCTGCCGGTCTATGTATGTAGTATCATAATGAAAAGAGAATCCAGAGCGAGCGAAGCGAGCTCGAAATTTTTTCACTATATGTCTAGGCTGTGGCCAGAAAACTGTCTGTCTATCTGTAGACTCGGTGTGTTTACGAAGGTGCAATGGTAATAATACAAACTAGAGCGAGGATAGTTCAAATCACTTAAAAAAAGCGCTGCCTACGGTTAAATTGAAGAATTTAAATTAATAACCTGGAGCGAGCGAAGCGAGCTTTTATTTTTTTACTATTAGAATTAGAAGTACCTAGGTTATATTCTAATCCTGATTGCACAAAAAAAAATATATTTTTTTTATAAACCTTATTAGAATTTGGAAATGCACCTTTGGATCCGTCCGCTCCTTCGTGCCTCTGGCTATTCTTAATTTCTTTGGGCAAAAATTTCCTCCAGGCCTTGGCCCCTTGACCTGGCCGCCCTTATTACTTGCCCATTTTGCCCTAAAGGGGCCCATTCACAGTAGTCCTACATGCAGGACTACGAGGCCACACACTATCCTGCAAGTAGGACTATTCATACATTTTGCCCAAGGTCATCGGACGCTTTGTAGGACTGCAACACCATTCACGATCCGATATTGGTGTAGGACTGCAAGACGGACTACTGTGAATGGGCCCCTTTAGGAGAATACGCCCCAGCGGGGCTAGTATGTCAAACCGCGATATCGTAATATAGCGCTATCACGCTTCCACTCTCTTTCCATTTGCGCGCGAACGAACGAGATAAAAGACTAAATTTGACAGATGGATGTGTTAAATGTCGCTATTAAGGGTTGCCTACTAGCACCAATATGGATGCGGATACTGGTTACTTTGGGTTTTCGGATAGGATTCAGACTTTAACTTTCTTAAAAGTACAAAGTGCACTTGGTACAATAATTATTTTCAACAAATTAAAATAACTTCTAAGAAACAAAGACCGTTTGATTTGTAGTAAAGAACTGCAGTGTAGTGGCACCGTCGCCGCATATAATTATGAATGACAGACACAGTCAAGGCAAAAACAACAGCAAAAACTAAAAGCGGCTTGCAAGACAAAACAAAAGAAATTACTTTTTACTTCTTACTGGCAAATCCAACATCTGGGAGCCGTGCCGTGTGAAGGCGGTTATAAGGGCTATAAAATATTTGACACTTCTATTGTACGCGCCCACCATCGAACTCAGATGGGTCGTTGCATACAATGCGTTTCGGGAGTCGATAAAATGTTATGGTAGATAGCTAAAGATTTAGATACTTATTTATTTAATGGTGAGTAGGAACTACTATTTAGCGTATTTCCTGGTATTCGGCCTCTGAATTATTTTTCCTTAACACTTTTAAAAAATTTTGCCTATGCTTCATCATGATTTTGGCGCCCCCCTGGTTAAGGCGCCCGGGGCGGGCGCCCCCTTCGCCCCCCCCTTCGCACGGCTCTGACCTCCACTACTGGGCTCCAAAGAACCAGGGAAACCAAAAAAAAACAAAACCAACTGCCTCGCAAAGAAGATTTTCCCTAAACGTCTGGATGGGAGTAATCAACAATGAATTAATTGGCCCTCATTTTTTACCTCGCATTTTAAACGGTGAGAATTATGAAGTGTTTTTACGGAACCATTTGGGGGAGTTGTTGGCACGACTAACGGAGGAAATTAGAAGGCACATAATATTCATGCACGATGGCTGTCCAGCACATTTTAGATTGGCTATACGCCAGTGGCAGGACGAGTCATACCCAAACAGATGGATCGGTAGAGGAGGGCCAATCCCGTGGCCTGCCAGAAGCCCAGACGATTTTTATATCTGGGGCCACATGAAAGACTTGGTCTATCAAACTACAATCAACGACGTGGCGGACTTGAGGAACCGAATAATGAATGCAGCGGAGGTGATGAGGGAGACTTTTACTTCAAGAATAACGAAAAGCGAACTCAGAAAACGCTTGCGTGTCTGCATTCGGAACCGAGGGGCTCACTTTGAGCAAGAAGTGTAAAATTAATTTATAAAATAATGTTTTCTAGTGAATTTTGGTCACATTTTTCTCCAAAGAATTTTTCCTCTAAGTAACACGTACTTAGTAAAAAATCTTTTTTGACATTGTAATTCCTTTTATTCTTCGAACATTTATACCTTTTTAGAAAGCTAATAAAACAAGGAAATTACATAGATATAGTAACTAGATGAAACCATACCGTGGCCGCACATGAAACAGCAATAGTGTGACTTTTGCATACAAAAAGACGGTTTGTTTGGCAAGATGTCATCAACATTCCATAGGTTTGACAATGGTTTGACATCTTGCCAAACAAAAAAACCGGCCACGGTGACCGAAACAAAAAATAATATTTCTGTCTTTTTTGTTCACATAAGTTTTCATAACTGGCTATCTCACTCTCTCATTTCTTGGCTCCATCTTTCAGCGTAAGCGAAAAGTTTTTAATCTAAGGGAAATTATTTTAGTAATCCGCACACTTCGTGCCATAGTAATTTTTTTGGAATAATTGCATGATTTCAAGACTACCAATTTTTTTTTTTAATTGATCTGTATTTGTTATTGATTTATTTTGAACTGTTTAGTAATTTCTGACATTTATTTATGAAAAAAGCTCTAAAAAAGTATTCGCTATAAAATTAAATTCAAATAGACGCTATGAAATGAGCAAATTTTTTTTTATTTAAGAATAAATATGGGGGTACACATTATTGCATTTAGGCTGCCCCTTAACGTCCTGGAAGGAATACGTCGAATTACTAGTAACCCTGTATAAGGGTGGCGTCTTATTTTTCGTCGTTGTTTTTGGCGCGGCCAGCAACCAAACTTGAATATTTTATTTCAGAATAAAGTAACAAACAAAACGTATTAACATATATATCCCTAAACTCAGTCCGAACGGTGATATAAAGGCTTGAAGTTGAAAATATTATCATTACGAGCACTTCAAGCCTTTATATCTCGGTTCGGACTGAATTCCGAGACATTTATAACAAGTTTTGTTCTTAACTTTATTCTGAATATTCAAGTTTGATTGATGGCCGCGCTAAAAAAAGAAAAAAGGCGCCATTTTTAGGCATAGGCTTTTATCATGCATTGAGCTCTTCAACAGGAGAGCAATCGCGCTAAATATACCTCAACTGAACCATGATTGGACCGCGTGCGAACCGGAATTTTTGGATTAGGATTGAACTATGATGTTTTAAATTAGCGCGATCGCTATCCTTCTTGGCATAGCCGCTTCTACTAACTAGTTTTATTTTTGAATAGAGTTAATGTTAGTAAAAGTAAGCAAGCATCTAATTTATTTTTTTATTAAGTGATAACTTAGTACAGCTTCGACTGACTATAACTCTTAAGTTAGTAGATACCTAATATAAAATCTTTGTATATAAATTCTGTTATTTAACTATTATTTATTAAATCTTGCTACTCATAACACTTAAGTAAAACCTAATGTCATTGATAAAGGTATACCTATGTATGTGGACCATATCAGTAATTTAGACTTTAAGGGTTAAACTAATGAAATACTTGCAAGCAAATAATATCCGAGATAAAATCAAATCTAATTTGTAGTAAAGCCTGACCAAAAAAAAACATCTCGCCATGTTACGAAAAAACTTGAAACAAAAGACAATGCGGGTTTTGTATGTAAGGTTGGCGCCTTATTTCTCGCCGTTGTTTTTCGCGCGGCCATCAACCAAACTTGAATATTTTATTTAAGAATAAAGTAACAAACAAAACTTATTAAATTGTATATCCCTAAACTCAGTCCAAACGGAGATATAAAGGCTTGAAGTTGAAAATATTACCATTACGTGCACTACAAGCCATTATATCTCCGTTCTGACTGAGTTTCGAGATATTTGCTATTACAAGTGTTGTTTTTAACTTTATTCTGAACTATAATATTCAAGTTTGACTTTGATTGATGGCCGCGCTAAAAAAAGAAAAAAGGCGCCATTTTTAGGCATAGGCTTTTTTGTACTTGAAACATTGTCAAAAGCAGGTTTTTTTTATTTTTCTGGTCAGGCTTTAAATGGCGCGCCCCAGTCTTGTCTACCTACACCACTGGGAAAGAGACGTGAAATTATAGATAGATAATAATGATATATGTATTAAATTTTTTTATGCCTAGTGCCTCTATTTTTTTTATTGAGACCATTGGGAAAAATTATGCCCCAGTGTAGGTAATAAAATAAGGTACTTATTTTTATACATGTAATAAATTTTTATTATGACAAATAGTTTGTTTTATTGAGGAGGTCCAAAAAATTTATATTAAATTATTTTTCAATGTAAATTATATAGATCTTGTATAATAGTTTGTGTTTGAGTGAGATCTAGAGAAATCTTTAGAGCGTGAAGAGATCAAGACACTTGGATGCTAAGAACAAGTATTGTTCCTAGCTTGGATGGTATAGATATTTGAATCGTGTTTTTGTCTAATGTCTGCTAAAAAACATGTGCTATACAGAGACACAACTTTAGATAAAAACACTATCGGGACGCGTAACCACGTGTCATTCTACTAACAATCTTTCTGCCATTTTGCGGGGGGCGAGGTAACATGTTATCCGCAACTTTGGATTTTATTCCCTATGACTTTAGATTCTAATTTTGAATGTTCAAAATCATGAAAAGTAGTCTCGTGTAAACCCCAAACGTTCTATGTTCGAAATTATTGTTTCGCAATAATAGGCTGTCTAGTTTAGTGATCTACACTAATATTATAAAGAGGAAAGATTTGTACCTATTTTTGTATGTTTGTATGTTTGTAATGAATAGGCTCAAAAAGTACTGGGCCGATTTAAAAAATTCTTTCACCATTAGAAAGCTGCATTCACCCTGAGTAACATAGGCTATATTTATTGCTAGAAAAGATTAGACGTCCACCCGTGCGAAGCCGGGAAGGGCCGCTAGTAAGTTATAAAATTGAATGTTGAACGTGCATGATCATTGCTCTTATACCGTGGCAGAGGGGAAATGCTACCGCAAGGCCGGTCCGGATATAATTAGTCTAAGTAAAAACATGTCTGAAAACATGATACAAATGGGCGTGGCCACACAACTACACATTTTAATTTTTTTTTCCCGTCAGCGATGGAAAACATCCCCCCGCGCGTGAGGGCCGTTCGCTGTGCCGTCCAGACGGGACACATATTCTTACTGATCTGAACAAAGGCCGGCGTAAGGCGTAACCCATTTGTGTGCTTTCGTTGGTCGCCGGTGTGTACGCAGCATTATTGGAAATTCGTGACAAATTGGTTTTTAGTGATATTTGTTTTGTTCGTGCGGATTGTGTACCAAGCAGTTGCGTAAAGCGACCAACATAAAAGGAATCTCAAATAAGAACAAAAACAGAACATAAGCTTTGGTTCAAGTAAACTTGTGTGGTGATTTTGGGGCGGCATTACATCACACATGCTTCCAAGATCAAAAAACTTTATTAAAGACATCGGCTGTATGGACTAGATCCCTTTGCCTTGAACTTAACTAAAAAAAACAACAATTCTCTGTGGTCTGCAGTGTTGCAAAAGCTACCGATTTATCGGTAGATCTACCGATTTCGGGTAGGTATGGTCTACCGATATACCGATTTTAAGATATAAGTAATCTACCGATTTATTTAAGAGCAGATTTTTAAGCTAAATCTTGAAGGATTTTGCCTTTTTTTTGTGGCAGATGCTAAGAAATTGGGCTATTTATGATTCTTAAGGTATTATAATTATACCTTGTTAGAAAGTTGGGACTTTCCCTTGAAAGTTATGGAATGGAGTTTATGCGGAGAAATCTCGAGTACCTACTATAATTTTCGATACAACTAAAATGACACACAACTATTTCTTTTTACTCAAGTTTCAAGTTTTGTGTCAATTGGCAAGGGAACAAAATTGCAAAGTGTCAGCATGTGTCAGAATTCAGAATCAGAATAAGATTTTTTGTGTGTTCAGAATTTGATGGCGAATGAGTACTGCACTGTTGGGAAAAAAAGGACCTAAAAACAGAACTTTACAAAATATATTCCTTAATAAAAAGACAATCTACCGATTTCTACTGATTTTATTAGAGTCGCTTTTGCAACACTGGTGGTCTGTGCTGTGGTGGTGGTGTAAAAAAATTTTATTTTGTCGCATAGAATAGAAAAAGGATAGGATTTCACAAAAGCAAATAAATATCCTAACAAGTTATGGCTGAAGATTTAAGAAATTATACGCTACAATTGCAACAGGTAAATCATCCTTCACCTTCATTATATACCACGAAATAAAACGTTACAAAATAAATTATCGAAAGCATTGTTTATAATTTATCACTACATGGTGATTTCCTACCAAAATTCCTAATTCATGGTCGTGGTTATATGCAATCCGCGACTTTCTCCGCGTGGATTTTAGAAAACAACATCCCGTTGCACGTTGGGTTGATTTCCGAAAAATCATTTGTTTCTTTTAATGCACCCCTACATCCTCTATCTGTAGAATATTGATTCAAAATTTATGTTTTTGTCTTCAATGGCTGTGCATTATTATGTTGTTAGTCAGTTACGGAACCGTTTGATACTCTAGCTAGAAGAAGATGAAGAATGTTTTTTGTTATTTCGTAGGTGGAAGCAGCGTTGCTCACCGACCCTCAAAATGAAGAGCTTCTCAAGCTGAAGACGGACCTGGAAGAAGTAATAGAATTGACACAAGATCTTATAAAAACTCAGGAAGGTGACTCGAAGGTGTCTAATATTCGTGGTTCTAGTAATGATGATGATGTTACAGCGTCCCTGCGCCAGCTGGAGGCGGAGGAAGCCGATGATTTTGGAGAGCCCGCCCCCAAGTGGAGAACTGGCGAGAAGTGTCTCGCCAAATGGAAAACTGATGGAGTGTAAGTACACACTGAATCTTTGATAAGTTATATGTCAAGATTGACAGTCGAAGCGACGAACGTGTGGAAAAAAATATAATTGAACTCTTAGTTGATAAACCGTGTCTGTATACACCAGGGTTCGAAAGGATAATTATCAATGATAATTATCACGATAATTATCATGATAATAACAGGTTGATAATTATCGATTGATAATAACAAAAAATTGCGCCCGTGAAATAGAACTATATTCTAAGTATCCAAACGTGTATTTCCGCACTTGTTGCGTGTATCCGAACGCACGTCTAGCCGCGACACGGGAATTCCCCCAATTCACCAAAAATGTCAGTTGGTGTTACGTAAAGCCAAGTGAACTCGAATGTTATTGTTTAACCAAGTTAAATATTGTTTATTGTGTTGAATTTCAACAATGCCGGGCGAGAAAGATCCAGTGTGGTCATACTTTAGTTGCACTAAGACAAAAAATACTGGGTTATAAATAAATAATAAAATAAATAAATAATAAATATAATAAACCATCGATATTTCTTATGAAACAATTTAACAAATGATATTTTAATAATGGTGATAATTATCACGGCTCGTTATTATCTTGATAATTTCGAACCCTGGTATACACGCACACAGAGAAAAGGTGCCTTACGCGCCCAACCTAAGAAAGTTGGCCTCTTTTGTTTTATATCGTAGAAGCGTGAGCACAGCCCGGACGCTGCATACAAAAATTTGAAATTGACAAGATGACATCATCACATATGTGTAACCAAAGAAATTGAACCTTAAGTCTTCTTCTTAGGTAACGAGTAACCAGTGCACGGTAACCAGATGGCGATAGAGGGGGTGAGGTATAAAGTTGGTGGGAGGAAGGGATTGTCCGTACTGTATCTAGTAATATAGTAATAGATACTCTTTCTTATACTTTGGTGTGAGGTTTGGTTTGCTCCATCTAGACATATACTTTATCTAAATGTAATATTGACTTTTTATATTACAAGTAAATGCTCAGGTTTTGAATTATAACACTACTGTGGCTTGAATTATAGCTGTGCGATACATTTGGGTCGAGTAGGTTTGCAGTTTTCCATGGAATAATTTCTTTTTTGCTATTGTTGTTGGTCCCATTGAGACATTTTTAGGGTTCCATACCCAAAGGGTCTAAACGGGACCCTATTACTAACCCTACGTTGTCCGTCCATCCATCCGTCTGCCTGTCTGTCTGTCCAACATATTTAGGGCTGTAACTTTTGAACTGTAATAGATGAACAGTTGAAATTTTCACAGAATGTGTGTTATTATAGCGGATTTGCTAACAAATAATCAAAATGAAAAAAAATTTAAATTTCGGTGGGTAGTTTCTTCTCGCTCTATTGCAAAAAAAACTCAGCATATTAACAACCCAACATTGATTGTTGTCTAATATGCATTGAAGTGAAATAGCTTATTTCAACTACAGTGACTGCATTAAAAAACCAGGTTCACATATTTTAAAGTGCATAAATAATATATATAAGCACTCGTTGGTCCTTTCCCTTCTGAATCTGATGGAATAGGGGACGTCGGTCTTATAATATATAATTGTTTTAATACATATGCTGCTAATGATCACCTCTCGGCCTGCAATATACGGTCCCGCAGTGTGCGTGACCACCTAGCAGGTGCAGTTTAGATAACATTTCAGAGTGTTAGCATGTGTCTAGTTTATTGTAATGAAACTAGCAGCAAATGTGTTAATGAATAAATAGGTAAAACTCACACAGTACAGTCAAGAGCACGTCAAGCTTGACACTTTGGACTTTGTACCGTTCTTATTTAGTGCCCCATAAGCGTTATAATCGAACTCCAAGTGTAAAGCTTGATGTGCTCTTGACTGTACATTGCTATTTTGCAAAAAAGCATATTATAATAATAATGCTTACAAGCATGTATTGTAATTATACCAAACATAAGCTTTTAATTATGGAAACCATAGAACAACAACACAAACAAGTAACATCCATGACTGAACCGGGATTAGAATCCAGAACCTCTGGTTTGGCACTCCGGCGTGGTAACCATTGAACCCAGAACCTCTAGTTTGGCTGTTCAGAGTGGTAACCATTACACCAACTGGGTCGTAAAGTAATAAATCCAAGTCTGCCCACCTTACTGAGATGGAGGTGTGATTGTATGTATATCGAAATAACTTTAAATAATTTTTTTACTACTCAACTTACAGGTTCTATGAAGGCACCATCGAGGAGGTCTCTGATGATCATTTAAAAATAAAATTTGATGGCTATACAACATTAGAGTCAGTGTCTATTAATGACGTCAAGACACTAGGTGCTGGAGTGAAACGATCCCTAGAGAGTGACGACAGCAAGTAAATGTTAACGTTTATATATAATTTAAAAGAGACGTGTTTTTCTTCGAAGCTCAGGCTTTACAGTTCCTCAAGAACAGTGGCGAGTAGCAGAAACCATCATTTTGATTATGGTTTCTACTTAATTCACCATGCTCCCAAGTCAATTTGCTACTTACAGTACTTTTGGAAGTGTAAATTGAGCTTTAGTACATTTGCTCTCCCCTCTCATTTGAGATTTTCACTCAGTGTCTACTTTGCTTGCTCTTACCCATGAATGAATGCACCGTTATAAATTTAGCAAAACGTGAATATGTATTGGGGCACGAAAGCAGTAATGACTGTCCACTATGATATTGTAAAATTCACTGGTCTGCTGGCCACTTACCATAATATTTATATACAGGCAATAATACAATACAATATCTTAATTTGCACATTGAAAACATGAAATAACAATATTAAAGGTGAACAAAAAGGGTGAGACAATAATGTTGACATGTAAGGAATTGTACTCACTGTTTGTTAGGCTCTAAGCAGGATGAAGGACAATTTGTCTGCCACGGCGGCGGTCACGCCACCCCACTATGAGATTTCCTTAGATTTTCATTGTGTAGACCACATGACCATGGGTAGTTGCTGGCAAAAATGCCCCTCGTCGCGCAGCCCTTTACTTTACTTGGGTATTTAAATTATATGCAAGCAATGCAAGTATGTTTTGGTTTTTTCCTAAATTTACTATCCATTTTATATCTCTTAGATATGTGCCAGACCGGAAATCAAATAAGACAGCAGAGTACACATTGAGTAATATTTACCCAAATCAGTAACAGAAATTTACTATCTTTGATTTCTAATTTCCTGTTCAAAAGTTAAATTATACTGCTTTGTTTCAGGCATGGTGGAAAAGGATATAACAGAGAATATCTTAAAAAGAAGAAACAGAAAAAACAACAGAGATTCAAACAAATAGAAGAGGAAAGAGAGAGTGAGAAGAATAAGTGGCTCTCATTCCATACCAAAGCAACAAAAAAATCTGGAGTTCGAGGAAAAAGTATCTTTGCCTCACCTGATAATTTGTCTGGAAGGGTAGGGATTGGAACCTGTGGGATCTCAGGAAGACCTATGACAGAATACACTCCCGGAGAAAAGTGGAAGAAGGGGGGATAATACTGTTATTCATATTATATCTTAGGGTTAATTAGTTTAATGTAAATTTAGTTTAATTTTATAATTACATGATACTCTTGTTATCTAGCAACAATAGTTTTTGTTTTTATTTAATCCAACAGTTAATTATAAAGGTGTCCATTTTTTATTTTGAATATTATATGAGATAGTATGTGCATTCTTGTTGCATGTTTTTGAATGAAGAAATTAAATGTTCTCATGGTTTATTCTTATAAATCTAACTGTACAGTTGTAAAATGATAATTTTAGCTGAACTGATATATATATAATAATAAAAATAGAAGAAAATCACAAACATTTATTTTGGTAGTGTTTAACGTTCCTGAAATAGGTACAGAACGAACGGCTTATGATGATGATGAATAACTCAGGTACTGTGAGATACGTTGATAGTGTGACTAATCAATAGTTCAAGACAAAAAATATTTAAAAGATATTATTTTGGAAGCCTTTGAATCTATTTAGGGACTACTACACCGACATCATGAACTCGTGACTTTTGATTAAAAACAATGGTGAATTGTACCTAGCCAATAATTGTTGTACTTTATTTCACAATTTAATTTAATAAATGGTACTGTAGGTACAAACTATTTAACGTGTTTTACTTTAATTAATGGAATAGGAAAAAACACAAACTGCATTCGCAGTTTTTTTTTTTTTTTCAATTTATTTTACAAAGAAAAAGTTACATATTTGTTTTCCTACTGCAAACCTTACAAGGTTTAATCGCAGGAAGCGAGTAGCTTTACAGCGTATCAGGTTTTACAAATATACAAGTTATACAATATAAAAGACCTTAGGACATTTAAAAAAGTCTCAGTAAGACAAAATTATGTGCTTGAGCAGATGGTGAGATTTTTCTCTGATTTTAGATTTGGTGCTCTGAAAATAACGAAGCTATTTTTTTATTTCTGTTGGTTAGATTTTTTCAAAAAGCAAACTTTTTTCGAAATCTCTGGATGCATTTTTAGTTATTGCAAAGAATGCGAGCGTCGATGGTGGTGTGTTGCGGAGAGGTATGGAAACTCAATCTTGAGGTCCGGGTTCGAATCTGCACAGACGACATGCCATGTATTATTGTACCAATGCGTTTTTCTAACTTTTGCACATACATTACATACATAAGGAAACCTTTATTCGCTGAAGAAGTAGAAATGGAATTATGCGTATGAGATGTCTAGGTACCAATCCGCATTGGGTACTGATTGGACGGACTAACACCCAATTACAGGGTGTATGGGTGAGGGTAGGCTTGTGCCCTGAAGTGGGACGCATATAGGCTGATGATGAAATGTATGTCGTCTTCAATAGTACTTATAATAATTTAATAATATTGTTTCTTACCATATTTCATACATAGAAAAGTGAAGTATTCTCTATAAAATTCAAAGCGGACTACCACCGTCATCCACTAGAGGGCGCCACGAATATTAGCACGGAGAACTAGGAGCGAGAAGGGTGGTGATTGTGGTGCGTTTCACAAAACAGTAAACTTGTATTACGGACGAAACTCCGCTCCATCACACATCCGTCTCGTCGAGTTGCCGCCCGCCGCCCGATGTTAAAATTATACCTACACCTACCGCTAGGTGGCAATAGTCGCTTCTGAAACCTAAGCTCAAGATTATATTCACAAGGGATCGGAAGATCAAAAGGCAATCATTTTGCGGATTAAAATCTTATCAAATTATCATTTGATTAGGTTACGGCTAGGCTTAGCCTAGAACTAGGTACCCTGCCAAATACCTAGCTAATATAGAGAGTATTCAGTATCATGACATAGTAAGTACATGCACCCATTAAAGTAATGCAACTTTCTACCCTAACACCCTGTTTATAGGATGAAATTGATATCATTAGGATCCTTTTAAACTAAGAGTCTACCCATCAAACTGAACAACTTTTTCTATGGGAGCAAATCGATCGGAAAAAAATTCCGCTATTCCATACTAAACTGCAGTGCCTACTCGACTCAAATGTATGGAACAGCAGATTATTTTTTGCTCCGATCGGTTTGCTCCCATAGTAAAAGTTGTTCAGTTTGATGGGTATACGCTCAGTTGCAGAAAAGCTCACTCCATCTCTTGCTATCATATCATTTTAGTCTTGTTGACGTAGTTAAAGCTAGCAAGAGATTTGCAATAGACTCTTAGTTAATAGTTTAAAATGGATGCTAATGATAATTATCATTTTCACCCTGTAGAGTGGTTACACTCGGGCTGACCCGGGATGTGCGAATGTTACAAAAATATGTTTCCTTGACGAATGGTGAATTTGAGGAAAAGCTAGAGGGAAGCATTTCACCAGGCAACATAATATTTGGTAGTTAGGTAGGTTACCTCTAATCCCTACCTAATCAAAGCAATTTAAAGATTTAAAATTACAATGCGTATCTAAGTACGTAGGTAGGGTAGGACTAATTGGTACCTAAAATAATAACTAAATCGAACCGTGTAGTGTGTAGGTGGCGATGCGATGGCGGGCGGAGTGTAAACAAACAAGTCAGTCTTGCACGTTCGCTTCAGATTGTTTACAAATACTCAACTCAAATTAGTGCCACTTTTATTTAATGCATTGACGCTAGACACAATTCGGGATACTTTTAGAAACGTTTAGCAAACGTTTATAAGTAGTTCGATGCAAACTTAATGGCGGCTGGGATGTTAGCTGCGAGCGCAGCTACCCACTAACTATGTACCTACTATGTAAAGCCACTCTAAATGACAAAATAAAGACATTGTCCCTACATGGGATGGCGGGCGGCAAAGCCTTATTATCTTTATTTCTTTTATTATATTTTATTTGACCAAGATGAACACTTATGTACTCAAGACTTGGCTTAAAATCGAATCTCTCATAACTTTTTAAGAGTAAAAGAGATGTAAGTTGGCTACCAAATTTTTTACATGAAATGTTTTTGATGGGATCTTAATTCTTTTTGTAGATGTAATTATTTATAATAAGCAGATCTCAAGTCTTACGGGTTATGTACTATCGGGGACTTTTCCGCCTGACAATTTAAGAAAAAAAACGCATAATTTCGCCCAACATTTATTGTTTGGAAACTATTATTAATTGGTCTATTCATCAATAGGGCGGGGTAAGACATCGCTTTTATTTTTTAGTATGCAAGCAAAAATAAGCCTAGTGGTGGTCGGGCGGAAAAGTCCGCGATAGTACCTACCTATACAACACCAGCATGGGTAGCATGCTAACCCGCGATAGCCGTGATACGGCTTTATCACGTCTTTTATATCTCGTTCGTTCGCGCGCAAACGAATCGTTCTCATGGATCTCCTGGAAGAAAAGAACGAAACTCGGAGGGGGTTTCGGTTTCAGGGTATATCCAACCAATGAGTACCAGAAAATCTCGACCCTCCCGGAACGGAAGGTCATCTCCTCACAGCCAAGCGGACTAAGCAACGAACATACCTACATGTACGTACAGACATTATCTACCTACCTATGTTGACGCTTCGATATCCCACGGGAGTAGGCTACGGCAAAGTTTACTAAGCCGCGGGCTTATACATACAAGGTGTTACTAAATGTACGTACTTAAAACCTGAATAAAACGTTTCTCCAGAATAAAAAGATTAACATTGGTGCGTCACATTACACAGCACAGTTGAATAGTAATCGGATAGCAATATGATTAGAACTGAAATTGGATTAGGACTGAACTTGGATGTTTCAAATTAGCGCAATCGCCCTCCTAACTAGGCATCTTTGAAGTATAGGTAAATTAGTAGATATCATAGTAGGTACCTAGGCAGGTACTCGTATCGTTCGAGTTTTCGCCGAGTGATAGATTGAGGTATAGCGTGCTAACATAGTTCTTTGAAAAGAAATCTTTCCGCACTTCGAATCCCACGAATTGAACGAAAAATGGAAGATTATTTTCAAGAAAACTGAATCTAGGTTTACACTCCAATATCTGATAAGTAGGTAGGTAGGTACCTATGCTTTTCTTTTCCAGTACCTACCTACCTACAGTAGGTGTGTGTACCTAGTATTTTTGTGTTTGGTGTAAGTAAATAAAGCTAAGTACTTATAAATAATAGCTAACTATCATTTAACGTATGCATTCGAAACAGAAAATGAAATACCTACACTTATAAGTTATAATATATGACCAGACAGCGCAATTTGAAATCTATAACATAGGGTAAGGGGAGGTATTTCCGTGATACACCAAACATTTTTTGTTATAACTCAAATAAGGATTAACTAATTTATATGGGATATTGTTTAAAGTTTTGTGCATATATTTTATCTTACTTTATGAAACACACAGTTTGATACTAGATTCTACACTTATAAATTTATAATCTTTTCTTGGTGGTAAAGTGACATAGGTAAATTCGTGATAAGGTATGTCAATTTCGTGATAGTGGATAGGTAATATCGTGATAGACCAAACTCATAGGATTTCAACATAATAATTAATGAGAGAGGTTTTAAAAAAATTATATATATTCTACATAACCATTTGCTTATGAATCTTATATGTATTTCTACACAATCATAAAATTGAATATAGTATAGGTCATCTTCATCAGGAGCAATGTACAAGCATTAATGAAACGGTCGACAGCGATAGTTTGGATTGGATTTGGATTTCAGAATACATTGAGTTACCTACTAGAGGCGACACCCAGAAGACTACATTTTTTGTAACACACGTTTAAGCTAATTGGCTCAACCTTACTTAGCATGTGCCGGGCGCGTGCTGCACCGCGATGCCCCCAGTGCGCGCTCCGTACTGCTGATCG
The DNA here is from genome assembly GCA_922987775.1 of Agonopterix subpropinquella. Taxonomy (NCBI): domain Eukaryota; kingdom Metazoa; phylum Arthropoda; class Insecta; order Lepidoptera; family Depressariidae; genus Agonopterix; species Agonopterix subpropinquella. Next base: position 14,358,978 of record OV277697.1, on the reverse strand, counting down.
TAGTGGACAGATTTTTTTCGCTTTGTCTGTTCTATACCTATCCTAATTAATAAAAAAATATATTCAATGTCTGAATATGCTACTTCACAATATACAAGGTGTTAGGGTAAAAAGTTGCACTACTTTAACGGCTGGTTGTACCCATGATACTGAACAACTTTCTCAAAGAAACCTAAAAGAAATTAACCAAAAAAAAAAACTAGTTTCCATACTAAATGCAATCAGCTGATCGAACGTTTGTATGAAAAGATTTTTTTTTGCGAATTTACTATACGGTTCTTAGTGAAAGTTGTTCAGTATCATGGGTACAATCACCCCTTAAAGTAATGCAACTGTTTACCCTAACACCTTGTATACAACAAATCCAAACATATCATTTTTTCTCAATTTCTTGCCTGATTTTTTATTTTCTTTTTTCTTTTATAGCTTTATTCTCTTCTTCTGTGTAGGTTCTTCAACTTTCGGTTCTTCTCTTGGCTTAGATGAGCCAGTGAAGTTGGTAAATAGTTAATGTCATGATAAAAAAAACTACGTCATTCAGGCATAGCATAGACTAAAATACAAGATTAAAGATGTATATAAGTCCATACAATCAAAATAACCCCTAAAATTTTACTTTAAGATGATTAAAATTAATTGACAAAATACCTCGACAAAATCACAAAAAAAATTTGCAAAATCACTTAAAATTTTGCACACCTAACACAAGGATATTTGAATGAAAAATTCTTGAAATCCAATGCACAATTTACGTCAATCTGTTCGTAAAACATTTAGCTATCAGTTTAATACCACATTCTGTAATATATTACTTATTTACTAATTAAAACTTCATTTCATTGTCTACCGTCGTCATTTGTCACAGATGATTGCGATTTTGCCCCTCGTTCTGAGAAAAAATCTCATAGCAAGCTTGTTTCAAAAGCTACTGAGCTGAGAATCATACTACTATCTCAAGCACACTTTAATGCATGTACATACGCGGTTTTGAAACAATCCCTTTACAGGAAAGACCACGGCAGACGTTTAAAAAATTATCACGAAATTACCTATATCGCGATATAACCTCCCCTTACCCTACAGGGTGTAACAAAACACCCTAGTAATACTTATGCTTCAGCCCATCAAACTGGACAACTTTCACGATGGAGCCTACCTTAGGAAACGCGAAAAAAACATCAGCTTTTTCATACAAAACTGTTGTACCTACCCGACTCTAATATATTGGACAGATGTTTTTTTCGCGTATCCTGCACGGCTAGCATGCCACCCACGATAAAGCGTTTAAACGAGGAAAACGTCATGCGCGCTCTTTCTAGCATAATTACGTAAAATAATAAAGATAATATGGAGGCACATCTCGATTTTTATCGATTTATGCGAGGCCTTCTGAGGTAGGCTCCGTAGTGAAAATGAAAGTTGTTCAGTTTGATGATCTGTTCACGGTTTCACTTTGCGGAGGGCTGCAAGCACCCTGTATAGTAAAATTATAAACTTGGCGTGGATGTAGGTTACATTGGAGATATTTCCAAAAATAAATATTAATTATTTGCAAAAATATTAAATTGGGGGCGATTAGTGATAAGTATACGTAATGGAAGTCATTGATACCTTTTTTAGAATTTTTATATGTTTCTCTGTTTGTTTGTCGATCATCACTTGGGAACTACTAAACCGATTTTAGAGCTAAGATTGGATTTAACATTTCGATTTTTATAATTCATCGCAATATTTGATTGGTGTTATAGCCACCATGCACCAGCCACCACAATAGGCTTGTAAGATCGAGACACTTTTCGTGCAGTCGAGAATTTCACGTGTTGACATAAATACAAATTCGAACTTAAAACTGTCGGACACGGCCGTTCCCCGTATAGGCCATTTACGGATAGTCATTTTACGGAGTTTTGTTAGGCGGAGCATTCAATATGTGCAAAAAAAATTTATCATCAGGTTTTTTAGAACGAGATACTTAATATCTAAATTTTAAAACTGGAACTGTTGCTGACGTGATTTTTTATTTTGGTACATTCCTAACATAGATATATTATACATTCCTAAGCTCAAATTGGCTCTTCAATATTATAGCGAAAAAAAAATGCAATTAGTAATTAGTCCCGGCTCAAACCGTCAAATGACTGGGCTAGTAGATAGCCCATAGAGCAACACGGCTCCCGTCACCTCGACCTTGCTCTTAGAGCTAGAGCCCTAGACCAAAAAAGATCTTCTCTTTTATAAAATAGAGCTTGTCATTCACATCTCATTTCCATACTAGTGGTCTCAACTCGATATTGGTCACCCTCGACGAGGGACTCCAAAAACACAAATTAATACATATGAACAAGAAATAAAAACCGGCCAAGTGCGTGTCGGTTCACGGAGTCCAATCACGGTTCAGTTAAGATTTATTTACCGCAATTGTCAGCATACCTCTACCTATGCTTCAACGGTCTCGCTGTATTTCCGTATTCTGTTCGTCTTTAGAACATTGCTATAAAAAAATATTTTAGGTTTGCCATCATTATTTTGATATCAAATATAAAATAAACTCGTAAAAATAACAGAGTTATTCGTGCCCTAACACACGCACCACCGCGCTCCCCTACGTGTACGGGTGGACTACGTGTCAAAGCTTCCACTAATGACGGCTCGCCAAGGCCATACCTACGTTTACGTTCGATTTGACTTTCAAAGACATGGACAAAACAATACAGTTAGCACCAATGTTTTTTCGTTCGTTATTTTTGTATAATGTAAGTACTTGTTTCCTTTTCCTTTCAAACCGGTTAAGATTCAATAAATATTGTTTTAAGGTGAAATCAAAGAACCGAAAGAGAGCGACCAAAGAGCGATTTGTAAGAGTTTACGTACCTACTGATTTTACATTTCAAAAGAACCTGAAGAAAGGAACAGTAATTCATGCAAACAGCGGATAACGCCGCGATTGTATTATCACGACTCCAAAGGTACATTTTGGTAAGTATCTGACTCTTCTTGATTTAAACAGCATTGCAATACTAGGCAGAACGGAAGACCTAGACAGAGTTATCTAACCCAAGTGAAGGAAAAGATTGATGTCGTGTACGTATCAAGAACTCAAGACACTATTTACAAGACTTTATTTTATTTATAAGAGCGTAGCTCTTAAATAAGATGATGATGATGCAATAGGTACTTTACTTTACAAACACCGTGAGTTGTCGGCAAAGAATAGCACCATCCCATTTTCTCCGTGGGTGTCGTAAAAGGCGACTCAGGGATCTACCGGAGGATGGGCAGCAGCATCCTCTGAGTACACAATTCAATCCAACTGCGATCGCCAATCCGCCAGCCAAGCGTGGCGATTATGGCAAATCCCCCCATTTTAAGGGAGGCCTATGTCCAGCAGTGGACGTTTATCGGCTGATATGATTATGATGATGCAATACTAGGCTCGTTTATTTCATCTTTATAAAACGTCTCTCCCATGAGTTACCCCTATTGTAACAAGGTTACAAAATTGTATAGCTCCGGCATGTCATTTTCACAGCTTTTCCTTCCCCCTTTTATTTGATCCAGGCAAACAACTCGTACAAAACAGTAAATTATTTTTTTTCGTCCTTGTCTCATAAATTTGAGGTGCTCACTCTTGACTTAAACAGACGATACAAACGTGAAGTACGTTAGTTAGTACGCAAGTGGTTATTGCTAATTAATGCATGCAGGGTAGGTAGGCACACAGACCCTCGCAGTGCAACAACAGAACGGCTCACACTACTGCGAGGCTCTCCCTAGAGAATCGCCTTCCGCATTATCACATTTTCTGTTAGATATCTATCCATAGGCTGCTATATGTATACACTATACATAAGCAGATTTGTATAAACGCTATGGATATCTCTATGTAAATAAATTCCGGATTCCTTCCTTTTTGCTCCAGGATTTTGTATTAGGGCTGGTATCCTTTTAATAAATTATCTGCTACTCGCAATAGTAACTTTTTATGAAACTGTATTGCCTATTTGTAAGTCTACCATTAAGTGAATCACGAAAAAGCTTCTTAAATATGCAAATGATAACTGTGCTTTTTTCATTTAGAATAGAATTCGAATGCAGGTACGATGACCTGAATCGTCGGAGGTGGCTAACAATTAGAATAAGGCTGCGTCGGAGGTGGTGAGGGCGAGCGGGAGCACTGGAGTGTCACAATGCAAGTGGAAAATACACCGACAGGTGAGTTTTCGAACTTTATACTCCACCTACGTTACAATTTCCATTTATTGTTAAAGAGCTCCGCGTAATCATTACATCTCACTCAGCCAACTTAAGTTACATCGTGCGGTCAGCATTAAACTTTCTACTTAAAGTTAGCGTGAAGCAGGATATGAATTCAGTCAAGTGATAAGAAATCCGCCCGCTAGTGACTCGTACGCTACGGTATCGGTAGTACCCTTATAGCGGGAGGGCGGGCGGCGCGGCGGGCGGATTGTTCGCCGAGCGGTCGGCGGCGGGCGGCTCGTCAGTCGGCGCTGGTCCCGCGCCCGCACGCCGCGCGCCCCCATGAGCGGCGGAGAGTATGCCGGCGCGCCGCGGCCGCCCCGCACGTGCCGCGCCGCCGCCGCCGCCGCGCGCCAAGCCCCGACGCCGCCGCCGACTCGCGCGCCCCGTGCCCCATAACGCACGCGATCTCACGTCTCACGTCTACCGGAATGTAAATATTTATGGATGTCAGTTTTCAGTTGTTTAGATTGGCTGTGAATTTTAAGGTATGTAAGTAATATCTTGTGTTTCGATATTTGCACGACAATGTTTTTAGACAGTATATTCTGTGTTGACTTCGATGAACGTATTCAAAAGACCATGGACTATTAAATTATAGCATGCCTTTTCGGTATCGCATTGTGCTTTGTGCCTCTGTACATTAATTGCTAACGATGACTTCAGTTAATGGCGTACGAAGTTGGTACCCTACTACTATATTTGGATCGATAGTTTACCATTAAACGCAGGTAGTGTTGGGTCGAACAGATTTTTCGCATTACATTACGTGATTAAAATATGACAGCGGCGGCGGCAAGCGCAAGTGCGCCGCCGCGGACATGCTGAAGTCATATTTTAAAATTGTTTAATTACCAAGTAATTACTTCAACTAAAGTAACACTAATCACAAGCTCATTTCTGCCAAATAGTACGTAGGTACTTCCCCAACTTCCAAACTAAATTGAAGTATATTTATTGTATTTCATCCATCACGTTACGTTATTGGTTGTTACGTTTACGATATAAGTTGAAGTAAGTTTTATTTCTTCAAATAAAACTACAACCAATTCAAAAAGATAAATCATTAGTAGACACCTAATTGCTGTTTTCCAGCAACTACAATACTCTCAATACCTATAGGTAATTAGGTACATGAACCTCGTTTACTACATGCCCATGCCCACCAAAACATAACAATACTAACATTTAATGCCCATTATTATCGAGTTCTGTGTTATTGCTCCTGACCCCGTTTTTACATTAACAAGAATTGATTATTTGAAGTAGCTATTAAAGACATTGCGTTATTTTTTGGTTTGTCTCTACTAAAAATTTTATTTATTAGTGAAATTAAAAATATCATAACATTCATTGGCATAAAATGTTTAGGTGAAAATGAAATCGACAAGGCGTGTTCGGGTACATGAAGATGCAATACGACATAGGTAATATATTATTATACTTTATTTACCTATATTCGTAGAAATTGCCTAGAAATTTATTTTTATGTTGTCCTTTGTTGACGAAATTATTAATCAGATTGGATTCTTAAACTAATCAATTAAATTTTATTTGCTATCTGTAGCTAGATGGTAAAATAACAGCTAAAACTTCTTTGTATAATAGCTAATTTAACCTAAGTTATGACAACTTTAGATTAAAATAAACTAAATAATAAATTAATTGAGAGTTAGGAATGTTGATGAGCATATGTTTCAGAATGAATATTATGATAGGTGATGATCTGATAATAAATTCAGGTGAATGACTTTGCATTGTGCACATGGGGTAATGTCTACCGACTTTATTTACCAGAGAACGAAGTGTAGAAACTCAAACCAGTAAGAATTATGTGTGTAGAAGGAAGAGTGAAAGCGGGTACTTTAGTAAACGGGGCTCTACATTTGTTCGTGAAAAGCCAAAAGGATCGGTTTTCAGTTCATAATGGATAGTGCTAGTTCTGAAGTTTATGTCTAAAAACCGTTCTTGGACATGGCAGAGAGAAGCAAAAAATGGACCAATAGGACCAACGTAGTGAAAATGCGTTCGCTGAGAGTACATGTGGTTTGTGTGATTGATCGATAAATATCTACATTAAGAATTCGTATAAGCAGGTAACGTAGTAGTTTGAAAGAGGATGTGATTGTCAATCATAGCAAAAGATAAGGATATGTTAAGAGGATTTAGTCATGTGAAAAGAATGATTGAGAACAAATTGACGGGTGCATTTGAGAATGTCGTAACAGGGCCGCAGGGACAGCCTAGGCGTTGGTACGTTGGTCAAATTGGGATGTACATTTATAAAGGTTAGGTTAGCTGTAGTCCCCGAAACCGACAAGAATGCATAAAGCGTCTAACGAATGTTAAAGAGGTAAAAGAGAACCTCTTTTCGTAGCAGGTGGCGATTTGCTGTCTATGCCTACGAGAGGCGTAAGTAGGTATATGTATCTATGTGTGTATCGATTAATCGGCTGCAAGGTTATTTTATGTTATTTTATTTACTATAAATAACAAATTTCAATTTTTTTTTGCATCAGCCAGTAAATAATTAACGTTTTACATAGAGGCGAAATAAATATAGAAGCAAATTCACTTTTAAAACGCGACATAATAATTACGAGAAAATTCGTAACAAAAGAACATGAAATAATGTTTTCAAAGTGATACAGACTCACCTTTCTTTTAAATCTTCAAGTTAAGAGTTGAGTGCAGCCTAACTTTGTCTGCATAAAACTTGAACTTTGCCTTCAAAAACAACAAAAAGGCTACGAATAACAAAAAGGTCTATATTTAACAAAACAAAATGTGTATGAACAACTTTCAAATAACATTTTACTCGCACGTTCTTACTCACAATAGTGTATGATTGTACATTACCAACAATACTTTTGTTGTACAGTACTTACTTTTAATTAAGGACTTTTGTAAAAAAATTCTTTCCTTCCTCTTATTGTAAGAATAAGCCATTCATCCACTTAATCCGTATCGCAAATTTCTTTCACTCCTAGCAATGCAAACCGTCTTATTTCAGTAATGTCTTTATTATATTTCATATTCTAGTCCTTCATTAATGTCACATCTCCTAAAACACTACCTTAAAATGGTACTAATAAAAGAACATTTCAGCACTGCTCACTATACCTACCACTACTGAATAATAATTTCAAATGATACTTACTAATAATTTATGATATTCTGTTCAATTTGATGCGAACCAATCTACCTAATAGTTTATCTGTGTAAACTATTCAATTCATCAAAGCGCTGCTGAAGTCAGAACATACAAAATGTATTCCAAGCCCATGCTTAAGATGAAAGACTTACTGCATTGAAAGACATGTTGCCTTCTATCTCCTTCACTTAATATACATTTATGTAATTAGAGCTTTTGAAACAAAGTGGTTGGCGACTGCTGTTCTCACAAATCAACGATTCCACAGCTTCTTTCATAAAAGATAGAATTTCAAGATTAAATTACGTTTATGGCTGGCCGTAAAGAAACCGTTTGAAATAAGTGTTTTTTTTTATAGCTGAATCGTTGAGTTCACGAGAATTTGTAGCTGAGCAACCATTTAAAAGAACTGTCATTGATTTGAATTAATCTTTTATTGATACGTTCATTCTGTAGAGTGAAACACTGGTTGTCAAAACCATGGCCACTGACAAACTCATACTTAATTCGGCCATTGTCAAAGTCTTCACCGTATCTTCGTTATCAATCAGAAGTCTAAGGACAGTTAGGCTGAGATTCAGAGACGATTTTTTTTAGTTCGAACTAAGTAGGGTCAAAATGTATGGATTTTGACATACGGGATATCGAACTAAGACTTAAAAATCGTCTCTGAATCTCGGCCTTAAAGTAGTTTGTAGGACGAGTGTCTTTCAGTTAAGACACTCGTTCTACACGTACCTACATAAAATGTACAATAATTTACTTAGATTTAGTTTCCATGGCTGCTTCTCTATCGACGACGTGTGACTGAAGGTAAGCCCGTTTTTCCTATTTTCTTAATGTTATAGCTTTTAAATAATAATTTTTCAGTGTTGTAATTGAAATTGAGAAATATTGATCTTATTTTTTAAGCTGTCCAATTAGGATTAAAACTGTTTTCTTCCTGTTTGCCGATGCAGTCAACATCAAAAGTAGCAGAAAAGAAAAAAACAACAAAACCACACCTAATTTCCCAGAGCAAAAAGCACACAGAGATTTGTCAGTCTCCCAAATTCTTTATTCGGTTTGTTTGCTCTACTTTTGATGGAGCCTGTAGAGTCAATTAGCTTGTTTAAATAGATATTGTTATACTAGTGTATTGATGTACCTACAAATTATATTCATAAGGTATGTTGTATCTACTAATTGAGTTCGGTTTAGGTTGCTAAACATTCATCCATTTTCGACAAAAGTTAACTTGAAAAGCGTGTTACGTAATCTTTCTGTTTGTGTTATGTTATGATTATGAGTCGCATTATACACACGTCATATCAGTGAATCTCATTTTCCGAAGCTAATTTTCGAACCGAAGAAAATTAACGTACGTTTGTAGAGCTATTAGAATACGTGAGTATGTATGGTACCTACATTCATACGAGCGAGAATAATTTAGAGGGGAAACTTTGATGTCGGTTCAACACCTTAATTTACGATTTAGTAGATTTGTGTCGTAATTCCTTTGACTCCACCCAATACTCGTCAAAGTTAACATTGATTACCACCTCGAATAAAACATCAAAATATCATCGAGAAACATAGAAGAAATTTGGTAATTCACCTTTATTTTAACTTCACAATACACTTTAAAAATGTTTGCGTCATTCTAACTGAAATTTAATGTTTAATCTGTAGAAAATCGTCAAGCTGTATTTTATATAACACCGGAAAGGGTAACTGATTCAAATAGCCCAACTTTTTAATTTATAGCGGCTTATGACGGCTTAACCCGCCATCTCTGTATATATTATTGCGGGTATTATCTTTATAAATTTAATGCAATTCGTTTCTTCACGTTTTTAAACTTTGTACCTACAATCGACCAATTTGAATCATGAATCATGATCATGAGTCATGCATGACCCATCGTAGAACCTTGTCACGATCACGTGAAAGCGTCTCAAACGTGACAGCAAATAGTTTGCTGTGAAAAGTTCTACGGTGGGTACTCAAATGAATAATGATTCAAATTATTCGATGGCACCTACTTAAAATAATGACTTACTAACGTCTACGAACAAAAGACATCAACGACTTCGTTTTTTAGAATACTTAATTAAAAGGTAAATAAAGGTATTTACCTATTTATTTGACACTTAATTTTTATTAGCATAGCATATACTTAATGCTCACGACTGCATTCCCCTAGGGGGTATGTCTGAGATATTCTATAAACTCTGAACATCCAACGTTTCACTAGTATAACCGAAACTCTGTCCGGTGTGACGGGTAGTGAGCCCTTCGCCAATTGATAGTGGGTACAATACAAGTATCGAAATTGAAGCGTGCAGGTTTCCTCACGATGTTTTCCTTCACCGAAAAGCCAATAGTGTTATAAAGCCACTAATAAGCATAAACAGCACTATTAAGTTTAGCTCTGCAGGGTATATAAAGGCCTCCTATCATGTAAAATGGTGGGAGTAATACAAATACAATCCAAAATCAGTTATTTGTGATACACAGGGTAAGTATCACTATCACTTCACTACATAGTATAAAACAAAGTCGCTTCCCGCTGTCTGTCCCTATGTACGCTTAGATCTTTAAAACTACGCAACGGATTTTGATGCGGTTTTCTTTAATAGATAGAGTGATTCAAGAGGAAGGTTTATATCAGCATTGCACCCGTGCGAATCCGGGGCGGGTCGCTAGTTAAATATAAACAGATAGTACAAGCATATTGCTTAGATTCTCTGTGATCTGCCATTGGACATACAAAATTAGATATTGTGCAGGTAGAAGCAACAAATAAATGTACTAGCTTTTCCGACTTCGTCTGCGTGAAATTGATTATCGACAAAATATTTCTTACTGCACCTCTATACATCTTCCGTAGAATCTATAATTCATTGTTTTATAGGCTGTCTACGAATAAGCTGTGCGTTGTCTGTCAGTCAGTCACGGAACTGTTTTATATGTATTAAATTGAATGAAATAGACAAAACACAAACAGACATTAATTAGCGACGGTGCGCAAACGAAATTTTCAAATAACACGATTCACTAACGCATTGAACAAACAGTCATTTGTTGCATTTGTGACAACGCAACGGTCTTTGAGAGCTTTATAAAGAACGAGCTTTTACCCGCGACTTCGTCCGCATAAATTATATACCAGATTTTAATTCAGATGATAAGCTATCAAACAAAAAAGTTTCATCAAAATCGGTTCAGTAGTTTTTGCGTGATACTCGAACAAACAAACACCCAAACAAACAAACAAACAGACAGACAAAAATCCAAAAATTGGTGATTTGGAATCAGGGACATCTAAAAACCATATCGTAATCTTTTTTTTGTAAATATCTTCAATGTACAGACACACTTTCTGTTACAGTTTTATAATAGTTGCGATTATGTTTAAAGTAATTAATTATCAATGTCAATAAAATGGTATATATCGCTACTTTACTTCGGTGATCTTTTCCAATACCGAATAAGAAGGTTCAACTACATACCTACCTGAAAATACAGATTACAAGAATTTTCTCAGAAACAAACTTTAAACTGAAAAATACAAGTTTCATTGTCGGTGTCTTAATTCATAAAATTCAAGTAATTGATCGGACCAGTACAGTATACCTTAATGAATCTTTTGTCTGTGGAAATTATTTGAAGACGATTATACAGGGTGTTAGGGTAAATAGTTGCATTACTTTAAGGGGTGATTGTACCCATGATACTGAACAACTTTCCCTAAGAAACCTATAACAAATTCGCAAATAATAATTTCGACTTTTCATACGAACGTTCGATCAGCTAATTGCATTTAGTATGGAAAATCGAAATTGTTTTTTGCTAATTTCCTATAGGTTTCTTTGGGAAAGTTGTTTAGTATCATGGGTACAATTACCCCTTAAAGTAGTGCAAATATTTACCCTAACACCTTATATTACCTATTATTTACCTATACAGGGTGGCCGGGGAGTTGACGTTCAAACGTAAAATTTAGGTCCGGTATGTCGTGGGGTATCCGAATCACCCCCATGTATGTTCCGCGATTTTTTATAGTTTACGAGTTATGATGATTTTTCCGATTTTTTGAGGAAACTCGACATGACCGGCTTAAACAACTTCTAAAAAAAAAGGTGTAAGACTTTTTAGAGATTCTTTTTTTGCAACTTAATCTTCATGAATTGTGCCTTTATTCATAACATCATCAGCATCGTAACTTTGATAAAAGTTATGAAAATATTGGTCTAAAGTTAAAAATTTGCGATCCGTCAATTATAACTTAATTTTCAACTTTAAATTAAAACTCTAAACAGGTGGCCTTATGATTTTTTAGCCAATCCCAAAAATGCGCCCAACTCTCAGCTTTCATAATCATAAATAAAAAGTAGTACTTAAGAGGGCTAATTTGGCTAGAATTGATCTTCAAAGACAACAAGGCAATCACAATTTTAAGTAAGAAGTAGACAACCCAACCTAACAATCCTAACATGAACTTTTTTTTTTTTTTGACCCTGGGTAAAAACACATTACGCATTATACCACCCTGTATACTTACCTACTTTAGTTTGGATAAAGTATTGTTTGTTTTGAATAATAAATTAAAGTTATTATTTCGTAATGTGAATCATACGGGAATACACTGAGAGTTGTTATAAATACGTCAGTTGAATCTAATCATCTGCTCAAGGTATAATAATATTTCGTAGCAAATAGATCCTCGTGTACGTAATAATTTTAGAACGATGATTCTATGCAAGTGTTCCGTGTCTTTAACACTAGTACGTTACTCTTCGTTGAGAACTAAATTTCGCGGATACGTAGGTAGGTAGGTAGGTACTGTTTAATTTTATGTGCTCACAATTTAGCTATTGCATTCATATAAATACACCGCGTGTACCGCCGCGTGCGGCCCGCAGTGCGTTTTCTTGCGGCCCCATCCAATTTTAAGAGTAGGTTCCCGATGCGGCCCACAAGCATGCAGACTTGAAGTAAGTCCTCATATTATGTAGGTACTACCACTGTATTGAGTCATGATGTGAAAAATTTCAAGCTCGCTTCGCTCACTGTTTTTATATGATACGAGCTTTTACCCGCGACTTCATCCGCATAAATTATACACCACTAGTTTTTAATTACTAACGTAACTTTAAGGGTGTATTCAGACCATGACTCTAAACAACTTTCCCAAAGAAACATGGGTCGAAAAACGAGATTTTTTTTTGGACCTCCCATAGAAAATCGATCGGCCGATCCGATTTTAAGTCAGATGGCAAGCTAGGTATCAAACAAAAAAGGTGTCATCAAAATCGTTTCATTAGTTTTTGCGTAATACTCGAACAAACAAACAAACACCCAAACAAACAAACAAACAGACGGACAAAAAATCCATAAATTGGTGATTTGGAATCAGGGACAGGTAAAAACCATGTCGTAATTTTTGTTTGTAAATATATCTTTAATGTGCAGACACATTTCTGTTACATATAATAGTTTAGATGTAGCTTTGAGTTTGACATGCCTGATATACAGGATGTACTTAAGAAACCTATATGAAATACGCAAAAAAAAACATTTGAACTTTCCATACTAAATGTAATCAGCTGATCGAACGTTTGTTTGTATGAAAAGTCGCAAATTTTTTTTGCGAATTTCCGATAAATTTCTTAGGGAAAGTTGTTCAGTATCATGGGTACAATAACCCCTTAAAGTAATGCAACTGTTTACCCTAACACCCTCTAAGTATACTTAGATTTCGATTGATACCACACGGTTAGGGTTTCTGCTCGAGATTTCGAGAAGTGAGAATTCTCGAGAAATCTGGCCTTAGTAGAGATGAGACAAAATTTCTAAACAACTCGAGAACTTATGTTAAACCAATTCAAAGAACTACTGGAGTGCGATTTTTGAATCTCATTCGCTAAGTTCAGCAGTTGAAAGTGTCAACTGCTGATTTGACTTTAAAAAATCATACTTCAGGAGTTCGATTTTTGAAAGTCAAATCAGCAGTAGAAAGATGTATATCTCCACAGTAATTTTGACATTTTCAACTGCTGAACTCAGCGAATGAAATTCAAAAATCGCATCCTTTAAAAAAGTGTCAGCATGTTAAGAAGGACCCTGTACAGGGTGTAACAAAACACACTAGTAATGCTTAAGGGGGTGCTTCAGACCATCAATCTGAACAACTTTACTATGGAGCCAAAGTCGAGAAAAAATAAAAAAAAATTGCAGTCTTCCGTCAGTTTGAGTCGAGACGGTACTGCAGTTTTGTATCTCCATAGTAATTTTGACATTTTCAACTGCTGAACTCAGCGAATGAGATTCAAAAATCGCACTCCTGTTCTTTATCTTGATGTAGGTATCTAAAGAAACGTGCGTATCACGTCTGTCTTTTTTGTTTAATTAAGGGCCTATTTTTCAATTGTCAGATAATTCCTATGAATAAATTATATTCATTGAAACAAATATAATTTACCATTCACCAGTAATCCAGAAAAATTGTTGGAAAAACTTAGTTCCTATTAGGGAAAAACTCTTTGTTTGTTAAATATTTTAATTCAGTTTGGAAAATAGGTACCAAACCAAATAGAAATTATTGGGATTATTTGGGAGTTCGAAATAAAAACTATTTTATTGATTCTAAAATGTTTCGATGTTAACTGGCAAGATGTTTTGGAAAAAAAATATCAAAAGCCATATAAACTAAAAAGAAAGAAAACTTTTTCTTTTTAATTTGAGTATTTGGCGAACCGTCATTTTTTTCTGATAGATTTCTGCCAGTTCTGTATAATTATCTTACATGTAATTAAAACTCTTTGGTTGTATGAAAAATATGCAGACCTGATGCAGACGAGAAACAAAAACTTATTGGACTCCCAAAATTTTTTTTTTAACTTTTGATTTATATCTATCTGGATTTGCGTTCACTGTATCTATCCCAATCGTAGACTATTTCTAACATACAAATATTAGGTAGGCACAAATAATAAAGTTGGTGATTTTTGAAAAACACCTTAAAACTTGTTATTCCTAGATCCGACCGTAAAATTATGCACCTATTTCTTAGGCGAACGAAATGTGATTTTAGTGTATGTTTACACAGGGGTTAATTCAACGTCGCCAAGTTGCCTAGAAAAATCTTGCCACAAGTATTTTTTCCATTATGATTTTGGGTATAACTCTTTCCACCTGTCTGTTAGGGAAGTAAGTGAGGTGCCATTGGAAGGAGACTGATCTAAAGTACTGGAAAAACTAGGGTTGCCACCTATCAATCTGCCGCACCTATAGGGTTGCACCTATAGGTAGGTTCAAAGAAGTAATTTTTTAACCTATAATATTTGACCTCGTATCTCTGACTACCCCCTCGGGGAATATAGTCGTGAGCATATGCTTATGCTAATATTTGAACTTCGTCACCTACGTAGTATTTATGAAGCTAATCCACTTTGATGTCATTGATCTCATTTTCCAGCGAAACTACCGTTTGTTTCAATGTTATTGTAAAATAAATGAGACAAAAAAATTATGTTTAATAAGAATTCAAAAAAATTCTCTACAACTCGAGAAAACCAGGAGTGCGATTTTTGAAACTCATTCGCCGAGCTCAGCAGTACAAAATGTCAAAATTACTGTGGAATTATGCATTTTTCTACTACTAAGTAATTTGACTTTCAAAAATCGCACTCCTGAAGTATGACTTTTGAAAGTCAAATCAGCAGTAGAAAGATGCGTATCTCTATACATTTTCAACTGCTGAGTTCAACGTATGAGATTCAAAAACCGCACTCCTGGTCGAAAATTCTCGTGCCTCGTGAAATAAAAAAGGTCGAGAAATCAGATACCCTACCATACCCTACAAACGATATTTTGCGACACCAAATCGTTATAATTTCGTTGCGTTTTGTCAAGTTTCATCCCCAAGGCGGCACTGCCTGTATTGGATCCAATGCGAGGTGCGCGTGATGCTCGTTGCAGACGATGCGCATGTAGCTTACGCAAGTACTAATCATAAGTACTTACGCCAGCGTTCAAATGTATTGTTCACCGATCACTTTTACTAAGCAAAATATATGTTCACACGATGAAATTATATGCACAGTAGTAGGTAGTACTTGCGCAATCTACTGCGCATCGTCTGCAACGGGCATGAACGTGAGTAACGCAGCGCAGCAGCTGAGATGCGACGACGACGACGCAACGCAACGCAGCGCACCGTGTCGCTTGACTCTTAATAGCGCATAGCGTTGCGTTGTTATCGTGTGGACTGGTATGAATCCGTACGATACAACCCACACGGGGCAGGGTAGCAACGAGGCTCCTGTCCGCCGTAGCCGCGCGCTATTGGATACTGGATTTTAAAATTACTCTATCATTCCGGCGGTTTTCCTAACTTATGCTTAAGTAGGTAGGTACTCCCACTTATTGTTGACAACAACGCCACTTAGAAGAGTAGGTAGGTAATAGCAGACAGTGAATGGCGGACTTGGTCAGTAGAGAGGCGGGTTCTGTTCTGATGTGGGCGCTTGGTGTCGTTGGTTGCAGCATCTTCTTTGGTTGCAGTGAGTGTAAGCGTGGCGGCGCGGGCGACCGGCTGGCGACGCCGCGGATGTCGCTGCTCGGCAAGCCGCTCAGCTACCGCGCCACGCGACGCGACGCGCGATACCGCCGCCTTCAATCCAAGTTCTACAATTTCCTTGAACGGCCGAGGGGAGTAAAAGCCGTCCTCTATCATATGATTGTGTAAGTCTACCCTCGGAAACATTAACCCACTTTTGTATTTTTTGTAAACAAGTCCATCTATAATTTTTTATCTAGTCGTTATGCGCCAGTCACTAATAGCTCAATTTTTTATTTATTCTAACGAGAAAACTTACAAGCTAAAGCTCTATAAATTAATGGTACCCATTTAAGTATCATTAATTTGACTAAGTATAACATTGTCTACAAACAGTGACAATGATTTTTATCTATAAGCGACAGTAAATTTGAACGAATAAGTAACATTTGATGATATAATATGTATGCATACGGTTAGATAATAATTTATTAGAGAAACCGGCGCGGCGGCGTGGAAACAAAATTTGGCAAGAGCTTCGCCGCAGATTTACTCTATTGACATGATGTCGTAAACATGCGAGATGTGTTGATTACTCTCACATAGACTTTGATGAGATTTGAAACGGTGATTATTACGATATATCCATCAGATTTATTTTACTCTAACATTTATTGCTGTAATGAAACCCTAGGGGTGCGTGTAATTACTCTATGAATGAAACTGATAAATGATTCGTGCTTGTCACTTGTTTTTCATACAATGGCCGTGGCTTACGTCTTGTGTGTCGTTTTAATGATCTTAGATACCAAACCCGCGTAATTTGTTAAATTATGAACACAATAAATCATGAAATTACAATCTGCCGTATCTTAGTAGACATCTGTCTTACAGTGGAAGTTTTGGTGTTATTAAACTACCTATTAAAACTTTATTATGATATTCTCATATTGTTTTTTAGTTTTTACATATACAAAAATATAATAATAAACGTAGGTATATCAATGTTTAATATTCTAAATAAATAAACAGATGTCCTAATATTTTGTTGAGTGACGCACACGACGCTTGTTTCCTGTTGTATGAAGATATTATAATCCTAAAATAACGTTTGTTGTTACTGTCTCCCTTTGCGCTATTGTCTTCCTTTGTACCTAGTCCTTCAAGTCATTTCAAAAGATGAAACATCTTGAAAAAAAAATCTTCCTTAATTTGAACAAAAGATAGCATCCGTAATAAAAATGACATTCAGTCAGCGAAAGATAGAAAGGTGCTAATGAACTTAAAACCTGAAAACCATTTTGTAGGGTACAGTGCTACAATTAGGTACAAAAAAATAATTTGGAGTGCGATTTTTGAAACTCATTCGTTGAACTCAGCAGTTGTAAATGTCAAAATTACTATGGAGATACGCATCTTTCTACTGCTGATTTGACTTTAAAAAATCGCACTCTTGAAGTATTATTTTTGAAAGTCAAATCAGCAGTAGAAAGATGCGTATCTCCAAAGTAATTTTGAAATTTTCAACTGCTGAACTCAGCGAATGAGATTCAAAAATCGCACTCCAGAGCGTTATTTGTACGACATCAAAATGATTGTATCAAACGCCGAGTATTTTATGGTTGTCCAGTTTTGCGTTCATTCATATTTTGTCAACAAGTGGTAGTACCTATGTACCTACCTATTACCCATCTATTAATCAATCAATATATATATACCCATAAAAAATCAATTTTCACTCGCTCACCTCGTTGAAATTCGGGTGTGATTTCACATTTCAAAAACTAGAATATTCCGATGATTTATAAATCATTGGAATATAGTCGCGTAATTATTTGAAAGCATTTCTGTTTGAGTTACTTTAAAACGTTGTATTTTGACTGGATTTTTAAATATCAACGGGGAATATGTGCGAGTGAAAAGGGAAACGATTCTATATTTTTCAACTTGTATATCAGGAGTGCGATTTTTGAATCTCATTCGCTGAGTTCAGCAGTTGAAAATGTCAAAATTACTATGGAGATATGCATCTTTCTACTGCTGATTAGACATTAAAAAATCATACTCCAGGCGTGCAATTTTTGAAAGTCAAATCATCAGTAGAAAGATGCGTATCTCCATACATTTTCAACTGCTGAGTTCAACGTATGACATTCAAAAATCGCACTCCTGCTCAGAAATTATTGATGATTTGAAATTAAGTTTTGTAGAGAAACTATCGCTGTCAAAGATTAATATTTAAAGTTTTCCACGGCAGATTCCTGATGGTGTTCATGTGCTTATCGCTGTCGGTGTTCTCCACAATCGAAGAGTACGAGGCGAAAGCCGGCATAGTGCTCTTCTACATGGAGACTGTAGTAGTCATCTGGTTCGCAATTGAGTTCTTTCTAAGGTGAGTTATAGCACTCGGCACTTATAAAAATAGATGTAATGAACGCCGCTGAACTAAACACGCGCGATCTGATTGATCGATTTGCTCACCGTCGATTAGGAAAATGCAAAGAGTAGTTTAGATACGAACGGAAGCAAAAAGGTTTCCAGTTCTCATTAAAATTTAAGTTAATCCGTAAGAGCAAGGATCTCCTTTATTCTAAAGCATAGAGACCGCATCAATTTACGATTGTAGTTAGTCTCTTTTGTCTTATGACGTACCTTTAATAGTAGAAGGAGACGGAACTATAGATCTTTGTTTATGAGACTGTCCACTTTTCACTTGTCACTGTTGTGCTAGTGTGTGTGAGAAAAGTGACAGTAAACATTATGGCAGTTGTCACTTTGGTCTAATAGGTCTCTTTTGTCCATACTACTTGACACCACACACTCAAACACAAACGTCAAAAAAATACATTCTTGCAAAGGTATGGCTCACTCTATGCCTTTAGAATAAAGGAGATCCTTGCTCATAGGTTAATCCAGATGATGTTCTAGTGTAGTTAAGTGTATTAGTTATCTCTACATTTTTAAATCACGGTACCATGTTCCTCACTAAGGATTTTAAACCCTATAGGTATTTACAAATAGATCTCGTACATAATGTAGTAGATCACTTACAAATCCAAATAGCTAAACGGACTAGAGAAAACACCCAAACAGGGTCAGTCCTGTTTCCTAAAAACGCTCTATTCCACTACTGTTGTGTAATGTTTACTCGAACGGCGACGTACTCCTGGATAAGCTCTCGGAGCTTTTGGCGCGTTGAGTAATTCGTCACTCAATGTAGACGAATTGCCCGCCTTCGCCGGATTTATATAGGCCGTGCCTACTTCCTTTTCTTTTATCTGTCCTATAGCTTTCGTATTTAAATAGGGTGTTAGGGTATAGACAGTTGCATTACTTTGATTGGTGATTGTACTCATGATCGTAGTCTCTGCCTACCCCCTGTGGGATAGTGGCGTGAGAATATGTATGTATGTACTCATGATACTGAACAACTTTCTCAAAGGAACTTTTTCGATTTTTCGTACAAACTCAAATCAATCAACTGATTGCATCTAGAATTGAAAGTAATTTTTTTTTAGAGAGCATGAGAAAGTTGTTCAGTATCATGGGTAGGTACAATCACCCCTTAAAATAATGCAATTGTTTACCCTATTTATTTTATTATTATTTGTGGTTTTGGGCCTTGACAGGCTTGCTAAGCCTGTGCCACGTAGACCATCGCTGGTCCTTTGTGATCGCCCTTTTTATAGTTCCTTACCAATCCCCACTGCGGCCAGAAATCGCAGTAGATTCTTGATCGGGATAGTTTGTATCTCATTGTTTACCCTAACACCCAGTTCGTTACTTGGAGACCATTGAATTATACGTACTTTAACCTTATGAATTT
Organism: Agonopterix subpropinquella; assembly: GCA_922987775.1. Classification (NCBI taxonomy): domain Eukaryota; kingdom Metazoa; phylum Arthropoda; class Insecta; order Lepidoptera; family Depressariidae; genus Agonopterix; species Agonopterix subpropinquella. The sequence continues at coordinate 14,339,196 of OV277697.1, read as the reverse complement.
CCACTCTATCAATTCATAAGGTAAATTAACTGCGATGGGAAATTAGACAAATTGTATGCACGAAACCTTTTACAATTTATGAGCGGCAGTTTTTACAGTTTAAGAATCTTTATTTCTCATAAGAATAAACAAATTCACTTACATGAGAAAATTAACAAAGAAATTAAACAAAAGTTTTTATCAATTTAGCGGTTTTACGATTCGCAAATGGTTTTCGCTAAAAGTTACACAAAAAAAGCATTAACGTACTTTACAACTATGTTTATAAATTATTAATATGATCAGATCAGATTTAGTCTTAAATTATAAAGTGTTTTGTTTCTTTTCAACAAGGTTGTGGTCATCGGGATGCAGGTCACGATATCAAGGCTCGATGGGTCGCCTCAAGTTCTTGAGGCGGCCGTTCTGTATAATAGGTAAGTGATATTTAAGAAGGTAGGTACTACCTACTTATAATAAGTGTTTTATTTTGTTACGAGGCATTAGTAAGGTAGCCTATAGAGTTCTAAGCAAAAACGTTCCTAATAACAGCAATTAAAATGAAATTACAGCACTTTACAAAGCTTTTAATAGCTTTGTAAAGTTTTACGTTTCTTTTCGCTTTCCTGCTTACAGTTTTGGTAATTAGGCATATATTATGGACATTCTTACAAACAACACAATACATTATTATGTTAAATGTTGGTATTGGTTAAATTTTCATGAATAATCATTAAGGCTATTGTGTAAGTCAATTATATCGTTAAGTGATCGGTAACGTAGTATGACTATAACTAGGCTTTGAAGTAATATTTTTTTCCTGTGGTCATCATATCCATTGTGTAAATTTAATTAAGAGGGCTATCGCAGTCCAGTGGCGCCCTCATCACATTCAAAAAGATTTCTCAATAAAGAAAACCTAAATTAAAAAAGTGCTCAACAGATAAACTACAAAAGCCTTCAAGCCATTAATATACAATACTTTTATAGGTTCTAAACATTCCACTTTTAGACAATTTCGAATAAAAACAAAAGTGGCCATTTTTTTTTCTTTTTTCAAAATTTTTATGTTTAGACCTTTAAAAAACCTATAAAAGTATTCTATGAAAATAGCTTGAAGGCTTTTGTAGTTTATCTGTTGAGCACTTTTCTAATTTAGGCTTTCTTTATTGAGAAATCTTTTTTAATGTGATGAAGGCGACACTGGACTGCGATAACCCTCTTAACTAATTATTAAGAAGCAGGATGGCTAAGAAATGCCAAAAAACACCATGTCGATTCCTTTTGAATCGGGTCGAGTTGTTACACGGTTACAAAATTAGACCCCTGATTATTTCCTTAGTAGGTAACACACAATTCAACGTCAAAATCTACTTAACAAGAAGATTTGTCATAAACTTTGTATAACACACCCCCTGTCAAATGCGCAATGTAAAGCTGACAAAACGTTAACCGACCCTACATAGCTATTAGGTATGTACAACAATATCTTGTCCCCAGCCCATGCGATATAAAGGTCATTGGGCGAAATCTGACCCAGCTATCAAAATGTTTCCTACAAAAACCATATTAGTTATAAAATGTTTAGCATTAACCCACATTCCATTTTATGTAGTTATTTATTTTTTAAACCATGGGAAAAATGTACTTAATGTTCTATAATACTAAAATGTACAAAATGTTCAAAAATGTACAAAATGTATGAAAATGTACAAAATTAACAAAATGTACTAAAATGTACTAAATGTACTAAAATGTACAAAATGTAAGAAAATGTATTAAATGTACGAAAATGTCAAAAAATTTACCAAAATATAACATATTTTTTTATTAATTTTTGGCCTGAATCCCATGGTCTACCTACATTAATGCAACATATAAGGGTGATTTTTAATAGGTCTGTATGGCTTAAAGGGGAAAGAGTACAGCCCATTAGAAGTCTAAAACTGTATGAAACCCCTGGTCGAAAATCACTGGTTTCGGAAATAATGGACACTTTAACTTTTTTTCGAAAATTACGAATTAAGTACCAAAATTTAAGGTAAAAGCATAAAAATAAAAATAAATACAGATTTTCGACCAGGGTTCCATACAGTTTTAGACTTCTAATGGGCTTTACTCTTTCCCCTTTAAGCCATACAGACCTATTAAAAATCACCCTATATATTCATGAACTAGAGACATTTATCTAAACATCCTATACTATTTTTTTCTGTAGGTCGCTTCGTGGGTATAGGTTTCATACTAAGGCGCCCAGTGACCTTTATTCCTTCGTTTCTTTTTGTGTGTAGGTCAGCACGTCAACACAAACCGAAGCGGAAGCATATCAAAATGTTTTTACGCAGAAAGTTTTCAAACAACTCTCTGGCCCCGAGACCGTGTCGTCATAATCACAACCCACATGCTGTAAAATGTAGACTACGTCGAAAGTTGATTTGTTGGCTTTTCATAAAAACAAACTGTAAATAAATGAAATGTTCTTTTTTAGGGTTCCGTATCCAAAGGGTGAAAACGGGACCCTATTAATAAGCCTACGTTGTCCGTCCGTCCGTCCTACCTATTTAGGGCTGAAACTTTTGAACCGAAATAGCAAGATAGTTGAAATTTTCTTAGATTATGCGTTATTACGGCGGATTTGTAAACAAATAATAAAAATGTCAAAAAGTTAAAAATTAAGGGGGTTCTCAACAAAAAACTAGTTTTTATCAACGTTTTTTCTTCACGCTCTATCGTAAAAACGGTAATACATACAAGCGTCAGACTTAATGTGATTATAGAGCAAACTCTACAGAATAACAAAAAATACTAAAAACCGGCTAAGTATGAGCCTGTCTTGCGCTAAAGGTCCCAGACAATAAAAGTTTTTTTTTTCTAAGTTAATAATGTTGTGTTCTGTGGTGGTGTGGTAAGGAAACCTCGGTGTGCGAGTAGCCCGACTCGCACTTGACCGGTTTTATTTAAAAAGGCAACACGACACAACGAAGTTTGTATCCTAACGAAAGGCTAATTATAATGAGTGTCAGAAAGTTTATTCAATTACAATTTTCGCCCGTTAATGAAATTGTAATCAATGGTTCGAGAGAGTTCGGCATTAATTCGCAAACTGGACAGCCGAGCCGTATCGTACATGCCAGCTAAAGCGTATAAATTATCCTCAGAATTTGAATTGTAGGGGTAGGTATAGGTACTAAATTACCTATTTATGATATGTGCACAATTCATACAAATGCCTCAAATATTTCTATTCCATACTTTACTACTAACCGCGTTAAATAACTAGAAAGAAAACATAATATTTGCTTACTACTCGATTGGGTGCGATAGGTGTCAAGAAATCAGGAAATATTGCTCCCGATTTCTTGAAATTTTTCGATCAATAGTACATTACTGCAGCGGCCAGCAACAGAGGCATTGATGGACGAACGTGTAAATGTGGGCCGAGGCGAAGGCGAGGCACACATACGTAAGTCCATCAATGCCTAGTTGTGGCCAAGGCTTGTATAGTATTTTTCTCAAATAATGCGCGGAAATTAAAACAGTAAATTTTCTCAATAATTCGCAGAAATTAAAACTTTTTCAAAATCAATGACGAACAACGAACAACAATTTGTTTTTTTTTTCAATAAACAGCTTTCTATTTGCAAGCCAGTTTGAAATTTAAATAAAACCTTTGATGAGTTACCTCCTTGGTCGCCATGTTTCGGAGTAAAAGATCGTTCCATTTTTAAATTACACGACAGATATGAGTTTAGTATGTAATTTATTTGGTCGCTAAACACGACAGATATGGATTTTCATACAACATTGCCGGTCGCTGCGCGCATGTATTTGGCCAGTACAGCAATTTCAATTTATCTCGAAGAAGGTTGTCAAAATAATGCTCACATTTCCAAGCATGTTTGAGAAAATGAAATTAATAGGGAAGTAAAAATTTTCCATTATTGTCCCATGTAGTTTCAAACAACTCTCTGGTCCCGAGACCGTGTTGTCCTAATCACAACCCACGTGCTGTGGGTTCATAAGTTGCACTAAGTTATGGGGGTGGAACAAAAGAATCGCTTTGTTGTAAATTAATTTCACTGCAAAATTAATGTGGGTACTCCCCGAATATGATTAAAATCAACAAGCAATTTAAGTATTTATCGTATTAACCAAGGAATATACTATCTACGTATTAACCCTGACTGTCGATGACAGTCAAAATGATAAAGAGTAGGTTAGGAATAGGTACTCAAATTAAATAAAAGCGGTCAAGTGCGAGTCGGGCTACTCGCGCACCTAGGGTTCCGTACCACACCACTACAAAACACAACATTATTAACTTAGAAAAAAATTTAACTTTTTTGCCCGGGACCTTTAGCGCGAGACCGACTCACACTTGGCCGCTTTTTAGTATTTGTTGTTATTCTGTCGAGTTTGCTCTATAATCACACTAAGTTTGACGCTTGTATGTATTACCGTTTTTACGATAGAGCGTAAAGAAAAACCGTTGATAAAAACTAGTATCTTGTTGAGAACATCCCTTAATTTTAAACTTTTTGACATTTTTATTATTTGTTAAAAGTTACAGCCCTAAATAGGTAGGACAGACGGACAGACGGACGGACGGACAGGCAGACGGACGGACAACGTAGGCTTAGTAATAGGGTCCCATTTTCACCCTTTGGGTACGGAACCCTAAAAAGCATGCGTGGGATTTTCATTCATGGCTAACACAGGTTCATTTCTGCGAAAATGGTTTAAAAGGGGTCTTCTATCAGGACACGGCACCGTTCTGTAACCAGTAGTTGAACTCTCGCGCACCCGCACATAAAGCGAAAACCCTTGGCTTCTGGTAGGGTTTTCGTCCCGGGACTCTCGATTCTCGAAATCCCGGGAGTCTCGGTACTTTTTAAGTCGAGACTGAGACCGAGACTTTGACATTTTGGTCCCGGGATTTCGAGACTCGTTTTCATATTAAAAATAATTAAATTTGACTCACATTTTGTACAATATAAACAATATTTCCAGTTTATTATTGTGTTTAAATACCAATTTCAAAAATATATATTTTTTAACGTAGATAATGCATGATATTGAGTTATTTATTGCTTTTATTTAAGCATTTCGGTATCTAGTTTAAGAATTGTCTTGTCCCAGTAACGATCTACTGAGACTTGTCTCACTTGTTCCGCATGGTATCGAATTTTTGAGCCTTTATTTATTTGAATAGTTCAGGACCGAACTGGCACAGGCATGACACTGTCTGTACGTGAACGAGCGGTCCAAGACCTTGGGCTGGCGTGAGTAAGCGATAGGGGGAAATAATAAAAGTTAAGTTTGATTTACGTAAATTAAATTATTTTCTCATTGTAATGTCAATTTCACACCATGCTTGATCCCTATTGCATAGAAATATAATCATGCTAGCAATAACGATGCCCACACATAACTGCGACGTCGCATCGCATCGCAAATATCTGCGATGCGCTGCGTTCAATAATCAATCATACATATGTCATCGTAATAAGTCATCGAGCGATGGCAGATATTTGACATTGCGATGCGACGTCGCAGTTATGTGTGGGAGCAATAAATCAGGTACTTAGGTCGTGTATTTTTTTAAAACAAGGTGGATACGGGTTCCTGAACTTAAACCTGAATAGATAATAACGAAAAAAGTAGGGAGCGTGACCAATCATCAACATTAAAATACCTATTGAATTAACTTCTTTAAAGAAGGTAAAGTATGAGTAGGTAGGTAAGAAACACAACAGTGAATATACGGCACGACATGTTTCCGCACGTGATGGTATGATGTCGCGTTGCCCGTCGAGTCGAGCGAGCGAGTGCAGCCTTGTGATTCGGCCGTCATTATCATGAATGGGTGTCCCACCACTTCTAAGAGCACGTATGCATGAGTGTCGCTTCTTTTCGCGTTGGAGTATATTTTCTTTGGACTTGGTACGTAACTTGGCATTGCGAGAAAGACTGCAGCACAGCTCAAGTATCGATCAAATCGAAGGTTTTCTCATTGACCACGAACTTACAAAGAGGCACGTAATAGGTTCTCTTCGGTCTACTGTATAACCTGCTGGAGCGTATAATTATAATTATGTGGTCTAGTGTTGAAGCCTATTCGGAACCCGGCTTTTTCAGGAGGTTGGAAAACATCGATCCTGCGTGCGAGATTGTTCGTAATGACCCTCGAAAACAACTTACAGACATATGGCTGAGAAGAGAGAAGATGTGCCTTTCGTTCTTCAGCTAGGCATTTTTGCCCTTTTTTAAAGAAGAGCACTACCAGACTTGTTCAATGCCTGCGGCATTTTCCCCGCGAATGACTGAATTATACCACTTCTGAAGGGCCAAGGACCGGTTTTCCAGCAACCTTCAGAAGTTCGACCGCGACTCTGGTAACCAGTTCGGTTACCAGATTTGAAGATAATCGAGTACTCTCCCTTTCTTCAGACTTCGGTAAACTAATTAACGTCCTATTGTAACCTGCTTAGTTTTTCCTCAATTTCAAGCTTCGTAGTGCGCACTGTCGCGTATTGTTCGTTGCCAGGTGCAGCTGTCGTCGGTTTTGGTAGCCAAATCTCTCCCAGAGTTTTCGATTTTGTGTTGTGATTCTGCATGGCGATTGCTTTAATTATACGGAAAGTCATAAATTCATAATTAAATGACCAATTTTGATGTAACTTTGAATAATTAATTAATCTAATCATTAGTTAGGTTAGAATAGTCGTTTTAATATGATTTTGAATTTAGGTTTAAATTAAAAATCAGATTTTATATCCCCTGACATTTTATTCATTTTACCGCATTTTTTTTTTTTCGCTAAGACTGTCTAAAGTCAGAAAACACCGATAATTCCTTGTATTTTTAAATTAAACCACACAGTCTCAAATTTCCCGGGAATCCCGGGACTGGGGTTTGAGAATCCGAGACTGGTCCCGGGACCAAAAATGCTACCGAGACCGAAATCCCTAGCTTCTGGATTATATAACAGTGAGTTATTAACGAGAAATCCTGTGCTAAACTCCATATGAATCTTATCTCTCTCACGTCATGTAATACATAGTCAAGACAGTGGCTCAATTAGAAATGATGGTAATGCGTACATCGTCTGTAGGCCTGTGTTAATGTCAGGGCCGCAGGGGTGGTGATTTCGAATAATATTAATAGACGAGCATTTACCCGCGACTTCGTCCGCATAAATTATATACCAGATTTTAAGTCAGATCATAAGCTATCAAACAAAAAAGTTTCATCAAAATCGGTTCATGCGTAATGCTCGAACAAACAAACCCACAAACAAACAAATAAACAAACAAACAAACAAACAAACAGACGGACAAAAAATTCAAAAATTGATGATTTGGAATCAGGGACATCTAAAAACCATATCGTAATATTTTTTTTTGTAAATATCTTCAATGTACAGACACATTTCTGTTACAGTTTTATAATAGTTTAGAAGTGAATCCTGACCGTCTCTTTCATTCATTTCTGATCAATTTGCAAACATATTCATATAGACAACAATACATCATACATTTCACACCTTAGACAATAGTGATAATAAAGAGTGACTTATATCAACGTTTTCACGTTTTTTTAAAAATATTATTTGAGTTTTTCGTTGTACTTAACAGTACTTACCTAGTAACTAACTAGGATAGGTAAAGTATAGTAATTTCAGTGTTTTGTAGTAAAGAGAGTTAAACGCGAGCATATTTGGTATTGGGAACAGGCAACAGGAATGCGATTTTTTAATCTTATACGTTGAACTCAGCAGTTGAAAATGTATGGAGATACTCATCTTTCTAATGCTGATTTGACTTTCAAAAATCGCACTCCTTAAGTATGATTTTTGAAAGTCAAATGAGCAGTAGAAAGATGCATATCTCCATAGTAATATTAAAATTTTCAACTGCTGAGTTCAAAGAATGAGTTTCAAAAATCGCACTCCAGATAGCTTTGTGGCACTTCGAAAGAAGTTTCGCTGCAAGATAAACATTTCGACAGCCGAAATAAAATTGCGAAACAATACCAATAGGTACCTACTATGATCTATTCATGAACTTCTATTCTAAATAAAAACTGAGCATGCTAAATAAACTTTCAAGACGAAATACTGGAGAATACTAAAAAAATATCATAAAGCAATGTGTATCTCAAAACATCGTTTGTAGGTAGCTACGCGTAAGACATTTCATCCTCCACATTTCCAAGTAAAAGTCACGTTCCGTCAATAAACCGTGGCGAAGTGACCCTATTTCAGGTGCGACCAATCTGCTGTGACCTTCGCATTTTAGCCCTCCTTCCCCAGGCACTAGTTTCGTGCGACCGCTATTCCACTCTCGGGGGAGCCGGCCCGGCCCGCCCGAGACCGTACTAACCGGCAAACATACCCGCACGCCACTCCGGCCGGCGACAATAAAATAGACCCACTGAAATAGACCTAACGAAATTATTCAACAGATGTTCAGATATTTATGTCTCAATTCTTTCGATTTATGACCGATGCTTGACTTTCATTTCAGCCATGAAATATGAAACCACATCAGTGATGCTCAGCCAATTAGATATTGCGGAGGCCGGTGCCGGTGTGATTGATTGAAAAACTTTACGAAACCATTTCACTTTTCTGTTACCTACAGTACTAATTAATTTGCTAATACCAATTAATATTGCAATTACAGAGTCGAATGGACGATATAGTACCCTATATCGTGTGTACCCACCGTGGAATCGGGGTCGTTTTCAAGCCAGAACAGGGTGCTTCAGACCATCAAACTTAACAACTTTTACTTAGGGACCAACCTAAGGGACCAACTTAGAAACGGCGAAAAAAAAACTACTGTGTCCAGTCTACTCCATGTTTCATATACAGGGTGTAACAAAATACCCTAGTAATACTTAAAGGGGTGCTTCAAACCATCAAATTGAACAACTTTCACTATGGAGCCAACTTCGAAATCGCGGAAAAAAATCAGCTGTCCCATACATTTTAGTCGAGTCGATACAGCAGTTTTGTATGGGACAGTTGATTTTTTTTCGCGATTTCGAAGTTGGCTCCATAGTGAAAGTTGTTCAGTTTGATGGTCTGAAGCACCCCCTTAAGTATTACTAGGGTGTTTTGTTAACCCTGTATTTTTGCCAAGAAGCTATTGACATTTTCTATGGAACAGCTGATATCTTTTTTCGGGATTTCGATTCTCTTTGATGGAAATTATTCAGTTCGATTGTCTGAAGCACCTTGTTTCAACTTCAAAACGACCCCGTGTAAGGAAAAGTATCATTAACCTTTAAACCATACGCATACTCTACGCATCATACTGAACAACTTTTACTACAGGAGCGTACCGATCGGAGCAAAAAAAAATCTGCTGTTGCATACATTTGAGTCGAACAGGTATTGGAGTATTGGACAACTGATTTTTTTTGGTCCGATCGGTTCGCTACCATAGTAAAATTTGTTCAGTATGATGGGTAGAGTATGTGGTTTTAAGGTTAATGATTCTTTTCCTTACACCCTGTATAAAAAACGTTACACACCATTTGTAACAGAAAAAAAGAGAGAAAAAGAGTTTGTTTGTGGCGTTTGTTTGTCATCAAATCAGAAGCACAGTATAAGAAAGAGTATCTATTACAAGATACAGTACGGACACTCCCTTCCTCCCACCAACTTTTTACCTCACCCCCTCTATCGCCCTCTGGTTACCTCGCACTGGTTACTCGTTACCTACGAAAAAGACTTAAGGTTCAATTTCTTTGGTTTCGCATGTGCTGACGTCATCTTGTCAATTTCAAATGTACGCAGTGTCCGGGCTGTGTCAGAAGTAACAGTGGATAGGTAATTTTAAATTAAATGTCATCATCATCATCATCATATCAGCCGATAGACGTCCACTGCTGGACATAGGCCTCCCCCAAATTTGCCATAATCGCCATGCTCGGCAGGCGGGTTGGCGATCGCAGTTGGATTGAATGTGTGTACTCAGAGGATGCTGCTGCCCATCCTCCGGTAGATCCCTTAGTCGCGGTAGATCCCTTTTATGACACCCACGGGAGGAAATGAGGAATTAAATGTGATGTTGTTTAATTCGGTGACAGATGTAACGACGATACTGGCGTCGCTCGTGGTGCTGGGCATGGGCTCGTCGGGCCAGGTGTTCGCGGCGTCGGCGCTGCGCGGGCTGCGGTTCTTCCAGATCTTACGTATGGTGCGCATGGACCGCCGCGGTGGCACATGGAAACTACTCGGCTCCGTTGTATATGCACACAGACAGGTGACCTTGTACCTATTTGCAGAGTGGAACCAATATTCAAAACAAATATACAGGGTGTATGGGACAGCCCTCCGCAGACTAAACGGTGATCTCAGACTATTAAACTGAAAAACTTTCAGTATACAAACCTCAGGAAACGCTAAAAAAAACAGCAGTCCTATACATCTGAGTCGGGTAGAGACAGCAGTTTTATATGAAACAGTTGATTTTTTTCGCCTTTCCTGAGGTAGGCTCTATAGTGAAAGTTATTCAGTTTGATGGTCTGAGTTCACGGTTTCAGTCTGCGGAGGGCTGTTTACACACTGTACAGGGTTCAACTTAATATGGTGAAGGGTTTTTAAGAGGATGATCAGACCATCAAACTGAACAACTTTCTCTATGGGACCAACTATGAAATCGCCAAACTCCCATACATTTGAGTCGAGTAGGATTGTAGTTTTGTATGGAACAGCCGTTTTTTTTCGCGATTTCGATGTTTTTCCCATAGAGAAAGTCGTTCAGCTTGATGGTTTGATCATTATCTTAAAAAAACTTTCAGCATGTTAAGAAGGACGCTATACAGGCTGTAACAAAACACCCTAGAAATACATAAGGGGGTGCTTCAGACCATCAAACTGAACAACTTTCACTATGGAGCCATCACGAAAAAAAACAGCTGCATAGTCGAGTCAGTACTTTTTTCGCGATTTCGAAATTGAAAGTGAAAGTGAAACTTGAACTTTCTCCATAGTGAAAGTTGTTCAGTTTGATGATCTGAAAGACCCTCTTAAGTATTACTAGGGTGTTTTGTTACACTCTGTATATTTTATAAGGATTTAACTTTAACACTTTACGAAAAAGTGCCTAAAGTACTACGTGATACTTTTACCCATTGTTGGTGGCACTCTGCAATGTTATGAAATATTTAGTGCTTAAGAGCACTGATGCGGTTGCAGCCGTGCCGAGCCCACCACACACCACACCACCACACGGCACACGCTGGGCGACCGCAATCGCATCAGTAATCGTTTGCTACCAAAGCTATATTATATTCTTTATATTTATTATAGAGAGCTGACATTTTTATCTGAAAATTAGTCTTTTACGGTATACTTGTTAGTTAATTACACAACTAAAAGCAATCACGTGAATGGTTTTCAAGTAATGTTCAAACAAAAGGAGACAAAAGCTTATGTTCTAAAATTCATCACATTGTACTTAAAACCAATTTACACTTCAGAATTTCAATTACTAGTTCCAGCTTATAATAATACCTTAAAGTTTATAGCCTGTCTGTATTTTTCGTACTTACTCGTCCCTATATAATGTAACTATCGTCAAGAAAACGAATATTCAAAACGTAATTCTCGACTGAAAAGAAAATTGAAAACATTTATGCGCTGACAAGCTGTCGGTACCTTGTAACACGTTGTTCAAGACAAATAATATGTAAATGTTGCTATTTATGATAATTTACCTCAGACATTCACGTGACGAGAAAACTTGGCGAACTCGGCTGGTCCGTAGAGACGGTCCCTTCATTACTCAATCTCTACATAATTATGCTATAGCGTAGAGATTATGTTTGCAGCCGTAGACAGTTATATTATACGGATAGACGGGCAAATAGATAGACCACAGTTTGATTGAACGACTTAATCTCGTTTGCTGAACTCTGATATCGACAACTATTGGGATATAATACCGTATTTGATATTTACTATCTCAGTTATATAGTGGATAGCGTTCGTCAACAATGAAAGGCCGGCCATGGGGGAAGACTGATAAATGTGGAAGGAAGTAGGACGTTTTTCAAGAAATTTGCATATCTAGGCCACGACTGAGGAAAACCGAACGGAACCGTAGCCGTTTTACACGTACTATACGACTCCAACTGTACAATGCTATGGGAGAGAAACTTGAAACTAGTAAAATATTTAAATCGTTGTTTTAAACTGTAGTGCGGCAGCGAATATGCAAATATTTACATTATACTAGTTAAATTGTTGTGTTATATCCAATAAATTTTGAATATGAACACTTACAGGATGATTTATTGTACGCTGTTTACTAAAATCATTTTCTTATAGAGGGCCGCTACTGACATAAATAGAAAGATTCCGAATCGATTAATGTCGTAGGTAGGTAAGTTATCATTAGTGCTTGACCTTCTTTGTCGCACATTACCCTCACAGTAAAGTCGGCAGCGCAGCGCTCGCTGTAGCGCACGCACTACGCCCCCTCATTTTCTACTCTATAATAACAATTATTAATACAGTCTTTGAGAGTTGCGCGGTTATATATTATCTATTTAAGAGGATAGTACTTGCAACGCGCTCCATACAGAGTTTGATTATATTTTCAAAGAGCTTTTGCCCGAAACTTCGTCCGCGTGGATTATCCCTTTCGGGATCAAATTTAAAAAAAACCTTTCTTGGGGCACCCCTACATCCTCTGTACTATAGTAGAATATATATTTCAAATTTTATGTTTCTATCTTCAGCTGTTTAGGCTGTGCATTGTCTGTCAGTCAGTCAGTCACGGTTCTCTTTTATAAGTGTAGAAGAAGATCTATCAATTAAAGTCAATGCAATTTTTTTAAATGCATGCATGCATATGCTCACGACTATATTCCCCGAGGGGGTAGTCAGAGATATTCTGAAACTTCAGAACATCCATTCGTATTTTTTTAAATACGATCTAGAAACGAATCTCTGTACCTGTGGTTTGGCAGATTTCGGTTAAAATATACCTACAGTTCTAATGGTAGGATTAATTTAACACTTGTAAGGAAATCTTTGATTCACTGTAACTTTGAAACTTACCGACCGACAGACCGAAAATCTGATAAACAGAGATTAGTTTCCATATCGTGTTTAAGAAAATTCATATTAATATTTAAAATATGTTCGCATCGATGGAGCGCGCTACAAGAACTATCCTCTTAAACTGAAATGAAATAAAACATTTACGGGTTCTGAAATTATCCGTTTTCCAGATATTTCGGCAGTGTTATATACAACTGCCATGCCGTGCCATTAATATACAAAACATATATTTTTTTGTTACTTTGATATAATTTAAAACATTAAAAATGAAATCTTATTAGTTTTGAGACGGGATTTTCGAATCATAATGATCTTACAGATTTTTCAAAATATTTTCGTAATATCTACCTATCTACGTTTTATTCTTTTTCTGCTATGAGTAAACGCCCTGTATAAGCAATTATGCTATCCCACTTATAAAGTTGGGCAGGTTATTTAAAACAGATGCGTGATGTGATGACGACTGACTAATACATTCAACACAAACAAATAACTGCGTTAGTAGTTCGTTCATTCCCTTTAGAACCATTATTGGCATTATAACTTCGTATCAATAAAGTATAAAGATTTATTATAAGAAATGATAACTTAAAATAAGTGTAGTGTAGTCGGGGTAAATATGAGCTAGTAACATTTCGTATAAAAATAAGACATGATTTTAATACCGTAAAAAAAGACAAAAAAAACTTATCTTATCTAAAAAATAAAAATATACTCTATGTGTATCTTTTTTCTTAACTGACATGTTAACGGTGTAAGTAACTGTTAATCATTAAATTGAACACATGAAAAAAAAATTATTAACTACCAAAAATATCAGCATTATAATTTCCCCTCTCTGTCTTGTTATTACGACTAGGCCCGACTAGCCCTCCCTAATTAAATGGTTGTCTATCTATCAACAAATATGTCTTGCATCACCCGCACGAATAATAATTATAAGTACATGATTCGTTAGGGAAGAAGGGAGGCTACGCGAGGCGGCCGTTAGCGTCAAGCTTGGCTCATTTCTTGCACAGCCATGCTGAGTAAGCACACCCTTGGCCGGCCGCAATTTCCTCTACTAGCGAAGTAGGAAGTTGGGCACAAACACTACACAATGCTCCCGCAATAGCAGTACTACTCACAATCGGTTCGGTTAAAGTTGCATGATCACAATGCAGGGTAAATAAAGCGAGCTTCGAAGCCGCAGTCCGCGCTCCTTCTGCAATATTGACTAAGCAAATAGTTCGATCTGAAGCGATACCATTCAGAGGCGGTGTGCAGATGAACTCCTACCCGGAAACTAGACTTGTTTATAGCCTCTACAATAGCCAAGTGATCATTAGCTTGCTTAAACTTTTGCCTTTGATGTTATTCAAGTCAGTTGCATATTTTCTGCCGGTATTTTGGTGTTTGCCTTTAATAAGCTAGAGGTACGCTAATGTTATACTTATACGTACTAATAACTATTTAACTTACCTATACTGTTTAAATTTTACAGCCCTGACTAGAACACCCTAGAAATACTTAAGAGGGTGCTTCAGACCATCAATCTGAACAACTTTCACTATAGAGACAACGTCGAAAAAAGAATTAAAAAAATCTGCCGTCCCATACATTTAAGTCGAGGCGGTACTGCAGTTTTGTATGAAAGAGCCGATTTTGTTTCTCGATTTCAATGTTGGCTCCATAGTGAAAGTTGTTCAGTTTGATGATCTGAAGCACCCTCTTAAGTATTACTAGAGTGTTTTGTTACATCCTGTATAATCGTGGATAAAACATAATTAGCGAGTTTGAATTGCATTTAAGCATCATCAAAATATTATTTGAAAGCGTATTTAGCATCTCGTGCCGCTATGCCCATAATTTTCAAACGGTATCACGGTATCCCTACTACGTAAAAGAAGCGTTCTATTAAATCAGAACGCCCATTGTTTGCGTTTCTCGGTCTTCAGTGCCGACGGAGCAAACGTCTCAATTCTGTGAATCACAGCTTTTATTACATTCAACTTGTCTAATGTAGCAGAAAAATCGCTTGCTAAGAACTTATCGTATATCCCGCTTGATAAGCGGACATTCGTCTTACTTCCCTCCACGAGTAATTTGGTATAAAGTGAAATAAAACAATAGCTCGTAAACTCATTTGACTGAGAAGTAAAATGCGGCTTGGATAAATGTCAGCCCTCGGTTAAGTTTTGTTTTATTTTGTGTGCTCTGTGTGCTAGATTTTGAGTGACGCAAGCCGCATTTTGCTTCATTTATTATAATGTCACGAACATTGACTTCGTGCATGTATGCTTCATGTATGCACGAATTTCGAATTATTTAATATTTTAACTATGTATTCTTAACAACTAACATTCTTTTAGGACTGCTCGCTGCAGTAATGCAATACAATTTTTTGAATTTTTTCAGGAATTAATAACAACATTATATATAGGATTCCTCGGGCTGATATTCGCATCGTTTTTGGTTTATTTAGCGGAAAAAGATGTAGCAGATACGAAGTTCAAAAATTTTGCAGAAGCTTTGTGGTGGGGAGTGGTGAGTGTTTTCGTTATTTTCTCCATTTAATATAGTTATTTATATCTCCTGATTTAATTCTTAACAATACCTATAGACACCTAGTTCCAATTTCTGATCGACCTACTTAAGGTGGTTTCAGTCCATACAAACGTTTGACGCACAATACGCGTAGATGGAATAAATCAAAGTAATATTAGTAAATCTAGATGTCGCGTATCGAATAATATTTGCAATTTATTATATAATTATGAAGACTATGAAAATTTTGTATGAAAAATTTCAAAGCTTTATATCTTCGTAATTATATTATAAATTGCAAATGTTATTTGATACGCGACATCTAGATGTTCTAAACTATTTTTCCATATATACAAAGTTACTTATATTAATACCGTCTACGCGTATTGTGCGTCAAAGTTTTGTATAAAATTGACCCCTCTGCAACCACCCTAATTAGGAATATGCAAAGACTCAACATAATTTAGCGCGATAGCAAATAATTAGGTAGGTAGGTATTATGTTCTACAAAGAGAAATGTTCAAAGCTTATACAAATTTTCGTATGTGTACCGAATCTCTTTCAAATAGGATCAGTGCATAATGTGATTGAAGTACAGTCAGCCACAAAAATGATCAAACAATTATCTACACCTACTCTATTGCAATGGGCACATTGCCAAAAGTTCTGCTACTTTTGTTACTGGTTGTACTTTCGCTTGTGATTCCGGGATTTTCGACTAATACACAATTTCAATTTAGATTATTCAGAATGGATTTATGTTTGAAATGGATTGTTATTTATACTCGTGGTACAATACGTATAGTTGTGGCTTGTCTCAGATCACGCTGTGCACGGTGGGGTACGGCGACATGGTGCCTCAGACCTGGCAGGGCAAGTTCATAGCCTCCTTCTGCGCGCTACTCGGGATATCGTTCTTCGCGCTACCCGCGGTGAGATACACTTTACGCACATCAATCTTTCTTTTGCCTAATTGGTTAATGTGTTGCCGCCCATTAATAATAATACTTAGGTACTAAGCATAATTATTCTTTATTTCACACCAAAAACAGACAAATACAATAGGTTAAAACCGTTATTTTTACAAACACTTTGTTGTTGAAACCACACAAGAAACTTACTATACCTACTATAACGCACGAATTGTACTGAATGATAAAATTAGCTTAGCTAACTGCTCATCATCATCAGCGTATACTGTATGGCGACGCGGTTGGTGTAATGGTTGCCACGCCGGACTGCCAAACCAGGGTCCTGGGTCCGAATCCCGGTTCGGTCATGGACGTTATATCACAGAATAGGTAATAGTTATATGTTTGTCCCGTTGTTGGTTTCCATCATAAAAAGCCTATAGTGCTTGCTTGAGATCAATTACAATGTATGTGCCTGTGAGCGTTATTTATTTATTTATTTATACAGGGTGTAAAATTAAATGCGTTTCATATTAAACAGAGTGCTTCAGACCATCAAACTGAACAACTTTCACTATATGAAGTCAATATCATAATCAGCTGTTCCATACATTTGGGCATAAGAATGAACTAATGAAATCTTTATTTGCATAGTAGCCGTTGATGTTTTCTATGGAACCGCTAATTTAATTTTCGCGATTTCGATTTCGTTCGTTCCATAGTCAAAGTTCTCCAATTTCATTGTCTGAAGTAAGTACCCCCTAAGATATGTGACGTATTTAATTTTACACCCTGTATACATCCCACTGCAGGGCACAGGCACAGCCCGAACACTGCATACAAAAAATTGAATTTGACAAGATGACGTCAGCACATGCGAAACCAAAGAAATTGAACCTTATGTCTTCTTCTTAGGTAACAAAGTAACCAGTGCGAAGTAATCAGAGGGCTATTGAGGGGGTGAGGTAAAAAGTTGGTGGGAGGAAGGGAGTGTCCGTACTGTATCTAGTAATAGATACTCTTTCTTATAAATAAATAAAATAATAAAATAAATAACGCTCACAGGCACATACATTGTAATGATCCCAAGAAAGCACTATTTATAGGCTGTTTATTATGGAAACCATACAACAACGGCACAAACATATAAACATCCATGACCGAACCGGGATTCGAACCCAGGACCCTGGTTTGGAAGTCCGGCGTGGTAACCATTACACCAACCGGGTCGTCAAGTTATACTGTGGCACAGGCCTACCGTCAAGGAGGGTTTATGGACATTTTCGTCAACCTGTCCACCACGCGTGCCCTATACGTTTACGTATTGGTAGAATTCGGATAACTTTCACTTTCAGCTAACTGCTCGACTAAACTTATTTATCATTCGTGTAGGGCATTCTGGGATCGGGGTTTGCCCTGAAAGTGCAGCAGCAACAGCGGCAGAAGCACATGATCAGGCGGCGGCAGCCCGCGGCCACGCTGATCCAGGCCCTGTGGCGCTGCTACGCGGCGGACGAGCACTCCATGAGCGTCGCCACCTGGAAGATACACCAGGTCCCTTTACCGAGCCCCCAGACTAGGTACATGCTCTACTCCTTCCTAAATCCGGGAACTTTCTCTTCCATAATACGGACGTAAACTTATGTGCGTTACATACTGAACAGGGTGCTTCAGACCACCAAGTGAAAGCTGTTCAACTTTCACTATGGAGCAAGCATCAAAATCGCGAAAAAAATTAGCTGTCCCATACATTTGGGTCGAGTAGCCATTGACGTTTTCTATGGAACAGCAGATTTTTTTTCGCTCTTTCAATGTTGGCCCTATGGTCAGGTTCAATTTGATGGTCTGAATCTACTAGAAATGTAAATCAAGCTCAAAAAGTGACCCCAAAAAAAGTACACAATGTTCGAAATTTGTTCCTTAAAAACTACACCTTGCCGCCAAAACTCATACAAAATGTCATTTTTCAAAGGGTGCCAAAAATTATGTTGCTTTTGTTTAGAGTTGTTCTTCCATAGTTATTCCTTATTCGTAGGTCTGAATATGATTTCCATTTTTCACCTTGTATAGATACAATTCTTTATCTTCCTATTGGATCCAAGAAGTAGGCTTCTTGCCCTCGAATCAGCATGAGACATTAAACTTGTTGTTAACAATGTGAAATAAATGTTTCGGTCATGAATTTTGTGCAGCACCTACCCCAAATTGAATATCTTAGCAGATTAGGGCGACAAATTGCAGTTTCACTCAAAGATAATATAACTCACGACGTTGTAACTTATAAGAGTCGGGACTTCCATACTAAAAACTGGTCATGACCGATTATCTAGAATGTATGAAACCGTTCAAAGGAATTTAATGGCATCAGTGCACGTTTCATATAACATTTTTTTGTTAGAGAGTTGCGCGAGCCTGGTTTCACTATTCTTCTTTTTAAAGCCTGACCAGAAATATAAAAAACCTGGTTTGGGGGCGCTGTAATCGACTTTAACCTTTAATGTCAGTGTTCCAAGTACAAAAACTAGTTCCAATGATTTTCCGCAACATGGCGGTTTTTTTATTTTTCTGGTCGGGCTTTAAATGCCTTGCTCAATTCATACTACTCCAATACTTAGTTAAACTATTAAAAGCTGCAGTGCAAACTGTAGAAGCTGACAATTAATTGAGGTGGTATAGTTAGTGAAATGACAGGCGTGTATGTTTGACAGTCGGGTGATGAGTGCGTCGTTCAAGAACAATGCGTCCTTTGTGTCGCGCCTGCCGACGATCCGCCGGCACAAGAGCACCTCGCTGCACTCCCCGGCGCCGCACTCCAAGCCCGCACACCATCGCTACGATGTCAACGCTAGTGCGGAAAACCTTGGTAAGCCTTACATTCACTAACCATCACATACTTACATCTATAACCTGACATAACTACTGAGACTAACATTTTGAAGCTGGAGTACCTGGCATAGGTTATACACTCGTATTTATGACAAAATTCGTTTTTTGTATCTGCCTAGTTTATTAGAAACTGTTTTTATTGTTCGACTGACATTATTAACATCAAGTTTAACTTTAGTATGACAAATTTTCACCAAAACATTTCTTACCTTGGTAATTCATTAACGAGAATTATTATTATGGTTAGGTAAATTTATAAGTGATTTATAATTGAAGACGATTTCATCATTTAGCAATTAGAACTAGATATTTTCGAATATTTGAGCAAAGATCTGAAAACCGGGTCAAATTTTTTATATATTTTACTACTCATTTATTTATATCCTATTTACTTAGACCTTCCTAAATCCAAAATTATTTTATAAATCTAGGATTCATATTGCTAAAACAAAATTTTCGGTTTCCATTATCTGAATCGAAATTATAGACGACTAGGTAACTAGTTACGGAAAAATTGGCCAACTTAAATACAACACAAAAAACTAAATTGAATAACATATTACCTACTATTAATATAGGAATGAAAAAACATGATGAAGAAACACAGACAATGACAATACAGAAGCCGTAGGTAATGATTAGTTGAAGGCAAAATGAGCAGCTGCCGCGAGACAAACAAACTACAAAGCATGTTCATTAAATATTCCGCCAACACAAATTTTACAAAACATAATAGTAAGCTACATCTCTATTTGATTGCAACACTCAGATAATTTAAATGATATGCAGTGTTTGTGAAACGGAGTGTGACATGAATATTGCCCTGTTTCGTAGATAATCGTACATCGGGAGGGGACCGTGCGTGTTGTCTACTCCATTGTTGGAAAAGCTGCTTTAAAGGTTCTATTCTTCATCTTTTAGACGGCACTATGGCATGAAAGTTACAATCGATAAACTTCTGCTGCGTTTCTTATCAATTCTTATTAGTAAAAACTTTCCAGAAATTGTGAATACACGAAAGCGAGTATGTTGACGGCGTACCATTGAGACCGGACAGAGTCCCGCTTCCGGCCATAATGGCTACGTCTTTTAGCTCCAGACACGATTGCTGACATCCTACCTTCTACTTCTTTCTATTTTTTTCACTTTTTGAAGTAAAAATGCACCCGCGTAGATAAAATATCGCTTCGAAGTAATAAATGCAATCAGAAGCTTGACATATACTTACATTGAGTGACGAAGTGGCTTCTAAAGTTATGATCGCTTCTGCGTACTATACTTAATGCTAAGGTAGAGAGGTGAATAAATGAATATTGATTTACAAATTGTGCAAAGGTTGCGTAGCGCGGTTCACACAGTGGATTTCCAGACCTTCGGGCCGACTTGGCGTGGGTACCTCATGTTACTGGAATGGCTTCGTTCAAAGCTTATATTTTGAGTTCGGTTATACCTGAATACTGTTATATGATAACTAATTTTACACTGCTTTGCATTATTTTATTATGCATGCCAGATAGTTAATAGGAAGACTGTAAAATATCAATTTAATTTTTCTTAGGTATGTTCCCAGTCTCAATAAGATGATATACTTAAATTATTAAATAGTTGCATACTTGTAAATTAAACATGTATCTGACGTCGGTGTCCGCCTGTCTTCGCTTTGTCGTTCCTTAAGTATTAATTGTTGTAGTCTATTGGAAACAATGTTACCTACTTTATAAAGTACCAAAGTATAATTAAAAATATCTGTGAACTGTTTATAAAAGTACTTCATTGAATGTGACGAACTGACAAGCCATACTTCGGCAGTCTACAGTCACCAGACATACAGAAACACAACATAGCCTCAAAACAAACAAAACCTTTATCTTTAAATAATTTTTAATGAAAACATTGATTGGTGTATATCTCAAAAGATGTCCATTCTACCGTCAGCTGGCGCTACAACAGTCGAATTCTTTTCTCATCACGATTCTCGTCAAAGTTGTTTCGAGAATTGAAGATTAACTTTACTTTTGTAATACCTACTAAAGAAGATTCACTTCACGAGGTCGTAGTTCGTGTCATTTAGACGATTGGATTTCAAAAGTACCTATAAAAGAGTATAGAGGAAAGTGGCAACCAAATGTTCGTAAAATGTAGGTACTTAGTTCACTTCAAGAAATTGTAGGTACAATTGGTTCAGTCTAGACAGAACTAGTCTCGTCTTTTATTTAAAATACATTGTTCTAATCTGGCACTTGGCATCTTTCTAAACTTCTGGAGTTTGGGATACAAGCAACTAACTTACGAGTATTTGACTTAGAGCTCTTCAGTGCTAGTTAGGTGAACACAACGATTATGAGAATAGCAATAGTTCCACGCTATGTCTAATGGTAATCGTAAAAGTTAGATAGCATCTATTGCTGTTTGGTGGGAAACTAAAACAAGAACTGCCCAGCCCATGATACGTATCTAAGTAAACAACTTCCGCTGCCATAAACAAAGCCATTTTCTTACGACTCCATTCTTCCGCAGTTCCGATTCTTTCAGTTCTAATATTTATAACAAAATATTCGCATCATTACTTGTGTAAGTACTTTTTATCAATAAATTAAAAAGAGACGTTTTAATCAATATTGTAAATTGACGCAGCTTTATCTATGAGTGATAAATCACCCAACATCCCCACTAACCCTCTGCTAATAAACATATCTTATCGCTGTGCAAATGTTTTATCTAACGGCCTCGCCACTTGACATTTTTACATTCAAAACGTCATATTCTATTATTGTGTCTGCGTCCACAAAATATTTACGAGCTTATTAAATTGTACCGGACGGATCGTGAAAGCAACGTTCTTGAAGAGTGTTTGCACCTAAGCAAGAAAGAGATAACAAACCGATCGATAGTTTGCTCAGACATTAAATGGCAACTGCTGCATTGACCTCATTATTTAGGTGTTTCAATGCAGTTCAAAATGAAATATATTATTTGTGTATGACAATTATAAAGGACCTTTCATATTGGCACAGTATTAAACTTACAAGGTTTTAACAAAATGTGAACGCGGAGCCTGAAAGCCGTAGACAATCGAAAATTGTACATGTCGTCATAATCATTAAGCTTCTCTAGTCCCCACTATTGGGGCTCAGAGCTACTCTTGTATGGGCGTTAATCCACCACGCGCTTTTCCAAAGCCTACCTACAATTGGTGGACTTCACATTAAGCGAATGCAATATTTGGTTCCTTACTTTATTCATTGGATATTAACTTTTTTTAAATCTTCATAAATATACAGGGTGTTAGGGTAAACAGTTGCATTACTTTAAGGGGTGATTGTACTCCCAAGAAACATACAGGGTGCAACAAAACACCCTAGTAACACTTAAGAGGGTGCTTCAGACCATCAAACTGAACAACTTTCACTATGGAGCGAACATCGAAATCGCGAAAAAAAATCCCCTTTTTCATACAAAACTGCAGTACTGTCTCGACTCAAATGTATGGGACGGCAGACTTTTTTAATTTTTTGTCGACGTTGGCTTCATAGTGAAAGTTGTTCAGATTGATGGTCTGAAGCTCCCCCTTAAGTATTACTAGGGTGTTTTGTTACATTATGTACAGGAAATTCGCAAAAAAAAATTCTACTTTTCATACAAAAGTTCGATCCGCTGATTGCATTTAGTATGGGAAGTCCAATTTTTTTTTAACGAATTTCCTATAGGTTTCTTAGGGAAAGTTGTTCAGTATCATGGGACAATCACCCCTTAAAGTAATGCAACTGTTTACCCTAACACCCTGTAGCCCTCAGAGAAAACAATAGGTATAATAGTCAAATAAACCTAAGCCATTAAGACCCACAGAATACATTGAAGAGGTTAATTAAGTAGTATCAGGAGTTTAATAGATAAACTTATTAATTATAGGTCCGTCGTTACATTATTTCTAATATTTAGTAGGTACCTCGCTTTGTATTTTATGTGACCTACTTATAATGGTATAGAAATATAATATACAGGGTGAAATTGACATCATTAGCACAGAGTACTATCATTAATCATCCTTTAAAACTAAGAGTCTACCTATCAAAATGATGATTTTTATTACCGTTCCGAAAAAAATCATCTTACATAGAATCATATCGCAGACGTAAAATTTTGTTGAAATATCAATTAAAGAAAGAAAAAGAAGCATTCAATGGACTAACAAGATATGTTTAAAAATAAATTACTCCATTAACGTTACAATAATGCTATAATTAATTAAGATAACATAATTGTATGGCAAGAAAGAAACAATGGAATAATTGCTCAATTGAACAATGCAATAATATTAATCGTACAACTTATAGCTAACATGAAATTATTGCTCTAAATATTCTACTTAGATGACATTTTTGATACAGAAAATCGAACTTTCTGAATCAAATTTTCTCATGAGACAAGTAAAAGAAAAATTATTGAATAACTAGCGAGCGGTGCCCGCGACTTCATAAGCGCAGACCACTGACTTTAATACTCATAACATGAAATTATTGCGATGAAATAATATATACCAAGCCTATATGTTAATCCGAACTAAGCCCTATGCTTTCGTGAAAAACCCGTCCAAATCGGTTCAGTCGTTTTTATGTTATGCGTGCACAAACAAACAGATAAACAGACAAAATTTTTAATAAAAATGGTATCAATGTTTCATCCACGCCAAGTTTAAAATTTTCATATACAGGATCCTTCTTAATAAGCTGACACTTTTTTAAGGGGATGACCAGACCGTCAAACTGAACAAACAATTTTTTTTATTTATTGAAATCGCGAAATAAACATCAGCTGTCCCATACATTTGGCTCAAGTAGGTTTGCAGTTTTGTATGGGACAGCTGATTTTTTTTCGCGATTTCGTTGTTGTTGCCATAGAGAAAGTTTTTCAGTTCGACGGTCTGATCATCCCCTTAAAAAAGTGTAAGCATATTAAGAAGGACCCTATAGATGAATGAATTACCTAAGTGCAAGCGAGAAGGCAAGTATGCTATATCTATAGTGTAATGAATGAAATACTTTCTACGGAAAATTTTACTCATTATTATAAATTTCACAATTGCTTTCTTATGTAGTATCATCGTGGGTGAAATCCTCGTAAAATAAAAGTTAATAGATCTTCGCTGTCAGTAATTTTGTAGAGCCCTGCGATCTAAAACAAGATGAAAGCAGAATCCTACTTAGCATAAGCTATGAGGCACGCTGTACGCGGCTCGGGGCTGATTTCATTTAGACGACTTACCTATTTTATTCATGGCATTTTAAACAAAACGACATTTCAAAAAGTTTATCGTGTCACACGCCACTGAATTCAAGATACTACCTTCGATAAAACTTTTTCTTTCCTGTGACAACATAATAAACTGATATGAGCTGCAAAATAAAACAATTTTAGACTATGAATTTACACAATTTGTAATAATATCTAATTTTACATCACAAAACAATCAAGTGGACTGACAGGCAGACAGGCGGATTCATGTTTATGATGTGGGGTGAAGCCTGAAACTTTTTGTTTTCAGTTTTCTATTCAGTAATGGTACATACTGTATACCGGCTGACGTCACTTAAAGCGGTTTGTTTTGTATAATACAGCATAACATATTATACTGGGTGATTTTGTAAACACTTTCCCAATTTTCAGGGGTTGTTCAGAAAATTTTTTACTATGGGAGCAAACATGAAATATACTCGACTCAAATGTATGAAACAGCCGATATTTTTTCGCAATTTCAGATTGAAATTGCGAAAAAATATCGGCTGCTTTGGCTATCGCATAATAAAATGGTCAGTTTGTAAAAATGGTCTGAACCACCCCTGAAAATTAAGAAAGAATTTAAGAAATTACCTAGTATAAGATACACGTAACTATACAGGGTGTCAAAAAACACCCTCGTAATACTTTAAGGGAGTGCTTCAGATCATCAAACTGAACCACTTTCACTATGGAGCCAACGTCGAAATCACGAAAAAAAAACAGCTGTCCCATACATTTGAGTCGAGTCAGTACTTTTTTCACGATTTCAAAGTTGGCTCCATAGTGAAAGTTGTTCAGGTTTATTATAAGTATAACTAGGGTGTTTTGTAACACACTGTAGAAGGTATTAGTTTGGGAGGGCATAGGAACGAACTTGGTATAGGAAACATAGAGTATGCCAAGTGTTGAAGTGAGCGTGTGTGTGGATTGGCAGGCGCGACCAACGGGCGCACAAGTACATGCGCGCGCCCGCGCACGCGCACGCGGCACGTCAGCCCCCTCGGCGAGGACTCGGTGGCCGAGACGGCGCTCTCCAAGAGAAACTCCGACGGTAAGAGGCCCAGGCCTGTGTCGCAACAACTTCTGCAAGTAAATGTTTCGTTGACTCGCTCTTACTGTCGCTTCTGCGTAGCTGATTCTTTTAACATTCGGTTTCTAGGTGTACCTGTGTGTGTGATAAGTGTTATGTTCAACTAGCAATCATTTCTGATGTAGGCACTTTCACTATAACTAAAAGTACTTCAAATTGACCTACTACTGTCACTTCTTTTATGAATATGGCAAAGAGCTTTTAAAGCTCGGTTCCGAATCGTCGCAAACTAGATATTTATTACATTATTTTACTGTCTCCATTCTAGTTCAAACACGTGCTTTTTTTAGATCACATGATAAGTTATCTATCAGTAATTAATTGCACCGTATTGGTTTAGTGTAGGTATGATTGTAAATAATTTGTAAATAAAGGTACTGTGTTACACAGGGTGTAACAAAACACCTTAGTAATACTTAAGGGGGTGCTTCAGACCATCAATCTGAACAACTTTCACTATGGAGCCAACTTCGAGAAAAAATTTAAAAAATCTACCGTCCCATACATTTGAGTCGAGACGGTATTACAGTTTTGTATGAAAGAGCGGATTTTTTTTTCGCGATTTCGATGTTGGCTCCATAGTGAACGTTGTTCAATTTCATGGTCTGAAGCACCCCCTTAATTATTCTTAGGGTGTTTTATAACACCCTGTATAGATATATAGAAGCATTAGTATGTAGTTGTATTGTTGAACGTTGATGTGGCTAATTGGATAACACGCGTCAAGTCGACGGCATAATTAAGAGGCAGACGTTCATCTGTCATGCTGACTAGCATTATGCCGCATAATCTTTATGCGGCCGTAGTATGAGGTCATCTGTATGCTACGAAAAAATTACTACGATGGTGCTACGATTGCTACGAACTGGCTACGAAGTTTCCTAAAACAAAGTGTCTATGGAAATGCAATGTGTGGACAGCGAAGTAGATAATTTACCTTCTCATCTAACATATCCATTAAGTACTAGACATGTACCTATCGGGAATTTAACAAAAACGGCACCTGGGCGATCGAGCTTAGCTCGGCGTCAACTTTTTTTTTTGTGAAAATGGATTTTGACGGAGTTGACACTTATCTAGATAAACTTGGAAAGTAAATCATTATTTAAATTCTAAACACAAAATTTCATCCAAATCGTTCGGGCCAAATCTTTCGAGAAACCAATATTGTATAATGTAGTAAGTGTAATTTGGTGAAAATTTAACACCACCTAGTTGCAATACTATGTTTGTAGCAGTACATATAAAGTTCAAAGTATGCAGGTTTATGGTTGCAGTGCTCCTAGCGCAGTACCAAACGAAACACCAATCATCGCATTAACTGAGACTCCAATTACGTGTGGAACTATAGCGAGCTTTCGAGCAGTTTCCAAACACAAGTACCACTCCAGAGGCTCGACCCTCGAGGAAAATAATGCCAGCTATACATTAAAGTGATATTTATGCTACTTAAGAGGACAAATCAATAGCTCACGCCATGCTAAGTTTAATTAACAGACTTAGGAACCTTTAATTATATCAATGCAATTTCTTAAAAACGGTCTATAAACGAATCTTTGTGCCTACATACATAAACTAACGACCGTAATCTCTTTCGGGGCGATCAGAAACATTGCTACAACTACCAACTTGCTGATTAAGAATGTTTCAGGATGGAAGATGTGTCAAGTGGTGAGAGGTGGCTGGACTTTCACCCACATAAACACGGCATAAGAAAGCTTTAATCCCTTAGTTGCTTCATACGACTCCCACGGGAAGAATTGGAGTGATCCATTCCAAGCATTTCTCAGATTTTCGTTAAAATGTTTCAAAGACTCGAATTACGTGTGGAACTATAGCGAGCTTTCGAGCAGTTTCAAGACACAAGTACCACTCCAGAGGCTCGACCCTCGAGGAAAATAATGCCAGCTATACATTATAGTTACATTTATGCTACTAAAAATGGTATAATCGATAGCGCGCTCCGTACAAACGAAGTTTGATTACATTTTGGATTACAATCAAAGTCAATGAAATTTTACTAGGCGAATCAGGTAATCAGCCATCTAAGAGCACATCAACAAAGGTCTCAAAGTCAACAGCCATAATCAGTCGAACACGGCCATAAAGCATCATCATCATCTGTGCCTGTGGTGTATCAGATTTTCGTTAAAATGTATAGTTTCAAAGTTAGAGTGGCTCAAAGATTTCCATACAAATCTTAAATTAGTCCTAGCATTGAAACTTCACACTTTTTAACGGAAATCTGAAGATTGGTTATCTAGAACATGATCTTCTTATCATGTGGGCAGAGCCCTGGTGTCAGAGTTTTTTCAGACCGCCTTACGGCCTCTGACGTGGTTTTTATGTAACGACTACTACCACCAGAGATAGTAGCCGGGACCAACGGCTTACCGTGCCATCCGAAGTACGGAATCATTTTTCTTTTCAGGCAATCAGGTGATTCAGCCTGCAATGTCCTAACCAACTGGGGAAAAACGCACAAAGTGACATATCACTAGGTTTCCCCCGTGGGAATTGAACCCACGAGCACCCACCATCGAGAACATGATAAAAAAAATATTGAATTGAAAATTTACTTATATCTAGATTGTGTTTAAAAAAAAAGACATTATATTTAATTGCCAAGGGTAGTATTGAAAAAAAAAATTCTAACTTCGTTTGTATGGAGCGCATTCGGACTCTCTGCAACGACTATTCTCATAAGCTCAGAAGCATTACGAAACTTCGTGTTAGGTAAAATTGTTAATAAAATAATCTCTTGTCTATTGTAAAAATCGTGTCGGTCTCTTAATATTTCTCTTCTTCTTCTTATAGTGGCATCTACCGGAGATTAGCTTTCATTAGGGGTCTTATTTCTCTAATTTAATTATTTATTAAACGTGCGAATTTCATTCGAAAACAGCAAATCAACTTCACCCTTTTAAATATTCCACGACCCACGTTTACCAAACACGTACGGTGTTCCTGTCTTCGGGTTACAGAAACCCAACTCAGATAACATTTACTTCCTAATAGATAAAATATACAAGGTTTAACAAAACACCCTAGTAATATTTAAAAGGATGAACCATCAAATTGGACAACTTTCACTATGAAGACAAAATCGAAAAATACTTTTTAAAATCATCTGCCCCATACATTTGAGTCGAGTAGATAAGATACTGCAGTTTTGTATGAAACTGCAGATGCTTTTATTTTTTCTCGATGTTGCCTCCATAATTCTTCTTCTTATCCTGTGAGCAGAGCCCTGGTGTCAGAGTATTTTCAGACCGCCTTACGGCCTCTGACCTGGTTTTTATGTAACGACTACTACCACCAGAGATAGTAGCCGGGACCAACGGCTTAACGTGCCATCCGAAGCACGGAATCATTTTTCTTTTCAGACAATCAGGTGATTCAGCCTGCAATGTCCTAACCAACTGGGGAAAAACGCACAAAGTGACGTATCACTAGGTGTCCTCCGTGGGAATCGAACCCACTACCTCCGTGTCGAGAGCCAATGCTCTTAACCATTAGACCACGGAGGCCTCCATAATGAAAGTAGTTTAGTTTGATGGCCTAAACCACCCCTTTAAATATTTCACGTGTTTTGTTACACCCTGTATAACTTCCAATATGAATGTACCTACATACGACGTAAGTGAGTAAGTAGTAAATGTAGTTACATACGACGTAAGTGAGTAAGTAGTAAATGTAGTTGGCATTATAATCTAATAAATATTCGTATTATGTTGGCAGCGTGTCGCAAATGGGTACGGGAACGACGTCGTACGTATGCTGAGCAGTCTTATTGACCCTTTCGAGCCACTCGGAAGCAGAGCTCGCTCCAATTTCTTAGCGCCAAGATATCCGCGTTTAAGCGTTACTGCCATTTTTATACCTACTTTAACCAATGAATGAAGAGAACATCAATCAGTTTTACGTTTTGTTCCTATTTTTGACGGTCTTAAAAAAGGAGGATATCAATTCGCATGTATTGTTTAGGGTCGCGTATTCATATGGTGCCAACAGGACTCTAATAAAGAAGTTGTTAAGTCTTTCTTCTTTCTTATCGTGCGGGCTGAGCCCAGGGCCTCAATCGCCCTATGTTTGAACGATACTACCAAAACAAAACCACAACCAAAAACGTTACGTTATGCACAATTCGTATCGCGCAAATTATATTAACGGTAACGATTTAGCTTTATTTCGGAAGATACGTTGGCGTAACGTTTGATGTCCGTTCGATCGAATTTTCTGTATTATTTAACCGTTCAGAAGAAAATATCGCGATAGCTTTTTTACTTCAGCTAAACCAAATTTAACCAAAACCAAACCAAAACCGTATAAAATTGCGCAATTGAGGCCCTGGTGTCAGAGTTTTTACAGACCGCCTTACGGCCTCTGACGTGGCTTTTATATGTAACGACGACTACCACCAGAGATGATAGCCGGGACCAACGGCTTAACGTGCCATCCGAAGCACGTTCTTTTCAGACAATCAAGTGATTCAGCCTGCAATGTCCTAACCAGGGCTGACATAACCTAAGGGTTAAGCTCAAATAAAAAAATAAAAAAACAGAATAAAAAAAAATGTCCTAACCAACTGGGGAAACTGCACAAAGTGACATATCACTAGGTGTCCGCCGTGGGAATGTAACCCACGACCTCCGTGTCGAGAGCCAATGCTCTTAACCATTAGACCACGGAGGCACTGAGTTGTTAAGTTTGATGGGTAGAGACAGTAGTTTCTCCCTATAGGTATAAACTACAGCATTTCTTGATCAATTATAGCAATGAATTTAGGTAATTCTTTTTTTATACAGGGTGTAACAAAACACCCTAGTAATACTTAAGGGGGTGCTTCAGACCATCAACCTGAACAACTTTCACTATGGGGCCAACATCGAGAAAAAATAAAAAAAATCAGCTGTCCCATACATTTTAGTCGAGTCGGTACTGCAGTTTTGTATGGGACAGCAGATTTTTTTATTTTTTCTTGATGTTGGCCCCATAGTGAAAGTTGTTCAGGTTGATGGTCTAAAGCACCCCCTTAAGTATTACTAGGGTGTTTTGTTACACCCTGTATAGAAGCGAAGTTACCGCCCAGTCAGTCTCATTTTAATTTGGTGAAAATCCAATAGCTCGCTTTGGATATGGACAATGGAACCCCTCAAAAGATGACTTAAGTACTCAAAGGCGTCATGTACCTACCCCTTACGTTTATAACTGATGTCGAAGTAATATTTACCAGACCGAAAATTTTTATCAAACGTGTTAATGAATTAGCGCAAAACCTCATACACCCCAACTGATTCATAACAAAATAATTAGATTGAAACAATAATTTCATTAATTTAATAGTTAAAATTAAAAGTTGTTCGCATTTTAAGTTTTCAGGCAAAAATGATTTGTTATCATTTCAGCACTGAATGAAAGCGCTAACGTACACATTTTAGGAATCTTATTTTGGTAGTAAGTAGGGTGAGTGTGCCCGTGCGGTGGGTTGACAACGGGTTCAGTAAATTTTAAATTTTACAAGCAAATTAATTAATATTTTGAAAAAAATTACCTATGTTGAAACCATGATAATTGGATTCTGCTCTCGATTCTAAACAAACTACTTCCTAGTTTTGCGTTAATTCATTAACACGTTGTATATATCTACACATTGAAGATTTTAACAAAAAATAGTTACGATATGGTTTTTAGGTGTCCCTTATTCCAAATCAAAATTTTTTGGATTTTTCGTCGATGTCTTTTTGTTTGTTTGTTCGAGTATCACGCAAAAACTACTGAATCTATATTGATGAAACGTTTTTGTTTGATAGCTTATAATTTGACTTAAAATCTGGTATATAATTTGTCCGTACGAAGTCGCGGGTAAACTCTAGTACCGATGCTACGTAAAAAGTCACATCATGATCTGATAAACTCTAGACTGGAGTACACCTCTCGATGAAACTCGTCAACAGTGAAGAGTCACGGGCCGTGATAACGTTGTTTGCTTGTTTGAAAGCTAGAACGGGGATGTTGGCTTCTTACATTTGTACAACATCTAGACTTTAATTACTTTACCTCAAGATTTATACTCTTGTTTTATTTCCTTAAAAAAGAAACTGGCTTTGTTCTTATGAAGGCTAAAGTCGTAAAAAGTCGAAAAGATAAAGACCGAAAACCCTAGAGAATCTAATAGAATCTCGGATGCTTGAAAAAGGGGCAGGTTAAAGGTTCAAACCGTTAATCAATGGCGTAATCGAAAGGCGAGGATCCCTTGAGTATATCTACTTCTTGAAACTGAAAGGTGGCCCTCGTTTTTTTTTTAAACAAATAATCGTATGTACCCTTTACAGGTATTTCGTAGCACATCAATACATTATTTTTAATTGAAATCACAAGGCGCAAGGCAACATGTATTTATACAAGGTGTAAAGAGTAAACTTAGATGCATTACTTTCAGACCATCAAACTGCTCATAGATTAATATGTATATAAACTGCTGAACAACGTACCATACCATGGTACCTACATCGAAAATGCATAAAAAAACAACTGTTTCATAGAAAAACATAGCTATTCTACCAAAATGTATGAAACAGCAGATTTTTTTGGCGATTTCAATGTTGGTCCCAAAATAATAGTTGTTCAGTTTGATGGTCTGTAATTATGTAACGTATTTAAGTTTACTCCCCGTGTAATAATACAGTAGGCCTACCATGAGTTTACACTGTAGTAAACTACAGTAAAACTACTGTAGTAAACTACAGTTTTTGTATTGAATTTCGTACAGCGCTCCTAGTGGTTACGTTGAGAACTAATTCTGTCATACAAAATTAGCGCCGCAACTATAGAGGTAACGTACAGTGAAAACTCATGGTAGGCCTACAGAGTGTTAGGTAAACAGTTCCATTACTTTAAGGGGTGATTGTACCTACCCATGTTACTTAACAACTTTTCCTAAGAAACCTATAGGAAACTCGCAAAAATTTTTTTTACTTTCCAAACCAAATGCAATCAGCTGATCGAACGTTTGTATGAAAAGTCTAAATTTTTTATAGCAAATTGCCTGTAGGTTTCTTTGGGAAAGTTGTTCAGTATCATGGGTACAATTACCCCTTAAAGTAATGCAACTGTGTACCCTAACACCCTGTATAGTTTGTTAATAAAGAAGGGGTTCTTAAAAGATAACATTTTCGAAAGTATTCAACAAGCCTGTGGAAACTTATAAAAAAGGCAGACACATGAATTTCATAAAATAATCACGTGCTACTGTAAACTTTTGGGCCTGTTGCATTTGCGTACCCTTTTTTCTAGTTTATTTCTTGAAAACACGTACTTAGGTACCACTTTACTAAATTTGTTTGAACTTTTTGTAAAATAAAAAATGGAATGGAATACTTTTTATTTCCTACTCGTCATAGAACATTCTACGCTCTTTTTGCTTATCCTCTTTAATTCTATCGAGTATTTTTATTGGATTGAAATTAATATTTTAAAGTAGGTACCTACAATAAAACTTCCTTTGAGCCGGATAGTCTTCAAAAATATTATTTAGGTTCCTAACAGAAATTATATCATTGCAAAAATATCATAATATGTAAATAAATAAATAAATATCTTGGACATAGTCACACAAATTATCTAGTCACATTTAAAGTACCAGAATCTAGCCTGGACTTGTATTATGATGACTAGACAACGATATACAATACATAAATAGATACAAACAACCATGACTCGGGTACAAATATTCATATTCATCATACAAATCTTTGTCCCTTACGGGATTCGAACCCGCGACCCTCGGCACAGCAGGCAGGTTCACTACCGACTGAGCTACCGGGCCGTAAACGGGAGTGCAATTTTTGAATCTCATTCGCTGAGTTCAGCAGTTGAAAATGTCAAAATTACTATGGAGATAAGCATCTTTCTACTGCTGATTTGACTTTCAAAAATCACACTCCTGAAGTATGATTTTTGAAAGTCAAATCAGCAGTAGAAAGTTGCATATCTCCATAGTAATTTTGACATTTTCAATTGCTGATCTCAGCGAATGAGTTTCAAAAATCGCTCTCCTGGTTTAGAATAAAGAGATCCTTCCTCTGAGATGAAAACCAAACATAATATACCTACATAAACTAAAGTCCATAGACATTCTTCGTCAAAAACGCCTTGCCATATCACGCAAATATTAATTCCATGATTCATGATCAAGTAATACCATCGATGGTAATACACATATACATCGTATACACGGGAACACATAATATGTTATTAGTTGTTCATATGTTATGTGAAATATAATACCCTTTTCACACCACCCGCTCGAAAATGGAACATTATATGTCATGTAACTCGAACCTAAAGCAAGTCATTATAGCCCTGGGACTAGCCGGGCAATAATATTGTACTGAATTTCATTATAACCCGCTGGTCAATAATGAGATTTGAATATGGAACCGCATCCACAGATTATTTAATAGTTACTACGATCCTTACTTAAAATTCGTATGAAAACTTATCATGGAGACCTGCACCAAAAAGAACATAATTCGAAATTCGAACTGGCCACCACGAGTATTGAACACAAAAAAAGAAAAAAAGGCGCGAATACTGCAAATCTCTGTACCTATTGCTACGAAAAAAGTAGGTAAAAAAAAAAATTACATTTTCTTTCCACAACTGGAGTGCGATTTTTGAATCTCATTCGCTGAGTTCAGCAGTTGAAAATTTCAAAATTACTATGGAGATACGCATCTTTCTACTGCTGATTTGACTTTAAAAAATCGCACTCCTGAAGTATGATTTTTGAAAGTCAAATCAGCAGTAGAAAGTTGCATATCTCCATAGTAATTTTGACATTTTCAACTGATGAACTCAGCGAATGAGTTTCAGAAATCGCTCTCCTGGTCGAATGTTTCAAATATCTACTTTCACTTTTAATTTAATAAAATAGTGTTTTCTAAATACTATACTATTGAACTCTAATACTTTGTTGTAAATTCTAATAAAAGAATTGGTTTCTAACCATAGAAAATTTACACGCTCCCCTGGGTTTCTAACAGTATTGCTTTATATTTTCTCGCGGAGGGTGTGAAAAGTAGAGTATGGTCCTCGGGGATAAACGTGTTTTCATCTTGGGCGAGCTTGAACCCCTCGCTTCACTCAGGATTCTAGTCTTAACTCCCTCGCTTCGCTCGGGAGTTAACCCTAGAGTCCCTCGTTACGCTCGGGATTCAATATCGCGCCCGTGATGAAAGACACTGCTTTATCCCCTTGGTACATAATCTACTATTTTGTATCACATTAGGTACAATACCCGCCAGATTTCGCTATAGACCGAGTGCGATTTTTGAATCTCTTCCGCTGAGTTCAGCAGTTGAAAATGTCAAAATTACTGTGGAGATACATATCTTTCTATTGCTGATTTGACTTTCAAAAATCATACTTCAGGAGTGCGATTTTTGAAAATCAAATCAGCAGTAGAAATATGCATATCCCCACAGTAATTTTGACATGTTCAACTGCTGAACTCAGCGAATGAGATTCAAAAATCGCACTCCAGATAAATTTTTCCAAAACCACAACATAAAATTATTTCATGCTCATAAAGAGCTAATGACAAGGCCCCTCGATCTAGTATGACTGTTTATTTCGAATTTAAAAGTAAACCTACTTTTCTCATGTTATTTTACCTCGTTAATATAAAATTGTCATACCATAATAATTTTGTCTGATATTAATGAATATAATATAACAAACTTACCTCATACAGAAGTGCGATTGTTGAAAATCATACGAGCGACTTGGCAGTGGAAAGATGCTTAATCTCCATAGTAATTTTGACATTTTCTACTGCCAAGTCGCTCGTATGATTGTCAAAAATCGCACTTCTGGGCGCTGAAAACGGTCTTAAATCAGTCACGCCCGAATTTGTACCTTTTTTTTTTATTGTCTGTTAGGTGAAAAGAACAACATAACAAACTATACCGATATACAGCATATTAATAATTTAAGCGAAGATTTGGTTTGGTCATAAAGTCATAATACAATTGGAGCGCGACATTATTGTGTTTTATAAAATGGGAACCTTATCTACTACAGTTATAAGGTAGATAATTGTACAGTTTTATTTTGTTTTGTGCAGACGAGGATGATGAACCGCGCTGTGTGACGCTTACTTCGAGACACAAAGCCGCTATTCGATTTATAAGAAAGGTACGTAACATTACGTTATTAAAATTATTGTTTCTATAGTTACTTACTTTTCACATGAAAGATGTTTAAAGGTAGCCTTTCGAACCGAGCGTCTATAGCGTTAGTGGCGCCGCGACAGTGACGCGGCGCCGAGCGACACTAACGCGGCGTCAGTGACGTCACTGACGCCGCGTGCCTGTCCATTGAAGCTGTGCGAGCTGTGTAACTGTGTTTTTTTAACCAATCAGGAGCTCGGGCGAGGCGCGGCCGATCTCGCCCGAGCTCCTGATTGGTTAAAAAAACACAGCTACACAATTAGCACAGCTTCAATGGACAGGCAGCCTTAGTGTCGCTTGACTCGAAGGCCGTTCCCTACAATTTCATACATTTGCATAGAACATCTATTTGTCGCTCTATCGCGGCGTCACTGTCGCGGCGTCGCTGTCGCGGCGTCACTGTCGCGGCGTCACTGTCGCGGCGTCACTGTCGCGGCGTCACTGTCGCGGCGTCACTGACGCAGACGCTTGGTTCGAAAGGCTACCTTAAGATACCACACATAACTAATAAACTTCCACACATGAAACACTAAACATACCTGGCTAGAGCTATTCATAAATAATTTTATATTAAACACATTTCAGGATGGCACTAGTATGATACTTAAATGGTTTAAAAACCAACTTGCATTTAATTTGTCAGCTAAATTTACGGTACGCAGCTCAAAAGCCGAGGATAGAGAAACTCAATTTACAACCGTGGGACTTCTTTTACAAAATTCATGCTGTTATTTGAGACAAAAGCCCTGCGGGCCAACGTCTCTCGTCTTATAGAGGTGGATAACACAAAGAATAGGGCTTATGTATACCTACAGATGCCGAAAGTGAGGTCACTCGACACAAATAACCGTCGAAATACTTTGAAAAATATTACACTCCACAGTACTTTTACATTTGCAATGTGAATTATCAATTATTTTCTAAAAATACGAACTTTTTGATAAAATATATTGGATATTTGGTCCTCTCTTTGTAGGTTATATGTATACTTATATTCCTATATATTCCATTATAAATGCGTTAATCGTGTTATAGGTTTTAGAAAATTATGATAATGCTATACTCAGCATGTATAAATGACGATCACGAAAGTCAACTACAATATTTTTAGATAAAGTACCTAATGATCACAATTAGCCAGCAAACAGCCAGTTATAATCGGCTAATTCGTTGAAAAAGTTTTGTAATCCGAGTGTAAATGTTAACGCTGTATGTTTCTACAGGGTGTTACGGTAAACAGTTGCATTGCTTTAAGGGGTGATTGTACCCATGATACTGAACATCTTTCCCAAAGAAATGTACTTATAGGAAATTCGTAAAAAAATGTTTGGACTTCCCATACTAAATGCAATCAGCTGATCGAAGTTTTGTATGAAAAGAACATTTTTTTTTTTCGAATTTCCTATAGGTTTCGTTGCAAAAGTTGTTCAGTATCGTGGGTACAATCACCCCTTAAAGTAATGCAACTGTTTACCCTAACATCCTATATAGTCCAAAAAAATAAAATAAATCACTGTCATTTGGATAATTTTTACTTACATCTCGTATACTAATTGTGTGATATACAATGGCAAGTCCGGAATAAAAAAGTGAATAAAATCCGCCGCCCTTTCTTTACATAATTGATCAGCCGGGCTAAAGAAGCAACTTAGTAATAGCTGGCCCCGTTCAATTATTGAAACAGTTTGCACTGCTCAAACTTTAATTCTTGTTTGTTTTCCTCCTAGAGCTACTGTCGTATTTACACGTGTCTTGTAATGTTTACATTAGCCAAGAGTTCCTTTAATGAATTTTGTTACTGAAACGCAGTGTTGCCAATGCAAATTTTTAGGCGGCCGTGTACATTAGGTAAAAAAGCCGTGTTTATATGGAAAAAGACCAACGGTGGGCCGTGTCACTGCTTAAAAAAGGAAACACTTTTCAATATTAGCCAAATGGTGCTGTTTTGAGGTTTTTAACGTTAATTAAACGTTTGCAAATTTTATCTATTTGTGTGGAAAACAATTTCATCTCATCTGTTTTTTGCTCACAGAGCAAGAAAGAAGAACAAAACCCAGACAGGTACACAGTCGAACCATACACTTATTTATAACAGTCTAATACTCTAAAAGTGAACTTTTTATAAATAAATTAGTCAATTACCGTAGAATTTGCGAAAAGCCGTAGAATCTGCTACGGCCACAGGGTTGCAGCCGTAGGCCGTGGATTTTGTAATTTGTTGGCCTGAAAGCCGTAGAACACGGTAATTGCCGTAGCATTGGCAACACTGCTGAAACGTAAGTTACAACATTTTGATTGGATTTAAAATAAAGCTCGTACCTATTTGTTTAGGTAACTTACACACCATATCTCACTTACACACATATCCAGCTAAAACAATGTTGATCATGTTATTAAATCTACTTGATCTATGAGTAGCTACTACAATGTTGTAAAATTCTAACAGATGAAATATTTTGTGGCACGACGTAAATTTAAAGAAGCTCTAAAGCCGTACGACGTAAAGGACGTTATCGAACAGTATTCCGCGGGCCACGTCGACCTTCTGGGGCGAGTGAAAAACGTCCAGACTAGGTACTTCAGCTAGCCAACGAACCTTTGCCTGCACTTACATTTACTTTCTGCGTTCTTTACAACCTTCCTCTCGTCTGGATTGTACCTATTGTCTTGTAATGTGACCTCTGTAGTCGATGCTGGCATCAATAATTTACCCTTTGTAGCTAGTGTGTGCAGTGCAACGCAATGCTATTCATAATTACTCAATCACATTATTACTTACAACACTGAAAACTTCACTTGGGAAATGTAAATTATGCATTTAGGTACCCACTGGTATCATGGCAATATAAGTTGGGTATTACAAGTGATTCTCAATTGAAATTTTCACAGCATTTACCTATAAATAAAATTAATACATAATTTCGGCAGATTTACTTGTGGAAACACAGGTTATAGTGTAGTCATAAAACAAGTAGGGATGCATGCGAGTGAACCATATAGGCGACAGTGTTCCTAATGCTAGGAGATGATGTAACCGTATTATAACTCGTACGCCTTCATCATGTCACCAGTTATAATGGCATGTGACTCTTTTATGAACTAAACACACAGTCTTAGTAACTTTAACCAGTTAACATAATAAGATATTTTTGAATACTATAATTTTGATTTGGAGATAAAACAGTAGGCATATTGTCATTTCCGCAATATGTACATTACATATACATATATATACAATTCCATTATAGTGATATATTACCAAATTGTAATACTAAATAATGTTCTTGCAACATTGGCGATCAGTATTTGTTTTATTTCCGTGTAGCTCAAGTATTTTGTCGCACGCAAGAGGTTTAGAGAAGCGTTGAAACCTTACGACGTGAAAGACGTGATAGAGCAGTACTCCTCGGGGCATGCGGACCTGCTTAACCGAACCAAGAACCTGCAGTACAGGTGAGAGAGGGCTGCCACGGCCCGCGGCCCCTCGGTCGACCCTGCTTCGCTCACTGCTCATCATTAGCCCGCCTGCCTCCCTACAAAGCTATGGGGGTGTCCATTAATAACATGAGGCATTTAGGGGGGGAGGGGGTCGAGCCGAATCTCACCCAATCTCACTTGGGGAAGAGGGTCTCGGCAAATATCACGTAATTTTTTTTCCCCTAGAAACAGTGTAAAATTGCGGGAAAATTGGTTATATTAAGTAAAACATGTTCTTAGTAATCTTAAATACTAGTCTCGAATACAAGTCTTAAAAACTAGTCTTAAATAATAGTCTTAAATAAAAATAATTAAGCAAATTATGTTTTTTTTAAAAGAAATCGCAGATTAACGTATTTAAATTACAATACCCGTTAAAAAAAAAATCTAGTGTGGTTAGGGGGAGGGGCTCGAGCCAAATCTCTTGACATCTCACTAAGGGGGTAGTGGGGAGGGTAGAAAAATCGCCTCACGTAATTAATGGACGCCTCCTATCGTCGTACGAAATCAAACACCATAGCCGATGCAATAAATAATAACAGTCCATTATTGCTAAATTATTGTAGCGTAGATTATGAGAAGTAGCTTTTACACCAACAGGTGGCAAGGACCATGTAATAATGTTGGTAATTAATTGTCACTTTCTTGTACAGTGTTGTTTGGTGTAAAGAAAACCATTTAGTTAGAAGAAGTATCATTATCTTCACCTTAGGTATGAACCACCGTACGAACGTGCTCGTGTCAATTTGGATATTAGGTATTTTTAATATGTTCAATTTGATTCAGGGCTTAAAATCGTAATTCAAGTATAATCTAACAAAGCCCATGCCATTATTTAATTAAAATTCAATATTTAATTAATATTTTCATCAAAAATTAATCAAGTTTTCAGCCCCATAGAATTAGAATCGATAATTTTTGCAGGTTTCGCTCTCAGTTTAATTAATAAAGGGTCAACAATATTTCCAAGATTGTTATACTGAGAGTTAAGTGGAACGTTTATAAGGGAAGCCAATTAATATTGTACCTACCTAGGTCGAAAATATAATAATACTTATCTGTGTTTTTATGTCTGGATAATGGGAGAAGTGCCAAATTGGTTCTTTCAATGGCGAGACTAATAGTATAAGAGATAAGTGTACTTTTTGCAACCATCAGCAGCAAGGCTGATATAAAAACTGTCAATTTCTGTCAGTCGGTTTAGGAGATACAGCCAGTCAAAGTTCCGAACTTTGACTGGCTATGTATCTCCTAAACCGACTGATGAACCATGTCAGTTTTTGTACCGTTCACATAGCTATAGTGCATACTACAACAATAACATACGATCAGCTTTGCAGCTGATCGTTAATTTTTTACAGACCTTTAATCATCAGTAACTCCTAAACCGACTGGAGTTATGCAGGCAGACCTGGTCCATCCCCATCACAGAGAAGCTCTACACCCCATAAACACTAAATCAGCCTTGCTGCTGATGGTTGCAAAAAGTACACTTATCTCTCGGAATATAATGTTTACACTACCAGAACAATTCTGAATAGAAGAAAAAGTGCTTTATTAATCATGTCGACGCTTTAGCACCGCACTTGTGTACATTTACCCACTAATTTAGCACTTGGCCTCACTAACTTTCGGTATATTTTACTCTGAGGTATTAGGTAGGCTTTCATGTGGTACCATTGCTTTCCCGCATTATAATCACCTCCTTAGATATAGCACCCTTACCTACCTCTGTGTTTAATACTTCGCTGCACGGACACATGGTTTAGCCATAAAATGTAGGACTAGTAATAATAATTAGCGTCTTCCATTATACCTTACATGTACAAATCTACATATTATGCATGTTTTTGTAATTATGCGGAAATAATACTATTGAAAATGGTAGCATTAGCATTTGTAAGTTGCTCTTTCAGAATACTAAAGTCGTCTTACATCATCCTTTTGTAACGTGACTCATCTACTGGGGTTTCATGTAGGCATATAATCATTATTTAGCATACTTTCGGTTATATCTAAATCCCTCTTTCAACAAGAGCATGTTTAGAGTTGAAAAGTTAGAAATCATTCACGATCAAAGACAGCGATCCCGTTGATGTCTTTCATATCGGGATTATGACTTTGTTTCTGCAACCGTATTTTTTACGTAACATTTATTTTTTTAGTTTTCTTTAGGTACATCCAATACTTTCTTTACGTTATTTCCATAGAAAGCCGTACTTAAAGGTATGTCGTACTATCGGACCATAGTGAAAGATTTTCAGACTATTAGGCATTTGTTAGAAGTGTATATCTACCTATTTTTTAGTATAATACAGGGTGTTAGGGTAAACAGTTGCATTACTTTAAGGGGTGATTGTACCCATGATACTAAACAACTTTCTCTAAAAAACCTACATACCTACCTACTTAGGAAAAGTTGTTCAGTAACATGGGTAGGTAAAATCACCCTTTAAAGTAATGCAACTGTTTAACCTTACACCCTGTATAAGGTACTGTTTTGTTTATAAATAACTGACAAAGGCACAATTATTGTTGTCTCATATCAATGGTTTAAAATTATACACGTTTATCAGTAGGTATCGAAGCTATAAATATTTAACTAACTATGCAATTATAGGTATCGTATCGTAGTTATTTGAAATCGATTCAATAAGTAGAACTTTAAAGG
Source organism: Agonopterix subpropinquella (assembly GCA_922987775.1). Classification (NCBI taxonomy): domain Eukaryota; kingdom Metazoa; phylum Arthropoda; class Insecta; order Lepidoptera; family Depressariidae; genus Agonopterix; species Agonopterix subpropinquella. The sequence goes on along the minus strand of OV277697.1, from coordinate 14,297,060 downwards.
CGTTTAAAAAACCATTTCATTTTGAATGTGCGTTTTTATCATTTGCATTATGAACCTAACAAACATAGATAAGCAAGTAATTGCGAACAAGTCTTATAGAAGTAGTGTAGTATTTTATTGTCTCGAAATTTCGTAAAGGTAAGACATATACTGTGGTGTAACAAAACACCCTAGTAATACTTAAGGGGGTGCTTCAGACCATCAATCTGAACAACTTTCACTATGGAGCCAACGTCAAGAAAAAATAAAAAAAATATGCCATCCCATACATTTGAGTCAAGACGGTAACTGCAGCTTTGTATGAAAGAGCGGATTTTTTTTCGCGATTTCGATGTTGGCTCCATAGTGAATGTTGTTCAGTTTGATGGCCTGAAGAACCCGCTTTAGTATTACTAGGGTGTTTTGTTACACCCTGTATATGAACTTATTTTAGACATGACAGCTCGGACCTAGTGTTGCAGCCAGGCTGGCGCGCATACCAATAGACTCATCCCTACTAACAAATACCTACCTAGTACTCGTACCTATGTTTCACTTATTGTTGTATGCTCACATTCATCCCCTCCCAATTAATTTTAATGTAAAAGCTGTCATCAGAAACCCTTTTCTTTATTATTATTATTAAAGCTGAGTATGAAACAATGGACAATAAATAACAGCTCAGAAACGACAACTAAGCAAATTACATTACGACTCAATCCCACAACATTTTCAGATGAATTTGTTCAGTCGAAGTATACTTAATTAAATGAAACCGCTCGAGATGTACAAAGAGCTATTTCCACTCTCTCCATTGAATCTATCAACTCTTCTGTCAACAATGTAAATTAATGCCGACCTACTGCTTAACAAAGTGTGGCCACAATAATTATAAAGTACAACCCGGGCGAATTAACTAGGCACCTGGCTCGGAATTTGACACCCCTCCTGCTACCCCCCCGCGGGACCCCGCCGTTGCCGTGCGAGGCCGTAGCATAGCATTTCAGTTACTGTTGCACGTGTCCCTGCGCTTTAGCATTTTCGAGTTATTCTTTCCGAGTTTTTTATTCCGAGCCACGTGCGAGTCAGGTGCCAAGTTAAATCGCCCGTGTTTTACCTAACTACGGAATTCGGCATAAACAAAAGATATAGCTTATTCTCGCGAGCAATTACCGTCTATTTTAAATGCCAATGCTATTGTTTTTGTAGTCAACATTAGTTGTAATTTCTGTTCTTGTGTGTTTTAATTTTAAGAAAATAAACATGTTATGTTTTTAATATTCGTGTTTAACATGCATTTAACTTTGAGTATTTGAATTTTAGTAAATTGAAAACAGTAGTAATGTTTTGAGTGTCAAAAATTTTAAATAGCTATACAACGTGTTAATGAATAAGCGCAAAACCTCATGACCCCAACTGATTTATAACAAAATAATTAGATTGAAACAATTATTTCATTATTTTGATAGTTAAAATTTAAAGTTATTCGCATTGATTTGTTATCATTTCAGCAATAAATGAAAGTGCTAACGTACTCATAGATACATTTTAAGAAGCTTGTTTTGGTAGTAAGTAGGGTGAGTGTGCCCGTCCGGTGGGTTGACATCGGGTTCAGTAACTTTTCAATTTTACAAACAAATTATTTAATATTTTGAAAATAAAAACCTATGTTGAAACCATGATAAATCGATTCTACTCTCGATTCTAAACAAACTACTTTCTAGTTTTGCGTTAATTGATAAACACGTTTTACACACAATTCTATCTGATGTGTGGTATTCCTTATTTTTTTTCAACTTATAACATGTAAATTGTTACAATGTACCCGTTCGTTTTTAAACAGGTTAGACCAAATACTTGGTAAGCAAGGATCGAAAGCCAAAGACGTATATGCATCTAAAATCAGCCTCGCTTCCAGAGTAGTTAAAATTGAAAGACAAGTAAGTGAACAAATTGATTAATACAAGCTGTTGTTTTAGAGCTTTTTTTTTTCGTTTACAAAGAACAATGGGTTTACTTTCACTTACTGAGAGAAAATAACAACTTTTAAATACTCTCGCCTGTATTATATATCTTCATGAATGTGTAAAAGTTGTGTGTAGTGTGTAAAAGCCATGGTGGTCCAGTGGCGAGTAACCTTGCCTGCCGCGCAGGAGGCGATGGTTCGATGGTACCAATGAGTTTTTCGGAATTTATGTACGATTTGTAACACCACTGGCTTTTCGGTGAAGGAAAACATCGTGAGGAAACCTGCATGCTTGAATTTCGAGGCATGTATTGTACCTACTGTCCATTACACGTGGCGACGGGCTCACTCCCCGTCACACTGGACGGAGTTTCGGTACTACTAGTGAAACGTGGATGTTCTGAAGTTTCAGAATATCTCTGACTACCCCCTCGGGGAATATAGTCGTGAGCATATCGAGCCTTTTTGGGAAGAACATCGTAAGCGATAATTAAGTTTTTTTACAGGACGAGGTTTTTTCTATTTATATCTTATACATCGTGAATGGTATTTACTTGATATTTTTAAAAAATGTTGTGTGATATATTCTATTATTTAGAGGAATAGTTTTTAACTAACAGCTGCAAATTTTTAAACATCTGTTCAAGAGGTCACGTAAAAATCACATTTTGAAATTTTGGGCGCTTACGATGTTCTTCCCGAAAAGGCTCGATATGCAAAATGGATATGGATGTGTAAAATTATTAGACGTGAAATCTGCGTTACTTTTACTTTCAGGTAGATGATATAGAAAGTAAGTTGGATCATTTATTAGAGATGTATGAAGAGGATAGAAGAGCACAAAGAAGAATAGGTAATGGGTCCAATAGAGGAGGGGAGAGTGGTGCGTCCGGGGAGGGCGTGCTGATGGTGCGGAGTCGGGCCGCGCTGGCGGAGAAGCAGTGCTCGGAGCCTAACTCGCCCGTCTCGCGCTCCTTCGAGCAGCCCACGCCTTCCACCGCACCACCGATGCCCTGTAAAAGACCCATGAATCGGGGATACTCCGACCTGGGTACTAGATTTATGCGTAAAAAAGTCATAGTCAAGTAAGTATACAGAGTCCAACTTAATAACCTGGAGTGCGATTTTTGAATCTCATACGTTCAACTCAGCAGTTGAAAATGTATGGAGATACGCATCCTTCTACTGCTGATTTGACTTTAAAAAATCGCACTCCTGAAGTATGATTTTTGAAAGTCAAATCAGCAGTAGAAAGATCTCGACAGTAATTTTGACATTTTCAACTGCTGAACTCAGCGAATGAGATTCAAAAATCGCTCTCCTGACGGGTTTTTAAGAGGATGGTCAAACCATCGAAATTTACATCTTTCTAATATAGGACTAACACCTAAATCGCGATAAAACAAATCTAATTCATGGAATATTTTGGTCGAGTAGGATTGCAGTTTTATACGGAACAACTGAATTTTTTTCATCATTTCGACCTTTTCCCGTAGAGAAAGTAGTTCAGTGTGATAATGGTCTGATCATCCGCTTAAAAAGCCATCAGCTTATTAAGTAACACCCTAATTTATATCAATAATTGAAACACAATAATGTAAATTTCACAGAAGTCAAAGTTTTGAGCTCTACATAACGTTATACATATTTTCAGAACATCATCGAGTCGGAACGGTGAATCACCCAGAGATGATGAGGTAGTGATAGTGGTACCGACGGAACGGGAGGACACACCACCGCGTCTCGTCACTGACAGCTCCGGTATGTATCTCTACTCACTGCATCTCCTCTACCTCTACTCTGCATTTACTCTACACTTAATGAAAAATAAATTAACAACTATGGACTATGGGCACCAAGTGTTGGGCAAAATGTTATTAACTACTAATTACATTTTGTAATTTTTAATTGTAATTAGTTAATTACTCAATTACTTTTTGGTTACGATTGTAAATGCTTTTCGAAAGTAAAGAATGATTGCATTAAAATAGCCATATTTAATTGTTATAAAATATGGGTAATGCAATCAATGCAATAATCGACAAAAAGCATACATTTATAATGCGTTACCAAATATTAACTTTAACCTTACAAAAAATTGGAATCGACAATTACAAAATGTAATTAGTAGTTAATTACATTTTGCCCAACACTGATGGGCACCTTCATTTACGTAGATAAAGTACATAATGTAAAACATTCGTTGAAATACCTTTTATATTCTCATCAATACTCTCGAGATATAATTGTTATGACCCATCTCTACTAATTATTAACATTTACAGATCAGCAAATTTGATAATGATTTTATACTAATTGGAACATTCCCATTATACGAGCTACTGCCTACATCTCGTTAATTAATACTCAAGTATCTTAATTATATCAATATTTTGAGTCGAATAGCAAAATTTAACCAATTAAACATCGTTGCCATAGGTATAAATATGCGAATATTACAAAATTGCAGCATCTTATGAAGACTATTCATCGTCGACTTCTCTCTGACCTGCAACATGGGAGAGCCCCATTCTATTCGGCCGGCACCGGCTGCGTGAGTCCCAACCCCTCCCCTTTCGATGTGTGGAATGTGTTTGATATGATATGATAGTACCTCCTCCGCGACCGCCTACACTTCCTCCGTATTAAGTGTACCCTTCCCTTACCCAACGATGGTGTTGCATCTTGATCTACATTCTACATACCTACCTCATAATTATACATTTTATATGTTTCAGTTATTATGTGATTTCCGTTTGTTGACTATTTAATTGATGTTTTTTAATCTATCTATATATTTTTATTTATTTTGTTCTGTCTAGAAGTCGTAGTTTAGAAATAAATGACGAAAACCGATAATGTTCGAAGTAAACACAGAAAGGTTTTACTATAAATGAAAAACTTTTTCAATTACAAGTTAAGTTATCTGTAGCCATAACCGAGTTTCAAAGAATATTAAAGTTTTACAGTCAGTATCGGACCAAAGGGATCCCTCGTTACTTACTTATGCTATGATTCTGTTTAACCCTTCTTTTACTTTCTTATAATATATTTCTTTCAATTACAGCATGTTTGTAACGTAGCTTTATATAATAGTAGGTAGATTAATTACGATTTCAATCAATTCAGTATAATTTTTCCAAAATATATCATAAAATAATATTAACATATTTTGGTGTTTTATATACAAGTTTTGTTAACACAATGAAGGACACAACACCTGAAAAACTATTTTCATACAGCATGTTTAAAAAAATTTATTTTAGACTTCCACTATCTTTATAGCTAGTACTTTAATAGTTATTTCTTATAAAATCACCCAAGCTTCGGATTGTGATTAAAAATACAGAATGTAACAAATTATCAGGAGTGCGATTTTTGAATCTCATTCGCTGAGTTCAGCAGTTGTAAATTTCAAAATAACTTTGGAGATATGCATCTTTCTAATTCTGATTTGACTTTCAAAAATCATACTTCAGGAGTGCGATTTTGAAAGTCAAATCAGAAATAGAAAGATGCATATCTCTGTAGTTATTTTGATATTTACAACGGCTGAACTCACCGAATGAGATTCAAAAATCGCACTCTAGTTATGAATTCTGTACAAAATAGTGGAGTTCATTTGTTGACACTTGTATATGTCGCAGGGAAATGCCGATGCCTACCACTACCACCACATCACGGATGATATCGACTTACCTTACTGAAAAAACCATACTCATAGATCCCATATACAAAAACATAACTTTACTCAAATTCATTTTTGTTTGTTTGTTCTGTTCAACATCATATCATAATTATCTAGTCATTTAAAAGCAATTTTTTGTCCAATTTAATAAGAGTCATTGAAGTCATTATTATAATTAAATAATTTCATGGTCTCTATCATTTTTGTCATGTAGGTATCCAAAAGTGAAATAGGACTCCAAAAACATATAGGTAATGTTACCAACTGTTACATTACAGAGGTATGTGCGAGCTGTTCCGTGGAGGTGGAGACGGAGGCGGAGGTAGGTGGCTCGCGGTCCGGTAGCTCGGGTTCAGCGTCGTGGTGCGAGGGCGAGGGCGAGGGCGGCGAGGAGCGCGGCTACGGGTCCGGCGACTCGCTGGCCGAGGACGCGGCGCTGCTCGGCGACGCGGCGCAGGCGCAGGCCCCGCCGCGCCTCGTGCGCTCCCAGCGCCGCGACGTCGCCGTCGACCTGCACCTGCTGCGCCCCGACGTCTGAACTATCACCCCTAATTCTGCTAAATGATTAACTTCCATATCACCCCTATATTATACGGCTTCGAAGTCCATTATTTATTATTCAGAAGCTAGGTAGTTTGAATTTATTTTGTTAATTCTTTATTCTCTGCAGTCGAGCAATCGTTTGCTACGAAAACGAGGTGATGTGACATTTAGCAGGGTTGTAAACTCGCGCTACAAATGTGATCGTTCGTCTTTGGCATTCCTCTCTCGAACAGTAAAGTGGAAGAGAACGACAGCGACTGGCATGCCATGCCGCTGGACGCTACGTATTGATGAATGAACATTATGTCTAACGTCTTTCCCATTCGTTCGTCGCATTATTCGCACAACTTGATAGACTTAATAACAACACAAGAAGCGTTATCCACTCATTCACATTTCATTAGTAGATAGGTGTGCTTACTTTATAAAGTTCAATGATAGATACGACTAGTCTAGTACGATTGAATAGATAATGTTATTATCATGGCGTGTCTTGTGCAATGCAACTCCAATAAACTATTACAACGAGTAAATATTGTGGTTAAATATTAAGTGTCATCGATCATCGACTCCACTCGTTTTAACAAAGACCAAAGACTCGAAGTAGACATGGTAATAGATACAAGAATAGTTAATACGCTTATATTGTTTATTTCTCATTGCTTTTAAATGAATTTAAGAATATTACGATACTTTTAGATAGAGGCTTCTAATTTATAAAATTATATTATATTTGTTAAGTTGTACATATTTTATTATAAGACGAATTATGTAATTATAGGAAATATCCGCATCGACCTAACATAAAACCACATAAATTTATTCGGAAAAATCAATGAAAAAACTATATTTAATTCATTTTAAATACGGTGAGATTACTTATATTTCGGTGAGCAGAATGAGGCGTTGTTTAGAGACATTTTCAAATCTATGCTACTTATTTTCGTTCACTAGGACACTGAAGACAATCAAAACAAAGGAACTGTGATAGACCTTCCGCTATTTGCATTATTCGATACTAATGGAACCAAATCGTAACAATTTATAACAATCCTGTTTTTAGGAAACTCCTAATCTCGAACCAATTTTTAAAATACTTAGAAGCATTTCTAATGAAAGCAGGGTAACCGCATGCCTGACAATCAAAATAATACTTATATGTAAGATTTTAATATTCTAAACTTATCTTAAATAGACGATGATGATAATGATTATATGTAAACAAGTGCTAAGTAAGATGGGGTGATTCAAATAGATATGCTGAAAATAATTATGTACTTAACTTGTAATTTTCAATTTATCTGTGTAACACCTTTTTCTATGCTTTTTATCACGCATATCATGCATAATTTAGGTGAATATGGAACGAAGGATCCGGATGGGTTCATTTCTGGTTAAAATAAAGTGAAGTAGATACCATATCGGTTCGAGAATTCGACTGTGTTACAAGTTAACATCGTTCCAGTTAAAGTTAGTTACAGAGTCAAAACTGTTAGATGCTGCATTGAAAATCACCCCTATTACTGTATGTACTTTATCGTTTTTACGATAGTCATCACATTGTTACATCAACCCGCTATCATACAGAAAAAAAGTCAAATTATAGGTACCTACCTCATTAACCAGGTACTCGTACCTGTAAATAAAGTGTAACAGTATAATTGATTTGTCATTAGATAAGTATTTTTAATTGCGGACCTAGCTGTACAGTCGATGGGACCTACTATTGCCTAATATAAATCTTTTTACCTACTCCTTACATGAATGTAATACGCTGTGTCAATTTTGTGTGCAGGGTGTGATTTTTATCAACTTAAAACGCCTTACCTATTACATTGCATTGACAGATCGATGTCTGAGCTTAATCGAGTGCAAACTACTCCAAACAGTAGCGTAGCGAGGGGGGAGGGCAGGGGGGTAAATGCCACGGGCGGCACTTTACTCGGGGCGGCAAATTCGGGAAAAATATAGATTCATTGAACTCTTTCTGCAACCACTTCGTAGAGCAGAAAAAAGCCGAGCTCGCTTCGCTCGCTCTATGTTTCTGTTTTAATAACGGTGTCTACACATAGGTAATCCTAAAGAGGTCTAAGAACAGCTAAGAAGTGGTGATAAAAATTTCGAGCTTGCTTCACTCGATCCATAGCTTTTACTTCGGTTACTTTGCACATTTTCTGTACGTAAAAAGATCTAGCTTTAACAGATTCGTATTGAGAAGAAAAGTCGAGCTCGCTTTAAGTTCCAATTTTTGCATGGATAAACCAAAAAATGTCTGACCACAAACCTAATTTCAGCAAAAAAAATTCGCGCTCGCTCTATTTACCTGACCTAAAATATGTAGAGTTAGAAACTCGGAACTAAACGGAAACTTTGTAAGAGTAAATTGTATGAGATGAAATAATCCGCTTTAATATCGCAAAATAAACAAAAGTAATTTTAAATGAGGTTTAGCGATAGAGCATAGCCTGATACTTTACGCGAATAAATAGGCTACTGTTTGTACATAGGTACAAAATACGTACGTTATTTTAAAAATCACACCCTGTACTACCGACAAACACCTTTGAAGTTCACTGAGGACAAGTGTGAGATATAAATATTTTAGAAGTTAGAAAAAGTTAATGACAATGAAATCGCCTTTGATTTACCTATCCTTAAAGATCTTGAACATCATCTTAATACCACTAAGTAAATAGTATACTTATACACTAAATTGATTAAATTGTTTCCACAAAGAACGTACCTATACCTTTATATTTATACCTAGTACCTAGACCCTACCTATAATACGGTGTTCCCTATGTTACCTCGAAAGTCAACAGTAACTATACGGGGTGTTAAATTTAATGCGTTACATATCACAGGGGGTTATTCGCGATTTCGATGTTGGCTCCATAGTTGAAGTTGTTCAGTTTGATGGTCTGAAGCACCCCGTTCAATATATAACGTCATTTAATTTTATATCCTGTAGGTATATTGTAGGTTTGACATAATTTTACATATTTTAATTTGTTTAAAAACCTGTAATAGGATTTCGTTTTAATAATTCATTACCAATGGCAAATAAATTTGGTACTTGGGTACTTATAGCTTTAACATTTAACCCATGTGGGCTTTATTATATTGGTTTCTAGTAACTGTATAAGAATATGTAGAGGAAAGTCATTGTATTTGAGAAACAAATTGAAAACTAAAAACAGGAGAGTAGAGGCTATATTAAATATCATGCTAGTCACAGTTACTGTTCGTATTAAAATTTTAAATGCATTTTTCAAGTACAATGACTTATATAGACGTACTTACCTATTTCATTCTTACTAAGTTGAAATTTACATCGAAATATGTGTAGCAATACAAGATCGAACTAAAGGTTTCTATTAGTTTAATTATTAATGCAGCTAGCTATCTTGTATATCTACCTAAACTACGTATAGGTATATGGTTAGGATTCATACTGGTTACTTCAATGTAAAAGATTGATTTGTTCATAAACTTTTGCTATTGTTTTGGTTGAAAGTGGAAAGTATTCAATCAGTATTAGTGTAGGTAGACATATAGTCTTTTCTAATATTATTATTAGGCTCATAAACGAGATCGAAGAATTGTCGGTTGCGACAGAGTAACGCCTAAATGTCATGGTCGATATCATAAGTAATTACGAGTAGATACTAAGGTATGACTATAAGCATGTAGGTAGCTACATAGATATGTAGCTACATGCTTATAGTCATACCTTAGTAGAAAATAATCTAAGAAAATGTATAATCCTGAAAAAGAATCATACACAAATGAGACCGATATGCCTTGATTTTTTATTGTGTTGTTATGTAAATCAGCGTTGCCAGATTTTTTTCGGGCAAAGCGGGATTCACATACTTTTTGAGTAAAAAAGCGGGATTCTTTTGTCGAAAGCGGGAAATAATTTAAAAAAACTTAAATAATTAGTAGTTATACATCATCGTTACATCCTCGAGATTTATATAATTTACAAATGTAGTACACTCTTCGTCGTACTAGGCATCGCACAAAGAACTTTGGCAGACCCGGACAAAACGGAACGCATGATATTTTAATTATTATATTTCTCTGAAGATTTAACTTATTTCAAAGTTTCAATTTTTTCCTTAAATTTAGTTGAAGAACACTGCACAGGATAGAATAGCTCCAGATTGAATTGGATGAGTAATTCCCGAAAAGCGGAACAAAGCCTGTCCCGCGCGGGACATTCAATTTTGGGCTAAAAATCGGGACGTCTCGCCAAAATCGGGACGGCTGGCAATGCTGATGTAAATATACCTTAGTATATTATACCTATAGCAATATATTGTACTAGTTTCCAAGCTAGCAGCAAGCAAGGCAGCAAAGTCTAGATAATAAAAAAAGGACCGAAGCAACCGACGATTTTAATCGACCTAAATTCTGAGCCTTATCCACCAATTAGTTAATTTTCATTTAATTCCATAATAATTTTATTGTTACTTATATTTGGTATAATGTAACATACCTACCTAGATTTAAGTTCTTAATCTTAAAACCTCGATTCAATAAATATAGCAACAGATTTAGCTTAGCCTAGACTTTTTTTTTAACTTTACGCGTGTTTATTATCTACTCTTTGTACAAATGATTGTATTAGAATCAAAGTTATTATATTAGCCAAATATAGATAGGTATGTTACAATCTTTATTTATTGTAAAAATGCAATAAGGTCTATTTCATAATTTAGGAACATTTAGGTACTAATATTATAATTGTACCATTTATTTTTTTACTCTTTAGATTTCGAATAAAATGTAGCGACGTTGTAAATTTATTTACTTTAATTGTTATCTTATTTTTAGTCATTTTCTTATTTGTATCTTCTAAAATGTTACATTTTCGAGGTATTGAAATAAAGTGATTGATAGTGAATGTTTTATTTTTCTGAATCTGTATCTTATCGTATGAGGTGTTTTTATAAAGTTATTATAAAGAAGGGCCCCGCTGGGCGGACGCTAGCGATTTAATATAACTCCGTTATCCTTGAAGCATTAAATATAAGCCATACATATTCGGAAAGCACTAAATGATAAGCTAGGTTTCCATATATGCCCTACAGTAGCGTAGCGAGGGGGGGCAGGGGGGGCAAATGCCCAGGCGGCACTTTACTAGGGGCGGCAAAATCTGGAAAAATGTGCATGATTGAGCTCTGTCAAGGTATAACCAATTCGTACCTACAACAGAGAAAAGTCCAGCTCGCTACGCTCGCTCAAGTTTCTGTTAAATTTTTTGACCTTATCTACACATAATCCTAAAGAGTTCTGGCTAAGACGTGGTGCTAAAAATTTAAGATCCATAGCGTTCATTTAGATTACTTTGCACATATTGCACGCAAAAAGTGGAACTCGCTTCGCTCGCTCTATTTTTACATTTATAATTCAAAAGATATTTCACCACAACTCGAATAGTTGTGCTAAAAAATTTCGAGCTTGTTCCGCTCGCTCCGTTGTTTTTTGTGTAGGTCTCTTTATAAAGATAAGGGGGCGGTAAAATCGGTCTTTGCCCCGGGCGGCAGAAACCCACGCTACGCCACTGATGCCCTAGGATCGAGGGCCCCGCTGGGCATATGCACACGTAGTCTACTAGTATATACCTACAAGGTTTATAGTCCGAAATGTACCTGCGCAGTTGAAAAGTAGTACCAGACCTGCGCCCGCGGCATGATGCCTCGATAAAAGTTTTATCGCGCCTGCTATCTCGTTCGTTAGCGCTCAAAAAGAAAGAGCTAGGGTGCGATAGCGCTATATCGCGCAGCCATGGCGCAGGTGCAGTAGTGTTATTTTTTTAAAGTCACACTCACACATCCGAATTCCTATACGAAAGTGATACCAAACTATATGGAATTTATGCATTATTCGTAATACAAATCAGATTGCAAATCAGCCTAGCTAGCACGCCAACCCGCGAAAGCGTGATACAGAGATAAGAGACTAAAGAATTTGGACCCAGCCATTTTACGAAAACTAAAAGGTCTTCGGCTTGGCGGTCATAATTATTATAAACAGAAAAAATTAAGGAATTTTTAAAAAAACCTTCCACATCTCCAGAAGTCCGGGTTCAAAAGTGGAAATTACTAGTAAAAAAAATAGTCAAATCTTCCAAAAAGCATTAGCAAAACGCAACCACGCACGACAGCTATTTTCATCGAATATTATCACTAAGGTATTTTTTTGTTGTTACGGAATGTATTTGGCTTGGTTCAACTGATAGTTCGTGATTTCGTTTTCTTCCATTATCATTATATTATCGTGAATTTGCATTAAAATAAACACAGTGAATCCGTAGGAGATTGAGTGGACTATCTAATAAGAAATATTATGAGTTTCATACACTTGCTACAAAAGATATCATAAGGAGAAATACCTTTCCCCCAACTTCTACAGATTATAACCAATTTACTTTTTTGTTAGTTTGGTTTCACTCTACACGTATTACTAAGTTTCATTCATGTACGGGACCTCTAAGTCTGGGTTTCAAATTAAATGGCCGTCCGCCAAACTTCTTTGATGGATGTGTTAAATGTCGCTATCGCGGGTTGGCGTACTAGCCCCGCAGATTGTATTGTATGACTTTCAAATATAGCACTTCCAGCATAAAATTCTGTCTATTTGGTTCTGGGTTCACGCCTTTACGCCTTTAGCACACTGCTACGAATGCGAACCGGAAGCGAAACGAAACGAAACACCAGACAGCACTGGTAGCATGCACACCCGCGATAGCCGTGATACGGCTTTATCACGTCTTTTATCTCGTTCGTTCGCGCGCAAAAGAACAAGATAAAAGACGTGATAAAGCCGTATCACGGCTATCGCGGGTTGGCATGCTACCAGTGCTGGAATAGATACTGAAGTGCGATTTTTGAAAATCATACGAGCGACTTGGCAGTAGAAAATGTCAAAATTACTATGGAGATTATGCATCTTTCTACTGCCAAGTCACTCGTATGATTTTCAAAAATCGTACTTCTGTTGGTTTAAATATTCATGGTACGTTACCGATACCGACTGCTCCCAAACGGTGAGAGAAATCGTGCGTGGAGAAACATGCATGCACGCTGAAGAAAAATTCCAATGCGTAGGTAGGTATGTGGCTACGTAGTATAATAAGTTTATGGTATGCGGTGTCTACTAATCCGCATTGGGCACGGGTGTAACGCCCATACACCCTCCCTGAGAGTAGGCCTGTACCCTACAGTGGGACGTAGGTATAAGGCTGATGATGATGACGATATGATATAAAATAAAGCATAGTAGGTACACGCGGACAGTGAACGAGACACATCATCATCAGCCTATCATTGTCCACTGCTGAACATAGGCCTCTCCCAAGGCGCGCCACAAGACTCTGTCCTCGGCCTTCCTCATCCAGTCGCTCCCCGCTACTTTTTTTAGGTCCTCTGTCCAGCGGGCAGCAGGGCGTCCCACACTACGCCTACCAGTTCGCGGTCTCCACTCTGGAACTCTGACACCCCACCGGTTGTCAGTTCTTCGGCAAAATTCAAAAAATTCAAAATTCAACATTTTTTATTCAAAATAATATCATATAGATAGCTTTTTGACGTCATTTTTTGACTCTACCACCGCGTCGGAAGGTGTTCCGTTGAGAGAAGATGCGGCCAGAAACTCTACAACACACATCTTCACAAAGAAAATCTGAAAGGTCGAAGCAGATTTAGTAGGTTTTCAAATTGTTCATATTCCATTTTATAGTTCCTAGCCATAAAATAACTGTCCCTAGAACTTTAAACCGTAACACAGCACAGGGCGTAGTATTTCCCGAATATAAGTACATCTTTCTTGCCTCTTTTCATCTTATTGATGTGCTCTTCTTGCTCCTCTTCCTTTGCTAGTAACCCAATAATTACCAAATCCCAGTCTACCATACTTTAAAATTGTTGTTATCGCACGTCTTTACTATAAAATATTGTAAACACAATGCAAAATTCACTACGTCAACTGTAGCAACACGGGAGCATCCGCGAGACTCTTCGAACACGCGCGAGCATGCTCCGCCGCTGCCGCCGGCGGATTTTGCCGCTAGGTGTGCGCGACTGCAAAGAACATGCTCGAGCATGCGCGAGCAGTTCTACGCTGGGTGTGCGCTGACCCTAACTTTATATTTTATTTTTATTTATTTTTCTCGTATCAAAAAGCTGTTCTAAGAATAATAGATTATGCGTTATTACGGCGGATTTGTTAACAAATAATAAAAATGACAAAAAGTTAAAAATTAAGGGGGTTCTCAACAAGAAACTAGTTTTTATCAACGTTTGTTCTTCACGCTCTATCGTAAAAACGGTAATAAATACCTACCAGCGTCAAACTTAGTGTGATTATAGAGCAAACTCTACAGAATAAATAACAACAAATACTAAAAACCGGCCAAGTGTGAGTCGGCTAAAGGTCCCGGACAAAAAAGTATTTTTTCTTAGTTAATAATGTTGTGTTCGGTGTAGCGAGTAGCCCGACTCGCACTTGACCGGTTTTTATTTAACCTATTTTTATATTTTTCATAAATGAAATGTTGTCAAATGCCGCGAAGGGACGCGTACGCTATGTGTGGGGCTTACTTAGACTATACCAAAGAGTAATATGACTATACCACAACTAATACCAAAGAGTAATATAAGTATATTAGAACTAATACTATTACCTATTCTGTGACTATACTACGTTTATGTAGAGTGGAGTGGAGACCATAAGTGCGATTTTTGAAAATCATACGAGTGACTTGGCAGTAGAAAGATGCATAATCTCCATAGTAATTTTGACATTTTCTACTGCCAAGTCGCTCGTATGATTTTCAAAAATCGCACTTCATGTGGAGACTGTGGATGGATGGAGGTTCATTCGCGCGCGATCCACCGTCCGGTGTAGAGAACGATTAATAAAAAGCGCAGTGCTGTTTAAGTTTTTTGTATAAATTTTTTGTGTACGATTTATTTGCTACAATTCCCGGCAAAGTACGATATTCGGGCCTGGTACGATCTGCTCCAAAAAAAATTGGCAACACTGAAGAATTAAAAAAAAGATAAAAAATACAAAATGTCAATGTCAAACGAAACTGGCGTCTGTGATTTTACTTTCCACTGTTTTTTTACTTTAAATTATCTATTTATGTCGTGATAAATGCTGTTAAATAAGAAATAATTACACAAAAGTTCCATCATTCGTTACATTACAAAAGGGCTGACCATATCTGTACCTAATTTCTGTATCCGCTTAATATTGTGATACTGGCGAGCTCCAGTTGTACAGTCAAGAGCACATCAAGCTTTACACTTGCAGTTCGATTGTAACGCTTATCGCGCACTAAATAAGAACGGTACAAAGTCCAAAGTGTCAAGCTTGACGTGCTCTTGACTGTACCAAACTGTATAACTCTTCAACAAACTAATTAAATATGCCCAGTCAATACGAAGACGAACGCGTGTGGGAAGGATCCAATCACAACCAGTATGAAGTATGCATATTTTTGATCCTATGCTTCTGAATCTCCTGTGCCGCCCTCAATAGTATTTTTTTAATTTCTTAACAGATATACTTACAATCATATCACCCTTGAGAGTAAGCCTGTGCCCTGCAGTGGGATGTATATGTATAGGGTTATTTCAAATTAGTTGGCGAAACTGAACCAGGAGTGCGATTTTTGAACATCACACATTGTAATCAGCGGTAGAAAATGTCAAAATTACTATGGAGATTATGCATCTTTCTACTGCTGATTTGAACGTGTTTGAACAAATTTATTATTATCGTACGCATAGGCTCCCCGGGCGGACATTGATCTGTAATCATATGATCGGCCGACGGGTGATTATCATACAATTGTACTTAGTAAAAGATACCAAATGCGTTTGTTAAGTTTCACTAACTAATTAGATTTAACCTTATACTATAAGCGCTTCTTCTTCTTATCGTGTGGGCAGAGCCCTGGTGTCAGAGTTTTTTCAGAACGCCTTACTGCTTCTGACGTGGTTTTTATGTAACGACTACTACCACCAGAGATAGTAGCCGGGACCAACGGCTTAACGTGCCATCCGAAGCATGAAATCATTTTTCTTTTCAGACAATCAGGTGATTCAGCCTGCAATGTCCTAACCAACTGGGGAAAAACGCACAAAGTGACATATCACTAGGTGTCCCCCGTGGGAATCGAACCCACGACCTCCCGTGTCGAGAGCCAAAGCTCTTAGACCACAGAGGCAGTTATATATAAGCGCTGATGATGATATACATACTTACAACATTTCCAAAAACCGAATATGTCACATTGTAGTCATCGCTGAGTTTCATTTTATCGGATCATTACAGATTATGTTTTTATAAATCTTTTAATCTGCCAAAAGTGCCCGCTTTTGGTGTTATTAACGATAATAACTACCAACATAAAACATAGTCCGTAATGTTTGAATAAATCGAAAACCAACAATGATTAAAATACAATGTGAGATTCTTGTTTCTGGAAATGTTGTTTATTATCTAGAAATAAAAACATATGATCAAGAGTAGCGCTGAAAGCTCGGTACTGTCTTATGAGAATATCTAATTGATAGCCTTACTTGCATCCAGGACGAAGGAGGCGAGGATGTCATCGAGAATCCAGAAGAAGTATTGCAGGAGTGCTTGGAGAAGTTCAAGACTCCAGACTACATCATGGAGCCGGGCATATTTGGGCAACTCAAGAGATACTTCCAAGCGGGAGGCAATCCCGAACAAGTTATTGAACAGTTATCCATCAACTACAGTGCTGTGGCACAAATGGCCAATTTATTGGCAGAATGGCTGATACTTGCTGGTTAGCATCTTTATGGTCAGAGAGAGCCAGAGTCTGAATATCCAAAATCAATCTCGGACTTAGATATATTCTAAATATACTGTATTGGTATAATATCCATATTTCTAAGTCATAGTCAACCATAGATATATTATACAAGGTGTTACAAAAGTAAAAATAAACATTTCAAACTTTTATGATCAGGGGGTTGTTGAGACCATCAAACTTCTAAAAAAAAAATCGTTCTCAACAATCTTTTGTCCCATACATTTAGCTCGAGTAGATCTGTAGTTTAGTTTGGAACATCGCAAACGCATCGCATTATGGCGATTATGGCAAATCTCCCCATTTTGGGGGAGGACTATGTCCAGGAGTGCGATTTATGAATCTCATTCGCTGAGTTCAGTAGTTGAAAATGTCAAAATTACTGTGGAGATATGCATCTTTCTACTGCTGATTTGACTTTCATAAATCATACTTCAGGAGTGCGATTTTTGAATGTCAAATCAGCAGTAGAAAAATGCGTATCTCCATAGTAATTTTGACATTTTCAACTGCTGAACTCTGCGAATGAGATTCAAAATTCACACTTCAGCAGTGGACGTCTATTGGCTGATATGATGATGATCAAATATCAGATTTCTTTTTCGCCGTTTCGTTATTGGTCCCATAGTGAAAGTTGTTCAGTTTGATGGTCTTAACTTAAATGTTTATTTGTATTTTTGTAACACCTTGTACATATAAGGTCTAACAAAATGAGCTGAAACTATTTTAAGGGGATGATCTGACCATCAAACTGAACAACTTTCTCTAAAGGTCCAATATCGAAATCACAAAAAAAAATCTGCTGTCCTATACATTGTGAGTCAAGTTATGCTTGCAGTTTTTTATGGGACAGATGATTTTTTTTCGCGAACTTGTCTCTAATACTATTTGATCGATGCTAATACACATACAATTTGAGAATAGCTTTTCAGAAATTGTATATCTTAATGGGAGACTAGGTAAATTGCTTTACCTAGTCTCCCTGCACTGACTATATTAAAATTATAAAGGCTGTTATACACACATGGTGTACAATCACAAGTAATTGTAATATATGTATAGTAATAAGACATTGTATTGTACAGGAGTAAAAGTGACAGAAGTTCAAGCCATGGTTGAAAACCATCTGAAAGACATGATCTTGAAAACATTTGACCCAAAAAAGGCAGACACAATATTCACAGAGGAGGGTGAAGTGAGTAATAAATAATCCTATAATATAATAATTTAGCATAAGCATATCCTCACGACTATATTCCCTATAATTTTTCATTTCAGACACCTGCATGGCTCACGGAAATGATTGAACATCCGACCTGGCGGTCATTGATTTATAGATTAGCTGAAGAATATCCTGACTGCCTTATGCTCAATTTTACTATAAAGGTAATCTTTACATAATTCTAACTAAAATCTAGATAGGACATGGAAATGGAATACATAAAAACATCGATAAAATAGTAGTAGTATTTGATCGATGATAAAAAGCTTTTTGAAAATGTTATCACGAAATGTTGTCTATCTTATGTCTGTTTAATCATGCATCTAGCTATAGTTATTGATTATTCATGAAACAGTTTCGTTTATTTTAAAAAATAAATGCGCAAATAACATTCACTTACGAGAGTTATGATTGTGCTCAAATGGTAACTATATTTTTTAACCGACTTCAACAGAACAAAAGGAGGAGGTTCTCAATTCGACCTGTATATTTTTTTTGTATGTTTGTTACATGATTATTCTTCAATTATGAATTAACTTTGTGAACTTCGTTCGCATCTATAAGAACATAATTTTTTTTATTGGAGTCGGTGTCAAGCCAAGCCAAAATACTAATGCAAGCCCTGTCGCGAATCGTACCGGCTTGACAGCGACTTCGATAAAACAAATTAACGTTCTTATAGAAGCGAACGAAAAAGTCAACGGATGCAATATTAGTTATTATTAGTTTTATTGAAGGCGGTTTAAATTTTTCTAAATTTCTTATTATGTGCTAATCCCACATGTGTGATGTTTAGACGTTTCTATCCCTTGTTCGGTTTTCAGTTGATATCAGATGCTGGTTTTCAAGGAGAAATCACCAGCATATCCACAGCAGCTCAACAAATAG
This sequence comes from Agonopterix subpropinquella, assembly GCA_922987775.1. NCBI lineage: Eukaryota > Metazoa > Arthropoda > Insecta > Lepidoptera > Depressariidae > Agonopterix > Agonopterix subpropinquella. The sequence continues at coordinate 14,277,913 of OV277697.1, read as the reverse complement.
AAGTGTTTTCAAGAGTGCTCAAATCTGCTATAGTAGGATTTCTTCAGAGTTCTGACGATTGGCAGAATAGTGTGAATGAATGTGCTGTAAGTAAAAACGTCTTAAATACTTAACTATTATAAAACCGTTACAGAAGTGTGAGAAGTGTGTATGTGTTTGTGTGTGTGTGTGAAGTGTGAGTGTGTACACTGAAGATATTAACAAAAAAAAGTTACGATATGGTTTTTAGGTGTTCCTGATTCCAAACCACAAATTTTTTGATTTTTTGTCTGTCTGTTTGTATGTTTGTTTGTTTGATCGAACGTCACGCAAAAACTATTGAACCTATTTTGATGAAACTTTTTATTTGATAGCTTATGATCTGACGTAAAATCAGGTATATAATTTGTGCAGACGAAGTCGCGGTTTATCTCTAGTAGTTGTAATAAAAGCTTTATAATAAAAACTAGCGACGCGCCCCGGCTTCGCACGGGTGCAATGCTGATACTATGCATGTATTATATACATATAAACCTTCCTCTTGAATCACTCCATCTATTTAAAAAAAACGCATCAAAATCCGTTGCGTATTTTTAAAGATCTAAGCATACATAGGGACAGACAGCGGGAAGCGACTTTGTTTTATACTTTGTAATAATAATGATAATGATAAATACCTAAATGACTGTGGTGGTTATTTATTGCAGAAAATGGTGTGTCACGGTGCTCACACATATGTATACAGCCAAGTGATTGTGCACATACTAGCTCAAGAACCGAGAGGTGGTGCGATTATGAAGAGACTCAGTCAAGAAATAACTCGGTGTGCTCAACAAAGGTAAATAAATAAAAGTCCTCACAATTTTTCAACTTCAATAAAAGTAAGAATATAATTAATATTCTTACTATGTATTATATTTGAGACGGTTTAACAATTTTGCTAATTGACAATAAAGCTAAATTATGGTGTACACACGGCGACACATCAGGTTACGCAGCCTATATACCCATAACTACACTACGTACAAAACACAAAATAGTGCGGTAGAGAGCCTGCATAGACGCGGCTGCCGGCGCGGGCGCAGCGTGCTGTGAGACGAAACAACAACATACCGCACCATCTCGCACGATTCGCAGCGTTCAACTTCTAATAGTTCAAAGTCCAAACAGGGTAACCTGACCTGTCGCCATGTGTACCTGAAAAATGTCTTTGGCTTTGTCACAGATAACTAATTACTTCGTAACACTTCCTTACAAAATGATAAATTCGCACGCTTTAATTACCCATTGCCAGAAAGTTCGCGTTCAAAAATGTACCTAGTGAAGCTTGCCACAGCGCAGCATTGTTATGACTTCGAACAGCGCGCGAAGTATGCGACATTGCCGTCTGAAGCGAGTGGCAGAAATCAAGTAAGCCCATCACTTACGATGCGCCAAAGTGTAGATACTTATCTCGGTACTTACGGCGGAGTGACGGAGGCCTGCAGCCGTAGCATGTTACGCGTAACACGGATATATCATTCCTTTTGTTTCGTTTGTTCGCGCGCAAATAGAGAGTGAAGTCGCGATAGCGCTGTATCACGCTGCCACACTAGCCCCTCCAGTGCCGGAGCCATCGAAGATGCTGCCGGGATTCGGGGAGCACCGCAGGTTCTGGGTCTCCCTTAACAGGATCCGTACGGGGGTAGCTAGGTGCAACAGCAACATGTTCAAATAGGGCATCAGGGCGTCCCCAGAGTGCGACTGTGGAGCGCCGGAGGTCAGGCACATTGTAGAGGAGTGTCCTAAAAGAAGTTTCGAGGGGGTTTGGGGGACATATGGAAACTAATGCCGGAAGCCAAGATCTGGCTCCAAAATTTAGATATAGATTTGTAATTTGTTGATTTTGTGTATAAATGCTTTGTTTTGTATTTGTTCTTTTTGATTGGAGGAAATAAAAGCCATACGCAAATAATAATAATAACTAGCCCCTAAAGTGTTGTTCTAACTGATGTTAACGTGCAGCGGGCACGACGTGACGCCGATCACGCTGGCGCTGACGTCGGGCGAGGCGTGGCGCAACGCGCGCACCGCGCTCGCCGCCATGTTGTCCCGCGGCGCCCTCAACCCCGCCGACATCACCGTGCTGTTCCGCGCCTACACACAGCCGGAGCCACCACCTGTACATTTACTGAGGATACCACAATTTCTAGGTTATTTATTAAAATACGAGCTTTTACCCGCGACTTCGACCGCATAAATTATACAGGGTGTAACAAAACACCCTAGTAATACTTAAGGGGGTGCTTCAGGCCATCAATATGAACAACTTTCACTATGGAGCCAACGTCGAGAAAAAAAAATCAGCCGTCCCATACATTCGAGTCGTGACGGTGCTGCAGTTTTGTATGAAAGAGCCAATTTTTTTTTTCGCATTTTCGACGTTGGCTCGTTAGTGAAAGTTGTTCAGTTTGATGGTCTGAAGCAGCCCCTTAAGTATTACTAGGGCATTTTGTTACACCCTTTATACCAGATTTTAAGTCAGATGATAAGCTATCAAACAAAAAAAGTTTCATCAAAATCGGTTCAGTAGTTTTTGCGTGATGCTCGAAAACAAACAGACAGACAGACAAAAAATCGAAAAATAGGTGATTTGGAATCAGGGACAGGTAAAAACCATGTCGTAATATTTTTTTTTGTAAATATCTTCAATGTACACACGGCGACAGATCAACCAGTTGATCTCTATGTTCATGGACATAAGGTCGAAATATGGGTAGGTTGATCTGTCGCCGTGTGTACAGACACATTTCTGTTACATTTTTATAATAGTTTAGATAGTAATAACAAAGCCGGTGCGTTGCGGAGAGCTATGAAAACTCAATCTTGAGGTCCAGGTTCGAATCCACATGTCATGACATGTCATTTATGTTAGAAAAACTCATTGGTACTCAATGAGTTTTTCTAACATAAATATGTAATACTGGCTGCTCTCAAACGGTGAAGAAAAACATCATAAGGAAACCTGCATACGCTGAAGAACAAATTCCAATGCGTATATGAGTCTACCAATCCGCATTGGGCACGCGTGGTGGACACACACATACACCCTCCCTGAGGGCAGGCCTGTGCCCAGCAGTGGGACGTATAAAGGCTGTGATGAAGAATAACAGCCAAAAACTAGCTTTGCCCGCGACTTCGTGCGCGCTGGAAGATGATGATGATGAGACATGATGCGTGTGCAAACATGCAATGATCATATGTCCCACTGTAGAGCATATTATAGTGTTTTCAAGCCGCCTCAATCAAAAGACAAAGACAGACACACACAAAGACTGACATGACCGGGAGTTGCTTAACTTCAGTGATTGTTTCCAATACCGAAATATATCTATCCCAGTAGGGTAGGCAGTTTCATTATACACTAATATATTTTATTATTGTTGAACTTTAATATTTAATTAGTAACATCCATGGTACAATAATATACTGCGCCTGGTATTCTCTTCCGATCACGTGACTGACCACGTGACTGACACAAGCCTACGTCACCATGTTTAGCGGCCATTTTTTTGTGACGTAGGCTTGTGTCACTCTGGGAATAGAAGACCTTGTTTTTTTAGACTATGGTAACATCCTAATTTCGTGTTGTCTTTTAATTTTAGAGCTCCTAGTGGATGCACTGTTCAAATCAGGCAGCAAATTGAATCCGGAACACAAGTCCAAATATATGTATTTGCTGGCGTATTCTGCGAGTGTTTGCGAAGGGCTTACACCAGGGCGCCCGGTCAAAGATGAACTGAAGGCGACGGTGCAAGCTATCGAAAAAGTTCACGCTGTTTGCTGCAGCTCCAGCAGTTCAAGCGAACTCATTGCTGAGTTGCCTACTTTATATCATTGTATAAGGTAAATTATAATTTAAGAGCTATATTCACACAAACTATTTTTGAGCGTAGGCGTTGACGAAATTTTTGATATTAATCAGTATCGCGGCGATAATGTTCTGTAATAATCGTAGTGATTCAATCGCGGCGGTGAAAGTGCGTGTGACGTCATTGCGGTGCTTTTGGGAAATCCCCTACGCTCAAAAATCGCTTGTGCGATATAGCTCTAACTTAATTTTGATAAATTTATTGTAACTTAATTCTGTTTCTTTTTTTATGATATTTTCATTGTGTCTGTCTTTCATATAGTCATTCTCACAGTTGCGGGTCTGCTCGAAGAAATCTCAACAGAGATAAGGTCGCCCTTTATACATGTCTTCTCTATTATATGTATCAATGCGTCTTTGTGTACACACGGCGACACATCAAGCTATACAAAACCAAAATAAGCTGGCCGCGCGTAGGACGAGTAACGTATAACGTCTCGCGACCAGCTTGTATTAGTTTTGATTTGCTTGATGTGTCGCCGTGTTTACCTACAATAAAGTGTTTAAAAAAAATAACAAAAGGCAATTGCACGTGTTTTATAACATTTCAAAATGCATATTCCTCTTTATATTATTTCAGGTTCCCAGTAGTGGGAATGGGTGTCCTTGTATGGGTGGAATGTGTTGTGACGGAGCCGTCTTACTTCAAACTGTGCACGGAGCACTGCCCAGTGCACCTCGCGTTGTTGGACGAGGTCGCCTCGTGCCACCAGCTGCTCCACCACAGACTGCTGAGGCTACTTGTGCAGCTGTTTGAATCATCACAGGACGAGCTGGAAATATTGGTCCAGGTACACCACCTTCACTTTAACATACAGGGTCCTTCTTAACACTTTCGCTGCTAAGCTCAAAATCATGATCCTCGCGCAGTGCTAAAACTGACGCCCCTCGTAGATCGTGCGCACAGTCGTAACGTAAAACGACCAAATCACTCGACTCACGCTGTAAGTCGTAAGTACATGCACTTGACACCCCTCGTAGGTCGTGCGCACACGTAACGGTGAAACGATAAACTGTGATCGGTGACTGGTTCGGTAGGTCATGAGCACAGGCGAAATGCAATTGAACTGACTCGTTACGTGGGTTCTTCAGCACTGCGGCCCATTTGTCGACGACCTACCACGTAGGTCGTCAGCAGTGGAAGTGTTAATATACTAACGGCTTTTTATGAGGATGATTAGAATCAGATCATCAAACTGAGCTACTTTCTCTATTTGACCAAAGTCGAAATCGCGGAAAAAAAATCCTGTTCATCCAATCCAACATTTCAATCCCACTCGACCGAAATGCAGGACAGCAGTTTCTTTTTTTCACGATTTTGATGTTGGTCCCATACAATAAATAGTTTGATAATCGGTCAGACCATCCCCAAAAAAAGCGTGAATAAAAAATATGCTGACGGTTTTTTAAAAGGATAATCAGAGTTCAGACCATTAAACTGAACAACTTTCTATATGAGACCATGGGACCAACACCGAAATCGCGAAAATCTGGCGATAAGCATTATTAAGCTGGACCCTGTACAGTCCAGTGGCGTAGCGTGGGTTTCTGCCGCCCGGGGTAAAAACTGATTTTGCCGCCCCCTTATCTTTTTGCGAAGACTTAACAAAAAATAAAGGAGTGAGCGCAGCGAGCTCGAAATTTTTTTGCACATTTATCCGGGTTGTGATTAGACATCTTTTGCCCACCCACCCACGCAAAAATAAAAACTTAGAGCAAGCGAAGCGAGCTCTACTTTTTCTCCTCAATACGAATCGGTTGGAGACAGAGCTTTTTACGTACCTATCTACAAATACTTGTGCAAAGCTATGGATTGAGCGACTTTTCTCTGCTCTAAGAATTGGTTATAGACAGAGCTCAGTCAATCGACATTTTTCCCGAATTTGCCGCCCCTGTTAAAGTGCCGCCCGGGGCATTTGCCCCCCTCTCTACGCTACTAGTACAGCCCAGCAAGAAAAGTTTAAAAACCAACTTTGGAGGCACTGTAGTTCAAAATTTGGTTTCAATACGAGCTAAAATGAGAGTTATTTATTGAGGAAGAGCATTCAGACAAGACAAAATAGACGAAACTATAGAAACCTTTGACTTTGTTATAAAACACTAAATATAGATATTGTTAAATCTAAATAGTAAGTTGTACTTTTATTTTCAGTTAGAATTAAGGAAGATGTTACTGGACCGCATGGTGAACCTGCTCAGCCGCGGCTGCGTGGTGCCTGTTCTTCGGTACATCAAACAGTGTTGGCAGCGCGGCGACACTGATATTTCCCTAATCAGATACTTCATCACCGAGGTACATTATGAATTTACTATATGAGATATACGAAGACGCGGTGGTCCAGTGGCGAGTAACCATGCCTGCTGTGCAGGAAGCGAAGCGAAACCTACATGCTTCAATTTCAAATTATGTATTGTACCCATTGTTCATTATAAGTCTCGACGGTCTCAATCCCCGTCGCACTGCACAGAGTTTCGTTACTACAAGTAAAACGTGGATGTTCGGAGTTTTCAGAATATCTCTGACCTCGGGGAATACAAGGTGAAATCGAAGACATTCGACAAATTTTGGTGGCGAGTTGTACTCCTGATTTAGATCTTATATTGCAGGGTTTTCTTGAAATCTAAATTATGAAAATAAAAGACATTCTAAGCATGCCAAAACATTCAGAAGGGGTTCATAATAAACGCTCTGTGTCATACACACTTTAAATAAAAAAATGTTTTTTAAATTAAAATTAAATAATTCCTTAAATAAACATTTTCTCATTCGAACTGTACATTTCCACCGGCCGGCGGCCCGGTCAACGTCCATCCCCTCGCAGGTTGAGCACCCCCGCACAACTCTAGCGAGCGCATCCCCACCGCTCGGCAAGGTCGCACGCGCCTCAGGCAAACAAAACAAAAACAGTTTCCGTTTGGTCGCGATCTGATTAAGAGGTTACCGCGCTCTGTAATCAATCAGTGCCCGCTTACGTATCGGAACTTGGATTTCAGTGCAGTGTCGTATTAGGTTCAACCTGAATTTGTAAAAAAAAATCGTACACAAATCTGCAGTTTTTTTGGATATGGTGATAATTTATTAGTGAGAAACACGGAGGCTTCGTGAAACGCAAAGACGCTATCGCAAGATGCACCCTGCTTCTCAAGTATCATCCCTTATTTGTGGGGGGAAATTAAAAGATGTGTGTATGAAACTGAATCGACCACAGTGAGTGAACTGAGAGAAAAAAATGTCAGTGCATTTGAAGCTGTAAATCACAACCAGCGCCGTGTCGGGCTCAATTTGTGCATACGAAATGGAGGTGGTCACTTTGAACATCTGTTAAAATTAGGTAAGGACATTTTCTTTTAGTACTTAACGGACAATGGTATACCTACCATTGATTTTTATACCATAAAAATATCGTGCTTTAAATGCTTAAATTCGCCAAAACTCAACAGATGGCGCTATTGTTTCATACCGCTCACTCTCGCTCGCCGCGTATCGGCCGCGCATCTGTACAGTCAGTCACAAATTAAATCAGCCACAATTAATAATTACGATATTTTAAAATCTCGGACGTTATTTAATTTGGTCTAAATCTATTTTTAAAACCAGCCATATCTCGAGTATAACACTCTCTTAAATTTTGTCGATTGATTTCAATTTCACCCTGTATAATCGTGAGCATTTGCTATGCTATCATAGCATAGCATAGCATTACTATGACATACGTTATTCAATGGTTTATCAGTTCCATTAGTATAAACATGTTCTGGTTGCAGGTACTAGATGCAATAGCCCCGCCATATACACCAGAGTTTGTACAACTGGTGTTACCAATGGTTGAAAACGAAGAAATAACTGGTACAATGAGGGCTGAAGGGGAAAATGATCCAGTTTCTGAATTTATAGGTATGCTTTTTTACCCTTCATTAATTAAAACTGTTATGCCCTAGAAACTTACTTGAAACTAACCACATTTTTATTTCTATTCCAGTTCATTGCAAAGCGCATTACGTCGTGGTTTAAATTAAGATTAGTTTTAGAAATAAAAAATATACATATTTTCACATAGGTATAATTATGTTAAGCATTAAAATTATTAGTAAATACTACTGTATTTCATTAAATACTCCTAGCAGCTTTTCTCTCATAATATCTTTTCAAGGCTTGTGCAAATACTTCACCGACAGTCCTCTTTTTCCAGATATCTATTTTAGGTTTTGGATCCACTATTTCCTGTTTTTCTTCTTTTTCGTCATTACTCTTGAAGTCAGGCTTTGTTGATTCTTTCGTATCGTCTGTGGTACCCAATTTTGACTGTTCGTCAGTTGATTGCTTAGCATCCACACTCTTTTTCTTATCGGAGGTTTCATCATCGCTTGACTCATCAATAGAAAAGTCTGAATCTGCATCTATGTTGATGTCACTCTGCTTGGACTTTTTAGCGAGACTGATATCTTTAAGATTAAGGTGTTTTACTTCTTCATCAGATTCATCTATCTCTCCTTCAGACAGTTGTTTCTTGATGTCTGATGATGTTTTTCTTTTCCTGTAATTTCTTTTCTTTGCTTCTAATTTATCTGTCTTTTTATTTTCATCCTCTGCGTCTTTTGAAACTGGACTTTCTTTTATGGTTTCAGTGTCTTCCTTATCATCCGAACCTAATTTTTGTTCATATAAATGACGATAAAATCCACCTGGAATAAAAACAATTATAATTAATACAATTACAATTATTATTTTAATTCATTCAATTATGCATAATATATTAAATTGTACCAGGATAAGTGAATGTTTTCTCGTTCATTGTGTGAAGTGTGAAAATTTTGATATCAATAAGTATTTACAAACCTAAATCTCTCTGTTTGGTGACATCTCCTATGCTTTCCAAATATTCCTCCCGTTTCTCCTTCTCTTCTTCTAAACTCATCTCTTCCAGTTTCTTTTTATAAGCAGAAGTAACAAACACTTCTTTGTCAGCAAATTCATCACCTTCTTTTTCTCTCTCTTTTTGTATCTGCAACATCAAAATTAACGTTAACAACCAGTTTTTTAATTATTTAAATTTACAATAGCTTAAAATATAAGCAAGGTGGTTACCTGTCTCTCAATTCTGCGTTCATTTTCAATTTTCCTTTTGTTGGCTGTCTTCAACAAGTTTTCTATGTAGCGAGGCTTTTTTTCTTCTTTAGCTTTAAGTTTTTTCTCTTCCTTTTTACTAACCATGGAGTCGTATATTTCATCATACTGATAAACTGTTGGATCTTCAGAGACAGCTTTCTCTTGAGTTACACGAGCCTGTGGATACAATAAAGTGCTTGACTGTCGATAAGGATCAAAATCACCAAGGTGGCAAAAGAGTCAATTTTTTGTAGGCCCACCAAACGGTAACGTTTATTGATGGTATTACACTCTAAATCATCATCATCATCATCATATCAGCCGATTGACGTCCACTTCTGGACATAAGCCTCCCCCAAAAATGGGGGGATTTGCCATAATCGCCACGCTTGGCAGGCGGGTTGGCGATCGCAGTTGGATTGAATGTGTGTACTCAGAGGATGCTGCTGCCCATCCTCCGGTAGATCCCTTAGTCGCCTTTTACGACACCCACGGGAGGAAATGGGATGGTGCTATTCTTAGCCGACACCACACGGACAACTACACTCTAAATACATAATTTAATTTATTATAGTAATCAGACAAGAGATTTGGTAAAAATGCAAACGGAATTACGAAATAAATATTAAAAATGCACCGTTTTGACTTTTTTGCTAAGATTCCTTTTCCGGTTAAAACGGCACATATAAAGCAATGCGTGTATAGGAACGTCTTAGATGATAACACGAAAATAAAAAATAAAAAACCCAACATATTTTACCAAGACCGATGTGCGCCAACGGTGATTACGCGACACTCCGTTTAGATGATCCGTATATAATCTAGAGATTATGAGAAACAAATCGACATGATTTCCATAACTATACGTCAACTAACACGCTAACATTTTTTTGTTAGCCTGTTTTCCATAGTAAAACTGAGGATGTTCTTTCGAAATGTTAATTTCTAAAAAAAACTGAACATCACTGAAATCTAAAATTTAACTTGCGCACAAATGTCACAATTTGATTAATTATCGTAATTCTAAGGATCCAATCCTTAGAATTAAATTGTGACACGGGTGTATAAAATCGTCATTCAGGGAACTAGTTCAAATTTTAAATGTTGTATTCTTGTACATATTACGTAAAAAATAATAAAATGTTCACTTTATAATGGTTTCAGATTGGTACTTTCATTTTTTTATAGGATATAGTTTGCTATGTTATTTCATTCAAATAATAAATAAAGCAGATAGATTCAACCTGGAATTAAATAATTTTGGTTTTGTGACGTTCCCTGGATGACAAATTCGCCACCTTCGTGATTTTGACCCATAAGCTTTACACTGAAACCCTTCAACCTGCATATTGAGGGAAAGTTGTTCAGTATCATATGGGTACAACAATCACCACTTAAAGTAAAGTTGCATTACTTCAAGGGGTGGTTGTACCCATGATACTGAACAACAATTTTCCAAAGTAAACTATAGGAATGTACGTACGTAGGTACGTGGATGTTCTGAGGTTTCAGAATATCTCTGACTATAAGGTACGATGGGACTGACATGTACAAAATGTGTTTTGTATAAAATTCCCTTAAAAAAAATAGTTAAAAATTAAAAAAAAATATATATCTCTGACTATCCCCTCGGGGAATATAGTCGTGAGCATATGCTTATGAAAAAAATCGACTTTTCATACAAAAGTTCGATCATTGCATTTAGTATGGGAAGTCCAAATATTTTTTTACTAATTTCCTATAGGTTTCTTAGGGAAAGTTGTTCAGTATCATGGGTACAATCACCCCTTGAAGTAATGCAACTGTTTACCCTAAGGCTGCCTGTCCATTGACGCGAGCTGGCTGTGCGAGCTGTGTAGCTGTGTAAATATTAACCAATCAGAGATACGACTGAGATCGGCCGAGCTCCTGATTGGTTAATATTTACACAGCTACACAGCTCGCACAACCAGCTCGCGTCAATGGACAGGCAGCCTAACACCCTGTATAAAGTAGCATCTTGGACAGTGATAAGATTATTTTTGTCAACATTTCAAAAGTAAAAAGCAAACATACCTGTCTGTTTATGTTTTGATTTGGTCTAAGAAGAACGGGTGCTTTATTTGTTTCACCTTCCGAATCTGAGTCATTTCCAAAAACATTTCGAGAAGCCTGAAAAATAGGTTTCTTTGTTTTCCCTTTGTCTGCCAAAATAAGTCCATATCTGAAAAGTTCAATGTAACATTTCAATTAAATTGATCAATAAATAAATAAAGAAGTTCCTGACAGAAATTAATTAGTAGAGTAATTTTAAATTAAAAAACCAAGTGTATCATCGGATGCAGAATAATAAATGGGATGCAGGACTTGAGATGGTCATATTACATTTGACTACAGCACATGAGCTTCAATCAAATCAGCGTCTGTTCAGCATCCGAATGAGAGAGAGTGAACCAGTTATATTTACTATACTCGGTAAAATCACAACCGTTTAAAAATGTTGTGGGTGAAATTCTAGCCCAAGGGACACCACCTCAAACGTCATTCCATCAATCTTCCACCTTCAACGTGCTAAAAGTGAGCGTGGCTAAACTGCATGGTTAGACATTTTGTTGGTAGTTGTCGCAGAGATTCTGACCACCCTGAAAGGGATTATGGTCTTGAATTTACGTATGATTGTTTAAAAATTTTCCTAAATGTTATCGTGTCCCGTTTACTAAGCATTTAATGACAAAATAAACTGAACTATTACGTACTTCATACTAGCACCACAGACAAGCATGTATCCATACTTGTTTCTGGGGGGGGGGACATTCATTTTCGGGGGGATATTCATAGAAATACAATGAAAAACAGTGCGGTACAGTACGACCACGAAAATAATTCTGCTCTTCAATCTTTGTTAGCGCAGAGCAGGCCCGAGTCCCCGACAAAACATGAAGTAATCACAGGATAGTCGGATAGCAGCGAAAAGGGGCGAAAAACAAATTAGCCCATAGTGAACGGATTGAAGGTGACACATACTAAAATTTGTCAACTGTGCAGGTACATTGGTTAGACTTATAAACCTGGTACTACTGTAATCACTTTTCCATACAAATATTCGGATTTCGGAGGTGGGGGGGGGGATAAATCCCACCTATCCCCACCTGGATACGTGCCTGACCACAGAGTACTATCTACACTAATATTATAAAGAGTTAAGATTTGTACCTATTTTTGTATGTTTGTAATGAATAAACTCAAAATCTACTGTGCCGATTTCAAAAATTCTTTCACCATTAGAAAGCTACATTCACCCTGAGTAACATAGGCTATATTTATTGCTAGAAAAGATTAGACATCCACCCGTGCGAAGCCGGGACGGGCCGCTAGTAATTTATAGGTATACTAGAACTAACACGGCAAAGGCGAACAAACGCGCGCCACATGAGCGTGTGACGAGCGGGTAAATTTGGTGTTTATTTTCCTTAGATAAATGAATGAAGCTTGAGCGAAGACCAATCATTTATCTAAGGTTAATTCAACGACATTCAATAAGTTAAATCTCTTGGGTTAATTTTATAATTAAAATACATTCATCTTACTTTTTAGTGTCCGACATATTGTCTCAATAGTTGTTTAATAGCTTTCATTCAACTGAGCGGGCAATATCCTTATATACTGCTTATATATTACTCATTTGTGGCGGAATGTAGAGTAAATTAAATGCACAAACACCACAGATTACTGATATGTAGCAAGCTACAGATGCGACAGTGAAATTTGCACTTAGTTCCATTGTTTCCGTTGTGGCGTTCTGTCGTCAAACTAATGTATATAGAACTTGTAGTTATAGGTATGTATACACTGATTCCAGGATGCAAAAATAGGGATATTTGACCAAGGAACAAACTATTCAACGATATTATTATGTCATACGACGGAGAAGAATGAGGGATTTTCCAGAAGCAAAAAAAAACAAAAAGTTAGTTCCTAATTTCTCGATAGATGGCGTTGACAAGAGAGGGGTCGATTAGGTATGACCAATATAAGCTGACCGCGCGCAGGGTGAATAACGTATAACGTCGCGCGACCACCTTATTTTGGTTTTGCTTAGCTTGATGTGTCGCCGTGTGTACAAACAAACCCTTTCTTATTGTTGTTGGCTTATTATTAACTATCTGCGGGGCTAGTATGCCAACACACGATAGCGTGATATATCGCTTATATCACGCTATCACGCTTCCGCTCCCTTTCTATTTTCGCGCGAACGAACAAGATAAAAGATTTGACAGATGGATGTGTTAAATGTCGCAATCATGGGTTGGCGTGCGTACTAGTCCCGCTGTTAATGAAGTAGCGATTACAAGTTTCCCGGTTTATTTTTGTTAAGTCTCCGTTTCTGTTAAGCCGGGTCTGCTACGCCATGTTTTCGTGTTTGCTAACATCAGGTCTACCCAATATCAAACTGTACAAAAACATATATAGTCATTCCTTACAGTCGCACCGCACACCGGTTGCCATAAGAGTGACAGAGCTAGATTTGACGTTAATCTGTTACGTCTGTTAAACAAATGTCACCACTTTTTAAGCAAATTCAAGCAAAATTCGTACTTAACGTAAAGAAATAGCTGGGTCTTCCAGCTGGAGGTCTGGTGACAAAATGATTCAAGACGGTTCCGTTTATTATTGACATTTCACTTATTCTAATGGGCGGTTGTCATAAGTGTGAATGGATGTCAAGTAGCGTTTCTATGTCTTGCTTTATATTATTTATCTATCCTAACATCGTTTTCTATCTTTTCCCTCCCCCGCAGGCGAACGCGGGTGATTTTATCCATTTGCATCGGATAACATCAACCGCGTTCGCCTGCGGGGGAGGGGAAAGTTAGTTAGAAAAACGATGTTAGCAAACACGAAAACATGGCGCAGCGGACCCGGCTTTAGGTTTTTGTAGTTTGTTATTGTTTCTCTTTTATTGTTCCTATATTCAAAATGGATACAAAGCCCATACAGCCACGTCTGGTACTTGATTCGTTGTTGACAGACAATAACACCGAGATTGTTAATAATAAACCGACAATAATATCAAAGGGTTTAAACTGCGTCTTTTTATTAATAATATTCATAAATATATTTGCTCATACCTAATCGACCCCTATCTGTTCAACGCCATCTATCGAGAAATTATGAACTAGCTTTTTTTTTTCTCTGGAAAATCCCTCATTGAGGCTTCTCAAGGATTCTAAACTCAAGCTAAAATACCAGGAAAATCACAAGATATAAGCTTCTGACGCAACAACACGGCATGAGGCTGCTGTTGTTGTAAGTTCAATATGGCGTTGTATCTCGTCCTCATTGGACGATGATACAATGTATCATCGTCCAATGAGGACGATGGGAAACAGCGCCACAACGGAAACAATGGAACTAAGCTGTCATAGGCCTGACAAACATCCATAACCTCCGCGCTGGCTATTTTGTGAGTCAAAGAGAATGGAATCACTACCGTCCCATACAATACAACCGATGTCTTCAATAAATACTTGATAAATGCTCTCATTTAAAGCAATTAAAACGTTGGTGTTCGACGTTTCAACGCTTCTTTGGAGTTTTTGGAGGCTTGGATGTCTTCAATATTGAAAAAACATTTATAAAGACATTGGCTGTATGGGCTACATCCCATTGCCTTGAATATAACAAAACAAACAACAACAACAAAAATGTATGCCACACGTAGAGATGCCACATGTCATCATAAGTGCGATTTTTGAAAATCATACGAGCGACTTGGCAGTAGAAAATATCAAAATTACTATGGAGATTATGCATCTTTCTACTACCAAGTCGCTCGTATGATTTTCAAAAATCGCACTTCATGTCACTGTCTTTTTTTTTTTTTTTTAAAGTTTTTAACGGCTCTGGATTTTCTTTCCTTTCGAGCCAGTCTTTTTAAGCAAATTATTGTTTCTCATTTATAGCAAATAAAACGTTGGTGTTCGACGTTTCAAAGCTTCTTTGGAGTTTTTGGAGGCAATCGAGAAACGCAGGAAACGCAGAGAAGTCCACAGGAAAGAGGTGAACCGACCGCTTGCCGCGCTATAAAAGAACGGAACACTTTTCCTGTTCACGACCCACACCATCATATTTCACTGAACTGTATATTGTTCACTTGCACGACACTTTGTTACGCAAAACAACACCGATTTTACGAACCAAAACTCACTATAAACAATAAAAATTCGACGAAATATGAGGACTCCAAACGTATCTGTTCAAATCCCGCCAAAAACTCCCATGTCACTGTCAATGCCACAGGGTTGCCAGATTGGGTATTTTTTTCGCAATTTTGGGTAAAAATTTGGCTCCTTGCGAAATTTTGGAGAAATTGAACTTTTGGAGAAATGTTTGGAGAAAAAAAATATCATGTGGAGAATTTTGAGTAATTTAATTTTTAGTTTTGGAACGCTATTTATATGAAAAGAACATGCATTTAACGAACGTGTTCATTTTTAGTACGTTCGTTAGTTTCCTTTTCTCTCTTCATTCCATTTATTCGTTCGCTCCACCCACTCACCCATTCATTCACTCCACATGAGGTGTTTGTTTTGTAAAGTTTTGTTTGGTTTGTGCGATCATTCTGTAATATCTATAAGAAGAAAATTTTAATAATTGGATGTATTAAATGTATTTGAATAAAATAGACTTCCTGCACGTCTAGCATGATTTCTTTACACGAGCGCGACGCGCCTTCGCTGCATACAAAATAACCTGTTTCCGCGCTTTTCGGAGAGTGCAATCCGCGCTTGCCGCGAGTTGTAGTATGGAAAAAAGACGAGTCGCGCGTAGTAGACAAATCATGCTAGACGGTCTGCAAACGATTTAGTTTTATTTTATGTCAATACCACAGACAAAACTCTAGCAGTCAAACCACAGGCAATGCCATTTGTTCAGTTTTACTGGTAAAACCACGGACAAAAAACATTGCCCTAGGTATGATCACGAGCAAAAAACGAGTTTGGGTAAAAGTAAAGAAAATAGTATCGTTTTGGAGAAAAATTATTTCAAATGTGGGGAGAAATTGAAAATCGCATCTGGCAACCCTGCAATGCCAAACCAAAATACAAAGCCCTGCCAAAGCCAAACAAATAATTCAAAAATGCAATAAAAAAATACCTAGAAAAAATTACAACAAAAAAAAAGGAGTTTTTGGCGGGATTTGAACAGATACGTTTGGAGTCCCCATAAGTCCCCATATTTCATCGAATTTTTATTGTTTATAGTGAGTTTTGGTTCGTAAAATCGGTGTTGTTTTGCGTAACAAAGTGTCGTGCAAGTGAACAATATACAGTTCAGTGAAATATGATGGTGTGGGTCGTGAACAGGAAAAGTGTTCCGTTCTTTTGTAGCGCGGCAAGCGGTCGGTTCACCTCTTTCCTGTGGACTTCTCTGCGTTTCCTGCGTTTCTCAATTGCCTCCAAAAACTCCAAAGAAGCGTTGAAACGTCGAACACCAGCGTTTTATTTGCTATAAATGAGAGTATTTATTCCTGACATCGGTTGTATGCGATACTATAATCGCTTTACCTTGAACTGAACCAAAAAAAAAAAAAATTACAACAAAAAAAGGGTAAAGCTCTAGTCATATTTGACGGGACGGGACGGGCACGGGACGGGACGGAGCCAGCGAGGGCAATGAAAAATGAACCTTATTTACATAGTAGGAGAGTATAAAATCCTTTGACGGCTAACGGCCTCCGTGCTCCGTCCGTTGCCGTCCCGTCTCCGTCCGTCGCCGTCCCGTCTCCGTCCGTCCACCGCCCGTGCTCCGTCCGTCGCCGTCCCGTCTCCGTCCGTCGCCGTCCCGTCTCCGTCCGTCGCCGTCCCGTCTCCGTCCGTCGCCGTCCCGTCTCCGTCCGTCCTCCGCCCGCGCGGTGTTGCCAATAGTTGATCTCGAAAAATCGAGGAAAATTTTATGGTGAAAGAATTTGATATGGTGAAGGTGACAGTTCAAAATGGCTCGATAGATGGCGCTGCTGAAGCGAGTTACATAACAGTACCTCAGTAACTTCTTTGTTTTTCAACCGATTGCCTCCAAAATCGATATCTGAGAGGCCGCGTGGACCCAGAACACGAATCCGATGTCAGATTTGAGAAAAGTGGCCGCCATCTTGAACTTTTTTGTTTCTTAACCGATTGCTTCCAAAATCGATATCTGGGGGTCCGCGGGACTCCGAACACGAATCCGATGTCAGATTTGAGAAAACTGGCCGCCATCTTGAACTTTTTTGTTTCTTAACCGATTGCTTCCAAAATCGATATCTGGGGGTCCGCGTGGACTCCCAACACGAATCCGATGTCAGATTTGAGAAAAGTGGCCGCCATCTTGAACTTTTTTGTTTCTTAACCGATTGCTTCCAAAATCGATATCCGGGGGTCCGCGTGGACTCCGAACACGAATCCGATGTCAGATTTGAGAAAAGTGGCCGCCATCTTGAACTTTTTTGTTTCTCAACCGATTGCTTCCAAAATCGATATCTGGGGGTCCGCGTGGACTCCGAACACGAATCCGATGTCAGATTTGAGAAAAGTGGCCGCCATCTTGAACTTTTTTGTTTCTTAACCGATTGCTTCCAAAATCGATTTCCGGGGGTCCGCGTGGACTCTGAACACGAATCCGATGTCAGATTTGAGAAAAGTGGCCGCCATCTTGAACTTTTTTGTTTCTTAACCGATTGCTTCCAAAATCGATATCCGGGGGTCCGCGTGGACTCTGAACACGAATCCGATGTCAGATTTGAGAAAAGTGGCCGCCATCTTGAACTTTTTTGTTTCTCAACCGATTGCTTCCAAAATCGATATCTGGGGGTCCGCGTGGACTCCCAACACGAATCCGATGTCAGATTTGAGAAAAGTGGCCGCCATCTTGAACTTTTTTGTTTCTCAACCGATTGCTTCCAAAATCGATATCTGGGGGTCCGCGTGGACTCCCAACACGAATCCGATGTCAGATTTGAGAAAAGTGGCCGCCATCTTGAACTTTTTTGTTTCTTAACCGATTGCTTCCAAAATCGATATCCGGGGGTCCGCGTGGACTCTGAACACGAATCCGATGTCAGATTTGAGAAAAGTGGCCGCCATCTTGAACTTTTTTGTTTCTCAACCGATTGCTTCCAAAATCGATATCTGGGGGTCCGCGTGGACTCCCAACACGAATCCGATGTCAGATTTGAGAAAAGTGGCCGCCATCTTGAACTTTTTTGTTTCTTAACCGATTGCTTCCAAAATCGATATCCGGGGGTCCGCGTGGACTCCGAACACGAATCCGATGTCAGATTTGAGAAAAGTGGCCGCCATCTTGAACTTTTTTGTTTCTCAACCGATTGCTTCCAAAATCGATATCTGGGGGTCCGCGTGGACTCCGAACACGAATCCGATGTCAGATTTGAGAAAAGTGGCCGTCATCTTGAACTTTTTTGTTTCTTAACCGATTGCTTCCAAAATCGATATCCGGGGGACCGCGTGGACTCTGAACACGAATCCGATGTCAGATTTGAGAAAAGTGGCCGCCATCTTGAACTTTTTTGTTTCTTAACCGATTGCTTCCAAAATCGATATCCGGGGGTCCGCGTGGACTCTGAACACGAATCCGATGTCAGATTTGAGAAAAGTGGCCGCCATCTTGAACTTTTTTGTTTCTTAACCGATTGCTTCCAAAATCGATATCTGGGGGTCCGCGTGGACTCCGAACACGAATCCGATGTCAGATTTGAAAAAACTGGCCGCCATCTTGAACTTTTTTGTTTCTTAACCGATTGCTTCCAAAATCGATATCTGGGGGTCCGCGTGGACTCCCAACACGAATCCGATGTCAGATTTGAGAAAAGTGGCCGCCATCTTGAACTTTTTTGTTTCTTAACCGATTGCTTCCAAAATCGATATCTGGGGGTCCGCGTGGACTCCGAACACGAATCCGATGTCAGATTTGAGAAAACTGGCCGCCATCTTGAACTTTTTTGTTTCTTAACCGATTGCTTCCAAAATCGATATCTGGGGGTCCGCGTGGACTCCCAACACGAATCCGATGTCAGATTTGAGAAAAGTGGCCGCCATCTTGAACTTTTTTGTTTCTTAACCGATTGCTTCCAAAATTGATATCCGGGGGTCCGCGTGGACTCCGAACACGAATCCGATGTCAGATTTGAGAAAAGTGGCCGCCATCTTGAACTTTTTTGTTTCTCAACCGATTGCTTCCAAAATCGATATCTGGGGGTCCGCGTGGACTCCGAACACGAATCCGATGTCAGATTTGAGAAAAGTGGCCGCCATCTTGAACTTTTTTGTTTCTTAACCGATTGCTTCCAAAATCGATACCCGGGGGTCCGCGTGGACTCTGAACACGAATCCGATGTCAGATTTGAGAAAAGTGGCCGCCATCTTGAACTTTTTTGTTTCTTAACCGATTGCTTCCAAAATCGATATCCGGGGGTCCGCGTGGACTCTGAACACGAATCCGATGTCAGATTTGAGAAAAGTGGCCGCCATCTTGAACTTTTTTGTTTCTCAAACCGATTGCTTCCAAAATCGATATCTGATAATCCGCGTGGACTCCCAACACGAATCCGATGTCAGATTTGAGAAAAGTGGCCGCCATCTTGAACTTTTTTGTTTCTCAACCGATTGCTTCCAAAATCGATATGCGGGGGTCCGCGTGGACTCCGAACACGAATCCGATGTCAGATTTGAGAAAAGTGGCCGCCATCTTGAACTATTTTGTTTCTCAACCGATTGCTTCCAAAATCGATATCCGGGGGTCCGCGTGGACTCCGAACACGATACCGATGTCAGATTTGAGAAAAGTGGCCGCCATCTTGAACTTTTTTGTTTCTTAACCGATTGCTTCCAAAATCGATATCTGGGGGTCCGCGTGGACTCCGAACACGAATCCGATGTCAGATTTGAGAAAAGTGGCCGCCATCTTGAACTTTTTTGTTCCTCAACCGATTGCTTCCAAAATCGATATCTGGGGATCTGCGTGGACTCCCAACACGAATCCGATGTCAGATTTGAGAAAAGTGGCCGCCATCTTGAACTTTTTTGTTTCTCAACCGATTGCTTCCAAAATCGATAACTGACTAACTGATAACTTCTCAAATCTGACATCAGATTCGTGTTCGGATTCCACGCGGATCCTCAGGTATCGATTTTGGAAGCAATCGGTTGAGAAACAAAAAAGTTCAAGATGGCGGCCACTTTTCTCAAATCTAACATCAGATTTGTGTTCGGAGTTCACGCGGACCCCCAGATATCGAATTTGGAAGCAATCGGTTGAGAAACAAACAAGTTCAAGATGGCGGCCACTTTTCTCAAATCTGACATCGGGTTCGTGTTTGGAGTCCACGGGGACCCTCAGATATCGAATTTGGAAGCAATCGGTTGAGAAACAAAAAAGTTCAAGATGGCGGCTACTTGTCTCAAATCTGACATCGGATTCGTGTTTGGAGTCCACGCGGACCCTCAGATATCGATTTTGGAAGCAATCGGTTGAGAAACAAAAAAGTTCAAGATGGCGGCCACTTTTCTCAAATCTGACATTGGATTCGTGTTTGGAGTCCTCGCGGACCCTCAGATATCGATTTTGGAAGCAATCGGTTAAGAAACAAAAAAGTTCAAGATGGCGGCTACTTGTCTCAAATCTGACATCGGATTCGTGTTTGGAGTCCACGCGGACTCTCAGATATCGAATTTGGAAGCAATCGGTTGAGAAACAAAAAAGTTCAAGATGGCGGCCACTTTTCTCAAATCTGACATTGGATTCGTGTTTGGAGTCCTCGCGTACCCTCATATATCGATTTTGGAAGCAATCAGTTGAGAAACAAAAAAGTTCAAAATGGCGGCCACTTTTCTCAAATCTGACATCGGATTCGTGTTTGGAGTCCACGCGGACCCTCAGATATCGAATTTGGAAGCAATCGGTTGAGAAACAAAAAAGTTCAAGATGGCGGCCACTTTTCTCAAATCTGACATTGGATTCGTGTTTGGAGTCCTCGCGTACCCTCATATATCGATTTTGGAAGCAATCAGTTGAGAAACAAAAAAGTTCAAGATGGCGGCCACTTGTCTCAAATCTGACATCGGATTCGTGTTCGGAGTTCACGCGGACCCCCAGATATCGAATTTGGAAGCAATCGATAGAGAAACAAACTAGTTCAAGATGGCGGCCACTTTTCTCAAATCTGACATCGGATTCATGTTTAGAGTCCACGCGGACCATCAGATATCAATTTTGGAAGCAATCGGTTGAGAAACAAAAAAGTTCAAGATGGCGGCCACTTTTCTCAAACTTGACATCGGATTCGTGTGTGGAGTCCACGCGGATTATCAGATATCGATTTTGGAAGCAATCGGTTGAGAAACAAAAAAGTTCATAATGGCGGCCACTTTTCTCAAATCTGACATCGGATTCGTATTCGGAGTCCACGCGGACCCCCAGATATCGATTTTGGAAGCAATCGGTTGAGAAACAAAAAAGTTCAAGATGGCGGCCACTTTTCTCAAATCTGACATCGGATTCGTGTTTGGAGTTCACGCAGACCCCCAGATATCGATTTTGGAAGCAATCGGTTGAGAAACCAAAAAGTTCAAGATGGCGGCCACTTTTCTCAAATCTGACATCGGATTCGTGTTCGGAGTCCACGCGGACCCCCAGATATCGATTTTGGAAGCAATCGGTTAAGAAACAAAAAAGTTCAAGATGGCGGCCACTTTTCTCAAATCTGACATCGGATTCGTGTTTGGAGTCCACGCGGACCCCTAGATATCGATTTTGGAAGCAATCGGTTAAGAAACAAAAAAGTTCAAGATGGCGGCCACTTTTCTCAAATCTGACATCAGATTCGTGTTTAGAGTCCACGCAGACCATCAGATATCGATTTTGGAAGCAATCGGTTAAGAAACAAAAAAGTTCAAGATGGCGGCCACTTTTCTCAAATCTGACATCGGATTCGTGTTTGGAGTCCACGCGGACCCCTAGATATCGATTTTGGAAGCAATCGGTTAAGAAACAAAAAAGTTCAAGATGGCGGCCACTTTTCTCAAATCTGACATCAGATTCGTGTTTAGAGTCCACGCAGACCATCAGATATCGATTTTGGAAGCAATCGGTTAAGAAACAAAAAAGTTCAAGATGGCGGCCACTTTTCTCAAATCTGACATCGGATTCGTGTTTGGAGTCCACGCGGACCCCTAGATATCGATTTTGGAAGCAATCGGTTAAGAAACAAAAAAGTTCAAGATGGCGGCCACTTTTCTCAAATCTGACATCAGATTCGTGTTTAGAGTCCACGCAGACCATCAGATATCGATTTTGGAAGCAATCGGTTGAGAAACAGAAAAGTTCAAGATGGCGGCCACATTTCTCAAATTTAACATCGGATTCGTGTTTGGAGTCCACGCGGACCATCAGATATCGATTTTGGAAGCAATCGGGTTGAGAAACAAAAAATTTCAAGATGGCGGCCACTTTTCTCAAATCTGACATCGGATTCGTGTTTGGAGTCCACGTCGACCCCCAGATATCGATTTTGGAAGCAATCGGTTGAGAAACAAAAAAGTTCAAGATGGCGGCCACTTTTCTCAAATCTGACATCAGATTCCTGTTTAGAGTCCACGCGGACCGGCCCTCAGTTATCGATTTTGGAATCAATCGGTTGAAAAACAAAATCATTGTTTTTTTTTTAACTTAGATCATAGTGAACGTTGTTCAGTTTGATTATCTGAAGCACCCCTGTAATAGCGCATTTAAATGTACACTCTGTACCTATACCTCCTGAGTCTCTATAATATAAGGTAGTTCTTGCGCGATTTGTGTCTTGATCTTCTTCCCAGGAGTGCGATTTTTGAAACTCATAGAAACTCTTTGAAATCAGCAGTTGATAAATTTAATATTAGGTCTTCTTCTTATCGTGTGGGCAGGCCCTGGTGTCAGAGTTTTTTCAGACCGCCTTACGGCCTCTGACGTGGTTTTTATGTAACGACTACTACCACCAGAGATAGTAGCCGGGACCAACGGCTTAGCGTGCCATCCGAAGCACGGAATCATTTTTCTTTTCGGACAATCAGGTGATTCAGCCTGCAATGTCCTAACCAACTAGGGAAAAACGCACAAAGTGACATATCACTAGGTGTCCCCCGTGGGATCCGAACCCACGACCTCCGTATCGAGAGCCAATGCTCTTAACCACTAGACCACGGAGGCAGTTAGGTACCTACTATGGAGACGTGCATCTTTCTACTGCTGATTTAACATTAAAAAATCATACTCCAGGAGAGTGATTTTCGAAAGTCAAATCAGCAGTAGAAATATGTCCATACATTTTCAACTGCTGCCGCACTCTTCCGCATTTTTCAAGTCTGAAGTGCGATTTTTGAAAATCATACGAGCGACTTGGCATTAGAAAATGCCAAAATTACTATGGAGATTATGCATCTTTCTACTGCCAAGTTGCTCGTATGATTTTCAAAAATCGCACTTCTGTTTGCCGGGTACTGACTGTTCTACCGTACGGGGTATGAAATTACCGTTAAAATTCGATAATTAAAGTACGTCTGGCAACACTGGGTGTCGGTTTCGCGTCGTGCCCGCCCGTCCTCCGCCCGCGCCCGTCCGTTGCCGTCCCGTCTCCGTCCGTTGCCGTCCCGTCTCCGTCCGTCCTCCGTCCGTGCCCGTGCTCCGTCCGTTGCCGTCCCGTCTCCGTCCGTTGCCGTCCCGTCTCCGTCCGTCCTCCGTCCGTCTCCGCGCCGTTGTAGTATGACTAAAGCTTAAAGGCTATTTTCACGCTGGGGTGGTAGCATCTAAAAATCGATGTTGCCAGATATAAAAATGGGGTGGTCACATTTAAAAATCGATGTTACCAGATAAAAAAATAAAAAAATCTGCAAGTTGGTAGTAACTAGTGGTGAAAAAACCGAAACTTACCAGAGGACCGATGAAATTGGATTTTTTCCTATTCACGTCATCTTTCTAATTATTTTGTGATTCACGTTCAGTTTTGATAGCAAAACACATGTTTAACCAGGATCTGATGCTGAAGCAAGGACTTTCTAATTAGTTTGTGATTCACGTTCAGTTTTGATAGCAAAACACATGTTTAACCAGGATCTGATGCTGAAGCAAGGAATGTCTTCGTACGAGGGTAGGTACTCCTCATCGGTAAACAGCATTGGATTGATTTTTAGGGTTCCGTACCCAAAGGGTGAAAGCGGGACCCTATTACTAAGCCTACGTTGTCCGTCCGTCCGTCCGTCTGTCCGTCTGTCCTTCTGTCCGTCTGTCCGTCTGTCCGTCTGTCCGTCTGTCCGTCTGTCCGTCTGTCCGTCTGTCCGTCTGTCCGTCTGTCCGTCTGTCCGTCTGTCCGTCTGTCCGTCTGTCCGTCTGTCCGTCTGTCCGTCTGTCCGTCTGTCCGTCTGTCCGTCTGTCCGTCTGTCCGTCTGTCCGTCTGTCCGTCTGTCCGTCTGTCCGTCTGTCCGTCTGTCCGTCTGTCCGTCTGTCCGTCTGTCCGTCTGTCCGTCTGTCCGTCTGTCCGTCTGTCCGTCTGTCCGTCTGTCCGTCTGTCCGTCTGTCCGTCTGTCCGTCTGTCCGTCTGTCCGTCTGTCCGTCTGTCCGTCTGTCCGTCTGTCCGTCTGTCCGTCTGTCCGTCTGTCCGTCTGTCCGTCTGTCCGTCTGTCCGTCTGTCCGTCTGTCCGTCTGTCCGTCCGTCCGTCTGTCCTACCTATTTAGGGCTGTAACTTTTGAACCGTAATAGCTAGATTGTTGAAATTTTCTCAGATTGTGCGTTATTACGGCGGATTTGTTAACAAATAATAAAAAAGTTAAAAATTAAGGGGGATCTCAACAAAAAACTAGTTTTTATCAACGTTTTTTTCTTTACGCTCTATCGTAAAAACGGTAATACATACAAGCGTCAAACTTAGTGTGATTATAGAGCAAACTCTACAGAATAACAACATGTGTCAAACTTAGTGTGATTATAGAGCAAACTCTACAGAATAACAACAAATACTAAAAACCGGCCAAGTGTGAGTCGGACTCGCGCTAAAGGTTCCGGACAAAAAAAGTTTTTTTTTCTATCTTAAGGTGGTTGGAGAGCTGCGACCGTGGCGCCATCAGTTTTAAATTAATTGTGCCTGAAATACAAACATTTCACACTGAGCATAAATATTTTTCATATTCACGTTCAGTTTTGATAGCAAAACACATGTTTAGGCTGCCTGTCCATTGAAGCGAGCTCGCACTGCTAGCTCGCGTCAATGGATAGGCAGCCTTAACCAGGCTCTGACGCTGAAGTAAGGAATGTCTTCGTACGAGGGTACTCCTCATCAGTAATCAGCATTGGCTTGATTTTTAATGTTTACGTTCAGTTTTGATAGCTAAACACATATTTAGCCAGGATCTGGTGCTACAGCCAGGAATATCTCCGTACGAGGGTACTCCTCAACGGTTAACAGCATTGGCTTGAATTTTTTTTGTTCACGTTCAGTTTTGATAGCAAAACACATATTTAACCTGGATCTGGCGCTTAAGCCAGCAATGTCTCCGTACGAGGGTACTCCTCAATGGTAAACAGCACTGGCTTGCAATTTTTTTTACACGTTTAGTTATGATAGCAAAACTCATATTTAACCAGGATCTGGCGCTGAAACTTGGAATGTCTCCTTAAGAGGGTACTCCTCAACTGTAAACGGTATATGCTAGTCAATGCTGTTTACTGTTAAGGAGTACCCTAGTACGGAGACATTCACGGCTGTAGGACCGGATCCTGGTTTAATATGTATTTTGCTATCAAAACTGAACGTGAACATGATAAAATCAAGCCGATGCTGTTTACCGTTGAGGAGTACCCTCGTACGGAGACATTCTTGGCTTCAGCACCAGTTCCTGATTTAATATACGTTTTTCTATTAATACTGAACGAGAATAAAGAAAAGTCAAACCCTCGTTCGGAGACATTCCTGGATGTAGCACCAGATCCTAGTAAAATATGTGTTTTGCTATCAAAACGAAAATTAAAAAAAATCTAGTCAATTCTATTTACCGTTGAGGAGTACCCTCCTACGGAGACATTCCTGGCTGTAGCACCAGATCCTGGTTAAATATGTGTTTTGCTATCAAAACTGGCCGTGACGTGAACATAAAAAATTCATGCCAGTGCTGTTTACCGTTGAGGAGTACCCTTGTACGAAAACATTCCTGGCTTCAGCATCAGATCCTGGTTAAATATGTGTTTTGCTATCAAAACTGAACGTGAACATAAAAAAATCAAGCCAATGCTGTTTACCGATAAGGAGTACCCTCGTACGGAGACATTTCTGACTGTAGCACCAGATCCTGGTTAAATATGTGTTTTGCTATCAAAACTGACCGTGACGTGAACATAAAAAAATCAAGCCAATATGCTGTTTACCGATGAGGAGTACCCTCGTACGAAGAGATTCCTCGCTTCAGCATCAGATACCTACTCGATACGTTCTCTGGCTAGTGGGCTCGGTAGCGAAATTGGATAACGCACTTCCCCGGTTTGGAAGGGTGCGGGTTCAAGTCCCGCCCGAGACTGAATTTTTCAATCTTTAATTTGATTCGAAATAGCACAACATGGCTGTAACATGTTCAAAATCAATAATATTTGAAATTGGAACAGGGTGTGTCATCTATACCGTATGAATTTCAGTTGTAATGCTGAACTTGCGGGTTGGCTAGTTTGTAATAACTGCCAGTAGATGTCGCTCACGTCCCCTCAAGACGCAACAGATTGAAAAATTCGTTCTCTGGCTAGTGGGCTCGGTAGCGAAATTGGATAACGCACTTCCCCGGTTTGGAAGGGTTCGCGTTCAAGTCCCGCCCGAGACTGAATTTTTCAATCTTTAATTTGATTCGAAATAGCACAACATGGCTGTAACATGTTCAAAATCAATAATATTTGAAATCAGATACCTACTGTTTAAAAATATGTTTTGATATCAAAACTGAACGTGAATATGAAAAAATCAAGCCGATGTTGTTAACCGTTGAGGAGTACCCTCGTACGGAGACATTCCTGGCTGTAGCACCCGATCCTGGTTAAATAAATGTTTTACTATCAAAACTAATTATTAAAAATAATAACAAACAGTAATCCCGACAGCGGTAGAAAAAAATTGGTCAGAATAAAACTGTTGATATGAGTAATTGTTTAAGATCGTATAAGTTAGTTTTTTGCAAATATCTCGTTTCTTATAACTTTGTTCACGATTTCATACATAGGAATGGAATAAAATTATTTATTTGCATACATTTTAAAAAGTTAATATACAAAACTTGTAGAACAAACAATTACTCGTATCAACAGTTTTATTCTGACCAATTTTTTTCTACCACTGTCGGGATTACTGTTTGTTATTATTTTTAATAATTAGTTTTTGCACATATCTCGTTTCAAATACATAGAATTGTAAACAAAGTTATAAAAGTTATAACCCAATTTGTAGAACAAGCATTATCTACCATTTTATTAGACAAACTTTTTCTGTCATCCACCGTTGTCGAGATATCTGTCTATTACTATTTAAATTATTTAGTTTCACAAATATCTCGTTTTTTTTGCATCAAATCGTGAACAAAGTTATTACAAAACTTGTAGAACATAATATTGTCTACAATTTTATCCTCGACAAACTTTTTCTATCTTCAACCGTTGTCGAGATATCTGTCTATTACTATTTTAATTAATTATATTTTGCAAATATCGCGTTTCGTATGCATAAAATTGTGAATAAAGTTATTACAAAACATGTAGAACATAATATTATCTACAATTGTATGCTACACAAACTTTTCCTATCATCAACAATTTTTGAGATATCTGTCTATTACTATTTTAATTAATTAGTTTTTGCAAATATCTCATTTCGTATGCATCAAATCGTGAACAAAGCTATTACAAAACTTGTATAACAAAATATTATCTACAATTGTGTCTTCAACAAACTTTTCCTATCATCAACCGTTGTTGAGATATCTGTCTATTACTATTTTAATTATAAAGTTTTTACAAATATCTCGTCTCCTATGCATAAAATTGTAAACAAAGCTATTACAAACTTGAAGAACATTAAATTTCCAACAATTTTGTTTGTAACAAATTTTTCTATCACTAACCATTGTCGACATATCTATCATTTTTAGTATGTTATAAAAGTGGTTTGATTCTGGAAAGGTGACCGATCCGCCATGTAAGACCGGGTTTTTCGTGATGGGTAAAGTGTGTTCTCTCGATCTAAGTTGGTTTCACATTTCCTATATGTTTAGGCCCAAGACCAATTTTTTTCAATTTTCAACCCCGGTCTGATTTTGAACAGTGACCGATTTGAAAAAACTAAATATGCTGTGGTATTCTCCTAAAAGGGCTCTTTCGTAAAATGCATCCAGTTCGTTTCCTATATGTTTAGGCCCAGACCACATTTTTTCGCGATTGTCTGACAGCTGTAAAAAAATTCAGTGACCACTTTGAGTCATAAATAAGACTGAGACTAAATGATGTACTTTGGCGTCTATTTTCGAGCTAGACTGAATCCAGCTTTCCTATACGTTTAGGCCCTAGACCGTTGGTGGCTTTGGATCTATAACTTTATTTGCTTTTTCCTCTAATACTGAAAAATTTACAAGAAACTCATTACATTTTGCTGATGGTCAGTATTCAGTACCTATCTTTATTGCGGTTTCACTTGGGTATCACAAATAATAATCAACAGAAATCAGAAAACGTTGGATGAGGGCAGCGCAGGACTGATCGTTATGGCGATCCTTGGGGGAGGCCTATTTCCAGCAGTGGACATCCATCGGCTGAGATGATGATGATTATATGAGCTTCCAGCGCTGAACTTCGGCTATAAATGATGACCCATCTCTCACTAGATGTACTCTGTGGAAGGAAAGGGTACCCCCACCAGCTGAATTTATTCTCTCACAGGAATATCTACCTCCCGGGCACAATCTGCAATAGCCACTGTGGAAGTCTTTAAATCGCCTTCGCACTCAAGTTGGCCCTTGCAGACAAAGTTTATGTAACTGGGGTTAGATGGACCTTGGCCAAATGCAGTGTGATTGCGGCGAACCTATCCAGTCGATGGCGCACCTGCTAGAATGCCCGTTGTGCCCAAAAACCTGCACGAGAGAGGACCTCAATAAAGCTACACTGGATGCTGTCAGGCTCGCCGAATATCTGGCCAATAAAATATAGAAATAGGACAATTGACACCAAAAGAAGATACGTTTTAATAGACGGCAGCGATTTCTACCTTAGCTTATAAACCTACTTCACTCATCACATCAGACATCACTCTCACTCGAGTCTAAGGCGGTGTCCTATTGCCATCGCACGCGCGATGGTGCGATGCGATCTCATCGCGCGATGAAACCGATCGCGCGATCAAAAAACGTGTGTCCTAATTTGGTGCGATGCGATCGATCACCCTCCCTTGCTTCGTGTACCTGCACTCAGCGGGACCCCGTGTCCTAGAACGATGCGAGTATGTATGGGATTTAGTTCCGAATTTGTTCTATCGAATTCAATTAGAAATAAAAAAAAACCGTCAAAATGGAAGAATTAGATCCAGAGCCACCAACGGTCTAGAGCCTAAACGTATAGGAAAGCTGGATTCAGTCTAGCTCGAAAATAGACGCCAAAGTACATCATTTAGCCTCGGTCTTATGACTCAAAGCGGTCATTGATTTTTTTTTACAGCGGTAAGACAATCGCCAAAAAATCGGGTCTGGGCCTAAATATATAGGAAACGAACTGGATGCATTTTAAGAAAGAGCCCTCTTAGGAGAACACCACAGCAGATTTAGTTATTCTCAAATCGGTCACCGTTCAAAATCAGATTGGGGTTGAAAATTAAAAAAAATAGGTCTTGGGCCGTTTAGGCCCAATTGAATATAGGAAATGTGAAACCAACTTGGATCGAAAGAACACAATTTACCCATCACAAAAAACCCGGTCTTACATGGCAGATCGGTCACCTTTCCAGAATCAGACCACTTTTATAATATAACAAAAATGACAGATATCTCGACAATGGTAAGTGATAGTAAAAAATTTGTTATGAACAAAATTGTTGGAAATTTAATGGTCTTCACGTTTGTCATAACTTTGTTTACAATCCTATGCATAGGAGACGAGATATTTGTAAAAACTGAATAATTAAAATAGTAACAGACAGATATATCGACAACGGTTGATGATAGGAAAAGTTTTTGAAAAATAAAATTTTAGATAATGTTATGAACTACAAGTTTTGTTATAACTTTGTTCACGATTTGATGCATACGAAACGAGATATTTGCAAAAAATTATTAATTAAAATAGTAATAGACAGATATCTCGACAACGGTTCATGATAGAAAAAGTTTGTCTGAAAAACAATTGTAGACAATATTATATTTTACATGTTTTGTAATAACTTTGTTCACGATTTGAAGCATACGAAAAGAGATATTTGCAAAAACGAATAAATTAAAATAGTAATAGACAGATATCTAGAAAATTGTTGATGATAGAAAAAGTTTCTTATAAATACAATTACAGACAATGTTATGTTCTACAAGTTTTGTTATAACTTTGTTCACGATTTGATGCATACGAAAAGAGATATATGCAAAAACGAATTAATTAAAATAGTAATAGACAGATATCTCGACAACGGTTGATGATAGAAAAAGTTTCTTGAAGATACAGTTATAGACAATGTTATGTTCTACATGTTTTGTTTTAACTTTGTTCACGATTTGATGCATACGTAAAGAGATATTTGCAAAAACGAATTAATTAAAATAGTAATAGACAGATATCTCGACAACGGTTGATGATAGAAAAAGTTTCTTGAAGATACAATTATAGACAATGTTATGTTCTACATGTTTTGTTTTAACTTTGTTCACGATTTGATGCATACGTAAAGAGATATTTGCAAAAACGAATTAATTAAAATGGTAATAGACAGATATCTCGACAACGGTTGATGATAGAAAAAGTTTCTTGAAGATACAATTATAGACAATGTTATGTTCTACATGTTTTGTTTTAACTTTGTTCACGATTTAATGCATATGAAAAGAGATATTTGCAAAAAATAATTAATTAAAATAGTAATAGACAGATATCTCGACAACGGTTCATGATAAAAAAAGTTTGTCTGAAAAACAATTGTAGACAATGTTATGTTTTACAAGTTTTGTAATAACTTTGTTCACGATTTGATACATACGAAAAGAGATATTTGCAAAAACGAATTAATTAAAATAGTAATAGACAGATATCTCGAAAATTATTGATAATAGGAATAGTATGTGTAGCATACAATTGTAGACAATGTTATGTACTACAAGTTTTGTTACAACTTTGCTCACGATTTTATGCATACGAAACAAGATATTTGCAAAAACGAATTAATTAAAATAGTAATAGTAGTAGTAGTACTGTAGTTGAATAAACGTCTTTATTATTATTATTATTAATAGACAGATATCTCGACAACGGTTGATGATAGAAAAAGTTTGTCCATGATACAATTGTAGACAATGTTCTACTTATGTTCTTACTTGTACAACAGTGGTTGATTATTTTAATAAAACAACTTGAGTTTAATTATTAAGGCCAAAGGTTTTATTTCTCACCTTTATCAAACTTCGATAAAACAAAATATTAATTTTCTGATAGATTCGAACGTAAAAGTCAAACTGAAATATTATTTTTAACTTTTTTACTTTGAAGTCGGTTTTTATTTTTTTTTGTTATTGAAACTCGAATTCTAGTCGTAAAGACCAAAAAAAATCTTTGCCTATGCCATTCTCCCATTTTGACGGAACACGTTTTATTTCTAATTGGATTCGATAGAACAAATTCTAATCAAATTAAAGATTGAAATATTCAGTCTCGAGCGGGACTTGAACCCGCACCCTTCCAAACCGGGGAAGTGCGTTATCCAATGGCTGCAATATGTTTGAAATCAATAATATTTGAAATTAGAACAAATTCTATAGAACAAGTTCTAGGACACGGGGTCCCGCTGAGTGTAGGTACACCCTTGCCTCGGCGCGCTCCTCGGTCGCGCGATCGAAATTAGGACAGTCAGTACTGATTCCTATGTTTGATCGCACGATCGCACGATCGCGCGTCGAAAATAGAACAATTCGATCGCATCGCATGATCGCGCGATCGAAATTAGGACAGTCAGTACTGATTCCTATGTTTGATCGCACGATCGCACGATCATTTTCATCGGACGGACGCATGATCGCGCGTGCTATGGCAATAGGACAGCGCCTAAAAGAGTAGAGTAATATCTGCACCACGTAAGAAGCCAGCGAATCGAGAATAAAGTACTCTTTGTAATCAAGCCATTTATTATATTAAATATCCATAAGAGTTCTGACTCTGACATAAACATAAGGCGAGTGCTAGGCCGGCCCCTAGGACCATGCTAGTACCGTGATTCCGCAGCGTGAGATGACGTCACAGGTTACCATGGCAATAGCGTGGAAATAGCGTAAACAATTGATTTCGTGCCATTTAAAATATTCACATAATTGAGCAATTTTCACCTTTATGCCGCTGTAATAAGAATGTTGACATATGAATGTTGGAATTTGTCAAGATTTGCCTAATAGCCAACATTCCAACCAAAAAAAATAGAGCCCGGATTAGGGCTTGAGCTCCGGAATTCCGGAATTGGCATAATTCCGGAATTCCGATAGAATCTAATATCGTTTTCAATTCCGGAATTGGCGATATCTGTATCGAAATTTCGATATTGAAATAAGATAATATTTTACTACGCGGTTTGAGGCACGAGGTGAAATACTGAAGTAGAAACAAATACAGAACATGGAAAAAAAGACATGAAAACAAAATTTTAACAAAAAATTAAAACCGCCTTCAAAAAAACTAAAAAGTTAAAAAATAATATTGCAGCCTATGACTTTTTCGTTCGCATCATAAGAACATTAATTTGTTTTATTGAAGTCGCTGTCAAGCCGGTACGATTCGCGACATGGCTTGCATTTTTTGGCTTGGCTTGACACCGACTTCTATAAAACAAATTAATGTTCTTATGATGCGAACAAAAAAGTCATAGGCTGCAATATTATTTTTTAACTTTTTAGTTTTTTTGAAGGCGGTTTTAATTTTTTGTTAAAATTTTGTTTATTTCAGAATTTTCAGTGGTGAATTCATTAGTTCGATTTAATAGGAGTGCATTAAATTAAAAAACGCACTAGTCGGCAGTACGATTTTCGAAGGTTCCCCTCGATTTCTCTGGGATGCCATCATCAGATCCTGGTTTCCTTATCATGGTACCACCCTCGGGACATCTCCTTTCCAACAAAAAAAGAATCATCAAAATCGGTTCATAAACGACGAAGTTATCCGCGAACACACATAAAAAAAAAAAAAAAAAAAATATACGGTCGAACTGAGAACCTACTCCTTTTTTTGAAGTCGGTTAAAAAAAGAATTATAACGAAAAAAGGAGAAGGAAGACGAACGTTTAAGATTCAGAAAGTTTAATAAGAGTAGAGATGGCAGTTTATGAAAACGGTGGCGTTAGAAGACAGTACAAACTTGCAAAAATGTTTCCAATATTTAAAAACAATACCGCCAGCGAGCGTAAAAACAGGAAGAGCTTTTTCGGCGGTCACCTATACAGGGTCCTTCTTACACACGAATACGAAGCTCACTCAATGACGACAGTTTAAACGCGCTAACGTTATTAAAATTCCATTATAAACAAAAATGTGGATTATAAATCATCAACAGCTGTCGTCCGTTAGTGAGCTTCTTATGCGATTTAACTAACTTTAATTACTACAAAGTTGAATAATTTCTGATTTCTCTTTTATAAATGTAATTCAAGTACTTCATCATTTTATTTGTTTTATATGATCATATTTCTAAAACCTACTAAGAAAGTAAATCCATAAAATTAATGGTATTTGATAGAAAACATACATTTAAATTATAATAATATTAGGTACGAGCTTTTACCCGCGACTTTGTCGGCATAAATTATATACCAGATTTTAAGTCAGATGATAAGCTATCAAACAAAAAAAGTTTCATCAAAATCGGTTCAGTAGTTTTTGCGTGATACTCGAACAAACAAACACCCAAACAAACAAACAAACGAACAAACAAACAAACAAACAGACTGACAAAAAGTCCAAAAATTTTTGATTTGGAATCAGGGAAGTCTAAAAACCATATCGTAATCTTTTTTTTGTAAATATCTTCAATGTACAGACACACTTCTGTTACAGTTTTATAATAGTTTAGATGAATTTTTGCAATTTTTTTACACTTAGAGTCAATGTAAACTTTTACGTATCACAACTTTATACAAAAAAACACTTTAGAGTTCCGGAATTCCGGAATTCCGGAATTGAAATACTGAATATCGAAACCCAATTCCGGAATTGAAAAAGCGTCCGATATTCAAGCCCTAGCCCGGATGCTACCGATTCTTACCGATTAACTCAACATTTCATAGAAATTGAGGCTAAAAGCCTGGTTGCCGAAGCCAAAAAATAAAAAATAATAAAAAATCTTGTCTATGCTGCAGCGTGAAAATAGCTCGTTCGCAAAAAAAGAATTTTTGTCTTTTGTATTTGTTTACTCAAATCCTTTTCACATTTTATATCTAAAAGCACGAAATCAATCTGGTAATAGGGTGGGTAAGTTAAATATAATAATAATGGTGCATGAAGTAGAAAAGCTGCCAACGTCCGCCCTAGGATTGTATGTGAAACTGTACTGTAGAAGAAAAAATAAACGTGAAACAAAGGTAAGGTACATACTTATAGATTACATTATTGGAACATATCTTCAGTTCTTTTTCAGTAGTCTAAGCTGCGTTCAGAACCTACACCCCATGTGCACCCAGAGCGCACCCCGAGCGCAACTTTTCGCACTAAACGCCGTTCAGAGCCTCGGTGTACGTTTTACTATAGAGCGAGTTGAAAAAACAACCGCATAAAAAGGTTCAGAACGCAGCTCTGCTTATCTTTCTCCAAACAATGAAATCAATGTGAATATAAATGAAATAAAACAATATCTTATGATTATGATATGATTCTGTGTTACCTAAGAGCAAGGATCTCCTTTATTCTGATCCTTGTTCTTAGGTGTTATCATACCGTAACCACAGCCCGGACACTGCATACAAAAAATTGAAATTGACAAGATGACGTCACCACATGCGAAACCAAAGAAATTGAACTACTTAGGTAACTGCCGGTAACCAGAGGGCAATAGAGGGGGTGAGGTAAAAAGTTGGTGGGAGGAAGGGAGTGTCCATACTGTATCTAGTAATAGATACTCTTTCTTATACTGTGCCGTAATTATGTGCACATGCACTTAACCCGTCGAGCTCCAGTCGAACCGTACGATTCGAAAAAGTAGGCTAAAGCAAAAGGTTAAATTATACTTTATTGAAAAAAATTTCTTTTATCTTGAGGCTTTTTTATAGGTTGGTGCTCGACGGGTTAAATTCCTTTGAAAGTTAGAGAAAGGACTTCTCGGCAAGAACTTTCAAGGAAAATTATTATGGCTTATGATGCCACGAGAACAATGAAGGGCATCCACCTAGGAATCGTCCTAGGCATCCACACTCTCGTTCTCAACGAGAATGTAGTGCCCGCATATCATAGTGTAGTGTAGTGTAGCTTTCCTATCATAGTTCCAGAGATTAAACCCTAGGTACTACCTACTAATAAATACATACCTCTATAATATTATTTTAGTAAAAACTTATAAGTTAAAAAATAATATTGCAGCCGATGACTTTTTCGTTCGCATCATAAGAACATTAATTTGTTTTATTGAAGTCGCTGTCAAGCCAGTACGATTCGCGACAGGGCTTGCATTTTTTGGCTTGGCTTGACACCGACTTCTATAAAATAAATTAATGTTCTTATGATGCGAACAAAAAAGTCATCGGCTGCAATATTATTTTTTAACTTTTTAGTTTTTTGAAGGCGGTTTTAATTTTTTTGTTAAAATTTTGTTTATTTCACAATTTTCAGTGGTGAATTCATTAGTTCGATTTAATAGTAGTGATTTAAATTAACAAACGCACTAGTCGGCACTACGATTTTCGAAGGTTCCCCTCGATATCTCTGGGATCCATCATCAGATCCTGGTTTCCTTATCATGGGACCTCTCTTGGGATATCTCCTTTCCAACAAAAAAAGAATCATCGAAATCGGTTCATAAACGACGAAGTTATCCGCGAACACACATAAAAAAAATATACATATACGGTCGAATTGAGAAACCTCCTTTTTTGAAGTCGGTTAAAAATATTGTTTTTTTCCTTTGAGTAAAATTGAAAATACTTTCTTCTTAACTTAAAACATTGGCTTTGTGATCAATCTTAGTGATCAACTTGTGATCAAAGTTTTTTCCATCCTGCATAATACTATGTGGTAATACGTAGCTAGTAGCTGTATTACTCAGTGTAGTAGGCACCTAGTTTAATAAAAAACAAAGCTAGGGATATTTTGCAGACATTTTATATTTTTCAGTATTCCAGCAACTTGGTAGAAGCAACAAGATCCTGGCTTGCATTAAGTCAAAATGAGAAGGAGATATTTTCAGAAAAATATGAACAGTATCGAAAGAAGTTTAAACAAAAGTTTGCCAATTATTTGAAAAATGCAGAACCTTATCTGAAGAAAAAAGAACCAACCGCAAGGCCAAGGTAGGTAGTGACACGACCGGCTGCAGATTTTGCAATGAGGAGATGGAAACTCCTCTGCACCTCCTATGTGATTGTGGCCCCCTGATGTACAAATGCAGCACTCATCTGGGTAGGCAGGTACTGACACCAGATGAGATACAAACTATCCCGATCAAGAATCTACTGTGTTTTCTGGCCGCAGTGGGAATTGGTAAGGAACTATAAAAAGGGTGATCACAAAGGACCAGCGATGGTCTATGTGGCACAGGCTTAGGGTCAGCGCACACCTAGCGTAAAACTGTTCGAGCATGCGCGAGCAGATTTCATTGATTCAATTGATAATGAACTCTATTCCCATTGAAATAAAGTCGAAAATAGCTTGCAAGTGATTAAATCCCTTCAGCGTCTGTTCGAGTATGCTCGCGTATGCTCCTCGCGGCGACGCGAGCAGTCGCGAGCATGCTCGCGCATGCTCGCGCATGCTCGCGCATGCTCGAGCATGTTCGAGCATACGCCCGTGTCGATGCTTGCGATCCGTCGTAAGTGTTGCCACCTCTGCCGGTTTCGGACTAAATCTAGCATATTTTTTAACTACTTTAGCACGAAAAGGGCAATTTAGTACAGAAAATATATAATAATCTAACTCTTTTTGAAAATACAATGAAAATCTCAAAGGTCGAAGCAGATTTAGTAGGTTTTCAAATTGTTCATATTCCATTTTATAGTAGTCATAAAATAACTGTCCCTTGAACTTTAAACCGTAGCACAGGGTGTGGTATTCCCCAAATGTACATCTTTCTTGCCAGGTTGCTTCAACCCATATTCTTCTTTCAATTTTGTGTCGTCCTCTTTTCATTTTATTGATGTGCTCTTCTTGCTCCTCTTCCTCTGCTAGTAACCCAATAATTACCAAATCCCAGTCCACCATACTTTAAAATTACTCTTCGCACGTCTTTACTTTAAAATATTGTAAACACAACTGCAAAATTCACTGTCAACTGTAGCAACACGGGAGCATCCGCGAGACTGTTCGAACACGCGCGAGCATGCTCGCGCATGCTCGAGCATCCGCCGCTGCCGCCGGCGGATTTCGCCTCTGCCGCCGGCGGATTTTGCCGCTAGGTGTGCGCGACTGCAAAGAACATGCTCGAGCATGCGCGAGCAGATTTACGCTGGGTGTGCGCTGACCCTTAGCAAGCCTGTCAAGGCCCAAAACCCCAAATAATAAATAAGGCCAAGGTAAATCAAATTCTATAAGTAGATTAGAAATGGGCCTTTTTCCAGTAATGCTTGATTGCACCCACATGCTTGCCTGGCCCGCATGCGCACCGCCCGCATTCTATCGTTTCCCTCATCCACATCCCACATGCTGTAAGTGGCATACGTGAATGAAGAAGCACAAGCAAATATGAAACGATAGAAAGTGGGTGGCATTCATGCGGGCCTGAAACGCATGCGGGTTATGACTGGAAAAATGCCCTTAAATTAACAATCTGTGAAAAAAAAAAAAACATTTGTAATGTGTCCAGGTCGCCAGACGTCCAGCCTGATGGAGAACCTCAACCTGGAGATAATAGAGCCGAAAACACAACATTTAAGCACATGCAATTGGATGCAGTAGATGATATTTCAGGAAATATCAATAGGGTGGATTTGGATCTTTCCCAGTAAGTTATCAACTTAACTTTATTTATATCTACCTACATTAAAAACATTTTAAAATAATTTTCCTCTGTTCGACCATCTCTGGAAAATACTTAACTGGACCGACTTATTTTCACTGATCTAGCTACTGCGATAGCTAATGATCAATCATAAAAATGGACAAGTACCTTTACTTTCTGAGAGGACATTATGTGTGCAAACCAATAAAACTAGTTAATCTAACACTAATTGACAGTGCTGCCAATGTAAATTTCTTGATTCCCCGCTTAGGTAGGCTCAATTCTCCGAAATTCCCCGATTTCCAATCATGCGTTCCCCGAAAATTCCCCGGCACTGTAATATTCAAGAAATAAAGCAATTTTTCGTGCAAAATGTAGTTTAATGTTTCACAAAATTAGCTTATTCTTTGTCTTCTAATTTTTACCAAAAATCTACTTAAATATGTAGAATACAATGAGTTTTATTTATTATTTATATTTCTCCTACATTTTCGGTCTAAGGATAGTCTGATTCGGTTCGAATTTTAACAATTCCTCTTCTTTAGACATCCTTTGTTCGACATTTATTACAATTAGTCGATTCCCCGAAATTCCCCGATTTGAATCATTCCCCGCGCTCTCCCCGCACGCACCCCTCATTCCCCGAAAATCGGGGAAATTCCCCGGAATTGGCAGCCCTGCTAATTGAACATCTTTTATGATTCAGGCTTGAAGCAATCACAGTTGAGAATGAGCAGAATGTAACGAATTTACAAGAGGATATGGAACCAGTTGTAGTGTTGGTTGAGCCAACTCCACCAAGCATTAAGTGAGTGTAACCAGTATGAAAAATTCATTCATTGAATGCAGATTTAAAAAAAATACATTCACATTCATCTTGTATTCTTTACAGAAATGGTGAAGAACTATTTGAATTACTTAATAGGATGGAAGAAAATGATCTCACTTGGAGATCGCTGTCCCCAGCACAAAAGAGAAGATATCAGGCTGCTGTCCTTTTGTTGAAGAAAGATTATATAAACAAATACAAAGTCTACCTGGAGAGTTTACCATCAAACAAATTATATGATCATTATAATATAAAATGTTAATAATTCTCTGAGCATTTTATTTTGAGGGAGTATATTGGAATGAATAGAATATAGAATAGAATATTTATTTATTTGCTTTGAAACAGGTAAATATTACAAAAGATGGTATAAAATATAAAATAAGTTTCTTCTGTTCAGCTGTAGCAACAGCATGCAAATATTTTGTTAACAACTTTAAACTATACTATATTGACACTTTATATTTTACATTACTTATTTACTTACACTTAAAATTTAAAAACTCTTCAACACTGTAAAAACTGTTAATTATTAACCACTGATACAATTTTTTGAACATTAATTTGGAGTGTAGTTGTTTAAGGCTCTCGGGAATTTTGTTGTAAATTTTAATACTCATGTAGTAACAATTCTTCTGGATTAACGTTAATCTAGGATAATAATCTACAACTAGTCTATTTGGATATCGAGTGCGCTTAGGGCATACATCTGAAACTGTTTTGAAAAGGTGTGGGTGAAGCTTAACAAATTTACAAATTTCAAAAATATATATACTAGGTAAAGTTAGGATGCCAAGTTTTTTAAAAAAAGGTTTACATGAGTCCAGTGGACTGATATTACATATTGCTCTTAAGCATTTCTTTTGAGCTATGAAAGCCTTTTGTACATGAGTACCATTACCCCAAATAATGATGTTATATCTTAGGACAGACGCTACATACCCATGATAGGCAGTTAAAGCTACTTTTTGACATGTAATTTTACTTAACCGGTGAAG
The DNA here is from genome assembly GCA_922987775.1 of Agonopterix subpropinquella. Lineage (NCBI taxonomy): Eukaryota > Metazoa > Arthropoda > Insecta > Lepidoptera > Depressariidae > Agonopterix > Agonopterix subpropinquella. Next base: position 14,237,698 of record OV277697.1, on the reverse strand, counting down.
AACGTAAACAAATCTATTTAATTTAGAGCAAACCTTATCAATGTGTTGTAGATGACTCATATTTTTATCTAAAACTGTTCCTAAGAACGTGAAACTGTCAACCTCTTTAAGAATTTCCCCTTTATATTGAATATTTAAATTTATTTGATTACGCCCCTTTGTGACAAATTGTATATAATTAGTTTTAGTTAGGTTTATACAAAGATTGTTTTTTTTGAGCCAGTCTATCACAGTTTCCAAAGTATTGTTAATATCACATTCATAGCTACTTAAATTATCTTCTTTGGTTGGTACAATTATTGATATATCATCTGCAAACATGGTACATTTGTGATTTACCACATCAGGGAGGTCATTAATATAAAGAATAAACAGTAAAGGCCCTAACACACTGCCTTGAGGAACACCGAAATTATTATGCTTGAATTTAGATGAATATGTAGTCATGACGTTATCTTTATTAAGTGAGTTTATATCAACACGTTGCTGTCTGCCTTGAAGATATGATTGTATCCACGACAATGCGGGACCCCGAATGCCATATTTATTAAGCTTCTCAAGTAAAACTGTATGGGCTACAAAATCGAAAGCCTTTGTCATATCTAAGAAAAGTACAGTATTATAATTTTTAGCATTTAGATCAAGTAAAACAGAATTAAGAACATGGAAACTAGCAAGAGCGGTTGATTTACCTTTTTGAAATCCAAACTGCTCGTTTTTTATAATATTGAATTTGGAACAGAAGTTGGTAAGTCGAATGTGCATACATTTTTCAAAAATTTTGGACAAAATAGGAATTAAAGTAATAGGACGGTAATTAGTTAGATCAGCCTTGTCGCCTTTTTTAAAAAGTGGTTTTACAATTGAAAACTTTAGTATGTGTGGGAACTGTCCCTGTTCGAATTCTTAATAGGTTTATTAAGTATGTTAAGATAGGAGCTAATTCATATTTTAACTCTTTAAAGACTTTAGTAGGAATGTCATCAAATCCGCATGCGTTTGAGTTATTTAAAGTCTGTATTACATTCACAATCTCATTTATTTCAAACGGCAGTAGGAAAATTGAATTAGGGATCGGATTTGGTAATGCATGCTTATCGATAGAACTGTTATTAAGTTTATTTGTTAGATTAATATAGTAATCATTAAATGTTGAAGCAATTTTTATCGGATCTGTAATAATATTATTATTTATATTTATTTGTTCGCAGCTTTGACTAGGTATTCCTGTTTCTGTATCCTCTTTTATTACTTTCCAAGATGCTTTGCACTGATTTTTATGTTTATTTATGTAGTTGTCGTAATAATTTTTTTGGGCACGGAATGTACATTTCTTTAGTATTTTTAAGTATTTATGATATCTTTCTTTAGTGACACTAGATTTATTTTTATAATATTCAAAACGAAGACGTCGTTTTACTTTATAGCATTTTCTAAGACCGCTAGATATCCACTTTGGTTCATTGCTATTATTATTAACTTTGATTTTTATCTTTGGGAAGCACAAACTGTGAAGTAAACAAATCCAATCGTGAAAATAATTAAAAGCAACATTTACATTGCTCTGAGCACGTGATCTAAACATGATGAGCCTCGAGTTGGTTCATTTATGTGTAAAGTTAAATTAAATGTTTTTGCTACATCTTTAAGATACTGAGTTTTATTATTCGACTCTAAAGTGTTAATATTAAAATCTCCAGTAATTATGACTTTTTTGTTACGGTATTTCTTAAAAAGTTCATATAGTACTCCCTCTAGACTATTAATAAAATAATTTGCATATTTTTTATGTGAATTATAAAGGCAAAGTATTATTAAATTATATGCGGGGATTTCTACACCACTGCATTCAAATATCTTTGGTACCAAATAATTTTGAAAAATTTTTAGTTCTTTAGCAATTAACCCTCTTTTAAGAAGTATGCATGTGCCTCCCCTCTTTTTTTTTCGTGAATAATTTGCAGCTAGAAAATAGTTATGTATTTTTATATTTGCCTCTTCCCCTTCTTTAACAAACGTTTCTGTTAGGCATATGGCATATGGTTGCAGACGTTTGTCTTCTAGTTCGGAAACAGTTATTTCAAGAAGTTCTTTTTTAGACAGTAAACTTGCAATGTTTTGATGAATTAATCTAAATTGTTGTATTTCTTTGTCATTGTTAGAATCGAAAAAAAGTGTTATTGTTATCGGTTTGTTTTTGTTTCTTGTTTATAATTGGAAAATAATCTAATAGAGTCTTTTTAGATGCTTTAGGTTGCTGGCAGTGAGGGTTTGAAGAGGCGGGAGAGTTCATGAGGGGTTCAGTTAAGTGATCTTCAGATCGGATAATTGAAGTATTGTTAAGATTGTTTCGAATAGTGTCTTTACCTTTAAGTTTGTTAGGATTTGAAGTAGTATCTTTACCATTGGGCTTATTGAATACCAGAAACTTTGTCTTGTAGTCAGAGTAATCTATAGCTAAATTCAATTTTTTACAAGTCATTTTTGATTGGAGCTTAGTTGACATGTAACCGGTTTCAACGAATTGGCATTTAACAAATGTATTGCACAATAATTTAAGTTGATCGTTCAACAAGGTTTCATTTAAGTAATTGTTGTTTACAACATTCAAGACAAACACATCGTTATTTTGATAACATTTTAGGAAGTTGTAAAGTTCTGACGTTATCGTAATAGGGTTGCAGTCATTCTCTCCTATACCTATTACAATCTTATCCATTTTGTCAATGTGACAGTTTTGGCAATCTTTAAGTATTTGTTCAGTCGAAGCATGTGGCCTCGTAGTAGAGGATACTGTATACTCATCATAACTTGTGTTTTTCCTGGAATCAGATAAGTTAGCCGCAAGTCCTACACATCGTTGACTTCCAAATATCCAAATCTTCTTACTCGTACGTTCTAAAATTGGAGATTTTTCTTGATGAATGCAGTTATTAAGTTCGGAGTTATTTTGTTTTGTCCCTTTATTTGAATTTGAAATTTGTGGGTCCTGGTCTATTTGAGGGTCCAGATGCTTCTGAGTTATATTAAGTCCGCGACAAATTTCTGCATAACTGTAATTAGTTGATCTTTCTGAATCTATTTGGGGGTCCTCGTGAACAGAGCTGTTAAATTTTTTTATTTTTGAATTATGTTCGGTGATTATCTTCTTATATGAGTTATTTTCCAAAATCAGTCCTTCGATTTTTTTGTGAGCATTTTCCAGTTCAACTTTTAAAGAACTTACTATGGATCGAAGTTCCTCGCATTCATCACAGTTTTCGCTTTGTGAATTGGAAAGGCTGTTGGCTATCGAGATGAATGACGGAGACCGCGGATAAAGGATGGAAGTTCTGTTTGGTTCTGTCTGCAAATCAATCAAACGTGTAACATAATCGATCTGGTCCGTGGCTGTAGGAAACGCTGAATCCAGATCAGGCGTGGAGGTAATTTGTTGTTTATTTATTATTCGAGTATTTATATTGCCCGATTTTGGTATTTTACAAATGCAAGTTTGGCATTTCCACAGGTTTTTATCTTCTGCCGTCATGAGGTAGAATCGCTTTTCTCCGACTGAGCCGCAGTCAATATCGTATTTTTCTTTGCACAAACAACAAGTAAGAAAACGTCTGGAAGCGATTGTTTGTAGACAACCTGCACAAGCTTTGGGGTTCGCCATCTCTTGGTTAAAAAATGTATTACTCTGAGTTGAGTTGTAGCAAATGACTAAATCAATGTGATAATTCGTTGCGCCGCTAGGTGGTGCTACTGTATAATGGTCCTGTATTTTGCAATAAATTCGAGTCTTTGTACGTGCAAATTGACAAAAGATGGCGCTGGTAGTCTCTTTTCTACAAAAGTGGTTAGACAATTTTCGTAGCGGCGGCGATTCAATAAGTTTTTAAACATTGAAAGTTGTATAAGTTAATCTTGTACTTAACTAAATCCCGTGGGGTTCTTCGTTATGTTCACTTGGATGATTTAGATCTTCTTATAAAGCTCTAATACAGATTCCAAAAGGCTTGGTTTGCGAAAGCCGTGAGAGTTCGTTACTGTAGTATATTTGAAATAAAATGACTATCTCGTAACTATTGTCCGTGTTTTATACTTTTTCACTAATTATAACACATATTCTTCATTGTTTAGCACTTTTTTCTCACTTTAACTTATTTTTAATATTTTTAAAACGATAAATAGCGGAGATACGATGTTTACAGACTGCGCGACGCAAAGGAAGGGTAATGTGTATTACCCTTCCTTTGCGTCGCGCAGTCGGGTAAAAAGTTGTCTGTAGTCTGTAGGTATAATGGCCTGCAAACATCTTGAGCAAGGCCTTGAGAAACACAATTTGTATGTGAAAGTGTGCTGGCTAGTATCTCGAGTTCTACGAGAGCTACGGTGGCACTCAAATTGTACCAAAATAAGCTGTTATAAACCAAAACCTAAAAAAGTCCAAAACATTTCCAGGTTTTCAGAGCACCACAAAGTTAGTACAGGTCTTTCGAAGCTGCTTGGTTTTACACTGTGGCAGAGTGTAGGCAGTGTACAAGATATTTTTGTAAAACCTTAGATAAAACCAAAATTAATACATTAAAAAGTGTTATGTATGTTTGACAGAATTCTTTCTTCATGGCATTTTCAATAAAAGTGTGCCTAGTCAAAACCAGCATCATGTACTAACACATAGGTTCTTGTTCTTAGGGTGCGTCCACCTCTGGCGAATGTGCAGCTCGCGAGCGGCTCGCGAACGGCGCAATAGCGACGCACGAGCATAAAATGCACCCGCGTTTAGTTCGCGAGCCGCGTCCGCGAGCGGCTTGCAAGGGGCTCGCGAGCTGCGCATTCGCGGTGCGTTCGCCAGATGTGGACGCACCCCTTAGATTTGCACGCTCTGGTTTATCAATCATAAAGAATCTTCATGCATTTCATAGTTCCTTTGTTAGAAAGAAATCTAACAATAAAAAGCAACAATGATTTGGATGTTAATATTGTTTATTTAATACTTAGGTAATTCTTCAATTTTATCGAGATTATATCCATAAATATTATGCCCATTGAGTTATTGGGAATATTATTGCTATTTAAGAAGTGAGAATGAACATAAATAATTCCTACTCATAATTTATTAAACTTTGTCAAAGCTATTTCCAACCTACATGAATAACAATGATTAATACTAATTTTAATAAATACAATATGCCAAAAACAAAGAATCTAAACCAAATTATTCCTAAAACTATATAATTATAATACAAGTGAAATAGAAATTACGATTTTTGGAAAATTTACGTTTTTATTTACCACACAGTAATCCAACAGCCATACCAGCAAAAAATGATGCCAGAAAGACATGAGTCTCAGTGGCACGGTAGTTCTCATCACCTGTGAAATTATGATACCAAGTCTTAGCTTTAACTTCTTTTTTCTTAATTAATGTTTCAGCTTTATCCAATTTCCGATCAACAAACCGTTCCACCTGTAACAAATAGAAAAATACAATTTAAAATATTTTTTTAATCTACTGAAGCGATAAATAAAAAAATAAAAGTTTTTGAGAAATGTATAAAAATAGTAATCTGCTCAAACTAAACCATAACTAATATGGTATGATGATTCACAATTTTATCTTTAAGTTTACAAGAAAAGATGTCATTCACTGTGAGGCCTTGAAACATGACTAACAAATTGTAGTAGGTACTTAGATCACCATTTCGTCAGTATAAGATGTGAATATTTTAATTTGCAGTTAGTATACATCATATTTATTTAGTTTTTGATTATAATATTAGTATGGATCATACATCCAATGGTTGTTACAAGTATCTAGGGATCTGTACAATATTCATTTCATTGTGATAGTGAGACTTTCTAACTTGACTGGTTGATTATAAATAACAGTGATATCATCATCACAAACTCACTCAAATAAGTACAAATTTTGAAATTCATGAAGATGCAATGCCAAAAAAGAATCCTCCTGTGAATCCTGCCGAATAATAGGAATTATCTTTGACAAACAATAAGACCTGCAACAAAATAAATTAATGATTTGAATGTCTTATGAAATGTGCATATTTATGTCCCATGTGAAAACTGAAATTGGCACTATAACCCTATGATAAGGCTGATTTATCTCCATAAAGAGGATTAGGTTTAACTGAAACCAGTGTGCATTATAAAGGGAGCAATACTTTCACATACATTATGATAATGGTTCAGACCGGTCAAGTGAGAAAGCCCTTTTTTAAACATTCACAAGGTATTAGTAATACAGGGTGTAAGGAAAAGTATAATTAACCATTAACCACATACTCTACCCATCAAACTGAACAACTTTTACTATGGAAGCAAACTTGTCAGTGCAAAAGAAAAATCTGCTGTTCCATACTAAACTGCGGCTCCTACTAGATTCAAATGTATGAGACAGCTGACTTTTTTTTGTTCTGACAGGTTTGCTCCCATAGTAAAAGATGTTCAGTTTAATGGGTAGAGTATGTTGTTTAAAGGTTAAGGGTTGAACCTCATCTGGCAGCACCACATCAACTTTTTCTGTCGCTCCATCCTTTTCTGTCACTCAGAAACATCATTTGCTAGAGCAAATAATGTACACGGAACGTGATCGCATGCCGCAGCACGCGCGGCTGTGCTACTCATGAGTGGCAGAAAAGGATGGAGGGACTTCAACGGTTCAACCCTGTGGGTCCCTTCCAGAGGTCTTCAACAGCATTAACAAGCTGGTGGGCTTCCTGGAGGAGCAGGGATGGCAGGAGTAGTCATTCCCACCCAACGCAAAATAGGCGCCTAAGTTGTCGAGTTGCGGAAAATGAGCCCGCTCAACCAATACCAATACCAATACCAATACGGTTCAACCCTAATGATACTTTTCCTTAGACCCTGTATAAAAGACATATCATTAATGATTTTCATTTATGTGTACATACTTTCTCAAACCAGTCTGCAGATTTGCCAGTCGTTTCCTTCTCAATTTTGTCACTGATTTTGTCAACTCTCTTGTTGATTTTCTCCCAGTTAATATCAATGTAGCCCTTCTGACTTGCAATGTGCAGTAATATCACACTTCCACCAATCCCTACTGCTGCTACTTTTCCAAGTTTCATGGTAATAAAACCTGTGATCCTGAAATGAGTTCTATGCATTAGCAAAATCATAGCAGGTGCTAAGATTAACATATTATAGGTAGGTAATGGCCTCGATTCGGAGTGTACCACGACTAAACTAAACTTAATGTATTCCTGTCACTTTCTAAAATAAGATTAAGAAAAGAGACAGAAAACCAACAGCTGACTTTAGTGCTGTCAAAGTGACGTTAAATGCGCAAAATAAGTCGCCATCATAATGTACGCCATCTTATTTAAGTCGTTTTTGGGCGTTTAACGTCACTTTGACAGCACTAAAGTCAGCTGTTGGTTTTCTGTCTCTTTTCTTAATCTTATTTTAGAAAGTGACAGGAATAAATTTAGTTTAGTTAAGTCGTGGTACACTCCGAATCGAGGCCAATAAAATGATTACTGTATAACCTAATTCATATTTGTGTTACATTTCTCAACAAGTAACAATGACTCAGAATAAATTCGATATAAGTATTTCTTTGTCATTTAAAAAAAATTACAAGCATTTACCCACGAATTCGTCCGCATAAATTATATACCAAATTTTAACTCAGATCATAAGCTATCAAACAAAAAAAGTTTCATCAAAATCGGTTCAGTAGCTTTTGCGTGATGCTCGAACAAACAAACACACAAACAGACAGACAAAAAATCCAAAAATTTGTGATTTGGAATCAGGGATATCTAAAAACTATATCGTAATCTTTTTTTTGTAAATATCTTCAATGTACCGACAGACACTTCTGTTACAGTTTTATCATATAGTTTAGATGTAAAATGAGATAGTTCATATTAGGTTCATATAAAGATGTTTAACCATTTTGTGCATTATATGATTATAACCAACAAGCTAAAATAGTATTTTCTCTCCAACTTCATTATCATAGCACGTGATGTAATGAAAACGAAGACAATGAAATGCAATTGTAAATAGCACATACCATCCTGACGCAGTTCCTAAAATAAGTTGTTTTGTTGCCGAAGTTTTTCCAATATCCGCAATAGCTTTCTCAATGAAATTCTTTGCATCGTCTACGATTTTCTTTGCGTCTTCAGATACGTCTTCAGGTTTTGCCATTTTTGGTCGTTCGTTTCGGGACAAATCGAATAATAAATAAAGAATAGATCAAAAGAGAAAAATGCGCCTAGAAATTTGCAATTTTGACAGACGAGTGTTTTTTTCAGGGCTGCCACCAGTGTTGCCAATGCAAATTTTTAGGCGGCCGTGTACATTAGGTAAAAAAGCCGTGTTTATATGGAAAAAGACCAACGGTGGGCCGTGTCACTGCTTAAAAAAGGAAACACTTTTTAATATTAGCCGAATGGTGCTGTTTTAAGGTTTTTAACGTTAATTAAACGTTTGCAATTTTTATCTATTTGTGTGGAAAACAATTTCATCTCATCTGTTTTTTGCTCACAGAGCAAGAAAGAGTAACAAAACCCAGCCAACATACCGTAGACAACTTAGTTGCAATGTTTGGTTGCAATGTTACAGTACACAGTCGAACCATACACTTATTTATAACAGTCTAATACTCTAAAAGTGAATTTGTTATAAATAAATTAGTCATTTACCGTAGAATTTGCGAAAAGCCGTAGAATCTGCTACGGCCACAGGGTTGCAGCCGTAGGCCGTGGATTTTGTAATTTTTTGGCCTGAAAGCCGTAGAACACGGTAATTGCCGTAGCATTGGCAACACTGGCTGCCACCTCAAAAAATCGATTGGGAGCTAAAACTGTGAAAAAAGCGCTAGATTCCATTCGCAGCTCAAAAAAGCGCTAGATTCGGTGCTAAATTCTTATCACATAAATAGTCCTTTAAAGCTCTTTAAATTGTCTTATCAGCCTTTCCAAAACCCATTTTTTTGTCAATTTAAGTCGATCGATTCGTAAGTCGCTTGTGAAATTAATGATAACACTTCAAATAAGCGTTCGTATTTGGATCTCTCGAACACTGTTCGCTCCATGGACATGTTTTGACCACAAAATGCTATAAATATTTATCATATTCCAATAAAAAAACACAAAATATTGCATATTCAAACACAAATAATGTTGCTTTATTAAGAGTTAAAAAAGCGCTAGATTCTCCGCTAGGCGCTAAATTTTTAGATACGGCGCTAAACATACCAAAAAAGCGCTAGATCTAGCGCCGAAAGCGCTAAGGTGGCAGCACAGGTTTTTTTTTTCGTAGTACAATTCAAGGTAAAGGGTTTAAAAATCCCATACAACCGATGTCTTCAATAAAATTATCGCATATTAAAACGTTGGTGTTCGACATTTTGACGCTTCTTCGGAGTTTTTGGAGACAACCCATAGACGAAGAATTTTTCGCTTACGAGACAACCGAAAGACGCTGGAAATGCAGAGAAGTCCACAGGAAAGAGGTATAGGTACTTTGGGTGGTACTCTTTGGGTGAATGAACCGATAGCTTTGCCGGCAAGAAGCTTGAAATGCCGCGCATCTGGCCGCGCAGCGCGCTACAAATGACAGAACACTTTTCCTGTTTACGATCCATACACCACCATATTTCACTGAACTGTATATTGTTCACTTGCACGACACCAAAACTCACTATAAACAATAGTTTCGCTAGTGAACTCCAAACGAAGCTGACAAGCTCCCACTAAAAACTCCGGATGAATCGAGCGGGGCTAGTAGGTACAGTCAGGTCAAGCTTGACACTTTGGAATTTGTACCGTTCTTATTTAGTGCGTCATAAGCGTTACAATCGAACTGCAAGTGTAAAGCTTGATGTGCTCTTGACTGTACGCCAACCCGCGATAGCGTGATATAGCGCTATCACGCTTCCACTCTCTTTCTATTTGCGCGCGAACGAACGAGATATAAGACTAAATTTGACAGATGGATGTGTTAAATGCATAGAAATATTAATTTACTACATAAAACCTGGAATGCGGTCTTCTCGGAATATTGGGAAGAGCGGGATAAAGCAGCCTGGACTCGGCATAAACATATTATACTTCCGAGTAGACTGAGGAACTCCTCAATATCGCATCACCGAAACCGAAATGTCAATATGTGCGAAATTGATACGTGTGTGAGTTCTAGTGATGTGACATTGACGTATTCGCGATTATCGATATCAAAATCATCGATATCAGATTATCGACTACTTAGTAGTCGATGTGATTTTGATACCGATAATAGCGAATATGTCAATGTTACATCACTAATTTATAGTAGTCACTACTACTATTATATTTTAATATTACGAAGTCTAAATCGGCTAGGCTTACAATCCATCTACCTACACTGCTTTAAAACTGTTACTTAGGTCATAGGTCATAGGTCGACGAATATTTTCTATGAAAAACGCAATTGCCCAGCCCCACGAAAAGTGCGCGCATCACGTGCGTGTGCCGTTTTTTCGATTTAAAAGATACTACCGAGTAGACCAAGCCCTGTACCCGCACTTTCGATGTTCGCTATATCGCCACTGTTTCGGTCCGCGCTTCATTGTAATAGAGTTGAATTTGGAATGAAAATGTTCCCGGAATTGCGAAGTTCGAATGTGCGGCTAGAGGCTCAAGTGACTCCTCATTATCGCATCACCGAAACCGAAATGTCAGTATGTGCGAAATTGGTATGTGTGTGAGTTTTTGTGATGTGACATTGACGTATCCGCATTATTGATATCATAATCACACCGACTTCTATAAGGTTTTAATCTGCTGGGTTATAATTTGTCTACATACACTACTTATTATAAAACTGAAATGTGTGTCTGAGCATTGAAAATATTTTGTAATAAAAGCATATGACTATAGTGTTTAGGGGTCCCTGAATCAAAGATTTCTTTATTTTTGATATGGAATCGAATTTATGAAAATAATAAAAACCTGCTGTAGTAGCCAGGACTTAAAAACCTATCCTGTTTTTTCACAGAATGTACAGGTGCAATATAATTTCGAAGAATTTTGCGATACATAATTGAAACTAGCAGCGTTTCAAAGAGAAAAGAACCACGGTTCTCATGATTAAGTATGATAAAATGTATGTAAATTATGCTGATTTTGATTCCATGCATTTACGTATATGTTCCGCCGTAGCACCTAAACTACTGAGCCGATGTTGATGAATGAGGTGGCAATCGATTCGTTATTATTTATGGTCTGGGTGACATAGAGGATACATTTTATACGAACAAAATCAATATGACGGGGATGTTACATCCGATTATGATGAAACTTATTGTGTGAAACCAATGTGTTGTTCAGTTTCAGGCCGCATCTTCTCTACAGCGAAACACTCCCGTCGCGGTGGTAGAGTCAAAAACATGACTTCAGAAAGCTATTTGATATTATTTTGAACAAAAATACATTATTTTGAAGAAAAAAAATTGGACTTGAGTGAGTTTAAAATCTAATAATTAGACCTAAAAAACTGGTATGTATTTTATCTCGCTAAACTACTGAACCGATTTTGATGAAACTTTATTTGTTTGATAGCTTATCATCTGACTTAAAATCAATAACCGTACACACATTGAAAAACGAAACTCTCGAGTCTCAAAATCTGGTATATAATTTATGCGGACGAAGTCACGGGTTAAAGCTCGTAATATCTAAATTTTAAAATTGGAACTGTTGCTGTCGTGATATTTTTTTAATTTTGGTACATTTTCAAGCTCAAATTAGCTCTTCAATATTAAAGCAAAAAAAAAAATTCAATTATCAATTAGTCCCGGCTCCAACCGTAAAATGACTGGGCTATAAATCAGCCTTTCAATACCTACGTTTAAAAACAATACCAGAATCTGACGAGACATGAACGGAGGGAGCTAGGTGGTAGTACAGAAAAACATATTTCAAAAATATCGACATATCGATAGATTTTGTGCAATATCTATGCGAAACGGTTCCTTTTTCACGTACACAATAATTTTTTATCTTACACATAATTATTTAAAATTACACATTATTTAGAAAATAGGATGTTTACTGCATTTAATGAATGTATTACTAAATCATTTTAATAAAAACATATGTGAAAACAAGCCTCATGAAAGTGGTATTGTACTGATCGTATTTACCTGTGAAACGTTTCTTTATTTGGGTTGTTGGTGTAAGTTACACTACATTCCAACACGGAACACGACACCATTATGATTTTTTATATTTCTCTTATGAAACACAAAATGAATTTAAATTAAATCACTAAAATAACGAGAAATAATTTTTTGACAGGGCTCCAAAAGACTCCGATTTGTTTCAAAATGGTTTTACGGCAATTATATTATAATCTCTTTCGCACACGTAGCTTTTTTCATTATGATCGGAATCTCATTCACACACTTACTAGGTCTACTCACGGTAGTAGAATAATAATGTCTATGGGACTCGGTGTCCCTATCCTTAGTAGGGTGACAATGCGATTATGCTTTTAGGACTTTTATTATATTTTCACTATTTGTGTAGTCGTTTTGCTTTGCTACAGAAAATGTGTATCTATATATCTATACCTAACACATTTACGCTACTTTGACATCAAACTAGCGTACTATGGTAAAAAAATAAATATTTCGTAAACTTCATTTCGTTGAAGGCACTATTTTTATCTGACCTAGGCACTAATTACTAGGCACTATTAAGGAACTATTTATTGACATTAAAATAATCCTGAAACCGGAGCATGTTGCGCGTGTAAATAGATAGAAGAGAGCAAAGACGTGATAGTACTAGGTGATCCAAAAGGTATGGCAGCCTACCATAACCTTTTGGATCACCTGTATGTGACTAAAAAGGTTCACAATAGCAGAATTTTCTATGGACTAGGTACCTTAAGGTCCGCCACACACATACGGAATTGCAATCCGGAATCCTGAATCAGGATTACGATTTCGTATGGATTTCCCCCCTCCACAATTGCATTCGGAATTGCGCAGCTGTCAAATCCTGTACAAAATCACAATTGATTTGGAATTCCGGATTGCATTTCCGTATGTGTGTGGCGTACCTAACGCGAACACCCTGAAGTGCGATTTTTGAACATCATACGAGCGAATCGGCAGTAGAAAGATGCATAATCTCCATAGTAATTTTGACATTTTCTACTGCCGAGTCACTCGTATGAGGGTGAAATGCAGAACGGATGTACATAGATACAATTTAAGTTACCGTCTTTTCTCTTTCCTTGATTAAAATTATTTCCATAATTCTGAGCAGTGTATTTATTTCCCAATTAAGCCCATTTTTTATTTTTTTGATGCGTGCAATGAGGCACGAATTATTATATTTTTAAAATTTAATACTAATATAACTTTCATACAAATTTTATATGTCTCTCGTCCACCTTGTCAATTTTGAATATTAGGAAATAAATTTTTATTAGTTTAATTTAGCTTTTTTTTGGTTAAATGACCACTTAATATCTAAATTGTCAGATTGAAATAGGCTGGAATTAAAAGGAAACGATTTAGTCATAAGATAAGCGTATTAAATGTTTGTCTCCATTTTTGTTAATTTCGTAACTCAGGGTTAGTAACGACATTTTGGGCACAATTACAACAACAATTCTACCATTCGATTGTATTTTTATAAAATGGCAACATTTTCTCAAGTTACGTCAAAATATTGACATTAAGATGGCCGTATTTTGCTTCGCAGTTCGAGGTTGGTGTATGACACGCATTTTGTTAAATATCAATATCAGGGTTAATAACGCGATTTTCCTATTGCCGGTAAGTGTAATTTGTCAGTTATTTGCTGATTTACAAACCAATAGCGATTTGGGTAGCAAATATTATTGAGGTTAAGATTTCTCAGTTTATTTTATCAGTTTCGTAACGTTTCGTTATGTTTCGTTACGCAACGAAACTGAGCTCTCAGTTTCGTTACACTAAGGTCTCGTTCATATGAGTTTGTGACATAATACTGTTTTTTTTAACATTAGACATCAAGTAATATCCCAAATAGTAAATAATGTGTATTAATTAATTTAATACTATAAACTAAAAAATATATTTTAATGTTCTATGAAAATAATTTTGTAAAATATAATGAGATTATTAAACATAACACAAACTAAATAAACTATTAAAGCATTGCAATATATATATATGACGGCGCCTGGCGCCATCTCTCAAGTTGCAACAGAACGAGATCGCACACTCATGATGGTGCTCTGGTGCAGCGCCTCTGGTGTCGGTCTGGCGGAGCGTCGTGTGTCGGTAAAGAGGTTGACAGCGATGTCAAAGAGGACTTCAGTTGAAGATTGGAACAGAAATGGCTGAACTACCGAATAACTCGACGAATCGCTAACGTTCTGTGTAGTCCGCTCCTGACGAAGGCCCTCCTGCGTCCACATCAGAAGTGTGAGACAAACTTACGCCCAAAAGAGGAATATAATCGTCTGAGAAAAATGTTCACGAAAATTTGACAGCTAAAATTAGCATTTGTTTCAAGACCTGATTGATGATCGTGAAGAGTCTATGCCAATGGATGGTGATGATAATCCTGAGGTCCCAAATTAATGCGAAAGAAACAGCGGCTGAATCTGTATCTGCATCAATCTGCATCCTATAATACATGGAACATGATCGAACGTATACCTGCCCAGATGGCTAGTGGCGGAATGACGAGAAAATCATTTTCAACCATAGCGACAAGCTGTCGAATGATTTACAGTAATGTTGACGGATACATCATACAGTTCCTGCATAATCGCATAGTACAGTACAGTCCGTACATACAGTACAGACACTCCCCGCACTTCATTGTGGAAGACAGATGGTTGGAATAACTACTACAGTAGGCAATGGTTTTGTCAATGCCAGGCCAGCAGGCCAGCGTTTCGACCTGGTTGTATTAGGTGACCAAGGCGTGATAATGGACAGGTTCTCCCCGTGCTGGTATGGTATAAATGTTTGTTATTCGAAATAGAGACTTCGGTGAAAATGCATTTGTCCGATGTTGCTGTCTTGTGCTTCATGTGCCCTCGTCACCTGGTTTAATCCATTTTTAATGGCTCTTGAGCTGTAAACTTGTTTCCCAGAATGCGTAATAGTTCATTGAATGCAGTCAGTAGTCAGAAACGTCGTTGTAGTACCTTTGTTCCTATTTGTTTCGTGCCTAAACAACAATTATTGTATTTGTTGTCATCATCGTGACGATGTGTCGATCTGCGTATGTGTCCATCTCCGTATGTGACGAACTGCGTTTGTGATGTGCAGCGTGTAATCCGTTCCAACATGGTTCCAAAGTCTTTTAGTTGGATAAAATTTGGTCTAAAGAAATAAAAAGACATAGATACCTACTTAATCGTTTGTCACTTATTGTGAGAACATAGAATGAACGAACATATTTGTGTTACATAAAATGATAAAACAGTTATGATGGGAAACGGTAGTTTTAGGCCGATAATTATGTTGAGATGATGTACAAGTGTTTTTTGTCCTTGCCTAGTAGTTTGCTTTTGAGGTGCTGCATCTATTATGGATTTGTCATTTTTAATTCAATGTTTCTGACCACACGGAAGAGGATTATGGCCGTGAGTTTATGTATGTAGCTGTAGACTGTTGTATGTGAATGTCTGTCTGTTTTCATCAAGAAATAATGTAGTCGGTGATTATTATGTGATGGTTTTCGTCGTTTTCGTCCTAAATAATTCATTCATTTATGGTTTTCGTCCATGACATTTCTATAAACACGGACTTCGCGCTTGGCGGGACCGCTAAGTTGTGCCTAGTTGTTTTACATTGCCGCTTTGTGATCGAATACATTTGAAAGATTTGAATGGACTGGGGCGTGTCAGCGGCAATATGTGACAGTTGACCGTAACTGATGCATGCAGGGATGACGTTGGAGACGTGCTATTTTTTTTGTTTTGTTGGTGTATGACACAGTCAGTCTATGTCTAAGAATAAGAACCTATGTCGTGCCTATGTCTATGAATAGAATGTCGTTGGTTTTCGTCATAGAGAAACACTTATTCCTTCAGATATTCCTTGAACAGGAGAAACGTTTTTCTCTATGGTCTCCGTAGATAAAAGCTGTGGATAAAAGTTACGATTCTGTTTTGTGGATGTCAACTGTTAACGTAACTGCATGGTTGAGCGGGCGTGCCACCTCTTTGGACGAAGGACAACGCCAAGTGCTGTTTTTTTATGTTGTCGTTATGGGTGTTGTCACAGACGAATTAGAAACTTAGATTAAAAACTTTTCGATTAGAAAGATGTCGTTGATGGTCGCTTTGATGGTCGCTGTCACGTTGATGGTCGGTTGATTGTTGATTCATAATAAGAAATATTAAATTGAATTGACTAAGCAAATAAATTCGTGCTTTAGTTATTTGATGTTTAGAAATCCGGTTGTTAAATAAAATTGGATCGAAGCATTGTTAGAGTATTTCTGTTGTGAAATATGAAATATTATACTGAACTCGTACAGAATGCTTTCATTGCGGAGGAAGATCAAGTAAGGATTTACATCTCTTTAATTGAGCGCTGGTATACTATACGAACGAAATACAATTCTTTAGTACGTTCACTGGTTATTTAGTAGATTTCGTCGCCGAACCAGTGCTCCCTCACTCGTGTTTAACAGCTGCGATAAATACCTTCCTACGGCGCCGTGTATCTCATGATCATGAGGTACAGGTACAGGCTATCGCGCATTGACATAAGTCTCATTTTAATATTCGTTCCTGAAGCGCAAAGTTTGCAATTCTAAAAGTGCGTGAAATCGGGATCAGTGCGGTATGTCACGGTAGTAACCGTTGAATAACATGTGGCCAAACTCATGGTTCTGTTGTAAACTATATTGTGATAGTGATTAGTGATACATCAGGCTTCCTTTTCTAACTTCGTGGTCAATATGTCTACATAAATATGGGAACTTTTTCTTTTGGGAGCCAATGTCAGTTTTACACGAGGTTCCTATTTGTTCCTATTTACAATTATGGATAATTGTATAAACAAACTCCAAATAGCCACTATTGTGTGGCTTTTCTCAGAACATCAGATCATGCACAAGTCGGTTTGCTTTGAACATAATTAGCTCACACTATTTTTCCAGTTCCAATTACAATCTATATTCGAATACCTACTTAAAATTTTTAATGTGAAACCTCTTCTCCTGGATCTCTTTCAAAAGTAACGCTCTGATTTTGGGAGTTTCCCTGTACTGTGGAAATTTTATGTAAGTGCTTGGTGTTTCGACGTTGACGTAATTAAGTTGATGACTAATCGCTTTTTTTTCGTTTCTGATTCAGATTCGTTTCAGATTCCTTTTGTGGGTTGACCTTGAACTGCCCTTATCTTATACTTGACATGGTTATCTTGAAACTCTTGCCAAAGGTATCATATTCAGTCGCTTTTACACTGTACTCTTCAGTTTCTGTGACACCGACCCCCTTTTAAGGTCAATGACTGTTCTTTTGAATCTTTCGGCGATGATTTCTTGATGTTATTGTCTTGCTGGCTCCATGGTCGAAGGATGCGAGATGACTACAGACATCGAAGATGTGGTTAGCACACCGTAAGTCTCGCTCGCACGTTGACCGTTGTTTGTACTTTATCGGTGGCGCAGCGCAGCGTCGCGTCGTAGGTCTTGTCATTGTTCCCCGAGTCATGACCGATTGTGTCCATAAAGAAATGCGGGTCCGAACTGAATTCTGGTGCTTAGGTTGGGACTCCTAGATCCACTGTGTGAAAATGTCTAAAGTAAAGATATAATTATACCTTAATTTGTCTGTTTAAGCGAGAAGATTCGTCGAGATCAGCGCGCGCAAAAGAGCATTAAGAGACAAAAGCTGTAACCTATTATGTTTGTCACAACCTGTTGTTTGCGGCAAGCTAGGACGCGTGGTTACCATCTGTTCAGACCGAAAAAGCGGTAGTAGAGCTCTTGCCAAGACGGTGAAGGAGGTCAATCAATGTGAACAATGTATGTCCAGAGGCGATGGTGATGATGATAAAAACATGATCCGGTGAGGCCGTTTCTTTTTAATTGATAATGGTTTGCCTTGTTATGGATGTGCCATGACGGCGCCTGAAGACTTTACAGCGGTCGTAGTGTTGTTGGGAATGGTGGCACTGTGGAGTTCTGGCGGTCGTAGTGCCGTCCGAGCCATACCCCTTGTGGGTTGGTTGGAAGGACGCACTCGTCTGATCCAGGATGTTGTGAGGTTGGTCGGTAGGGCTGCCGTCCGACCACACCTTTTTGGTTGGGAGAAAGGACGCACCCTCCGGTCCAACGGTGATGTTGTGAGGTTGGTCGGTAGGGTTGCCGTCCGACCACACCTTTTGGGTTGGGAGAAAGGACGCACCCTCCCGGTCCAACGGTGAAGTTGGAGCTGGTCGACAAAGATGTCCGGGCCACGCCTAGGCTGGTCGAAGAACATGTCGAAATGCAGTCTGACGATGATGTGAGGTTGTCGTCAGGCTGGACGAGCGGTAATTCAGATCTGCCCTGCCGAATGGTTGATGTTTGCTTGTTCTTGCAGGGCCGCAGTAAAATACGCCCGAGGACGGTCGACAGTCAGTCTGGCCGTGACGGCGCCTGGCGCCATCTCTCAAGTTGCAACAGAACGAGATCGCACACTCATGATGGTGCTCTGGTGCAGCGCCTCTGGTGTCGGTCTGGCGGAGCGTCGTGTGTCGGTAAAGAGGTTGACAGCGATGTCAAAGAGGACTTCAGTTGAAGATTGGAACAGAAATGGCTGAACTACCGAATAACTCGACGAATCGCTAACGTTCTGTGTAGTCCGCTCCTGACGAAGGCCCTCCTGCGTCCACATATATATATATATAATATACATTTAAATAATTTCAGGTATGGCACCGATGACTAATGCAGAGAGGCAAAAAAAGTATAGACAAAAATTGCAGATAAGATTGATTTTTGACAAGGTTTTTGCAATTAGTAGAAAAATATAGATGTAAGTTAATTAATAAAGTTGATTTATGCCATAAATATTTTATTTATTTTAATGCTTATGTGATCTCACCCTTGCCTTATCAGTTTCGTAACAATTTATCAGTTTCATTACAATCTCAGTTTAATAACGATTTCGTTACGGTACATCTATTCTGCATTTCACCCACGATGTTCAAAAATCGCACTTCTGTTTTTTTTTTACCGTTCCGAAACTTTTAGGGGGTTCAGACCATCAATATGAATAACTTTTACTATGATTTTCTTTTTACGATTTCAGATTTGCTCCCATAGTAAAAGTTGTTAATTTTGATGGTCTAAACCACCCCTGAAAGTTTCGAAACCGTAAAAAAATCATCCAACCGAACCGAAACGGCTTGACCTTATGTCAACCCGTTTCGGTGTAAATGCGCAAACTCATTTTGACGAAAGAAAAATATTTACTGCAGCGCCCCCTGGCAAATGAAACCGTAACACCTATCTAAGAATCACCGTTAATCAAATTACAAACCCTTTACAGAAAACCGTATCTAAATCGGTCAAGCCGTTTTGGAGATAAATGGGAACATTCGTTGGCACACACAAACAAACAAACAACCTCTTACCCTAAACGCATAGTTAGGTACGCACGGCGACACATCAAGCTATACAAAACCAAAATAAGCTGGCCGCGCGTACCTACCTTCCTACTATGTTTTATTACAGATATTAGAACAGTTTTATCTTCGTAATTTTTATCATAATATATGCGTCCGATGCTTACCTTCTATGTTTGTTGTTACCCTAACTAATTTAATATTTTCAAGACTAAAACATATTAAAAATACAAACCTTTGATACGATAAGCCACAATCTGGAAAATATTCGCTTTTGCAGCCGTCGATTAAGCAGATACGAACCATTTTAACATAAAATGTGGATAAAAAATAATAAAAATTAATTTGACGGCTAGCGACAATTTCAAATAATATGGCAGATTGGGTTGTCAATTTTTTTCTTTTTTACTACCACGGCTTTGCAACACACAAATAATTTAAAAAGATTTGATGCATTTTTGCTTCATTTGATCTTACCAATTCGGCTGAAATCATAACATATACATATGGCAACACCAGTACACTGTAGAATGGGACACCGGGTGCAACTCATGCCTTCTTCTTCTAGCATGGTCAACTTTATGCGTGCCAAATAGTTTTTATGTGTTTGGGCTATGGATTATTTTTGATTAAACCGAGAGAAAGATAATTTGGCACAGCGCGATCCTGAAGTGCGATTTTTGAAAATCATACGAGTGACTTGGCAGTAGAAAGATGCATAATCTCCATATTAATTTTGACATTTTCTACTGCCAAGTCGCTCGTATGATTTTCAAAAATCGCACTTCTGTATTGGATATTATATCTATGGTATGGTTAAATGCCGCTATCGCGGGTTGGCACTTGGCGTACTACCGTAGTACTAGGTAGCTGATAGAAATAAATTTAACGCTTTTGGTGTGGTGATGAATCCTACTTATACAGGGTGTAAGTGACTGAAAAATCTACTGTCCCATACAAAAGTGCTGTTATGTACCTACCCGACTAAAATGTATGAGACAGCTGATTTTTTTTCGCGTTTCCTGTGGTAGGCTCCATAGTGAAAGTTGTTCAGTTTGATGGTCTGAGTTTACCGTTTCAGTATTTGCTAGGCTGTCACTTACACCCTGTATGTATAAGTACTAGTCATTCACTTCGAGTTGGCCGTTACCTCCCTTCCCGCTTCCCCGCACCGCACCCCTAAGAGACCCTAATAAACGCAATTTTATAACCTTTAGCAACGCAATCACGTATGGTACGTCCGTCCCGGTCACTAATATCGCTTTTAATTTTAAATTTTTATTTGCCTTTTATATTATTTTTTGTCGACGGGACCAATTAATGTGCCTGTGAGGAAATTTTGTAACGGTCATCGACGGCCAACTGGTCGTGAACGGGTAGTAGGATTCATAACCACAGCGTAAGCGAAAAAAAATTTGTCTATCTGGCGGGGCTAGTACTACGGTCCGTACTCCGTAGCAAGAAGCGTCAAAACAAAACGTCGAAATAAATGAAAGAACTTTATTGAAGACATCGGTTGTATGGGATATAGGTACCCTTTATCTTGAACTGAAGCAAAAAAAAAACGGACAGTGACAGTGACAGAATCAGAAGTGCGATTTTTGAAAATCATACGAGTGACTTGGCAGTAGAAAATGTCAAAATTAATATGGAGATTATGCATCTTTCTACTGCCAAGTCACTCGTATGATTTTCAAAAATCGCACTTCAGGATCGCGCTGTGCCAAATTATCTTTCTCTCGGTTTAATCAAAAATAATCCATAGCCCAAACACATAAAAACTATTTGGCACGCATAAAGTTGACCATGCTAGAAGAAGAAGGCATGAGTTGCACCCGGTGTCCCATTCTACAGTGTAATTTTTTAATTTTTTAATTCCATAGTAATTTTGACATTTTCTACTGAAAAGTCGCTCGTATGATTTTCAAAAATCGCACTTCAGGGTTTGCTTGCCGCCATTATTTTGTTCGTTTGTGTCTGTATTTGATATTTGTGAAAAGTTGGTTTTTAGTGATATTTGTGACATAATTTCGTGCGGATTGTTTACCAAACGGTTGCGTAGATCGACCAACATAACAGGAATCTCAAATACATACGAAGAAAGAACAAAAGTTTTGGTGCAAGTTTACTCGTATGGTGGTTTTGGCGGCATTGCGCGAGCTTACAAAATCATCCACAATTTCATCGTCATCCTATCATCCCATCATCCCATCGTCATCAGGATGGTTTTGCACGGGAATCATGAGGATAAGGACGGGCTTTGTTTCTTAATTTTCTGGATTCGTTTTTCGTGGCTATTATTGTGTTAATGTGGTGAAATTAGTTTAATAATGTGTCATCAATGAAGAACAATATAGTAAAAGTGAGAAATAAAGAAGGCGCTCCCGTTTGATTCGGATTGATCCTCGCGTAAAACTTATCTTGAACTTGGAATGTGTGTATCACCCACACATTTCAATATTTAGGTGTAAGATTAGTTAAGTACAAAGAAAAATGTAACTTATGACCATGCTGTGAGGGCTAGTTCCCATTGCATTTCCGAAAGGATAAATTGTATAAAAAAAAAAAAAAAAAAAAAAAAGTGACAATCAGCTGAAGCCAGTGTGACCATTGGTGGCAGATTTCTGCCATTGTGGCAGATTTGGCTATTGAATTTTCACTTTGGCAGATGATGTTGACGAATTACCAAAAGTGGCAGGATTTGGCAGATTTGGGAATTTAACATTATTCTTTATATTTTTTTTTAGAAGGAATAGAAATTTGTTTTTAAACACAAATTACCGACATAAAATCCTTTTAAAGGCCTAGCAACTCCTGTTCTAAGGCAGTTCCTACAAGAGGAGGATGACGTTTTTGTTTTTATCTTATTTGAAATTTCTTTTTGCAAAGAAAATGACCAAAAAGATGGATTAAAATTGATAAAATGATCCTTAATTTTAATGTAAACCCTGCACATATTCTTTGAAATAAGTGTTTTGACACACTAAAATGTATGTGGCATATTTATGGCAATTTTCTTTACGGTGTTTGGCAGATTTTTAGCTATCGTCTGGCAGATTCTCTATTTTCCATTTTCCCAGATGGTCACACTGGCTGAAGCTGAAAATAGTGAGATTTTTCCGTATATTAAACTGTAGCAGTGTTGCCAGAAGGCTACTTTTGTAACCTTTTAGGTGATTTTCAGCTCCGTCAGGTTACTTTTAGGTTACACGATTCAAAAGGAAATTTTTTGTTTTTTGTATAACCATTCTCAATATTATTCTTAATATTCTCAATATCAACCTTTCCAGATATTCCTTCTCATTCTCTCTTCCTTCTAGAACATTTCTACAAACATTAAAATCTAGAAATACTTTTTTTGGTTTTTGATCGGATTCGATCCGTCACCCCCCCCGGCATGGGAGTCCGAGCCTTAGACCGTAGGACCACGGCGATTGTTAATGGGCCGGCCGAATTTTCGAATGCCTTCTTTACGTTTGACGTTTGACAGCAGCCGTAACAATACCTTATTACTGGAAAAAAATACGGAAGTTTACTTTTCACACCAAAAAGTTACTTTTTTATCAATTTTCGGTTACTTTTGACAGAGATCCGGCTGGCAGCACTGAACTGTAGTGTTGTCTTTGGGTGGTCTTCTCAAAGTGAATTCTGCCCGCAAGAATTAGAATTATTGAAAAATCACATAAATTTTAAGACCTACATAAATTGAATTACGGAACTGGAACCTGTACTGTCGCCTGTTCGCAAGAAAACTTGAAGAAGGATTTCTTTCCCCTTGTTAAATATTGAGAAACATGGCAAATAAAATATGAGTGAAAATTAGATTTTTTGAATGAGTGATACCTTATACTTATGGTATTTTGACCTAAAATAAACAGGTGTGATTGAATTAACCTGTGGAGCACTTAGCTGTAAAAAAATTAATGAAGCTTGCAATAATATCGCCTCGCAAGAGGTTACTTTTCTCAAGTTTGTTTTACAGAAACAAAAGTTCCTTAGGATTATGGGTAAGCGTTTTGAATACACATTTTGCCTCATAAAAAGGGTGAAAGTCACCCAAAGGGCAATGGAGAGGGCTATGCTCGGAGTTTCCCTGCGAGATCGAATCAGAAATGAAGAGATCCGCAGAAGAACCAGAGTAACTGACATAGCCCAAAGAATTGCTAAACTTAAGTGGCAGTCACGGTGACGAGTGACGGATCCAAGAAAGGCAATGACGTTGGCAGCGGAATATACGGCGAAAACCCAAGACTACAACAGACCCAAAATCTTGGAAATTACGCCTCCATATTCCAGGCGGAGGTCTACGCCATCACAGCCTGCGCTGAAATTAACTTAAGCAAGCGCTACGTCAACCAATATATCACAATCAACTCTGATAGCCAAGCAGCCTTGCTAGCCATAGACTCTCCGATCATAAGGTCTAAGCTAGTACAGGACTGCGTATCACAACTGAATGCCTTAGGCAATAACAATCAACTTGTGCTACAATGGGTGCCAGGACACTCAGACATCGAAGGGAACGAGAGGGCGGACGAGTTGGCTAGAAGAGGCACTGAAAACCACTTCATAGGCCCCGAACCCTTTCTCGGAATCCCCAATAGTCTAACGCGAGATTCTTTGAATAAGGCCAGCTTTGGTGAGGCAATAAAGCTTTGGTGTAACACCCCAGGCATGGGCCACTCAAAAGCACTTATCAAAGGCTACAATCGCAAACTTGCGAACGGTCTCCTTGCCCTCAGCAAGGACCAAATTTGTACAATAGCAAGGTCACTCACAGGCCACTGCAAATTAAATAAGCACATGCACACACTGAATTTAAGTGACACGACCGGCTGCAGATTTTGCAAGGAGGAGATGGAAACTCCTCTGCACCTCCTATGTGATTGTGGTCCCCTGATGTACAAACGCAGCACTCATCTGGGTAGGCAGGTGCTGACACCAGATGAGATACAAACTATCCCGATCAAGAATCTACTGCGATTTCTGGCCGCAGTGGGGATTGGTAAGGAACTATAAAAAGGGCGATCACAAAGGACCAGCGATGGTCTACGTGGCACAGGCTTAGCAAGCCTGTCAAGGCCCAAAACCACAAATAATAATAATAAGTGGCAGTGGGCGGGGCACATTGCTCGCAGAACCGAAGGCCGGTGGGGTCGAAAAGTTCTCGAGTGGCGACCGCGTACCCTTTGCGCGTACCGGAAAGCGCAGCGTGGGTAGGCCCCTCACACGGTGGACCGACGACCTGGTGGCGGGAAAACGTTGGATGAGGGCAGCGCAGGACCGGTCGTTATGGTGATCCTTGGGGGAGGCCTATGTCCAGCAGTGGACGTCCATCGGCTGAGATGATGATGATGATGATTTTGCCCGTGACTTCGTCTGCACCGGCTCTCGCCATCGTAGCGAGATAAAATAAATACCAGTTTTTAAGTCTAATCCTAAGCTACATACACAAAAAGTTTATTTTTATTTCATTTTTAATTCTGATCCTGTTGATTATCTTTGGTTCAGGTACATCTTGATTATGTTTAGATCAGTTATTGTTTTCAAATATTAAGGATAAATGTTGTTTAGATTTTGTCCACTGAGCAAGTAATCACTAGAGTCACATTGCAGGTTCTGACCCGAGCACACTTCTCGCGTGGTTTTCGCGCGTTTCGTTTGCCTGCAACGAGGCTCCGCAATCCTCAATCTCATAGATTCATAGATTCTTTATTGTACATAAAAACATGATCATGAAAAAAATTATAGTAAGCCGTGATGGACAAAGGCGAGCTTAATTTTAAAAGAGTTTTCTTCCATCAAACCGTTGAGTGAGAGGAAAACTAATATGTTTGGTTTAGTATCAATCTCTTGTTCTTGACCAATAACAATCCCTGAGATTAGGATAGATTTTCCCTTAAACTACTTGACACTGGCGGAAATGCAGTGCTAACGCACAAGCAAGAGTCCATTAACTATAAAAAAAATGTTGTTTAGTTAAGAATACACTAATACCAAAAGACAATGCGGGTTTTGTATGAAAGGTTGGCGCCTTATTTTCCTCCGGCGCGGCCAGCAACCAAACTTGAATATTTTATTTCAGAATAAAGTAACAAACAAAACTTATTAACATGTATATCCCTAAACTCAGTCCGGACGGAGATATAAAGGCTTGAAGTTGAAAATATTACTATTACATGCACTTCAAGCCTTTATATCTCAGTTCGGACTGAGTTCCGGGATATTTGTAATAACAAGTTTTGTTTTCAACTTTATTCTGAACTATAATATTCATGTTTGATTGATGGCCGAGCTAAAAAAATAAAAAACGCGGCATTTTTAGGCATAGGCTTTTATTTTAGACTGAATTGTTAAATGGATTTCAGCAAGAAGATATAAATACAAAAATTAAGCTGGATATTGAGCAACAATGGTCAAAAGAGGTTCTTTCAAGACCGACCGGTAACAACAACAAACCATATTATGTGCTCCCAATGTTCCCGTACCCGTCCGGAAACCTCCACATGGGCCACGTACGAGTATATTCTATATCAGATGCTATAGCTAGATTCCAGAAACTTTGTGGAAATAATGTTACACATCCTATAGGATGGGATGCTTTTGGTCTTCCAGCCGAGAATGCTGCCATAGAACATAACATTCCACCTCATCACTGGACTGATACAAACATAAAGTCAATGAAGAAACAACTTTTGGAATTGGGGTTTGATTTTGACTGGAGTAAAGAATTATCTACCTGTGATCCAACCTACTATAAGTGGACGCAATTTATTTTTTTGAAGTTATTTGAAAATGGATTAGCATACCAAAGTAAAGTAAGTATGAACTTAATCAAATTAGAGGACTATTCTGCCACATAAAATAAAAACACACCTAAATTGTAATTGTCCTTTGAGGAAAACATGCTTGATATTCAATCGAGTTACTGCTGCATTTTTTCGTCATATTAGCCACTTCCATGACTTCTATGCATTTAGGGGTGGTTGAGTTCTTATAGATCTTATCACAATATTAAAAAGAATAAAGAAAATACAGATGTAGTGTCTTTTAAATGTGTGCAGCAGCATGCATTGCAGAATTGAATAAACATTTAAAAAAAAATGTTGTTTTCAGGCCACAGTTAACTGGGATCCTGTTGATAAAACAGTTTTAGCTGATGAACAAGTTGATGATCTTGGCTGCTCCTGGAGATCTGGCGCTAAAGTTGAAAAAAAGAATCTCACACAATGGTTCATAAAAACAACAAAGTTTGCTAAAAGACTCTATGACGGTCTCGACAGTAAAAATCTTGAGAACTGGAATGATATCATCAATTTACAAAAACATTGGATCGGTGAATGTAATGGAGCGGTTGTGACATTTAAAATCAAATTAGATGATAAAATAAGAACATTTGATGTGTGGACATCGGAACCTTATAGATTTATCTATGGACAATTTATAACAATGAGCAGAAGTAATGTTATTATACAAGATTTAACAGATAATATTAGTGAAAATTTAAAAATAATAAATCCAATCACTGATGCTGAAATACCCATTTATATAACTGACGACGTTAATTATCCAGAGGGAAGGGATGTGTACATAGCATGTCCCATGTCAAATGAATATGATTTAGAATTAGCTAAATCCTTAAATGTTACCCCTTTGAAGAAGAGCATCAATGATCTGGAAAGTGAAAATCAAAAAGCTATTGACATTGCACTGAAGAAGAATGTAGGAGGATATTTTGTAAGTTCAAAACTGAAAGACTGGCTTATATCTAGGCAGAGATACTGGGGCACTCCTATACCTATAATTCACTGCACCAACTGCGGCACGGTACCTGTACCATATGAGGACCTGCCAGTGAAGCTACCAGAAAATAACTCTTCTAAATCCGGTGTGGAAACTCTAGAAAGGTTAGATGATTGGGTAAACTGTAAATGTCCTAAATGCCAATCCAGTGCTAAAAGAGAAACTGATACCATGGATACATTTGTAGATTCGTCATGGTATTTCTATCGTTTTTTGGATTCCCACAATGAGAAATTGCCTTTTAGTAAAGATAAAATAGCTAATATTACACCAGTGAACGTCTATATCGGGGGTAAAGAGCATGCTGTTCTGCATTTATATTATGCTCGGTTTATGAGTTACTTCCTTCACTCACTCGGGTGGACACCTACTGAGGAGCCATTTAAAAAGTTACTAGTGCAGGGAATGATTATGGGACAATCCTACAAGATAAAATCTTCTGGAAAATATATACCTCCAACCAGTGTTGAAAAAGAAGGAAAAATATATAAAGAGAAAGATACAGGTGAACTGGTGTCAGTGCAATGGGAGAAGATGAGCAAATCCAAACACAATGGTGAGAACCCACAAAGGTTATTGTCGACATATGGGTGTGACACCACAAGACTTCTAATACTCGCTGATGTCCCTCCGGCTACAAACAGGAATTGGTCTGATGCAAGTGAGTTCATTTGACTATAGGATGTTTTTTTTTACACAATATCTTTATTATTTTCGAAAATACAAACAACAAATTATACAAGGTGTTAGGGTAGACAGTGTATTACTTTCATGGGTGATTGTACTTATGATACTGAACTCCTTAAGCAACATAAGGGAAAATCGCAAAAAAAAAATCAATTTTTCATGCAAATGTTTAATCAGCTTTTAGTATGGAAAGTCCAAACATTTTTTTGTACGCATTATTTCTTAGAGAAAGTCTTTCAGTATCATGGATACAATACAATCATCACCCTTTAAAGTAATGCAACTGTTTACCCCTACATCCTGTATAAACATCCTGCACAGAGTACTATAATTACTACCATCCTGTTTGCATACGTCAATTAAAAGCAGTTTTAACAAAGTGTAAACTATACAGGGTGAAATTGATATCATTAGCATCCTTTTAAACTAAGAGTCTACCCATCAAACTGAACAACGTTCACTATGGGAACAAACAGATCGGAGCAAAATAATAATCAGCTGTTGCGTACATTTGTGTCGAGTAGAGCTGCGTTCCGAACCTACACCCTATGTGCACCCAGAATGCACCCCGAGCGCAACTTTTCGCACTAAACGCCGTTCAGAGCCTCGGTGAAAGACGTTCTACTATAGAGCGAGTTGAAAAAACAACCGCACAAAAAGGATCTGAACGCAGCCCAGGCATTGCAGTTTAGTATGGAACAGTGGACGTCCATCGGCTGAGATGATGATGATGATGATGGAACAGCTGATTATTTTTTTGCTCCGATCATTTTGCTCCCATAGTAAAAGTTGTTCAGTTTGATGGGTAGACTCTTAGTTTAAAAGGATGCCAATGATATAAA
The DNA here is from genome assembly GCA_922987775.1 of Agonopterix subpropinquella. Classification (NCBI taxonomy): domain Eukaryota; kingdom Metazoa; phylum Arthropoda; class Insecta; order Lepidoptera; family Depressariidae; genus Agonopterix; species Agonopterix subpropinquella. The sequence continues at coordinate 14,208,763 of OV277697.1, read as the reverse complement.
TTTCACCCTGTATAAATACATCTTTTAAATTTTCAGCTTTACCAGGCGTTTTGAATTGGCAGCATCGTTTATGGATTACAATGAGAGATTTTCTAACACACCGAAACGATGAAACTCTAAAAAATCCAAGTAATCTAAGTAAAGAAGAGTTTGATAAACACGAAGCGAAACTACGTGATGCAAGAAACTATTTCATAGCAACAACAACTTTCCATTTTAAACACTCACATAAGCTCAGTGTCGGTATATCTCGGCTCCAGGGCTTGACAAACACATTGCGGGTATGTATGTTTTGACGACTGAATTGTTTTTTACAATAAAATCTTGACCAGTTAGTACAGAGTATTCTCTTTTTGTGGAATCACTAACGCAGCTTCATTTAGTGCACTGCCTTAATGGAAATAAAGTTCGCTTCCGGATACCAGCACCAAATTGTAATATGTTGTTAGGTAGGTTCTCTAGACCCCAAAACTGCCGGGAGACAGTCTCTGTGGTGTCATCATTCAATTCAGCGCATAAAATTACATAGAAAATGATACATCACTCACCCAGGTTGTTAAATGTGCATTTGCCAACATTTCCCCCTTACCCATACCCCCTGGAACGGGGTAGAACTCCTAAATTTTTGGTGGACTCGGCAGATCCTCATTTCTAGTGCCAAAATAAAGATATAAAACAAAGTTTTATTGATGTAAATATTTTGCCTCCAAACATACATTATTTAGGTTACTTTACTTGTATTACTAGTCTAGAATTCGGTTTAAATCAACTTTAGATTTAATGTGTTAAAAACTGAAAACCATTTTGTTAAGTAATTATTTTACATTTATATTTGTTACAGAATAAAGTGCCACCGGAAGTAATAGCTAATAGCTCAGAATTCGAACAAGCCTTAGCTTCGTTAATAATTATGCTGTCGCCTGTTACGCCACATTTTTGCTCAGAATTGTGGGCTGGGTTCCTCTCAGCTCCACAAAGACTCTGTGATTCATCATACTTGATTGATTGGGACAAAGGGGTTCTCGAACAACAATGGCCGAAAGTCGATGATGACTACGAGTTATCATTTCAATGCAAAGTATGTGTTCACATTTAAGTTAATCATTTATGGAATATACCTACAGGGTGTTAGAAAAAGTATCATTATAACATTAACCTTTAAACTACACACTCTACCCATAAAAGTGAACAACTTTTACAATTAAAAAAAATAGCTGTCTCATATACGTTTTAATCGAGTAGGCACTGCAGTTTAGTATGGAACAGCAGTTTTTTTTTGCGCTGATAAGTGTGCTCCCATAATAAAAGTTGTTCAGTTTGATGGGATTTTCCATACACCCTGTATTGTTATTTATAGTCAGGGTGTAAAATTAAATATGTTACAGATCAAAGAGAGTATTTCAGATCATCAAACTAAACAACGTTCACTATGAAGTGTTTAGTTTGATGGTCTGAAACACCCCCTTTGATATGTAACGTATTTCATTTTACACCCTGTATAAATACATGTACAATACATACTGTATAAATACATGGACAATACATACTGTATAAATACTTTTTTTTTTTTTTAATATCTTGGACAATGTCACACAAATTATCTAGCCACATTTAAAGTACCAGAATCTAGCCTGGACTTGTATTATGATGACTAGACAACGATATACAATACATATATAGATACAAACATCCATGACTCGGGTACAAATATTCATATTCATCATATAAATATTTGTCCCTTACGGGATTCGAACCCGCGACCCTCGGCACAGCAGGCAGGTTCACTACCGACTGTGCTACCGGGCCGTCAAATACATGTACAATACATACTGTATAAATACAGGGAAATTATTAAATAATAGCCCATAGTAATATTCTCTGTCTCTTTTGTTTTTGTATAATTTGTTTGTTAATGTGTAAGTGCACAAGATTAATAAGTTTCAAATGATTTGTTGTATGGAACAAGCTTTGTCATAAGCGGAACTAACTAATGGTTGCAAAATTTATTTTTATGGAGATTATTCAGGGATGTGACATTGTAAAATTTATTTCAGGTGGATGGAGCCGATAGATGTGACCTCAAAGTGAAATCAATTGATCTTGCTGATATGAGTGAAGATATGGCTTTGGAAATGATGGTTAAACAAGAAGCTGTCGCAAAAAGAATAAAAAGTGGCATATTGAGGACTAGATATGAGTTGTACCCAGGCTGTAGGGCGATTTTGTATATATTCACAAACAGGAATGTTAAAAAACAGAAAGTAGCTGAAAATGTCTAAATAATATTTATAAAGTTCTAGTAAAAGTCGTTGAACACTTTTAATTTTATATAGGTTGAGTATTTTGGCTTTAGATATTATAATTTAGATATTTAAAACTAAAAGTGTTCAGCAAGTTTTGTTCACTACACCTAGTGGCATGTCATGTTCATGTGCAACTGTGCAATAAAAAAATGTTCTTATTTAGCTAGCTATCATTTCCGACCACCATGGGCGTTCCCAGGCCCAGGAGAACAGCTGCCCTCCCTTTGCCCCCCCTTCCTTACTTTTTTACATACATATACTCATGCTACTATCCCACAGGGGTAGGCAGAGACTCTTTATTGATAATTTATTTGGTCATGGTTAGTTCTCCTCGGACTCTCGCCCTCTCGACTGTTCCACTCACTCTCGGTATTATTAATCTGTGCTCTCGGTTCCTGATTCCTTGCATTGAATCATTATTGGACTAGACATCAACCCACAGCTAGACAAAGGCCTCCTTTTTATTGCGCCATTCCGGTGTGTGCTAGTGCTAGTTATTGGATCTAAAAATAGTGAGTCTACTCGTCTACTCTCATTCATCCTCTGTACGTGACCGAAACACCTAAGCATATCTCTTTTAATCCTGCTTACCACATCATCCTTTAACTTACACCGATCCCTTATCACACTGTTCTTAGATTAACTTCCCTAGAGTATACCTAACGAAAATTCCTGTTCTAAGGAAAATCTCGAATTTGTGTTCGGCTGTATGAGCTCGATTCCTCTACCTTTTCGAAAGAAAGAATGGAATAAATATTTAAAAAAAGTAACGTCAGCTCAAAACGTCATCCGAGTATTTTGCGTGTGGTATTGTATTAGAAATGTTTGTAATTTCCTTATTTCTAATTTAATTTATGTACCTAGTAAATAACAACAAATCCCCATTGGAAACCATTAAGTGCAATTATTTTATTTTTAGTCTTTGGGTGTGTGAAGTGTAAGTGCGAATAATTATTTCGGAACTAACTGATGTTCTTGAGGTTTTTTTTTCAAATAATACTTACAATAGTATGTTTTCTTGCAGATTTCATTATATTTTGATTAAAATTGATATGAAGCAGTAAACTGTATGTGGTGCACGCAAGCTGAACCCTGTTAGACATTCTCAAGATTTAATTGATTTGAAAAAGAAGACTTCTAAGTTAACTATACTATTATTAATTAAATTAATAGAAATGCAGGCGAAAAAGCGTTTTGTACTTCTCATTCTTTCGTGTGCCTTTTTGATATACTGTTATTTCGGTGGATATCATCTGAAGTCAGATCTAGTACACAGAAGTCGCCGTGATCAGCTTCCTTCATTTGCGTCTCTCGAGGAACTATCAGAGGCGCCTGTGCCAGAACAGAGGCAACCTCGACAAACTTCAAAACCATGTCGTATGGAAACATGCTTTGATTTCACAAAATGTGGCAGCGATCCTAAGATATATGTATACCCTACTGATGGTCCGGTGAGTGCATCGTATAGGAAAGTTTTGTCAGTGATAAGAGAGTCGCGGTACGCAACTAGAGACCCCAGTGAAGCTTGTCTATTCGTGCCTGCCGTGGATACTTTAGATGCGGATCCACTATCTCCGGAACATGCCCCTGATGTTGCCTCTAGATTGTCTCGCTTGCCACATTGGAAGAATGGCAGAAATCACCTCATATTTAATTTATATGCCGGCACATGGCCCGACTATGCAGAAGGAGCTCTAGGTTTCGATCCTGGTGAAGCAATACTGGCACGTGCGAGCGCATCTGAAACCATATTCCGTGATGGGTTTGATGTATCTCTGCCGTTGTTTCACAAAGAGCACCCGGAGCGTGGGGGAGTACCTCCGGCTGCTACGGGAAATCCTTTTCCTGCTCCTCGAAGGCATTTATTAGCATTTAAAGGCAAGAGATATGTCCATGGAATAGGTAGCGAAACAAGAAATTCTTTGTGGCATTTACATGATGGTAATAATCTCATCTTGGTGACCACTTGCCGACATGGCAAGTCGTGGAAGGATTTAAGAGATGAAAGATGTGATGAGGATAACAGAGAATATGACAAGTGAGGCTTTATTTCTTTGTAACATTCTCTTTGTATTTAAGGCAGCCATGTTGCTTTCTCTTTCATTAGTTATCTCTTCCTTGATTTCACCATTTCTTTTTTCCTGTTTGAATTATTAATATTGTAAATTTATTTTGCTACTTTCATTGTAGTATCTTATTTTAATGCAGACAATGAAGATTTATTTTGTTACAGATAAATCCCTTACTTAAGGCGGTTGCAGAGGGGTCAATTTTATACAAAACTTTGATGCACAATATGTGCAGACGGTATTAATATAAGTAACTTTATATATATATGGAAAAATAGTTTAGAAAATTTAGATGTCGCGTATCAAATAACATTTGCAATTTATAATATAATTATAGTATAATTAGGACGATATAAAGCTTTGAAAATTTTGTATGAAAAATTTCAAAGCTTTATATCTTCATAATCTAAACTATTATAAAACTGTAACAGAAATGTGTATGTACATTGAAGATATTTACAAAAAAAAATTATGACATGGTTTTTACCTGTCCCTGATTCCAAATCACCAATTTTTGGATTTTTTGTCTGTCTGTTTGTTTGTTTATTTGTTTGTTTGTTTGTTTGGGTGTTTGTTTGTTCGAGTATCATGCAAACACTACTGAACCGATTTTGATGAAACTTTTTTTGTTTGATAGCTTATCATCTAACTTATACTACGAAATAAAAAAATCTGACTTAGAAACTGGTATATAATTTATGCGCACGAAGTCCTAAGTTATATTATAAATTGCAAATGTTATTTAATACGCGTCATCTAGATTTTCGTTTAGAAAAATAGTTTATATTTTTCCATAAATAAAACATTAATTTTATTTATTCCGTCTACGCGTATTGTGCGTCAAACGTTTGTATGGACTAAAACCACCTTAATATGGATACAATATCTGTTTTAGATTTGACTATGAGCAATTGTTAGCGAACTCAACATTTTGCCTGGTGGCGCGGGGCCGGCGACTCGGCTCGTATAGATTCCTGGAGGCTCTGGCGGCTGGCTGCGTGCCGGTATTGTTGAGCAATGGATGGAGACTGCCTTTCGATGAACGAATCGATTGGCGCCGCGCTGTTATTTGGGCCGACGAACGTCTGTTATTGCAGGTCTACTATTCAATTTTACAAAGTAATCAGGACCAGAAGTGTTGGTCACTCATGTAGACATCTAACATGTAGATAGGTATATCATTTGCAGAGGACTTGCTTACATTGGACTTAAAGTGCGATTTTTGAAAATCATACGAGCGACTTGGCAGTAGAAAGACGCATAATCTCCATAGTAATTTTGACATTTTCTACTGCTAAGTCGCTCGTATGATTTCCAAAAAACACACTTCTGATTTTTTTATATTATTATATATTTAAAATCCTCTGATATCTTAATTCAATTTATTCATACAATGTTTCATGAAGGATGTGTTAACATTAGCATAAGTATATGCTCACGACTATATTCCCCGAGGGGGTAGTTAGAGATATTCTGAAACCTCAGAACATCCACATGTTAACATTATCAAGCCTAAATTGTAGAAGCTTTTAACTATTGTTTATGATGTTCAGATGATGATAGCATTGTCATGTTTAAATTTCTTTGTTAATAATTTAAATCTAATTGTTTTATTCTAGGTACCGGAGCTCGTGCGCTCAGTGACTCCTGAGCGTATACTTGCTTTAAGGCAACAAACGCAATTTTTGTGGGAACAGTACTTTTCATCGATAGAGAAAATAGTTTTTACCACAATCGAGGTTAGTTAGTTTATTTTGTCGTGTACTATTTAGATTTCGGGGCATTAATAATTAACAGAGTAGTATTTTGTGTAGATATTGCTGGAGAGGGTATTAGCTCACAGAACATCGAGACAGCGTGAGGCGTTGATATGGAATGCGTCGCCGGGAGCGCTGGGGACTCTGGCGACTTACGGGGACTCGCGGGCGCACCTGCCGGTGGCCGCGCCGGCGCTGTCCGCCCCGCCGGCGCCGGCGCCGCCCCCCGCGCCCCTGCCCGCCCCCTCCCTGCCGCTGGACACGCCACCGCCTACACCCGGGAACACGTTCACGGCTCTGATGTACGTCCAGGCGACGTCGCCGGCGTTGCACAAGCTTCTCGGTAACATAGCCAGCAGTGAATTTTGTGAAAAGGTAACTAATATTAATATACCTAGGTATTATAAGTTATTTCCTAAAAAATTGTGTATTCTAATATAATGTAGTTTATATGACAATCTTGTCCATAAACAGGAGCCCGATTGCGCTAATTTAAAACATCGAAGTTCTATTCTTATCCAATTTCAGTTCTAATCACATTGCAATCCAATTACTATTGAACTGTGCTGAATTCCGCATCGCGCTAAACTCTATGTAACTGACAGCCTTTAACGTCTGAGCGATCTGTCAAAACGGCTCTAACGGCTGTTATGAGCTGTACCGCGATTAGCGCAATGCCAAATGTGTAAAAAGCTAAGCTTCGCACGCGGTCGAATCATGGCACAGAATAGGTAATAGTTTTCTACATACAGAACGGCCACTCCCCGCCCCCCTCTGACTTCAGTTACCTCACCTCCCCTCACACTCTCTGTGGTAACTTGAGGGAAGCCGAGCAAGGGAATGCAGTCAGGCGCGCGCACCCGTTGGATTTGACTACATAAAATATATTTAATATTTTCCACACAGTAAAAATAAACGTTGGTACGTTTCTAAATTCACATTTTCTATGATTCTTTAGCTTAAAAACTATTTTTAATAACAGAATGAACTATAAAAAGTAACGAAATGTATAATGTAGTTCATACGATGCGTGTTAAGTCAACCCTACACATATGTCATGCACACTTTATGCAAAGTGCGCATGTGCAAACGTCATCATGTCAAATCTAAAACGTTGTTTGAAGTGCCGGACCTGTGATCATGGTTCAGTTGCGTACCGCAATCGGGGCCCAGAACATGTTACATACTTAATTTAGAAAAATGAGTGAATAGTTTTTTCACCACATGGAAATTTTTCAGCCAAGGATCTTAAACTCTGCTGTATTAATTAACTATAACGCTGGTACCTAATTCAAATATCAAAAGATTTGCTATCCTTTTTAAACAGGTGGTGCTAGTTTGGGACAGCGAACGTGCCGCGCCTTCTTTGAAATCAATCGCGCGATCAGCGACCGACTCGCGCGATCCGCTTCCAGTACTAGTCATAGATGCAACTACTCACTATCCCGGGTAAATACCGTAAATCAAACAGAACTACTACCAAACTGAGACCAACATAAAAATTGCAAAAAAAAATTAAGGTATTCCATACATTTGTGTCTAGCGAATTAAGGTTTTCTATGGAACAACCTAAGGGTCTTAACTTAAGGGAACAACATTTGTTTTTTCGTCATTTAGATATGTTCAGTTTAATAGTCTAAACTAAACCACGCCTTCAAATATTATTTTGTTACAACCTGGCCTGTGTTTTTCGTCGTCGTATAGATTAGATAATTATAATAGAGTATACAATTGTTAAGTAAGTGGACTGTATGCAGGGAGGGAGTATCGGCGAGATGGCAGCCCCTGTGGGCGGTGGCCACGGCGGCGGTGTTCTCGCTGGACGGCGACGCGCCGCTGCTCGCGGAGGAGCTGGACTTCGCGTTCCGCGTGTGGCAACAGTTCCCCGAACGCATTGTGGGATATCCCGCGCGTACACACTTCTGGGACGAGGCTAAAGTTAGTGTTGCTTCTGTATTATTCTTTTTAGTTGAACATCTGATTAAATATACTTCACAGCGAATGTAAAACATCAGGAGTGGGATTTAAATCAGCAGTAGAAAATATCAAAATTAGGTACTATGGAGATTATGCATCATTCGATCATGATTTTGAACGTGCGACTTTCAAAAATCGCTCTCCCAATCTCAATCTACGTAAAATTAGAGTCTTTAAAAAGAAAGCACGTAGTTTTAATATGATGATAAACTACATCTCACCTAATTTACGCCTACTAAAATCATGAATAAAAATAAATAAAAGTAAAAAAAGTTGGACATTTTGCCACCGACCATGTGAGGTAGACATTTTACGAATTTGACGTTTTGCGTGTAAGCCACTTCATGCCTAACCAGAATAAACTAAAATAAAAAATAAATAAAAAAACAGTCAATCAATCAATGAATCTGTCAACATTTTACTTTAGGAAATGGTCCTTAGTTTTCGAGATAAGGACAGTTTTATGAAATTCGTGAAACTCTTTACCTTAGTCACTATTTTGAGTGCCACTGCTATAAATGCTCTATGCAGTATCTGTGTTAAAACTGTCAATATCTCGAAAACTAAGCCACTTTTACTGAAGCCAAATTTTGATATTCCGCTTAGTCATTACCTAACCTATCAGCATGCGCCGGGTTGGCGTCGGTTTACGGGACACCCTGTATAGTTTTGAAGTTAAATACTTATCTTATAGGTACTTTATGTTGTTTTTATTTTATTTTGTGAAGAACTTTTGTTAATCGTCTTTTTTGCGTATCATACTGAGAGCAGTTCGTATGATTGAGTGATGTCACATTTGCTAGCAAAGTGGTGATAATAAGTGTTAACTGTGTGTCAGGGTGCGTGGGGCTACAGCAGTAAATGGGGCGGGTCGTACTCGATGGTGCTGCCGGGCGCGGCGCTGGTGCACCGCGGCGCGCTGGCGCAGTACGCGGCGGCGGCGCCGGCGCTGCGGCAGGCGGTGCGCCGCGCGCGCAACTGCGAGGACATCCTGCTCAACTGCCTCGTCGCGCACCTCACGCGCAGGCCGCCGCTCAAGCTCGCTCAGCGCCGGCGGTACAAGGCGGCACATCATCGATACAGGTACCTTGTTCTTTTATCTATTCGTTTGGTTCTCATACTCTCTTCCATTGCTTGTTGGCTTGGCCCTTAATCGGTGCCATTTCCGATTCCAATCTATGATAATTTATACAGGATGAAAATGTTATTCGTTACATATCCAACAATGCCTCGGACCATCAAACTGAACAAATTTAATTACGGAGCCAACGCAACGTCTGTTGTTCCAAAGTAAATGTCGATAGCTAAGTACTCAACCAAAATGTATCAAACAGAAGATATTTTTTCGCGATTTTAAAGTTGGTTCCATAGTTGTTGTTCAGTGTTATGACCTGAAGCCGCTGAAACACCCCATAAACTATGTAACGCATTTCAATTTACACCCTGTATATTGCCTTGATGGAGCCAGAAGAAACAGTTGTATGAAAGAACAGAACAGTTGTGTTGTTGTTGTTGTTGTCGTGGATGTTGTTTGAAATTAATGTTTTAGACAAGTAATCACTGCTTTGTTTCAATTAGTTATTTTTTAAGTTTATTAGTTAAAAGTATTATTTAGGGTCGAAAATGAGTAAATACATACTGAAACGGTGAACTTAGACCATCAAACTGAACAACTTTCACTATGGAGCCTACCACAGGAAACACAAAAAAAAATCGGCTGTCCCATACAAAACTGCTGTACCTACCCGACTAAAATGTATGGGACAGCTTTTTTTTTCCGTGTTTCCTGAGGTCCATAGTAAAAGTTGTTCAGTTTGCTGATCTGAGTTCACCGTTTCAGTATTTGCTAGGCTGTCACTTACACCCAACACGGGCGAATTATCTTGGCACCTGGCTCGCACGTGGCTCGGAATAAAAAACTCGGAAAGAATAACTCGAAAATTCTAAAGCGCAGGGACACGTGCAACGTTAACTGAAATGCTATGCTACTGGTCTCGCACGGCGACGGCGGGGTCCCGCGGGGGGGGTAGCAGGAGGGGTGTCAAATTCCGAGCCACGTGCGAGCCAGGTGCCAAGCTAATTCGCCCGGGTTGTATATACATTCGAATTATTTTTTCGAATTCCCATAGGTCGTCATGGAGCGACCCTGAGCATTTTGTCCAGCGGCAGTCGTGTCTGAACACGTTTGCGACGGCGTGGGGCTACATGCCCCTCATGCGGTCGGTGTTGCGCCTGGACCCCATACTGTTCAAAGACCCCGTGTCTACGCTCAGGAAAAAATATAGAAAAATGGAACTTGTTACATCGTAATAATAGTCATAATAGCATTTTAAAAAATTCGTAGCGTAAAGACATTTTGCTTGTTTTGACTAATTTTTAGTAATAATACTATTTTATATATAATTTTAATATGTATACATGTTATTTATACATAGTGCGAATATTTAAATCCATGAAGATACTTAGCCTCGTAGTTTTCGTGGATTCGAATTTAAATAAACCGATAAATAGTGTTTAAAGGTTGCAAAGTAGTTAAATTGTCTTTACGTATTAGCTACAGTACTGATAGATAATTTTTTAAATACCAAAAATTAGTTTTAAGTTATACGTAAGTACATTTATTTTAAATTAAATTAAATTATCGATCAAACCACCGTTTTGTTATATTTATTATCAGTATTGTAGCCCTGCCGACCCCAAATAATGGGAAATAATGGGCAAGAGAATGATGATGATGATTGTAGCCCTACCGACCTTTGTGTATTGGAGAGCGTCATCATAGGCGTTGCGGAGAGGTATCGAACACTCAATCAAAAGGGTTAGGGTTCGAATCTGCATGAACGATATGTCATGTGTACTAATCAGCTACTTACGTACTTTTTCTCATTTATTTACGTAATATAGGTCGACCAGAATCTCATGAAAAATTAGGAGATCAAATTTTAGAGTCGGCAACACGGTAATCGGATTAGGGAGTTTTAAACACTGCGATTTTTTGCAGCACTTCTGAAACGCCATACAGCCACGAAGAAAATCGTTCGTAATAAAATTCTGCTATAAAATTGTATGCCTTTTCTTATAAACAAGATGAAAATGTTCGGCCAGATGATTTGGGCGTTCAAATGATCTTAAATATGCACCCATTACCAAACGCGCGTTTTTATCGCCGCAAAAAGTTGCAGTTTGTGAAGGGAAATACTTGATGACAGTTCGACATTGCCATGTGAAAATCTATTTTTTTACTTTTTTTTCATTTCATGAGATTCTGGTCGACCTATAACAACGTTTTGCAAACGATGAAGCAAAGCAAAACATCGTGAGGAAACCTCCATACGCTGAAGACGAAATATAGGCTGATGATTATTGTAGCGTGACCAGAAAAATATACCGTGAAACCTGTTTTAACTTTAACAATTACACTGAATAATGTTCACTTAGAGTTTTGCGATTTTTGTTTCGCATAAAGATAGCAAAAGGAAAGATATACTTTTACCCGCGACTTCGTCCGCATAAATTATATACCAGATTTTAAGTCAGATGATAAGCTATCAAACAAAAAAAGTTTCATCAAAATCGGTTCAGTAGTTTTTGCGTGATACTCGAACAAACAAACACCCAAACAAACAAACAAATAAACAAACAAACATACAGACAGACAAAAAATCCGAAAATTGGTGATTTGGAATCAGGGACAGGTAAAAACCATGTCGTGTTTTTTTTCCCGCAGGACCAGAAGTACAATCGGGAAGTACCATCAATGGTACAGTTGGCACTAGGTGGTGCCAGTAGTACCATTAATGGTACAATTGGCCCGCCGGACCAGAAGTACAATCGGGAAGTACCATCAATGGTACAGTTGGCACTGTATTGTATCATTAGTACCATTACGTAATAGTACTAATGATACTGCTGGTCAATGGTACAAGTGACACTCGGAACTTTTATTAATAAAGCGGCCAAGTGCGAGTCGGACTCGGGTACGAAGGGTTACGTACCGTTTAACGTTTTAACGTTTCTTCTATCCCCCCTTTAATTTTTTAACTTTATTTTACGAGTTTTTCCCAGTGGTCAGATTGGTGGTCAGACTAGTTGGTATGAGAGAACATCTCGGACTGCCAACAGCACCTTGGATAGGTGGAGAAGAGAGAAACGGTCTCTGAAAAGGCGGAGAGAAGGGAACGCCGGAGCTACCTACTGGCTGATCATTTCCATCATCAGCTGATCCTTTATCCCTCAGTATTTGGTCTACATGTCGAATACAATAAACCTTATACTCTGTAATAAATATCTTGAACATCCTTTGGCCCACCAGCTCTTTAATTACTCCTAATTTCCAACATTCCTTTCTGGCACTGTACCACCGGACCCAGACACTGTCACCGACTTTAAAATGTCGATTACAGGGAAACGTATTATTTAGTTGTGATTTAGTTTTATCAGAAGGTAATATTAAGTCTAACCTTGATCTTAGATTCCTACCGAACATCAAACTAGCTGGTGTCTGACCAGTAGAACAGTGCACAGTGTTTCTATACACAAATAAATACTCTAAAAGTTTTTCGTGACACACAATAAACGAATCATTGTCCTTTACAATACATTTTATCATTTTTTTACAGCATTTAACAGAATTCTCAGCTTGGCCGTTACTGCATGGATGATACACAGGTGACGTGATGTACTTGATACCATTATTAGAACAAAATTCCAAAAATTCAGCGGAGTTTATCTTAACATCATTATCGGATACCAACACGTTTGGGATTCCAAAATTTGAAAAAACATACTTTAATTTACGAATCAACGCTTGCGTCGTAGTTCCAATATCCATATGTATGCAATCCAGCCACTTGCTGAAGGCGTCTATAATAACTAAATAGACCCTCTGTCCAATCGACATATAGTCTATATGTATGCGCTGCCACGGACCTGTGGGACGCGGCCAAGGTGCGGGATGTTCCCGCGGTGGCGCCGGTCGCATACCTATGCATGTCTCGCATGCACCGATTTTTTTCTCTATATCACCGTCAATGCCTGGCCACCACATTCTACTGCGGGCGTTTGATTTTGTTTTAACAATGCCTAAGTGAGTACGGTGCCATTCACTTAGCATCCGTTCTCGTAGCGAAATGGGAATGATAACTTTATAGCCACGCAATAGACAACTATTTTCAAACTGTAGATCGGCTCTGCACAGAAAATAAGGTTTAATGGCTTGACAATTTATTTTACGTGGCCACCCATTTTGTACATATTTAATTACAGTTTTTAAAATTGCATCATTCTGCGTGGCTATTTCAATCTCTTTCGCCGCTACCGCACCTGTCTCTAAAAACTTCAGCGCAGTAAACATTTTGCCTTCTTGTTCACTACTAGTCTCCGTTTCCAGTAAGGGAGCGCGCGAAAAAAAATCTGCTACCAGATTATTCTCACTGGAAACGTACTGGACAACATAGTTATAAGCTGACAGAATTAAAGCATATCTTTGTAAACGCAGCGCTGTAGTTACTGATATTCCCGTATCCTTGTTAAATATGGAAACTAGCGGCCTATGATCAGTTTTCAATATGAACGGGTCACTCCGACCATATAAATACTGATGGAATTTCTTCACACCGAATATAATAGCCGTAGCCTCCTTCTGGATTTGACTATAATTACGCTCACTGGCCCCCAGTGATCTGGAAGCGTAAGCGAGCGGGCGTTCGTGCCCCTCTGCATCACGTTGTGAGAGCACAGCTCCAAGCCCCGCCGGGCCCGCGTCCACCGACAGCACCAGCTGGGCTGTCGGCTCAAAATGTGCGAGGACACGTTCAGAAGCCAACTCGCGTTTTACTCGATGAAACGCCTGCTGCTGACGTGTCCCCCACTCCCATTTAATATCAGAACGTAGTAGTTCATGTATTGGACCCATTATTGACGACGCGTTTGGAATGAAGTTTCTATAATAATTAACGACACCTAGGAATCTTTTTACTTCCGTAACGTTTGTTGGTTCCGGTGCGTTGAGAATGGCCCGAACCTTTTCAGGAGATGTTCGGAGACCGTCCTTGTCAATCAGGTATCCTAGATAGGTAACCGATTTTCGAAAAAATTCACATTTTTCATTTTGCAGACGAAGGCCCGCATCGCTCAGTCTCCTAAATACTTCCCGTAGCCTACTTAAGTGTGTCTTTCTATCTGGTCCCGTTATACAAATATCATCAAGCCAACAGCTTACGCCCTCAATTCCAGAAAGGAGAGTTTCCATAGACTTCTGGAATATTGCCGGCGCGTTAGCCAACCCGTATACCATGCGGGTATATTTAAACAAGCCCTTTGAAGTGTTTATTGTAGTTAACTCCTGCGACGGATCATCTAAAACGAACTGGTTATAGGCGTTTTTCAAATCGATTTTACTGTAATGCTCACCACCGCCTATTTTTGCAAAAACTTCTTCGATCCGTGGCATTGGGTACTTGTCGACTATTAAATCTTTATTCAAGGTGACTGAAAAATCGCCAGCAATTCGGACCTTGCCATTTTCCTTGACTACCGGCACAATTGGAGTGGCATACCTTGAATAATTGACAGGAACTAAGATGCCTAACCCCTTTAGCCGCTCAATTTCGCCTTCTACCTTGGCCTTTAGGGCAAAAGGAACGGAACGCGGTTTAAAAAACTTCGGTGTCGAGTTTTCTTTCAGATGTAAGCTTACTTTAAAATGATTAAATGTACCTAACTCATCTCCCCAAAGATCTGAATATTGTTCGAACAATTTATTAAGCTCATCATCACCATCACCGCTGTTACATATGTTATTTAATTCTGTGGTAAGTACAAAATTAAAAGCGGACATAAAATCGCGCCCCAGTAGTGGTGGACCTCCATTCCGCAACACAAAGATTTTTATATCTTTACTTTGTTTATTAAAATCGGCCCGCACTGTGAACCACCCTAAAGGCTCAATTTTATGCCCGTTATACAGACACATTCGGACATTCGATTTTTTTAGCTTATACTCCGAAAATAAATCATTATACATTTTCTCTGATATGACCGAAGAACCCGACCCTGTATCCAGCTCCATTGAAACATTTTTATTTCCAAGGACTAATTTCAATTCAATCGGCTTATTGTTATTAGCGGCATACCTCAAATTAAAGTTTTGACAATCGCAACACGGGTCTTCAGTAGCACCCTCATCTTCAATATTATTAACTCGTGAAGCTCCTTCGCCGCACATCTTCTTTAAGTGCCCTCTCTCGCCGCACCTTTGACACTTGTAATTCCTGAAGCGGCACGTTTGTGCGTTATGGCTCTTCATCCCGCACACAGAGCACCAAAGGGCATCGCCACCGCCGCCGCCGGGCGCCGCTGGGGCGCGCTTGCCGCCGCCGCCCGCGCCATTTGCGCGTCGGCCGCAGCCACCACCCTCGCTCGAAACACGAAATATCGGCTCCTGCTTAATTGTGGCTGCCATCGCGGCACTCGCCTCCCGTGCGCTCTCAGCTTGTCGAGCTACGTCCATCGCCGTTGACAACGTCATCGATGACGGGTTTCTCTCGAACAATTTATCCCGCGCGGCACCGCCACCCAGACCAAGGACGAACTTATCTGTAAGATTTTTTTCCAACGCGATGCCGAAGTCACAATAGCTTGCTAGACCTCGAAGTCGCGCCGCCCAGTCCTCCAACGATTCGCCTGGGCTACGCGTGGCTCCATAAAATTTTGCTTTATCCGCGTATGAACCCTCCTTTGGCTTAAAATGGTCATTTAGTAATGCTACCAACTCGTCGTACGTTTTCGTCGTCAGATCGGTCGGATGCGCTAGATCTCGCAAAAGCCGGTACGACTCATCCGAAAGATGTGTTATGAGCAATGCCCTTTTCTTATTTGCATCACTCACCCCATTCAGATTTACGAACTGTTCAAGACGGTTTCTGAAAATCGCCCACTCGCAAGTTTTGTGGTCAAAGACCGCTAGGTTACCGAGGAAAGACATTGGTAATAAATTTTCCGGTACCGTGGGTTACTGATCGTCGCCAATTGGTATGTTTTACGAGTGAGAAATAAAACTAAGAACCATGTCTAGTTGGTTTTAATCCATGACAGCGAAAAGTCATTGACATCGTAGCATAGAGAACTATGCTCTCTCTACAAAGAGATACTAATACATATCACTAACCAACGGGAATTTTTTTCCCGTTGGTCAGATTTATTTGACAGCTGGAATTTATGGGCGGACAGCGGAAGCTTCATAATTAAATAGGGTTCCGCTTAGCACCCTTCGGGTACGGAACCCTAAAGAGAACATCGGTACCTACCGATGTTCTCTTTAGGGTTCCGTTCATTCCGGGTATTCATTTGGCAACATTTGTTTATAAACATGTTTACCGTAAACACACGGTAGTACATATAATAGTCTGTGGTAAACACTGTTTCTGTAACATTGGCAGTCCACACTTGTCAGTTGTAGCTATCAAAGGTAGCTAGGATGTTCCCGAGCAGGTAGTGATGCTCTGTGCTGCTTACATAATTATATTCATACATATTAACATCCTTCTGTGTCATATTTAACTCTGCAGCAATCTCTGCCCAAGCATCATTTTTTTTGTAGTCTTTATTTGATGCATCCCAGAGAATGCTACGCTGTTGAAAGAGCTCTATGAGCATAGAAATCTGCTTATTCGACCAAACTACTTCCATGTTTAAAACACGTGCAACACGCGTCCACACTTGTACTTCTTTTTCTAAACTAAAGGTTTCGACTTGCTCTCCACTCTGAGCGGGGAACACGGCAACATGTTTCATCATCTTTGTTTACGGAATGTTTATAACCATGTTTACCGAGACGATGAAACATCGTGAAACATGTATACAGGGTGTACAATAAAATGGGACAGCTACTCAAAGGGGTGCTTCAGACCATCAAACTGAACAACTTTCTCTATGGGACCAATATCGAAATCGCGAAAAAAAAATCCGCTCTCCCATACAAAACTGCAAACATAACTCGACTGAAATGTATGGGACAGCAGATTTTTTTTTCGCGATTTGGATATTGGTCCCATAGAGAAAGTTGTTCAGTTTGATGGTCTGAAGCACCCTTTTAAGTAGCTGTCCCATTTTATTGTACACCCTGTATAAACAGTGTTTATAAACAAATGTTGCCAAGTGAATACCCGGCTTTAAGTCCTACGAGTATTAAGTGCCAGTTGTACCACTGATGGTACTACTGACACGATCTAGTGCCAATTGTACCATTAATGGTACTACTGGCACCACCTAGTGCCAACTGTACCATTGATGGTACTTCCCGATTGTACTTCTGGTCCGGCGCGACAATTGGCACTAGATCGTGCCAGTAGTACCATCAATGGTACAACTGGCACTTAATACTCGTAGGACTTAAAGCCGGGTATTCATTTGGCAAAATTTGTTTATAGACACTGTTTATATACATGTTTCACGATGTTTCATCATCTCTGTAAACATGTTTATAAACATTCCATAAACAAAAATGATGAAACTTTGTTTCAGAAACATGTTGCTGTGTTCCCCGCTCAGAGTGGAGAGCAAGTCGAAACATTTAGTTTAGAAACAGAAGTTGACAAGTGTGGACGCGTGTTGCGCGTGTTTTAAACATGGAAGTAGTTTGGTCGAACAACCAGATTTCTATGCTCATAGAGCTCTTTCAACAGCGTAGCATTCTCTGGGATGCATCAAATAAAGACAAAAATTTTTTTTTTAAAATGATGCTTGGGCAGAGATTGCTGCAGAGTTAAATATGGCAAAGCAGGATGTTAATATGTATGAATATAATTATGTAAGCAGCACAGAGCATCACTACCTGCTCGGGCGACATCCTAGCTACAACTTGGCTACAACTGACAAGTGTGGACTGCCAATGTTACAGAAACAGTGTTTACGGTAAACATGTTTATAAACACGATGATGAAACAGTGTTTACGGTAAACATGTTTATAAACAAATGTTGCCAAATGAATACCCGGCTTTATTTGCATTCAATGCACTCCACAAAGACTTCATTCGTAGAAACTCTTCAAACTCGAGGGGGGTTCCGAGTGCCACTTGTACCATTGACCAGCAGTATCATTAGTACTATTACGTAATGGTACTAATGATACAATACAGTGCCAACTGTACCATTGATGGTACTTCCCGATTGTACTTCTGGTCCGGCGGGTTTTTTTTTTTTTTTTTTTTTTTTTATGTGTGATAGGTAAGCATTTGACCCCAATCTCACCTGATGTTGAGTGATGATGAGGCCGAAGATGTAGCATGCTTACCTAGAAAGATGCCTATTCACTCTCGCCTTGAAGAGGCCCAGGTTGTATTGCTCAGGGAACAGGTCCGCAGGCAGGGCATTCCACTCCTTAGCCGTGCGCATTATAAAAGAAGAAGCAAACTTCTTCGTGCGAATTGCTGGTAGGTTAACGACATAGGGGTGGAAACCCAGTCTGCGTCTCGTCCCCCGCAGATGAAAGGGAGACGGTGGTATCAGATCATGTAATTCAGTCGCACACTCTCCGAAATGTATCCTATAAAAAACAGATAGACAGGCTACCTTGCGACGATGCTCAAGACTTTGTAGCTTCGCCACCGAGGTTGGATCACCTATGAGCTTCCTGGCACGCCTGTCGATTGAGTCCAGCGCGGTCAGCTGGTATTGGGCAGACCCGTCCCAGAGATGGCAGCAGTACTCCATACACGATCGGACTTGTGCTTGATAAAGCTGTAGAAGCTGTCCCGGAGTAAAGTACCGTCTGACCTTCGAGAGGACGCCCAGTTTTTTCGCTGCGGTTTTCGCCATGGACTCAATGTACCGTCCGAAATTCAGATCGGACGATATGTTAATGCCAAGGAGCTCCAGGCGATCAGCTATCGGTATGGACACATTTCGGAAAGTCGGGGTCAAAGCGAAGGGACTCCGTTTTGTGGAGAAAAGGCACGCCTGTGTTTTGCTTGCGTTGAAACTGACCCGATTAGTATCACCCCAGTCGGACACAGATTCAAGGGCCAAGTTTATTCGCTGCACCATGGCCTCTCGACAAGACTGAGTAACGTCCAATTTGACCCCTGCACCGGACAGATATCTGTCAGCAACAGTGCTGTCGTCTGCATACCCAAAGGTTCCGGGCACAAGCATGTCGTTTATATGCAGCAGAAATAAAGTGGATGACAGAACTGACCCTTGAGGAACACCGGCATTAATAGCCATTTGATCCGATGAGTATCCATCAATGACTACTCGAATGGATCGTTCGCTCAAGAAGTCAGCTATCCAGTTGCATAGGTCAATCGGAATTCCATATGATGGAAGCTTGCTTAAAAGGCTTGCATGCCAGACCCTGTCAAAGGCTTTGGATATGTCAAGAGACACGGCAAGTGCCTCCCCGTATCTCTCGACAGCCTCGCTCCACAGATGAGTGGCATACACAAGAAGATCCCCCGTGGACCGTCCTGGGCGGAACCCATACTGACGGTCACTGAGGAGGTCGTTATGATCCAGGTATGCCAGGAGCCGGTTGTTAAGTACACGTTCCATAGTCTTGCAGAGAATGGAAGTGACTGATATTGGTCTATAGTTGACAGGGTCGGCACGACTGCCTTTTTTGGGCACGGGTTGCACGTTGGCAAGCTTCCATGACCTTGGGACTACCGCAGTCTTAAGTGAGAGGCGATACAGGCGTGTTAAAACAGGAGACAACTCAGGAGCACAGGTGCGTAGGACAATTGCTGGGATTCCGTCGGGTCCGCTAGCCTTGTTCACGTCTAGAGAACGCAGGATTTTAAGAACCTCTTTTTGGCGAATGTAAACTGATGCCATTGAGCATTCAGTACGAGGAATGGTAGGTGGTGTTATATCTGAGTTCTCCAGATGCGAATTCCCGGCAAAAAGATTAGCAAATATATTTGCTTTCTCCTCCGCCGAGTGAGCTAGCGATCCGTCAGGTTTTATTAGCGGTGGCAGGGAGGGACGGCCGAAGTTTGCTTCCACTGCTTTGGCAAGCGACCAAAACGCTTTGCTGCCAGCTGGATAGGAGGCAAGCTTAGCCCCTATACGACCTATATGGTCGAACCGGGCTTTTCGCAACACCTTTTTGCAAGACTTGGCGGCTTTGTTGTAAGCTTTCTTCAGTTTTTCTGTGTTCGGAGCCTTCTGCTTTCTAGCTTTTCTGCTTCTGCTTTCTGGTTTTTTTTTTGTAAATATCTTCAATGTACAGACACATTTCTATTACAGTTTTATAATAGTTTAGATTGTATTTATAGATAGGATATTATGCTTTGACTGAATTACCTACACTTTCCCATGAGAGGTGCTGTTGTGCAACATGTCGTTGATCGATCGATCAGTATCAAATCAATGTGTTTTCTGTTAGGCTATTCTGATGGTCGGGAACATTATTATGTCATGTATGTATATCAATCGAACAGGTTTTTCGATGACCGACAAGTTACACTACATAAAACGGTTAGCCCTCCTGAATTATCCTTTCTCCTTTTATCTGGAAAGAACATAAAACATTGTTACCGACATCTAAATATTATCTTAGATACTGACTTGACTGAAATTCTGATGTGTAGGTATGTGAAGTCTATCAATCCGCATTGGGCACGCGTGGTGGACTAATGTGTATGGGACACCCTCCTTGAGGGTAGGCCTGTGCCCTGCAGTGGGACGTGTTTATAGGCTGATGATGATGATAATGACTGACACTGACACAGTTCGAGTTCTAAGAAATATCATTTTAAGGTGCTGTTTATACAGAAGAGACGTGTGGCGATGGGGGATAGGCAAAGTAACACAATATTAAACCTTATAGTACGTAGCATACCGTCGTTTGGAGAATTAACGCTCGCGCCACCAGGCGACGTCGTCTGGTCTGGAGGTGCGGGCGCGATTCTCTTTTACCACAAAAACGACGCTATTAGCTATGTGCGAAGTGGGTGTTGGAAACTGTCAAGTCGACCGCAGCGCACGCCGTGACAGAAATTTGTACTACTGGCGGCGAAGCTGTGTCAGATTTGCTTGAATCTATGAAAATCAGCACACTAACTTAACACGAAATCTCCAAAACTGTCAATACTACAAACTTAAAATTGGCTTGTCGCATTTTAACCCCGCAAAGGTGTTAAAACTGAGGTAAAAGTTTGTATGGGAATTCCGATACAAATTAGATTTTGTCCGTGGCTTCGTCCGCATCCGCTCCCGTCATCATACTGGAATAAAATATAAGCTAGCTGTTAAGACTAATAATAAGCTTTTAAATATAAAAAGTTTTATCACATTCGGTTCAATAGTTTTGGCAGAATCCTCGAACAAACACAGACTTTTACAGTACTATAATAGTGTAAATAATTCACGGCTGCCCGAAAAAGTTCTGTTAGTACGCCGCGGTAGTGTGGCGCTAGTGTCGTGCACATAGCCAATACTACGTACTAAATAAGGTTTATATTGTTTTACTTTGACTATCCGCCACCGCCACACGTCTCTTCTGTATAAACCACGCCTAAGATATACAGGATATTACTTAAAATCTGTCAACATTGCAGACTACACAAAACTTGTTCCGCCAATTAATGTTTAAACGCAACATTGGCTTAGCCTTCTAATTATATGGTAACGGATGCCATAAAATATGACTAATCGAATTAAGTAATGGGTCGAACGAAATTGCATTTTTAGAGTACGAGTCCGGCCATCGAACTGCATTGGATTTGTAAGCATTGCATAAGTAGAACACGGCTGACATAACGACGGCTTCGCAACTAGCAGCGCCGGCCTTGGCCGCGATGCCGCGGGGGCGCGCTTGGCCACCGCCGCGCGCGCGCCGCTCCCGTGTAAACACCGTGCTTCGCAGTGCACACTTTAACTTTGCGCGCGCAACTGGTGCGCCTGCCAACTCCTACTACACCGCAAGTTGTGCAGCTTTAGGTAAACAAAACGTTTTTATTGTGCCCATTTTATTCAAGACATATATTCCCAGCATTGTTTCGTATCTTACTTGATTTGTGAGTGAAGGTGAAATATTGGTGATATTTATTATAAATGTTACCTGCTTGTGATTGGTGCTCGACGTTACTGAAGGCTTTTCCGGGATTTTAAAACAAATGGTGAAAGTTTTCCAATACATTATTGCACTTTATTGAGGTAGGTAGGAGTACCTATGTATATACATATAGGTAGGGACTACGAAACATGTAACACTGGGAAGGACTAGTCGCAGTCCATGTGGGTCTCTTGAAGTACGATTTTAAAATTAATGTGGTGTTACATTTAACCGTCGTCGTCGTCGCAATGAAATATGCTTGGAATTTATAACATTACGAACTTTTTATCCGCGACTTCGTCCGCACAAATTCAAATATTGTAAGCTTTCAAACAAAAAAGTTTCATCAAAATAGGTTCAGTAGTTTTTGCGTGATGTTCGAACAAACAGACCGACCTTCCCCGGTTTGGAATAGTGCGGGTTCAAGTCCCGCCCGAGACTTAATTTTTCAATCTTTAATTAGACCGACAAAAATTCTAAAAAAGGTTGATTTGAGAGTAAGGGAAACCTAAAAACAATATCGTAATCTTTTTCTTGTAAATGTCTTCCAAACACTTCTGTTACAGTATTATAATAGTTTATTAGATTGCACTTAATTATTTAGAAAAACAAGAGTCTAGAGATGCACCAAATGTTATTGAATTTTTAGTAGATTTCAATACATTTCTGATGAGTTAAGTACCTATGTACTTAACTTATGATAATCTCTGGATCATTGTAGTACGTATACCTATTGCGGATTTCTTCATGACAACGATTACGGTATCATGAACCTGACGATATTAAATCGTTAGTAGGTAGGTACGGGTAATTCATGATCCGTTAGTTAATCGATTTGTATATTAAACTTTCGCGCTAAACTACCTTACTCGCATTTCACAACTACATAAGTCAAAGTACTCTTACTATAACTCTGTTATAAATAACGAGCTTTTACCCGCGACTTCAAATACAAATACAATTTTTGCGTGATACTCGAACAAGCAAACAAACAAACAAACAAACGAACAAACAAACAAACAAACAGACAGACAAAAAGTCCAAAAATTGGTGATTTGGAATCAGGGAAGCCTAAAAACCATATCGTAATCTTTTTTTTTGTAAATATCTTCAATGTACAGACACACTTCTGTTACAGTTTTATAATAGTTTAGATATAACAAGTAATAGGTAGTTACTGTTAGACAATTAATAGTCTACATTGTTAATTAATAATTAGAAAATGTCTCCAAAAAACAAGCAGTCAGCATAAGTTTCGTCAATCAAATATAGGTACTAATAGAACAGCCAGTAAGCAGCAACATGCTTCGTCAACTTACTAAACTAAAATCCTACATGATCATCAATACATCGCGGAACACACCCGACACAAGACAATACAGAAAGACAAGATAATGTAAGGCGGTTATTGTAAGGCATAGGTAATTATTACCTACACAATCTCTCGGCCGTTAACCATTTCATTGTGGCCGCATAGAATGAACAGATTGTACCTACAATCTAGGCGTGCAAATGTAGCTAGATTAACTTTAACCATGTTTGAGGTTTTATTATGAAAAGTCGTGAAAAGTGGTAACTGGTGGCTAGGTTTTGCCACAAACTTTGTAAACAAAGTAGAGACCGCTGGATGGTACCACAAGTGCCGCAGTAAGCTCATCAGATTTGGGTCAGCGGATGTAGGATAGGCTGCAAAACTATTGCCTGCTTTGCCCTGGGCGACGGCAATGCGGTGAGCATAGTTTATTGATTGTGATTTTCTGACAGCCAATTAAAACTATGTAAAGCTGCGTTCTGAACCTTTTTGTGCGGTTGTTTTTTCAACTCGCTCTATAGTAAAACGTCTTACATAGGATACTATATACAATGTTCTTGCGTCTTACAACGAGGCTCTGAACGGCGTTTAGTGCGAAAAGTTGCGCTCGGGGTGCACTCTGGGTGCACATAGGGTGTAGGTTCGGAACGCAGCTTAATAGTTCGTATCTCAATAAATGGTATTAATTAATGTTTTAAAACATGAAAAGCTAACTAACTACTTCGTCAATGGATGCGTCAGAGTCGTAAGACTAAGTTTTTTACTTTTTTTTAGCCTAATTAGGTGCCATCTTGTTGTCCATGTCACGCGAGGCCAGCGCGAGGCATGTTTATTAATTTCTAGTTTCGTAAAGCTGAACAGCATACGAACATAACTATACAACTGTATAGATAAGTACTCGTATTATAATATCATATAGGTTATTAATTAAGTACCACTAGGTCTTTTTTTAGGGTTCCGTACCCAAAGGGTGAAAACGGGACCCATTACTAAGCCTACGTTGTCCGTCCGTCCGTCCGTCCGTCCGTCCGTCCGTCCGTCTGTCCTACCTATTTAGGGCTGTAACTTTGAACCGTAATAGCTAGATAGTTGAAATTTTCCGAGATTATGCGTTATTACGGCGGATTTGTTAACAAATAATAAAAATTCCAAAAAGTTAAAAATTAAGGGGGGTTCTCGACAAGAAACTAGTTTTTATCAACGTTTATTCTTCACGCTCTATCGTAAAAACGGTAATACATGCAAGCGTCAAACTTAGTGTGATTATAGAGCAAACTCTACAGAATAAAAACAAATACTAAAAACCGGCCAAGTGTGAGTCGGTCTTGCGCTAAAGGTCCCGGTTTTTCTAAGCTAAAAATGTTGTGTTCTGTGGTGGTGTGGTACGGAACCCTCGGTGCGCGAGTTGCCCGACTTTATAATACAATTAGGTACATCATTGCTGAAGTTCTTCTAAAATGCTAGGTTTTGTAATTAGAAATGGTAAGGTCTTTCGCAAAGTTAAGACCAAAAAGCTTCTGTACAATAGTTTAGTTCGCAGTATTCTTGAGTATGGCAGCGTGGTCTGGCGTCCGCATTACGCTAATCACTGTCTGAGAATTGAAAGAGTTCAGAAAAGATTCCTTTGGCACCTATGTCGTTCTTCAGGTCTAGGCAACATCGCTCTGAGATCGTTCTCATACGCCGACAGGCTAAATAAATTCAAAATCGCCTCCCTTCAAAATCGTAGAGATACGCTGGATTTATTATTTTTATATAAATTGTTTAGAAATAAAATAGATTGCCCTCAGCTACTGGAAAAATTTAGAATAAGAGTTCCATTCCGGTATCCACGTTTCAAAATTGACCCTCTCGCCCCATTGTTTAGAAGAACGGTGCTAGGTGCCAACTCACCCGTCCCTCGCCTAAGTAGACTACTTAACACCAAAAGTGATATTTGCGACATCAACTTTGACTCTTTGGCCAGATTCCGTAAAAATGTTTCCATATATTAAAGTACCTACCTAATGTTTCTCGTAAGTTGCCTTGTTTTGTTTTGTAATTTTGTAAAATCTCTTTATTATCTTGTAAAAGCTCTTTTATTTTTATATACTTACTACTACCAATTTGTAAAATCTTGTTATGGTTATATTTTACAGTTAACCCTAGTTACATTGCATGCTGTGTTTGCCTGTAATTAGTTATACATCTTAGCCTAAGATCACTGTGTAACGTACTTTAACTTGTGTCAGATGTAATAGCTGTAGGCAGACCTAATAAATAAAATAAAATAAAATTAAAAAAAAAGTAGCAAGACAGTTTTCTGCTTATATTACTGAGGACTATGGGAGCACCACACCAGTGTTATTTAAAAATTTCGGTACCAAATGGCCCAATTCAAATCTTTTTATTCATTATGCTTTACCTTGGAGACTTTCAAATTAAGGAGACTGTCAAAGGCTAGGCCTTTGACAGTCTCCTTAATTTGAGGTTGCAGCTTACGTTTTACTTGTTAATTTTCTACGAAAAAACCTTCAAAAGAACGCGGCGCCGGCGCGGGCGAATGCTAAGTTGCTCAGTAGTGAGGATTCCTACTTTATTGCAGTCGTCAGCCCGCATAGACCACTGCTGAACTGAACCTAGACCTCTTCCATTTATGCATCCAGTCCGGTCACTACAAACTTCTTTTCGCAGATTTTGGCCCCATCTTGCCGGCGCGGTAGTACCATTTATCGTTCAAACAAACGGCGCGGTCTCCACTGAACTCGTCCCCAACTCTTCAACGGATATCTCGGAGCCAAAATTACCATATGTACACATAGGAGGTATTTATATTACCATTTTTCGAAAAATACATCTCTATTATACGACTTATACAGAGTCCAAATTAATATGCAGACGTTTTTTTTAAGGGGATGATCAGACCATCAAACTGAACAATTTTCTCTATGGGACCAATTATTTGACCAACATTGATATGGCGAAAAAAAATCTGCTGTCCCATACATTTGGGTAGAGTCGAGTAGGATAGTTGACGACCCGGTTGGTGTAATGGTTACCACGCCGGACTGCCAAACCAGGGTCCTGGGTTCGAATCCCGGTTCGGTCATGGATGTTTAAATGTTTGTGCCGTTGTTGTATGGTTTCCATAATAAACAGCCTATAAATAGTGCTTTCTTGGGATCATTACAATGTATGTGCCTGTGACCGTTATGTATTTATTATAGTGTTGCTTTGTATGGAACGGCTGTTTTTTTTTCGCGATTTTGTCTTTAGTCCCATAGAGAAATTTGTTCAGTTTGATGGTCTGATCCTTAAAAAACCAGTCAGCGTATAAAGGAGGACCCTGTATACCAATGTACTCATACCTACAAGATTTAACTAAGTAGATAGGTAATTATGTACATCGCATATAGGTAATATTCGTATCTTATGTATGCTAAGGTAATATTAGAATGTTTCAAGCTTACCCAAGGTCTTATACGAATAGGTCACATATTCACACACACGTTAACAATCAGGCAGACAGTACTGAGATCTTATAGTCGTAGAAAACCACATTATAGTGTAGATTCGAACCCCACAAGGGGCAAATATCTGTGTGCTGAATACGAATATTTGTATTCAAGTCTCGGATTTATAACTATCCGTTTTTTTGACTGTTATTCCTTCGTAACCTATTTGTTTCTGTTATGAAAGGTTTTTTCGAATACTTAAATTTTTTTGCGACCAACAGCAGTAAGTAGGTATAGGTACCTGTAGGTACGTTGTATAACAAAATGTAATAAGTACTTAACATTCAAAAGGTATATTTTTTGTCAAAAAACCCGTTGTCATAAATTATAATCCCCTTGCGGGGATTTGCGGATTGTAGAGTATGGAGCATAGTCCAAGGACTATGCTCCATACTCTACTCTAAAAGCTTTCACCAAAATCTTGTAATTTCACAATAATTCACTGACGATCGATGCTTAGTAAGAAGTGAAGTTCTAATTGAATTTTACACAATAAATTAGACTCCTATTGTTCAAAACATTAACATAGAACAGAAAGTTTAAACTTGAAAGCCAATTAGGGTAATTTATGCATTAGGGTATGGTGATTCTTATCTAACTGCTAGGTATAAGAAAAGCTCCTATATACATTGATATCTTCTTCTTCTTATCGTGTGGGCAGAGCCCTGGTGTCAGAGTTTTTTCAGACCGCCTTACGGCCTCTGACGTGGTTTTTATGTAACGACTACTACCACCAGAGATAGTAGCCGGGACCAACGGCTTAACGTGCCATCCGAAGCACGGAATCATATTTCTTTGCGGACAATCAGGTGATTCAGCCTGCAATGTCCTAACCAACTGGGGAAAAACGCACAAAGTGACATATCACTAGGTGTCCCCCGAGGGAATCGTACCCACGACCTCCGTGTCGAGAGCCAAAGCTCTTAACCATTAACCATTAATATCATGACTTCGTATAATAAGCTTGGCTGCTGATGTTAATTATTGTCTGCGCGAGACACGCGACACAACGCAACCCACGACACAACCAAAGAACATAAGCATACGAGTAATAATCTCATATCTCGTATAGAATAGGAGAAGGCAGAGACTTAATTTTTTACTTTCAAGGAAAATTACTATGGTTTACGACGCCACGAGAACAATGAAGGGCATCCACACTCTCGTTCTCGGCCTGTCTCGCCCGTTCTCGGCGAGAATGACGAGCCGGCATTTCAGTTTTTGATACTCCTGTTGTCTCTTTCAGATTTATAGAAAAGCTGTTTCAAGGTATCTGCCTACCCTACCTATTGACCGCTTCTAGCAGGTACATGGTAGGTCCGTAGGTACTTACCTAATTGGGTATTTGACTACATTCAATATATTTTATTTTTATCTACTCAATAAAAAAAGGGTTAGAAAATAACGCTAAACTCCCATCTTCATTGAGTTTTTAGCTTGAATACTATTTTTAATAACAAGATAAACTATAAAAAGTAATGAAAATGTTGATGACGTCACAACTCAATATTTAGTACAAATCTTCATACAAAGCGCATGTTTTGACGTCCGATAAAGAGTAGCTGATTTGACTGTTTTGTAGGAGGGCTAAGCTAAAAGAGTGAACCTGTAGCCTGTAGGTTTCAAGTAATGGATACTCTTTCTTATACTGTGCTGTAGGTAAGGTAGTTTGCCTTATTTGCATTAGCTAAATAAAAAAAAATACAATAGAATTATAGAAACAATTTTAATATTGTTAGTTACAAATAATGCTCTCTTACCCACAACCTCGCCTGGGTATGTATTCTTTGCTACTTACTTTAGGCACCTTTTAGGTTGGTACCTAACTACCTGCCTAGTTCTGTTCCAGTAAGGTTCCCAGTTGATAACTCGTTCAACTAACGAGGAAATCCGCAATGCGCAATCAAACAAGTTTTAATGTTAATACTGACTTCCCATACTGACCAACTAATATCTACTTGAGGCACAGGTACAGGTACCGCTTTTATAAGTGTTTAGCATAAAGCTAGAATATAATATACAACCCGGGTGAATTAACTAGGCACCTGGCTCACACGTGGCTCGGAATTTGACACCCCTCCTGCTACCTACCGCGGGACCCCGCCGTCGCCGTGTAAGTACGTAGCATATCATTTCAGTTACCGATGCACGTGTCCCTGCGCTTTAGCATTTTCGAGTTATGCTGTCCGAGTTTTTTATTCCGAGCCAGGTGCCAAGTTAATTCGCCTGGGTTGTAGTTATCAATAGGAATCTTTTCTGGCGCTTCCGTCGATAACATACCTAACTGCTTTATTAATTTGGCCAACACTTTGGCAATCTTTTTTCAGGGGTAACTTTTCTTTTCAATGCTGATTGCATCATTGAAAGCGCCTGTGTGAAGAGGCCCTAAGACTACTAATACGGTAGTAGGTACCTAGATAGGTACTAGAGGTAAGGACTAATAGGTCGTATGTATTACATTAGGTAATAAGCTTTTCTTACATAAGACTTTCTTGATTTTTGTTATGTAGGACGTAACTTTATCTTTAAGGAGTGCGATTTTTGAAAGTCATTCTTGAACTCAGCAGTTGAAAATGTATGGAGATACGGATCTTTCTACTGCTGATTTGACTTTCAAAAATCGCACTCCTGGAGGCTCCTGGAGTTTGATTTTTGAAAGCTAAATCAGCAGTAGAAAGATGCTTATCTCCATAGTAATTTTGACATTTTCTACTGCTGAGTTCAACGTATGAGTTTCAAAAATCGCACTCCTGTATATACGAAACTAGCGGCCCGTCCCGGCTTCGCACGGGTGGACGTCTAATCTTTTCTAGCAATAAATATATCCTATGTTACTCAGGGTGAATGCAGCTTTCTAATGGTGAAAGAATTTTTTAAATCGGCCCAGTACTTTTTCAGCCTATTCATTACAAACATACAAACATACAAAAATAGGTACAAATCTTTCCTCTTTATAATATTAGTGTAGAAGTGTAGATAATTGCTTCACAAATTAAGTAGATAATTAATATCTTGCATAGCTTTTTGAATCTATACTCTTAGTCTTAAATTCACAGAAAAAATTACGAACAGTTCAACCTTTATATTTTTTTGTCGGCTTTTCATGAATTTTTATGGAACAGTAGATTTTTTTGCGATTTCGATATATTTCCCATGGAGACAGTTGTTCGGTTTGATGGTCTGATCCCTTAAAATAGTTTCACCTAATTTTGTTAGACCTTATATTTTATACGGTATAGGTTTAGATCAAAGTAAAATTAATGGATAAGCCTTACGCGAACATTTTACTTCGAATTTGTACCGAGATGACAGACCAAGTACCCTAGTTTGTATTGAAGTGCCCTAGTTTTGCGTGCTTTGGGCCTATCCATTCATTTTACTTTGATCTAAGTATAGGCTTAGATGGTATAGGTAGGTAGGTACAAAGTATCGTTTAGCCATAATTATATATTGATTATGGCGATCCGCGATGGCGAACGATAAATATCGACAAAAGTTTGTGTCTGATTGATCCACACGACCTTAGATTGGGCACATTGTGACGACTAGACAATCCTGACATCCATTATGTTAACACCATGTATTGATTTAGCTAATTTTTGTTTTAAGCAAGAGGCGTAAGGCTAAGGTGTCAAGAGTGGAGATGGTGCAATACACTCGAGGCGCCCGCGCACTGCTGGCCGCAGTCGTGCTGGTCGCCGTCGTCGCGCCGCAGTTGACGCATGCGCAACCTGTTAGTACATAACACATCGACTGACAATTCTGGTTCATTTTATTGCATTTGGGTTAGAGTCAAACCGGGTGCGTATCGCCACGCAACGGTTTAATTACACTTACATGATGATGATGTAGTTGTAAGGGTATGTAGGTATACTATATCTAGTTAACTTAACACTTCCCACACGTAACTTGTATGTTTATTAGGCGAAGGTATGTAGTTAGGTATAAACGTTTCAGAAAGATTAGTTACTTATGTACCTACCTCTATTAACAATAGTTATAGCAGGCCTGTCTCACTCCACAGCTCAGGTATATTCCGAGAGATAAGTGTACTTTTTGCAACCATCAGCAGCAAGGCTGATTCAGTGTTTATGGGGTGTAGAGCTTCTCTGTGACGGGGATGGACCAGGTCTGCCTGCATAACTCCAGTCGGTTTAGGAGTTACTGATGATTAAAGGTCAGTGAAAAATTAACGATCAACTGCAAGGCCGATCGTATCGAGCCGTTCAAAGGTCGGAACTTTGACTGGCTGTATCTCCTAAACCGACTGACAGAACTTGACAGTTTTTGTACTGTTCACATAGCTACAGTGCATACTACAACAATATTATACGATCAGCCTTGCAGTTGATCGTTAATTTTTCACTGACCTTTAATCATCAGTAACTCCTAAACCGACTGGAGTTATGCAGGCAGACCTGGTCCATCCCCGTCACAGAGAAGCTCTACACCCCATAAACACTGAATCAGCCTTGCTGCTGATGGTTGCAAAAAGTACAGTTATCTCTTATACTAGTACGTTTGACAGCCTGACCCCACTGTGAGGTCAATGGTCGCTCATTGACATAAGGCTCATTTTAGCTTTCGTTCCTGAAGCGCAATGTTTGAAATTTGAAAAATCCGGTTGAGTGACCTATCTGTTACAGTAGTAACTATTAAATAATCTGTGGTTATATGTATATAGTCAAAAGCAAAAGTCAATTTAGCAAAATTCGAACTAAATTTCGCTAAAGTTTATTTAGTATATTTTACAAAATTATAGATAAGACAGTTTTAAATAAACTTCAAAAAAAATTACTAGCACAAATATAATATCGGATAATAATTTTGAAAGTTACTTTGGTCATCATCTAGGTCCTTATGATGTTGACTGTAGGTACCTATTGCAACATTTAATACCGCAAGAAATACTAAGAAAGGCGTGATGTGATAGATGTAGGAAAGGAGAAATATTTAATTCTCAATTCCAAATAGCAACGAAATTTTAAGGCTATTTTGCATTACAGAAACAGATTTAAAACATTTCCTCTCACTTATTCTTAGAACAGCTTTAGTAACGTCCAAGATATGTCGGATAGTATATCTTTCTGATAAATAAATTATATTTGCCAATCATAAATGGCCAGGAGTGCGATTTTTGAATCTCATACGTTGAACTCAGCAGTTGAAAATGTCAATATAACTAGGAAGATATGCATCTTTCTACTGCTGATTTGACTTTCAAAAATCATACTTCAGGAGAGCGATTTTTGAAAGTCAAATCAGCAGTAGAAAGATGCATATCTCTACAGTAATTTCGACATTTTCAAAAGATTCAAAAATCGCACTCCTGGATTTGATCTCAATATATCATTAGGCCTTGATTGGAGGTCTCATTATACCTAGGTAGGTACCTATAGGTACTACCTAAGTATAATTACTGCAATCACCAATATTTAATTTGAGCTGTGATTTTCTTAAATGTGATTGTTAATTTGATAACTGTATTTATTTTCAGCCGACTGCTGACCAGTCTATAGCAAAAGACCGAACATTTCGGCTATCTGCAATCAAGACTGGGAAAAAAGTTGCCACAACACCAAAATTTGGATTTTTTGGTACTATATTCCATCTAATTTTAGAGGTACGATATGATTTTATACTACAATACGTCATACATACCATTCTTATAAGACAGTCTTAAAAGATGTAAACAATTAGTTACCAAACAAACTAAGTCATTCAATTTCTTCACAAATACAAAATGATTATGCTTACGCTATTATTTATTTATTTATTTATTTATTTCCGACACAGTTCTCTCTCCTCATTTCCATGAAATTCGGTTAAAAAAGAATAAATAACTGAGTAATAGATTCTTTTCCGTACTCTAGCCTGCAAATAGCGTAGCAGCATAGCCTACCGTAAACAGGGTGTCATAGAAAAGTGTGGTCATTTGAAAAGGTCTCAAATATATGGAACGGCAGATTTTTTCCCGCGATTTCGACGTAGGTAGTCCCGTAAGAGGGAGGTTACACGGTCAGTATTTCATCAGTCTTCTGGTCCATCATACTGGTCGATCGTTGAATGACGCCAGAATGATGACAGGCATTTCCCGTGGTACAGAGTGAGTTACACGATCAGTTTCCCATCAGTATTTCATCATTCACAATGAAATGACGGAATTAATTTTCATCAGTCTGGATGGATGGTTTACCATCAACCATCCGTCCGACCATCATTCCGTCAGTCCATCATTCTCCCATCATTCTCCCGTCATTCAGACCAGACTGATGGACCAGAATAACGAAATACTGAACGTGTAACGTCCTTCTAAAGGAAAGCTGTTCAGCTTGATTGTCTGAACCATCCCTTTAATTACGACCAAACCTTTCTGTAACACCCCGTGTAGCATACCTGACGAAACTACAGCTAGGTAATAAATTGAAAACAGTATTTTTTCACTTCATTTAAAACAATAGCTTAGTAGCTTTAATGATTAATGAGAGAGAGAAATTTTTTACACATTTTTAATTAATTACGTATTACCTACATTTAGAGTTGTCCCCCTAAAAATTTAGTTGGTAAGGTACGTAGGTATTTAATGACTGAAACTGTTGTTTTTTTCAGCAAATCAACGACACCAAAAGTGCATACAACCAAATAAACGATTTAGTTACTAACCAATTTACTGATGACAATGTGAGTACCACTATCACCTTTAAAATCTTGAAGAATCATATAGTTTACTAAACTATAGCATATTGCCCCGGACAGACAGGTTTCGGGTTCGAGTCCCGCCTGCTACATTCAGTTTAAATCTTGTACTTAGTACAATTATTACCATGTTATGTTACAGACGAACAATTAAATGGAGTTCCAAGATTCGGAACTACACTGGGCCTCTACCCGCACATTCGAACTTCGAGGTTGCGTGAACGTTTTCGTTGAAGTGCAGACCGAAACAGTGGCGATATATCGAACATCGAAAGTCCGGGTACAGGGCCTGGTTGTTGATCGGTCTTGTAAAACACAGAACGACATACATAATGCTACCTCCATACACGCTGTACATCGACTCATCTGTAAAGTGTTTGGTACTAATTTACTTTATAGAAGCGTTAGTGTACAGCGAATTCGCGTTAACTCGCGCCAAAAAATAGGAGTGTTTATTATTTTAATTTACCAACCTAACTAAGATCCTAAGAGCTAGGATCTCCTTTATTATAAAAGCAAAAGGAGATCCTTGATCTTTTGAAATGCCTACCCTGTTCTATACATAACATAAAAATGTTCACAGACGGTGACAGTGGAACCTGACCTTAATAACAACGGCACTACAGAGATGCCCAAAATTTCCAGACAAGAGTTCCTTAAGATTTTAGATCGTAATCTCAAAGGACTGGCTCGACTCCGAAACTTAGAATGGCGAGAAGCTCGAAAGGTAAATTAAATATTGTCAGATAATAACATAACATAAATATGCTTTATTTGCTCCTCTGATTTGCTCATAAAGAATATTATAGAATAGACAAATCGATATACTTACTCGTACCTCGTACTTTGGAGACAGTGCGCAAATTTTACGTATATGAAGCTCATTCAAAATAAAAAGACTCGTATTTTTTTGTTTTACCATGTCTCGTAAACAAGACGCGTGCGCACTCTGCGATCTTGGGTTCCGATTCCGATCAGTGACTCACTCACCCTCGAGAGAGGCCACGGGGCGCGTACGCCGGTCGCCCCCGCGCTACCCTCGCACCAACCTACTCTTTTGACTCACGAGTGTAGTTGTATTAAATTTCGGGTGGATAAATTGAAAAAATAACAAACAAACAAAAAAAATTTTTCCCGTTTATTGTGTTCTATTAACGATACTGATTGCATGGAAGAAAAATGCGCACTGTCTCCGAAGTAACTCTGTATAAAGCCTGACCCATTGGCCTGATCGGGAAAATAAAAGACCTGCTTTGTGGGGCGCTACAATCGACATTTAATGACAGTGTTTCGAGGTCAAAAATTAGTTCCAATGATTTTCCGCAACATGGCGAGGTTTTTTATTTTCCTGGACAGGCTTTAAATATCAAAGCCAGCTTCCAATAGGACTACCATAGTTTTTACTGTAGTTTACTACAGTTTTTGTAGGTATTGAATTTCGTACAGCGCTCCTAGTTGTTACGTTGAGAACTAATTCTGACAATAAACAAACAAAATTGGCGCCGCAACTCTACAGTGGTACCTACCTAACGTCAGTGAAAACTCATGGTAGGCCTACTGCTTGCAAAAAACCCAAATTCATGAGTCTATTTTGTTCTCGCTGCTGCTGTAATAACATTTTTCTTTCGTTCTAGGACTCATGGGCCAATTTACAGGCGTATTATGAAGAAGTTGCAAAAGGAAAAAAATCACCGAGTGGAAGATAGCATTGGGAAGAATATTCCTTTGTTTTCTATTCATAAGTATTTATTTTATAAGTAGGGGAATTCTGTAGCTACAATAAAATTGAATAAGCATATAAGTATACTTTTTATGTATACGTAATACCCATAAACAAGAATCCTTTTACTGCTCAGTGGCGCCCGCATCACTATATTAAAGATTTTATTTTATTGGAAAAAGAAAACGACCATTTAGAACCATTTCAGAACCTATAGTTTCTTGGATAAATACTATTTTTTTTAATTTAGGCTGTTTTTATTGAGAAATCTTTAAAATTGTGATGAGTTTGAGTGCGCCACTGAAAAAGGTGCGCCCGGTAACATTCAAATTTATGGTATGGTACCACCGACTGCTCTCAAAAGGTGAAGGGGCATGGTATGGTGAAGGGGTAAAGATCGTGAGGAAACTAAGAGGGAGGTTACACGTTCAGTATTTCGTCATTCTGTTCCATCAGTCTGGTCTGAATGACGGGAGAAGACAGATGAAAATTAATTCCGTCATTCCATTGTGAATGATGAAATACTGATGGGAAACTGATCGTGTAACCACTTATAATTCTGGCATCATTCTGGCGTCATTCAGAATGATGGACCAGACTGATGAAATACTGACCGTGTAACCTTCCTCTAACATACACTGAAGTAAAACCATCTTAGCACTGAAGCGTATATTATGAAGCTATTATGAAGTCCATCAATCCGCATTGGGCACGCGCATGGTGGACTAAAACGACCATACACTCACCCTGAGGGTAGGCTTGTACCACAGCATAACTAAGTACATAGTCCTTGCAGTACGGCAACGTATGTACTTGGGCAGAGCAATGGAGGGGGCCTTGCGGGGAAGCGGGCGGTAGGGGTCGCATCACGAGATCTAAATGAAGGTGTCGGGATTGCCCGCCATCAAGAACCTTGCCTTACTGTGAGGCATAAGGTCCCACTGTGGTATAAACCACAGTGGGACCACAGATCACAAAAACTAAAGAGTGGGACGTGACGTGTTAGGCTGATGATGATGATGATAGACGTTTTTTAGGTGTCTTTCCGTCTAAAAACCTTTTTTCTTCCCATGTTCCATTGTGATGGAAAGTGCCGTCTTTAAGATGCTGTTGAAGATTGAAGAGCAACAATCACACTCTGACCAAACATCACGGTCGCGATGGCACGCATAGGTACTATCGCGGACTTTTCCGCCTGACCACCACTAGGCTCATTTTTGCTTGCATACTAAAAAATAAAAGCGATGTCTTACCCCGCCTTATTGATGAATAGACCAATTAGGTAATAATAGTTTCCAAACAATACATTTTGGGCGAAATTATGCGATTTATTTCTTAAGTGGTCAGGCGGAAAAGTCCCCGATAGTACCTACCTATACAGGGTGTAACAAAACACCCTAGTAATACTTAAGGGGGTGCTGCAGACCATCAAACTGAACAACTTTCACTATGGAGCCAACATCGAAATCGAGAAAAAAAAACTGCTCTTTCATACAAAACTGCAGTACCGTCATGACTCAAATGTATGGGAAGGCAGATTTTTTTTATTTTTTCTCGACTTTGGCTCCATAGTGAAAGTTGTTCAGATTGATAGTCTGAAGCACCCCCTTAAGTATTACTAGGGTGTTTTGTTACACCCTGTATAGAGCAGGGTTTTGTTGGGAATGCAGGAGTGAGGAACATTACGGATGCCATGCTGAAGTCTTTGCCGACCAGGGCCTCGATTGCGCTGTTTTATACGGTTTTACCATTCGGACGGAACGTTTATGGCTTTGGTTTAGTTTTGGTTTAGATTTGGTTTAGCTGATGTAAAAATGCTATCGCGCTATTTTTTTCTGAACGGTTAAATAGTCGACGTTACCAAAGCATGACGTGCGTGCACCTCCATACACCTCCATACACCTCTCCATAGCTCCATACAGCTCTCCATACACCTTCATACACCTCTCCATACACCTCTCCATAGCTCCATACACCTCCATACACCTCTCCATACACCTCCATACACCTCTACATACACCTCCAAACACCTCCATACACCTCCATACACCTCCATACACCTCTCCATAGCTCCATACAGCTCTCCATACACCTTCATACACCTCTCCATAGCTCCATACACCTCCATACACCTCTCCATACACCTCCATACACCTCTACATACACCTCCAAACACCTCCATACACCTCCATACACCTCCATACACCTCTCCATAGCTCCAAACAGCTCTCCATACACCTTCATACACCTCTCCATACACCTCTCCATAGCTCCATACACCTCCATACACCTCTCCATACACCTCCATACACCTCTACATACACCTCCAAACACCTCCATACACCTCCATACACCTTCATACACCTCTCCATACACCTCCATACACCTGTCCATACACCTCCATACACCTCCATACACCTCTCCATAGTTCCATACACCTCTCCATACACCTCCATACACCTCTCCATACACCTCTCCATACTACTCCATACACCTCTCCATACACCTCTCCATACACCTCTCCATACACCTCTCCATACACCTCTCCATAGCTCCATACACCTCCATACACCTCTCCATACAACTCCATACACCTCTCCATACACCTCCATACACCTCTCCATACACCTCTCCATACACCTCTCCATACACCTCTTCATACACCTCTCCATACACCTCTCCATACACCTCCATACACCTCTCCATACACCTCTTCATACAACTCCATACACCTCTCCATACAACTCCATACACCTCTCCATACACCTCCATACACCTCTCCATACACCTCTCCATACACCTCTCCATACACCTCTTCATACAACTCCATACACCTCTCCATACAACTCTATACACCTCTCCATACACCTCCATACACCTCTCCATACACCTCTCCATACACCTCTCCATACACCTCTTCATACACCTCTCCATACACCTCTCCATACACCTCCATACACCTCTATACACCTCTCCCGACACCAACTAAATCAAAAACGTTCGTTGGACAGCGGTCGAACGTTACGCCAACGTATCTTCCGAAAAAAAGCTAAATCGTTACCGTTAATATAATTTGCGCGATACGAATTGTGCATAACGTAACGTTTTTGGTTGTGGTTTTGTTTTGGTAGTATCGTTCAAACTTAGGACGATTGAGTCCCAGTTGCCGACAACGTCGCTGACGCTGACCACCATAGATAAATGTACTAGGCATTCACTTCGAGTTGGCCGCTACCTCCCTTCCCGCTTCCCTGACCCCACCCCTAAGAGACCCTAATAAACGCAATTTTATAACCTTTAGCAACGCAACCACGTACGGAACGTCCGTCCCGGTCACTAATATCGCTTTTAATTTTAAATTTTTATTTGCCTTTTATATTATTTTTTATCGACGGGACGGGACCAGTTAATGTGCCTGTAAGGAAATTTTGTAACGGTCATCGACGGC
Source organism: Agonopterix subpropinquella (assembly GCA_922987775.1). Taxonomy (NCBI): domain Eukaryota; kingdom Metazoa; phylum Arthropoda; class Insecta; order Lepidoptera; family Depressariidae; genus Agonopterix; species Agonopterix subpropinquella. The sequence goes on along the minus strand of OV277697.1, from coordinate 14,169,930 downwards.
CAACTGGACGTGAACGGGTAGTATGTGTAACAAAAATTCTGCGACACATAGCGCGTGCTGCTCCTCTGCGCACATTTTTTGCGAAAGTTTGCGATTGTTTGCCCGTCTTAATATTTCCAAGAGGAAGGATAGGGCACTTTCATTTTAATCTTACTTTATTTAAACATCTCATCATCATCATTCAACACATCAAGCATAAAAAGAAGAAAAACTAATAACTCAAAAAGATCAGTATCCAGAGTTGTGTTATTTAATTTAAAAAAAAAATTGTTCTTTCCAGTGTTGCAAAATCTAATCGATTTATCGGTAAATCTACCAATTTAAACATTACACTAAAATATGAAACAAAATGGCGTCACCCCATACAATTTTGTTTTAAAACAAGATGTCGGCAAAAAAAAAGTAGTTACACCAACCGCATGTGTTATTGCTGCTTTAGTCGCGATTTTTACCGATTTTTATTAAATTTACTTGTTTTAGCAAAATAGATGAAATAGGTATTTAAGTACTTTGCCTTTTTGTGTGGCAAATAATTAGAAATTAGGGTTAGTTAAGGATCTTTATGGTCTTATTAGAAAGTTCGTGGACTGAAATAGGTAGGTAATGAAAATTTGATTTTATAGGTTCTTATGGAAAAGTTCATGTTTTTTAAATACCTGCAGAGAAATCCTCGAAATCGAATATGTTTATTTTTAAGGCATATTTCGGCTTGTATCGTTAAAAAAAGAATGAAAGAAAATTCAATAATCAATCAAATGATATATGATACTCTATGGGTCACTTAACATTTCGACGTTATGTCGTTTGAAAGGTGCGAAGGCTGGTTTGAACTGCTGGTTGTTTGGTATGAAAATTATTGTTGAAAAATTTGTCGTGGGTCTCAGCGCTTTTTGACGTTACAAGTCATGGGTTCGTCTGAAAGCATAGTCTGAAAGGTTAAGAAAATCTACCGATTTTTTGTCGTCACGTCAATACTACCGATTTTATCAAAGTGACTTTTGCAACACTGGATTCCGGTTTGGTGGTTTGGTGTCTCTTGGTGTTTTAGGTGCTATTGAAATCAGAATTAACTAGAGAATTGCACTACAAATAAGAAAATAATAGACTAATGTAAGTACCCGTTGTTCGTTACTTTATTTGGAATATATACTTCTATCCTGTAAGTTGCATAGCAGCTAAAAGAATGCCACCATGTCGTCGCACGGACGCCATCTTTGCTACGCCATCGCCGGCTACAGCATTTTCAGAAATAAATAAAAAAGGTAGGAAAGCGACCGAATCAAACTCTGACCAAAAGAATATCGGGCTAGACGTATTTATCTAACATTACTTCAATTTCATGTAGACTACTGAATACATCAAAATCAATACCTAACCACACTGGACACTTGGGGCGCGGACGAACGCGGAGGGTGCAATGTAATGCCGGCTCTTCATTCTCGCCGAGAACGGGCGAGACAGGCCGAGAACGAGAGTGTGGATGCCCTTCATTGTTCTCGTGGCGTCGTAAGCCATAGTAGTTTTCCTTGAAAGTTCTCGGCGAGAGTGTAGTGCGGGCGTTAAATAATATACCTATTTCAATACTGATGGAGTTCACACAGAAAGCTCCGTCCCCGTTCGTGGGGCCCGTATACAGGGTGGAAACATGAGATAAGTCACAAAAGGCAGCTACCAGAAGCATTGTAGGTACAAAAAAACGTTTTTAGAACACTAACCTTATCTTTTGGAGCATTTTACTAGTCGTTTTTTTCGAGTTGGCTGCTCCTTCCCTTCCCGCTTCACCGTACCACACCCCTAAGAGGCAATTTTATAACCTTTAGCAACGCAACCACGTACGGCACGTCCGTCCCGGTCACAATATCGCTTTTAATTTTAAATTTTTATTTGCTTGTTATATTATTTTTTGTCAAGGAGACCAGTTAATGTGTCTGTGATGAAATTTTGTAACGGTCATCGACGGCCAACTCCAAGCAAACGGGTAGTACTGCTGCATTCACATATTTTGAAAAAACCTGTAATTTTCATAAAACTTTTTTTTTTCATCCTATTCGATCCTCTTACTGATAAGAAACATGAGTCTCTATGAGGTCAATCGAGGTTGAGGTATTAGAACTCTCAGAAACTGAACAGAACTGTGAACCCATATTTACGCATACCTCCGAACTTATGGTATTTTCTTTTCATTCTCGGAAATGCAGGTTTCCTCAGGGGTTTTCCGCAGGTTTTCATGGGTGTTCTCTCTGTCAACTCTATGGGTATTGAAATAGGTACTATTTTACATCGCATCCTCCGCGTCCATTCGCGCCCGCCCGCTTTCACTGTCATTTCATAAATTCAAAAAATTCAAAATTCAAAATTTTTTATTCGAAATAATATCATATAGATAGCTTTTTGACGTCATTTTTGACTCTACCACCGCGTCGGAAGGTGTTCCATTGAGAGAAGATGCGGCCAGAAACTCTACAACACACATCTTTTAAACAAAACAAAATGTACAAAGTACAATTAAAATACAATATTGCATTACATAGTGTAAAATTGTCAAGACCAGACATATTGGTCATTCAAATAATCATCGAGTTTATAGTAAACTTTTTTACAGAGGACTTGTTTAACATAAGACTTAAACTTTTTGTCTGGTAAGTTTAGAATATCCTCTGGTATCTTATTATGAAAGCGTATACAGTGCCCCATGAAAGATGTGTTGACTTTACCGAGTCGAAAATGTGGGAATACTAATTTATTTTTATTTCTTGTATTGTAATTATGAACGTCACTGTTTTTGGGAAAGAGAGACAAATTTTTCCGAACATATAAAATATTTTCGTAAATATATTGACTGTAGAAAGTCAAAATACTGATATCTTTAAAAAGATCTCGTAGTGAGTCTCGACAACGCAGATTATAAATGGCTCGAATTGCCTGCTTTTGAAGGATAAAGATAGCCTCGACGTCTGTAGCACGGCCCCACAGCAAAATACCATAAGACATGATACTGTGGAAGTAGCTGAAGTATACAAGTCTTGCAGTAGCTATATCAGTTAGCTGTCAAATTTTTCGAACTGCATAAGCTGCCGAGCTCAGCCTACCCCGCCAGGACCCCATTGCAGCCTCGAGTCAATCTTTATCCCTAAAAATACAGTATTACTTGTGAAATGCAATATATCATTATCTAATGTTATTTTATTTTCATTATTTATATAACGTTTGGTAGAGTGAATTTAATACATTTAGTTTTCTTTGCATTTAAAGCAAGATTATTAACACTGAACCAATTCAGAACTTGTTGAAGAGTGTCATTTACATTGTCATTAATATCATCAACATCTTGCGCCTTTCTACTTGTTTTGAAAATAAGAGAAGTATCATCAGCAAATAACACTATGTTCGACAAGTTCTGCACCATGTAGGGTAAATCGTTTATATAAACCAGAAAGAGAAATGGACCCAGTATAGATCCCTGTGGAACGCCCATTTTTACAAGTGAGCCAGACGAATTTGTTCCATTGATACACACCCTTTGGATTCTCTTTTCCAAGTAAGATTCTAACAGATCCAGAGCCCTGCCTTGAATACTGTAGTGGTTTAATTTGATCAACATTGTTTTATGATCAACACAGTCAAATGCTTTGGATAAGTCACAAAAGACTCCGATTGCATTTTGGTGCTCCTCCCAAGCGCTAAAGATATGCTGTATCAGCATAACTCCAGCGTCGGTTGTTGAGCGACCCTTGGTGAATCCAAACTGTTGCTCATGCAGCAGCCTCTTGATGTTAAAGTGGGAGAGCATTTGACTAAGTATAATCTTTTCAAAAACTTTGCTGAGAACTGGAATAGACACAGGTCGAAAGTTACTCGGGTCGGTTTTATTACCCGTTTTGAAAAGTGGTATTACTTTGCTGTGTTTCATTAAGTCAGGGAAAGTTCCTGAGTCAATGCAGCAATTAAACAAAGATGCTAAATAAGGTGCTAAAGTTTTAATTACGGAGCTGAAGAGCTTGACTGACATACCCCACAAATCTTCAGTATTTTTTTGGTTCAATGCTTTGAAGACTTTTACTATCGTATGAGGGTCAACATGGTCAAAACTGAATTGGGAAGTGCACTCGTTTACATTATTTTTTAGCAAAACTTCGGCAAGAGCAGGAGAAGAGTTCAAGGATTCTGTAGTCTTTACAGGAATGTTGGTAAAGAAAGTTTCAAACTCCTCAGCCACTTCCGCCTCTGAGCTAACTACACCATGATCTGTTTTAATTGAGATGCCTTGTTCTCTAGGTTTTATTTTCCCAGTTTCTCGGTTAATCACGTTCCAAACAGTCTTAACCTTGTTGTCTGACCTCCTTATTTTATTACGGATATGTATAGATTTTGCTAAGATGCAAACTTTTCTAAATATTTTTGAATAGTTTTTAACTTATTCCTTAAATGTTTCACTATGAATATAGGTCTTTTTTTCATATAATTCAAAGAGAGTGTCCCTACTCTTTCTGATTCCAACCGTAGCCCAGTCGCTGAATTTGAATTTCTCGGTTGAAGTGGTTTTACGAATTTTGACAATTTTATCAAACTCTGTGCAAAGTACATTAAAAAAATCTTTGTAACAATTACTAGGGTCACTTTGATTAAAGTCAAGAAACGGCAATTTACTCTCTACATATAGGAAAAATTTTTGAATTGAAAAGAGGAATTGCGATACTGAGCGAGACAGGAATACGCATTTGCTTATATTTTACGCCACGATCCTGCTAGAGGGGGTGAGGCTACGAATAAGAATAACTATAGAAAAGTAACTCGAAACAAAATGCACATAATTTTTGCACCAAATGAAAAATGATGTGTTGTATGAGTTTTGGCGGCAGGGTACAGTTTTTTTGGTGTCATTTTTTGAGCTTCATTTACATTTCTACATATACATTCTTATTCATAGGGGTGAGGCAATGTTATTACCTGGGCCATTATTTTATTCAGGGTACAATTTGGATAAAATTTTATTTTCTTTAATTGTATAAATTCTATAAGTCTTTTTTTACCGTTTTATGACGATTATTGTTCATCATTGTTTATAGTAATCATTAAAGTCATTTGCAGCTATGTTTTCTTGCTACTTACTTTTATTGATGTTATTTCAGCAAAATAACCACTGCGTTACCGTCCCTCAAAATTATATTGCATTTCAAACACAAAACAACTGAGTTACCGTAATTTGCAAAAAAGTATAGTATTTTACTTTAAGTCCTACGTTTTTCTGAGACTGGTTTCTTATTCTGTAGCTACCGATAACAGTTTTATTTTGGAATTTACCTATTTTACTAACAAAATCGCCTTTGTTCCGTTGCCTTTGAAGGGGACCGGATTATGGTACCCTGAATAAAATAATGACCGACCTATCTATATGTTAATAGAGTAATAGAGTTTACCTGCGACTTCATCCGCACAAATTAGATGTATACCAGATTTTAAGTCAAATAAAACGCTATCAAACAAAAAAAGTTTCATCAAAATCGGTTCAGTAGTTTTGATGCTGTTACAAACAAATGTTTTCCGTACTGTTTGCAGTACAAGATAATCTTTCTTATTCTGTGACTTAACCATTGTCACACCTTGGTTGGACACTGTCAGCTGAAAGCTTTCATTTCATACAAATGGTAAAAATTTTAAAGAAGAGTTAAGCATGTGCGATACTTTTGCGTGCTAGCGTAGCATTCCAGTGTTTGCACTGCGCGAGTATCATTGTTTTGACTGTCTTGAGCTTAGCTTCGACGAGCTTAGCTCTGTTACGAAGTAACCAGAGGGGGTGAGGTAAAAAGATGGTGGGAGGGGGGATGGTCCGTACTGTATGTAGTCCTTTTTTTCAGATGTCATCCCGTGGACGGGGATATGGAGGTTACGGTGGTCGAGGAGGAGGTAGCTACAGCGGACGCGTAAGCGGTTACCGTGGGTCATACCGCGGCAATAACCGTGGCTCGTATGACCGCGGCGGCCGAGGTGGCGGCTACTCGTCCTACAATGACTCCCGCTACAACAGCAGCAGCGGCAACCGATACTCTTCCTCTCGCGATAGGATGGATGACTCGTATAAGAAGTCGTATAGATCGGTATGTTTGGTAAAATGGGTAGGACACATTGATCGATGGTGATCAACGGTTTGTCCATACAAAAAACATGATTAGTATGGTAAGCTAAACCAGAATATGACCAAAGCAGAACATGACAAAATAAGAACATGACCTCCTTCGCGCAACCCATCCTTTCACATCGATGTAGTGAATATCGTCCCATGCTAATTGTGCTTTTGGTATGAACATAACATAGATCACCGTCGATCAATGTGTCATAATCATAACCTCATAACATAACCCTAAATCATGTAATTCAAGGTTGCCGGACAAATTTTTAAGAAAGATCGAAATTTAGCTTTACATATTATTACATACGATATGCACGCTATTACCTAATAGGACCACCTATTAGGTAATTAATAGCATGAATATTTGAAACAATAATTTACTTATTAGGCATACAAATTATGTAACTAGGTTTAATACAGTTTAATTATAATCAAAAATATTTTGTAGACTGCATTGTTGTGCAGACTATACATTTGTGGGTAGTCCACTATTTGGTCTGCAAGCCTTTGCAAGGGTTTGGGTTGTTTAATTAAATTTATATACCATTTTATTTGTTATCAGGAAAGTTCTGCAAGTTACTCAACCAGAGACTATGGTGGACGGTCAGGCTCACCCGACCGTAAAAGAATGAGGATAGAGGTCAGTATTACTTATTGGTTTGTATTTTATAGAATGAGGTACACGCTGTGATGTAATGTAATTTTACAATCATCTACTACAGAGGAGACTACCTGTCAGAGAACAATGTCACGATTCAGGAAAAAATTTAAGGAAAAATAGAATTTAATGGATTTAAAGTTTAGGAGAAATGTGCACAATATCACTGAATGAAGGATTCTACAAAAATGAATACCATGAACACAGATGAAACACAAAAGTTTAGATGTGACTAGCATAATCTTGTAACATGTGTAGAAGTTGAAACTAAGACCATTGAAATATGTAACATGGTTGAAATGTATCTTTACCCTTTTTCTAATATGATCATTATCCTGGACTTGATTTTATGATGAGGCGAAATCTAAAATGTACAAGACAAGGGTGCAGAGTATACCAGATAATGAACTGCACAACATTCCCCACATGTCCCATTGAAGATGGTCCATATTTACAAAGAATCAAGTGAGGAAATGAGGAAAATTGTATATTAATCACCACACAGCACTCAAGGGTATTTAGATTAACATTCAGTTTGTATAAACAGGCTTTTCTTCTGTTCAGTGCCTAAGAACCAATTTTCTTTAAGAGCTTATACCATAATGTGGTCAATTCTTCAAAATCACCTCAGCTCGTCTAAATACAATCAAACATTGAAAAGAAAATGTATACCTCACAAAAAATTCCATAAAAACCAACTGAGAGCACAACAGTCTGAAGGAACCATTTATTACTGACTGTCTGTTATGCAGTGGTCTTTATGAATTATTTACCCGAAAAAGGAATTTTCTGGCAGCTCAACATGGTATATAATCAGAATTTGCTGTGGCCAAAAAGGACAGTTAATTAGTAATAGTATTAATATTAACCATTTTGTGCAATTTGATTTGTAAAGCGTGATGGAAGAACAAAAGAGAGTTATGTACAGGGGTCTTCGAGCGATAGACGTAGCCATGATGGCGGCGGGCACTATGGCGGGTCGTATGGCGGGAGACAAGACGGTTACGGCAGCGAGAGAAGATCGTTCGTCGGTGAGGACCGAAGACGGTCCCCGAACCGAGAAAGCTACCGCAAACCGAGCGGCATGGGCCCGCCGCGGGAGCCGCCGCGCGCCTCGGTGCGGCCGCGCGCGCCGCGCCGCTCCTTCCGCGGCCGCACCATGCGCTCTCGCGCTTCATTCCGCGGAGCCCCGCGCTCGCGTGGCACTTTTTCATCAAGGCGATTCGGTGAAAGATCGCTCGGTTACACGCGCGGTTTCAGAACAATCAAAGGGCGAAGGTAATTCAATAAATTGAATGTTTTAATTGTCTTGTTTAGAGGTTGAAGCCAAAATTTAGACATCTGCTGAATGAGGCACTGAATAAACTGGTCTGTGATTACTATTGCAATAATGAAAAGCTTTGACTGAATATACATGTTGAATAAGAATGTGAAGCTCGGCATTGTCGTAAGTTTGGATGCAAATGTTATTCACAAGAATAATTAAGAGAGATCCTCATATGACCGAGTATGGTCAGATTAGTGTGACCTGCCAGAATAGTTTGAAAAGGACAAACTAAACCAACTTATACCTCTGGAAAATGATTAAAATAAATGAAGACTGACCAATATTCTCTATATTTATTTATGTATAGTAAACAAATGATAATTTGCTTTGTCCTGTATATCAAATTGTTAAATAAAACGTTTTCGAAACAGCTCTATCAAATCTAAAGAAGACGAGGCTTCGTCAACTGAAGAAGACTGGGATGCTGATGAAAAGGAAGAACCTACTGAAGAGATAAAGGAAGCAAAGAGCAAGTCACCGAAGGTTAGTGTGAAATAAATCTTTATTGCCATGTTATTAATTTCTAAATCTAAACTATTATAAAACTGTAACAGAGGTGTGTCTGTACATTGAAGATATTAACAAAAAGAAAGCTAGGTATATGGTTTTTAGGTATCCCTTATTCCAAATCACAAAGAAGAACGACCACTTCCCATACATTTGAAAACCTGTCAAATTTTTATTTATTTCGTTGAAGTCGTATTAATACTCAAAGGTTGAAGTATACAGTTAATATTGATATAGGAAAACTATATGTTGATTCCATTTACATTATTTTAATTTGACAATGAGGAAAAAAAGTTATACACGTTAATAGTTGTTAAATTATTTGACAGGTAAAAAGTGGACATCCTTCTTTTTGGATTTATTGTCTGTCGGTTTGTTTGTGTTTATTTTTTTATTATTGATCGAGCATCACGCGAAAACTACTGAAACTTTTTTGTTTGATAGCTAATGATCTGACAAAAAATCTGGAATATAATTTATGCGGACGAAGTCGCGTGTGAACTCTAGTGTTAACTATTATAAAACTGTAACAGAAGTGTGTCTGTACATTCAAGATATTTACAAAAAAAAGAGTACAATATGGTTTTTAGGTGTCTCTGATTTCAAATCACAAATTTTTTGTCTGTCTGTTTGTTTGTTTGATCGAGCATCACGCGAAAACTACTGAACAGATTCTGATGAAACTTTTTTTTTGATAGCTTATAATCAGACTTAAAATCTGGTATATAATTTGTGCGGACGAAGTCGCGGGTTAACGCTGTGATATAAAATTATGTTAAACTGATGTGTATAGGAGCCGGAGCCGGAGGTGTCTGATGCGGAGGTGGGGGAGGGCGGGGAGGACACGGACAAGGAGCCGGACGCGGCCTCCGACGCGCCGGCGCCGCGCCCGCGCCCCTACGTCCATCTCTCCTGTGTTCACTGCAAGGAGAAATGCGCCACTTTTGGTGTATGTATCATTCGGTTCATTTCTTTTTATTATGCGCTGTTTGGATGTAAATAAAGCGATAGAGGTATGTCGGAACCGCCCAAAGTGAAGATCCATAGTCTCAGCCTACCCCTATGGGAAAAAGGTGCCGTGAGTTTATGTATACCGACCGGGTGAAATTTATATCATTAGCATCCTTTTAAACTAAGAGTCTACCCATCAAACTGAACAACTTTTACTATGGGAGCAAACAGATCGGAGCCAAAAAAAAATCTGCTGTTGCATACATTTGATTCGAGTAGGCATTACAGGTTAGTATGGGACAGCAGATTTTTTAGTTCCTCCGATCGGTTTGCTCCCATAGTAAAAGTTGTTCAGTTTGATGGGACTCTTAGTTTAAAAGGATGCTAATGATATCAATTTCACCCTGTATATTGATCCTTTTTTTGTGATTTTTGAAGATGTTTTATTTTATTATGAGTGTTAACTAATGCCATCAATCCGCTCTGGGTCAGCTCATTCTACTCTCTCATACCAGTTTTCGTGAGAGATGAGGCCTTTTCTAACAGTTTTCACTAAATCTGTAGCATTTTCAATATTACATGCATTCCCATTACCTGTGTTAAACATCCATCGAAGCATAAAAATAAGTAATCTTGTTTAATGTTATCTCGTTAGGGTCAGGCCTGTCTCACTACAGTTTAGGCACGTTTCAGCTCAGAATGCCAACTTCGCAAAATGCCAACCGCTCTCAAAAAGACAACTTCTGAAAATGCCAACTTCGCAAAATGCCAACTTCTTGAAATGCCAACTTCTCAAAAAGCCAACATCTTAAAATGCCAACTTCTTGTAATGCCAACTTCTCGAAATGACAACTTCTCATAAATAATAAAGTGCAGGAGTGGTGAATAAAATAACATCAGAAATATCGCTATATAATCTTTATTTGTTATTGAAATCAAAAGTTTGTACTGAAAATGTTTGTATAATTGTCAAAATCAGATACAAAAAATATATAGGTACTCTCAACGTCCCTCAGCGTAATACGCGTGGACTTAGGAATTGTTAATGGTTTATTTTTTGTGGCACTGACTTGGTTTTGTGACTTCTGAAAGAACACCCCTACTCAGCCCTCTATGCCCACCTACTCACCCTTACGTACCCCCTCCCTACTCACCCCTATGGACCCCGTACTCATCCCCTACGCACCCCTACTCATCCCCTATGCAACCACTACTCACCCCCTACGCATCCCCAACTCACCCCCTACTCAGCCCAACGCACCCCCTACGCACCCCTACTCACCCCCTACGTACCCGTATTCACCCCCTACGTACCCGTATTCACCCCCTACTTACCACTTACGCACCCCCTATGCAGCCCCTTCGTACCCCTATGTACCACTTATGGACCCCCAACGCTCCCCCTACTCACCCCTACGCACCCCGTAGTCATCCCCTACGCACCCTTACTCACCCTCTCTATGCACCCCTACTCACCACTTACGCACCCCCTACTCACCCCTACGTACCCCGTACGTACCTCGTACGCACCACCTACGCACCTCCTACGCACGTAGGGGGTGAATACGGGTACGTAGGGGGTGAGTAGGGGTGCGTTGGGCTGAGTAGGGGGTGAGTTGGGGATGCGTAGGGGGTGAGTAGTGGTTGCATATGGGATGAGTAGGGGTGCGTAGGGGATGAGTACGGGGTCCATAGGGGTGAGTAGGGAGGGGGTACGTAAGGGTGAGTAGGTGGGCATAGAGGGCTGAGTAGGGGTGTTCTTTCAGAAGTCACAAAACCAAGTCAGTGCCACAAAAAATAAACCATAAACAATTCCTAAGTCCACGCGTATTACGCTGAGGTACGTTGAGAGTACCTATATATTTTTTGTATCTGATTTTGACAATTATACAAACATTTTCAGTACAAACTTTTGATTTCAATAACAAATAAAGATTATATAGCGATATTTCTGATGTTATTTTATTCACCACTCCTGAACTTTATTATTTATGAGAAGTTGTCATTTCGAGAAGTTGGCATTACAAGAAGTTGGCATTTTAAGATGTTGGCTTTTTGAGAAGTTGGCATTTCAAGAAGTTGGCATTTTCAGAAGTTGTGTTTTTGAGAGCGAAACATTGCGAGCATTTTGCGAAGTTGGCATTCTGAGCTGAAACGGGCGTGGGACGGGCGTACCCTAACTCAAACGCGCGCAGGCAGCGTGGGCCGGGACGCACTGCTCCCGGCCCCCGCACGCCCCGCACGATAGGCCTGCTGCGACCCCTGAGCTTCACTATTATTTACACTATGGTTTAGGTAAGCTCGGCCGCCATACCTCACCAAGAGGAGAACTGCACATAAATTAAATTACTCGTTAATTTTTGTTGAAATGGTTGCGAATTGTAGGATAGGTCTGCGAAGTGATTCTTGTGTATGGGTAGGACTAGTATTTATTGTGCAGTGTTTAGGTCTAACAATGTGTTTAAATGTAGGGATACGCCAAGCACCTGATGTCGAGCAAGCACCGCGCGGCGATGAGCGCGGTGGCGCGGCGGCACAAGGCGCAGCTGCTGCGCATGCGCGTGGCGCAGCGCGGCGCCCAGCGCGAGCTCGAGGCGGGCGCGGGCGCGGAGCTGGCCACGCGCACCACCTTCTGCCTCATCTGCCGCCTCAACCACCGCACCACGCGCCACGCACACAACCTCACCGACACCCACCGCGCCATGAAGCGCTTCCTCATGCCCTTCTGCCGCATATGCCGCGTCACGTTCAGATCACCCATGATTTATGAACATCACATTTGCTCTTTGGAACATTTGAAGGTAGGTTGAATGCCGGCCTTTAAGGCGGTTGCAGAGGGGTCAATTTTAAACAAAACGTTGACGAACAATACGCGTAGACTGTATTAATATTAACTTCGTATATATGGAAAAATAGTTTAGAAAATCTAGATGTCGCGTATCAAATAACATTTGCAATTTATAATATAATTACGAAGATATAAAGCTTTGAAATTTTTCATACAAAATTTTCAAAGCTTTATTTATATCTTCGTTATTATATTATAAATTGCAAATGTTATTTGATACGCGACATCTAGATTTTCTAAACTATTTTTCCATACATAAAATATTACTTTTATTAATTCCGTCTACGCGTATTGTGCGTCAAACGTTTGTATGGTCTGAAACCACCTTAAGGGTGCTACTACAGGGTGTGAACTCGAAAGGCGCTACATACTTAAGAGGGTGCTTCAACTTTTACTATGGGACTAACTTTGAAATGGGCAAAAAAAATACTGCTGTTTCATAAATGTTGGTCGAGTAGCAATTGACACTTTCTATGGAACAGCTAATTTGTTTTCTACGATTTCGAAGTTGGCTTCATAGTGAAAGCTAAAGTTTAATATTATGAAGTAAACCATTTAACATGTAACTTATTTAATTTCACTCCCTATATTGTGTATTACACGGGCGAATAACCTTGGCACCTTGATCGCACGTAGCTCGGAATAAAAAACTCTGAAAACTCGGAAAGAATAACTCAAAATGCTAAAGTGCAGGGATATGTGCGACGGTAACTGAAATGCTATGCTACGGCCTCACCCGGCGACGGCGGGGTCCCGCGGGGGGTAACAGGAGGGGTGTCAAATTCCGAGCCACATGCGAGCCAGGTGCCAAGTTAATTCGCCCGGGTTGACTGAATTTGCCGTGTGGTCGGGCCACCCTAATTCTTTTCGTGGGTGTCGTACGAGACGACTAAGGGATTAAAGGTTTCGTATGCAGTGTTTATGTAAATAAAAGGCCAGCCTCCTCTCACCACTTGACACGTCATTCCATCCTAAAACTGAAATTGCTAACTGTGAGCATTTCTACGACTACATTCTTAAACAGAAAATTGGCAGTTGTAGCAATATTTCTGACCACCCCGAAACGGATTACGGTCGTAAGTTTATGTATGTATGTCTTAGACAATTTATATAGGGACTCTCCTTGCGGGACTTTGATCTAAGCTTGCGGGTAGCATTTTCCCTCTGCCACGGTATAAGAACAATTGATCTTTTGCATTTACACCCAATTTTATTATATAACTTATTTTATATTTTATATATTTTTTTTATAACTGCCTCCGCGGTCTAATGGTTACGAGCATTGGCTCTCGACACGGAGGTCGTGGGTTCGATTCCCACGGGGGACACCAAGTGATATCTCACTTTGTGCGTTTTTCCCCAGTTGGTTAGGACATTGCAGGCTGAATCACCTGATTGTCCGAAAAGAAAAATGATTCCGTGCTTCGGATGGCACGTTAAGCCGTTGGTCCCGGCTACTATATCTGGTGGTAGTAGTCGTTACATAAAAACCACGTCAGAGGCCGTAAGGCGGTCTGAAAAAACTCTGACACCTGGGCTCTGCCCACATGATAATTAGAAGACCCAATTTTATACCTTATCACTAAATGAGACAGCCTATAGCGAAACAATAATTTTAGAACTTAGAACGTTTGGGGTTCACACGAGACTACTTTCATGATTTTTAACATTCAAAATTAGAATCTAAACTTATGAGGAATAAAATCCAAAGTTGCGGATTTCATGTTACCTCGCCCCCGCAAAAAGTGGCAGAAATGTTTCTTAGTAGAATGACACGCGTAACTCGTCCTTATATAAATTGTTAAGATGTATGTGTACTGATTTTATACATTTTCACAGCGCAAAGCTAACCAGGCCACTCGACGCGCGAGTCCTAAAGCTGATGCTAGTGGGGACGAGGGAATGGATGTTGACCTGGACAATTTCATGACTCTCGACTCGGTGGGCGATGTTGATGGTTAGTCTAAGATTAAATCTACTGAAGTAAATTATATTAAGAATGTGTTTACTTATTAATATAATATTTAGCCGTGGTGGTCCAGTGGCGAGTAACCTTGCCTGCCGTGCAGGAGGCGATGGTTCGATCCCCATCCAGGAGTGCGATTTTTGAATCTAATTCGCTGAGTTCAGCAGTTGAAAATGTCAAAATTACTATGGAGGTACGCATCTTTCTACTGCTGATTTGCCTTTTAAAAATCGCACTCTTGAAGTATGATTTTTGTAGGTATGTCAAATCAGCAGTAAAAAGATCCATATTTCCATAGTAATTTTGACATTTAAAACTGCTGAGTTCAACGTATGAGATTCAAAAATCGCACTCCAGGCTGACTCGTACCTATGAGTTTTTCGGAATTTATGTACGATAGCGGCCCGTCCCGGCTTCGCACGGGTGGACGTCTAATCTTTTCTAGCAATAAATATAGCCTATGTTACTCAGGGTGAATGCAGCTTTCTAATGGTGAAAGAATTTTTTAAATCGTCCCAGTACTTTTTGAGCCTATTCATTACAAACATACAAAAATAGGTACAAATCTTTCCTCTTTATAATATTAGTGTAGATTTGTAACACCACTGGCTTTTCGGTGAAGGAAAACATCGTGAGGAAACCTGCCTGCTTCAATTTCGAGGCATGTATTGTACCCACTGTCCATTAAAAGTGGCGACGGGCTCACTCCCCGTCACTGGACCGAGTTTCGGTACTACTAGTGAAACGTGGATATTCTGAGGTTTCAGAATATATCTGACTACCCCCTCGGGGAATATAGTCGTGAGCATATGCTTATCTAAACTATTATAAAACTGTAACAAAAGTGTGTCTGTACATTGAAGATATTTACAAAAAAAAGATTACGATATGGTTTTTAGATGTCCCTGATTCCAAATCACCAATTTTTGGATTTTTTTGTCTGTTTGTGTTTATTTGTATGTTTGGGTGTTTGTTTGTTCGAGTATCACGCAAAAACTACTGAACCGATTTTGATGAAACTTTTTTTGTTTGATAGCTTATCATCTGACTTAAAATCTGGTACATATAATTTGTGCGGACGAAGTCGCGGGTTAACACTAGTGCTTATATAATATTTTCTCAAACATGCTTGGAAATGTGAGCATTATTTTGACAACCTTCTTCGAGATAAATCGAAATTGCTGTACTGGCCAAATACATGCGCGCAGCGGCCGGCAATGTTGTATGAAAATCCATATCTGTCGTGTTTTGCGGCCAAATAAATTACATAGTAAACTCATATCTGTCGTGTAATTTAAAAATGGAACGGTCTTTTTCTCCGAAACATGGCGACCAAGGAGGTAACTCATCAAAGGTTTTATTTAAATTTCGAACAAAGCTGTTTATTGAAAAAAAATACAAATTGTTGTTCGTTGTTCGTCATTGATTTTGAAAGAGTTTTAATTTCCGCGAATTATTTGAGAAAATTTACTGTTTTCATTTCCGCGCATTGTTTGAGAAAAGTACTATACAAGCCTTGGCCACAACTAGGCATTGATGGACTTACGTATGTGTGCCTCGGCTTCGCCTCGGCCCACATTTACACGTTCGTCCATCAATGCCTCTGTTGCTGGCCGCTGCAGTAATGTACTATTAATTATCACAGAAGTTGAAGATGATGATTCTGGAGGAGAGAAGAAAGATGAACCGGCGACCAAGAAGCCTAAGGTGGAAATAAACATTGGAAGTGAGCATATTAAAAAGATGGAGGTATGATCATTTATGTATACTTTATTAATAAAACACACTTGAAATACTTTTGGATATCTGAAGCAGTTCATGGATGTTGAAGAAGCAAGGGAGGTGTTTCAGAATTGATACAGGTGGTGATTAATTCTCACGAAGAGGGCTATCGGAGTCCAGTGGCGCCCTCATCACATTAATAAAGATTTCTCAATAAAGAAAGAGTAAATTAAAAAAGTGCTCAATTTACAAACTACAAAAGCCTTCAAGCCATTGTTATACAATACTTTTTATAGGTTCTAAACATTCCACTTTTAGACTTTTAGACAGAATAAAAACAAATGCGGCCGTTTTTTTTTTCTTTTTTCAATATGTGTATGTTTCGACCTTTAAAAAACCTATAAAAGTATTCTATGAAAATAGCTTGAAGGCTTTTGTAGTTTGTCAATTGAGCACTTTTTTAATTCAGGCTTTCTTTATTGAGAAATCTTTATTAATGTGATGAGGGCGCCACTGGACTCCGATAGCCCTCTTAATGAGACATGACGGAGACGGTGTATTTATAGGAGAGCTACTGCAACCATTAACTGATGTATTGTGTTCGCCCATTTTTTGACTCTCTGGTTACACAGAATGTCGATTGTGGAGAGTTATGGAAACTCGATCTTGAGGTCTGGATTCGAATTCGCACGGGTGACATGCCATGTACCTATATAGGCTGATGATGATGTTTTGACTCATCTCCGGGTTTTTTAGTTTCCTGCAGGTTTCCTTGCTATACAGGGTGAAATTGATATCATTGGCATCCTTTTAAACTAAGGATCTACCCATCAAACTGAACAACTTTTACTATGGCAGCAAACCATAAAGGTATCATATAGAGGAACTGACAGCTGAGAGAGCGAGATGTACCTAGCGGCGCCACTGTATAATAGAAAGAGATACGTGACGCGAGGCAATAGAACCGTTTTTGGGAACTTGTCGGCACAATCGACTGGGTAAATATTCGTGCTCTGTGAATAATTAGTGAATCTAAAGTGAAGTCGTAGATTATTTTGTGAAATATACTAACACTATTTCATTAAATTACCTACGATTTCAAGTTAGATCACAATTATACATAGAACTCGAAGTTTTAGGGTGCCGAAAGGTGCCGACAAATGCACAAAAAACGGTTTCATTTGACAACTCATGTCAGTTACCCTATTCCGACAGGTATAATAACTTTATGCAGCAAACCGATCAAAGGATAAAAAAAATCAGCTGTTGCATACATTTGAGTCAAGTAGGCATTGCACTTTAGTATGGGGCAGCAGATTTTTTAGTTGCTCCGATCGGTTTGTCTCATAGTAAAAGTTGTTCAGTTTGAAGGGTAGACTCTTAGTTTAAAAGGATGCTAATGCTATCAATTTCACCCTGTATATTTTCCTTCACTGCCGGAGCTGGTAAATATAATTAAGGCTGGGTATTAGTAGAACAAGCCTCTCTTTCTAACAAGCAAACTTTCGCAATTAGCCATCCCGCTTCATAATCATAATCATTTATTGCTTTCACATGTTTTATAGATGTTACAAATACAGTTATGGTCCTATGTGAAACCCTGACCGGGCACTGCAAAAAAACTCTTTGACAAATTTATTTTATGTATATATACATTATTCCGTATACGTAAGAATTTACATTATACACAACAATAGAAAAAAAAAAAAATCTAATAATCATATTACAAGTGGGTATTATTATTTATTAATGCTCATCAAAAAACTCCTTTAAACTATAAAAACATTTGCTAATCAGATATTGTTTTAAATTTGATAAAAAAATTGTTTTTTTTTCGATTTCTTTTATTTTTGTGGGAATATTATTGTAAATTCAATTCAATTCAATTCTTCAATTGAAAGCAAGATCGCAAAAAAACAAATTTTTCATCAATATCTTTTCTCTTGGGTGTTTGGGGAAAAATCCATCGGGTAGAAGCCCTGCTATAATTATTTACCTGTCAAATGATGGTATATTCAGAAGAAATGGTGTAGGGTGATTCTTGCAAAACTGGTTACAAATCTGAAATCGAGCTTACTTTGCTCCTCTTTTCTATCGAGAAAATTTAATAGACTCGTGTTTTCAACGGTTAGATGCCCTGCAGAAAGAACGTATCTACACTGTTATGTGAACTATATATATAATAATATGTAATAATTTGGTTATCAAAAATCGGTTCGAAAACAGAAAAAAAAGGGGTATGATCCCCTCTTAAGCAATCTGTAGATTCCGTGGTACCGCTCCGTGATTGTCGCAAGCTCTCTTCCATTATACAGGGTGTTACAAAAATACTGATAAACATTTAAGGGGGTGGTTAAGACCATCAAACTGAGCAACTTTCTCTATGGGACCAATATCGAAATCACGAAAAAAAAACAGATGTTCCATCATCATCATATCAGCCGATATACGTCCACTGCTGGACATAGGCCTCCCCTAAAATGGGGGGATTTGCCATAATCGTCATGATTCGATGCGTTTGCGATGTTTCATACTAAACTACAGATCTGCTCGCTAAATGTATGCGACAAAAGCTTTTTTTTTTCGCGATTTCGATGTTGGTCCCATAGTAAAAGTTGTTCAGTTTGTTGGTCTCAACAACCCCCTTAAAAGTTTGAAATGTTTATTTTTACTTCTGTAACACCCTGTATACAGGGTGAAATTGATATTATTAGCATCCTTTTAAACTAAGAGTTCTACCCATCAAACTGAACAACTTTAACTATGAGAGCAAACTGATCGGAGCAAAAAAAATGAATCAGCTGTTCCATACTAAACTGCAATGCCTACTCGACTCAAATGTATGCAACAGCTGATAATTTTTTTGCTCCGATCTGGTTGCTCCCATAGTGAAAGTTGTTCAGTTTAATGGGTAGACTCTTAGTTTAAAAGGATGCTAATGATATCAATTTCACCCTGTATATGTTGAGTGTTACACGCTCAGTTTCACGTCATTCTAGTTTACCAGTCTGGTAAAACTGACGGGTCCGATTGAGCGTGTAGCACCCGGCACCCGTTTTACACCCGACTATAGCAGTGTTGATATAAATGTAATGTATTGTATGTGTCGGTCAGGTGTGGTGGTGCGAGCTGTGCCGCGTGTACCTGCCGCGCGCGGAGGCGGGCGGCGCGGAGGAGGGCGAGGCGCTGCGCCGGCACTGCCGCCTGCGCATCCACCTGAGCCGCTACGTGCAGCACCGCGACACGCGCACGCTGCGCAAGCAGGCCGAGCGCATACACCGACAGCTGCACCAGCAGAAAGGTACGAGCACAGGCGTGCATTACCACCAGGCACAAGTAGGCAATCAGAGCTGAAAAAGAGCTTATACGGTGTTTTCAGCATAATTGTGCCCACGACTATACCCCGACTGCTATCAAACATATTTTTAATACTATACCTACCATATTTACAATCCACTTTTCGCTGAGAGTGCCTGAATTCTGTCCAGCACCAGCACCAGAGTGGCAAGTAGGTAGATAGTGAGCCTGTTGGTCACCAACTTGCCACTGGTTTGTATACTGTTTCACGTTTAATTTCTTACCTATTTCTTCATAACACTGGTCTCTTTATTGACGATCAATCTTCGCTAGTTGATGAATATTATTAACGACCACAAGTCAAATGAAAACTTCGCGAAAAGATTTGAACTGCACATAATTAATCTAAACCAAAGACTACAGTTTATCTAAACACATTTGATCTTTCACTACAAACCTTACTTTATTTATAATTTGTCAATATTAACAAAATACACAGCTAGAAACAAAATATTCAGCTAATTTCTACCCAAACACATAAAAAACAATTGAAAACATTTGAACACGCTCGGAATTCAACAAACTGTCAAAGTCAAACAAAACAAAATCGGCCAACAAAGGGCTGCGTTCCGAACCTACGCCCCAGGTGCACCCCGAGTGCAACTTTTCACACTAAACGCCGTTCAAGAGTGCTATTTTTGAAATTCACACATCTTGATTCGTGTACGAATAATGCATAAATTCCATAGAGTTTGGCATCACTCTCGTATACGAATTAGGATGTGTGACTTTAAAAAATCGCACTCCAGAGCCTCGGTGAAAACGTTCTTACCATAGAGCGAGTTGAAAAAACAACCGCACCCAAAGGTCGTGAACGCAGCCAAGTGAACAACGTCAAGAGCGCGCATGCAACCAAATAGCGAAGATACAATCTATCAATGAGATGCCAAGCGCTTCGTTGTTTTCACGCGAGGTTGGTTAATACATTACGCATGCTTATATTGTGACAATAAATAGCGAAGGTCAAGCGTCACGTATTATCGCGTGGTTAATGCGTACTTTGCATTTTTGTCGTATAGTTTTTAACAAGTGTAAATGCATAGGTAGCCATAGATCGTTTGTATTGCGTGAGCTTGTGCCGTTTGAAAACTGCCTATTGCGCGCTGCGTGCGTGCGTTCGGGGCCCGCCCGAACTTCGGGCAGTTCTTGCGCGCCATATTTGAATGTGGAATTAATCTTTTGGATGCTTTCTTTGTTTGTGTTTATAGAGTAGAATTGTTAGATGATTAATAATTAATGAGGAGATAAGTAGGCACTGCCTAATTGCCTATATACACTGCACGCGCATGGGTACGAGTGTGTAGTATAGTGCCGAGCGCTTACACCGACAGCTGCACCAGCAGAAAGGTACGAGTGTGTAGTATAGTGCCGCGCGCATACACCGACAGCTGCACCAGCAGAAAGGTACGAGTGTGTAGTATAGTGCCGCGCGCATACACCGACAGCTGCACCAGCAGAAAGGTACGAGTGTGTAGTATAGTGCCGCGCGCATACACCGACAGCTGCACCAGCAGAAAGGTACGAGTGTGTAGTATAGTGCCGCGCGCATACACCGACAGCTGCACCAGCAGATAGGTTACTGATACGTTACGTTAGGACACGACCGAACACTGAACGTGTGTACTATCAGTTTAAAATAACAATGTGCATGACCTTGAAGGGCCGTTGGCTCACTCGGTTGATAAAGGAATGTAGACTCTATGTAAAGGAAATAATCATTTGAATGACTCGAGTGAAGTTCGTGTGATTGAGTGACGTCACAATTGCGAGCGAGGTCATACACATTGTTATTTTAAACCGATAGTACTTAGATGACAAGTCTTAGTCTGGCTACAGAAAAGAAAACCAGGGGCACAGTATTTATTATTTATTTATTTATTTCCTTTTTGGAGAACTTACAGCTAAAATAACAGTTCGGTTTCTACAAAGACAGATTGTTAGTCAGATGCTGACAACAAGTTCCCACATATAAAAATAAAGAGAAAGAAAAGACTTATAAATAAAGATAACATTAAAAAATAAAAACTAAGGTAATACAAAATTATTATGGGCCATCATTCGTACAATGGTGCCAAACTCAGCGTACGCCTCGTAGCACGCACACACTGATAATATCTCCGCGTAGCCCCATCTGGCGCATTCAGTCAGTAACATATTTTCAGTATGTGCAAGCCACGAGGCGTACGTACTAGCGAGCACACATACAAGCCGCGTTTGGTACCATTGTATGAATATAGATTACTGTCTTATACTGTGCCAAGGGGCTGAATGCGCTAAATAAATCTTTGCTGAAACGTCATTGGACCACACGCGAATCACAACTTTTTACACATTCGGTATCGCGCTACTCATTAACAGCCGTAGCCGTTTGACAGATCGCTCAGACGTTTCGATGTCGATGCCTCTCGATCACATAGTTTATTAGTAAAGTTTAGAACGACACGGAATTCAGCATAGCATGCATATGCTGACATACAGACAGACCGATCTGTACGAAACTATAAGAATACTTGCTGAACCCTAAAAAATTTAGTGCCTTGCTTGGTTTTGAATATGTCTATTGGTGATTTTCTTTCAAAAGATCAATAACCAAACTTTTAATTTACAGAAGAAGAAAAAGACACTGCAGCCACTGAAGAAACCGGTGATAAAATAAAAACAGAGAAACCCGAACCCACTGAGGAAGCCAGTAAGAAGAAGTTAGAAAATGGCACAGATGCTGCAAATGTTTCTGGTTTGTTTTTTGTACTTTATTTATTACTAGCGGCCCGTCCGGGCTTCGCACGGGTGGACGTCTAATCTTTTCTAGCAATAAATATAGCCTATGTTACTCAGAGTGAATGTAATTTTTTAATGGTGAAAGAATTTTTGAAATCGGCTCAGTAGTTTTTGAGTTTATTCATTACAAACATACAAAAATACAAATCTTTCCTCTTTATAATATTAGTATAGATAATTACGAGAAATCGGAATTACTACACATCAGATAACGGATTACATATGTATATCCGTTTGCATAATTGCAATCGCTTGTAACGAGATATTTTTTGCGGTAATTAGTACTTCCTTGCTAGCTGCGCTTATTTTTCGATAGCAAGGCGTTTAGACGCGAGGGCAGTTAAGGCCTCGTTCAAGGAGACGCGGGGCGGACTGCGGCGCGTCAAGTGTATAAAAACAAAAACGCTTCTCTTTAAACGCTCTCATACATCTTCATGTGTTTGTTTTTCCGGCAGCCCGCCTCGCGTCTCCTTGAACGAGACCTAAGAATAAAAACCCGGGTTTAGAAGTAATTAAGAAAATAATACACAATATCAATGGCACAGGTCAAACCCTGTCTCAAGATTTATGTCCAAAAATGCCGCAAAATTGCAAGCTCTGTTCAGTAACGTCAGTTGAGGTGGATTTCGGCCAACAAATTGATACTAATAAAACAAACATCACAAGTTTTCTCTAGAAAATCTATAAAAATACGTGATTGTGTACTGTTATAAGAATTATAATTAATTGATTGGCATGACAAATACTAAAATATACAAAAGGTCAAATAAAAATTGACATTTTATGTAGTGCATATTTGACCCTTTTTTGGTGCTCCATGCAATTGTGCAAATATGCTTATTTGCATGCATATTTTGATGATATTTTGCCATTTCTAATAATTGCATTGCATCTTGAAATATGACTTAGTCATGCGATTTGAGAAAAAGTATGTATTAATTGGTGTTTTAAAAAAAATGTATGTACAGGGAGTGAAGACAAGTTGTGGGCGGACGTTGACAAGGATATAGGGGAGCTGCTGCGTGAAGTGGACCCTCAGGGCAACGAGGCCAGCGACGACGACGACGATCTAGACAGGTGGACGATCTATAGCTTACAAATGTTGTTTTACTGATTCTTGCATCTCCCTACCTAAACTAGTGGTTCAGCTCGGCGGTCGCGACAGGACAATCGTGTGCGGTGAGCGGAGGCCGGGGGGAGTGTGTCCCAGTACCAACTTAGGGTTGAACCTCATCTGGCAGCACCGCATCGCCTTTTTCTGTCACTCAAGAATGTCATTTGCTAGAACAAATAAGGTAGACGGAACGCGATCGCGCGCGGCGGTGCTGCGGCGTGCTGTCGCGTTCCGTCTACCTTATATGCTTTAGCAAATGACGTTCCTGAGCGACAGAAAAAGGCGATGCAGTGCTGCCAGATGAGGTTCAACCCTTACCTGCGCGTGGTACCGACTTTGCCGGTGCCCCGTCCCCCGCACACCGCGCGAGTATAGACCCGCCGCGACCGCTGAGCGCACCCACTGATATTATAATTACGCTATGCTAGTGTTAACCCTGAGAAAATCCGTTTTCACACAAAAAAGACGCCTACCATAGAATAACTTCAATATGGTGCCAACAAGAAAAAAATAGAAAAATCTGCTTTTTCATACAAAACTGCAATATACCGACGACTCGACTCAAATGTATGGACAGCAGGTTTCCTTTTTTTTTTCAATATTGTCTCTAGTGAAAGTCCTTCAGTTTGACAGTCTAAACTAAACCACCCCCTTAAATATTACTAGGATGTTTTGCTACACCTTGTATGCTAAGATGATAGTCAAGTAGGGATCAGCCTGGCGAACATTTCAAAACAAATGACAGGTATACTTCAACTGAGATGACAGACCAAGTGTGCTACTTTGTACCATGTACAGTCACCAGCAGATATATCTTAGCAAGCAAGGTGGTCAAATATTTCTAAGCAGTTCTAATTTTCAATAATTTCTTTACTCATAACCAATCAAAAATATAGGAACACCTAGAACATCAAATATATCGACGCAGTCAGGGTCATAAACATTTGAACAGTTTCGGAAAAAACCTTACTCCGTTGTTTTACATTTTAAATAACATTGTAAAGAAATTATTGAAAATTCGCTGTTCAGATATTTATGACAAAATACACGTTTAGATATAATTGGTAACATTTACTGTGAATTTAATGTAAATTAGCACTGCTTAGAAATATTTGGACACCTTGTATGCTACGATATATCTGATGGCGACTGTACTACTTGTGTGCTTTTTAATTGTACTTTCATCTAAGCTTAGATGCGTAAAAGTGTATGGTGCATTGTGGGTGCATTTTGAATAATTATTATTTTGTCTGCAGGTATGACAAGTTCAGAAAGAGCGACAAGAAATCGAAAAGTGCCGAAAATGTCGGTGAGGAAATTGAAGCAACTGTAGAAGAAACTACTAATGAAAAACCAGCTGCTGTAGAAGTAAATACTCCGGCTTAATGAATTTTTCTGTATATTGTAAGGTAAATGACTTGTAAAATGACATGATGTAGTCAGCAATAACAATTAATGATTTTTTCTTTAAATAAAGAAAACCTTGTAACCTACTTAGATTAAAGAGTTTCTATTTAACAGTTCTTTCCTTTTTTTGTCGAGTGTTGCTTGAGAGGTCGATAAAGTCAAAGAAAAACGCGTACGGTCACATCCAGCGTCGTTCAGATGATCATATGGTGAAGCTTGCCCTAGACTTGCCAACGACGAAACGTTCTCGTGGAAGACCACCCGCCACATGGTGGACGACAGTCCAAAAAGACCTTAAAGAAGCTCAGCTCGACACCAACACAGCACAAAACCGTGCTCAGTGGAGAAGAAGGACAAGGAAGGCTGACCCCAAGTAAATGGGACATGGTCTAGGAGGAAGAAGAAGAAGTTGCTTGAGAGGTCGTAAGCTCGTAAGTATGGCTGCAGGTCCACATGAAGCTCGTGGCAATATCATCAATTCATCATACAGCCTAGTCATACAGAGTATAAACCAGGAAGCTGGTATAGGTATTGTCGTGAGCGTCAGGATGTCTGGACCAAGCCAGCGATTCGATTTTTTAAGCTATGCACGATTTAGTACCTATTTAGTACAATTTGGTAATCATCAATATTTAGTACTTCGCTACAAACGGAGAAAAATTGAAAAAAAAGTGGTCCAGTCATCCTGACGGTCAGGTTGTCTGGACCATTTCGTTTTACCAAGTTCTAGTCTTCCTACCTTTTTCTTCTTCCATGATGATTTAGTACCTATAAGTACATACATTTTTTCCAGATTCATAAGAAGCACCAAAAAAAAATGTAGCGTCTGAAAATGAAGGTCATGAGAGATATTTAACTTTAAAAAATACTAAGTTTTAATAAGTAATACGTACTAAATCGTACTTACCTTCAGATATTTAGTACCTCACTGTAAACCGAGAAAAATAATAATAAAAACAGTGATCGCATTATTTTGGTGTCTGTTACTAAGCACAATTTCGTAATAATATTTATTATTTGTAAAACAACCATTACAAACACATACTACCCGTTTGTCTGGAGTTGGCCGTCGATGACCGTTACAAAATTTCGTCAAAGTCACATTAACTGGTCCCGTCGACAAAAAATAATATAACAAGCAAATAAAAATTTAAAATTAAAAGCGATATTAGTGATCGGGACGGACGTGCCGTACGTGGTTGCGTTGCTAAAGGTTATAAAATTGCGTTTCATAGGGTCTCTTAGGGGTGCGGTACGGTGAAGCGGGAAGGGAGGGAGCGGCCAACTCGAAACAAATGACTAGTACGCACGAAACGACTGGGGTGGGACGGCGAACACTGGATCAAAAATAGAAAATCGTAGACTTTGGATTCGAAATCTTTATTTCAGTTTGAATTTTTTTTTGTAGGCCTCTTCTTTAAATTACAAACGACTTTTACTCTTACGAAATTTTCTAAAAAGTCAGTTTCCATGGTGAAAAAAATTTTTGGAGTGTTTTTTAGCCATAACTCCTAATGCGAACGACATATTCAGATATAAGCTAATAGAGGTTTCAAAGGACATGGTCCTTGATTTAATACGAAGAAACCTTCTCTTTATCTTTGGTATACCATGGAAACTGACTTTTTAGAAAATTACGTAAGAGTAAAAGTAGTTTGTAATTGAAAGAAGAGGCCTACAAAAAAAAATCTGACTGAAATAAAGATTTCGAATCCAAACCAAAGTCCACGATTAGACTAAGAGCTGGCTACGTAATTTCAAAATGATAAGGTGTAGTAAAAATTTTTATGTAGAAACCTTCCTTACTGGCTAACAAGTACATTGCACTGACTGCCAGAAGTCTACCCCGGAGAGGGAAGCGTGGGCGTGGGGTCAAACACGTCAATTTTTTAATCAAAATAAAATCATTTGGTGCAGTTCTGAAAATTTGTCGTAGTTATAGTTTTTAACAGTAGAAATCGCGTAAAATTATTGCCAGAAGTCTAGGTCGGGGATAAAACGTTGCCAGAAGTCTATAAAGTTGTTAAAAAATATTCAAAATAAAATGATAAGGTGTAGTTCTGGCAATTTAGTTTTTACATAATTCATGGCTTCAAACAGCTGTAAATAAATTGCCAGAAGGCTAAATGGTGGCTAAGTGTATGAAAAAATGGCTTTGAATTGTGGATTTTTTTTACGTTTTCTTATAATTTGTTCGGCCAAGTAGTGAAAATGTTATAGTATGTTATATATTTGTAATCTGCTCGCAAAGCCCTTTCATTTGACACCCCACATGGTATGTTTGAAAGATAATTGTTTTCTTCTTTTTGCTGCCTTACCTATTCATGACGTCACAGTTTCTACCCCCACAGTCTGAGCGCTTTCATCTCATATATTTGTGTTCAGGACGTTAAACTGAACGTATTGACACCATAACTACCATATCCGAGACGATGCGCAGTGGGTCGATACAGGTTGTTAAGAGGATACGATTCGGAGCGCTATCCGTACAAACGAAGTCTGGTTATATTATCAAAACTAACCAATTAAAGTCGATGAAAATTTTTACACACAATCTATAAACTAATATCTGTGCTTGACATTTGTCAGATTTCCGTAAAAATGTGTAGTTTCGAAGTTATCGTGGCTCAAAGTTTTCCACACAATTCTTAGTAGGTATTGGTTTGTATTGAAAATATAACCATACTTTTTATGTATGGAGCGCGCTCGGCGCTCTAAATTATATCCCTTTAATTTTTTTCTAATTTTAATTACAAGGTGCAGCTCTGACAATTTTGTTTTTATGTTATTAATGTCTTAAAAAACTGACTACTAATTGCCAGAAGGCAAGAGGATGGCTGTGTGTACAAAAATGATAATATCATCAGAAGTTGCTACCTATAACAGAAGGCAATTCATTAAAATTAAAATAATAAGGTGAAGTTCTGGCAATTAGAGTCGTGAATGGAATTTCAGTCATGTAGGTAGGCTTTTACAGCTTAGTATGAAACAAATGATTTTTTTGCGCAGACAGGTTTGCTCCCATAGTAAAAGTTATTCAGTTTGATGGGTAGAGTATGTTGTTTAAAGGTTAATGATACTTTTCCTTACACCCTGTATACAGGGTGTTAGGGAAAACAGTTGCATGACTTTAAGGGGTGATTGTACCCATGATAGTGAACAACTTTCCCTAAGACACTTATAGGAAATTAGTTATTAATTATATATAAATATTATTAGTAAAAAAAAATTTGGACTTCCCATACTAAATGCAATCAGCTGATCGAACTTTTGTATGAAAATTTTCTTGCTAATTTCCTATAGTTTTCTTTGGGAAAGTTGTTCAGTATCATGGATACAATCACCCATCAAAGTAATGCAACTGTTTACCGTAACACCCTGTAGTTGCTACAACTAACTAATTAATATTTATCCTATAATTTTATTACTCTCTGCTACAAAGCTACAAAAGCTCTGGACTGCGATTTTTGAATCTCTATCGCTGAGTTCAGCAGTTGAAAATGTCAAAATTACTACGGAGATACGCATCTTTCTACTGCTCATCTGACTTTCAAAAATCGCACTCCTGAAGTATGATTTTTTTAAGTCAAAACAGCAGTAGAAAGATACGTTTCTCCATAGTAATTTTGACATTTTCAACTGCTGAACTCACCGAATGAGATTCAAAAATCGCACTCCTGGAGTGCGATTTTTGAATCTCATTCGGTGAGTTAAGCAGTTGTAAATGTCAAAATTACTGTGGAGATATGCATCTTTCCTTTCTACTGCTGATTTGACTTTCAAAAATCATACTTCAGGAGTGTGATTTTTGTAACTCAAATCATCAGTAGAAAGATGCGTATCTCCACAGTAATTTTGACATTTTCAACTGCTGAACCCAGCGAATGAGATTCAAAAATCGCACTCCTGGTTAGAGTACAGTAGCTAGATATTTTTTTCAGAGTTACTTGGCAGCTGAGGGATGCGCCTTCGAAAATATGTTCTTAACTCCCGCACTTATGGACTAAGAGCTGGCTACGAGTTTTCAAAATGATAAGGTGCAAGGACAATTTTTATGTAAATACCTTCCTTACTAGCTGACAAGTACATTGCACTGACTGGCAGAAGTCTACCCCGGGGAGGGAAAGGGGGCGGGCGGTCAAAGACGCAAATTTTAACCAAACATTACAGACTGCTATGTTGTTTGTTTGCTGTTACTATAGTAAAACCCAAAAGCGGCCAAAAGTGGCCACTTTTGGCGTTTTTAAAGATAGTAAGTATACATTATAATAAAAACGCAACAACGTCAAGTCGGCATACATTATAAAAACGAAACACCGACATATCCGTAATGATCCGATAAGAGCGCTTAGAGCGCTTACAGACGAGCGACACTTTGCGGTCGCCGTATGTCACGGAGGGTCGCGCGGCGCTCTGCGACCTACGGCGACAAAGGTGTCGCTCGTCTGTAACTTTAGTGGTAGGTATGTTTCCCTACTCTGAGAACATATATAAAAATTAAAACACCGATAGATTCAGTAAAATTAACAATAGTTCTGGAAGAGTATACATACACACCATTATACAGGGTGTAAAATTAAATGAGACAGTCACTTACATTAAACTGAACAACTTTCTCTATGGGACCAATATTGAAATAAAAAATCTGGTGTCCCATACATTTCAGTTGAGTTATGTTTGCATTTTTGTATGGGACTGCAGAATATTTTTTCGCGATTTCAGTGTTGGTCCCATAGTAAAAGTTGATCAGTTTGATGGTCTGAAGCACACCTTTAAGAATCTGTCCCATTTAATTTTATACCCTGTATACAGGCTATAACTAACTGCTGTATAACTATTATAACTGTATAATATAGGGTCCTTTAATATGCTGACATTTTTTAAAGGGGATGATCAGACCGTAAACCTGAACATTTTTCTCTATGAGACCAACAACAAAATCGCGAAAAAAAAATCTTCTCCTCCATACAAAACTGCAAACCTACTCGAGCCAAATGTATGGGACAGCTGATTTTTGTTTAGCGATTTCGTTGTTGGTCTCATAGAGAAAGTTGTCAGTTTGATGGTCTGATCATCCCCTTAAAAAAGTGTCAGCATATTAAGAAGGACCCTGTTGACTAACAGTATAAATAATAAAAAAATCAAATTGCCAGAAATGTATGAAATGCACCTTATTATTTTAATTTAATTGCTTTCCGTTAAATAAACTTCCGGTGATATTTTCATTATTTGTATATGTAGACGGCCTTCTGGAAGTTAGCATTCAGTTTTTTAAGGCATAAGAATATAATAACAAAATTGCCGGAACTGCACCTTGTTCTTCACCAGCAAAATTTTTCAACAATTTTATCGACTTCTGGCAACGTTTACTTATACCACAATGATTTTGCGAAATTCTGAACACAAATATATGAGATGACATGCGCTCAGACTGTGGGGGTCGAAACTGTGACTTCATGAAGAGATGGCAGTAAAAAGAAGAAAACAATTATCTTTAAAACATACCATGTGGGGTATCAAATGAAAGGGCTTTGTGAGTAGATTACAAATATGTAACATACTATAACATTTTCAATACTTGGTCGAACAAATTATAAGAAAATGTACAAAAATGCCACAATTAAAAGTCATTTTTTCGTATACTTAGCCACCATTTTGACTTCTGCCAATTTGTGTACAGCTATCTGAAGCCATCAATTATATGAAAACGAAATTGGCAGAAGTGCACCTTATCATTAAAATTTCAATAATTTTTGACAACTTCATCGACTTCTGCCGATGCTTTATCCCCGACCTGGACTTCTGCCAATAATTTTACGCTATTTCTACTACTAAAAACTATAACTACACAAAATTTCAGCCTTGCACCTAATGATTTTATTTTGATTAAAAATTGGCGTCTTTGACCGCCCGCCCCCGCTTCCCTCCCCGGGGTAGACTTCTGCCAGTCAGTGCAATGTACTTGTCAGCTAGTACTATCAGTTTAAAATAACAATGTGCATGACCTCGCTCGCAAATGTGACGTAACGCAATCACACGAACTTCACTCGAGTCATTCAAATGATTGTTTCCTTTGCATAGAGTCTACATTCCTTGTCAACCGAGTGAAGTTATCCAACGGCCCTTCAAGGTCATGCACATTGTTATTTTAAACTGATAGTAAGGAAGGTATTTACATAAAAATTGTCCTTGCACCTTATCATTTTGAAAACTCGTAGCCAGCTCTCCGTCTATTAGCATTCTGCCTTTGCATAAATATTATAGCTAACTAATAGCATAATTATTGAAAAGAATCAAATTACTAGAACTGCACCTTATTATTTTAATTTCAATGGGTCTGACAAACGTTTTTCACTTTACATGTCAAATAAATCTTCAAAAAATTACGAAAAAAACTGTGTTTTTACTTTTTTTATATCTTCAAAAATGGCTGAGATATTAACGATCAAATTGCGTATTTCCGGACGAAGGTTTTTAAAAACGCGGGCGGGCGTCCACTAGCCGATGACGTCACACCCCCGGTCATTCGTCAGTCGCGCTCTCGTACGCTCGCTGCTGTGCAATTGAGTTCTCTTCAGTGAAAATGGAAAAAAGTATTGTATTGTGCCTCAGTGTTTCAGTTCAAGTTCAACTGTGAAAATACCCGATAAACTCTTTTTTTATGTGCTTGAGGACCCAAAAATGAGAAAGAAGTGGATGACAGCCATAAAAAGAGTAGATGCAATAGGGCCTAAAACTAAAGCGCACTGCTGTGAAGACCATTTCGATGTTTTTAAACTAATAAAACACAAATAATCATCAAAACAACAACCTCGTACGAGCAAGATGTGGATTGCGATTGCGAGTACCTACCTAGATTTTTTAAATCGTTGTCCATAATGTAGGTCCTAAATAAAACACACACAGACACACTTTAAGGAAGGTTTAAGCTTGAACCAATACCTACCCGACAGTAGGTAATGCTTACATAAAACATACACACCTTTTCATCATTATTCCGCGAATTTGACAGCCCGGTAGCACAGTTGGTAGTGAACCTGCCTGCTGTGCCGAGGGTCGCGGGTTCGAATCCCGTAAGGGACAAATATTTGTATGATGAATATGAATATTTGTACCCGAGTCATGGATGTTTGTATCTACAGGGTGAAATTGATATCATTGGCATCCTTTTAAACTAAGAGTCTACCCATCAAACTGAACAACTTTTACTATGGGAGCAAACCGATCAAAGCAAAAAAAAAAGCAGCTGTTGCATACATTTGAGTCGAGTAGGCATTGCAGTTTAGTATGGGACAGCAGATTTTTTAGTTGCTCCGATTGGTTTGCTCCCATAGTGAAAGTTGTTCAGTTTGATGGGTAGACTCTTAGTTTAAAAGGATGCCAATGATATCAATTTCACCCTGTATATATTTTATTTATTTTATTTATTTATTAAACAATTACACAGCTTCACAGAGGAACTCCAATACGCTATGTAAGTAATTATACAAATCAAACAAGAATATTAAATGTTCCTCCAACTTAACTTAATCTTACGAATTAGACATTCTCAGAGAAGGTCAGGCATTCTCGTAAACAATCAGACCAGCGGTCAGCAAAAACGTCAAACTGTGGTGAGTGTTGCAGCAGCGTGGTGAGACGTCTGAGGGCGAGCACGAGCGGAGAGTGTTGGTGCGCCGCCGGCACGGCCAGCAGCCGGTGACGACGCGCGCGCACGTAGTTGTTGGGCACGAATAGGCGGAGGGCCCGGCTGACTAATTCGGGACAGTCTGATTGACCACGCAGGAAACGGCACACTGTCGTGAGAGAGTCGAAGGTGCGCCGCGTCTGTAGCGAGTTGAAACACAGTGCTCCCAGAAGATACTTCGTGGGATATAAAAAGGGATAATACCCATACATTTTTTGTACAGAAATCGGAGAAAAGCCTTTTGGATCTTCTCTAGCAGCAAATTGTAGGTGCCTTCGTGTGGACTCCATACAATAGAGGCCGCCTCAATCTTGCTACGGACGAGTGCTGTATACAATAATTTTATAGCCCTAGGCCTATGAAATTCGCGACAATTACGTATAACGAATCCTAGTCTACGGTAACAATCGGTCGAGAGGGATCTAATATGCTCGTTGAACGTTAACTTGGGATCAAATAGAACGCCCAAGTCTTTCACCGAAGTAACACGAGAGATGGGCTCAGTTCCCAAAGTGTATATCGCATGTGTCGGCTCTAGCGCGCGAGTGAAAGACATAACGCAACACTTTGAGTGATTGAAAAGAAGTTTGTTCTTGACACTCCACTGGTGAAGGGCGTCAATATCATTCTGTAGTAATAAACAGTCATCTGTATTCTTATCTGTATTATTCTTATCTGTATTATTATCATATGTATTCTATATCGTTGTCCAGTCATCATAATACAAGTCCAGGCTAGATTCTGGTACTTTAAATGTGACTAGATAATTTGTGTGACATTGTCCAAGAAATTATTATTAATTATTATTATTTCGGCAGCCGTAAAATCCTTATTCTTCATAAAATATTGTGCCACCATCAAACTATCCACTCTTGGCAGATTGTCCGACTGACCTTTTTGAAAACCTTCATCCATTCTACACACCACACGGTTTACTTTAGTGTAATCGGTTATAAAATTAATGTAAAAGTATTATTTCCTTGAAATACAAGCACACTATTAGGTATAAACGAAATTAAACGAATTTTTGACGAACAAACGAAACAAAATGCACCGGACCGAGCGCTGCGCTGTGTCGCGGTCGCGGGCTGAGCGGGGCTGCGTTCAGAACCTACACCCGTTGTGCACCCCGAGTGCAACTTTCGCACTAACGCCGTTCAGAGCCTCGGTGAAAAAACGCTCTTTGCAACTCGGTTGTCACAACTCAACCGTTCCGAACCTCTGACGGGTTGCAACTTTTAAACCAGTGTGACCACTTTTAGTAGATTTCTACTTTTTTGGTAGATTTAGGGCAAAGAGAACGATAATTTAGTAGTGGGAAATCGTTTAGTAGATTTTGGTAGAAATTCGGTATTCGAAAATATGATCAAAAATGCAAGGATTCAAGCAAAAAAAATCAAAGCTGGAGATAAAAATAGCTGAGAAAACGATTGCAGGGGGTTTTAAGGAACTTCTAGTAAAGCTTTAGTGGTGTACAGCAAAATTAATCTTATCACTTAATGTTGTTTTATACGAAAGGGGGCTTTTATAAGACACAGAAAACTGTATCAACTTTAAGCCTACATAGGGACGGCCAATAATGCTTATTTAGATTTATTTGGAAATTGAAGCATCCATGTTACAAAGTGATGAAAACTGATATTTTTTACATAAATGCGAAAATAACATGAGTAATTATGAGCGTTAGTATGAAAATGATAATATTTTGTTCAAAAACATGTTTTTTATTGAATTTTAACCATCTGGAACGACATAATTATTAGTTGGTAGATTTTAAGTAGAATTTGAAACAGGACTTGGTAGATTTTGGTAGATTTCAGCAGTCATTTTGGTAGATTCTCTGAAAAAAAAGTGGTCACGCTGTTTTAACCGTCTAATTCGATGGTTGAAAAACACTCTGACGTTTGGATTATCTGTGGTCACTTGACTTTTCGCTCGTTTTGAATTAAAAGTTTGTTTTCCAAATTATTTTTTGATCCGCTAACAAGGAAGACGAGTTTTTTATTGTATTTGGAAATGATAGAAGCCCTGGAAGCCCATTTTACCGTCAATGTCAAAATTTGAGGTTATAAAACAACCGTGATCGTTCCCTACCTTATTGCGAGTTGAAAAAACGCCCTGGCCGTTCCGAACCTTAGAGCGAGGTGAAAAAACAACTGCACAAAAACGTTCTGAACGCAGCCCGGGGGTGTGAATTCAAAGCGTGAGCGCGCGTAAACTCGGAAATTTTAAAAAGCGCTTAAACTTCTCGTCGTCATAACTTCGGAAATACTGCATGTATTGAAGTGAAATAAAAACTAATGTAATGTACATGATCTACGCTAAGATTTTAAGTGTATTTTTAGTAATATTTTGACCCTTTTGTGTTCCCCATTAAGGCGGTTGCAGAGGGGTCAATTTTATACAAAACTCTGTGCACAATACGCGTAGACGGTATTAATATAAGTAACTTTGTATATATGGAAAAATAGGAAATTTTTCATACAAAATTTTCAAAGCTTTATATCTTCGTAATTATATTATAAATTGCAAATGTTATTTGATACGCGACATCTAGATTTTCTAAACTATTTGCCATATATAAAATATTACTTTTATTAATTCCGTCTACGCGTATTGTGCGTAAAACGTTTGTATGGCTAATATTATCACTTTTGTACATACAGTCATCCTCTTGCCTTGTGGCAATTAGTAGTCAGTTTTTTAAGACATTAATAACATAAAAATGAAATTGTCAGAACTGCACCTTGCAATTAAAATTAGAAAAAAATTAAAGGGATACTTATAATTTAGAGCGCCGAGCAAAAAAAGTCTTTTCAATGTGTGGAAAACTTTGAGCCACGATAACTTTGAAACTACACATTTTTACGAAAATCTGACAAATGTCAAGCACAGATATTAGTTTCTAGATTGTGTGTAAAAATTTTCATTGACTATAATTGGTTAGTTTTGATAATATAACCAGACTTCGTTTGTACGGAGAGCGCTCCGAATCGTATCCTCTTAACAACTGTATCGACCCACTGTGCATCGTCTCGGATATGGTAGTTATGGTATCAATACGTTCAGTTTAACGTCCTGAACACAAATATATGAGACTAGCGGCCCGTCCCGGCTTCGCACGGGTGGACGTCTAATCTTTTCTAGCAATAAATATAGCCTATGTTACTCAGGGTGAATGCAGCTTTCTAATGGTGAAAGAATTTTTTAAATCGGCCCAGTACTTTTTGAGCCTATTCATTACAAACATACAAAAATAGGTACAAATCTTTCCTCTTTATAATATTAGTGTAGATGAAAGCGCTCAGACTGTGGGGGTAGAAACTGTGACGTCATGAATAGGTATAGCAGCAAAAAGAAGAAAACAATTATCTTTCAAACATACCATGTGGGGTGTCAAATGAAAGGGCTTTGTGAGCAGATTACAAATATATAACATACTATAACATTTTCACTACTTGGCCGAACAAATTATAAGAAAACGTAAAAAAAATCCACAATTCAAAGCCATTTTTTTTCATACACTTAGACTTCTGGCAATAATTTTACGCTATTTCTACGGTTAAAAACTATAACTACGACAAATTTTCAGAACTGCACCGAATGATTTTATTTTGATTAAAAATTGACGTGTTTGACCTCACGCCCACGCTTCCCTCCCCGGGGTAGACTTCTGGCAGTCAGTGCAATGTACTTGTTAGTCAGTAAGGAAGGTTTCTGCATAAAATTTTTTACTACACCTTATCATTTTGAAATTACGTAGCCAGCTCTCCGTCCAGATTTTCTATTTTGAATCCCGTGTGCGCCGCCCCACCTCAGTCGTTTCGTGCGCATGTGTTTGTAACGGTTGTTATTACAAGTAATAAAGATTATCACGATATTGTGCTTAGTAACAGACACCAAATGCGATTGTTAAGTTTTCCCCAAGTAATTAGATTGAAAAGAAATGCTAGATCACGGTTTTTTTTTTCGGTTTACAGTGAGGTACTAAATATCTGAAGTACGATTTAGTACCTTAATACGTATTAGAACTTAGTATTTTTTAAATCATCATGGAAAAATAAAAAGGTAGGAAGACTAGAACTTGGTCAAACGAAATGGTCCAGACAACCTGAACGTCAGGATGACTGGACCACTGTTTTTATTCTTTTTCTCGGAGTACAGCGAGGTACTAAATATCTGAAGGTAAGTACGATTTAGTACCTAATACGTACTAAAACTTAGTATTGTTTAAAGTTATATCTCCATGACCTTGATTTTCAGATGCTACTTTTTTTGGTACTTCTAAAGGAATCTGGAATTTTTTTTTGTGTCTGCACTAATTCGGTACTAAATCATCATGTAAAAATTAAAAAGGTAGGAGGACTACAACTAGGTAAAAAATGGTCCAGACAACCTGATCGTCAGGATGACTGGACCACTGTTTTTCTATTTTTCTCTGTTTGTAGCGAGCTTAGATAATCGTAGCGAGGTACTAAAATATTTGATGATAAGTACCAAATAGATACTAAATCGTGCATAGCTTAAAAATAGAATCGCCGGCTTGGTCCCGTAGAAAGAGAAGGTACTAGAAGGAAGCACATGTCTTGTCATATTCACTCAATAAGAGATGCACATAGCAAATTCGCTCTAGTTAAAAAAGGAGATCGCTACCTCATTGCTGTCCTTATCGGCGTAACCACTTTTTCATACTGCGGCCACCTGACTCCAAAATGTCACTTCATATAAATTGTATAGGATTTTATGACTATCGCTATCTCATACCCGGTTACACTGACATTCCGTCTACCAGCGTAAGCGAAATATTCTTCGTCTATGCTTGGTCCAGACATCCGCACACTCACCCTAATTTGTACAAGTACACACGGCGACAGATCAACTTCCCATAGTTGAACTCTATGTTCATGGACATAAGGTCGAACTATGGGTAGGTTGATCTGTCGCCGTGTGTACATATTTTTTTTTTTTTTTTTTTTTTTATGTGTGATAGGTAAGCATTTGACCCCAATCTCACCTGATGTTGAGTGATGATGAGGCCGAAGATGTAGCATGCTTACCTAGAAAGATGCCTATTCACTCTCGCCTTGAAGAGGCCCAGGTTGTATTGCTCAGGGAACAGGTCCGCAGGCAGGGCATTCCACTCCTTAGCCGTGTGCATTATAAAAGAAGAAGCAAACTTCTTCGTGCGAATTGCTGGTAGGTCAACGACATAAGGGTGGAAACCCAGTCTGCGTCTCGTCCCCCGCAGATGAAAGGGAGACGGTGGTAAGTATCTCTTACTCTTGTAACTAATCAAACAGAATGGAATCACTACTCTTATGTTAGTTGGAATGTCAACATCAGGATGTCGATGTATATGGAATTAGATCATAAATTAATAAAATAAAATTGTTATTTATAGATTTTTATTGTAAATTCACTTCTTAGCCTTAGGATCTTTCACGGCTGTTGGTGCCTTAGTGACATCGTCAGGGTTTTCAGCAGCATCCTTAATTCGCTTGGCACGGATACCAACCAACTTAGCAATGGAACGAGCCTGAAAAAGAATTTTATTTATTACAAACAACCCTAAGACTAAAGTGGGACTGTTCTGGTTGGCATGAAAATGAGGCCTATACCCAGCAGTGGGGTTTATCAGGTATGATGATCAAAAACTCATCATTGGCTCTTTCACAGCATGATAATTATAAAGGAATAGGATATTTGTTCTGTTCACTACTTGTTTTTTTGGTGTAAAAATAGTACATTACGATACGTGTGACCTAAGTAGTCCATTATTGCACGGCGTGAATTATCGCCCGAGCGCAGCGAGGGCGATAAACGCCGTGTAATAATGGACTTACTTAGGTCACGAGTATCGTATACTATTTTATAGCTCGTGTGACCTAAACCCGCCAACTTTTGTGTGTGTGTGTGTGTGTGTTTAATGTATTGACATTCTCTTTCATGTTGAAGTTTTTAATTCTACGAAAACGTATACTAACGAAAAGGGCAGAAAGGGGGACCGGGGGCGAAGCCCCCGGCGGGGTGGAGGGGCGGAGCCCCCCCGGGGGCACGGGGGGCGGAGCCCCCCGTAGGACACAACCATGACTTTAAAATCTTCGTTCATATATCGCAACCACAATCAATAGATACTCACCTCTAATCACATCTACCGTCACATCATCATCAGCCCCTACTCACCCCCTACGCACGTACGCACTAGGTGGCACGTAATCACATCTACCGTCACATCATCATCAGCCCCTACTCACCCCCTACGCACGTACCCCTAATTACCCCCACGAACTAGGGGGTACACCCCCTAATCACCCCCACGAACTAGGGGGTACACCCCCTAATCACCCCCACGAGCTAGGGGTACACCCCCTAATCATCAGCACGAGCTAGGGAGTACACCCCCTAATCACCAGCACGAGCTAGGGGGTACACTCCTAATCACCCCCCACGAGCTAGGGGGTACACCCCCTAATCACCCCCACAAGCTAGGGGGTACACCCCCTAACCACCCCACGAGCTAGGGGGTACACCCCCTAATCACCAGCCCGGGCTAGGGGGTACACCCCCTAATCACCCCCACAAGCTAGGGGTACACCCCCTAACCACCCCACGAGCTAGGGGGTACACCCCCTAATCACCCCAACGAGCTAGGGGGTACACCCCCTAATCACCCCACGAGCTAGGAGTACACCCCTAATCACCTCCACAAGCTAGGGGGTACACCCCCTAATCACACCCACGAGCTAGGGGGTGCACCCCCTAATCACCACTACACACCCCTTACGCATTAGGGGGTGTACCCTCTTATCACCCCTATGCATCCCCAATCACCCTCTACGCACTAGGGGGCGCATCCCTTACTCGCACCCTACTACCAACATACTAATAAGGTGTGAGCAGGGGGTGCGGGTGTAAGTAGGGCGTACGTAATATAATTAAAGTAGGGGGGGTAACTTGGAGTCAGTTGGAGATTTCGCGATTTCAATGTTGGTCACATTGATTGAAAACATATTTAAAAGTACCTTCCTTCTTTTGTTTATTATGCATCTGTGCAATAAAGTAGATTCATTTTCGAATGGTGTAATGTAATCCGTGTAATAATGGACTACTTAGTAACGAAAAACCGTGACCTAAGTGCGGGTTTAGGTCACGGAATGCTATAAAAGAACCTTCTTTTGTATATTATGCATCTGTGCAATAAAGTGGATTCATTTTCGAACGGTGTAATCCGTGTAATAATGGACTACTTAGGTAACGCAAAACCGTGACCTAAGTGCGGGTTTAGGTCACGGAGTGCTATAATAGTATATTTCATTCATTCAAAGGACCATAGTATTCAAAATCCCTGATTTGTTTTAACAAACTTTTTCTTCTTTGAGTTCGTGAAATTATACACCATCAACATCATACACAAATATATTCTATTTTCTATTTTTGTTTAATGGCGTTTCCTTGGTGGATTTTGCCAGTATCTAGTTTAAAAAGAGCGATTAGTGCTTGACGTTGTACGGTAATTGGATATGGCGATCTCAAAGCCTTGTTTTAATACAAAAACACACACTCGAAACCGCCATAAAATGGCGGAGCCGCGTGGCTACTTAAATCGCGAGCCAACGACATGTCCACTCGAAAGCCCTCTAGCCACGCGACTCCTACACAAATATAAAAATTATCGTCAACTTCTTAAAGCAAACATTATCATAAATGAAATACGTACCCCTCGGAGGTATAGGTATGCCTTGAAGTTCTTTTCTTCTTCAGTGATGGCGCGAGCAATGGACTTGGGCGCTGGCTGTTGCACGGGCATCAGTGGGCCACGGAGCTGGGTAGCCAATTTGCGTTCCTCCTCATTGGCTTCACCCTTCAGTACCTGTAGAATTAAAAAATAGTTTAAGTTTACATCACAAAAAAAGTTGATTCTTGTCTTTACTTAGCTACTCAAAAACTGGCATCACAAACGTCATGTAGATGTATCAGTAGAAAATGATGTAAAATCAATGATTTTGTAATTCCACATCTATGACTTTTGCAACATAACTTTGGTTTTAACTGTTACTATGAAACCATTTGTGTGAAACAAAATGGTTTTTGCCACATCTGAACATAACCACTCTAAATTTAAATCTCATATTCGAAGGCAAGATGTTCAAAAATCACACTCCTGCATGTGTAGTATGATTTCTCTACACGCGCGCGACTCGCCTTCGCTGCATACAAAATAACCTGTTCCCGCGCTTTTCGGAGAGCGCAAGCCGCGCTTGCCGCGCCTTGTAGTATGGAAAAAAGTAGAGTCGCGCGCGTGTAGAGAAATCATGCTAGACGCTCTGGTACCATGAATATTTCAGCATACTGCTACCTCAATTTTCTATGAGATGGTGATACAAGAAATGCAAAATAGATCAAATTTTGAGAAGCATACCTTCTTGCCCTTAGGGAAGAGGATCAATCTCGCGCGGTATTCCTTCAATCTCTGCACATTGATCTGTAGCGACTCCACAGATTTGTTACGCCTGCGCGGGTCAACAGCAACACCGATGGTCCTGGCGAAAGCGGGGTTCAGACCAGCAGCCTAATGGAATATACACAAGACAATAGAGTTGACAAAGTTGTTAATGGGAAAATAATTAAAATTATAGCCTGCAGGATGCTGCCGTAGGGCAAAGGCTCCTCTCATGAATAACTGTAAGAGTCGGCCATTCTCCATCACGTGGGCCCAGTGCAGATTGGAGGCAAGATAGGTGGTCAACTTGATGTCAGAGAATATCCAAGCCGCCTTAATAGGCCTCTAACCTGGCTTATCAAATAGTGATGGTATTAAAGTAAAATAGCTTACGCAGTGGAAAAATCGAAATATAATTTTCTTGACAATAACAACACCATGGAAACTATTACATAGATCTAAAGCTGTCAAGGATGTACAAATACAAGATGTGACAACACTTTACTAGATGTGCCATCTTAACATTCACTCCTCTTTTTCAAACCAAGCTCTTCACAAAGCTTTACCAGTCTTGGTTTGTATAAAGGCTTCGTAAAGACTTCTGCAAGTTGCTCCGCAGTTGGTACTTGCTCTATTATAACTTCTCCTTCAGACACACACTGCCTCACATAGAAGTGCTTCAGTTTTATGCGCTTTGTTTTACGGTGTTGTTCGTATAGAGGATTGTGCGATAGTTTTATTGCGGATTCATTGTCAATGCGAAATACCGGCTTATTCAGATTAGATCCAAAATTTTCAAATAATCTTTTAAGCCAAACTATCTCACGTCACGTCTCACCTTAACATTCACTATTAAAGTAAAATAGCTTACGCAGTGGAAAAAATCGAAATATAATTTTCTTGACAGCACCGTTTTGTTCAGGTGTATACGGCATTGTCAATCGCTGCTTAATGCCGTATTCTCTCAATGTTTTGCGTACTTGTTCGTTGTCGAATTCTCCTCCATTATCGCTTAATAATTCCTGTATGACGTGTCCGGAAGTCTTAGCTTCAGCAAGAAATTCCGTCAGGCGTGCGTGAACTTCAGACTTTTGTCTCAGAAAATAGATCCAACGATATTTTGAGTAACTATCTTTGAATAGAACATAGTATCTGCACTTTGAGATCGAATAAGGGAATGGTCCGCATACGTCTGTACTAATAAGCTCTCCAGGTATCTTAGCTCTAGGTCTCTCTCCAAATTTCTGTCTATAGATCTTATCAAAGACACACCCTTCACAGATTTCAGAAGAACTCGAGTCTAGCTTTAGTCCAAGCTCTTTTTGAATCAGTTTTGAGACATGTCTCTTGTTCTGGTGTCCTAGACGTTCATGGTAGAGTTGAAGATTATGTGACATTGTTAGTTGGTTTATCTCAACTTTCGGCTTCAGTACTTTCACATTAAGTTTGTACAAACCACCATACTTGTCGCGATTCCCGACTAAAACTACTTTGCCATTATTCTTCAAGCTACATGATTGAGCTGCTGACTGAAATGTGCTATTGTTTAACGTATCTTGCGCGGCTAGCACTGAGAACAAATTTCTTTGAATTCCTGGTATGTACCAAACGTTTGTCAAGTTGATCAGCTGCTTGTGGCCGTTTATGTCAGCTTCGAGTTGTATAGAACCTTTTCCAATGGCTTCAATAGCATCTCCATTTGCTGTCACAACTTTATGAGAATTCTCAAAGTACTCAAAGGATTGAAATGAATCTCCTCTATTGGTTACATGAGTGGTGGCACCATTGTCTATGTACCAAGAGTCTTTATCTGCATTCTTCTCACCACAGGCTAGGGCTATGCCTGTCATCATCGCTACAGTTGTAGATTGCTTTGGAGGTTTGGGAGGTCTACCATCCGCTATCCACTTTTTGCAGGATTTGACGTTATGAAACCCTTCCTTGCAATAATTGCATAATTTGTTCTTATTTGCATTCTTTTTACCTTTCGCAAAATGCTTTTCACCTCGTAGAACAAGAAGTTCGTTGCTGCTTTCGCCTTCATCCAAATTTTTCTGGTTCAGCGACCTTTCGTAAGCGCATAGCTGAGT
Source organism: Agonopterix subpropinquella (assembly GCA_922987775.1). NCBI lineage: Eukaryota > Metazoa > Arthropoda > Insecta > Lepidoptera > Depressariidae > Agonopterix > Agonopterix subpropinquella. Next base: position 14,126,951 of record OV277697.1, on the reverse strand, counting down.
AGTCAGGTTTTCTATTGTATGATCGCTTACAGACATCAAAGCCCAACTGGATTTGAAGTTAAAGTACTCGTCAGGAAGTGAATCCATAACTTTACATATCAACAGCATCTCCGGTAATCTGCATTGATCTTGATTAGTCATGAGCAGATTTACTTCGTGCCATAGATTTTTAACTGAAGTTAAGTGATTTCCCATGTCATGTGACGGGTCATACTTGTATCCAAAGAATTGCATACATACATCATAGAAACGGTCCTTAGATACTCTTTCATAAAGCCGGTTCAGTTCGTCCCAAGCTTCTTTTGCTGTCGTAAAGCGCATTACTTTGGTAAGCATCTTTTCGGTCATATTAGAGGTGAGCAGTAAAAAGGCTGTGCTTTCGATTCGCTGGTAAGCATCGTCATCAGTTTTGTATTTCGACAAATCTTCCGGCGTGGCATTTTTACCTGGATATATTGGCTTTTTCAGGATCCCTTGTACCGCGTCGAGTGCTCCGGTGTGGGTTCTCAGCAGCATCAATATTTGAAATTTCCAAGTTGACCAGTTATTTCCATCGAATGGTCGAATTTCGAGTTTAACATGTGTCGACATATTTCCACTATTTCGAACCTTTATTCTTTCGGAATAACTTTTGCCAAACTCACGGCTTCGAATTTTAACTGTTATTTACGAATTTTAACGCTCTGCTACCATATTAAAGTAAAATAGCTTACGCAGTGGAAAAATCGAAATATAATCAGTGACTTCAATCTTCGAACAACGACTTTGTCAACAAGAAAATAACAATTGACCACGCAGAGACTTATAGGTGGCGCTATAATCCAAAGATAAAGTAGCACCAAGCACTCTCCACTATCAAACTGTACAAAAACATGTATCGTCAACCCTTACAGTCTCACACAGATAGTCATAAGAGTGACAGAACTAGACAGATATAGTCAATCCTTGCAGTCCCACACAGATTGCTATAAGAGTGACAGAGCTAGATAAACGTCAATCTGTTACGTATGTTAGTGAAATAATGTTGCCCATTATTATATTTTCTTCTAATTAGTAGAACTTTTTTTCTTATCATCTATTTGTTTTTGGAAGACAAACAGTTGTTGACAACGAAGAACGACCACTTACCATACATTAGAAAACCTGTCAAACAATTTTTTATTTTGTTGAATTATACAGTTAAATATTGATATAGAAAAACTATAGGTATATTCCATTTACAATGGTAGTAATTTAATTTAATTTTATAATGCGGAATATTAGTTAAATCGAAAAAAAATGTTGAGGTTATTTGTCATACATAATGATTACCAATCACTTTGCCAATAAGACGATTTAGGACTAAATTATAGGTAACGGGCGTGCGAAACGCTCGTCAAACGCGCGTACTCTCAGTTTGCTTTTTTTGCGATGCACTGAAATGTAATAGTATAAGAGATAAGTGTACTTTTTGCAACCATCAGCAGCAAGGCTGATTCAGTATTTATGGGGTGTAGAGCATCTCTGTGATGGGGATAAACCAGGTCTGCCTGCATAACTCCAGTCGGTTTAGGAGTTACTGATGATTAAAGGTCTGTAAAAAATTAACGATCAGCTGCACGGCTGATCGTATGATATTGTTGTAGTATGTACTGTAGCAGTGTGAACAGTACAAAAACTGTCAAGTTCTGTCTGTCGGTTTAGGAGATACAGCCAGTCAAAGTTCCGACCTTTGAACGGCTGTATCTCCTAAACCGATTGATGAACCTTGATGAACCATGTCAGTTTTTGTACTGTTCACATAGCTACAGTGCATACTACAACAATAACATACGATCAGCCTTGCAGATGATCGTTAATTTTTTACAGACCTTTAATCATCAGTAACTCCTAAACCGACTGGAGTTATGCAGGCAGACCTGGTCCATCCCCATTACAGAAAAGCTCTACACCCCATAAACACTGAATCAGCCTTGCTGCTGATAGTTGCAAAAAGTACACTTATCTCTCGGAATATAACTTATACCTATTAGTTGCCTAACAATAGTGAAAGTAGGATCGATACTATTGTGACCCTGAAACGCTAAAAAGCTATAATGCTATCGAGAGTATCAAGTTACTTTATGACAAATTGATACTATTCATAACTCTATTGCATCTTAATACTGTCGATAGTATCAATTGTTTTAAATCAATCGAAATTATTGATAGTTAGGCAAGACTAATAATGATCTTGAGTCCGAGCGTCGCGTCACGGCGCGGCGCACGCCCTACGAACGGCAGCGATTGATGTAATTCGTTGCATAGAAATTCATACAATTTCGAGCGTACAAACGCAGCGTTCTACCTACGGACGCATAATAATTCGGCGCGTTAAGTAGATATAATTTGGTCCTTATTGATTAATCAAAGACTTCTATTATAAAGAAGTCTCTGACCAAGAAGCTTATATACTATATAAGCTTCTTGTCTCTAACTAAAATAGCTTTTGACCAAGAAGTTTCGCATAAGATAATCGCTCTATGTATTTCTGACATAGGTATAAGTTCCGTTTCGCGAGTTAGTTTATAGTGAAATTGTATATAAAAGCAACAAGCAATGTGAAAATAACTTCAGAGCGACATCGTGTTTGCTTGTAATGGAACGAAAAAAAGAAAGAATGTTCATAATGGCTGCATTCAAATGCAGAAGTGCGATTTTTGAAAATCATACGAGCGACTTGGCAGTAGAAAGATGCATGATCTCCATAGTAATTTTGACATTTTCTACTGAAAAGTCGCTCGTATGATTTTCAAAAATAACACTTCAGAACAATTGTAATCAAGTGGCTATTTTTTGATAATCATTTTAATTTTTCCACACTACATTATTTTATTTGAGTTGCTATTTTTGAAATAACTAAAAATAAGCGATTTTTTGAAGAATATAATTTTGTTATAACGATTAATAGTTGTCAAATTATTTGACAGGTCTAAAGTGACATCCTTCTTTGATTGTCCATCCAAGTTGTGAACAATATATAAAATTGGTAGAAAATTCACTATTTGCTTCTGACAACACTTTTAAAAAAAACTGTCATGTCTGTCATGGAGCGCGATTTTGAAAAATGTAAAAAATTATTTGTTTTGAACCAAGACAAATAGTACTTTATTATCACCGGAAAGTTTTGAATGTCGGGGATTAAAGGGCAGATAAGTTTACTTCATTATGTCGGATAAGAAGTGTTGCGTTTCTGGATGCTTTGAAGCTGGTGGTACGTAAAAAAGTAGTTATGGAAAGATTCTGGTTAGTACTTATTTTTATCTAGTTTTCTTGTTTAATATTGACCAAACTTTTTTTTTTCAGCTTCTCATCCAACTCTTCACCTATTTCCGAACCCAACGAAGGACCCTGCCCGTTTAGATTTTTGGATTGCATGTGTTGGGGGACGTATCCTTGAATTACCAAAGGAACATGTTTACAAGTACCTATCGTAGAGTATGCCATGCCCATTTCGAACAAAAGTTTTGTTGCCGGTATAACAGACTGTCTAATATACCAGTTGCTGTGTAAATAATGGTGGTCGAAGGGTTTTCTTTTGTTACAAGCTCAATAATGTAACTTAACTATATAAAGGATAGGTGATAAAGTAGGTACTTTTATTAGTTTGTGTCCGTATAGCTAGCGTACACATGAAAGGGATTAGTAAGACTGGGATAAGTGCCAATAGGCCAGTCATTTTACGGTTTGACCCGGGAATAATTAAGAATTGCATTTTTTTTTCGGTATCTTAGATTAAATAAAAAAAATAAAAAGAGATTTATTCACCAGAAAAAAGATACAAAGATTAGCACTATCATGAACATTTCCTGATTGAACAGGGGGAGCCTCAGCACAAATGCTGTTTTGCGGTCTCTCCCTTTTGTATGTACAATTTTAACATGCTTTTAATACCATTCATTACATACCTACACTATCTATCCTACAGTTGTAGAGAAAACGACAATTATAAAAATATACAAATAAATTAGATACCTAGAAGCTCACAGCCTACTTGAAATCATGAGAGGAACTATCATATAACTTGTACAAAACAACACACACATTACTATCAGGTTCCACAATACATTTTCAATATTTGGTTGGCTTATTATTATATTATCAATAGGTCCTTTAATAAATATCAAAACGCGCTGCTAATAGGATGCATAGCCGACGCGAGCGCACAGGGGCCCCGGCCGGGAGTGATAATGCGAAGGTCACGTCGCACGTCCCACCCCGCCTGCACCCTCGAGAGCACCTTGCGAAGCATCATCGTTATTCGTTCTTTGTATCACTACATGCATACACTTTATGTTTCTAATATGTATACAAGATAATTAGTAAAAATATACTAAGTGTTATTAAAAAGAAAAATATCTCTTAATATTCTAATCTACATAATAATTTCGGTTATTTAACCACGGCTGAATGCATAATTTTTTCATTTTTATAATGATAAAATAGAATAAAATTATTATTTCTAAGGCCATACACGCTTTACATATGGAATTTATATTTGTATCTTATGAAAAACCATTGAAAATAACATAATATTTTTTAACAAATAAACTACAACAAAACATTGTAAATTTTTATGTAAATTTTAATGTTCAAAAATCACTATTAAGTCTAATTGAAATGAGGGCTACAGATTTATTTCTGAATAAAGCGTACACATTTTCTGAGGCTAAGACGGCTTGCGTTAAAAATGTGTACGCTACCTTGACGTCAAGCTAGTGTACCAGGTAAAAAAAATCGATATCTCGTGAAGTACAGAGGCACTATTTATTTGACCTAGGTACTAATTAGGCACTATTTATTGGAACTAATCCCAGCCAGATCCCTTTTATGTGTACGCTAGCTATACGGACACGAATGTTTGGTACTTGTTATGTTTTTGATGTAAATTTTATTGTTCCCCAACAATAAATATGTCATGACAAAAATAATGTTTTTATTTGTTTTCAGGTTCCATGTAACTACTTGTTAACATCAGTCATTCATATAATAGGTATTATATTATGTTATGTTTTTGAAGCGTTTACGCAACGATAATTGCTTTAATTTTCTGTGAATCCTTACTGATGTTAACATAAAATACATGATACCTATTAATTATAAAATAACTGTAACTGTAAATATTCATTTTTTTATAAAATTGAGAAGCCCGCCATCCCCGCCATCTAGCGTAGGCGAAAATCCTAGGTTTGCCACAAACATTAAGATATAGATGGCACGGGACACGTTCCCGTGCCATCTATATTGCCACAAAAAACCGCAGAGATATGTCTCTATTTCCGGTTATAATAAAGTACTCTTTGAATATAATTTTCTTGACAATAACAACACCATGGAAACTATTACATAGATCTAAAGCTGTCAAGGATGTACAAATACAAGATGTGACAACACTTTACTAGATGTGCCATCTTAACAGATGGAACTATCCGGGACTAACTGTTTGAAGTGCCTTTTGAAGTACTCTCAAAATGAAAAACTTGTAGTGCAGATAAAAATATGGACACAGAATCTATTCTTCAATTATGATAAAATATTGGAATCACGAACCACTTTTAAACTTTATAGAACTCAGATTGAGCTTCAGTCTAAGGCCGGCCAAAAACTACAAGAAATTATGAATAGAAAAATTCTAACGTTCGCCAAAAGGCGTTCTGTGTATACTTTTTATGCAAACCTCTCACAATGTATGAAATTTCTGATTAGTGTGAGGGATTTCCTGCTCGAAATATTCTTAAATTGTGTGGCCAGTTAGACAGCTTTGGGTCAACATCTGATAAAAAATCTGACTCAGTCAGTGCTCTGCGCGACCGTTTATATCCAAATGCAACCTCCCTAGCAGTAAGAACAAGTTCCATCATTCACATACATACCATCGTTCACCTCACCTGACAGCACCGCATCACCTTTTTCTGTCGCTCCATCCTTTTCTGTCACTCAGGAACATCATTTGCTAGAGCAAATAAGATAGACGGAACGCGATCGCGCTCGGCGGTGCTGCGGCGTTCGGTGGAGTTCCGTCTATCTTATTTGCTGTACCAAATGATGTTACTGGGTGACAGAAAAGGATGGAGCGACAGAAAAAGGTGATGCGGTGCTGTGAGGTGAGGTTCATTCTTGCGTCTCATTCAGTTAGTAAAACTATTAATAGACTGACTATCAATGGGGACTAGCATTTGGAAAGGTGCATTATATTATTTCCTGTTGTAAAAGCAAAGAAAACCTTCTAAGATGACACTCGTGGCCAAAGCTTGTAGTTGTTATATTGCCGCTTCATTTTAGTCATTTCGTACCTTTTGTATACTGTTTTTCGTGTAAAATATAATTAATTGATTCATTGAAATAAACTAAGAATGTTTCACTTGAAAGGATAAACCGATACAATAGTTAACAGTGAAATTTTTTAGATGCTATGTTATTCTAGACTAGAACCTAAGGCCACAGTATAGTATCTAGTACTACATACTAAGGCTTTGACGCAGTAAGTATTATACTAGAATCAAAATATGTGTATTCATCACAAACTTATGTTAACTCTTTCTCAAACTTATAGGAATAGTATATACATAATCATGTATACGGTTCATATTTGAGAACTTAGCAGCACACATCTCACAACTTTTTGGTTAGTTCAAACAGAACACAGATGTCTCAGAAAATATATCCCTACTGCCAACCCTACTGTATAGACTCTTTTATAAGTATAGAAAACAACACAAATCAACATCTGAACATGAATATTTACCCTGATTTCACGAAGAGTGAACCCTCGTCCGGCGCGAACCTTCGTGTGGTAGCGAATTGTGGGGCAACGCACGACAGGTCGCAGGGGCCCAGCTGCCGGTCGGGGGGCAATAGCCTTAGCTTTCTTGATTCTGTTCTGCTTCCTGCGATGTCTTCTAGCTGGTTGATTGAACCATGTTTTCACAAATCTTTGCCAATCCTTGTGGAAATGGCCATTCGGGATCATATTATTTCCCTTCCCCATTTTTGTATTATCACTTCACCTGGAACACAAAATACTATTATGGGTTTTTAGCACGTTAAATTCACTTGCTGAAACAACCGGTATTCATAGAAATTTCAAAGGGATATCAATAAATATCATCGATTTATAAAACACTGACCGGTGGCGAAAACAACCAAGAAAAAAAGATGGATGTTTTTGAACGATCAAATGTCAAAGTCAAAGTTTTTTTTTTCTGTTGTTGTTGATGGATTTTTCTTAACGAATAGGCAAATGACTCGAGCCCATACATCCGTTGATCGTCATACTATCAAATCTCCTTAAAGGGGCCCATTCACAGTCGTCCTACATGCAGGACTACGAGGCCACACACTATCCTGCAAGTAGGACTACTCATACATTTTACCCAAGGTCATCGGACGCTTTGTAGGACTGCAACACCATTCACGATCCGATATTGGTGTAGGACTGCAAGACGGACTACTGTGAATGGGCCCTTTAAGAGGGGCCCATTCACTGCAGCCAGTGCAGCCCTACATGCAATCATATCGAATATATCAATATCGAATCGTGAAAGGTGTTGCAGTCCTGTGCTGGTAGCATGCCAACCCGCGATAGCCGTGATACGGCTTTATCACGTCTTTTATCTCGTTCTTTTGCGCGTGAACGAACGGGATAAAAGACGTGATAAAGCCGTATCACGGCTATCGCGGGTTGGCATGCTACCAGTGCTGCATGGGTAGCATGCCAACTTTGCCAACTCGCGATAGCCGTGATACGGCTTTAGCACGTCTTTTATCTCGTTCGTTCGCTTATATTACTCTTTGATCACGCACGATGTGGGTACGTGGGTTTAAAAACGGAGGAAAGAAGGAGCGTGTAGATGGGTCATTAGTTTGTCTATGAAAATTCTACTGTTGATGGTTCTTCTCATTTTGTCTTTGGAACACACGCCATATTGCTTTTTTGTCTTTCCATAAACGTCACCTTTTCCTTTGGTGAGCAAGGTGTGTTCACGTGAGGTTGTGTGTTCCCTGAAATATAGGTCACACAATCCTCAGAATTTCGTGAAATATTCTTGTAAAATAAAAAAAAAAATCATAAAATACACAAAATCCAAAAAAATAGTAAAATAACAAAATATAAACGGGAATCACTCGATTTTAAGTTAGTGTACGTAAGCGTGCAACGTGGTCTAAGGAATGCGATAGTCATTGTAAAGAGAAAGTGAAGTTATTTTTTGCTTTTACTAATAAGTAAAGTTTCATGTTCTACATAAAACGGTCACAGTGAAATTATCAAAATGAATCCTGGTCCACCCAATTACCCCATGGCATCTCTGTATGTCGGAGACTTGCACTCCGATATTACTGAAGCCATGTTGTTTGAGAAATTTTCAACCGCTGGTCCGGTACTCTCCATTCGCGTTTGTCGTGATATGATAACACGTAGATCCCTTGGCTACGCTTATGTTAATTTTCAGCAGCCTGCGGATGGTAAGTAACAAGCACGAGTTTTTATAATATTATGTAGTTCCATTCACTAGGAAGTTGTCAGAAAAAAATTTCAAGGTTATATTCACTTGTAGTATGTCCCAATTTGTTGCAATATGAAATCATTAGACTACTTCATTAGTGCAATGAATTGCACAATGTAATTTTTCACTTTATAATGTTGATTCACAAGGTCTAACTAGATAAATAAGATGTACTTGCTTATGTGGCAAGAACCGCATTGCTCATACTACTTTTGATGCGTGAGGTGTATGTAATTATTCAAATAAATTGCTAATTTTATACGAACTTTTTGCCAGTTTCTATTCTCAAGAATTGAAGAATACCTATGACAGAAACAAATCTATGGCTCATTTATCTAAACTAAAGAAAAGCATGTACAGGACATGCTTTTATTTAACACTTTAACTGCTGACGACCTACGTCGTAGGTCAGCGACATATGGGCCGCAGTGCGCACGACTCAAACCTTGAGTCAGAATTGTATAGCATTCCACAGTGTTAGCACTGCGCGAGTGTCATTTTTTTGAGCTTAGCAGCGAAAGTGTTAACTAATAAACAGATTTTTAGCAATTATGAATGTTTCCCTGTAGGTAGTCTCCCCATAGAATCACTTGGTTGGAAGCAAGAGATGAAAAAGATGCTTTCCTTTAGAACCAAACTTCAATATCAAAAAGCAACCTAACAAATTAATATACACCGCCCCTAAGATAACACTCTGACCGCTGCTCGGCTCAAAATATGAAACTCAAAGCTGACGGAGTTAAAACACTGTTGGAATGATTTACAAACTGACTTGCTAGGCAGGTTCTTGAGCATGCCCATGCTGCCCATTATATTGCGGACCTGCAAGGTAGGTCATCAGCAGTAAATGACAACCAAAAAAATTGCAGCTGGAGTAGGGAATGAATAATGAGTAAATGTACATTATCTTGTTGCTCTGACGTCATGATCGGGGAGGAAGCAGATAACATCAAACACAAAAAGTGGATTACTCATCTGGAAATACTGTAGTTTGCAGATTTTTGTTTTTTTTTTCACTTCTTTTTACAGTAAATTATATATCTTTTACATATCCATTATACAAATATTGACTACATAAGAATCTGTACCTAATAATAGTGACTAATGATCTGTGAAGATTATATTCACGCCCTGTCTTCGAGATTAGTAGCAGTTGAATATTAATTATCACTTGTATACCTAAAAATTATGTTGTATACTTCACATAAGTTCTTAGAACTGTACTAAACATACGTTCTTAGAACTGTGATATAGCTCTATCACGCTTCCACTCTCTTTCTATTTGTCAAACAAACGAGATAAAAGATGTGATATAGCCATATCACGTGCAACGTGCCAGCTACGTTGCATGTCTAAAAAGATAGTAGCTATATGAGTTTATGTTTGTATGTATGTTGTATTGAAAATGGTGTGATAGGTAAAAATTCTGCAAGATGCAAATAGGTATTTCAAGTCACAGATGTTTCTGTAAATGTATCCTACTATTATTATAAACGCGAAAGTTTGTAAGTATGGATGGATGGATGTTTGTTCCGCTTTCACGCAAAAACAGCTGAATGGATTTTGATGAAATTTTGCATACAGATAGACCATGGCCTGGTTTAACACATACGGTACTTTTTATTCGGGTAACGCATACGAAGTCGCGGGCAACAGCTAGTTAGAAATATTGTTATCTAGTCATCATAATTACAAGTCTAGACTAGAGGGGGATCTGGTAATTCAACAGGGACTGGAACAATGTTTTTATATTATTACTAGCTGCCCGTCCCGGCTTCACACGGGTGGACAACTAATCTTTTCTAGCAATACATATAGCCTATGTTACTGAGGGTGAATGTAGCTTTCTAATGGTGAAAGAATTTTTGAAATCGGCACAGTAGTTTTTGAGTTTATTCATTACAAACATACACACAAAAATACAAATCTTTCCTCTTTATAATATTAGTATAGATATAGATTACTTTTAAATAGCTCACAGTAATTTTTTATAATCATAACTATGTCTGAAAGAATTCTGCCATTAGGCTTATCAAGTGATAAGGCTAATAGCATAATTCTTTATCTTTGGAATTGAAACCTTATAAAAACTTAATGATAATGCTATTTAAGCTACGAATAAGAATAACTAAGTACTTAAGTCTATACAAATTTAATGTATTCATTTATTAATTACCATAACCATAAGGATATGCTCACGACTATATTTTCAGAGGGTTGGCCAGATATGTTCTGGATAAGCCATATTCGGAAAATCCATAATTCATTTATGAATTAAAAATTATACCTGCACAGATTTCTGAGTAGTATGTATTTGCATAAATTAATGTTAACTGGCAATTTTCCTCTTGGATTGGATGTTTCTATGTGACGCCAAACAGTTTTTAAAATGTGTTTTTTTTTTGTTTTAGCTGAAAGAGCCTTAGACACTATGAATTTTGATATGATCAAAGGAAGACCTATTAGAATCATGTGGTCCCAACGTGATCCTTCTCTGCGCAAGTCTGGCGTGGGAAATGTTTTCATTAAAAACCTTGACAAGACCATTGACAACAAGGCTATGTATGACACATTCTCTGCATTTGGTAATATTTTGAGCTGCAAGGTGGCCCAAGATGAGACTGGAGCATCTAAGGGATATGGATTTGTTCATTTTGAAACAGAAGAAGCTGCCAATAAATCTATTGAGAAGGTGAATGGAATGCTTTTGAATGGAAAGAAGGTGTACGTAGGCAGATTCATTCCTCGTAAGGAACGTGAAAAGGAACTGGGAGAAAAGGCCAAATTGTTCACCAATGTCTATGTGAAAAATTTCGGGGAAGACTTCTCCGATGAAATGCTCAGAGACATGTTCGAAAAATATGGTCGCATTACAAGTCATAAAGTAATGTATAAAGATGACGGCAACTCCAGAGGCTTTGGATTTGTTGCCTTTGAAGACCCTGATGCCGCCGAGAGGGCGTGCATGGAGCTGAATGGTAAAGAACTTGTAGAAGGGAAACCACTGTATGTTGGACGTGCTCAAAAGAAAGCAGAACGCCAAAAAGAATTGAAGCGTAAATTCGAACAACTGAAGTCTGAACGCTTGACTCGCTATCAGGGTGTCAACTTATATGTGAAGAATTTAGATGATACTATTGACGACGAAAGACTTCGCAAAGAATTTGCTCCATTTGGTACCATAACTTCAGCAAAGGTAAGCATACTCCAATTTTCACTACTTTACACATTTTTAAGCCTTAACCACTCTCATTCCGGCAAGATGACAATAGATAAACAATGGGTGGTTCAATAATATCACATTTGTGGGTGTTCAAGGGTAAATGCTTTGACTACATTAATATATTCAGATGATAATATTTATCAAATTTTGAAAAAATTTAAACTGATCTCAAGCACGTAACCAGACTTTTATTTCGGAGGGGACATTTACTGAAAAACTGAAAAATAAGGCGCTATAATCACTTTTCCATACAAAAATTCGGATTTCCGGGGTGGGGGGGGGGGGGATAAATCCCACCTATCCCTCCCTCCCCCCCCCCCCTGGATACGTGCCTGACTGAACTTGAAGTACATTTTTCTGAGGCTTGTAAAATCATTAAAGTCCTTCCGTCTCTAAAATTTTCAATTTTATAAAAATGTCATATTTTATGACTACAGGTAATGTTGGAAGATGGACGCAGCAAAGGTTTTGGGTTTGTATGTTTTTCGTCTCCGGAAGAAGCCACAAAAGCTGTAACTGAAATGAATGGACGTATTGTGGGAACAAAGCCGCTGTACGTAGCATTGGCTCAACGTAAGGAAGACAGAAAAGCCCACTTGACTTCACAGTACATGCAACGTATGGCAAGCATGCGCATGCAGCAAATGGGTCAAATTTTCCAACCGGGTGGTGCAGGAGGATATTTCGTGCCGACAATACCGCCCGCGCAGCGATTCTATGGCCCTGCGCAAATGACTCAAATAAGACCATCGCCGCGTTGGACCGCGCAGCCGCCGGTCAGACCCAGCGCCCAGTCTGCTGCCTCTGGCTACCCGAACATGCAAGCTCCATTCCGCCCTGCACCGCGCGGACCGGCACAGGCCGCCATGCGCACTTCGCTCGGGGCTAGACCTATCACTGGACAGCAAGGAGTAGCGACTGCTGCATCTATTCGTGCGCCACTTGTCACTCAGGGCGGCCGCCCGGCCGGCTACAAGTACACCGCCAACATGCGCAACCCTCCCGCCCCACAACCAGCCGTGCACATTCAAGGACAGGAACCCCTGACGGCTACTATGTTAGCTGCAGCACCACTTCAAGAGCAGAAGCAGATGCTTGGAGAACGTCTATTCCCCTTGATTCAAAGAATGCACCCTGATTTGGCAGGCAAAATTACTGGAATGCTTTTGGAAATTGATAATTCAGAGTTGCTTCACATGTTAGAACATGGGGAGTCTCTTAAAGCGAAAGTGGACGAGGCTGTCGCTGTTTTGCAAGCTCACCAGGCTAAACAGCAGGCCACTAAAAAGGAGTAAAGATTTTTTTTGTGTAAAGCTGGCAAATGAAATAACTAATTGCTCAGCTTAATATTTTAAAGGAATTGGCACTGTTGCTTTTTTCTTGTAATAATCTTATTATTTATACTTTGAACATCTTATAAAAATCGATACTACTTAAGTCCCGCTGATAAAAAAAATACTTAAATAAAAATTGAAAAAAATTAAAAAGGTGGATTGCACCCTTCTAAAATATTGTAACTTTTATGATCATTGGGAGTGCATTTCCGCAAACAAAAATAACGCAACTATCAACATTTCTATATTCGAAGAGAGCCATACCATACTACAAGGCTCTTTGACTTTATACATTGACTAGAAGTTTGGTTTAAGTTTTGTCATAAAAATATTAATTTTTTCCTTATTTCTCAGAAAATGGAGTTGGCTTTTGTTCTTGCAGTTATTTCTTTTCTCTAATCAGTTCTACATTGGAAATTTGTCTACCTTGTATTGTAAACTTGGTCGCCGATGTAACTGATTGAATATTTGTATTTGTTACATATATTCTGTGAATTATTCACAATATAAAATGGTTTTTTATTCGCATCCCAGTCACATATTTCCTATTTAGGTTTTTATCAAAGAAATATTTCTAGAAATACTAAGTACTAGATTTTGCTGTAGCCACAGGCAAAATAAAATCTAGTACTTTGTATGAAGCCTCATTCGCACCGGCTCGCGCCGCGTCATCGTATAGTATAAGAGATAAGTGTACTTTTTGCAACCATCAGCAGCTAGGCTAATTCAGTGTTTATGGGGTGTAGAGCATCTCTGTGATGGGGATGGACCAGGTCTGCCTGCATAACTCCAGTCGGTTAAGGAGTTACTGATGATTAACTTAAATTAAAAAAAAAAATTAACGATCAGCTGCACGGCTGGTCGTAAGATATTGTTGTAGTATGCACTGTAGCTATGTAAACAGTACAAAAACTGTCAAGTTCTGTCAGTCGGTTTAGGAGATTCAACCAGTCAAAGTTCCGACCTTTGAAAGGCTGTATCTCCTAAACCGACTGATGAACCATGTCAGTTTTTGTACTGTTCACATAGCTAAAGTGCATTCTACAACAATAACATACGATCGGCCGTGCAGCTGATCGTTAATTTTTTACAGACCTTTAGGGTCAGCGCACACCTAGCGTAAAACTGTTCGAGCATGCGCGAGCAGATTTCATTGATTCAATTGATAATGAACTCTATTCCCATTGAAATAAAGTCGAAAATAGCTTGCAAGTGATTAAATCCCTTCAGCGTCTGTTCGAGTATGCTCGCGTATGCTCCTCGCGGCGACGCGAGCAGTCGCGAGCATGCTCGCGCATGCTCGCGCATGCTCGAGCATGTTCGAGCATACGCCCGTGTCGATGCTTGCGATCCGTCGTAAGTGTTGCCACCTCTGCCGGTTTCGGACTAAATCTAGCATATTTTTTAACTACTTTAGCCCGAAAAGGGCAATTTAGTACAGAAAATATATAATAATCTAACTCTTTTTGAAAATACAATGAAAATCTCAAAGGTCGAAGCAGATTTAGTAGGTTTTCAAATTGTTCATATTCCATTTTATAGTAGTCATAAAATAACTGTCCCTTGAACTTTAAACCGTAGCACAGGGTGTGGTATTCCCCAAATGTACATCTTTCTTGCCAGGTTGCTTCAGCCCATATTCTTCTTTCAATTTTGTGTCGTCCTCTTTTCATTTTATTGATGTGCTCTTCTTGCTCCTCTTCCTCTGCTAGTAACCCAATAATTACCAAATCCCAGTCCACCATACTTTAAAATTACTCTTCGCACGTCTTTACTTTAAAATATTGTAAACACAACTGCAAAATTCACTGTCAACTGTAGCAACACGGGAGCATCCGCGAGACTGTTCGAACACGCGCGAGCATGCTCGCGCATGCTCGAGCATCCGCCGCTGCCGCCGGCGGATTTCGCCTCTGCCGCCGGCGGATTTTGCCGCTAGGTGTGCGCGACTGCAAAGAACATGTTCGAGCATGCGCGAACAGATTTCATTGATTCAATTGATAATGAACTCTATTCCCATTGAAATAAAGTTGAAAATAGCTTGCAAGTGATTAATTCCCTTTAGGGTCAGCGCACACCTAGCGTAAAACTGTTCGAGCATGCGCGAGCAGATTTCATTGATTCAATTGATAATGAACTCTATTCCCATTGAAATAAAGTCGAAAATAGCTTGCAAGTGATTAAATCCCTTCAGCGTCTGTTCGAGTATGCTCGCGTATGCTCCTCGCGGCGACGCGAGCAGTCGCGAGCATGCTCGCGCATGCTCGAGCATGTTCGAGCATACGCCCGTGTCGATGCTTGCGATCCGTCGTAAGTGTTGCCACCTCTGCCGGTTTCGGACTAAATCTAGCATATTTTTTAACTACTTTAGCCCGAAAAGGGCAATTTAGTACAGAAAATATATAATAATCTAACTCTTTTTGAAAATACAATGAAAATATCAAAGGTAGAAGCAGATTTAGTAGGTTTTCAAATTGTTCATATTCCATTTTATAGTAGTCATAAAATAACTGTCCCTTGAACTTTAAACCGTAGCACAGGGTGTGGTATTCCCCAAATGTACATCTTTCTTGCCAGGCGTTGCTTCAGCCCATATTCTTCTTTCAATTTTGTGTCGTCCTCTTTTCATTTTATTGATGTGCTCTTGCTCCTCTTCCTCTGCTAGTAACCCAATAATTAGTTACCAAATCCCAGTCCACCATACTTTAAAATTACTCTTCGCACGTCTTTACTTTAAAATATTGTAAACACAACTGCAAAATTCACTGTCAACTGTAGCAACACGGGAGCATCCGCGAGACTGTTCGAACACGCGCGAGCATGCTCGCGCATGCTCGAGCATCCGCCGCTGCCGCGCCGGCGGATTTCGCCTCTGCAGCCGGCGGATTTTGCCGTTAGGTGTGCGCGACTGCAAAGAACATGCTCGAGCATGCGCGAGCAGATTTACGCTGGGTGTGCGCTGACCCTTAGCGTCTGTTCGAGTATGCTCGCGTATGCTCCTCGCGGCGACGGGAGCAGTCGCGAGCATGCTCGCGCATGCTCGAGCATGTTCGAGCATACGCCCGTGTCGATGCTTGCGATCCGTCGTAAGTGTTGCCGCCTCGGCCGGTTTCGGACTAAATCTAGCATATTTTTTAACTACTTTAGCCCGAAAAGGGCAATTTACTACAGATAATATTATATAATAATCGAACTCTTTGAAAATACAAAGAAAATCTAAAAGGTCGAAACAGATTTAGTAGGTTTTCAAATTGTTCATATTCCATTTTATAGTACCTAGCCATAAAATAACTGTCCCTAGAACTTTAAACCGTAGCACAGCACAGGGCGTAGTATTTCCCAAATATAAGTACATCTTGCCTCTTTTCATCTTATTGATGTGCTCTTCTTGCTCCTCTTCCTTTGCTAGTAACCCAATAAATACCAAATCCCAGTCTACCATACTTTAAAATTGTTGTTATCGCACGTCTTTGCTATAAAATATTGTAAACACAACGCAAAATTCACTACGTCAACTGTAGCAACACGGGAGCATCCGCGAGACTGTTCGAACACGCGCGAGCATGCTCCGCCGCTGCCGCCGGCGGATTTTGCCGCTAGGTGTGCGCGACTGCAAAGAACATGCTCGAGCATGCGCGAGCAGTTCTACGCTGGGTGTGTTCTGACCCTTAGAGCGAGTACACATTAGGCGCTTTGAAGCGCGCGCTTTGGTAACGCGCGCTTTGAGATCCAGTATTTCTTACTAGGTGTACACATGCAAGCGCGCGTTTCGGATCAAGCGCTCGTCGAACGCGCGCTTTGATATTTTCGTTCAAACGCGCGTTGGCAGGGCGTCAGCCGCGCGCTTCGAGATACATGAGCCGCCATTTTGTTGTACATTTGAACGCGCGCTTTTGTGTAGAGTGGACGCATATTTCAAAAGTATGTTCGCCCTACTAACGCTCGTTGAACGCCGTGCTAAGCGCGGTGTGTGTACGCGACCGTCGCGCGCTCAACGCAACGCCGAGCGCCCAGTATGTACTCGCCCTAAATCATCAGTAACTCCTAAACCGACTGGAGTTATGCAGGCAGACCTAGTCCATCCCCATCACAGAGAAGCTCTTCATCCCATAGACACTGAATCAGCCTTGCTGCTGATGGTTGCAAAAAGTAATCTCTCGGAATAGTAGAGAGATAAAATAATGTTAACGGTCAGTGCACATCTAGCGGACGCTGCCGTCCGCTAGGCATATGAATAGATAATAATTATAGTGTACTATTATTATCTATTCATAGGTAAAATTATAAATGGACACTTCGCTCATCCGGGGCAATAACGTCATAATTGCAAAATTTACGAAAATGAACTGAGTATGCCAGGTGGTGGCCAGGTGACTCCAAAAAGGTATGCGCATGTTACTGCGTTAAAGACGTATAAGTAGTTAAACTATTCGCCCCTAGATGGCGCTAAACGTCTTTATAGCACAAAAAAAAGAAATCATTTTCGTTGTCAAAAAATCTTAAAAACGCTCTCCTGAAAAGTCACGATTTTGCAATTATGACGATATTGCCCCGGATGAGCGACTTATTTACAACCCTATTTCAATTGGATAAGGACAACATTTTTATTGGGCACTGGAAAATGCTCGAGCAGTTCTCCGCCAGTTATGCGCTGACCCTAAGCGTCAGCGCACACCTAGGCCGAGATTCAGAGAAGTTTTTTAAGTCTTACGAACTCCCGTATGTCAAAATCCATACATTTTGACCCTACTTAGTTCGAACTATGACTTAAAAATCTCGTCTCTGAATCTCAGCCCTAGTGCGGAGAAGTTCGAGCTCAGCCAAGGCTCAATTCAACGTCATGCGAAACCAAAGAAATTGAACCTTATGTCTTCGTAACGAGTAACCAGAGGGGGTGAGGTAAAAAGTTGGTGGGAGGAAGTGAGTGTCCGTACTGTAGTATCTAGTAATAGATACTCTTTCTTATACTGTGCCATGGCGGTTAAAAGGTAGAACAAAATAATAGAACACGGTAGTTTTATAGGTGCCATTTTTTGAGCTCTTGATTTAGATTTCTATACATTCTTATTCGTATAGGTTTGCCGATATTTAGTGCCTAATCAATCCAAGCCGTGTGGTTCCGGCTTAGAATGGACCACCTCATTTCTTCCCGTGGGTGTCGTTCGATGCGACTAAGGAATAAGGTTTCTTGTGAAGTGTTTCGGGGAAGAGGGGCTGGCCCCCTGTCCCCGCACCTCACACGTCATTCCATGGTGAAACATTAAATGTGCTAAAAGTGCCTTGCTACAACTGTATGCTTAATAAAAATGTTGACGGTAGTTGTAAGTAGAAGAGCTTCTGTCCACCCCGAAGGGGATTATAGTCGTGAGTTTATGAATGTAAGTAGTGCCACGGAATTGTAGTGCCTAATTGGTGCTAATTATATCAATACAAGCCTAGATATTACAGTGCATAGGAGATGCTGCTATACAGGTGTAACAAAACACCCTACCTACTAATACTTAAGGGGGTGCTATAGACCATCAAACTGAAACAACTTCCGTTCCTTTACGCTCTGTCTCATACATTTTAGTCGAGTCGGTACTGCAGTTTTGTATGGGACAGCAGATTTTTTATCTTTTTCTCGATGTTGGCTCCATAGTGTCCATATTTGTGTGACATTGTCCGAGATATTTATTTTATTTATTTATTTATAGTGAAGGATATTTAATTTTAGTTTGATGGTCTGAAGCAATCCCTTAAGTATTACTAGGGTGTTTTATTACACCCTGTACCTAGACGTTTATCTCAAGAACGATTCCAAAGAAACGAGTAAATGAGAAATACTGTTTATATCAACATGATTTATAAAGGGTGTAACAAAACACCCATGTAATATTTAAAGGGATGGTTTAATTAGATCATCACACTGAACAACTTTTACTAATCATATGGAGTCAAAATCTGCGTGGGTAGCATGACAACCCGCGATAGCCGTGATACGGCTTTATCACGTCTTATCTCTTTCATTTGCGCGCGAACGAACGAGATAAAAGACGTGATAAAGCCGTATCACGGCTATTATCGCGGGTTGTCATGCTACCCATGCAACTTTGATTAGGTAAGTAAATTAAAATGATATAATTTAAAATAATTATTCTTCTTCTTATCGTGTGGGCAGAGCCCTGGTGTCCGAGTTTTTTCGGCCTCTGACGTGGTTTTTATGTAACGACTACTACCACTAGAGAATAGTAGACGGGTCCAACGGCTTAACGTGCCATCTGAAGCATGGAATCATTTTTCTTTTCGGACAATCAGGTGATTCAGCCTGCAATGTCCTAACCAACTGGGGAAAAACGCACAAATTGACATATCACTAGGTGTCCCCCGTGGGAATCGAACCCAATAATTATTAAAACGTTGTAGTTAAAATATCTCTCGTGGCCTAGATTTTCAGAAACTACTTTTTTGGAGCTTCTAAATTCTAATAAATCTGGAAATAAAATTGTTTGTAGCGAGGTAGGTACTAATATTTGATGATAGGTAGATTAGGTATACCACATATTGAATGTCTTTGGGTACCACCAAGTAAATACTAAATCTTGCATTGCTTAAAAAGCGAATCGCGCGCCCGCCGCGCCGCCCCGGTGGTCTAGCTAGACGTCCGGAAGTGCGATTTTTGAAAATCATACGAGCGATACTTGGCAGTAGACAATGTCAAAATTACTATGGAGATTATGCATCTTTCTACTGCCAATCCGCTCGTATGATTTTCAAAAATCGCACTTCTGACGTGTCCGTATAGCTAGTGTACACATGAAAGGGATCTAGCTGGAATTGATACCATTAAATATTTCCTAAATAGTGCCTAATTAGTACCTAGGTCAAATAAATAGTGCTTCTGTACTTTACGGGATATCGATTTTTTTTACCTGGTAGGTACGCTGGCTTGACGTCAAGGTATCGTACACATTTTCTGTGGCTAAAATGGCTTGCATTGCAGCATCGAATTTACACTCAAAAAATAATGCTCAGATAGTGCCCTAGGCATCCAAAATATCGATTTTTTACATTGTTTCACTACTTTACATAAAATATTAGTACTGGCAGAGGCACTATTTCAGGAACTACCTACTTATTTATTTGATGTATAGTTTTTATAAAAAGAAACGTCTCCTTCTGTAAGAAATATTTTGTGAATTCGTGTGTACGCCAGCGCAACGCCCCAGCTCCGTGGTTTATTTAAAAGACTTATTTATATCTCCGCTCCCTGAAGACCTAGCCTCATGAGATTTTGGATGTCTAGGGCACTATTTTTTGAGTATAAATTCGATGCTGCAATGCAAGCCGTTTTAGCCACAGAAAATGTGTACGCTACCTTGACGTCAAGCCAGCGTACCAGGTAAAAAAAAACGATATCTCGGTACAGAGGCACTATTTATTTGACCTAGGTACGAATTAGGCACTATTTAGGAACTATTTATTGGCATCAATTCCAGCCAGGAGTGCGATTTTTGAATCTCATTCGCTGAGTTCAGCAGTTGAAAATGTCAAAATTACTTTGGAGATACGCATCTTTCTACTGCTAATTTGACTTTCAAAAATCGCCCTTCTGAAGTGCGATTTTTGAAAATCATACGAGCGAATTGGCAGTAGAAAGATGCATAATCTCCATAGTAATTTTGACATTTTCTACTGCTAAGTCGCTCGTATGATTTTCAAAAATCGCACTTCTGAAGTAGGATTTTTGAAAGTCAAATCAACAGTAGAAAGATGCATATCTCCACAGTAATTTTGACATTTTCAACTGCTGAGCTCAGCAAATGAGATTCAAAAATCGCACTCCTGATCCCTTTCATGTGTTCACCCAAAACCAAAATAAGGTGGCCGCGCGTAGGTAATGTACAACGTAACGCCGCCAGCTTATGTTTGTTTTGTGTAGCTTGATGTGTCGCCGTGTGTACGCTAGCTATACGGACACCGCTACCTTGACGTCCAACCAGCGTAACAGGTGAAAAAATCTATATCTCGTAAAGTACAGAGGCACTATTTATTTGACCTAGGTTGTGACCGTGGACCTACGTACTAATTAGGCACTATTTATTGGCATCAATTCCAGCCAGATCCCTTTCATGTGTACGCTACTACGTCCTGAAGTGCGATTTTTGAAAATCATACGACCGACTTGGCAGTAGAAAGTGTCAAAATTACTATGGAGATTATGCATCTTTCTACTGCCAAGTCGCTCGTATGATTTTCAAAAATCGCACTTCTGATTCTGAAGTGCGATTTTTGAAAATCATACGAGCGACTTGACAGTAGAAAATGTCAAAATTACTATGGAGATTATGCATCTTTCTACTGCCAAACCGCTCGTATGATTTTCAAAAATCGCACTTCTGACGCTTCACAATTTAATTTCGTTCAACGCCATCTATTAACACGGAAAACAATCGTTTAGCTTGCGTCATGGCGGGATTCAGGATTATTAGTGCCAATTGTAGTGCCAATAAATAAATAGTGCCACTGTAGTTCACAAAACTTTTTTTTTTCTGCCACTTGCTTGACGTCAAGGTAGACACATTTGGATTAATTATAATATTTTTAACCAGTTCACTTATGTAGTAAAAATAAACCATTGATGAATATGATTGATTTGGTTATGATGAAGGCATCATAACCAAATCATAACTTAAAGAGGGCTTTTCGAGCTCAGTGGCGCCCTCGTCACAATAATAAAGATTTCTCAATAAAGAAAGCCTAAATTTAAAAAGTGCCCTCTAGATAAACTACAAAAGCCTTCAAGCCATTGTTATACTTTTATAGGTTCTAAACATTCCACTTTTAGAATTTCGAATAAAAACAAAAGCGGCCGTTTTTTTTTCTTTTTTCAGACCTTTAAAAAACCTATAAAAGTATATTCTATGAAAATAGCTTGAAGGCTTTTGTAGTTTATCTAGTGGGCACTTTTTTAATTTAGGCTTTCTTTATTGAGAAATCTTTATTATTGTGACGAGGGCGCCACTGAGCTCGAATAGCCATCTTAATAGTCTATAATTTTGCATAGGGGATTAAAAAAAAATTCTAAACTAAAGCTATATTTCCAATCAATAAAAACACTTTACATAAAGTGACAAATAAACAAACCGATGGCTAGCATTCACATTACATATTATTTTGTATTTATCAAAACATGTTTATTGAAGAACTAAACCAATTTTATTCGGGGTCATACTCGGACATCGCCAATTATACAAATAGTATTGCAAATTTCCATCACCGATACCAAATTTCAATGTCTCCAAAAATTCCTTGTTATCCATAAGATCTAATGCATTGAACACATCAAATCCAGAGTTTTTCGCAGTGATCAAGGCATCGAGCATCAAATCTGTCCACGGTGTTTTAGTGGACACATTATAAAATGAATAAGCAGCTTTCAACATTTTGTGTACTGGATGATAAACAACAGTTGAAGGCAGAGTGTAGTAACTCACGAAATCAGTTATGGATCCATCGGTGGCTTCTACAACATATCCGTCAATAATTCCGGGCTGCGGTGTGAACCAGTGCTTGAAATCCTCTTCAGAAAAGATCGGTGCCAAATCAAACTTCTTCAAGTAATCATTTAGTAATTTTACAATTTTTTCCGTATCTTGTGGCTCCATTTTTCGAAAGCCCGGAGTTTTTGGTAAATCTGGGAGTTTAAATAATTTAAGTGTTCTTTGCATTGTCATGTTTCTTGAGAGGTGGCTAAACTTTATGTCAATTAACTTTTTCGGATTCAATGATCTATGCCAGTAGCGGCACGTAGCCACAGGCTTCGGCAATACGATGCCAGCAGTATAAACACCTTGGAAAACACCAGTTAAATTAACTCTGCGAGTTATTTCCCTGATCAGCACGGGTGCTACGCGCTTGGCACGCAGTTTTTTGTGCACACACAAGAAGTTAATCTCTACAACAGTTTGCACACGTTCATATATTCTCAGTTGGGCAGGAATAGCCGATATGAAACCGACTAGCCGGCCAGACTTAACGACACGTACTCCACAATGCCACTCCATCTTCCATCCCGGAGGCTGCAGGGCCCACTTAAGAAAGTCCGTTTGATAATCAAACCGGAACATGCAGTCATCATCCTCCACATAGTTCTCGTTGAGCAATGTGTACAGCTCTTTCAGAACCAATGGCTCGTTCAAATTCAGGGTGTCCCATTGAAAGCCATCAGGTAAAGTGTACGGTTCTGCTCTTATTTCTTCGGCAGTCTTCGGCGGTTCGATCGGCTCATTGGAAACAATTTTTTCGTCCATTTTGGGAACAGGTTGAGTAGACCAAAATTGATATGATTTATGCAAAGCTTCCTCGGTCGTTTTCGCAGGCTTCTGCTGCAGATTCAACACTTCCATAGCCATTTTTAAATCTTTTAGAGAGATATTCTGATGCACGTCACCTGTAGGCACCGAGACTACCCCGTCGGCTGAGCCAGGACCGTCGTGGTCGCCATCACCACCGCTCCGCTTTTTCTTGTTCTTATTTTTCTTCTTGGTATTTCTTTCTTCATCGTTTTGGTGTTCGTTTGACTGAGAAGCTTTAAAGTCTTCCATATTTTTTAATAAAATAGGTAATTTATACAAAGACTATGAAAGAAATTAGATTCTTTTAATCCCTTTTCTTCCTCACTCTACCAAAGTCCCGGCCCCCGGCTTCTGTCATGTCACAGTCAGTGTTGCAAAAGTGACTTTAATAAAATGGGTAAAAATCAGTACCTAGATTATCTTAAAGATAAAAAATGTTTGAAAAGTTCCTCCATGTCCTTTTTTTCCAACAATGGTCAATAAACTATGAGACATACTGACACTTTATAATTTTGTTCCCGTGTCAGTTGTTGCGTATTGTATTGAAATTGATCGAAACTTGAGTAAAGTGAAAGACTTGTGTCTTGTACCTATCGAAAAATGTAGTTCTCAAGGGTTTCTCCGCAGGGAATTATAAAGCTCCATAACTTTCAAGGGAAAGTCCCAATTTTCCATTTCCAATAAGGTATTATTAGGGTCGATTCACACCAAAAGAGCAGTGAAACGCATTTATTTGGAGCTACACGGGCGGCAGCGCGACGCCGCGCGCGGCGCCGTGTCGGCAACGCGAAAATAAATTTAACCTTTTAGGCCAGTCATTTTACGGGGTAGGGAGTAATTATTAATTGGACTTTTAATCTATAACCGGCACCGTTTAGTGACAAAAATACTATCCTAAACCATATTAAAAAAAATTTGCTACGCAACGTAGAAATCAAAATTGTGTGTCTCAGAAGGCTTTTAAATTAGTAATATTAATACCAATAACAGAACGAGATAATATCTATATTTTAAAAATGGAACTGTTGCTGACGTAATTTTTTTTTAATTTTGGTACATTCTTAAATTGGCTCTTCAATATTATAGCGAAAAAAAAATGCAATTAGTAATTAGTCCCGGCTCAAACATTAAAATGACTTGGCTATTTATTCAGTAGATTGCCGTTGCGAGCAAATGCGCTTCACTGCTCTTTTGGTGTGAATCGACTCGTAGATTCATAACTAGGAACCCCTAATTTCTTATCATCTGCCACACAAAGGGAAAAATGCTTCATTTGTCTAAATTCCGCTACGCACATACTGAATTCCGATCCGAAATTCCGAATCAGGATTACAAATTCGTATAGATTTTCCCCCGAATTGCGGAGGTATCAAATCCTATACAAAATCACAATCCTGATTTGGAATTTCGTAAGTGTGTAGCAGGTCTAATACATCTACTGTAAAATAAATTGGTAGATCACAGGCAAAGCATGGCACACACATCACAGCCGAAAATCGGTATTTCTGTAGACAGTAGCTGAAATCGGTAGATCTACCGATAAATCTGTAGCCCTTGCAACACTGGTCACAGACTCAGACAGATTTTTTTTTCAGTAATATATTAAACGGCTCTGAATACCGGTCTTTTTGAGCTATTCGTTAAGGCTGCACCGAGCCGATTCTGATGCCCCTAATCGTATTTTTTTAATTTATTAATAAAAAATAATAATAAATAACGCTCACAGGCACATACATTGTAATGATCCCAAGTTAAGCACTGTAGGCTTTTTAATATATGGTAACCATACAACAACAGCACGAACATATAACATCCATGAAAAAACAAGAATGTCACATTGTAGTCACTGCAGATTTTCAATTTATCGGGTCATTGCGGATTTGATTTTATAATAATAATAACCCCGCGGGGGCAGCTTGTGGCGAGCTGACGGTGAGTGGCGACACCGCGGACCCCTATCCAGGGGGACCATACAGACATGCGCTCACACACACACACACCCACACACACACCCCCACACCCACACACACAGTAACACACCCCCCTACCTCTGGCTTGCCTTAATTGGCCGTCCAGAGTGGAATCGCAAGAGCAGAACCTATGCTCCAGGTTGGAAGTGTATTGCACGTAATGGCGTAATAACGGGGAAACCCGCTCACGGGGGTAAACCCCGCGATGGTGAAACCGGAGCCGCACCTCTCGACAACCTTCAGCCGCTCAATGAGATGTTGCCCCATTGTCGCACTTTGTGCGTGCGGCCGTTTTATGGGGCCCACTCGACGAGTCGGCGAGTCACCGCCTGCCCTTTTTACAATTTTGAGACTAGTTGTCATGGCAGGCGTCCGTTAGTCTCCTCCCATAGCCCAGTATCCATCCATCCAACTTTCACCTCCATAGCCCAAGACCTTATTTTTCCATCGCGGCCATAGCGCCGTACTCCAATAGTCTTTACACAAATGGCGGGGACCATCCCCGTGGGTATCATGTTGTACGCTCGGAGATGGTATCCGCCATTTGTGTATCCCTTACATTTAGATTAACTTGTCTTTTGAACGGGCCTCTACATGTTGGCTTCAGCCCCATGCACGCCTTCCAAAGGTCCGGGACTTAATTGCCCGTGATTACGGAACGTAAGACACACAATAATAATAAATGTATTTATTCAAATAACCATGATTCATTTTGTTAGTAACACACTTATGTAAACTATGTTAGTAGGTGCTTAATCGTAGAGGGAGTAAAACTATAGAGCAAGTGACAGTGTAACCGGTTTTCTATCGGTGTCTGATTTGTACATGTGTGTGTGAATGTTACCCGATTGAACTCAATTTTCCCACAAATTTATCAATATCTCCAACTTTTCACAGTAGGCTAGTCTAAGTAATACATTTTGTTAATACTACTTTCCTAACACAAATCGCAGAAATATTCACAAATAACATTAAAATTTAATGTTACGGTGGTTTCAGTTCATACAAAAGTATGACACAGAATACGCGTAAACGGAATTAATAAAAGTAATATTTTATTTTATATATGTAAAAATAGTTTAAAAAATCTTGATGCCACGTCACAAATAACATTTGCAATTTATAATATAATTACGAAGATATAAAGCTTTGAAATTTTTCATACAACATTTTAAAAGCTTTATAAATTTTCGTAATTATATTATAAATTGCAAATGCTATTTGTAACGCGGCATCTAGATTTTATAAACTATTTTTCCATATGTAAAAATAAAATTTATTTATTAAAAGTTACTTATACTTATACCGTCTATGCGTATTGTGCGTCAGTAAAATTGATTTTGTATAAAACTGACCCCTCTGCAACCACCTTTATGTAATAAAATTAGCCAGAATTTGAGCCTTGAAAAACTGTGTAGTTATTTGTCAAGCAATGAGGTCAAAGAGGTTATTTTTATCGAATTTGATCAATTTATTTATTTGACTGAAGCATGATGAAGGGTAATGGTAAATAAATAACTATTTGGAAAATAAATTTTAATGTTTCTTATTCTAACCAAATGGCTTTGATCAGGAATAGTGTTGTAAAAAAACAGTTTTTTTTCTACCGTAAAAAAAAACGTGGAAAAAAAATTGAATTTAAAACATCTGAAATCATAGCTTTAACTTTTAATTCCATAATTATATTGAGTAACTCAGCATTCTTCTTCATTAATCGTCTTTGCGCTAAACGAGCAGCACGCAACTTCTTTAGGCGCTTTTCAGCTAACTCACTCTTCAATTGAATTCCAAGACTTTTCTTCCTCAGTGTTTCTGTAATTTTTTCTATTATGACAGGTTGTCTGGTAGCTGAATCCTGAAAATGAACAAAACAGTGATGAAACCTAACCATTACTAGGTACCTATATATTTTCCAAGTCAGTTTTCCCGTATTTACGGGTGTTTCAAAGGGGATAAGCTGGTAACACTGAATGACTGGTGATTTAGAGGTTATGGAATCAATGTTGACCTATAACTTGGTTTTATGATTTAATTTGTATTGTAATATCATTTTTACGTGTACAATAGACATTAATCTAATCACAAACAAAGTATTTGTAGCATTTAATTGCAGTGAAACGTACCTGTGAAACGAAACATTCCCAGCAGCACTTTTCGATCTGTTTTTGCATCCTAGGACACTGCAGACCACCATTTTCATTTCGATAATGATTATAAATTATTATATCATCAGAACACCTCACACAGCAGGTAATTCAGGCTGTTACAATTCCGTAATTAATAACTTTTGATAAGCCTAACAACAATACTAGTCAATTTAGACCGCAATACGTCAAAATGACAAGTTGCGGTCACCAAAAAAGTGGTTACACGGCGTTCATTATAGTCTTTCTCACTCTTTCTACAGACTAGTGTATAGGTTCGCCTCTATCGAACATTAAAGATGTGTGCGTATCATTTACTCCAGGGTTTACTCCCTCTACGTGCTTAATATTCAAATTACAAATGTTCAATGTCACATAAATTTGCACAATACAATTAAATTAAATTAAATACAATTAAATTACATTCCATTCATTTCAATTATATTCAATTCAATTACAATTACAATTCAATATGTCAGTCAAGCGATCATTAGTTGCGCGACAAGTGCATCCTACAGAGTTATTCCCTTAACAATGACCCAAGTACGGCCCGTCCAGTCTGTCGGCAATCATCATCAGGATGCTGTTGGTGCTGTCCCGCACTCTGCGGATTAAGGGAGCCACATCTTTTGCGAATCGTGGCATAAAAACAATCCGTGCGCGCCTCCGCGAACATAGTGGATGCGCTACAAAAGCGGGGCAGCCTCATCAGCACCCTGAATGCATTGTTATATTGAACGCGAAGAGCGCTGTACTGTTTTTGAGTATAATTTACCCACAAGCTGCACGTATAGAATGATGTGCAGTAGGCTCTGAATAATGTGAGTTTGACCTCTTTCGAGCTACGTGCGAACCTGCGGGCAATCATATTAGCTCTGACAGACAACGCTCTTCGCTCTCTTTCAATGTCTGCATTGTCCTTGAGGTCAGAGGTTATGAGATGTCCGAGATATTTAAATTGTTCAACTCTTTTAAGAGGAACACCATTTAATTTAATAAGAGGAACAGTTTCTGGACGTCTAGTTTTAGCCCCAAAGACCATGCATTCACTCTTGACAGCGTTGTACCTTAGGCCATGTGACACAGCATATCTCTCGCAAATACCTATAAGTCGTTTCAGGCCACAGACTGACGCACTCAACAGTACCATGTCGTCCGCGTAACTTATGTTATTGACATTAATACCGTCCACATGGCAGCCGACACGAGTACTGCTGAGCTCACCAATCAGTGCATTGACGTACAGGTTGAAGAGCTTTGGGGATGTTAACCCCCCCTGCCTCACCCCGCACTCCAACCTGTACGGTTCGGACATTGCGCCCGCCCATCTCACGCTATTGACCTGTTTGTCGTACCAAAACTTAAAAATATTAGTTATTTCGGGAGGTAATTTAATTTGCTCCAGTTTTTCCCATAAGATGTCATAAGAAACAAGGTCAAAAGCTTTTGACAGGTCGAGGAAACAGGCATAAATTGGGGTATTCCTATCAGTGTGCTTCCTGACAGTCTGCTTTAGACAAAGAATTGCAGATTCGGTTGACAAACCGGGTCTAAACCCAAACTGGTTATCATACAGCTCTACATATTTATCCAACTGCGAGTTAAGCAGACTGTCAAATACTTTTGCAACAATCGTAGCAAGCGATATAGGTCTGTAATTGTTTCTGTCTGACACATCACCCGTTTTGTTTTTCACTATCGGCACCACCACAGTCCTCATTAGCTCCGCTGGTAAGTAAGAGTGTCCTATACAAAATGTATAGAACATGGCCAGGACTCTAGGAAGATGCGGGCCGGCATGTTGAAGATGCTCGATGCTGAGACCATCGTGACCGGGGGATTTGCCTCTAGACATGCTTTTTATAACTTTAGCGACATCTTTAGCCAAAATTATAGTACCCAACTGATCACAATGTGTCTCAGCACCGCTCATTGACTGTGATGGTCCCAACGGTGATTTGACAAAGAAATGGTCCTTAAAAAGTTCAGCAATACCTTTAGAATCACTTACTACACCGTCTACACTCACAGGAAGACCAGGTTTAGAGTTTAATTTATTAGTAGACTTCCAAAAACTACGAAAGTCCTGGTTTGAATGGAGCGATGCAATTTTATCCATTTTAATCTGATCCTGGTTGTTCTGACACCATTTCAAGCGAGATTTAAATATTTTTCTACTTTCACACATCGCGTCATACACAGGACCAGAATTAGGTTTCCCGTACCATACCCAGATCTGAAATAATGAATAATGTTTGTAGTTATTATCTTTAAGACGGTTTTAACGATAATAGCTACAAGAATAAAACATAACTAGCTGTTGCCCGCGACTTCGTCTGCGTTACCCGGATAAAAAGTACCATAAGTGTTAATCAGTTCAGCAGTTTTTGCGTGAAAGCCGAACAAACATCCATCCATACTTACAAACTTTCGCGTTTATAATATTAGTAGGATTGACAACCTTTCATGAGAGACAACCTTTCAAGAGAGGACTGGAACGGGAATACCCCACAATCCTTCGGTGCTGGAGACGTCGTCTGGTTTACAGATGGCTCCAGGAAGGACAACCGTGCTGGAGCTGGAGTATGTGGTGGCAATCCCAAGATTAAAAAGGCGATTCATCTTGGCCAGCATGCCACGGTATTCCAGACAGAAATGTACGCTATCATAGATTGCGTACATGAGAATCTACAAAGATACCCAAAGGGGAAACACATTGTTATTTTATCAGATAGCCAGGCTGCTCTGAAGGCGCTAGGATCTGATGAAATAGAGTCGAAACTAACACTAGAATGTGTCCAAGCCCTAAACCAGCTAGGTTCGACAAATTCTGTCACCCTAGGCTGGGTGCCTGGACACTGCGGTATTGATGGAAATGAGGCTGCTGACGAGCTAGCACGAAGAGGGGCGGAAGAGGACGCCATAGGCCCCGAGCCTTACTGCGGAATCTCTCGCAACACCTCTAGACGTGTGCTGAAGGAATGGGCCGTGAACCAAAGCCGTAAGCTCTGGTCGGATACACCAGGACTGAGGCACGCAAAAGAACTCGTGACCGGCTTTTCAAACAGACTTACCTCAGAGGCCATCAATTCAAACCGCAACGACTTAAGGCTCTTAGTGCGAGCCTTAACAGGACACTGCAAGTTAAACAAGCATCTACACAGAATGGGGCTTGTAGATTCACCCACCTGCAGATTCTGCTGTGAAGCAGAGGAAACGCCCATACACCTCCTCTGCGAATGCGAAGTGCTCATTCACAGCAGGAGTCGCCATCTAGGTGGATACGTAATAACACCTAATGACATTAGGGACCTCCCCTCCAAGAGCATAACACGGTTCATGAAGTCCGTGGGCCTAGGAAACGACCTCTTTGGAAACGACCTTTAGGTCTAGGGTGACAGCTACAATAGATCTATTCAGGTCGCAGTAGCTATTGGTCATTGACCAAGCCCTTACAACCAAAATAATAATGACAACCTTTCATTTTAAGAAAGGTACCTACCAAAATTAGAAAACTATTATAGTTGAAGATTATTTGATTCAAAGTTTATATCAAAGTAGTATGTTTTTGTAATTTTAATCCTTCGAATAGAATGTTAAAATACTATTCTAACATTTATTGTGAGTAATGTTAAATGAATAAAACTTGATTTGAAAGTCAGTATTTTTATTGGTATATTTTGCCTGTGCAAGTTGGTATATTTCAGTATTTTTTGAGGTGCCTCGGTATTAACGTAAAATTTAATCTGGTCACACTGGTGTCATGACGTTAATGTGCATTAATGTGTGTGACTTTTTGGCGGGATATGTCAAAATTACTACGGAGATTATGCATCTTTCTACTGCCAAGTCGCTCGTATGATTTTCAAAAATCGCACTTCTGGAAAAGTGTTCCGTCATTTTTAGCGCTGCAAAGCGGTCGGTTCACCTCTTTCCTGTGGACTTCTGCGATTCCTGCGTCTTTCGATTGTCTCCAAAAACTCCAAAGAAGCGGCAAAACGTCGAACACCAACGTTTCGAGGCTTAAAATTCATCGTCATCTATCATCCTCATCCACCATCAACGTAGATATGGCTTTAAAGGACGTAGTATCCAGAGCCATAAATCACATTTGAAAAAAAAATGTTAATGTAACCATAGCTGCGATTTTTGAAAATTATACGAGCGACTTGGCAGTAGAAAATGTCAAAATTACTTTGGAGATTATGCTTCTTTCTACTGCCAAGTCACTCGTATGATTTTCAAAAATCGCACTTCATGGTATGTGTTCATGTCCAGTGCTGCCAAGTTAGACGATTTATCGCCTTTTAGGCTACATCAGGGGGTCTATCGGCGACCAAAAAATACGATTGGCAACCGGTCGCCATTTAGGCTATATCCCAAATTAAAATAGGCGATTTTGGGCTATATTAAAAAAAACTGTCTTTTTCGGGTTATTTTAGGCTATTTTAAGAAAAATCTGAAATATTATACTTATTGTAAGTAAAATTATATGATTTTTTATCGCATACTGCATAAACTGTACACTACAACACACACTATGTACCACATTACGTACGTGTATATTATGGGTTACAGCTATTTTTAAATTGTGAGTAAAGATAGCAGTCGTAAAAAAAATATTTTTCCGTCACAAGCAGCCATATATTGGCTGCTCGTGACGGCATTTATTTTGGGCAATTTGCTGTATTTTTAGGCGACTTTAGGCTATATTACACTGGGGGAAAATAAGGCGACTTTAGGCTACAAGTAGCCTAAAGGTTTCTTTGCTAAAGGCAAGGCCAAGGCCCGAGATTATTGGCGATTCAGACTGGCTCGGACTTGGCAACACTGTCCATGTCATGTCATTCATTTCATTTCATTGTCTGTCAGTCTGTCTTGTGTGTGTGCTACTGCTGTGACTGGTCTGCTTGTTGTCTTTTTAACTTTGTTATTATTTTACACTGTAAATCAGTGTATTCTGTTTTATAGGAGATAGTGTTAAATTATAATCCAGCACCATGGCGAAAATGGCATTTCAGCACCAAGCCGGCACGGCAATGGAATGCCTTAGCGTAAGTTTTATATTATAGACCACTCCCTGTTCTCATTTTGTTCTTTTGTAACTTGTAAATTAACAATGTTTACGCTATGCCATCGTTTTAATTTCCTTTTTTAGATACCAATAACACTTCAAAAGGAAGCTGGTGTTGATGCTGAAGGTAGAGAAGTTATGAAATGTGGTTTTAAAATTGGAGGTGGCATTGACCAAGATTACCGCAAAAGCCCCCAGGGCTACACAGACAATGTAAGTGCTACTATAGAAATTAACGTTAAATTTATCTTAAGATACCACTATAATACAGATAATGTCTGGAAATATGAATATTGTTCATATTCTGGAAGAAATGTTTGTTTACTTTGTATAAGTAGTGATGTGCCGAGTTTGGTACTCTATACTGATTCGAAATTCGAATACCAAGGCACTCGCATATCCGAGTATGCGAAATAATGTTGATACTTGTTGATAACATTATTTCTCAAATACAGGATTTGAGTCTCGAGCTTAATTGAAGTTGACACGTAAAACTGAGGTTAAATAAATTTGATGTAGGTGCTTTTCACACAGTTTTAGCTAGGCGTAGTTCAAATTAAATTAAACTATAAAGTTTTGTGACTTCATCAGTGAATCAACAATGTGGAAACGCATGGATTATTTTCTCATTAGTTAATGTAATAAAGTTTAAGGGGTACTTTGGGACTGATAAGTACACGTGTATAAAACTCCCTAAACAACAATAAAATAAAAAATAAAGTATAGTAAGTAAGTTGATTGATGTGGAAAAGCATTAATTATTTTCTCTTTGGTTAATATAATAAAGTTTAGATTACGATGGGGCTGATAATATGTACATGTGTATAAAAGTTCCTAAACAATTACAAAATAAACAAAATTAAGAAAACCGTTTCATTGAAATTTTTTAGTTTGTAGGACTTTATATTCAATTCAATAACGGAATAAACACAAAATTAAGATTAGTTTAGTTTATAAGTACTAAAATAAAATTAGAGATGCCACGAATAGTGAATTGGCCGAATACCGAATATTCGGCAACGCTGTCGGCCGAAGCGCCGAATATTCGGCCGCCGAATATTCGGCGCGAAGTACATGCTTGGTGGGGGCGCGTCAACTGGAATAAGACAAGTCACAACCTGTTTTTCTCGTTGCGTTCGCGCGGCAGGCGACGACGGCGCGCGCGCGGGGCGGGGTGCAAGCAAACATTGTTTGTATTTGTTTCAATTGCGAGAAAATCGCGTCACAGAGCGCTTTGTTAGTATATAAATAATACGTAAAGTGAAACTTAATTACTATTTTGCTAAGAAGTTTGTTCCTTAGTTCATTTTCAATTGATTTTTCGCCTGGAAGTAGCGTTTATAGTGAGAGGTTATTTTCTGAGGCTGGTAACGTTTACGATGAAAAGCGCAATCCTTTGCTACCAAAAAATGCTGAAAAGCTCGTTTTTATCCATCACAACTTACCACTGATTAATTTTAAGTACTTAATTGTTGTAATTTGGAAATAAATACATAATTTTGAGTAAAACAACGTGTCTTTTTTAGATGATTTGCTATTCGGTATTCGGCCGAATAGTACGTACTATTCGGCCGAATACCGAATAGCAAAAAAGTGGCCGAATAGGCCGAATACCGAATAGTTGCCGAATATTCGTGGCATCTTTAAATAAAATTATGTATGAAAATACAGGGTGTAACAAAACACCCTAGTAATACTTCAGACCATCAAACTGAACAACTTTCATTATGGGGCCAACATTGAGAAAAAATAAAAAAAATCTGCTGTCCCATACAAAACTGCAGTACCGACTTGACTAAAATGTATGGGATAGCAGATTTTTTTTATTTTTTCTCGATGTTGGCCGCACAGTGAAAGTTGTTTAGTTCGATGATCTGAAGCACCCCCTTAAGTATTACTAGGGTGTTTTGTTACATTACGTTTGTATAGAGTATCTAATACTGGAAATATAAGGGTTAGATGGTAATGGTGCCAGGGTATAATGGGACTAACATGTACAAAAGGTACAAAACTCCCTAAATAAGGTTAGAATAAAAAAAGAAATTAAAAATAAAGAATACTGCGGGCGTGCGATTTTTGAAACTCATACTTTGAACTCAGCAGTTGAAAATGTCAATATTACTATGGAGATATGCATCTTTCTACTAGGGATGCAACAATTACGAAGCGGTGCATCGTTTTGCATCTGTAATCGTAATAATCACGATTAATAATGATGCAATGCACCGTAGTAAGAATCTTACGATTATTAAAATGAATTAAAAACGTCAATCAGATTGCACTTATTCACAAATATCAGACCTGAATACTAGATTCCAGAGCCGAAAAACACCTTTAGAAAAATCGGGTCTTTCGCTGCCATTTTAGCTCATTTTGAGAAAAATCTGCCTTTTTTTTTGGTCAGACTAGACTCTCTTTTTTTTAAATTCTACTGGGGTCTTTGATTTGATTTTCGGTTTGAAGTATTACATACATTCTCGTTCTCGCGATATCTCATCCACATTAATTTCAAAAGATTAATCTCTCGCGATTATACAGAATCATGTTCAATATTGTGTTTTTCAAAGCTAATTAGCCTTCACGCATCAAAAAATCAGAATCCTGGCCAAGTTTACCTTTGACTTCGATCTCAAATTAGTTGTTAAAGTTACAAAATCTTGGAATTTAAAAACAATTTTTATTTAATGATTTAACTTTCATTGGAATGCAAAGAAACACTATGAGAACTCATTCTGAGCATAATCTCAACGAAATTTGTTTAAATAATCGTAATGCATCGGTTATCGTAATAGATAACAATTGATATCGTAATCGTAATGGCCGAATCGTTGCATCCCTACTTTCTACTGCTGATTTCACATTCAAAAATCATACTTTAGGAGTGCGATTTTCGAAAGTCAAATCAACAGTAGAAAGATGCGTATCTCCACAGTAATTTTAACATTTTCAACTGCTGAACTCAGCGAATGAGATTCAAAAATCGCACTCCTGGAGTCTGAATTAGAGTATTCTGAATTTGATAATTTTTAAGGAGCACTTAAGAATTTGAATGCTTACTAAAAACAGTCAACTCAGCACATCACTATGTGCAATGCAAGTACTAGTTTATTTGTAGATGTCTGGTACAATGTAGCTGGAATGAATGAATGTAGGATGTTTGAACATTATTTATATGTGCATGACTTAAAATAAATGAATCAACCTGTTTAACACACTGTTAAGTGGAAAATGTGATGTATGACGCGTGTGCTTACATTACGGAATGTGATACAAAATACAAACCTGCAGTGGTAGTATGCACACCCGCGATAGCCGTGATACGGCTTTATCACGTCTTTTATCTCGTTCTTTTGCGCGCGAAAGAACGAGATAAAAGACGTGATAAAGCCGTATCACGGCTATCGCGGGTGTGCATGCTACCAGTGCTGTAGGTCTAGTATGATTGCTCTAGACGCGCGCGACGCGCCTTCGCTGCATAGAAAATAACTTGTTCCCGCGCTTTTCGGACAGCGAAAGCCGCGCTTGCCGCGACTTGTAGTATGGGAAAAAGCCGAGTCGCGCACAAGTAGAGAAATCATGCTAGAGGGTCTGATTCACAAGGTGAGTCGAGCGCACCGTGGACTGGGCATTGCGGACCCCATATGTAGTATGTAGGTCGTCAGCAGTTTTAAGAGTTTTAAATCCTTCAAAACATACACTCATTTACAAATGAAACGGAAGTCATACAAAATTATAATAATTGTAATTTATTGATTTAATAAGATGACTTAATACATTATAAGTTCAGCTGTGCAATTTAATTAAATTGTTTAGAATTTCTTCAGTTTTGCTATTACAAATAATGGCTTTTTTACCTGCCCCTCCTCCAGTATGAATTCTCTACTTGCCTGCAACTCGGCTGTTTTCTATGCAGCCAAGGCACGTTGCGCGTGATACTAGAGGGGCTGGAGAGCTAAATATAAAAAGGTCAATTAAAAAGCAAACTCTAATTTTCACTTTCAGGGAATCTATGTAACTGAAGTGCATGAAGGAAGTCCTGCAGCGAAGGCTGGGTTGAGGATGCACGACAAGATCCTACAGTGTAACGGCTATGATTTCACAATGGTTACCCACAAAAAGGCAGTTAGTTACATAAAGAAACATCCAGTACTCAACCTTCTAGTTGCCAGAAAAGGAGTCACTTCCACATAACTGGCCTAATGTTTATTTATTTATTTGAATAAGTTCTTGGGTTTCAATTAAATCAAACCAGCACAATGGATGGCGACAAGTATTATTATGACAAGTGATTTAATAACGTTATTTATTTTTTTTACTTATAAGGTTTAAGTTTGTAAGATATTGTGGATAACTCAACTATTAAATGTTTAGTATCTGTACTTAGATACTCAATTATACTTCTGTGGTAAACTTTTATAAAAAGTAAATTAAGAGTTTTCTTGAATCATTCTAATACATTATATTAAATATGAGTTAAAGGTTGCCTGGAATCTCATGAGAATAATTACAAATTAGGAAAGTTAAAGCCTTAAAAATTTTATAAAACACGCTGCGGCGCACTGTTGCGGAAAATCATTGAAACTAATTTTCGTACTTAATATTGTCCCTAAGTTGATTGTATCGCCCCAAATCAGGCTTAAATTTTTAAGCACTGACAGATTGTGAAAAAATCCAGCCAAGAGCGTGTTGGACACGTCCCATGGCCATTGTATCCCTATACCTATATGGATGGATTAACTACCATAAATTATAATTTTTATAGAAAGTACCCTTTCGGGTTTGTTTTTGAACACTGTTGTTAGGAGTTAAACAACTCTCAAAAATCATTGATCCTGTTTGTAATTATTTTCTTTAAAAATTCCAGTTGATTTATAGTTACCATTATTAACACACAATGTTTTAGTGTAAATTTCTATGAGTGTTTTATCACAATTTACTTTTTATGTATTGATCACCATCAGAGCCTATTTATTGTTAAACATTATGATATGAATTTACGTAGGTAAGTATACTTAATTATGAATTTTAAATTTATTCATTGATAAACTTGTTATTGGTCAGTTGATGAATTTTTTATGATATACAAAACGAAACGAAATTTTAACATTCCTTTCCGAAAGTAATTAATTATTATTGTGCCAAAATATTCTTCTGAGCATCTGCAACACTATCAAAGTAAATTTATTGTAATGTAGAATATGTATGTACTCGATTTTTATAAACACTTAACTGCCATCAGAGATAAAAATGATTGTGAATTTACACTAAGTACCTAGGTATACAAAGTCCTTTTCCACTTTTTGAATGGGATGATCAGACCATCAACCTGAACCACTTTCTCTATGGGACCAACATCGAAATCGCGAAAAATAACTCAGTTGTCCCATACATGTGGCTCGAATAGGTTTGCAGTTTTGTATGGAAGACCTGTTTTTTTTTCGCGATTTCGATGTTGTTGCCATAGAGAAAGTTGTTCAGTTTGACGGTCTGATCATCTCCTTAAAAAAGTGTCAGTATATTAAGAAGGACCCTGTATATAATTTATAAGAGTTGAAAAAAGTTAACTTAACTACATTAAAATACCTAATACACATTTATCTATAGTGGTATGCCAAAGACTAGCTACCCCATTCATGCAGACAAGTTCCACACATTATTAAATAATCATCTGAACCTACACATCGTTGTAACCGTTGAAATCAAGCACGTATCCAGACTTTGTTTCGGGGGGGGATGATATTCTACTATTATTATCAATAGTCGAAATAAAAAATGCTCTGGTTAGTTTCTCAGAATGCAAAACCACAATAAAATAATCACACAATGCTATTTCCAACAGCTATTGTGGTTTCTGGTTTGTATTTTGAGATAAATAAGCACTTTTAAAATAGTTGTGTATTAATTAGGGGCATATCATTTAACCCCCTAAAATACAGGCCTTCAGATTGAACTGTAATACTTAAGAATATGTTTATGAGCTCTGGCTCACTGGGATGCCATGAAATTATATCATAAACCTAATAAATTATTATAAATAGTTGAAAGAATGTTTTGTACTTAATATTGCCACTAGCAATAGGCACGGAATTGACGGAATATATAAGAACTAAAGGTCTTGGTCGATTGTAAAATTTTCGTGGCTATACATTATTATCATAACAATATATGGCTGTTGCTATTCGTTTTTTGATTGATAAAGGCACCTACACTAAATTATTGTAAATTGCTTCAGTTCTGATAAGTGATAATGATAAGATAACCATCAGGAGTGCGATTTTTGAATCTCATTCGCTGAGTTCAGCAGTTGTTAATGTCAAAATAACTTTGGAGATATGCATCTTTCTAATTCTGATTTGACTTTCAAAAATCATACTTCAGGAGTGCGATTTTTGAAAGTCAAATCAGAAATAGAAAGATGCGTATCTCCACAGTCATTTTTACATTTTCATCTGCTGAACTCGGCGAATGAGATTCAAAAATCTCACTGACCTATTAAGTTTGCCAACATCTATATCTTTACATATATATCTAGTTCTTTACTTTGCCACATTTCGGTAAATGGAGGTTGAAGGTTAAATGATATTTTGTTTGTTCTTAAGAATCACGGAAAAATGATGAACCACTATGATAGTTTTCAGAAAAAAACAGGGCTTGGGGGAACATAAAATTTCCAGGGTCTGTATTAATATGGGGTCTAAATTAATATGCTGACGGTTTGTAAGAGGATGATCAGACCCATCAATCTGAACAACTTTCTCTATAGGACCACCATCAAAATAGCGAAAAAGAATCTGCTGTTCCATACAAAACTGCAACCCTACTCGACTCAAATATATGGGACTGCTGATTTTGGTCCAATAGAGACGAAAGTTGTTCATTTTGATGGTCTGATCATGAAAAAACCGTCAGCATATTTAAAAAGGACTGTATTATAGCAGGCCATATGATTATAGTTATACATAATTGATATAATATGTGAGGCTTTGTTAAGCTTCTTAGGTGTCCTAGAGAGCAAGTGATCAATTCATGTATGAATTTACTCATAAAATAAAGATGTTATTAAAATTATTGTTTTTGTTTAACTCTGTAAACACAACTTGAAACAGGAAATGAAACTTTATTCAAAATTTATACTAAGTATGTGCTACATGTTAATAAATAAATATTTTGTAAAGAGACTTCAAGCCTTCGCAGGTGGCCAGTCCCACTGCCCCTTGGGTGGTTTGGATACTAGTTCCTCCCATGGTTTCCAGTTGAGCATTTTTCTGGCCAAATTAAGTTCATTTTCAGCCTGAATAATTAATTCCTCAGCTTGTCCAGAATTGATCGTATTCTCAATTTCAACCACGTTGTTAGTCTGTAAAAAAAAGACAATATCTTGTTTATACAACGTGTTAATGAATTAACGCAAAACCTCATACACCCCAACTGATTTATAACAAAATAATTAGATTGAAACAATAATTTCATTATTTTTGTAGTTAAAATTTAAAGTTATTTGCATTTTAAGTTTTGAGGCAAAAATGATTTGTCATCATTTCAGCAATGAATGAAGGCGCTAATGTACTTCTGGATACATTTTAATAATCTTGTTTTAGTAGTAAGTAGGGTGGGTGTGCCCGTGGGGTGGGTTGATATCGGGTTCAGAAAATTTTTAATTTTACAAAAAAATTATTTAATATTTAAAAAAAAATTACCTATGTTGAAACTATGATAATTCGATTCTGCTCTCGATTCTAAACAAACTACTTTCTAGTTTTGCGTTAATTCATTAACACGTTGTATATAGGTAGTAAATCTTAAATATTACTATTATCTTTTCTATACTATTATAAAACTGTAACAGAAGGGAGTATGTAGATATTTACAAAAACTTTAAATTTCAAAGGTCACTGGGCACTTTAGTATGAAACCTATACCCACAACCTACAGAAAAAAGAAAGTATAGGATGTTTAGATAAATGTATCTAGTTCATAAATATATGTCGCATTATTGTAGACCATGGGATTCAGGCCAAAAACTAATAAAGAAAAATGTAATATTTTGGTACATTTTTTACATTTACGTAAATTTTTTACATTTTAGTACAATTAGTACATTTTCTTAATTTTGACCATTTTCGTAATTTTTTTTAAATTTTAGTATTATAGTACATTTAGTACATTTTCACATGGTTTTAAAAATAAATAACTACATAAAAATGAATATGGGTTAATACTAAATATTCTAAAACCAATTTGGTTTTTGTAGGAAAAATTTAGTTAGCTGGGTCAGATTTCGCCCAATGACCTTTCTTTCAATTTATTTTTATTTTAATTAATCTTGTATACTTTGTATTATAAAGTTTTGAAGTCTCAAACATTTTCATAAGGTAAAAAAAAATCTTGAAAAACCCTGTCAAAATCACGAAGCTATCTTGGACACACTATAACTGGAACTGAAATGTATTATTATTATCTGTGGTTTTGGGCCTTGACAGGCTTGCTAAGCCTGTGCCACGTAGACCATCGCTGGTCCTTTGTGATCACCCTTTTTATAGTTCCTTACCAATCCCCACTGCGGCCAGAAATCGCAGTAGATTCTTGATCGGGATAGTTTGTATCTCATCTGGTGTCAGCACCTGCCTACCCAGATGAGTGCTGCGTTTGTACATCAGGGGACCACAATCACATAGGAGGTGCAGAGGAGTTTCCATCTCCTCCTTGCAAAATCTGCAGCCGGTCGTGTCACTTAAATTCAGTGTGTGCATGTGCTTATTTAATTTGCAGTGGCCTGTGAGTGACCTTGCTATTGTACAAATTTGGTCCTTGCTGAGGGCAAGGAGACCGTTCGCAAGTTTGCGATTGTAGCCTTTGATAAGTGCTTTTGAGTGGCCCATGCCTGGGGTGTTACACCAAAGCTTTATTGCCTCACCAAAGCTGGCCTTATTCAAAGAATCTCGCGTTAGACTATTGGGGATTCCGAGAAAGGGGTTCCTGAAAATGGATGGGGAAACTGAAATGTAAGTATTCTGAATATTGATTGAGTATAACTTAACCTGCTGTAGTACTGCAGCCCTCGAGCGAACTATCTGTTCAGTATATATTCTGTATACAGCAGTCTCCGGCATCTTCTGGACAACTCTTAGGATTTTACCATAAAGTGCTCCGAGTGTGTGATGCGGGTTAGCTGCCACCGCCAAACCCACAAGACCTGTAGTCTGGAAAATTATATTTGTTGTTTAAATAAAGCATATTGAAGTCAAACCAAATTACTTTTGCACTACGTTAAGGAAGATTGCCCGCCTGTAACAATGGGAGAAGAACAGTTGCCACACCTAAACTGCGTAAAATATCTCAGGCTTCACCTGGACAGAATTACCTGGGCAAAGCATATAAAGGTAAGGAGAGACACGGCAGATCTATAGACCAAGTGACTGAATTGGTTGATGGGACAACAATCTGCCCTCTCACTGACAACAAGTTTCTTGCATACAAAAGCATCATCAAACCTATCTGGACATACGGTATTCAACTTTGGGGCTCTGCCAGTAACTCAAACCTAGAGATACTGCAGAGGTTCCAAAATAAAACAGATCAATATCTGGTGCGACCCGTTTCACAAGAAATAATGAAATACATGAATACCTGGAAATCCCAACTATCAAGGAGGAGGTCAAAAAATTATGTATAAGATAGAAGAAAAGGCTCAAGGGACACAAATAGATTTGCTAGAAGTCTGTGCAATCATAATATAAAGACATGGCTTTAGAGGTGGCACATCCTAGATCTTGAATCGAGATAGTCATAAAATAGGCATGAGGCTTGGTGAAGAATCACCCATAGATAAAACTCAGGAGCAAGAACAGAGATACTATCTGATTTTATGACCACCGCTGGCCGATTGCAGATGAAACAAGTGATAAAAAAATAAAGCATATGCTCACTATATTCCTCGAGGCGGTAGTTACGAGATATTCTGAAAACTCTGACGTTCCACTAGTAGTACCAAAACTCTGTCCAGTGTGACGGGGAGTGAGCCAGTCGCTAATTGTTGTTGTTGTATGGACAACGCCTCGAAATTGAAGCATGTTAACCGCCCCTAAGATGACACTCTGACCTTATTTTCTCACGTTGTTTTCGTTCACCGAAAAGCCAGTTGTGCTAAATCTACATAATTCCGAAAAACTCATTGGTACGAGTCTGCCTGGACATGGATCGAACCATCACCTTCTGCACGGGAGGCAAGGTTACTAGCCACTGGACCACTACGGCTTTTCAAGGAATAATAAAAATATATTATTTATTTACCTACCTTTTTCATAACACCCATTTTGGCGAAATTAGAAATTGATTAAAAAAAGTACTCTTTGAATGATTAGATAATTCGGAACCACTACCTCAGTGTTGCCACCTTACCTCCAGATCAAGTAGCTAAAATCGACTAATCGTACCCAAAAAGTCGCTAAAGTGGCTGAACGAAGTAAAGTTAAAAAAATACATAAATATGCTAAGACGCAGTTTATTTGGATCAGTGATATTGATTTACAATAATTTACTCAATAAAATTATGCTCTTTTATAATATTTTGAATAAAAATATGGAATTTTGAGTGAGTTATTGTAACCCATTCTATTACTATGTTGATGTTTTACAATGCTCATCGTAGAAAATAGCCTTTTTCCTTCTACGTTTAGGTAATCGGAACTCAAAAACAATAAAAAACGCTCTAAGAACCCGTTAAAATGATTAACTTTAGCTTAATAAATTTGTATTTGTATTTTGTATTTGTATTTATTAATACATCAATAAATGAAAAAAGTGGCTAGAATAAGTGGCTAAAATATTTAGTCACCGATTTTTTTTTGTAGCTGACAAGTTTAAAAATGTTGCTAGATCTAGCTAAGAAGTGGCTAAAGTGGCAACACTGTAACTGACCCAAACATAGCGTGACCACCTTTTTTCAGAGAATCTACCAAAATTACTGCTGAAATCTACCAAGTCCTGTTTAAAATTATACTTAAATTCTAATAACTAATATTATTACTACCTATGTCCAACTATGTCGAATAAAATTATTTTTTCCAAAAATTTTGTATAGTAACTAGCAGGCGGAGGACATTTGCCTTTTGGTGGGTTTTCCGATTCAGTTTGCATAGAATGTGCTGCCATCTGTTAAATATATCTTTTACTATGAAAAAAAAGATTATATTGTCTATGTCAATGTCAAATTGACAAATTTACAAAATGGCCACCTACCTTGCGTAATGTGCGTGTTGTTTGTAGTTTTTGTTCAATTTTGTGCCGATTTAGTGATGTTCTGGAGTTTCAGTTGTTCTCTTACCAATGTACAGATTACAGGAATAGTAAGGATACTGGAATTTCACTCGATCGGTGCGGGATTGAACGAAAACTAGCATTCAAACAACGGTATGAGTATATAAGTATATATATAAGTAGGTATGTATAGTATAGGTAGAACAAAGACATATATATTACTAGCGTAAGGACATGGCCTATGAGCTTGACTATTGTCCCCAGTTCGTTGGCTCTAAAATGCAAGGAAAAATGTCAATTTAGAGCACTACAAATATATGACACGATATAGTTCGTATACGAGTTATGACAGATGGCGCAAATTGTTGATTCTATGAAGAAGGTTTTTGTAAAATATTCTGTCGGGCCTATCCTTACGCTAGTAATATATAAATCTATGAGGTAGAATTATTTTCAGAGAAACACAGATGGCGCTAGCTAGCCTTCAATTTGACATAATGTGGATGCATAATGTTGCCACGAGTGGGTTCTCTTTTCTAATATACTTATATTACTCTTTGGTAACTAGATTGTACACTACGGTGCTGGCACCGGGGCAAGTGAGATTACCTAAATCCTCGTGTGTCCCTTTCTAACTAGGGAGTCCATTCATTCTCAGACGTGATACCTAATATGCATTTATTCAAGCCTGTGTCTTACCATCTCGTTGAGGATTCAATATTATCTTTTTATTCTGAAAATGTTTTTAGGGGTAAACTCAGACTAAAAAAATATATATTTAATTTTGAGTTTACCCGCGACTGTTCCTGTTCATCCGCAAAAATAATACAACGTGTTAATGAATTATCGCAAAACTAGAAAGTATTTTGTTTAGAATCGAGAATTGAATTATCTTGGTTTCGACATATGATTCTTTCTTCAAAATAAAATTTACTGAACCCGATGTCAACCCACCGCACGGACACACATACCCTACTTACTAAAATGTATCCATGAGTAGGTTAGCGCTTTCATTCATTGCTGAAATGATAACATTTTTGCCTCCAAAATTTAAAATGTGAATAACTTTTCAAAATAATGAAATTATTGTTTCAATCAATATTTTGCTATAAATCAGTTGGGG
Organism: Agonopterix subpropinquella; assembly: GCA_922987775.1. Classification (NCBI taxonomy): domain Eukaryota; kingdom Metazoa; phylum Arthropoda; class Insecta; order Lepidoptera; family Depressariidae; genus Agonopterix; species Agonopterix subpropinquella. The sequence goes on along the minus strand of OV277697.1, from coordinate 14,081,968 downwards.
TGCATGCGGTTTTGCGCTTATTCATTAACACGTCAGTACCAATACGTACTTACCAGATTTTATGTCAAATCATAAGCTATCAAACAAGAAAAGTTTCATCAAAATCGGTTCCTTAGTTTTTGCGTGATGCTATTACGACAGGCGAATATTCTAAAAAAAGGTTGATTTGCAGTCAGGGAAACCTAAAAACCATATCGTAATCCTACTCATGTAAAGATCTTCAATACGTACAGACACACTTCTTTTACAGTTTAATAATACCTTGTTTCGATTTTTATTTAAATAGGTATGCTGTTCCAACTTGTTTAAATTTATGTACCTAATCTAAGAGTACAGTTGTAGGGTTTGCTAAATAAGTACACATTTACTGTTGCTCACTAGGCAGGTAGTATATGCGGAGCGCGCACGTCCGCACCCGACAAAGGCTGGCAGGCAGGCAACTGCCCCCACTACGCGTTCGCACAGACACTACATCCCTTCTTTATTTTAATTTAATTTAAGATCTATTTTGTAACCACTGTTTGTAACAGTACACTTAATATCAAAACTATAAGCAATACAGGTACATATGAATATAATTATTGTTATAAAGTCAGTAGTACTACAGCTTGCATTTATTTTATATTTTCTTAATATTTTATATATTTCTATATGAATCTACCACCGCTTCGGAAGGTGCTTCGCTTGGGAGAAGAAACTGCGCAAGAAACTCCACTATGCACATCGCTATAACATAACAATATAATGTGTTATGATTGATAATCTTTGATTATTAAAGGTTACGTTTCTTACTGCTTAATTTCATTTCATTAATAGTTAATAAAAGCTTTCCAGTACCCATAGTACTCTGTGCCAATACTGAGCCCAGTAGGCATTTACATTCAACTTTAGCTTACTACTCTAGAGTCTAGACTATCCCTTTCCTTTTTATAATATTTCAAGATTTTAACTACAATTTGTATTATTACAACATTTAGTTTTATTGTGTAAAATTTAAAGTCTAGTCCCACTTTATATGACACACTATTAATTTTGTAACCTAATTACATTAAATTAATAAACCTTAATTTATTTTTCCTCTTGACCTGTGAACTGTGATCGTTATTTCAGGAGTGAGGGTTGGTTAAGCAAACAGCAAGATAATTATTAATAATTTGTTCCTTAAAAACTACACCTTGCCGCCAAAACTCATACAAAATGACATTTTTCAAAGGGTGCCAAAAATTATGTTGCTTTTGTTTAGAGTTATTCTTCCATTGAGAACATTCGTTGGCACACACACAAACAAACAAACAACCTCTCACCCTAAACGCATACCTACCGTACGCACGGTGACACATCAAGCTATACAACACCAAAATAAGCTGGCCGCGCGTAGGTCACGTAACGTATAATGACGCCCGCCGCGCCGTGCGTACACACGGCGACACATCAAGCTATACAAAACCAACATAAGCTGGCCGCGCGACGTTATACGTTACTCGATGTACGCGCGGCAAGCTTATTTGGTTTTGTATAGCTTGATGTGTCGCCGTGTGTACACCTTCTCTGTCCCGTCGGTCGTGGATAGTAAAATCATACCTACCTACCTACGTACCTACTATGTTTTATCACAGATATTAGAACAGTTTTATCTTCGTAATTTTTATCATAATGTAGGTATATGAAGGATTGAATTTTAATTCAACTAAAATTTTGTTTGCTTCCGATGCTTACCTTCTATGTTTGTTGTTACCCTAACTAATTTAATATTTTCAAGACTAAAACATATTGAAAATACAAACCTTTGATACGATAAGCCACAATCTGGAAAATATTCGCTTTTGCAGCCGTCGATTAAGCAAATACGAACCATTTTAACATAAAATGTGGATAAAAAATAATAAAAATTAATTTGACGGCTAGCGGCAATTTCAAATAATATGGCAGATTGGGTTGTCAATTTTTTTCTTTTTTACTACCACGGCTTTGCAACACATAAATAATTTAAAAAGATTTGATACATTTTTGCTTCATTTGATCTTACCAATTCGGCTGAAAACATAACATATACTATCGGTTTAAAATATAACTGTTTTGCATTACAACAAAACAGATATTATGAGTGAGAGAATACATGCAGCATTGATTGAAGAAGCATCCATAGATTCTACCTTAAATTTGGCTAAATAAACGAACTTACCATCAACTCTCTATACTTTCCTCTATATCTGTCTCTTTCACTCTGCTAGATTGGCGCCTCGAATCTGACAAGGCGCGCTCATTTGACGTTTACTTCATAGTCTTCATCAATCACCAGCAAGCACCTTGCTGCAATGCTGCATGTATTCTCTCACTCATAATATCTGTTTTGTTGTAATGCAAAACAGTTATATTATAAGTTATTCGAATACATGCAGCATTGATTGAAGACCTGTTTGCTATCTGCTGGTGAAAGAGTACAAACGCTATGTGAAAATAAATGAAAATGTGTATGTCATAAAGCCATCATCATCAACAATGGGTACATTAACACAAGTCCTGTATAAAAAGGAAAAATACACCATAAAATAACTTTCATAATAGTAATAGAACATAATAGTCTTGATAATGACTAAATGTTATCTCACTCAATGTAACTAGGTATTTAAAATGAACAGATTGCTGTTGAAAGAGAAAAACAATTTAAGATTAAATTTCTACACCTGTTGAGGCATAATCTTAACCATCATACAGAAATAATCCTCAGAGATCATTACAGTTACATTACATTTGAAGTCGACACGATAGGCAAGCAAGCATTACAGTTAATTCAAACCACTGAACTTATTAGGTAAATGTATAAAAAATTATTTAATAGTAGGTCCTCATTCTTAACAGTATTATACGGTACTGTTTATCTGAGAACAATACAATTTCCGAAATAAAATTTACCAGTAAGCTTTTTTCATGATTCTCTCCATGGACCGTTTTGAGTTCTGATAGCTGGTCTAATAACATAAGATATTATTAGATATAAGATAAGAAAAAGATTAATTACATCATTCTCAAAACAACTCTTCTCGTTGACCCAAGCTTCATTACATGTTGTACTGAGCATAAGGACTCCACAGTATGTTGTTGCTCATTAGCTAGTCAGCTGGATTTTTAACATTTTCTGTGTCTGGAGCTGAAGTTGGGTTATTATATTTATTTATAATTATTAGGTTTATCTCACCACTACACTACTCTACCTGGTACTCTCGGATCTATCAATATCTGCATTGGGTTAATTTTCTAGCCAATCAAATACTAAACTAGTGTCACATATTGGCATCCTTCACTCCTGGTATTTAGCTAACAGGATATTTTGTAATTTTATAATGGTCCAGCTGCACGGCAGGTAAAACCTACTGACCTATGGCAGAGTATTGTCTGAGATGTCCATAAAATTCTGCCCACATATCCCATATGGAGCTCTAGAATCTAAACCAAACGAAGTTACTCAGTTACTCAGACCCTATTTTATAATGTAGTGTCTGGTAGATGTCTTATCGCAGGTTGTTAAGACCGATTCTCTTTAGTAGGAGTTCCTTTCGTTTAATGACCAGTCAGTGCACTGCCTGATTAGCCTCCCCCCTCCTTTTTTAGGGCTAAGGGTTTTAGTTTCTCCACCCGTGGTGGGCTCCTGCTCAAGTCCTTACCCCAAGAACTGAACAGAATGTAAATTGTCAGTTGGCAGCACTTGTGTGTCCAAGTTGTGGTACTATCAAAATGTATTGTGCCATGTGAAGTGAAGGTGGTACAGTTATTGTGGATCTATATTGAGTGGTGGGAGAGAGCGCCCATGCCAACCCGAAGATCCAATGTGAAATGAATGCCTCGCAATATTCGCAATAGATTGTTGGACCATCTCTGAAATCCCAACCTTCACAACTATCTATGATTGTCTTTTCCTAGAAGTGAACAAATCAACTAAATCAAAGTCAACGGTCTACGCGACCGGGGGGGTGATGAACTGATGAGTGATGAGTGCCCATCCAGCAATGGATTCTAGATAATCGGTTGGTATTACTTAGGCAGTCAGCAACGCTGATATGTATATGCCCCTGATCTATGTTCGACCTCCGTGGCCGGGGGCGGCGACGAGTGCCATTCCGGCCCTGCATCCTAGATAAGAGGTCGGTAATGCTACTCCATATGCCTCATGTTCTGAATGCGACCTCCGAGGCCGGGGGCGACAAGTGCTATTCCAGCACTGGGTTCTAGATAAGAGGTCGTTAATGCCACTGGGTATGCCCCATGTACTAAATGCGACCTCCGAGGCCGGGGGCGACGAGTGCCATTCCGGCACTGGGTTATAGATAAGAGGTTGGTAATGCCACTGGGTATGCCCCATGTACTGAATGCGACCTCCGAGGCCGGGGGCGACAAGTGCTATTCCAGCACTGGGTTCTAGATAAGAGGTTGGTAATGCCACTGGGTATGCCCCATGTACTGAATGCGACCTCCGAGGCCGGGGGCGACGAGTGCCATTCCGGCACTGGGTTATAGATAAGAGGTTGGTAATGCCACTGGGTATGCCCCATGTACTGAATGCGACCTCCGAGGCCGGGGGCGACGAGTGCCATTCCGGCACTGGGTTATAGATAAGAGGTTGGTAATGCCACTGGGTATGCCCCATGTACTGAATGCGACCTCCGAGGCCGGGGGCGACGAGTGCCATTCCGGCACTGGGTTATAGATAAGAGGTTGGTAATGCCACTGGGTATGCCCCATGTACTGAATGCGACCTCCGAGGCCGGGGGCGACGAGTGCCATTCCGGCACTGGGTTCTATATAAGAGGTTGGTAATGCCAAGTATTGTATATGCCCTATTATCTATATTCGACCTCCGCGGTCGAGGGCAGCGACGAGCACCCTTCAGGCACTGCATCCTAGATAACTGGTCGGTAATGATAATGGTAATGCCATTGCACATGCACCATGTTATGTACGACCTCCGTGGCCGGGTGCGACGAGTGCCATTCCGGCACTGGGTTCTAGATGGACAGTCAGTAAAGCTATTGTATATGCCCTATGATCTATATTCGACCTCCGAGGTCGTGGGCGTTGACGGGCGCAAAAGCACTGCGTTAGATAATCAGTCGGTAATGCCATGCATGAACCCCACGTTCTGTCTATGACCTCCGAGGTCGGGAGCAAAAAGTACCAGAAGAAGATTTGATACATATTTGTACCTGAAGTGAGCACCCCAGACCACATCCGATGTGTCTGATTCAAATGTGCTTCACCTTATGTGCAGAACCACCGAACTGTGGTATAATACCATCAGGAAAATTCCTGCTGCACAGGGACAGAGAACTGATACTGTTGACATTGCAATAATCGCTATCTGGTTATATTGGCAAAGCCTAGGAGAGCTAACTAGCACTAGGTTCTATTATCTGTAGATAACTAGCGCATGCTATTGTAGCTCATGGTATTGTTATACAATACAAAACGGTTCAGATACTACAGGTCCAGACTAAGTGCAAGCGCAGCCTAGTATTGATATGCCAGTATTGTTAACTTAAACTCAGTATGGTTGTGTGACCAGGAAGAAAATGTCTACATAAATCAAGACATCCAATCACTGTGGGCCAAAGGAACTCTTTGAGTCTAATACGATAAAACTGCAAAAGACCAGAGGGCCTAAAAGGAAGGCTGGCTGCAGTACCCGATCATAATTATAAGACAGCAATTAAAAAAGATTTTGTCCTTCCGTACTCCTTATCAAGAACATCTTGAAAAAAGGGAAACAAATTCGGTAGGCACATCTAGTTTTCTTCTTTAAGTTTTTAACCATCTTTGACACATAAAATTCTTGCAAAGGAAGGTGGCAATGGTGGCATAGGTTTGCGATCATATTTATACCTACATAAGTTGATCTGTTTTATGTCAAACTCCTTTTAATCTTTAATGTATATTTTCTACAGGTATGCCTAACATTGCAAATATGGGTGATATTTCACCCCGGGGAACTTTGGTAAACCTATTTGTTTCTAACTGTAAGTATGTATGTAATAAGACTTATAAGGTATAACGCACTTTAATTGACTAGACACTTAATGATTTAAAATGTAACAGGTAGAATGCCACTCGGCTGAAAAAGTGTTCAATGCTCAATGGGGTTGTTTCACACATACCGCAACCACATCACGTGAGCGGGCACATATTTTGTATTGATAATGAACTGTAGAATTTACACGGTACCACATTCTGCTATCATTACTGACCACATGGGTTATATCGACCACATCACAACCACAACACCACCACCAGCGACACCGCACACTAGGTAGCGGCTGGCCACATTGCAGACACAACGTTGCATTAACATAACGACAGTGCGCACACACCTGTGCCAGAGTCAATCTGTCTGTCTGCACACGAAGTAAACACCTCGCAATTACTGGTGACAACGCAACCACATCGATATTTTGTTGGTATGCAAAACAACTGCAAAAACTGCAGCGACACTTTTCACAAAACCACTGCTTGACCACTTTCTCTTCTTTCAGGGGGTGGGTATAACATTCTTTTGATCAATATTAGAACGTAAATCACCTAGTATAGGTGAGCTTAAGATTATAGGTGTCACAGAGATTGACTAAATATTGGTTCAGATATCAAATCTGTTGTTTGTTATACTTGTTTGTTAGTATACATGTTCGTTAGTATACATGTTCTGAGTGTTCTGTTTAGCCATAAATAGCCGAAATACAAAGGATCATACCTACTAGATCCTGAAAAATAGGTAGTTAACTTGGCTAAGGTGTCAGCACAGATATGAATCATAAAATTGTTGGGAGCAATTAAAGAAGCCATCCTCCACTTGATTGAAAGATGTAGAGGTAACTCACCCCTGTCCTGTAGGGTTAAGAGCGTCAAAAGACCCTTCGAAGAGGCCGCTCTTTATCCAAAGCAGCGGCATTAAAGAGGTGACGTTCATTAGTGCTTCTACTTATTTTCTGCACACCGTGGGCACCTCTTTGACAAAACACGCACAGAACACTCACAAAACAACCTTTCCGTGTAATTTACACAGTAAAACATTGCAATTTCACTGTTTTAAACAAGTTTTAAAGTTAAGAAAAAATTTTGCAAGCTTCGGCGGCAAAATCTATAAACGCTATGAAGTAAACGTCAAATGAGCGCGCCTTGTCAGATTCGAGGCGCCAATCTAGCAGAGTGAAAGAGACAGATATAGAGGAAAGTATAGAGAGTTGATGGTAAGTTCGTTTATTTAGCCAAATTTAAGGTAGAATCTATGGATGCTTCTTCAATCAATGCTGCATGTATTCGAATAACTTATAATAACAATGTGCATGACCTCGCCTGCAAATGTGACGTCACTCAATCACACGAACTTCACTCGAGTCATTCAAATGATTATTTCCTTTACATAGAGTCTATATTCCTTTAAGGGGCCCATTCACAGTAGTCCGTCTTGCAGTCCTACACCTATATTGGATCGTGAATGGTGTTGTAGTCCTACAAGGCGTCCGATGACCTTGTGTAGGATGCGTCTCGAGTCCTGCAAATCCTACAAGCTCCGCCCACCGCTTGTAGTCCTACGTGTAGGATTGTCAATGGCTTGCTGTCCTACGTGCCATCCTGCAAGCAGGAGCGTGAATTGGAATGCAGGACTGCAGATCGCCATTTTGTTTGTTTATTTACAATGGACAACGCCGGTTTAGTTGATTGTATTACCGTTTAAAAAGAAAAGAGGTGTTTATGGGATCAGAAATCAAGAAATTATCACGGACTTCGTGGAGATTATAGCAACAAACAATTGCGAAATGCGGCATTGCAACAATTATTAACAATAGTACTAAAAACACGAAACAGTAATGATGTTGGATGGCTTGCAGGACAGTGTGTGGGCTCGTAGTCCTGCATGTCGGACTGCTTGGTAGGATAGTGAATGGGGCCGACGGACGGCTGTGTGTGGGCACATCCTGCATTGTAGTCCTACATGTAGGACTACTGTGAATGGGCCCCTTTACAACCGAGTGAAGTTATCGAACGGCCCTTCAAGGTCATGCACATTGTTATTTTAAACTGATAGTACATATGGCAACACCAGTACACTGTAGAATGGGACACCGGGTGCAACTCATGCCTTCTTCTTCTAGCATGGTCAACTTTATACGTGCCAAATAGTTTTTATGTGTTTGGGCTATGGATTATTTTTGATTAAACCGAGAGAAAGATAATTTGGCACAGCGCAATCCTCTATTGGATATCTATGCTATGGTTATCTGTGCTTGTGCTTAGCTTAGCTTACTGCACTGGTAGCATGCACACCCGCGATAGCCGTGATACGGCTTTATCACGTCTTTTATCTCGTTCTTTTGCGCGCGAACGAACGAGATAAAAGACGTGATAAAGCCGTATCACGGCTATCGCAGGTGTGCATTATTTTATCTTTGGTGTGCATGCTACCAGTGCTGGGCTGCGTTCACGACCTTTTTACGCAGTTGTTTTTTCAACTCGCTCCAAGGTTCGGAACGGCCAGGGCGTTTTTTTAACTCGCCATAAGGTACGGAACGAACACGGTTGTTTTATAACCTCAAATTTTGACATTGACGGTAAAATGGGCTTCCAGGGCTTCCATCATTTCCAAATACAATAAAAAACTCTTCTTCTATGTTAGCGGATCAAAAAATAATTTGGAAAACAAACTTTTAACTCAAAACGAGCGAAAAGTCAAGTGACCACAGATAATACAAACGTCAGAGTGTTTTTCAACCATCAAATTAGACGGTTAAAAGTTGCAACCCGTCAGAAGTGCGATTTTTGAAAATCATACGAGCGACTTTTCAGTAGAAAATGTCAAAATTACTATGGAGATCATGCATCTTTCTACTGCCAAGTCGCTCGTATGATTTTCAAAAATCGCACTTCAGAGGTTCGGAACGGTTGAGTTGTGACAACCGAGTTGCAAAGAGCGTTTTTTCACCGAGGCTCTGAACGGCGTTAGTGCGAAAGTTGCACTCGGGGTGCACAACGGGTGTAGGTTCTGAACGCAGCCCTGATCTGTGTATCTGTGGATTCTGTGGTTTTCTGGTTCACAGATTACTGATATGTAGTGCCTGGTTTGGGTTCGGCTCAGAAGTGCGATTTTTGAAAATCATACGAGCGACTTGGCAGTAGAAAGATGCATAATCTCCATAGTAATTTTGACATTTTCTACTGCCAAGTCACTCGTATGATTTTCAAAAATCGCACTTCAGGCCTATAACAGCTTAGTTCTGGTGTAGCCGTTGTGGCGCTGTTTCCCATCGTCATATATCATATACATTGTATCATCGTCCAATGAGGACGAGATACAACGCCATATTGAACTTACAACAACAGCAGCCTCATGCCGTGTTGTTGCGTCAGAAGCTTATATCTTGTGATTTTCCTGGTATTTTAGCTTGAGTTTAGAATCCTTGAGAAGCCTCAATTCTTCTCCGTCGTATGACATAATAATATCGTTGAATAGTTTGTTCCTTGGTCAAATATCCCTATTTTTGCATCCTGGAATCAGTGTATACATACCTATAACTACAAGTTCTATACACATTAGTTTGACGACAGAACGCCACAACGGAAACAATGGAACTAAGTGCAAATTTCACTGTCGCATCTGTAGCTTGCTACATATCAGTAATCTCTAATCTGTGGTTCGGCTGATGGCTGATGGATTTTATCTACTAAAAATAATTTGTTGGAATTCTGCAGTACCTAGTTTATTTAACGAACCTTCTTATAGTTGCGTTTTGTGTTCAGTTATATCCTGTATGTATCGCTTTTTAAGATTAACTGTTTTGAGGATAGAATTTTCCTGTCGTTACATCTAGTGCATCCACTCAACAAATCTGTCAAGATCACGCACATTGATCATGTAAGAACAGTCCAGGATAAAAGGTACCTACTTGGAGATCTTCAATCACAGGTTTGCAGAACTTCTCATATTATCACGCTTGATTCTTAGTATCGACTTTTTTCTACGAAAACCACAATGACATTCGGCAAATGAATGAAGTTAGTTTTGTCCCTTCGTTATCAAATATTCATCAATGATTTGATCATTTTCACCTCTATTGTATTCAGTATCTACCTTTAGAGACCAGATATAGTAAATGAAAACATGTATTTTAATTATCTTAAAAGTAAAGTGGCACCTCTTTTGTTTTGATTTATTATTATTATTATCAATTGAAATTAAAATTCTTCATAGTCACAGAAAACAGATATACAGTAAAGAATCTTCATGCAAGTGCGCTCGAATCCCGGACATGCACAGACGAGCGCTCACATACACCACTGGTATGCAGTCTATAAAGACAGTGATACCCTAAGGCGCTGTCCTATTGCCATCGCTCGCGCGATCATGCGTTCGTCCGACGAAAATCATTGTGCCACTGTGCGTTTAAACATACTTCACTCTTTTATAAACTACACAGGTTGGATGACTATACCTATCGGAGGCAGGGTCGGTGTGTTTTATTTCGGCCGTGTCTTCGCTCGCTATATTCGTCTACCCTCAATATTTTGGTATTGAGTGTGTTTGGTGGATGTTGTGCTGGGTTTTTGTGAGTTATGTTTAGAGATCGGATATTCGGATGCATATTTACCTACCTAAACTTCATTTTTAGCTATAAAATTATGGAAGCGGCTTATGTTTATATACCTATTTTAATAGTGAAGCAAATTGTTATTGTTAGTAAACCTTATGGCATTATGCTTTCATTCTGTACGCTACTACACTAGTTATTCTACATAATATTTTTATAACCTGTATTTCTCAATTCCAAGCGAATTGTATTCTTTTTTGAGAAATAAATGTCTTAAACTATATTATATCTGAATAAAAATAGAACAATTCGATCGTATCTCATGACAGCACGACCTTCTATAGGATATTCCGCAGATATAAGTATGTTTAAACGCACAGTGGCACAATGATTTTCGTCGGATGAACGCATGATCGCGCGAACGATGGCAATAGGACAGCGCCTAATAAATGCTAATATTTAACATTTTTTGTTTACTAAATGATTATTATACTTTAATTGTGGACGTTTTGAGGTTTCAGACTACCCCCTTGGTTATTTATAGTTGTGAGTATATGCTTATGACTTTGATTTGTTTAAATACAAGTAATCAAAAAATCAAAGTCATTTAGAAAATAAAATGTGTTAACTGCTAGGCATTATCAGGGTTTCACTGCCTTTTTACCCGACTGCGCCAGAAGGAGGGTTATGTTTTTTGAGCGTATGTATATATTGTTACGAGCTACGGGTTCCGGGATTGGAGTGAAACGCTAAGTCCAATTTTACAGAGTTTATTTGGGATACACTTACAAACGGTCCACCTCGCAGAGGTTCCCCTACACGGTTCACTTCACCGGGTCCTCCTCGCAGGGATTCCCCGTGCACCACTTACTGTCACTGTTCACAGTCCACTACGTCACCACTGTGACGACACGACACGCGTCACGGCTATGACGTCACGACGTACGACACTATGACGTCACGCACTACACTGACACTAGTCTACTCACTGTTCCACTCTTAGCACTTTTCTCTTCACTAGTACTTTTCCACTTTTACTTTTCTTCCTTTTGTTTTGCACTGTTCACTGTTTAACCAAGGACTGATCCATCAGACGGAATTCGCCGCTTTTTATAGTCTGCAGAATATTCCAGATCTACGAATTTCGTTATTCTTTTCTTTACTCTCTTCCTTCTAGAACATTTCTAAAAACACAAAAATCTAGAAATATTTTTGGCGCGGATAGGATTCGAACCGTCACCCCCTAGCATGGGAGGCGGAACCTTAGACCGTAGGACCACGGCGATTGTTAATGGCCCGGCCGAATTTTCGAATGCCTTCTTTACGTTTGACGTTTGACAGGGGCCGTAACAATATGTATGTATGTATGTTTGTATGTCTATTTCTTTGGCACGCCCTACAGCCTAAACGGCTTGATGGATTTTGACGTATGAGGTGTCGTTAGATTCATAAAAATCGTGAGAGTGTCATAGGCCATATTATTTTGTTATGGCGTCTGCGAATTAAAAAAGAGGGGGAATAAAAAAAAATAAAAAAAAATTCAATATGGGTATCAAATGAAAGCTAGTAAACAGACGATTCCAAATATGTATATATTACAGTACTTTTATGCTACCATTTCGACACAAGACTAAAAAGTATGAAATAAACTAAATTATTACGAAAAACAAAAAACCCGACTGCATAAAAAAAACTTAACTGAAAAGAGAAAAACAAGCTCTATAATCACTAATCAGCTATAACAACACTAAGCAAAATATATAATTTGAATGTTATTAGGTAGGTATTGCAGGCGGGGACAAACAAAAGGTACCTACGTACAAACATTTTATAATTCTTCTTTGTCCCCGTTTGCGATACCTACCTAATAACATTCAAATTATATATTTTGCTTAGTGTTGTTATAGCTGATTAGTGATTATAGAGCTTGTTTTTCTCTCTTCAGTTAATAGTTTTTTTATGCAGTTGGGTTTTTTGTTTTTCGTAATAATTTTTGTATGTATGGAATGCATGCCACTGACATATACGACCTGCTATGGAAATACCTTAGTGGGCTGTGGACGTGGTGTTCATCTAGTGTGTGTCAATTTGAGCGCTTGCATGAAGCTGACGTATTGTTTATCTCTTTTCTGTTTCATAATATTGTGAAATTCTACATGTACATATAGATAGTACTAAAGTAGATAGATAGATAGATAGACAATTTATTTGCATAAGTAACACACACACACACACACATAATATTACAGTTCTTATCTTATCTTGTTGTGGGAGCTGGCAAGCCAGCAACACTTCGACCCAGTGGGATCTTTTGTGTTAGCCCCAGTACTTTTTGCTTACTTCACCCTTCAAATACATGGTCAATGAAGGAAAAATAATACAGTTCACAACAAGTTTACAAAACAAGAATACAACAAAAGCAAATAGGTCCCTGCTCAACAGACCTTGCCCGAGAGCAGTGTTGAAGTATTTATAATGTTACAGATTAGTCAAGCATGGAGACGATATCTCCAGCTGCTCAAGATGACAGCTCCGGGGCGAACCCGAGCAGCGTCAAGAGCGACGACAGCAGCCCCCGACATGAGAGCGGGCGCGGGTCTCCCCCGCCCAACTGTGCCATATGCCTGGGCACATGTAGAAACAAATCTTTCACTGATTCCTGCCTTCATCAGTTCTGCTTTAAATGTCTTCTGACTTGGAGCAAAGTAAGTGGATAACAATCAATTAATTATACTTTATTAACACCAACCAGGAATAAACATAGTACCTTGACAAAAAGAGTAAACAGATAGCCAGCCAGCCAGTTAGATAGTTATATAGCGTAAATACAATAAAGTGGGTGCGCTTAGTGGCCGCGTTGGGTCTATGCTCGCGCGGTATGCGGAGGTGTGAGGCACCAGCCGTTGGGGTACAGCGCGCAGGTGAATCGGTACTGGAACCGCGCCCCCCGCCACCCGCACCCCCCCGCACGATAGGCCTGTCGCGACCCAAGAGCGCCCTCACTATTATTATATTTACTTTGATATTATCTAGCTTATTTCTCATAGAAGCTATTCCATTTCAAATTTCAAATAGTGTAAATATTAATCATGTCATCAAAATTAATAATCATGTTTTAAACTTATAATAGAAGCCGTAGTGCTTTGTGAGAAAACATTGTGAGAAAGCCTGGAGATGTAGTAGACAAAATTTGGATGCCTATATTGTGACGTTTGCTAATAAACCAGCTACAAAGATTGGAATCACACTTTCCAAACCAAACTTCCTACAATCTGGAAATACCACCAGTCACAAGACCTGGTTTGAATACAGGCACCCTCAAACAAACCAACTTAATGTTTCAGGTTAAAGCAGAATGCCCGCTTTGCAAGCAGAACTTTAGGTCCATAATACATAATGTGCGCTCCAACCACCAGTATGAAGAGTACATGGTGGAACAGCGCCACACCGAGGAAACTACGGAAAGGATTGATATCGATAACCTTACCACTACAAGGAGGTTTAGATACAGGTAAGGATATGCCTTGTTATAACGCGGTAGACCAGGACTGCCTCCACACCACTCCTACAAACCTTACCTATCTTCTACCTTACTGTACCATCGGCTTACACAGTAAGAGCTTACCAAGAAATGGGCAGTGACATTCATTTGTGTGGAGTATATCCAGTGACGTATTCTCCTATGGGAAAAATGGGCAAGTGCTAAGGGCGGCCGGGTCAAGGGGGGCGGCCCGTAGCGCCATACACATGGGGAGGGAATTGTTGTCCAAAGAAATACAGTATTACCAGACATTTGTGTGAAAAAATGTCGAGCTCGCTACGCTCGCTCTGATTTATCTTTTATAGTATTGTAAGTACTGCATGCATTAGTTAGACCAACAGAGTTACAATCATAGCCAAACAAATCGTTTGGCGGAAAAATTTCGAGCTCACTTCGTTCACTCTGGAGTGCGATTTTTGAATTTCACACGTTAAAAACGAGCAGTAGAAAATGACGTAAAACCTATGATTTGCCATTTTTGAATTCCACATTCTATCACTTGCAACGAGTGCTCCGAACCACTCGTATCCAATTCTACCACTCGAATGTTTGACGTTTGTAATGTTGTCAGACGTCAACAGATTTCACTTTTTTTCTACGTTTCGTTATCCCGTAATTTTGGCGGTAAAGTCCGATTTGAAATGTTACTTCGTTGTTGTTCGGTGTTGTTCGTCGTTGTTGTTAATGTTGCTTGTTATTCGTTCGTTCGTTCAATTGAACCGTTTTCTGTGTGAAACGAAACGGTCATTGCACATCTGAACGATTTCAAAAATAGAGAAAAACATAACCACTCGGAATGAAAATCTCAATTCGTAGGCGAATGTCAAGTCGCTCGTATGATTTTCAAAAATCGCACTCCTGGTCTCTATTTTTACTATTTCACTGCACACATAGACTGATCGGAGTTCTAGCACAGCCATGTCGTATAACGGAAAAAAGTCAAGCTCGCTTCGCTCGCTCCACAATTATTTTAAACGCGTTTTGGTAGTTTACTTCTACTTTCGCAAAATACATTTTGGATGTAACTTGTTAAATAAGTTAAATAAATGAAATAAGCAATAAAATTCTTAAATATCTCAAAACCTTAGAACTTTTGGTGGCCGCCGCCGTCATATCGCAGGTATGGTGGGCGGCCAAATATATTTGCCCATGGGCGCAATATTTGTAAATACATCCCTAAGTATATCCTGTATTGTACTGGAGCCTGAGGATGTGAAGTTATATAAAGTGCAATGAACAGTGATCGGCAAACAACTTGATAAATGGGGGTTAAGGGGGCCTATGCAGTAGCACTTTCGCCTACAAATTTTGTTTCGCGCAGTCAAGACCATGCTATAGATGTTTGTCGGCCATTATACCAGCAATGATTTTTTCTAACTTATGTTCAGTCAACCAGCTTAAAATGTAGGCCGCTGAGTCACATTTGGTGTGCAAGATATGTAGATTGAGCCATAGATATTCCTGAGGGTCAATTCACACTAGAAGAGCACTGAAGAGCAATCTTATCGCTAGTGAATAAATGTCAAATTTATTTGTAGCGATACGGATAGCGCTGCGCCGCGAGCACGTTACGCGTCGGCAACGGCTGCTCTTGGATGCTCTGCTGGTGGAAATTGACCCTTAGTCAATGGATCGAGCCATCTCTTCCATCTGTCATAACAAAATTATGAGAAAATGTTATATTGAATTAATTTTTAAATACTAAGGGCTTGTTTCACCACTTCTTAGTAAGTTCTTGTTAGCTTATCTGGCAGATATTTTGACATATTTTTCATACAAAATATGTCAAACTATCTGTCGGATAAGCTAACAAGAACTTACTCAGAAGTTCAAAAAATTCAAAATTCAATATTTTTTATTCAAAATAATATCGTATAGATAGCTTTTTGACGTCATTTTTTGACTCTACCACCGCGTCGGAAGGTGTTCCGTTGAGAGAAGATGCGGCCAGAAACTCTACAACACACATCTTTTAAACAAAACAAAATGTACAATTAAAATACAATATTGCATTACATAGTGTAAAATATCGCATATTTCTATTGCATTACAAGTGGTGAAACAGACCCTTAAACTAGCACGCGAGGTGTTTATCAACGTATATTTGTGCAACTTGCAGGACCACGCTGACGCTGCCGCGCCGCGACACGCTCGCCATCCAGCAGCTGCTCATGCACTACCCGATGGTGGCGGACGTGTTCCCGCCGCCGGCGCCGGCGCCCACGCGGCCGCCCCCCGCGCGCCGCCGCCGCTCCCCCGCCGCCTTCCGCCGCACCGTCTACAGGCACAACCTGTGGGCTCGCCCCCTGCCCGACTTCACTGGACGCTTTAGAGATTGCACGCCTGAGTTTTACAGGTATTGTTGATAGAAGTGTGTTCTATGCTTTTTACTAGGTACATCTGTACTGTTTGTTACTAAAGCTATAATAGCATTTATCAGAAGTAACACACGATTTTAATTTTTGTAGGTACAATGATACACAAATGCATCGGTTAGTGCCTTGGATCAACAGGGAACTTCATTATTTATTAAATGAGAATGTTGGACACATATCTTATGTAATGACGAGGATTTTAGAATTGCTTCCGCAGTACCATATAAGCTCGCCCGAGTTTAGAGAGGCGATGCTGAGATATTTCGGCGAGAGAACTGAGCACTTCCTACACGAGCTCTATTGTTTCGCATCCACCCCCTACGACATGACGGGGTACGATCGCAACGTCCAGTATACCACGGATACCAGGATATCGACGATGGTCAACGAGGTGATCTCGAGTTCGGAGTCTGACGCGAGCGTCGACTCCGACATCGTTATGGTGTCGAGCTCGGAGCCCGCGGAGCCGCCCCCCGGCCCCTCCCGGCTGCCGGCGCCCGTCTACCCGCAAAATTACATTCCGCAGCCGCCGGCCGACAACGTCATTCCCATCGAAACTATATCTCAGTCCGACACCGACGATGACTCGTCCGAGGTTATGGTCGTCGGGTACATTAAGCCGCCGCAAGACAGAACGCCTGAAGTGGTCGATTTACTCGGATCGGACAGTGATGTGATCGTTCAGGACACTACTCCACCGGAACCGACGCAGAGCGAGGCTCAGGAAACTCAGCCCGCCATCCCTCTAGTTAAGCTTATCTTGAAAAGGCATAGGAGCGAGAACCGTGACTCGGACAGCTCAGAGGGCACGGCGCGCCCGCCGCCGCCGCGCCGCAAGCGTCTGCGGCGCTCCAGCGACACGGCCACCACCAGCGACGCCTGCCGGAGCACGCCCTCGCCCTACCGCGCCCCCTCCTCCTCCTCCTCCTCCTACACCACCTGCCCCTCCCTCTCCAAGTCCAGCACCAGCGAGTACCTAACAGACACCACCACCTTCACTACTACTACCACTTCCTCCTCCTCTCGCTCCGACGAACGAAGGAAACGGAAGAAAAAATCCAAAAGAAAATCCCGTAAAGAAAATTATTCTGTAGAGAAAGATAAAAAGAAGCCTAAAAAACGCTCACATAAAAGAGGGAAACGAACTTCGCCTAAGACTGATGTAGAAAAAGACAGACGGAGTAAACGTAAGTCACATTCAGGTAAAGGCGTGAAATCTTCTAAAAAGAGTAGCGAATCGGCCGCGGCGGCGCCGGAGCAGCCGCCGGCGGACTTGGAGCAGCCGGGCCCGAGCGGCGCCGGCGCCGGCACCCCGCGGCACCGGCACCAACCCGGCAGAGAGCGCAGGCGGCGCCGCGACAGCCAAGAGAGCAGAAGACTGAGAAGTGTGGTCAATGTTATGTACAGTAATAAATACGCTAATGAATCGAGTCCTAGTGGTAGTTATAACGTGGTGAATAACTTTAGTAGTTGTGTAAATAATCCAAACTCTAATAGTGACTCTTTACCCGGCGATGACGCGTCGCCGTCGGGGAGACTACAAGCGGTACCTCCAGAGAGAATAGAGACGAGTATCGTGGAGTGCACGGCCACGCAGGTTGCGGCCGGCGACGATACCGACTCTGAGGATAATCTGCCTTTGAACCTTACAGTGCAGAAAACATATTTTTCATTGTGAGTTATTGCAATAATTAATGTGATAAATTAAATAATATGAATAGATCTGCCCAGGTTTTAATTAAATTGTTTTTACCCGGTAACTTTTTTTTTGTAATAATGCAATAAAATCTGGCATATTGATACCTAAACTTAGGTACGAAATTCAGTTTTCATGTACCTATTTACTTTACGTATTTTAGTGGTCTGCGCACAGTCAGCAACGAAAAGATGTATACACTTTTGTTCCACGTCGTATTACTGAAGTGTATAAATCTTTTAGTTGCTGACTACAAAGTCGCGAGGGCGCCACTTGTTTAAAACAGGGAAATGCGAGAAAAAATAGTTTCACAAGTAATTTTTTTCTAACAACGCCATCTAGTACCTAAGTGCCGTGGAACCAATAAATTTTATGAAAATGCCTCATTAGGTGAAATCAAAAATAGCACTCATAGGGCTCCCACACATAGCTGTGAATTCGCAAGCGCTATGATTGAAAATCATACTAAGTCATCGAGCGCTCGCTCGCAGATATTTGCGATGCGATGCGATGCGAATTCGCAGTTATGTGTGGGAGCACTTAGGCCTGGGCCTGGTCTAGAAAGAACTACGAAGCAGAGATCTGTCAGATATTTATAACACGTAAATGTTCCGATATTTTTAAATCCGATAAAGTTGAAACTGAGAGTAAACTACTTTCAATGCAAGCGGGTAGTGAATCTCCAAGGCGTTTGAACACCGTTGTTGCCCTTTGACTACTTATATCGGGACTAGTTACGCGTGTCATTCTACTAACAAACATTTCTACCACTTTTTGCGGGGGGCGGGGTAACATGAACCGCAACTTTGGATTTTATTCCCCGTAACTTTAGATTCAAATTTTGAATGTACAAAATCATGAAAAAAGTCTCGTGTGAACCCCAAATGTTCTAAGTTCAAAATTATTGTTTCGCAATTATAGGCTGTCTCGTTTAGTGATAAGGTATAAAATTGAGAGTAAATTCACATGATCAATTTATCTTATATACCGTGGCAGAAGGGAAATGCTACCGCAAGGCCAGTCCTTATTATTTAAGTAGTCAAAGTTGTTGCCCTCACAGAGCATTTGCAAATTGTTTATAAGAAAAGGCGTAAAATATTATAGCGCTGTTATAAAGCTTCTGGGCATTTATAACAGCGTTTTAAACCCGATACCTTTTCTTATAAACCAAGGTGAAAATGTTCGGCAAGGACAGACCTAGGACGATTTAACCACTGGACGCGAGATGTTCTGCAAGGACACTGACGGCATTCTAACGCCCGCGCGCCCCGGAGAAACACCCAGGTATCCCTTAAAAACCCTAACGGAACGGAAAAAACCTCGACGTCCGATCGATCGGATTTTTCTCCTGCTGGTTTGATTCGCTTTTTTTTTGTTGGATCACAATGTTTTCAAATCCTCGTACCTATAATGAAAAAAAATTTATATGATTGTGTTTGCCGGATATTTACGGCATATCTCTGCTTCTGAACACACAAGTACTATAGGGTAATGTCAGACAGAGCGGTCATGCGTCTAAGCCTTCCGCGTTTACAGTACCCTTTAGTGTCTTGAATTCGATTCAAACAGTGTGGTGTGTCCTTCGATAAGTTGTATGTCAAGACAGGAAGCTAACATCTCCGCCCTCTGGGGTGATAAACCGTGTCGGTATACACGCACACAGAGATAAGTTGTATGACGCCTCACGACCAACCTAAGAAAGTTGTCCACTTTTGTTTCGTGAGGCTCTATCTAGACCTATACTTTATCTAAGGGTGCATCATGATATCTACTTAAAATTGTTTTGATAATAATTTGGATTGTTCAATAAATTGATTTTATCATATTTATTAGGTACCTATTTTTATTTCAACGTGTATCTGTTATGTCAAATTATTTTTAGTACAAATGAGATCCATGAATTAAAATTGAAGTCCATGTTTTAAGAACAAATCTGATATGTATAATATTAATTATTTTGAATATAATTATATACCTTTCTTCTTTTTTAAATACGGGTATTTCATATGGATATTCTATTTGTAATTTGTAAATTTTGTAATCAAGTTGAAAATGAGAACTGTGTCGTGTACAGATCTGCCTTATAGCAAGCACTGCAACAAAAGGGAAAAAAATTATCTTGTTTATTTTCCGTTCACGAATTAGAAAGTGAAATAGGTAGTAAGTATAACAAGAGTGTTGGTTCGCTGTGGGCTGATTGAATAAAATGTACTATTAATAACAATTATACAAAGAGTTTACTTTATTTCGTTTTATTTTTGACTGTTAGGCATTATAATGTACAGATTCTAAGTCCTTGACCAACTAACTGAATCGTGCCTTCGTAAAATAGGTAGTTCGTCAAACTGAATAAAATACACAGGTTGAGGTAAATATGTAATGTATTCGCTCAATTATAAACTTTTACAAATCAACAATACAATAATACATTTTACTTTAGAAGCTGGATATCTTGTTACGTTTAGATACATACTTAATAATAATAAAAATTAATACCTTAAGAATTATGCGAAGGTAACGTGTACTTTATGGCAAAGATATTTCACCATCTCTGGTGTAAACACTTACGCTTACGTAATTAAAATCGTGATTTAAGTATTACATTTTGTTTTGTAACTACTCTCAAACTCCGAACTTAAAACTGAGCAAATTAAAGATGTCATCAGAGTGGACGGTTTGTAATGTCTTACAATACGACACCGAAATACGTGGGCGAAATCAAAAATATGACACTATTACATAAAATCATACGTAAAACTTACCTAAAATCGTGTAAAATACAATTTTATTTCATCAATGATTTAAATTTATCGCTGGTTAGGAAGCATGTGAAAACCCTGTTTACAATATTAATTGCGACGCTCTAAAACCATGTAGGCACACACGGCGACACATCAAGCTATACAAAACCAACATAAGCTGGCCGCGTGACGCTATACGTTACGCGACCTACGCGCGGTCAGCTTATTTTGGTTTTGTATAGCTTGATGTGTCGCCGTGCGTACATGAACATGGATCCTACTTTAATCATTTAATATAGCAAATAATTTATTAGCACCAGCACATAAGCTTTACAAAACTGCGTCGCTAATTATCTATTTCCAGCCAAAATTAAGCAGTGTCCAGTATACCTACTTATTCCTATTCGACGTTAAAACTAGCCAATATTGGGTCATTTCGAAATAAACTATGTTTCAAATTCAAAACTTAAGTCTGTAATTTAAAACGTAATCACCAAATTAATGGCGCTTTAAGCTTATTTTTGTTGTAAATAAAATAATTATTATTTAGAAATCTTACGAAACTACACCACAGACGAGACGTTGCATAAGGTTGTAACTTAGTTTATTTCAAAATACAAATAACTTAACGTTAATTTATTACGATTATATAATTCATTATTACTAATCGTTTTCATAAGTATTAAAAATAGGGTAATTAAAGATACCGCACACCAAACTAGCACATTATATACACACCATGTTGCCGCCTTCAGTTCATTTCAATGTACTTATACATTATCACAAAAATAAAGTGCTACAATACCAAGGAAATTTAGTCCCCGAGCTCACCAAAATGAAATTTTGCGGGTTTTGTATGAGCAGGTTATTCTGAACACAACCTAAGACGACATAACGTTATTTGGATTCAAAATCTGTTTCGATTATTAATATAAGGTTAAATCTAATTATTGGCGAAACTTAACAAACGCATTTGGTATCTGTTACTAAGTACAATTGCGTGATAATGACCCGCAGCCCGATCATATGATTCAGCCTAACGCACTATAATAATCATTTTATTATCATTGATAATGCAATCTGTTATCATAAACAAGTGCCCTGGTTCAGCTTCGCCAACTAATTTAAAATAACCACATATTTGGACCATTATTAAACACATACGACACTATCGACCGTAATACCTTCCAGTCCAGAATGTGATAAGTGTTTCTATAGGGTGTTAGGGTGAAGAAACAAACAGGAAATTCGCAAAAAAAATTTGGACTTTCCATACTAAATACAATCAGCTTATCGAAAGTTTGTATGAAAAATCGATTTTTTTGTGAATTTCCTATATGTTTTTAGGCAGTTATTCAATATCATGGGTACAGTCACCCCTTAAAGTAATGCAACTGTTTACCCTAGCACTCCAGAGACTAGAAGAAACTGGAAGGTACTTGTTCTAATGCCGTCACTTCACTTGGTGTAGCGTGTTCGGTTCTGTTGAATACAGCGATATCGCTATGATGATTTCTTTGTATAGACACAAAGAAATCATCATAGTACAGTCGGCCGCAATAAGTTGTTCTACGTCGTCGTAGTACTAAAGTGTATACAACGTGTTAATGAATTAACGCAAAACTAGAAAGTATTTTGTTTAGAATCGAGATCAGAATCGAATTATCATGGTTTCAACATCGGTATTTTTTTTTCAAAATATTAAATAATTTGTTTGCAATATTTAAAATTTACTGGACCCGATGTGAACCCACCGCACGGGCACACTCACCCTACTTACTATCAAAACAAGATTATAAAATGTATCCAAGAGTAAGCTAGCGCTTTCTTTCAGTGCTGAAATGATAACAATTCATTTTGACTCAAAACTTAAAATGCGAATAACTTTAAATTATAACTATCAAAATAATGAAATTATTGGTTCAATCTAATTATTTTGTTATAAATCAGTTGGGGTGTATGAGAGGTTTAGCGCTAATTCATTAACACGTTGTATAACTTATTGCGGCCGACTGTACAAGTCTTTCAATTCAATTTTCTCGCCCACACGAAAAACAAATGATTGTGTTCAGAAAAACCTGGGGCCTAATTCATAAACAACAATAGTAATTTACAATGACAATTCAGGCTACATTGCTGGTTACTTATTTATAACTTTTAACAACATGATGGGTGTCTTAACATTCTCAGGCATGTATCTGAATTTTTCATTGTAAATTAAAATTGTCATTTATTTTGGTGAGTTTCGAATACTGAAACTTGCCTTATTAAAACTCTTTCTGTTCGTCACTGCTGGATTGGTTTAGGTTTTACCTCTTACTACGTAGAGAGTAATGACTCTCTTTGCAAACCAAAATGCAAGAACAATGGTGTCGATTCGAACTGTGCCACGACTAATTAAATTTATTCCTGTCACTTTCTAAAAAGAGACAGAAAACCAACAACTGACTTTAGTGCTGTCAAAGTGACGTTACACGCCCAAAATATGATGCCATCATAATGCACGCCATCTTATTTATGGCGTTTTTGGGCGTGTAACGTCACTTTGACAGCACTAAAGTCAGTTGTTGGTTTTCTATCTCTTTTCTTAATCTCATTTTAGACAGTGACAGGAATAAATTTAGTTAAGTTAAGTCGTGGCACAGTTCGAATCGACACCAATATTATCTAAAGACTGAAGTGATTCCAATTGTTAAATTGATATAATACGTAATAATAATACGTAGAAAGTATAGGTACATTAATTATTACAATTTCATAAGATAGTAATATTCTTCTACAAATGCTATCGATATCGCTACAAGAAGGCACTACAAATAAGCTGCTTTTCTTTCAGTGCCGAACTAACCATAGAGGAGAAATAGACATACGGATCCCGCTTTGATCCCGGACCAACTAGAACGACGGACCAAGTTTGACGCTTGTATGTATTGCCGTTTTTACAATAGAGCAAAAACAATAAACCTTAAAATAAAACACGATTCTTGTATGGGGAAACCTCTTTTTTTGTTAGCAAAGCTAAATTCTGTGAAAATTTCAACTCTCTACTTATTACGATTAGGGATGAAACGATTCGGCCATTACGATTACGATTACGATATTAATCGTTATTTATTACGATAACCGATACATTACGATTATTTAAACAAATTTAGTCGATATTATCCTCAGAATGAGTTCTTCTTTGCATTCCAATGAAAGTTAAATCATTAAAAAAAAATTGTTTTTAAATTCCACATTTTGTATCTTTTAACTACTAATTTGAGATCGAAGTCAAAGGTACATTTGGCTAGGATTCTGATTTGTTGATGCGTGGAAGATAATTTGCTTTGAAAAACCCAATTTGAACATGATTTTGAGGTATAATCTCGTTAATAAGGCGATATCTCGGCCGATTTACGTGGGAGATTAATCTTTTGAAACTAATGTGGATGAGATATCGCGAGAACGAAAATGTATGTAATACTTCAAACCGAAAATCAAATCAAAGACATCAGTAGAATTAAAAAAAAGAGAGTCAAGACTGACCAAAAAAAAAAGTCAGATTTTGCTTAAAATGAGCTAAAATGGCAGCGAAAGACACGATTTTTCTAAAGTTGTTTTTCGGCTCTGGAATCTAGTATTCAGGTCTGGTATTTGTGAACAAATGCAATATGATTGACATTTTTAATTAATTTTAATAATCGTACGATTCTTACTACGGTGCATTGCATCGTTATTAATCGTGATTATTACGATTACAGATGCAAAACGATGCACCGCTTCGTAATCGTTGCATCCCTAATTACGATGCAAAAGATACAACGCTGACGGATGGACAGCGTAGGTTTAGTAATAGTGTCCTGTTGGCACCCTTTGGGTACAGAACTCTAAAAAAAGTTGATATCAAAATTACACTCAACAGGGTTGCCAGACGTATAAACTATTCCCCGTACAACAGCGAGAAAAATCTCGTACTTTGGCTATTAAACTCTAAAGTGCGAAAAATTATATGTAAGTATCCTTATTACTATACTAATAAGGAGATAGCGACATGTTTTTGAAATATTTCCTTGAGATTAGATTAGATAGTGGATCGATAGATGGCGTTACGGTCTGTGCGAATAAAGGTCAACATTTCAAAAAGTGTTTCTTTAAAATAATAAAGAGGGAAAAGATGATCAAAAAGATGCCAACGCAACTTTTGATTGAATATTTCATTATTTACGAATCATTTTAATCGAAAATATGAAACTGTTTACGTCTGACAGGGTTGTATGGGCTCGATCCCTTGGCCTTTAAAAAAAAGTCAGGCACAGTCTTGACATGATTTTGACAGGATCTCGCCTACGTCTCTATGGAGCGATAAGCATGTCATCTGTCGAGTTTTTTAAGAACTAAAATTAAAAAAGAAAAGAAAAACGCTCATTAACTTTTGCGTTCAAAAACCAAGGGTAGTAGAGATCAATAAATTTCGACCTTGCTTCATAGAAGGGCAGCCTCGACACTTGATTGCCATAAGTTCTCTTATAGGACTATGGAGCTGGTCTATGGCTCAGATTTAGAGACGAAAGCTTGAGTTCAAGTATTTATTATCTATACCACCCAGCTTCCACCCAGACTACTTGAAGTTCGGGTCTGCCAACATCAATGAGGGATTTTTTGACATCTAGAAAAGTTGATAAAAAACATATTTCAACATGCCTTAATAGATGGCGTTGACACATGGCTCCGAAGATGGTGATTATCACCGAGTCTGACTCTACCGTTGAAGTATCTGTTCATGTTTTATTTGTATTATATCAACCGCAAGGTCGTGAGCTTTTGCACAACCATTTACCTACAACGCTATCTATCAAGATGGTAGGAACTGTTTTCTATTTTTTTTTAATCAGCTGTCAGAAAAGCCCCATTCAAAATCAATATTTTGACATTTGGCATCAACTCGAACAAAAATTTTGTTTTTGATTCTTAGCTGCTTGTTTTTTATGAAGAAACCAAAACATAGCTTCATCTCTTGTTTTAAAATAAAATTTTATTGTGCGACGCCATTTAGTTTCATGTTTGCTAAAAAACTAGCGCAGGAGTCATTACTTTAGTCTGGCACTGCTGGTACTCGGTACTTTTAATTCCAGATTTAACACGCAAAAGAGATCACTATATCTATAATTTAAATCTACGCTAGTTCGATGATAGCGGTCTTTAGATACACAACGAAGTCAATGAAATAAACTGAACTATTTCGTAAAACAAGACTTGCGCTAGAGTTACGAAGGGTTTACCTCGACCACCGTGTTCATGTGTTGCGGATGAGGTTTGAATTCTACCACTTCCTTCCACACCAGATCTGCAAAAGACATTAAAATTACTTCAAAAATTTTACTCAAATTTAGGGTTGTTTCACACGTAAGTACCAAAACCACGCCACATCGCAGCGAAAAATTGTCAAAGTCGCCTCACGTAATTAATGGACGCTGCGCCCGCCCCATAAAGCCTCCCACACTCTGAGGCGCTGGCGGGGGCGGTCAGCGGTGGCGGGGGAGGTCATCGGTGGCGGGCAGTTGTGTTATATGGATAGTCTATGGAACACTCACACAGGGGCGCGGGCAAGACGCGGTCTACAGGCGGTCAGCCGCCACCGCAAGGGGCGGGCCCTTCCGCCACCGCGCGTGTCTGTAGTAGCGCGCGGTCAAGGCGCGGTGAAAGGAGCGTTCAGTTGTAAAATTTCACAACTGACCAATTGACGGAAAGAGGATGGGCAGATTTGGACCCAGCCATTTTTTACTAAAACTAAAAGGTCTTCAGGACGGCGGTCATAATTATTATAAACAGAAAAACATAAGGCATTTTTTAAAAAAACTTCCACATCTCCAGAAGTCCGTATTATTTAAAAGTAGAAATTACTAGTAAAATAGACAAATCATCCAAAAAGCAGCAGCCAAACGCTAACACGACAGCTACTTTCATCTAATATCATCACTGAGGTATTTTTTGGTCGTTACGGAATGTATCTGGCTTGGTTGAACTGATAGTTCGTGATTTCGTTTTCTTCCATTATCATAATATTATATGGTTATCGTGAATTTTCATTAAAATAAACATAATGAATTCGTAGAAGATTGAATGGCCTATCTAATAAGAAAGATGATGATTTTCACACACTAGCTACAAAAGGTATCATAAGGAGAATACCATTCCCCCAACTTTTACAGGCTACAACCAATTTACTTTTTCGTTAGTTTTGTTTCACTCTATACGTATTACTAAGTTTCATTCATGTACGGGACCTCTAAGTCTGGGTCTCAAATTACAGGGCCGGCCGCCAAAATTCTTTCAACAATTTCAATTTCTTTGTCTGTTATTTTTTATAATCGACGCATGTCTTGGTTTTTAGCTGTGTTATTTTTATAATAAACAGATTTTAAGAACAAAATGCAGACATACATAAACTCACGACCATAATCCCTATCAGGGTGGTCAGAAGCCTGCCTACAACTACCAATTATCTTTTTAAAACTAAATCTATGCGAGTTTATTGTTATGATTAGTCCCTACTAAGACGTCTGAACATGACGAACACTTGTCTTCAACTGAATAAAGAATAAAGAACTCCAGTGTGTGGGAGGCTTAATAGGTGCCTTGAGACGTACATTCAATCGCGAGTGATGGCGCGTGTAACCGCCTCGCTACTTTGTAAATACTGCAATCCCGCGCGAAAACGAGTAATTTTTTACCGCCATTTTCTTATGTCAATATTTATAAAAGTTATAATATTCCAGGGCGTAAATTACTATGGAGATTATTCTTTTATATATTATTATACTTATTATCATTCGATCATGATTTGGAACGTGTGACGTTCAAAGTTCAAACATCGCACTCTTCATCCACGTGATTGCGCGCGCGAATGTAGGATTTTGCTCGCTCTTTCGCACACGCAAATCAATCTCGCGCGCAATAACTTGCGAGTGAATGTACACACGGCGACAGATCAACCTACCCATAGTTGAACTCTATGTTCATGGACATAAGGTCGAACTATGGGTAGGTTGATCTGTCGCCGTGTGTACGTCTATAGGCACCTTTTAACTATAATTAGCTATCGGTAACCAAAAATTATTTACCGTCGTGTTGTAAGAAGAAAACGTTACCTTTCCACTTGTCGACCGGGAGCTCCATGTCCTCGAAGCTCTGGTCGTAAGGTGCCGACACGGGCTCGTCGGTCGGGTCCGCGTACTGGGCGAGGTATTCGTGCGCAAGAGCCTGCTCCGCCGTTATACGCCTGCACAAATGTTTATATTATTAGACTAGGATTTTTTGCCCCTATATTTCTATAACATACTTATCATCTTTATTTCTACACCAAAAACAGTGACAAAAACATAGCTTTTACCATAGAGAAAAATGTGTCTCCTGTCAACGCCCGGAGAGGAGTAAGTATTGTTTATTTCTCCATAGAAAATTTTTCTGCCATTTTTTGCGGGGAGGAGAGACCGTTCTTATGACAATAACAGTAAAACGCATCGAATTAAGTAGCCCATCTGGGCCTCAATCGCCCTAAGTTTGAACGATACTACCAAAACAAAACCACAACCAAAAACGTTACGTTATGCACAATTCGTATCGCGCAAATTATATTAACGGTAACGATTTAGCTTTATTTCGGAAGATACGTTGGCGTAACGTTTGATGTCCGTTCGATCGAATTTTCTGTATTGTGCGATTTAACCGTTCAGAAAAAAATATCGCGATAGCTTTTTTACTTCAGCTAAACCAAATCTAAACCAAAACCAAACAAAACCGTATAAAATTGCGCAATTGAGGCCCAGGTCTTGATCGGGGCCGTCGCGGGGGTGAGGCTTTGACAGAGGGGAAAGTATGGGAAATAATGCGTAAGCCCGCTCCTTCCTGTCAAGGAGTAACATGTTTCTGTATAGCTTTTACCACGGAATCTATAAAACTTACTTTGCACATGTTTTGTATGTCGAAAGTTCTGGCTCCAAGCGATTCGTATTGAGGTGAAATGTCGAGCTCCCTTCGCTCGCTCTTAGTTTCTATTTTACATAAGTATGCCTGTATGAGTAAACCGAAAGATGTATCACCACAACCTGAATTGTTGTACTGAAAAATTATTAGGGGGCGGCAAAATCGGTCTGTGCCCCGGGCGACAGAAACTTACGCTACGCCAGATATAACTAATTTCTCAGCATCCAGCTACATCAATTTAAGCTGACTGGCCACGTGGGAAGGGAAACCTCACTTCAGTAAATTTTACACATACGGTAAAGATGTATGTAACTCACTTGTCAGCGTCCAGCTCTAGCATCAGCTCCAGCAGGTTGACGGCGAGCGGGTTGGCGCCGCGGAACACCTCGCGGAAGTCGCGCCTCTTCAGTGTCGGTAGCGACTGGATATAGTTGCGGGCCTAAAAGTCAAAAGCCCTATGTTGTAGTAATGTGCTGTTTAGTTGTAATTTTCCCTTTTATATCCTTAATCCCGTAAGCTTTGCATAAAGCCCCGTTCGATAGCTTCTTGGTGAACTTGGTTTGTTGTTTTTACGTCTCGCTCTCGTATGATTCAGTCTGAAGTATATGAAGCCAACATACTACATTTCAAATCTGCACTATAATTAAAGAAAACTCATTATTTGGATGAGTTCCAAATTGTTTTTGCTTTAGGTACCGGTGGTATATGAATAAGATATCGTGGAGAAATGTAAGTGCATCTGAAACCACATCTTACTCACTCAAGTTGTAATGTACCTTTTAGTTATCAATCAATCAATCAATCATATATTTATTTCAAGTAACAAGACTCATAATTTTATTAGTTTGTTTTTGTTATTGGAACATTTTTAAATTATTATCCAGTACGTTATATGTACCTACTGGATAATAATTTATATAGAAACATTACTGTGAGATATGAATGAGGTCCGAAGACCTTCATTGTGAATAGACATAGGTTTGATTCTCGATCCCGAACTGGATTAAAAATATGGAAGATGTTTCTCACTTCCATTCAAACTACCTATCTATAGGTATAGCTATCTATAGGGTGCTATGGGGTAGTTTGGAGAGAATGATGGAGTACCTACTTAAGCTCGATCTACACTTTCACAAGTACACACGGCAACAATTCAACCTACGCATAGTTGAACTCTATTTTCATAGTCATAGAGTCCAACTATGCATAGGTTGATCTATCGCCGTTTGTACAATAGCGAGTTAACTTGCGAGCATGAATGAAACCATCGTTTGGACGACGACGACACGATTTCTTACTTACCATACCATACTCGCAAATTAACTCGCTACTGTTCTTGTGGAAGTGTAAATCATGTTTTACTGTATAACATGTTTAACTCTTGTAACTCGAAATATTCAGTAAGTAAATATTGAATTTCTTTCTTTCTTTACGATTTCTTTCTTTCTTCTCTCCCATACAAAACTGCAAACCTACTTGAGCCAAATGTATGGGAAAGATGTTTTTTTTCGCGATTTCGATATTGGTCACGTAGAGAAAGTTGTTCAGTTTGATGGTCTTATCATCCCCTTAAAAGGTGTCAGCATATTTTAATACGGACCCTGTATAACATGGCACCTACTTACTTAGTGTGTTGTTGGCCAGAAAACATCTTTATATAATGAACAATTTAACTAATCATGAGCAATCACGAGGTCTTATTTTAAATCGTCGTCGGGTCTAATAATAGATAACGTAAACAGTTAACATGACGCACAAACACAATTCATTAGGAAAACCTACATATTTTAACATTTAACTATGTCGGTCGGCACAAAGAAAACCAGTTGTACTTATATTATTTACAACTATAAATACTACTACTAATACTAAATAATATCATGGCATTAAGAACTTCATTTGCTTTCGTTACGCTCAAACGAGAATCGCGAATGACTCAATATTTACACAGAAAGTCCACTGTTTTTAGCCATGCCAAATTGTACAGCTGAACATGAGATCTTTGACTGCACAGTCTTTATTGTTAATATAATATTAATTGATTATATTCAAAGCGTAAACATCTGTTCATTTGAAAGGTTCCCTTTATTAGTGATCTTACCTCTTCACTTATTATTTTGTCAATAGTATCTTGATCAGGTTTTCCGCACAAAAATAATATCCTTGTGAGGTGGTCAATATCTGAATGCACAAATGTTAAGGTTACACAAGCACCAAACTTACACAAGCTGTATTGACAAGACAAGACAAGACAGGACAAACCACGTCATTTGAAGCATGTTAATGCAAAGCTGTTACGAATTTCTATTAATAATATATTTACAATTCTTACGAAGTAAACTGCAAACAGCATATCCTGAAAAATTAACCTTAACTGCAAGTACTTACAGATTCTGATGATATTTTCTGCATGAACTCCTGAGCTGGTGTTCCAAGTACCTCCATGATCAAGTTCAACTGATGGATATCTGTCTCGTCCATTAAGGTTGAAAGCCATAGAAGGTCACATTTATATAACAAGCTAGGCTGTAAACTAAACAACGATATCACATAAAGAAATGTGAGGATATGCATAAAGTAGTCATCGGTTTAAATCATGCTGAAAGCATGCAAGAAATGATTGCTTCAATGATGCTAATAGAAAAAAAAATGGTGAATATAAACATTTTAGTGTTGTAATAAAAAGGATACGGTCTGAGCCAGGGAAGAGGGTCCTGCCAGTGAGCAGTTCTGCCATGATGCATCCCACGGACCAGATGTCCACAGTCTGGTTGTAGTGCATCCAGTTGAGCATGATCTCTGGCGCCCGATACCACCTACCAAGTTGGAAAATTGATTAAAAATAACATTCAATGAACCGATGACCGATGGGGCCGAAGAGTTCTCATGTGGTGGCCGCGTACCGGAAAGCGCAGCGTGGCCCCCCACAAGGTGGACCGACGACCTGGTGAAGGCGGCGGGGACCCGTTGGATGAGGGCAGCGCAGGACCGGTTATTGTGGCGATCCTTGGGGGAGGCCTATGTCCAGTAGTGGACGTCTATTGGCTGATTATGATGATGATGAACATTCAATGGCTTGGCTTTCAGACCTATATAAACTTGATCATAAAGAATTAAGTGCCCCACGTAATTCTTGATGTATTTATAAACCTTAAAGCATTACGGCTCCCGTCAGTCGCGCGCTCCCGGCCGCTGACGGGAACCGTGATGCTTTAAGTTTTAAACATTGCATTAGGATATTATGCTCATTTTAAACTTCTAATTTAAATAGGATATTGTAAATCAGAATAAACAATTATAATTATAAAACTAATCGCCTTTCATGCCCGAGGCATTAATAATAATATCTAAGAACAGTATTAATTGCATGAAAAGAATCAATTTAGTTATTAAGTCGTGTTATGTTGTAGAGTTTCTGGCCGCATCTTCTCTACAGCGACAACACGTTCCGACGCGGTGGTAGCTTCAAAAAAAAGCGGTCAAGTGCGAGTCGGGCTACTCGCGCACCGACGAGGGTTCCGTACCACACAACCACAGAACACAACATTATTAACTTAGAAAAAAAAAACTTTTTTTGTCCGGGACCTTCAGCGCAAGACCGACTCACACTTGACCGGTTTTTAGTATTTGTTGTTATTCTGTAGAGCTTGCTCTATAATCACACTAAGTTTGACGCTTGTATGTATCACCGTTTTTACTTTAGATCGTGAAGAAAAAACGTTGATAAAAACTAGTTTCTTGTTGAGAACTCCCCTTAATTTTTAACTTTTTGACATTTTTATTATTTGTTAACAAATCCGCCGTAATATAGCATAACCTGAGAAAATTTCAACTAACTAGCTATTACGGTTCAAAATTTACAGCCCTAAATAGGTAGGACAGACGGACGAACGGACAGACGAACGGACGGACGGACGGACAGACGGACGGACGGACGGACGGACGGACGGACGGACAACGTAGGCTTAGTAATTGGGTCCCGTTTTCACCCTTTGGGTACGGAACCCTAAAAAGATGACGTTTAATAAATGGGCTCCTATAATGAATAAATTATTTTGACTTCGACTTCAATAAAATATTTCGTTGGCATGCTGTTTGTGTAGGTATGGCTTGGTGCCATCCATACGCCATTTTATTTTAATTGGTTACTTAAATATTATTCTATCAAAGTAAGATAATATGCCGAAAATAAATAATAATCTATTTTCTGCAGTATTATCTTTATTTTTGCCAATTATTTTATGTGATGGGACCTTGAGTTGGATTTCATGTTGTCTATTGTAAATTGTTATTTATATTTTGATTTGTGAAGCAGTAGCAGTTTGTAATACCTACATAAATTTTTGTTAACATTTAAAAACTCTATGATAGTATAAAATATAGTCTCATTATCATCCTTAAGAGGGCTATCACAGTCCAGTGGCGCCCTCATCACATTAAAAAAGATTTCTCAACAAAGAAAGCCTAAATTAAAAAAGTGCTCAACATCAAAACTACAAAAGCCTTCAAGCTATTTTCATAGAATACTTTTATAGGTTTTTTAAAGGTCTAAACATACAAAGGACATCTGGCACATAATACCAAAAAATGTATAACCGTCCTTCTATTTTTATTATGGACTATGGAACACTAGAAACTAACTGCAGGCATCAGTTTATTTTATAATGATTTATTAGTTTTTATCATTTTTATATAAAAAAAACATTGTGCTTGCAACACATCCTACCAACTCCTACTAAACAACATTGACAGCCATTTTGGGGTTGCTGCTTTTTTATAATTTATTAATAATAAATGATTAACTAAGTCGTTAAATAAAAATAAATGATACTATCTGAGTTGTTTTTATAAAACTCCATAATTTATTACACATTTGACTTCAGTCAAAACTTCTATATATTTTAAGGTATTTTTTCAAAGGGAGAGCGGCGGTTGTCCTATGAAAAAAGAAAAAAACGGCCGCTTTTGTTTTTATTCCAAATTGTCTAAAAGTGGAATGTTTAGAACCTATAAAAGTATTCTATGAAAATAGCTTGAAGGCTTTAGTAGTTTTGATGTTGAGCACATTTTTAATTTAGGCTTTCTTTATTGAGAAATCTTTTTTAATGTGATGAGGGCGCCACTGGACTGTGGTAGCCCTCTTAATAATGGTTCATTGTACAATCTACACTAGCTTAGTGCAGAATGTTACCTGGTTGCCACATATCCTGTCATTTCAGTCTCAGTAGGCCTGGCTAGACCAAAGTCTAAGATCTTCAGCTCACAATCTTCATTCACAGCAATGTTTGATGGTTTCAAATCCTAGACAAAACAAAATAAGAATCTTAATCTATTTTTTAGTTTAAAGTAAATAAAAAAACAAAATTAAGAAACTCTGCCATGAAATTGGTAGATGCGTATTTTGATGAGCTTATAGAGATAAAACCACCATCTGTATTTCCTTTCATTATATTTTTTGCTTTACCTATGTTATGTTTTACAACATTACTAGGCGTTCACTTCGAGTTGGCCGCTCCCTCCCTTCCCGCTTCCCCGCACCGCACCCCTAAGAGCAATTTTATAACCTTTAGCAACGCAACCACGTACGGCACGTCCATTCCGGTCACTAATATCGCTTTTAATTTTAAATTTTTATTTGCTTGTTATATTATTTTTTGTTGACGGGACCAGTTAATGTGCCTGTGAGGAAATTTTGTAACGGTCATCGACGGCCAACTGGACGTGAACGTGTAGTAATTGATTGGAAAATATTGTAAAACACAATCAATGGAAATGTCAAAATTAGAAACAACAACCTGTACCGGGTTGAGCTTATAATATAAAGAATGAATAATCCATGAAATTTAATTAATTCCATTACACTGCCTTTTCCAACTATAGATATGAAGGTTAAAAATATAAAAAAAGATTGCATAAAATCAATAATAATATATTTCGTTTCTTATCAATCATGATATGGATCATGATTTTATGGAAATTGAAAATTACATCAGTATTACGATCTACATTATTATAATGATCTAATGATCATTGATGCAATTTTCACTTTAACCTTGAATAAATATTTCAAACTACAGACTGTTAGGGTAAACAGTTGCATTAGTTTAAGGGGTGATTGTACCCATGATACTAAACAACATTCCCTAAGAAACCTTGTACGAAAGGACATCTGGCACATAATACCCAAAAATGTATAACCGTCCTTCTATTTTTATTATGGACTATGGAACACTAGAAACTAACTGCAGGCATCAGTTTATTTTATAATGATTTATTAGTTTTTTATTTTTTTATATAAAAAAAACATTGTGCTTGCAACATCTCCAACCTCCTCCTACTAAATGTTGGGGTTGCTGCTTTTTTATAATTTATTAATAATAAATGATTAAATAACTCGTTAAATAAAAATAAATGATACTATCCGAGTCGTTTTTATAAAACCTCATAATTTATTACACATTTGACTTCAGTCAAAACTTCTATACATTTTAAGGTATTTTTTCAAGGGAGAGCGGCGGTTGTCCTTTGCACAAAAAAATTTGGGCTTTGTAAAAAAACACCCTAGTAATACATAAGGTGGTGCTTCAGACCATGAAACTGAACAACTTTCACTAAAGAGCCACCTTCGAAATCGCGAAAAAGAAATCAGCTGTCCCATACATTTTAGTCGAGTCTGTAGGTACTGCAGTTTTGTATGGGACAGCAGAATTTTTTTCCGCGATTTCAAAGTTGGCTCCATAGTGAAAGTTGTTCAGTTTCATTGTCCGAAGCACCCCTTTAAGTATTACTAGGGTGTTTTGTTACACCTTGTATATGCAATCAGCTGATCGAATGTTTGTATGAAAATGCGTTTTTTTTCTCCAATTTCCTATAGGTTTCTTTAGGAAAGTTGTTCAGTATCATTAGTCGCTGGTGCTGGGTAAATTATACGGCAAATGATGATTAAGACATTTCCTTTTGCAGAGTTGGTCCTTATAGACGGAGATCCAACCGTAAAATTATGCACCTATTCCTTAGGCGAACGAAATGTAATTCTAGTGTATGTTTATACAGGGGTTAATTCAACGCCGCCAAGTTGCCTAGAAAAATCTTGCCGCAAGTGCCTTTTCCATTAACATTTATGGTATAACTTTTTCCACGTGTTTGTTAGGGAATTGAATGAGGTGCCATCGGAAGGAGACTAGTCTAAAGTACTTTAAAAACTAGGGTTGCCACCTCTCAATCTGCCGCAAGACTAGGGTTGCCAGATTCAAAAATGACATATTTGGACCTGGCAACCCTATAGTTGCGGCAGATTGAGAGGTGGCAACCCTAGTTTTTAAAGTACTTTAGACTAGTCTCCTTCCGATGGCACCTCATTCAATTCCCTAACAAACACGTGGAAAAAGTTATACCATAAATGTTAATGGAAAAGGCACTTGCGGCAAGATTTTTCTAGGCAACTTGGCGGCGTTGAATTAACCCCTGTATAAACATACACTAGAATTACATTTCATTCGCCTAAGGAATAGGTGCATAATTTTACGGTCGGATCTCGGACTATTACGACTCAAATATGGATTTAAGAAGGGGAGCCATCGAAATTTTTCATTTAAGTTTTGGAGGGGGAGGGGGGGTCACCCTGAATTGCCTGACAATTTCCTTTTAGCTATGAGGTAAAGTTTGGTATCATTTTCAGGTAAATCAAAGACGCTGAATTCATTTCTGATATCAAATTTGCAATTTTTTGCATAGAAAAGTGGAAAAAAATAAAGAAATCGAAATTCAAATTTTTTTTCGAAAAATCTATACAACTTTTTTATTTCATTTATTAACAAAAAATATCACATCATTGGAAAGCCTTATAATCCTACATTATAAAAAATACCCATTATGACGTATTGGTTTGAATAATGTGGATTTAAAAATGTATTACTTGCCACAGAACTAAGATCACAATAAATGCATGGAGCTAATAGTAGTATGAATCTCCATACAAAAACCACGGGAGTTACATGCCATGATAAAATTTATATGTGTTGATGTCTGTTCTTCAGAATGATATTAAATGGTTTTGAGAGGGGGCCAAAGTAGGGGGGTAAAAATAAACAATATGGCGGCATTTAAAAAAAAGGTCATCTTATCCTGATTTTTCTGCTATAAGTCAAGAACTGAAAGAGCTAGAGGAAAGATGTACAGAATAAAAAAGATTTTTCATAAAATTGTCTACAACTTTGTTTATTATAGTATTTTGTGATAAATATGTGGTTTGCGAGAAACATGCTCCACAATATAAAAGTATGTTATGAATTATTAATAAAATTACTTGTTCCCGTTTTCTGTCTTTTTAATTATATATGTGTGGTCTGTAGGGGTTTAGTATAGGTATAGGGGTTTAGTTAGCACCTTCCACAGTTATAGTGAAAATATAATACCAGGTAGACCCCTGCGACCAGGTCCACCAGGTTCCTAGAAGGGACACTCCGTCGTCGCTTTATGCCTTACGCGGAGCATGGCTCTGTGATCCTAGGCCTTCGCATAAATTACTAGGGAGGTAGGGTATGATTACTTCTCCTGGGTTCGGACTTGGTCTCCTGGCTCGCCCTGCGACCTTGGCAACCCTCTTGAAAGTCGAAGATAGAAACAAAAAATCATATTCCAAAAGCTAATTTAATTTAGTATGACAAGTCCAATTCTTTTTTTTTCAATTTCTTTAGATTGAGAAGAGAAGTTGTTCAGTACCATGAGTACAATCACCATTATAGTAATGAACTGTCTACAACCTCATCCGGGAGTGTCAAACCCCTCCGAGTTACGTTCTTTTCTTCCACGGCAACCAAATGCCGATCATCACTCGTACCTGTCATCTTACAATAGTAAAGCATTTTTCTCATGAACTATTACATTTATCAATAAAGTCATAAGAAATAAAGTTATAGATAAATGTACATACAACATATTATTTCAAAATATTTTTCTGTAGCATGTAGTGTTTCTGAGTTATAATAAAAATAGTAAATTTTCGAATAAAAAAGTCATTTTATCTGGCCGATATTCGAAGTCAATGTTTTGCCCATAGATCAAAGCGCCGAAACAGTGTCAGACCCAGTGAATAGCTCGAGCGTGGTAGCTCCTCAAAGCTTCTGCTTTGTCTGCGTACAGGTAGGTAGCATTGGTGTTTACCTGTGTCGAAAGATATCCACAGCTCCTGGAGATCGTGTGGCTCAAGTGTGAAATAAAAGGATATCGCTATTACCACAATGTCAGAATCAACCGTGTGTTTTAAGTCTAATCATAAGCAGATAAGATTATTAAATAATAATCTTTGATGCACCATTGAGAACCATGTCTTTTACATGCAGAAGAACGCGGCCATGTACATCTTCAGCATAAAACTGTAAATGCTTGTTGGTTTGTTCGCGCAATCGCGCATCACGCGATAACTACTGGACCGATTTCGATGAAACTTTTTTTGTTTAAATGCTTATGATTAGACTTAAAATCTGGTGTTTCATTTATCTCGCTACGATGGCGGAAAACCGTGCGGACGAAGTCGCGGATAAACTCAAGTTAATCATAATTATCGTGACGAAATGTGACTTATTATGTTTTTTGGCTATCATAATGTAAACATAATGTAGGCTATGATATTTTTTATAATTAAGGATACTAGAACTATCTGAAAATCATTTTTATTCAACAAAATATGGCTACCGTTTCAAAGTTAAAGGAAAGAAAATAAAAAAAGTACTGAAATATTTATTTATTTTCCTTTTATCTCAAGTTTTTAGTACAAAATGCTGTAAATATTATTCCATTAATGAATTTCTCGTCTCTGGTTTATTCGAAAATGATACCAAACTTAATGCAGTAACTTAAAAAAACGCTTTTATAAATTTAAAACCTATTATTGAACCAAAGGACCCCCCCTCCCCCCCCCTAATTAAAAATCAAGATGGCTCCCCTTCTTAAAATCATCTAAGGGTTCTGGGGATTCACTCTGCCAAAGGAGATCTCTCAATCATCAAACGCCGTATATTGATGTTTTTTGTCGTGAGCAAACGCGACTACATGGCCAATCACCTCTTAAAGTAATGCAACTGTTTACCCTAACACCCTGTATAATAATAAATTAATAAACCAAAGAATAAAGATTACAATAAATACTAGAGTTTAGCTGCGACTTGGTCACAATTAAATTATTAACAAATTATATACCAGATTTAAAGTCAAATCAAATCATAAGAAACCAAATAAAAAATCAAAATCGTTTCAGTAGTTTTTGCATGATGCTCCAAAAATCAAACAAACAGACGGACAAAGATTCTAGAAAATGTTGATTTTGAGTCACGGATACCTAAAAAACATTATCATAATCTTTTTCTTGTATATTATCTTCAATGTACAGACACACTTATGTTAAAGTTTTATAATAGTTTATTAGACAAAAATATAGTAGCTCACCCTGTGTATAATCCCTGCAGAGTGAATATACTTAAGGCCACGCAGAATCTGGTAGACCAAGAACTGGACATGGTCATCGGACAGCTTCTGAGTGCGCACAATGTTGTTCAAATCGGCGCCCATCAGGTGAGTCACCAGGTAAACCTGTTGGAACTCCTCCAAAGTCTTCTCAGGGCTAAATACGTCTAACAAACCTAAAAAAAGAAAACATACCTGCCAGTTAAATACATAACAAGGAAACTAGAAAACTGTAAACAATATCACATCCAAAGCATAGATTACTAGGTCCTACGTAATAAACACAGCACTTCCTGAGAAAACTATTAGTTTTCACGCTTTAATCATTTACATTACAAGCCAATATGTATCTAATGGTCAGTGATCAGAATAGATAGTGCAATTCAGGGTAATGTTGCGAATATCTGTGTGATGAATATTAATATTTGTATTCGATTCATGGGTATGTATCTATAAGGGGCGTGCACCCCTACGAATAAGAATGTATAGAAATGTAAATCAAGCTCAAAAAGTGGCACCCATGGTACAATAATATACTGCGCCTGGTATTCTCTTCCGACCACGTGACTGACACAAGCCTACGTCATCATACCCTTTTACCATGTTTAGCGGCCATTTTTTTGTGATGTAGGCTTGTGTCACTCTGGGAATAGAAGACCTTGTTTTTTTAGACCATGGTGGCACCAAAAAAACTACACCATGTTCGAAATTTGATCCTTAAAAAACTCTACCTTGCCGCCAAAATTCACACAAAATGTCATTTTTCATTAGGTGCCAAAAAATATGTTGCTTTTGTTTAGAGTTATTCTTCTATAGTTATTCTTATTCATAGGTGCACCATGTTTAATATACAATGCATACAATTTTACACCCTGTATAGATACAAACATCCATGAATCGAATACAAATACTAATATTCATCACACAAATATTCGCAAGATTACCCTGAATTGCACTATCTATTCCGATCACTGCTAATGGTGCTTGACTCAGCGTTGTTATTACTTCATTCAGCGTGCGACGTATGCAACGTTTCCATCTGGAGCGAGTAGAGGAATTCAGACAAGCACATAGCTTATGATGTGCCAAAGTGTACAAACAACAACAAGTGTACAACTACATTCTTAGGTAGTTGTAGCAATAATGCTATTGAACACCCCAAAAGGGATTATCAGATTACGGTTGTGAGTTTATGTATGTATGTTTTATTTCAATGTATTTTGTTTATATTAGAACTAGGGATGCAACAATTCGGCCATTACGATTACGATTACGATATTAATCGTTATTTATTACGATAACCGATGCATTACGATTATTTAAACAAATTTAGTTGAGATTATCCTCAAAATGAGTTCTCACAGTGTTTCTTTGTATTCCAATGAAAGTTAAATAAAAAAAAAGAACTTTGAAAAATTCCATGATTCTGTAACTTTTTCTACTAATTTGAGATCGAAGTCAAGGTTCACTTGGTCAGGATTCTGATTTTTGGATGCGTAGATGCCAATTTGCTTTGAAAAACACAATATGGAACATGATTCTAAATAATCTAGTTAATCAAGCGATATCGCGTCCGATTTATGTGGGAGATTAATCTTTTAAAATGTGGATGAGATACCGCGAGGACAAGAATGTATTTAATACTTCAAACCGAAAATTTAATCAAAGACCTCAGTAGAATTTAAAAAAATAAATAAATTGAGAGTCAAGTCTGACCAAAAAAAAGTCAGATTTAAGCTCAAAATGAGCTTAATTGGCAGCGAGAACTCCGAACTTGTTTTTTGGCTCCTGAATCTAGTATTCAGGCCCGGCATTTGTCAAAAAGTGCAATCCGATTGACTTTTTCAATTCGATTTAATAATCGTACGATTCTTACTATGGTGCATTGCATCGTTATTAATCGTGATTATTACGATTACAGATGCAAAACGATGCACCGCTTCGTAATCGTTGCATCCCTAATTAGAACTATATTAATTTATTAAGATGCAATTATCACCAAGATGTACCCACCTATAACATTCTCATGGTTCATGTGCTTCAGCATCCGAAGTTCTCGATAGGTCCTCTTTGCATGAACTGCCGACTGGAACGGCCTCGCCAGCTTCTTAATGGCCACTTTCATATTATGCAGCCTGTCATCAGCGGAACTGCGGATAGCGGCCCAATAAATACTGTCCGTAAATACCATAAGTACTCGAATACAGTATTCGAGTACTTTGTATCCGAATACTTTATTTCGCATACTCGAGTATGCGAGTACTTATGAGGTATTCGAGTCAGTACTCGAGTACTACCTGACTCGGCACATCACTAATTAGGCACTGTCCTATTGCCATCGCTCGCGCGATCATGTGTTCGTCTGACGAAAATTACTGTGCGACCGTGCGTTTAAACATACTTATATCTGAATAGAAATAGAACAATTCGATCGCATCGCATGATCGCACGACCTTCAACAGGAAATTCCGCAGATATGAGTATGTTTAATTTAAACGCACAGTAGCACAATCATTTTCGTCGGACGCACGCATGATCGCGCGAGCGATGGCAACAGGACAGAGCTGCGTTCAGAACCTACACCCTATGTGCACCCAGAGTGCACCCCGAGCGCAACTTTTCACACTAAACGCCGTTCAGAGCCTCGGTGAAAGACGTTCTACTATAGAGTGAGTTGAAAAAACAACTGCACAAAAAGGTCGTGAACGCAGCCCAGCGCCTAATAGGTAACACAAACAAACCTGTTACACCCACGCAGGGGGCAATGCACTGATTTCAAGTGCTAGGCATAGGTACCTACATTCTTGCATCATTAATAAAGAGAAAACTCGAGCGAAATTGATTGGAAGGTTATAAATAAACAATGGCATACTGCCTATGATTTTATTACAAACAAATACGCACCAAACTTGTCCGTAAGCGCCTGATCCTACAGGTGTTAAATTTTGGTATCGCTCTGGCACAATCCATTCTGTTTTGTTGATTTCAACCTTGTGGTATCGAGGCATATTGACTGTATATCGGCAGGGCTGATGTATCACTCCCTAAATTAGCAATTAATCGGTTATATAAAAGTAGAATAGAAAATTTATTACAATTGAAAAAAAATAGTCCTATTGCAAAGGTTGGAATTTTGACATTACGTTTTTTTTTTATATAATGCGTCTGGCTCTGGATACTATGTCCTTTAAAGAAATATCTTTGGATGATAGATGACGATGAATTTTAAGCCTCGAAACGTTGGTTTTCTACGTTTTGACGCTTCTTTGGAGTTTTTGGAGACAATCGAAAGAAGCAGGAAACGCAGAAGTCCGCAGGATGAACCGACCGCTTTGCCGCGCTAAAAATGACGGAACACTTTTCCTGTTTACAACCCATACACCATCATATTTCACTGAACTGTATATTTTTCACTTGCACGACACTTTGTTACGCAAAACAACACCAATCTTACGAACCAAAACTCACTATAAAGAATAAAAATTCGATAAAATACGTGGACTCCAAACGTAGCTAACGAATGCCCGCCAAAAACTCCTGACATTACGATTACGCAGTGGGAATGTTGCCAGCAAGGCACGCGTAGGTACTTGAGATTGCCAGATATTATACATTGCTTGCTTTGATCGCTACACTTTAAAATAGAGAGAAAAATGTATGCCTAAATCGGCCCTAAGTATAAGGTAATGTATTCGCTGCTTTACGAATAGCTTAAAAAGAACGTCGATCCAGACTTCTAGAGCCGCTAAAGATGTTTAAAAAATGTGATCAATGTCAAAAACTAGGGTTGCCAGATTGGGGTGTTTTCCGCGATTTTGGGGAAAAAATTTGGTCTTTGAGGAAATGAAATCCTTGGGGAAAATGATAGGTAATAAAAAATTTTCAAAGTGGGGACTTTTGGAGTTTTTCATAAAAG
The DNA here is from genome assembly GCA_922987775.1 of Agonopterix subpropinquella. NCBI lineage: Eukaryota > Metazoa > Arthropoda > Insecta > Lepidoptera > Depressariidae > Agonopterix > Agonopterix subpropinquella. The sequence continues at coordinate 14,038,705 of OV277697.1, read as the reverse complement.
CATTACATAAATAATATTATAAGGTGTTCTGTTACAGGTTGAGGCTGGCTATCGTGGCTCTATTCGAGTCCTATGCCTTAATCAGTACGCAATGTGTTGTCTATTATAGTGCTGTGGAATTTTGAGGGTAGAGTCAAGTAACTTATTCTGTTCTTTTGGGTATTAGTGGTATAAGTTACAAAAGTGTCATAAATTATGGGATTTGAAGTACCTACCTCCAAGCCTCGATGCAAAACAAATTATTTCTAGAGTTGTCTATAAGTTGATCCACCGTTCCTTTTCTGTGTATTTGTGTTTTATTTCTGCTAAAAGTCTTTTGGGGAATTTTTCTTCAAAACGTATCGTTTTGGGGGAAAAAATTATCAATCTGCGGCAAAGAATCTGCGGCCTGCCTGGGGTTATTTTATTTCCTAGATTTCCTAGGCTATTTCCGAACCCACATCTGGCAGCCAGGGTTGGATTTTGTACTATAATTATAGTATTTATACTATAATTTCGCCCTTGGTACTATATACTATCCACATCTAAGGATAGTACGCTAAAATACTATAATTTCAAGTTTAGATTATTGGGAAGCTCTCAAGCTCTATTTCACTGATATGGCACTTTCAGAGCGCTTGATATCTGGCCAAATAATTATTGATTTGCTAAGAGACCTATACATGAAGCTATATTATGAATTCATGTCCTAAATTATTAGTTCAAACAATTTACTAAAGTGTCTTTAATGCAATCTGATAACGTATTTTTCCCAGACTACCTACTTACCAAGACTAAGATACGAAACTGCTACGTATGAAGATAGAACTAATAGTAATATTCAAGAACTGATGAACTTAGTAGAAGAGGAGTAGGTAAATTTTGCCTTGACTGGTGTTGATTTTAATGAATATTGTGTTAAATATAAAAATAATTAAAGTGTACTATAATTTTTTACAAATACTATCCTTTTCATTTTTTTGTGCTATCTTTTTCAACGTCCCTAAATCCAACCCTGCTGGCAGCCCTGTTCTGTCAAAAAATTAGTACATGTGAGTTTGTCGGTGTCAAATATTTCTTTGCTGATTTTAATTTAATTCAAAATGCCTAAAATAAAAGCAGAGAAAAAGTCAAGGGTTCATAATGAAATGGCCAAACAAGGTAAGAAATGCTGCATAAAACATCACAGGCTATATATTAAGGCCCTGTGCGGAAATGCACTGCGAAATAGTGAAGACAAGTTACTGGTCAACTTGTTGACAGAGTATTTGGAAGCCTGTATAGTATGCAGCCATTCAAAATATAAAATCCAATAAAAACGGTCACCTCTAAAACCCACCCGAAAATTACAGTGATTGTTTCCAACATAGAAGAACCAAAAAGCCACATGGGACTAGGTTATGGTCCATCTTATAAAATACCATTTTGCGGTCTGCATATGGTCAGGGAAAGGGATCTCGAAGGGCCCTGCGCACTCAATATAATAACGACTTCAGGATGCTGGGCTGCCGGGCTTTTAGTCTGGCATGTTCACGGACGCTGATGTCGATGGGTTTCCCACCACGCTCCGCAAATGTTGTATCGCCGCGCTGCAGAGGGTTCACGTCAGGGCCAATAGCATCCTGAATATGGTCTCATGTAGATACTGATCCAGTGGCTTTATTAAGCACTGCATCAGTCTACACGCCAAAAACTTTCAAGGAAAATTACTATGGCTTATGATGCCACGAGAACAATGAAGGGCATCCACACTCTCGTTCACGGCCTGTCTCACCCGTTCTCCGCGAGGATGAAGAGCCGGCATGAGTGATTGTACTAACATAGTTATTTAAGTTTGATACTAGTTCTTCCACGATAGACCCGTGATTTTGACATATTGTTTTAGAGTAATTCTGAAAATGTTTCAGCCATAAAACCTTTAATTTTATTGTGTATACTAACTAATCTTGTATTTTTTTAGTGTATTATTTGTGTAGTTTTGATGGCCCAAACAGCTTAAAGTAAAATAAAAGCGTTAAAACCGCCTGTCAAAATTACGGAGCTATCTTGGACGCACTATAGCAAAATATGGATTTTATGTCTGAAATAAAGGATTTTAATTTTAAATATTTCCATTTGTAGGTATCCAGTTCAACAAGGATTTTGGTCAGCACATATTGAAGAATCCACTCATAATAACATCAATGCTGGACAAGTCTGGACTAAGACCTACGGATGTTGCCCTGGAAATAGGCCCTGGTACTGGTAACATGACCATCAAGTTACTGGATAGGGTGAAGAAAGTTATTGCCTGCGAAATTGATACACGGTGAGTGAAACTGCTAAACTAAAGTGGCAGTGAGCGGGACATATTGCTCGCAGAACTGATGGCTGATGGGGCCGAAAAGTTCTCGAGTGGTGACCGCATACTGGAAAATGCAGCGTGGGTAGGCCCACCACATGGTGGACCGATGACCTGGTGAAGGCGGCGGTAGCCCGTTGGATGAGGGCAGCACAGGACCAGTTGGTATGGTGATCCTTGGGGGAGGCCTATGTCCAGTAGTGGACGTTTATCAGCTGAGATGATGAGTGAAACTGGTGGATGTAATCTGCAGATCTAGGCAACAGACAATTTATTTTCTACAGGGTGTAATTGGAATGAGCTGACAAATTTTAAGGGGTGGTTCAGAACATCAAACTGAACAACTTTTACTATGAGAGAAAACCTAAAATTGCAAAAAAAAAACAGCTGTTCATATATTGAGGTTGAAGCATTGCAGTTTAGAAGGGAACAGTTTATTTTAGTGAATTCATGTTGGCTCCCATACAAAAAGTTGATTAGTTTGATGGTCTGAACTGAACCACCCAGAAAAAGTTACTTATTTTAGTAACATCCTGTAGTTGTTGTCTGCAACATTATAGATCTGCATTTACTTTAAAAAAAAGTATCCTATGTGTTAATCCAGAACAAAATCTACATTTGTGTGCCAAATTTCATCAAAATTTGTACGGCCATTTATGTGTGATTACCTTGGGTGATTACGGATTAGATTAACTCACAAACATCCAAACTTAGTGTCAAACTTTAACATTTTATAATACCTATATTACTTGGATTATGTCTGGAATTTGGAATACAAGTTAGTAAAAATGTATGCAGTAATTATAGGTAGTTTGTAAAAATGTATGCAGTACTCTGTGATAAAAAGCAGTAATAAACATCTTCCCCATTGTAAGTTTCATTCTCAAGCTTTATTTCAAGTAAACATTATTTTGCAGATTGGTTGCTGAACTCCAAAAACGTGTACAAGGAACACCGTACCAAGCTAAACTACAGATCTTAGTTGGTGATGTTTTGAAAACTGAGTTACCATTCTTTGATATCTGTGTGGCAAATATACCGTACCAGATCAGTAGTCCTCTAGTCTTCAAACTGCTGCTACATAGGCCTTTCTTCCGCTGTGCTGTCCTTATGTTCCAACAAGAATTCGCACAGAGACTGGTGGCGAAACCGGGAGATAAATTGTACTGTAGATTATCCATAAACACTCAGTTACTTGCAAGAGTTGATATGTTAATGAAAGTAAGTGATGATTATCCATACTAATATTTAATACATAAATGTGAAAATCTCTCTGTCCGTTACAGTTTAATGACTGCTGAGACAATTATTATGTTGGTAAAGAGATAGCTTGAACCCTGAAATTGAAAGCACCTTGATGTTTTTCCTCAGAAGAACATAGGCATACAATTTTCATGCAGACAAAGTCACGGCCACACGGGAAACAACTAGTTTAAAACTACGACTCAAACCAATCCTGTCCAATCCCAGGATAAAAATATAGTAAGCAGTCATACAATGTTAGAATTAGTTTTGTTTTCCCTATATAAACCATCCTACATTATTTTTCACATTACAGACTTTCTTTCAAAATTGATCTGGAGTGCGATTTTTGAATCTCCCATGTTGAACTCAGCAGTTGAAAATGTATGGAGGTACGCAGGTACGCATCTTTCTACTGCTGATTTGACTTTCAAAAATCGCACTCCTGGAGTATTATTTTTGAATGTCAAATCAGCAGTAGAAAGATGCACATCTTTTCAACTGCTGAGTTCAAAGAATGAGTTTCAAAAATTGCTTTCCTGCTAGTAATATAAGTTATGTTATATGACTGAATGTTGAGTTTCTTTCCAATATACAATGTTAAACCCTCTTTCACAGGTTGGCAAAAATAACTTTAGACCACCGCCTAAAGTTGAATCCAGTGTAGTGAGGATAGAGCCAAGGAACCCACCACCACCAATCAATTTTGTAGAATGGGATGGCCTAACCAGAATAGCCTTTGTGAGGAAGAACAAAACATTATCGGCATCTTTTAAACACGCCACTACTATGGCTGTGCTAGAGAAGAATTATAGAGTGCATTGTTCTTTACATAATAAGGTATAGATAGCTTTCTGAATTTTTCATATAATTTTCTGATAATTTTATTAATTCTAACCTTCACTATCACTTCTATTTTGTATTAATTTGTTTATTTTCCAGGACATACCAGAAGACTTCGACATAAAACAGAAGGTGCAAGAAATATTGACAAATGCTGAAGCCAACGAACTACGAGCCAGAACAATGGATATTGATGACTTCATGAAATTATTACATGCCTTCAATTCTGAAGGAATACATTTTGCATAGTTACTACTATATTATATTTTATTTCCCTTTATCCATTTCTGTTCGCAGGCATGCATAATTTCATTTACTGATAAAACCTTTGACTGCTATGCAAATGATTAGAGCTGGCAAGCTAGCCTTCTATTGTAACGATATATAGATTTTAAATCTAATCACAAGCTTTCAAACACAAAAACTTTAAACAAAATTTGTCCAGTAGTTTTTGAGTGATGCATGAACAGACAGACAAGAAAATCAAAAATTTGATTTGGAAATCAGGGTTACCTAAAGACCATATCATAACTTTTTATTTTTTAAATATTTTCAAGGTACAGATTCACTTCTGTTACAGTTTTATAGTAGTAGGGAGGGATAAGTAGTGTTATTGGGTGGACACATGTCGGTTGCTTGTTCCCCTTGCAATGAAGCTCCACCTTTTAACGGCTCAAGTGTGTGCTTTGTGCATAAAACTATCCTTAAAGAATTCTAAGTTAAAATGAAATAATTATAAAATAAATAAACACATTTTATTTATCTAACAGTTCCATTACATTATGAAACTAATGACTACTGTGACTGATGATACTTTGTAGCTGTGAACAGTTTGTTCAGTTCTCAAGACTCGTTTGATTCAGTGTTTATATCGGTGATTGCTTGAAATTCCTGTCAGCATAATCTTTGGGATCTTTGCGATCAGATTTATAGGGGAAACCTGCTTGTCCAGGCAATACCATTGGCTTTGTCTTCATTATTCTCCAACCACCTTTCTTTGTCCAATCCTGATAATAATTATAATACTGATTAGATTTAATCATAATTTCATAAAGTGCCTTGACTCTTTTATCTGAATTATCAGGCATAGTAAGTTACATTGACCACATAACTGCCAGGCTTGCATGTATATGCTCACGACTATATACCCCGAGGGGGTAGTCACAGATATTCTGAAAACTCTGAACATCCATGTTTCACAGTAGTACTGAAACTCGAACCCACTTTTAGCATAAAATAAGGTTCATTGTTGAATGTAGTGGTGGCCAGACTGCCTGATAAAGGGCTTTAACCTTTTCATCGCCATTGTAATGTAACAACATGAGGTCATTGATGCCACTATGCCTAGATCGTTATTGCATTGTACCAAAATTATAAATTTCAGAAATGAACTATGTAAACTGCAGAAATAAAACATGACCAAAGTCTCGAGTTGATATGAAGTTGGGCAGTGCTCTGTCACTCACGTTTGACAGCTGCGATAAGCATCTATGGTACCGCGTATGTCTTGAGATACAGGCTGTCGCGTATTGACACAGCCATATTTTAGTTCATCGTTCCTGAAGCTCTAAGTTCGAAAAAGCGCATGAAATCGGGAGAGTACAGTATCTGTTTACAGTAGTAAATATTGAATAATCTGTGTCGATTGCGTTATGGGGCACTAAATCTAATGACTGCAATGGCGGTGAAAAGGTTTAACAAAACGGCATCTCAATAATTTTGATTTTTATCAACCTGAATTCAAGTTACCATCAGTCAAGTCTACCAATCCACGTTGGGCACGCGTGGTGGACTCACACCCATACACCCTCCCTGGAGTAGGCCTGTGCCCTGCAGTGGGACGTAGATAGGCTGAGATGATGATGGTTGTTTTGTATTGATCATAGACTGCAACTTTTGCTCATCGGCCTGGTAAACCCCTCTGCTGGGTATAATAGGCTTCTTCATTTCCACACCAACTGAAGGTCCAACGCTAGTCTCATCCACCCAGTTTGCTAGCTACTCCAACCATCAACTTGCAGCCAGAGCTGCTGGTCTGCCTACTAGAAGAATGATTCGCCCTCATTCTGTCTGGTGACCTATCTACTACTTGTAATAAATAAAAAAACTTACATTTCCACTGTATTTGAAGTAGTAATGTATACCTAATACACCAAATGCAAGCAAGCCAAGTTTGCCAGTTATGTATCTGAAATCTGCAGCGCGTTGAGCACCCTGAAATGATCACGGTGTTATGAAAATAATTAAATCCCTACTTTCATGTTTCGGAACTTAGGTTATTTTGTTACATAATCTTACCAGCATTGGCTGAAGATTAGTATATAAAGAATCTAAGGGCATGCGGTAAATACGACGGATAGGATTTGTTCGTTGCTTCCAGTATTCATCAACATGAACGGGCTCGTTGGGAGCCAGCACTTGATCTTGCAGCCATTGTTTGCGCCAGGCCCTTTCAGCAGCAGTCATGCCCAGGCATCGCTCCCTTTCACTTGCCACACGGCCGGCTATAGCCATGGGCTTTACGCCCGCTGTTTGAGACATCTTTTCAAGCAATTAACCTAATTTTTTTACAATTTCTTCTGATCTTCCTGATAAAAATCGAAATCGGATCCAAATCCAAAACAAATGACAGTGAAGTGACAGTCTGACAGTGATTTTTTTTTTTTTTTTGGTTCAATTCAAGGTAAAGCTATTATAGCATACAACCGATGTCAGGAATAAATACTCTCATTTATAGCAAATAAAACGTTGGTGTTCGACGTTTCAACGCTTCTTTGGAGTTTTTGGAGGCAATCGAGAAACGCAGGAAACGCAGAGAAGTCCACAGGAAAGAGGTGAACCGATCGCTTGCCGCGCTACAAAAGAACGGAACACTTTTCCTGTTCACGACCCACACCATCATATTTCACTGAACTGTATATTGTTCACTTGCACGACACTTTGTTACGCAAAACAACACCGATTTTACGAACCAAAACTCACTATAAACAATAAAAATTCGATGAAATATGAGGACTCCAAACATATCTGTTCAAATCCCGCCAAAAACTCCGTCTGACAGTGAGTGATGACAGTGATTTTTTTTTTTTTGGTTCAGTTCAAGGTAAAGCGTGTATCGCATACAACCGATGTCAGGAATAAATACTCTCATTTATAGCAAATAAAACGTTGGTGTTCGACGTTTCAACGCTTCTTTGGAGTTTTTGGAGGCAATCGAGAAACGCAGGAAACGCAGAGAAGTCCACAGGAAAGAGGTGAACCGACCGCTTGCCGCGCTACAAAAGAACGGAACACTTTTCCTGTTCACAACCCACACCATCATATTTCACTGAACTGTATATTGTTCACTTGCACGACACTTTGTTACGCAAAACAACACCGATTTTACGAACCAAAACTCACTATAAACAATAAAAATTCGATGAAATATGAGGACTCCAAACGTATCTGTTCAAATCCCGCCAAAAACTCGTGATGACAGCAGTGTTGCCAGATCCAATTTTCGAAATACGGGAGGTGTACCAATAAAAAATCGGGAGATGTATGGGCGACAATATGAAAAAATCGGGAGATAAATTTTTCCTTAAAATTAATCAGACATGGTCTATCTATCTATCTATCTATAACGTCACGCCTCTTTCCCAGTGGGGTAGGCAGAGACCAGGGCGCGCCACTTACTACGATCTTTACATACCTCTTTTGCCTCATGCACATCCATACATCTCTTCATACATGCCCGTCGGTTTCGAGTACTCCGCACCTCCCCTTTTTGTAGGACGCAACTGATTTGATCAGCATACGTCCTACGAGGGCGCCCTCTGCCGACACTTCCACTCACATTAGCAACATATATCTCTTTCGTACATCTGCTGTCACTCATCCTTTCCACATGACCAAACCAACGAAGCATACCTTTCTCTATTCTTGTCACAACATCTTCTTTCAATTTACATCGATCTCTTATTACACAATTTCTCACTCTATCTCTCATCGTGACACCACACATACTTCGCAAGGAACGCATTTCAACAGCATTAATTTTACTTGCATGCTTCTTCTGCCATACCCAGCACTCACTGCCATACATAAGTGTAGGCACCAACACACCATTGTGTATAGCAAGTCGTGCCTTTTTGGACACTACCTGGCTAGCCACAATAGTATGCAGAGCACCGTTTACTTTGTTTCCCGCTGTTACTCGCCTATGCATATCACCCTCACATTTCCCATCTCTAGTAAACATGCATCCTAAATATACAAACTCATTCACTTGTTGCACTTTTTCGTTCTCAATCATTATACAACAATCAGTCACACATTCATCCCTCTCCATTACCATTACTTTAGTTTTATTCACATTCACTTTCATTCCTTTCTTCTTCAATGCTGTATTCATGAGAGTTACCATGTCTTGTAGCTCTCCCGCTGACGATGCAAGTATCACTTGATCATCAGCGTACAGGAGGCACTTGACTAGTAACTCTCCCATTCTTAAACCATTTTCGCATTCTTTTAGCTCAGTCAGACATGGTCTTTTAATAAATGTTTTTTTTAAACATTTTTTCGTTTACTTTAAAATCATAGCAATTGCAATTTTTTAAAATATTTTTCGTGTGCAAGATCCCTGAATTTCCTAATTTGGCCGGTTAACCAAAGCAAAAACAGGTTTATTTCGCTACTTTGCAATGTTGCAAAATTAGTAAACTATAACTGCCAAAGCTTGCCATTGAATAGGTATTCAACTTTATGTTATTATTATTAATTAGTCCAAGTATAGTTTAGGTTACGCATTTTACAAAGTTATGTTCACATTTAACATAGCATGGCATAGCTTAGCATTTAATTTTGTTCCGTTGTACGCAGTTTTTTCGAAAAAAAAAGTTGTTTTTAAAAAATCGGGAGATTTGAGTGGGAATCCGGAACATCGGGAGACATTGACAAAAATCGGGAGATATCCCGGAAAATCGGGAGACCTGGCAACAGTGGATGACAGTGACACTTTCATTCCTAGTTTTTTTATAATCTCTATTAACGGCTCTGGATACTGAAGTGAGATTTTTGAAAATCATACGAGCGACTTGGCAGTAGAAAGATGCATAATCTCCATAGTAATTTTGACATTTTCTAGTGCCAAGTCGCTCGTATGATTTTCAAAAATCGCACTTCGGACCTTTTGAACCGGTGATGATGATAATGACAATGAATCTGCGGCAAAAATATACAGCGGCCATAATGCCGCCAATTTCAGAATAATTCATTAAAAATTAAAGCATATGCTCACGACTATATTCCCCGAGGGGGTAGTCAGAGATATTCTGAAACCTCAGAACATCCACGTTTCACTAGTAGTACCGATACTCTGTCCAGTGTGACGGATAGTGAGCCCGTCGACACTTATAATGGACAGTAGGTACAATACATGCCTCGAAATTGAAGCATACAGGTTTCCTCACGATGTTTTCCTTCACCGAAAAGCCAATGGTGTTACAAATCGTACATAAATTCCGAAAAACTCATTTACGAGTCGACCTGAAGTGCGATTTTTGAAAATCATACGAGCGACTTGGCAGTAGAAAATGTCAAAATTACTATGGAGATTATGCATCTTTTTACTGCCAAGTCACTCGTATGATTTTCAAAAATCGCACTTCTGGACGGGGATCGAACCTTCGCCTCCTGCACGGTAGGCAAGGCTACTCGCCACTGGACCACCACGGCAAATTAAATAAGTAACAAAAATAAATATTTTATTTGTAATTCATTCATATATTAAATGCTTTTCAATATTTATTCTTTAAATGAAAAAATGTCAATTGTCCGTCGTCTGCGTAGGGCTTTATTATTTTGCTGAAATAACCGATAACGATAACCGGTAATAGTGTACAACCTTGCTCCAGTAATCAATGAAATATTTTTTCCATCTGGCAACTTGTCAAATTTTGGCATGGTTGAACTTTACGGGACCGAGTAAAATAAAACCGTTTTGTGGAATTATTATGAAAATGGAGTGGAAACCTGAACAAGAAGGACTAAGACAAATACTAACGCTTCTAAAGGAATCACAATCACCAGATACAGCTACCCAAAGAGCCGTTCAACAAGTATCCTTTTCATGATTTCTGTGTCGATGCACAATCGGCGTGGATATTTTTTGTAACAATAACCGCTTTATTCTTTATTTACACGTGAATTTCATTGAGAGTTTTCATTAATGGATAGTAATATTGCATATTTACATAGCCTCTCACATTTTTAAACAAACGCGTCTCGTCTCGACGCTCGAGATAAAATCGATTTTTCCGACATGACAGTCAATGACAGCCTTCGATTCCATAAATTTTCCTTAGCAGCATTTTTCAGAAATTGGAAGAATTAAACAAGTACCCTGATTTTAACAATTATTTGATATTTGTCTTGACGAAATTAGTCACCGAGGAGGAGCCAACCCGGTCTTTGAGTGGTTTAATTTTGAAAAACAATGTGAAAGCGCACTACAACAGCTTTATGCCCGAGGTAGCGGAGTTCATAAAGCGGGAATGTCTGTCTGCAGTGGGGGACCCGTCGCCCCTGATCCGTGCGACTGTCGGCATTATTATTACTACCATAGCTAGCAAGGGTGAGCTGACCTCGTGGCCGGAGCTCTTACCTGCTCTATGTCAGATGCTTGATTCACAGGACTACAATGTTTGTGAGGTATGATCGTCTTTCTATACTTGTCTTCATTACGGTCTCATCTCACAGAAGAGAGAACCTTACACCTCCTTAATAGAAGAAGCATGCAGGCTCAGTCCGCATGCTATTGATATGGTCAATATACACTACTGGACGTAGGAACCGCGCTCAAAAGTGTCCGAACCAAAAGATGAGATGAGAGAAAAATTTGTGATGCGATGCAAATTCGCAGTTATGTGTGGGAGCACTTACATCTATTCCAGATGGTTTATGCAGTGTTTTTGGAGAAGCACTTTTAAGTTTTGCATTACTACTCTCACATTGATTTCATATGATAATTGATCTTTTCCAGGGAGCATTTGGTGCACTTCAAAAAATCTGTGAAGACACAGCCGAGATACTGGACAGTGATGCTTTGAACAGACCCCTGAATGTTCTAATACCCAAATTCTTACAATTCTTCCGACACTCCTCACCTAAAATCCGGTGTCATGCTATTGCTTGTGTCAACTATTTCATCATGGGTAGGACCCAGGCGCTCATGATACATATTGACAGTTTCATTGAGGTATGTACAGTTTAGAGAGTTCTATATGAAAGGTCACTGGGCACCTTAGTATGAAACCTATACCCACGACCTGCAAAAAAAAAATTGTATAGGATGTTTAGATTAATGTCTCTAGTGCATGAATATATGTATATGTCGCATTAATGTAGATAACGGGATTCAGGCCAAAAACTAATAAAGAAAAATGTAATATTTTTGTAAATTTTTTACATTTTCTAACATTTTGTACAATTTTGTACATTTTGTAAATTTTGTACGTTTTCGTACATTTTGTACATTTTTGGACATTTTCGTACATTTTAGTACTATAGTAGTACATTTAGTACATTTTCCCATGGTTTAAAAAATAAATAACTACATAAAATTGAATGTGGGTTAATACTAAACATTTAAAAACCAATTTGGTATTTGTAGGAAAAAATTAGTTAGCTGGGTCAGATTTCGTTTCGTTTCGTAGTTTTGAAGTTGAAACTAATAGAATTTTTTTTTTCAGAATTTGTTCCATCTCGCAGCTGATGAAGATCCGGATGTCAGGAAGAATGTTTGTCATGCTTTGGTGTTGCTCTTGGAAGTTCGCTTGGAAAAGTTTATTCCTCACTTGCCTAATATTATTGAGGTAAAAATTAACCACTAAAATTGTAATTTTTTTTTCATTGACGTAATTTCAGCCTTGTTATGACAAAACACTGAAAGCTGGGTTACAGTGTTTTAGTAATCAAAATATTCACTGTAATGTAAATTTTGAATTAAGGTGGTTTCAGTCCATACAAACGTTTGACGCACAATACGCGTAGATGGAATTAATAAAAGTAATATTTTATATATGGAAAAATAGTTTAAAAAATCCAGCTGTCGCGCATCAAATAACATTTGTAATTTATAATATAACTACGAAGATATAAAGCTTTGAAAATTTTCATACAAATTTTCAAAGCTTATCTTCGTATTATAAATTGCAAATATTATTTTATACGCGACATCTAGATTTTCTAAACTATTTTTCCATATATACAAAGTTACTAACATTTTTTGTAGGGACTATTATGTTGTCTGAAATAAAAGATTTTTATTTTATTTTTATTTATTTATTAATACCGTCTACGCGTAATGTGCGTCAAAGTTTTGTATAAAATTGACCCCTCTGCAACTGCCTTAAGAGTTTTGCTTGTCTATTGAATACGTGAGGTGATTCGCGATTGGTAACATTTTAAAGTTAAAGGTTAAAACTTTTGAATGCATTTTCTGAAATTGTTGTTTCATAGATTCAAATGTTTTGTTATATTTATATCAGGGCAAAGTTTACAATTTAATCTATTCTGCAGTACATGCTGGTTCGGACCCAAGATCCAGAGGAGGGAGTTGCTTTGGAGGCCTGCGAGTTTTGGCTGTCTCTCGCTGATCATAATGTCTGCAGAGAGGTGAGTTTTACATATTCTTCACTATACATTCAATTTTATAGATTTATAAACTAAATAGCCTATCTATTATAAACTAAATAGATAGGTTAGTAAATTTTTGTAGATGAGACCTTCACCCAGCACATGAGACCTTTGCCCCAGAAAAGACAAAGAAAAAATAGAAGGTTAAATCATACAATTCACTTGAACATTGAACACAATTCTTAATTAGTTAGTTAGTTTATATTCTGATCGTTTTATTAAAGGTAATCCATAGATATATTATACTACAGAGGTAATCTAAACAATTTCGCTATTACTAAAAGATGGCAGACATGTTCCCTTCCCAGTACCAGTAGAGTTTTCTGTTAGCCATGTAAATTTCTATTGTGTCAACAGTGGTTAGTCTTCTAAAGACTATAAAAAAGCACAATTGAATATGTCTGTCTTAGTTTGCGATGCACCCATACCCATACATGGATGGCATATAGTCTGGGCACTGCTGTTTCTTTTCTTTGTTTCGCTGTTTGATTATGCTTATGTCATGTAGTTTGTGGGAATAGCTAGTTTGGACAATCCTCAAATGGACAAAACCACATTTGAGGATACAAAATGGCGGCGCCACGAGGCCAGCCCGAAAACACAGTATAAGACAGTAATCTATCTTCATACAATGGTGCCAAACGCGGCGTACGCCTCGTAGCACGCACACACTGACAATATATCCGTGTATCCCCGTCTGGCGCATTCTTGTCAGTCTGACATATTTTCAGTGTGTGCGTGCTACGAGGCGTACGTCCTGGCGAGCACACATATAAGCCGCGTTTGGTACCATTGTATGAAGATAGATTACTGTCTTATACTGTGCCGAAAACATCTGACCGCCGGTCAAGACTTGCCAAACGACTAGTATTACTGTCTCTTTCTCTAACTCGTATTCACTGTTCCTAACTGTGAATAACGCCAGGTTCTAGGCCCCCGCCTGCCGGCGCTCCTGCCCGTGCTGGTGCGAGGCATGCGCTACTCCGAGATGGACGTGATCCTGCTGCGCGGGGACCGCGACGACGACGCCGATGACGCGGAGCCCGACCGAGAGTCTGACATCCGACCTCGGTTCCACAAGCCGCGTTCACACACCATCAAGCATAATGGTTGGTACTACTACTACTTATCGTGTGGGCAGAGCCCTGGTGTCAGAGTTTTTTCAGACTGCCTTTCGGCCTTTCGGGTTATGGTTGGTTATCTCTACTATTATAAAATAGTAACAGAAATATTGTGTCTGTACCTACGTCTGTACACACGGCGACACATCAGGTTACGCACCCTATATACCCATATCTACACTACGTACAAAACATAAAATAGTGCGGTAGAGAGCCTGCATAGACGCGGCTGCCGGCGCGGGCGCAGCGTGCTGAGAGACGAAACAACAACAACATACCTCACCCTCTCGCAGGATTCGCAGTGTTCAACTTCTAATAGTTCAAAGTCCAAACAGGGTAACCTGACCTGTCGCCGTGTGTACATTAAAGATATTTAAAATAGCGGCCCGTCCCGGCTTCACACGGGTGGACGTCTAATCTTTTCTAGCAATAAATATAGCCTATGTTACTCAGGGTGAATGCAGCTTTCTAATGGTGAAAGAATTTTTTAAATCGTCCCAGTACTTTTTGAGCCTATTCATTACAAACATACAAACATACAAAAATAGGTACAAATCTTTCCTCTTTATAATATTAGTAGATAGATAAATAAAAAACCAGTCAAGTGCGAGTCGGGCTACTCGCGCACAGAGGGTTCCGTACTTCCGTACCACACCACCACAGAACACAATACTTTATGTTAAACAAGTCCTCTGTAAAAAAGGTTACTATAAACTCGATCATTATTTGAATGACCGAAATGTCTGGTCTTGACAATTTTACACTATGTAATGCAATATTGTATTTTAATTGTACTTTGTACATATTGTTTTGTTTAAAAGATGTGTGTTGTAGAGTTTCTGGCCACATCTTCTCTCAACGGAACACCTTCCGACGCGGTGGTAGTCAAAAAATAACGTCAAAAAGCTATTTTGAAAAAGCGTTATTTTGAATAAAAAATGTTGAATTTTGTAACGTGTGATTCTTGCAGCGGGCGCCGGCGACAGCAACATGTCGGGCGGCGGCGAGTCGGACGAGGAGGAGGAGGGCGGCGCGGACGCGGACGACGGCTCGCTCTCCGACTGGAACCTGCGCAAGTGCTCCGCCGCCGCGCTGGACGTGCTGGCGAACGTGTTCGGCGCAGACTTGCTGCCCGTTCTGTTCCCCATACTGAAGGAGACTTTGTTCCACGAGGACTGGGTTATCAAGGTATTATTACATGTTTCAACTTGGAAAATTTGGAAATATGGTGTAAACTTAAATGCGAGTTTTTGTTTTGAAACCTAAGTATGCGAAGGACCCTAGGATTGAACCAAATATAAAATCCTGAGTGTAGCGAAGGTTTCAAAGATATGAGACCCAGAATAACTTTGTACACATTTTTTACCTCACTACAGCGAGGAAAATGTTAGTTGCAAGAAAAATCTTGAAAAGAAAGATTCCAGTTTAAAAATATGAATAATGTTGTAATGATAACAGGAGAGTGGTATCCTGGCGCTGGGCGCGGTGGCGGACGGGTGCATGGGCGGCATGGTGCCGCACCTGCCGGACCTGGTGCCCTACCTGGTGGTGTGCCTGTCGGAGCGCAAGGCGCTCGTGCGCGCCATCACCTGCTGGACCCTCTCCCGCTACTCACACTGGATCGTCTCACAGTCCCATGACTTGTATCTACGTCCCGTTATGACTGAGGTTAGTTATATAAACTAAACTATTATAAAACTGTAACAGAAGTGTGTCTGTATATTGAAGATATTAAAAAATATATGTTATGGTTTTTAGGTGTCCCTGACTCCAAATCACTAATTTTTGGATTTTTTGTCCATCTGTTTGTTTCTTCACGCATCACGCGAAAACTACTGAACCAATTTTGATAAAACTTTTTTGTTTGAAAGCTTATTATTTGACTTAAAATCTGTTGTATAATTTGTACGGACGAAGTCGCGGGTATAAGCTCGTAGAATTATAATAACAATTTTTTATTATATTATTAATAACAATGGCAATAGCTTCAATATTATAACATGTACATTTGTTGTGGTAAAACTTTAAGATAGTACCTACATAGATCTTAATCTCAATTTTATTTCAGTTGCTCAAACGCGTCCTAGACAACAATAAGCGCGTCCAAGAAGCCGCGTGTTCTGCATTTGCAACGCTCGAGGAGGAAGCTTGCACTGAACTAGTTCCATACTTAGGCTACATCCTCCAAACCCTAGTGTATGCCTTCAGTAAATACCAACATAAAAACCTGCTGATCCTGTATGATGCCATCGGAACCTTAGCAGACTCTGTGGGACATCACCTCAATAAGCCGGAGTATATTAATCTGCTCATGCCACCTCTTATTAACAAATGGAACGTTTTGAAGGACGAAGACAAGGATTTGTTCCCGTTGCTTGAGGTATTTACTATAAATCAACTACCATTTGTGAACTAAGATAAAATTATCCACCCTTTTAAAGTAACAACTGGTTGATTGTTTAAGAGGTGTGATATGTAATCTTTCTTAATCTTTACTTGTATGTCTATTATAATGTTAGTAGACTCATTTATAATTTGCATTGCAGTGTTTGTCATCGGTAGCAACAGCTCTTCAGTCAGGATTCTTGCCCTACTGTGAACCAGTGTTCAGACGATGTGTGTCTTTAATAGAACAAACTCTAAATCAGAACATTGTAAGTACTAAAGTAACTTCTATACATCTCACTGCAAATTCTCAATTCGCACAAAAATATGAACTGAACATGTTCTTTTAGGCAAACAGCCAAAGCCCGGAGCAGTTTGAGGCGCCTGACAAAGACTTTATGATTGTCGCTCTGGACTTGCTGAGTGGTCTAGCAGAGGGCCTGGACGGGCACATAGACCAGCTGGTCATCAACTCAAACCTCATGCAACTCCTGTACCAATGCATGCAGGATCCGATGCCTGAGGTATATCTTGTATGTGACTTTACTCTTCCATAGCTCGGGACACTAGTGCTTAGGGCTGTTTTTTATTTGAAGGTAATGTTGTGTCCCGGGATGTTTTTAATTTACTAATTATTTTTTGCTGAGATCTGAGGACATTTTTATTTGCAGTTTAAGTTTATTAAGATTGAAAATCATGATGGTTTTTTGATTATTGTAATGACATTATTTTTTGTTTTCTACAAGCTCCTATTAGGGGGCGTAATTATAATCATCATTGTGTATTAATAGTTACTGAGTACACTTGATTCATTTGCTTACAGATGATTTAGTTCGGTAGAAACAGTTGCACGATCACTATCACCATCAGTTCATTACTACTTAAGGCGCTTCCGTCGAGCATTGACTTAAATCTTTATTGTAAATATATGTACTTAAATGTCCTAAGACCCTACAGCAAACCTAAGATACTAACAAATGGGTGATGGGTTGAAATATAATGTGAGTGGAACACAATTTAGACTATCTTGTATCTGTATCCCCTAGGTGCGTCAGTCGTCGTTCGCTCTGCTAGGTGACCTAACGAAGGCGTGCTTCCAACACGTTCACCCGTACATACCGGAGTTTCTACCTATACTTGGCATGAACCTCAATCCCGAGCTTATATCCGTCTGCAATAATGCCACATGGGCTATTGGAGAAATAAGTATTAAATTAGGTGAGTGCATCCTTATGTATTCAGATTAATCTTAAAACAACATGCATTTTGATTTAAAATATATTAACATCTCTTAATTTTAGTTTGCGGTTAAACTGTATATCAACAGTTGGATTTGAAGACTCAATGAGATAAATTCTGAGTAATCAATTTATTTTTTTCAGGACAAGAAACATCAAAATATATCCCTCTAGTACTCAACCATTTAGTTGAAATCATTAATAGGCCTAACACACCCAAAACATTACTTGAAAACACAGGTAAGTGATGTTCAACCATTGCAACATTTTATTGATACATTAAATTGAATTATAGTACTTATTACAATGAAATTCAAAATGACTACACAATTATAACTTACTGATGTTTGATACTATTTGTTTGCTAGAATATTTTTCAGTAAGAAACAATTTCTTGGTGGCAGTAATGTTATGCTGTGAATATATGGACCTATCTGTATTTCCCGTCACCGCTTGATATTGATTTTCCATACTGTTCATAATAATCATCTTTATATCCTTTATATTTTATGTTAATAGTGATTTCTGTCGTCATTCCTAACAGAGTTTTGACAGGAGACACTACGATTGTGTTATTATACCCTAACAAACCACTTACTAAAGTGTTTTTGTCAAACCACATATCTTTATTATTTGAATAGCATATTTCTATGTATTATGTTATTTCATAGTTGAAATTTAATGATATTTGTCTAACTTGTACGATTCTTTTACAAACGATGACACAATTATAAGTTCAATTTATTTCTATAAACAAAGCATAGGAAACAATTACTGGGCCTTCGCTTATTAATTAAATTACTTTATTGTAATCTATAATTTTTTGGGGTAAAATGTAAATATTGTTTAACCACATAATTAAGTAGTGCCAAACACTAAAGTGTGTGCCTAATTTTAAAAGATGGCCTAAACTGAACAAATTTTGTTTATTTTGCCGCTAAAAACCCTAAACACAATTTTATTATATTCCTGGTTTGAAATAATTATGCATGCGACCAGGGACCTATTTCATGAACGTGATAATTGTAATTTACAAAATACTATTTAGGGTACATTGCTGGTTACTTATGGAGTTGAACACTCAGTAATTTATCTTAACTTGGCATTGTAAATTACAATTGTCATGTTTAGGAAATAGGCCCCAGGTCAGTTAATTAGTTCCGTGTTTTGTAGGCCATCTTTTGGAAGCGTTTAATTTAAATAGAATGACTTAGTATAAAATTGTTTCACATTATTTATATTTGTGACACTAATTTGTTGCTGTTGAATTATGTAATTTAACTATGTTTTGAATGGTTTGTTGATTTGTTTTCTTGGTTTTGTTCTCGGTATGTCGTGGCGTGTAGCGATTACTATCGGTCGGCTAGGTTATGTGTGCCCCCACGACGTCGCACCCGTATTACATCAATTTGTACGCCAGTGGTCTGTAGTCATTTTTTTTATTATTACTTTATATTATTACGATTACGTTTAATATTAAATAAGTTATTAATCGGTATTATTTCGATTGTGGATGGTGTTTGTATATGGCTTGTTAATATTCTTTTGAGATGAGTTCTTCTAGTTTGTGTTGAAACTTGAGACCGGCACGTAGGTACAGATCAGAACGTACCAGCGCGGACGCTAGGGCCGCACTATGCGCGCGACGCACTCATTTATGCGGTGCTTTTTTTATCATCCTATTTTCAGTGCTGTACTTTGTGTGTTGAACACCATCCGCTTTCTAAAATATTTAAAATTGAAAAAAATAACCAAACTGCAAGTCAACTCTAACTTATAGCTAATATTTTATTATTCGTTTTGATTAACAGTATTTATGTTAATTAATATTGTGATTAATATAACAAATATAAAGTAATGTAAGTATAGTTTGCTTTCAGTTTGGAATGCTCATGAGAACCAGTGTTCTTCTAATTTGTTTCTGTGTGCCAATCACTTTAAATATTTTCTTCACTCTAATATTAACCATCTATTCACATTTTCATCATTAGTATTTATTCGCTTCATTTATTTTCCTACCCAATATACAAAATTAGTTCCATGGCTGGTATTTCGAGTATCTCTATATTTGCTCTCGAAATGTCATCTCCTTTACTAGTAATCACATTTATTCGCACTTTTAAATTTGCAACAACGATAAAGAAATAAAATTAATAACTATGTACAGCTACAGCTGTAACAAGTTCGAATAAATGGATATAGGGTACTCACAGTATCACGTATCGCCCGCAACCACGTACACAAACATTTTACTACACAGGTGTACTTCACTGCGGAACATTCGGGATAACGACGAGAAGGATTCGGCATTCCGCGGCATCTGTCAGATGATCCAAGTGAACCCGGGAGGCGTGGTGCCCGACTTTATGTTCTTCTGCGACGCCGTAGCGTCGTGGTCCCACCCTAAAGACGACCTGAAGGAGATGTTCACGAAGATACTACACGGATTCAAGAACCAGGTCGGAGAGGAGAACTGGCGCCGGTTCACGGACCAGTTTCCTGTGCAGCTCAGCGCGCGCCTCTCGGCCATGTGCGGGATATAGACTCCACAACGTAGATTATGGTGAGTCTTTAGTCGAGGCCTCTAGTTTTTGGTGCCAAAAATCATGTCGGAATTATTTGTAGGATCTTCATTACGTCCCAAATATGTAAAGGAATGTGGGAGTATTGGCTATGTGCGAAGTGGGTTATGAAAACTATCGATTCGATCGCAGCGCCCGGGGTGGCAGAAATTTGTACTTTTTCCGGACAAGCTGTGAAAATATGCTCGAATCTATGCAAATCCACACACTAACTTAACACGAAATCTCCAAAACTTAAGACTACAAACTTAAAATTTGGCATGGAAGTTTCTATTGGCATTTAGATTCTCACTTAAAAATGGTTTGTCGCATTTCAACACCTAAAGGTGTTAAAAGTGAGGTATAAGTTTGAATAGAAATCCGATACAAATTCGATTTTGTCCGCGGTTTCGTCCGCATTCGCTCCCGTCATCGTACCTGGATAAAATATACGCCTGTTTTTAAGACTAATAACATGTTTTTAAATACAAAAAGTTTTATTAAAATCGGTGCAGCAGTTTTGTTATAATCCTCGAATAAACACAGACTTTACAATACTATAGTGTAGATAATTCACGACTGTCCGAAAAAGTACAGTACGCCGCGCTAGCGTGGCGCTAGTGTCGTGCACATAGCCAATAGTGACAGTGTGTAATTTTTGCAGGGGAATCAATGTCAGCACGGGTCGGGAAGACATTGCGGGTGACAGCGGCCGCGGCGCGCTCACCCGGAGCGTAGGGACACGTACACTCACGCCATCCGGCATCCGGCATCCGGTATCACGCGCGGTGCAAGTCGCTGCAGACCACCTATTGTGCCAACACACTAACCTCAATAGACTAGCGAGGAAATTATTCCGAGTCGACAGTCATCATCAGGGATCTAAATGTAATCTAGTTTTATTATACTTCATTATTTTGTACCTGAAAATTTTCTGTTTCATTAGTTTGAAAGCGGCGACTCCACTTAATTTTGCACTGAGTGTTTGTAACTAAATTGACAGTGGCTTAGTTCGAGTCAGGGTTGTGAACCCTCGCAGCTCGGGCCGCGCACATTCGGCTTAGGGTATTAGACGCACAGTGGTAGGCGGGCTATGATATGAGTATCGAGTATAGTATGTATATCACGGGGTGCTAGGCTTCTTGTATTCGTATCGTGTATGATAAATGTCGCACGTTGCATGCTTGCGTGCCGTCTCATTTGTTGTTATCGAACAAGTGTTCACTCATTGGCCTGTAAATGTAGTATTTAATCACCAACCGTTTTGATATGGTGACTTACAGAGTTAGATGTGGTTGGAGTATCTACTATAATTGCATGAACCTTAGCGATAGTTCGTAGTTTATAACTCTGAAGATGAGACTGCTGTTTTGCATTAGTTTTACAAGTTTTGTGCCACATTACAATAATTAGAAAATTTCTTATTGAACTATAGAATAAGAAAAGATAATCAGCATTTTAAAATAATATGGTTTCCGGTCTTAGACAATTTAATAGTATGGACGCGTAACGCGTTTCATTCTCCTATCAACATTTTCTCCCACTTTTTGCGGGGGGCGAGGTAACATGAAATCCGCAACTTTGGATTTTATTCCTTATAACTTTAGATTCTAATTTTGAATGTTAATAAAACCGGTCAAGTGCGAGTCGGGCTACTCGCGCACCGAGGGTTCCGTACCACACCACCACAGAACACAACATTATTAACTTAGAAAAAAAAACTTTTTTTGTCCTGGACCTTTAGCGCGAGACCGACTCACACTTGGCCGGTTTTTAGTATTTGTTGTTATTCTGTAGAGTTTGCTCTATAATCACACTAAGTTTGATGCTTGTATGTATTACCGTTTTTACTATAGAGCGTTAATAGCGAATAATAATAATTTGATAACTGGAAATCAGATTGATTAAATATGTGGTACAAAACTTTACCTACGAGTGTTTTGAAAAATAGTCTATACTTGTAAAAAAAAATAGCTTTAGTTTACATACAGGAAAATTTTACTCGCCATCCAAACGATAGGAAAAAATACAAATAGATGTATTTCTTGATGAACTTTAAGTTTATACATATTTTTTCTAGAATTTAAATTAACATCGAATCAGTATCAGAGTCTCATCTTATAATTTTATCGTTAGCCTTCAAAGGTCGTGCATGTTTTGCATTCATTTAATGTTAAATTGTCCTGTTCTGTCTTGACGATGACCCTAAAATAACATGGTTATTATCAGCAATTTTTAATTATGTAATTTACTGCCAATTTCAAAACAGCTCTAGTGTAAAAATGCTATGAAATGAATGATTGATTTTGATTTGGTTAAAAGCTTAAGGCTGCACCGAGCCTATTGTGCTGTCCCCAATCGTGTAATTTTATTTCGTTACAAGTAAAGAATAGTTCCAAAAAACAAGAATTTCACATTGTAGTCATTTCTGATTTTCAATTTATCGGGTCACTGCGGATTTGTTTTTATAATGTTTGTAAAGTTTGTAAGTGTAAAACATAATAATCCGTAATGTTTCGATAAATTGAAAGCCAATCAGGACTACAATGTGACATTTTTGTTTTTTGGAAATGTTGTTTAATTGTATAGAAATTAAAAAAATACGATTGGGGGCAGCACAATAGGCTCGGTAGGCTCTTAAAGCTGTATGAAATCATGTAATTAATCTTGCAAACAGATTCAGCCATGTTTGATTCAAGAGGGTTGTCGTCAAGCCAGCTAATATTATTAGGAGTTAGGTTGACTGATGCCATTCACTGCTCAAAACTGTAATACTTGTTAATTTCGAACACTTCACTAACACAGTCTACTTCTTGATTCACTATTCGGGTGTCTTGTAACATAAAACCGTTGTTCGATCTTTTTAAAAAATAGCATTTATTTTCGACTCCACTAGAGCTTTTTAAATTGTGTTTTAGTGTCTAAAATTGATGTGTTAACTATTATTTTAATATAAATTACAAGACTTAGGGAAATCGAGAATTTATGTCAACTGTGATTTGTGACTGGTTTATTTTGACTAATATATGTGTATGATATTCGTCTGTGTCAGTGTAGATATAATAATATACTTTGATATGCTTTGATAGATTTTATGACGGCTAGATTTCTGCTATTATAATATACCAAATAGTATTTTTACGTTGTATATTGTTTTAATGGATTTGTATGTCTGAGTTGCCCTTGTCGATGGACACTTGTTAGATCGACATCGAAGTACGCGAATTAAAAACTTAAAGAGAGACTCACTAAACTGCCATGTGCGTCCAAGATAGCTTGGTGATTTTGACAGGCGGTTTTCGAGATTTCATTTTACATTTTAAAGCTGTTTGAGCCGTCAAAGCTTTATAATACACTTAAAATATACATGATTAATTAACATTTAATAAATTAAAGGGTTTACGGCTCAAACATTTTCAGAAAGTAAAATAATCGCTCTAAAACAATCTGTCAAAATCACCATCCTATGTTGGACAGACTTATAGTCGATATTTCGACCGACTACTCGACGCGGGCAACTTGTGTGATTGATATAAATAAAGTACTATTTATGAGTATATTAAAAGTAATATTATGTATATGTAAATACATATTGCGATGTATATTATTATTATATGCAAGTAAAATTGTTATTTTTGTTTTATAAATGCTAAAAAGTCTGACTTTACCCACTTGTTATATGTCATTGATTTTGTTTTCAGACATCTGAAATCTGAAAGCATGTAGTTCAAATGAACATTAGTCTATTACACATTACAATAACAATCTTAGCGTTAGGTATGCAGTGGAAACACAGTGCAGTTATTCGGGGATATAAGAAATTTTTTACATTCCGTCAGATTATCAAAATTTTATTTTTTTGGCTTTGTTACATTAGTACAGTGATTAATTTTTTCATTGGTATATAATTATTTTGCGTATCAGAAAAGTTTGTATTATTTTTAATATATGATTAACTCTAATTGATACTTCCTCGGTCCCAGAAATCCCAAGTCAGTTCCTATCCTGAGTCCTGTCTAGTCCCATTCCTTGTTATGTGCCAACGAAGTCTGGATAGAGTGCGAATGAATGCTCACCCTCCAAAGATCAAAGGAAAAATGTTGATAAATGTTGGTGACAATATCTCGCGGACCTGAATGGTAACGTATACCAATAGCCATCGGTAGCTCCTTTTTACACCTCGGTAACCGTAGTAAAATATATATAAATTACAGTAGTTCACGGCTACCTCTCGGATACATTTGAGAACCATTTATTGTTTAAGTAAAATCCATTTACATGAACTTTACGGGTGACCTCGTAATTTATTTTTAAGGCTAGGAGATTTTATTGTCATGAACTCATGATTTTTATGTAGTAGTTTGTTTTTTCCTAAAAAAACCGTGATAATAGTTGGATAAGTGATAGCATGCATATGTAAATGAGCGCGGCGACATTCGTGGGGCACTCCCTTCCTCGAGGCATAGGTATATTGTGAAATTATAGTTATATCGTACGGACGAACATTTGTGATGAATTGTCGATATATTATAGGTTGTTTGCGACGCATATAGTTGACATATTTTTGTGTTGTGCATTATAATTATATGTATACTGTTTACATATTTATGTACTTATTTATCAATCAAAATCTATCAATCAGTGATCGGAACCAAGTAGAATGTTTTTTTAAACAATTACTACATCTTACTTGATTTCCCCCCCCCCCCCCCCCCCGTCTTTGTTAATGATTTTCTTTTCTTCGTGGCTATACTCTTAGATCAAAGTAAAATTAATAGATATTCCCAAGGCGCGTTTAGTTGATGCACACAACTAGTACACTTTATCCATACAAACTAGCACACTTGTCTTGTCTGCCATCTCGCTACCTATTTGATGTAAGTATACCTGTCTGCCGTTTGTATTGACTTATTTTCTGGTTTGAAATAATAATAATAAAAAAAAATCTTTATTGACTGGTAAAGTTACTATACCATGTTCGGGTAAGGCCGATCCCTTTGACCTAAGGGAGCGTTTAAACAGAAGTGACGTGGCGCGGACATTTCGCGGGCGGGGAGCGGCAATATAAACCTTATAGTACTTACGTAGCATAGAGTCGTTTGGATGATTACGCCCGCGCCTCCAGGCGACGTCGCCTGGTGGCGGGGGCGCGATTTTTCTTTACGTCAAAAAACGACGCTATGCTACGTAATATAAGCTTTATATTATGTTTATATTGGTGTTACTTTGACTACCCGCCACCGCCACGCGTCTGTTCTGTATTAACCCTACCTAAGGTTATAACTCCGTAAACGGCTACACTTACTTTAAATGTAGTATTCAGGTCGATTCCAAAATTATAATATGTTAAAACAATGATTAAATAGTAAGATTAAAATATTCGATGAATAATTCTACAGGTATGATTCCGTTCACTGACTATAATTAACAAGTATTTCAAGATATCCGAAATAATAATTAGATTCCCCTCAGTTTTATATTAACATAATGTTATTTTATGTATAAATATCTCGCATAAATTACACTGCGATATGAATATTTATTTAATTTATATTTTTTGAATATATTTTATATTTAATTCGTCTTTCACAAAAATCTGGTATGTATTATAACAATTTATTAATGTATTTTAAATAATCATATTTCTATTTATTATTTACAAGTCCATCGCAATTTCTTAATGTTTGTATTATTTGTTTATTTGTGAAGTAAATTACAGTGATCGTAAAGGTAACATAAAATTTGATCATGAATGAAATTGTTATAAGTATAGCCATTACAATGTTTGTATTGTAATATTTTCGTTGTAAAAGTCTCGTATTTATAATTTGATGTATAAGGTGAGTACAGTACATCCATGTTAATTATAATAATTATAACAACTGTTAATTCGTAATTAATTTATTTTTGTCTCAAATTAATAGGTAGTTACTACACTACAATCTTCTTTCATTACATAATTATATGTAGTTTTGTTTAAAAATTATTTACCATTTCGAAAGCCTAATCTTTTTATTGGTTTCTGTACTCACTTTATTCTGTTTGATGATTTCTATGTCAAAGTTACAGTGTGCAGATAATTATATGACTATATGTTCTGGTTGTATAGAACGACCTCACTATAGTAATTCATTTACCATACATTTCGTTAATAAAGCACTCATTGTTCGAATAATGACTGTTATTTATTATTATATCCTTTGCGAGTGGTTACGACTACGATTAACATTATTATTCTATGGTAGTACCTACATACATTTCTCTACTTTGCGAGACTGCTTTTTTCATAGTACCTTCGCTCTCTGAAAACCGCAGGAATAGGTCGTTTTGTATGCAGCGAAGACGCGTCTCGCGCGAATAGAGAAACCAAACTAGAGGGCATGAGAACCAATAGTCAAGTAGATTTTCAAGTCTTTGCTAGAGGGGCAGCTCACATTAGACCTCAGTACCTATAAGTACCCGGACTACCCGGCAAACATGTTGAAAAACGGGCGGGGATGAGGAGTATGCGCAGTAGCGGTTTCAGTACAATTTTATTCTGCACAGCCAAGGCTTTGCTCAAGGAGTTTGCCGGCAACTTTACCTACATTAAATGTAATAGGGATGATGACTGATCCTGGAAATTCATATCTTATAACGAATTCTAAAAAAAAGGCTAAATTCAATAACAAAATGTTAAAACGAAATTACAATCAAACAGAAAACAAAAAAGTTATAAGCGATTGAAATAAGTTTTTTATCCTCTTCTATCTCTTTCATGCAGAACAGATGTTTGTATGACACTTCGTTATTATTTAAAATACGAGCAGAATACGAGGGTATGACGTCACTCCCTTCATATATGCCTCTCGCTCTAACCGTAAATTTTAAATACTTATATTTCGGTTATTTTTGAAGATATTAAAAAATCTGTTTCACTTTAGTGTTTAAGATATCAAACAGTTTTTAAAAAAGAAATAAAATAAAAATTGTCATCACCCTATTCTGTCGTTGGTACCCATAAAGCATCGCGCGGCACCTAGTCGTACCTACCTGTAAACTGTTTTACAGAATGACTTTACGAACTCAACGCGCGCTGCCTGCAGCATACAAAACGAAGTTCCTAGTTAAAACATTTAGTAATTAAGTAAAAAAAATGTTACTTAACACTTGCTTAACACAATCTAGAAACCAATATCTGTGACGGTACCTTGTCGGCTTTGACTGCCAAATGACCGACAAACAATGGAAAATCTATTGTTATTGTGACCCTACGGCGTTCAACGTGTTAAATATATTATATAGTTTCAAAGTTATCGTGGCTCAGTTTTCCATACAAATCTTAAATTAATCCTAGCATTAAAACTATTTATACCTACCTATATTTTAACGGAAATCTGACAAGGCACCGACACCGACATTGGTTTCTTTAAGATCGACAAGATCGTGTTAAAAAAATAACTTTAATTGGAAAATGGGACGGAACTTGTATGCAGTGCGCTCGGGAACTTTTGGAATAAATTTCTCTTAAAGGTTTTTCCCAAAGATTTTATTTGGTAAATTCCGCACACTGAGCAAGTTCACATTCCGCAAAGGGCGGTGTTTTTTATTTTCCTGGTCAGGAGTGCGATTTTTGAAACTCATTCGGTGAGTTCAGCCGTTGTAAATGTCAAAATAACTACGGAGATACTAGGGAGATACGCATCTTTTTACTTCTGATTTGACTTTCAAAAATCGCACTCCTGATTTTTGAAAGTCAAATCAGAATTCGAAAGATGCATACTATCAGTTTAAAATAACAATGTGCATGACCTCGCCTGCAAATGTGACGTCACTCAATCGCACGAACTTCACTCGAGTCATTCAAATGATTATTTCCTTTACATAGAGTCTATATTCCTTTACAACCGAGTGAAGTTATCGAACGGCCCGTCAAGGTCATGCACATTGTTATTTTAAACCGATAGTATCTCCAAAGTTATTTTGACATTTACAACTGCTGAACTCAGCGAATGAGATTCAAAAATCGCACTCCAGGCTTTAAGTTTTATACAAAGCGCGTTTTGATTTGACGTTCGATTAAAGAGGCTAATTCTCCCATTATAATAGATAGGAACCTAAGCTGCGGTCAAATCTAGTATAAATTGAAGAAACCATCCAAACGACCGGATCCGACCCATACCACGGTACTACTGAACTCCAATAATAGATTCAATAGAGAACGATATCTTGGGTCTATGCTGCTGCGGCGGTACAGGTGCGTAGTTGGTCAGCAAGGCGGCCAGCAGGTGCCTGCAGAAGACCGCGGCGGGGGCAGAGGCAGCGGCCGGCGCGGGGAGGGGCGTCGGCGGTCCGCCTCGGTCCAGCTCGGCGTCCGCGAAGGCTCTACGACGCCGCACCCGCTCGCTCCATACCGGGTCCGAGCTTAGCAGTCTTGGGTTACCTGCCATTCATAATTATAATAATGAACTTCGAGTCACTGAATCAGAGTGTTGTGGTGCGGATCTGGAGAGCAATCGTGCTAAATAAATCGCAACTGAACCATGATTGGACCGCGTGCGAACAACTTTTAACACGTTCGGTATTGTGCTATTCATTTGACGGCCGTTAGAGCCGTTTTAACAGATCGCTCAGACGTTAAAGTCACATAGTTTAGCGCGATGCGGAATTCAGCACATTGCGATGTGATGAGAACTTAAATTCGATTAGGATTGAACTTGGATGTTTTAAATCAGAGCTGCATTCAGTACCTACACACTATGTGCACCCAGAGTGCACCCCGAGCGCAACTTTTCGCACTAAACGCCGTTCAGAGCCTTGGTGAAAGACGTTTTACTATAGAGCGAGTTGAAAAAACAACCGCACAAAAAGGTTTAGAACGCAGCTCTGCGCGATTGCTCTCCTGCACGAAGAACAATGTATTTCTATATTGTCCTTGTCAAACCGACAAACACCCCAACGTGAAATAAAAACGATTTAATAGGATTTGGATCTGAATAATAGGGGGTGACCTTTAGATTTTTCGTTTAAATGTTAATGCTATTCCAAGTTCTAAATAAAAAAGAAAGAAGCACGATATATCGATTATCTAAATTCAGTACCGATTAAGAGAGACAGTGACAGCTGAGAGAGCGAGATGTACATAGCGGCATCACTGTATAATAGAAAGAGATACGTGACGCGAGGCAATAGAACCGTTTTTGGGGATTTGGAGTCCTGGTAAAAATTCGGTTTCTGTGAATAATCGTGAACCTAAAGTGAAATCGTAGATAATTTTGTGAAATATACTAACACTGTTTCATTAAATTATTCACGATTTCACGTTAGATTGAGAATTGTACACAGAAATCGAATTTTTACCCTGCCGAGGACTCCAAAAAATGTCCAAAAACGGTTACATTTGACAACTCATGTCACTTACTCTATTCCGATACCCCTCTGCCATAGAGTATTATGCTGCTCTAGCCGTTTATATTAGAACGATTTACCTACCTAACCATTTATTCCACTAGTTCTGTTGACCGAACAACCTATATTTCCCTCCCAGTAGGTTTGCGGACAAAAATCTTCATCCTGTTATTGTTCATTACAAAATGAGTTGCGAGTATAGGGTATGGTCACGTATAGTCCAGCCTAGCTAGCATGTCACACGTGACACGGCTCTATATCACGCCTTTTATACCGTTCATTCGTGCTCGTGCGCAAATAAAAAGAGAGCGGAAGCGTGATAGCGCTATATCACGTTGTCATACTAGCCATGCTATTGTCAATAATGTAGTACCTACCTTATCTACTTATGTTTAAAATTCATAAGACAAATAGAACGCTACTGTTCCACGCAATATAACGATTTAAGATCATTAATTCACAGCATATTGTGTTAATTCAGTTGGCATTTTATAACGATGTATCATTAGTTTATATAAAATTTCAAAGAATATGAATAATGGCTCCACTATTATAAATGGTGGACACAGATGCTGAAACAAATAGATATCTCATAACATCGCGTCTGCAAGATCTTGGCACCCGCTGAGCTATCATTCAAACCAGCGGAAAGACATGTTTACCGTCAACAGTGCGCTGAAACCGGACACCCCGACAAAGAGCCGCCTCCGCGTTCTCTTGTAAAACAATCTTCACACTTTTTTAGAGCCCATAAAAATAGTTGAAAGAATTTTAAAGTTTTATTTTTTAATAGACAGTGAAATGTTGCTGAGTGTTGGATGACGGCTTTTGTTCTGTAATGAAGCGGGGACATTTTCTAGAGCCGTTCAAGAGTTTAACGGCTGCGGTGCTCTATTTTTAATTGTTGAAGAGTATCTTTTTACATTTAACAAATTATTATCTACTCTTACGTGCCACATGATGCATTAAACTATTTTTAAATTTGTAACTTTGGACCCTGCTGTCCAGAACCAGTACAAGGTAGGTGATCATTGTTGGTCGAAGACCTTTATTTAGACTGACCTTTATTAGGGACACATGCAAGTACCTACCATTATTATAATAATAACATAACACACTGAACAAACAGATAATTAGATCCGAAATATTAGATTAGATTCATAGAACACAGAAGAAAAACGCCCAAGGCAATGAGCCCCAAAAGTAGAGTCGCCTCTATTTTATTTATTTAGAAGTCTTAAAAACTTTGCTGATGTAAGTAATAAGTAGTTACCTAGTAAGGAAATATATGTAGGTACATACATTATGCAGGTAGGTATTGTATACATCATCATCATCATCTCAGCCGATGGACGTCCACTGCTGGACATAGGCCTCCCCCAAGGATCGCCATAACGATATACTCTGGTTCTTCTGCGGATCTCTTCATTTCTGATTCGATCTCGCAGGGAAACTCCGAGCATAGCCCTCTCCATTGCCCTTTGGGTGACTTTCAGCCTTTTTATGAGGCCTGAGTGAACGACCACGTCTCTGTTTCATATGTCATCACTGGCAACACACACTGATCGAAGACTTTCGTGAGGTATTGTACATATTGATATGACATTCTATTAGATTTCAAAATAATGACCTAGAAAAGAGACACCACAAACATATCACAGCCGGGTCTCGTAACATTTTTGTTCCACATTTAGTTTAGAAACTAAATAAAAGCAATTTAACTCGCTCCTAAAGAAAATATTTGTACAGCTAATTCGCATTGAGCGTTTCATTCACGGGATGAGATGAGAAACGAAACACTCGACAGTGCGGTCTCGCTTACAACAATAATATTGAGCGGAGTGGTGCGCGTGCGACACCGGCACCGGTCGTTCCAAATACGAAATCCCATGAATCAGGCTATTTTCATAAAATATTACCACTTTTGTATAAGAGGCAGTTTACATAAGGAAATGAACTGTACCCAGGATTAGACATAATTATGTGTTCTTTGGTACCTACGTACCCAAAGAACCTATAATATCGCAGATAACTATCCGCGGCCGTCTAGATAGGGAGTACAGTAGGGATGTAGTGTAGATAGAGCTAACGAAGAATAGTAAGGTATGGGGGTGGTATGGGTACCTTTACTACCTATACAGGGTGTTAGGGTAAACAGTTGGTGATTGTACCCATGATACTGATAAACTTTGCCAAAGAAACATACAAAAAATTCCCAAAAAAAAAATTGCACTTTCCATACTAAATGCATGCAGCTGATCGAACGTTTGAGTGAAAAGCCGAATTTGCGAATTTCCTACAGGTTTCTTAGGGAAAGTTGATCAGTATCATGGGTACAATCACCCTTTAAAGTAATGCAACTGTTTACCCTAACACCCTGTATTATTCATTTTGATTCAATTTACGATTTCAGAATAGGGGTAAGCTTTTGTGTCTTATTTTAAAAACTTTTACAGGTTTATTCCACATATTTCTACTTTAATCATCTGGGTGGGTGATATGATCATATAGTGATCATAGTACCCGGGTGATTAAAGTTGACTCGACTTCCTATACATAGTACACACACACTATTATCGTTTCATGTAATTATACGTTTAAAGTACTATCTAGTACTATATACCTACCTACAGAATATTACAGGGAAAGCAGAGACATAAGAATTAAACTTTTAAAATGTAGTGGTTTTTTTCAATTCCTTGGCTTGGAAACTAAAACTGTATTTAATTGCCAACGGATGTCAATTTCTTACAAATTGGCAAAAGCTGTAAAAACAAAAACAAATGGCACCGTATGTTCGCTACTGGTTTAGGAGATGACGAGTTTTTGTCGATACTTATTATTGTTTTTAAGGCGAAGTGGATGGGGTAAGTAAATTATTTATTGTTTTTTCCGTAACTAAATACTTGTTAGTCCCTTTTCATACGTTAAGCCTGCCGGCCGGGTACCTACCCGGAATACTATACCTAGGGAATGTTTGGCCCTGCCATGCCGGGTAATTTGCGCCCCGGCACGACACGTCTGAATGCTGTCATACTATACATATGTATTACTACACTTGCATAAATTTGAGTTGAGTAGGTAGGTACTACAGTTTTGTATGAAACAACAGTTATTTTTCGATATTTGTCTCCATAGTGAAAAATGTTCAGTTTGATGGTCTAACTAAACCCTATATTACTAACTAGTGTGTTTTGATACACTCTGGAGTGCTATTTTTGAATCTTATTCGCTGAGTTCAGCAGTTGAAAATGTCAAAACTAGTATGGAGATACGCAACTTTCTACTACTGATTTTACTTTCAAAAATCGCACTCCTGACCTGAAGTATGATTTTTAAAAGTCAAATCAACAGTAGAAAGATGCATATCTCCACAGTAATTTTCACATTTTCAACTGCTGAACTCAGCGAATGAGATTCAAAAATCGCACTCCTGGAGTGCGATTTTTGAATCTCATACGTTGAACTACGCATCCGCATACGCATCTTTCTACTGCTGATTTGACTTTCAAAAATCACACTCATGGAGTTTTTTTTTAATGTCAAATCAGCAGTAGAAAGATGCACGTCTCCATAGTAATATTGACATTTTCAACTGCTGACTTCAAAGAATGAGTTTCAAAAATCGCACTCCTGTATAAGTAACATAAATACGAAATAAATTGACAGCCTATATGATAAAACAAAAATTTGTACAGGTATAGTATAGGCACTTATAGGTATGATACCTTACCTATATCTAATCTCTACCTGATAAAAGTAGATACTTAACTACTTATAGCTAAATAGGTAAGCACAACAGCGCAAGGACTCTACATACCTAGATAATGAAAAAAGCCAACATAAAATACTTGCCATATTGTGTAGGATGTGAAGGGTAGGCCCTCGTCATCTGCATGCAGCGCAGTCGAGCGCGGTACGCTCGTTTGCGGGCGGCCAGTGCTTTAGCCTCTCCATTGCCCTGGGAGCTCCCGGTGGCGCCCTGCTGACGCCGCAGTGCTACCTGCAATATAGAGAACTTTTGCTGAAGTTCATTGGCGGGTTCCGTGAGCTTCTGACCATCAAACTGGACAACAGGGTAAAATTGTAATCATTAGCATCCTTTTAAACTAAGAGTCTACCCATCAAACTGAACAACTTTTATTATGGGAGCAAACCGATCGTCGTAGCAACAAAAAAATCAGCTGTTCCATACTAAACTGCAATGCCTACTCGACTCAAATGTATATGCAACAGCCGATTTTTTAGTTGCTCCGATCGGTTTGCTTCCATAGAAAAAGTTGTTCAGTTTGATGGGTTGACTCTTAGTTTAAAAGGATGCCAATGATATCAATTTCACCTGTATAGGGTCCAACTGCTGACGTTTTTTAAGAGGATGATCATATCATCTAATGCAAAAAAAAATCTGCTGTCCCAAAGCTTTGACTAGACTCAAATGTACCTAGGTACCTACCTACATTAGAGTCGAGTAGGTAAGAACTAAGAATGCAATTTTATAGGAACAGAAAATATTTTTCCTGATTTCGATGTTGGCCCCATGGAGAAAGTTCAGGGCCGGATTTAGGGGAGGGCAACCGGGGCAGCTGCCCCGAGCCTCCACAAAAGAGGGGCCCCCCACAATTGAGACTTTCGAAAAAAATATCAAATTCAGACTAGTACTTAAACACTAGCAAACAACTTTTCCTTTGATATTTTTTTTCGCGTTTTACCTTTACCTATTAAAATGGCCCTGATAAGCACTTGCAATTTACTTCCCATCTTGAGGGAATATCCCAATGGCTCAATGGCTGAGTGGGGTGATACTCGCCCGCAGCCTCGACTCGACCTCGACCTCGACTTTTGTTGTTTCGATTGTATTGTATTGTATTAGTTTATAATTTTTTTTTTTGTATATCTCTGAATAGTATATATAGTCTAGACTAGTATATATCATATAGTCGTGAGCATATGCTATGGTATAATAATTTTCCGCAAAGGAACGCCTGATTCAATTAATTACCCAACATATTTGATTAACAAATAAAAAATATTTGTATTTTTCACAACATTCGTTTCATTACCAAAACCATCAATAGGTAGGTAGGTAGG
Source organism: Agonopterix subpropinquella (assembly GCA_922987775.1). Taxonomy (NCBI): domain Eukaryota; kingdom Metazoa; phylum Arthropoda; class Insecta; order Lepidoptera; family Depressariidae; genus Agonopterix; species Agonopterix subpropinquella. The sequence goes on along the minus strand of OV277697.1, from coordinate 14,003,841 downwards.
AACCCTAGCGCATTCGTTCGATGACGCGAAAAAAATTAATTACGGATAATTCTTGTTTCAGATTATATTTATGTATGTTAAATAATAAAAGAATCTGTACTTGGTTTCACAATAAATTATTTATTGGAAAACTCGACTGAAAAAAATTGCTAATTTTATTTGGAAAATAATTTGGGGCTAGGGGGGGCCTCCACTCCTTTGTTGCCCCGAGGCCTCCACATCTCTAAATCGGGCCCTGAGAAAGTTGTTCAGTATTGATGGTCTAATCATCCGCTTAAATTAAAAAACCTTCAGGATAATATTAAGAAAGACCCTAATATACCTAACATCGCAAAACATATTCCATACATTATATTTGAGTTTCAGTCGCAATTGACGTTTTCTATGGAAGAAACTTCTATCAATTGTTGATCGTAGGGAAGAACAATGTTTTTTGCGATTTCGATGTTGTTTCTTTAGTGAAAGTTGCTCAATTATGTTCTGAAGTAGGTACATGCCTCCTAAAATATGTAACGACTCTGTATTACCTTTTTAAGGGGAACCTACGGACCTCGGCAATGTGCGTTGCGGGGACTACGTACCCAGTGCCATTGAAAATGCCAGAATCTAGCCCGAACTTTTATTCTGATGACTAGACTATAGACAAGTACAAACATCCATGACTCGGGTACAACAAATATTTGCCCCTTGCGGGATTCGAACCCGCAACCCTCGAATCAGCTGACAGGTTTACTACGAACCGAGCTATCGAGACGTTTACCAGACAGTACCGAATTGTCTCACTCTGAGTAGGTAGTACGGTATAGTAGATTATACCAACTCATTAAAAGTACTGAATGAAAATTCTGATTGGCGAGATTTATGTTAGAGCCTGAATGTCGATTATAAAACCTTCCTAAAACTCATATTTCCGGGTAAGCATAGTAGGTATATCAAAAAAGCGGTCAAGTGCGAGTCGGGCTACTCGCGCACCGAGGGTTCCGTACCACACCACCACAGAACACAACATATGATTAATACAGTTTTTGAGAGTTACGCGGTTATTATTTAATTTAGAATTAAACATTTTAACGGGTTCTTACCGCGTTTTGGTATTTGTGAGTTCCCGATATTGACCATGCATGACCATTTCCCAACCAACATGATTAACTTAGATCCTGAGTGTAGCGAAGGTTTCAAAGATATGAAATCCAGAATAACTTTGTACAAATTTTTTACCTCACTATAGCGAGGAAAATGTTAGTTGCAAGAAAACTGGTAGTATAGATTAAAACCGGTCAAGTGCGAGTCGGGCTACTCGCGCACCGAGGGTTCCGTACCACACCACCACAGAACACAACATTATTTACTTACAAAAAAAAATCTTTTTTTTTGTCCGGAACCTTTAGAGCAAGACCGACTCACGCTTGACCGGTTTTTAGTATATGTTGTTATTCTGTAGAGTTTGTTCTATAATCACACTTAAGTTTGACGCTTGTATGTATTACCGTTTTTACGATAGAGCGTGAAGAAAAAACGTAGATAAAAACTAGTTTCTTGTTGAGAACCCTCCTTAATTTTTAACTTTTTGACATTTTTATTATTTGTTAACAAATCCGCCGTAATAACGCATAATCTGAAAAAATCTACTAACTAGCTATTACGGTTCAAAAGTTACAGCGATAAATAGGTAGGACAGACGGACAGACGGACGGACGGACGGACAACGTAGGCTTAGTAATAGGGTCCCGTTTTCACCCTTTGGGTACGGAACCCTAAAAAGCAGCTGCGCAGCTTATGGAGCCGCTGCCGGAAACTGAACTAGAATAATTACGCGGTAACAAGAAATAATAGTAGATTATGTACCAAGGGGATAAAGCAGTGTCTTTCATCACGGGCGCGATATTGAATCCCGAGCGTAACGAGGGATTCTAGGGTTAACTCCCGAGCGTAGCGAGGGAGTCTAGAGTTAACTCCCGAGCGTAGCGAGGGAGTTAAGACTAGAATCCTGAGTGAAGCGAGGGGTTCAAGCTCGCCCAAGATGAAAACACGTTTATCCCCGAGGACCATACTCTACTTTTCACACCTTCCGCGAGAAAATAAAAAGCAATACTGTTAGAAACCCAGAGGAGCGTGTAAATTCTCTATGGTTAGAAACCAATTCTTTTATTAGAATTTATAACAAAGTATTAGAGTTCAATAGTATAGTATTTAGAAAACACTATTTTATTATTAAATTCAAATTGAAAGTAGATATTTGAAACATTAGACCAGGAGAGCGATTTTCGAAACTCATTCGCTGAGTTCATTAGTTGAAAATGTCAAAATTACTATGGAGATATGCAACTTTCTACTGCTGATTTGACTTTCAAAAATCATACTTCAGGAGTGCGATTTTTTAAAGTCAAATCAGCAGTAGAAAGATGCGTATCTCCGCAGTAATTTTGACATTTTCAACTGCTGAACTTAGCGAATGAGATTCAAAAATCGCACTCCAGTTGTGGAAAGAAAATGTAATATTTTTTATTACCTACTTTGTTCGTAGCAATAGGTAGTCTTTGGCAATAGGTACAGAGATTTGCAGTATTCGCGCCTTTTTTTTTTCTTTTTTTGTGTTCAATAATCGTGGTGGCCAGTTCGAATTTCGAATTAAGTTCTTTTTGGTGCAGGTCTCCATGATAAGTTTTCATACGAATTTTAAGTAAGGGTCGTAGTAAATATTAAATATTCTGTGGATGCGGTTCCATATTCAAATCTCATTATTGACCAGCGGGTTATAATGAAATTCAGTACAATATTATTGCCCGGCTAGTCCCAGGGGTCCCAGGGCTATAATGACTTGCTTTAGGTTCGAGTTACATGACATATAATGTTCCATTTTCGAGCGGGTGGTGTGAAAAAATATAAACTTAGTAAACCTACCTGTGCAGCCATAACGCGTTGTCTCTCCAAAACCAGGAGGCAGCCAGGGCAGCGGCAGTCGCGCCATCGACACAGGCGCTTGTGTCCCTTCAGGCAGGAGATGACCCCGTGGTTGCGGCACCGCGCGCACTTCGGGGTCCGCAGTGCCTTCCTACCACCTCCAACCTCACTTGACACCTCACTTTGCATTTTCAAACTCACAAAAAATTTTGATAATTGATCAGATAAATTCAAGAAAATATGTTTCGGCTAAATTACAAAATCAGTTGGTAAAAATCCGAGACGAGGCATGTTTCCGCTGAAATATCTTTTCAGAGATTGACGGCTGTAAAGTGGGTTTCAAGTTTAAAGCATTGTGGTGCCGACGAGCTCCGCCCATATAACTCTACTATTGGTTAAAATCATTGTGGGCGGGGACAGAGACTAATACTGAAAATGTTTTATTTTCTTTTATTTTTCTCTCAGTAGAATGATACATTAGATTTAGACTTTATGTAATAGTGTTTATTCTTCAGAGATCTCATGTTTTACGATAGAGCAGTTGTAGCGAAAAAAATATTTGGCTCAGTGTTAAGAAACATTTAACGTGGCAATTATTATACCTACACTTTTAAGATCAATCGGTACCTACCTTACCTACTTATTTTATGAAGTATTATTTTATTACCTAATTTAAATGGTGTAGGATCTAAACATTTTCCAAAATTTTACGATGACTCTACATGCATATGCTCACGAGTATATTTCCCGAGGGGTTAGTCGGAGATATTCTGAATCCTCAGAAATCCATGACTCTTCATCTAGCTTTAAAAACAAATAAGAAACCAAGTTACTTACATAAATTCAACCTTATTGTGTTTCTTTTTTATTTTCCTAGACAATAAAGGTAACAGATATAGGCATTGTAAACGATATCCAATCTCGGACGCCGATTGCCAATTATCTCTCAAGTTTCTGCCACTGTCCACTCGTGACCATTCAATTATCTACAAGTAGGTCTCAACACCTTATTTGTCTCTAAAGTATTAATGATTTATTAGTGTTCCGTACCAAAATTGGCAAAACGGAACACTTATAGAATCAGCTCGGTGTCTGTCCGTCCGTCCGTCTGTCACAGGCATTTTTCTCAGAGACCGTAAGACATAGGAAGTTGAAACTCGGTACAGATATAGCAATTGCTGGTCCAATATCATAAATTAAGTAAAAAAGCTAAATTTTTACATTGGGTAATTAATAATTTTAATTTTAATTAATTTTAATTTGGGGAGGCAGAAAGGATAATAAAAACAAAAAAAAATCTACCCTTTTTCATAAGCTTTCACACCATAGTGTGGGCTACACAATTAAAAGCTTATGAAAATACGAGTCTAAAAATATACTTTGAAATCTTTTTATTAAAACTTGGTTTAACAAAATTTTCAATTTAATCCGAGAAATTGCTGTCCCCAGCTCTAATTTCAAAAAATATAGCCGTATTTGCTATGTGCACGACAGCGCCACGCGACACGCTAGCGCCACACTAGCGCGGCGTACTGACAGAACTTTTTCGGACAGCCGTGAATTATTTACACTATCCAGTTATGTACTGTAAAATTCTGTGTTTGTTCGAGGGTTCTGCCAAAACTACTGGACCGATTTTGATAAAACTTTTTATATTTAAAAGCTTAATATTAGTCTTAAAAGCTAGCTTATATTTTATTCCGGTACGATGACGGGAGCGGATGCGGACGAAGCCACGGACAAAAACTAATTTATATCGGAATTACCATACAAAATTTTTCCTCAGTTTTAACACCTTTGGGGAGTTAAAATGCGACAAGCTTTTTTTAAGTGAGCATCTAGATGCCAATAGAAACTTCCATGCCAAATTTTAAGTTTGTAGTCTGACAGTTTTAAAGATTTTGTGTTAAGTTAGTGTGCGGATTTGCGTAGATTCAAGCATATTTTCACAGCTTGTCCGGCAAAAGTACAAATTTCTGCCAACCCGGGCGCTGCGATCGACTTGACAGTTCCCAACACCCACTTCGCACATAGCCAATAAGATCTGAAAAAAATCATGAACATCAGAAATAACGTGTAGATGGCGGGAAAATTATCAGGGTGGCACTAACTTAGATGGTTTTTTTATTCCTAAAAAAATATCACCATTGTAAAATGATCTTCAGTTACTATGTGACCACATACTAAGTAAGTGTCAATTTATAGTGGGTGTCATCCATCATTGACCCATGTTAAACATCTGGTAGTACGGAACACTAATTGCCCGAGTCCCGACTCGTACTTCCCGTGTCGGCCACATATAATGTAGGTATACAGGGTTTAATAAAACACCCTTGTGATATTCTTCTTCTTTCGTATCAGCATGAGCTATACAGGGTGTAACTGACAGCCTAGGAAATACTGAAATGGTGAACTCAGACCATCAATCTGAAAAACTTTCACTATGGAGCCTACCTCAGGAAACGCGAAAAAAATCAGCTGTCCTAAACAAAACTGCTGTTCCTACCAGACTAAAATGTAATGAAAGTTGTTCAGTTTGATGGTCTGAGTTCAGCATTTCAGTATTTTCCAGGCTGCCACTTACACCCTGTATATCGCATGACAATCACTCATGCTGTAGTGTCAAGATTAGCCAGTCAGCAATGTTCGTATGGAGGCTGACGCCCACTGGGCCAGACGAACTCAGGTTTCGTCACTGGTGGAGGCTGTTTCCTTGCACCCCATCTATCGTGATATTAAAAAGGGTGGTCTAGTTTAGATTAGACCATCAAACTGAACAACTTTCACTATGAAGCCTACAGAAGCTTTTCATCAAGAAAAAATAAAAAACATGCATATTTTTTCTCGATGTTAGCCCCATAGCGCCACGTAAACCATCCCTTTAAATATTACTAGGGTTATTACAGGGGTTGTTACACCCTGCAACCTATATTATACCTATACTATCCATAGCCCAAAAAACGCACTACAGGAGCGCGATTTTTGAATCTCATACGTTGAACGCAGCAGCAGCAGCAGCGCAGCAGTTGAAAATGTATGGAGATACGCATCTTTCTACTGCTGGAATGCGATTTTTGAATCTCATTCGCTGAGTTCAGTAGTTGAAAATGCCAAAATTACTGTGGAGATACGCATCTTTCTACAGCTGATTTGACTTTCAAAATTCGCACTCCTAAAGTATGATTTTTTAATGTCAAATCAGCAATAGAAAGATGCACTGTCTCCATAGTAATATTGACATTTTCAACTGCGGAGTTCAAAGAATGAGTTTCAAAAATCGCACTCCTGATCAGGCTTTACTTATCCTACACATCAACCCTCTCATCGGGTAGGTACCTACTTACTATTTCAAATACTAAAACTGAAAAGGTATTATCATAAATCAAAGAGTTATTCATTCGTAAGTTGTTATCTAGGTAGGTAGTTATTTTTAGGAATTAAATTACATTAACATTCAACAAAAATTTATTTCGGACTAAATCCATATTATTGTTAACATAAGAAAATATTCTTTATTTGCACAGCAACAATAGACAAAAATAATTTATAACAATAATGAGAAACGTACCTAGGTACCTACTAGTAGGTAGTAGGTATATTATAATCCTAGCCTTTTGTGCTGCCCCCAATCGTATTTTTTTTATTTCTTTCCATAGAACAAGAATGTCACATTGTAGTCATTACTGATTTTCAACACTGCGGATTTGTTTTTATAATGTTTGAAGTTATTATCTTAAAACCGCCAAAAGTGGCTAGTTTTGGCGTTTTTAACGATAATAGACGATAATAGGCTACACGCATAGAACATAATAATCCGTAATGTTTCGATAAATTGAAGGCCAATCCTACAATGTGACATTCTTGTTTTTTTTGTAAATTTTGATTGTTTACGATAATAGGCTACAAGCATAGAACATAATAATCCGTAATGTTTCGATAAATTGAAGGCCAATCCTACAATGTGACATTCTTGTTTTTTTTTGTAAATTTTGATTGTTTAGAAATTAAAAAAAAAGAATTAGGACAGCACAATAGGCTCGGTAGGCTCTTAATAATGATGTAGCTACCTAAAGATAATCATTCCATACTAACATAAATTTTAAAACACGAAGACTATAAAGTCTTCAAATTATTAAGTTAAGATATTTGGTTGGTCCTTGTGTGATACCTCTCCGTGTGGGTCTCGAAGCCGATTCGATTACAAATATAATTACTTAAATGAAAATGATGTGCCGTTTAAAATTACACAATTAAGGCCGCTCATCCGCAAAATGAATGAAAAGCGAGCGTAACGTAACGTGTGACCTACAGTACATTTCACGAAGTTCCATGACCTGACACTTATTGTCATCACAGTAAGTGTGATAATAGCTTCAATCACGAGACGTGATTATGTTGTAAGAACATTAACACAAGGTGCCTTGTTTCTTCATAACCAATGCATGTTTTGTGCAGTTCAAAAGCTCTGTGTTGAGAACAATCTGACATTGTTTGAGCATAATTTGTATTAAATTGGAGCTTGGAGTGATCAGATCATCGAATAACGATTGCCTATAATACTCGTGCCTCGTCCTCGAGATTAGTAGCAGTAGAGTATTTATTATTACTTGTAGTACACATAGGACACACCACTTTAAGCACTATGGTTGAGAGATATTATGCCCTTTTTTTATTTCTCGCTTATCTGTGCTTCCGGTTCCTTTTTCTCTGTCATCCATCCTAGCACAAAGATCAGATCAAGAAGATCCTAAGATCCTAGTGAGTAATTATATTCTTTTATCATTCACTCCATTATAGTGATCTGCCATTCACTCTTTAGTGCTCGCCACTTAAACACGCGCCTTACAACTTTCACGCAAAAACATCAAATTTACAAAGAAAAAAAAGAAGAAATGCCTAAGTTCAAAAACAACGAAATGGAGAAGATGGAAAGAAAACTTAGAAAGTGGGAACAAAGACTGGAAAAAGCTCGTCGAACTTCATCATCAACGTCCTCATCTTCGCCGGGACTTCACATAATGGAAGGGAAGCCCCAGGGAATTCAACATCAAATAGATGACCATTCGATCCTATACAGGAATACTCCCAGGGATATTACAAAATTATAAAAATACATTATTTAAATGCATCCGATGAGTCGATGGGACTCCAATAAAGCACGGACTTCCACAGCTGGCGTTACATCCAATGGGGATCATAACCTAACCTAGAACCCAAATGATGTATACATGAGGTTTTCAACCTAACCTAGAAAACTTCCATTACATTACCTACCTATCTAATAAAACTCCACACAATATATCTATGTGTAACTAATTTGATGTACCTGAACAGTCACTGGGACGGGACTGCTTCGTGACATACCAAAGGAAACTAACAAATACCTAGGATAAGTTCCCCCTCTGACAAACAAGTTACAACATGTCAACACAAGTTATAACAAAGTTGTTCACTCCCTCTTTCAGATTATTGGGTACAGGAAGAGGTAACTATTCAGAACTGCCCGGAGGGGATGGATGATACTCCAGAAACAACCGATACTTCAGAAACGGTGATCAACATGGAAGAAAGCAAAGAGGACCCGAAAAAGTCAGACGCTCCACCAAGCAACCAAGAAACAGCAGGCCATCTAGAACCCCAGAACATTGAAAATCAGACAAAGCAGGATAGTCCTTCAGGGTACAAAGGCAACAGAACTCCAACGGCAATTGATAAAGAAAAACTCGATATGCTTGGGGAAGATGACTTGGACAGTATCAAATCGGGCACAGATATTTGGACCGAACTAGTTGGCCGTCTAAAGCACATAACAACAGAGGGCTTGAAAAAGGAAACACGAAAGGAACTAATGTTAAGATACCCCATACCAGGGAACTGCCCAACGGTAGATGCACCAAAAGTGTACCCAGAAATAAAAGCGGCCATCCTAAACACCATAAATAAAAAGGATAAATGCATCGAGGCCAAACAAAAACAAATGACATGTGCCATAACAAGCCTGGCAGGGGCCATCACCACAAAAATAGCATTAAAGAACTAAAATAACGAAATCCTCAAAAAAATGCTGGGTACTAATCGTCTCTTGTGCGACATACAACACGGAGACTCCATCACAAGGAATAACTTATTTCTATTCGCACTCAAGAAGGACATGAAAACACCTGACCAGTACCAAAATAGACTCCTTCCTATTTGGGGAAAACTTAGCCGAAACACTAAAATCAGCAAAAGCAGTGAACAAATCCGGCGTGGAACTGCAAGCACCACCCAACAAAAACATAGCTAATAAACCAAAACCAGCTGCTCTCAAGCCTTTAAACCGAAATGCGCCTCCCCTTCCTGCGGGCAGATGGGACCAATACAGAGGAGCCGCGGGCCTGCAACTCACCGTGCTCGCTCATCGAAGCCGCGAGCTCCCCAGCATCCTCAAGAGATTCCGCTACTAGGAAATACAGTTAAGCAGGGTCGCTTGTCTAGCTTTTATCAACAGTGGGCATTGATAACTAGAGACAACACGATTCTTTCATGGATAGAGGGTTACAAGATCACCTTTAGGTGTCCTGTCTCCCAGAACCCCATCCCACCTCTACAGAACTATTCAAATAGAGACTTTCTCGAAGCTATAGATAACCTTCTAAAAATTGGTGCAATAACGAGTCTGAACCGTGCGAAGGACAGGGTGGTCTATTTTACCCCATTTGTTGTAAATAAAGCCAAATTAAACTTTAAAAATCGTCTCTGAATCTCAGCCTTAGATCAGTCTCCTTCCGATGGCACCTCATTTACTTCCCAAACAGATAGGTGGAAAAAGTTATACCAAAAATAATGATGGAAAATGTAGGTACCTACTAGCGGAAAGATTTTTATAGTCAACTTGGCAGCGTTAAATTAACCCTGCCAAGTTGACTATAAAAATCTAGAATCACACTAGAATCACATTTGACGGCCCGGTAGCATAGTCGGTAGTGAACCTGCTTGCTGTGCCGAGGGTCGCGGGTTCGAATCCCGTAAGGGACAAATATTTGTATGATGAATATGAATATTTGTACCCGAGTCATGGATGTTTGTATCTATATATGTATTCTATATCGTTATTTAGTCATAATAATACAAGTCCAGGCTAGATTCTGGTACTTTAAATGTGACTAGATGATTTGTGTGACATTGTCCAAGATATATATCTATATCTATATCTATATCTACATTTCCTTTAAAAAAAGAAATAGGTGCATAACTTTACGGTCGGATCTCAAACTATTATTAAATTTTCTGGACGCTTGTAAAAAAAAGTGAGCGAGCGCAGCGAGCTCGAAATTTTTCATATCATTACTCAAAACCCCCCAAAAAGGGAGAATTAAAAATCACTACGGACCAAATCATTCTAAATTGTCTTAACTACCACTGTGCCAAATGGCTTGCCTTTAACAGCATTAGTGCAGTATTTTTTGGCGTAGGTAGTACCCTAGTATTCAAAATGAAGAAGTTATAAATAAAAACTTTAACCTAAGCCCTGATCCAAATAAGAAAATTGTTACTGAAATAATATAAAAAGAGAAAGAAAAAAGAATAAGAAATATATAGAAAGAAAAAGGATAGGAAGTAGTAGGAACCCGAAATGACATCGTTTCTTAAATAAACACTTCTATAAAAAAAAATGGAAATAAAAAAAAATATAACCAATTACAAAGACAAGAAGAAAACAAGACAAAAGAAAGAATTCGCATATTTCCAACAAATTCAAACATAAAGTAGACATTTATCTATACTCAGTATAGGGACAACAATTATTATGTATAGGTTAATTAAGTATACATTTCTCAACATATAGTTACTTGCAAATACTGTGTAGGTAGGTAATAAATTAAAAAAAGTTACACAAACTACTAATTTAAAGTTAGGACATCGTCATTTCTCATATTATATTTTGTATGTACACCAACAGCATAACACCTGCATAACACACAACTGAGCAATAGGAACCCGAAATGACAGAGTATCTTAAATTAATTCAATTATGTACTTCAAATTTGGGTCTTGACTTTTTAATCTTAAAGCAACACGCTGTGTTGCTTTAAGTTTTTAATTGTGGATGATTATAATGTCATACCTAATTTTTATAACAAAAAATCTGTTTCTGGAACGATTTTCTTCTCTCCGAAACACGCATGCAGCCAATCCTCGGATACTATAAAAGCGTTAGTGATATTCTTCAGCACCTCTATTTCTTCATCATTTATAGTTTTCGGAGTCACGACGTGTGTTATATTAGGTGATTTGATATCATCACATACAGTAGCGCAATACATTTTGGCTTTTATTACATGTAGATAGTTATTAGGATTGTTTTCTTTGAAGTATATGAAGCATGGTCTTAGGAACGAGAAGGGATTGTTTGTTTCAAAAAGCTCTTGGTCTAGACTTTGCATTTCTTCATTCGTGAGATAAACTTCTGGTTCCTGTTAAATAAGAAAATACGATCGCTTATCTTGCTATAAATATGTAACAACAAGCAGACAACAACAACAACAAGCAACATCATTTTTTATTGATTAGGAGGTTAATCTTATATGGCCCTTCGGTCCGTGATGGAAATAAGGACATATAAGATAGGATCCTAAAAAGCCCAGAATGTTACCGATTCCTTTTTTAAACGACTTCAAAGAATTATGGATATACCAATTCAGCACGGCTAGCATGCCACCCACGATAAAGCATTTAAACGAGAAAAACGTCAGGCGCGCTCTTTCTGGCATACGTAAAATAATAAGGATGGAGGCACATCTCGATTTTTATCGTTTTCTCGGGAGTGGCATGCAGGGCTGTATCTTAAAGATTATAAAACTGTAACAGAAGTGTGTCTGTACATTGAAGATATTAACAAAAAAAAAGTTACGAGATGGTTTTTAAGTGTCCTTGATTACAAATCACCAATTTTTGGATTTTTTGTCTGTCTGTTTGTTTATTTGTGTGTTTGTTTGAACGAGCATCACGCAAAAACTACTCAACCGATTTTGATGAAAATTTATTTGATAGCTTATGATCTGACTTAAAATCTGGTATATAATTTGTGCGGACGAAGTCGCGGGTTAACTCTAGTTAAAGATATAAAAATATTATATTTCAAATTCAATGTTTCTAATTTCAGTGGTTTAGTCTGTGCGTTGTCATATAAACAGACAACATTCTAAAAAAATAGTCTCAATGCTTTTCATTTAACACCCCCAATTAATATTTTTGCAAATATCTTCAATGTGCATGCAGCCAAGTTTACAGGTCCTTCTTAATATTGACACTTTTTTAAAGGGATAAACAGACCGTCAAACTGAACAACTTTCTCCAGGGTACCAACATCGAAATCGCAAAAAAAAATCTGCTGTTCCATTCACTAAACTGCAAACCTACTCGAGCCAAATGTATGGGACAGCAGATTTTAGAGAAAGTTGTTCAGTTTGACGGTTTGATCATCCTCTTAAAAACTGTCAGCCAGGTCTACCCAATATCAAACTGTACAAAAACATATAAGTGTTAATGAATTAACGCAAAACTAGAAAGTGGTTTGTTTAGAATCGAGAGCAGAATCGAATTATCATGGTTTCAAAATAGGGAATTTTTTTCAAGATATTAAATAATTTGTTTCTAAAATTTTAAATTTACTGAACCCGATGTCAACCGACCGCACAGGCACGCTCACCCTACTTACTACTTTGGTAGTAAGATTATTAAAATGTATCCATGAGCACGTTAGCGCTTTCATTCATTGCTGAAATGATAACAAATCATTTTTGCCTCAAAACTTAAAATGCGAATAACTTTAAATTTTAACTATAAAAATAATGAAATTATTGTTTCAATTTAACTATTTTGTTATAAATCAGTTGGGGTGTATGAGGTTTTGTTCTAATTCACTAACACGTTGTATATACATTCCTGACAGTCACACAGATTGCCATAAGAGTGACAGAGCTAGATTAGACGTCAATCTGTTACGCTTGTTAAACAAATGTCACCACTTTTTAAGCAAATTCAAGCAAAATTCGTTCTTAACGTAAGGAAATAGCTGAGTCTTCCAGCTGGAGGTCTGGTGACAAAATGGTTCAAGACGGTATATGTTTACTATTGACATTTCACTTATTCTAATGGGCGGTTGTCATAAGTGTGAATGGATGTCAAGTAGCGTTTCTATGTCTTGCTTTATATTATTTATCTACCCTATATTTTATCTTTGCTGTCAGCATAAGGCCGTGGTGGTCCAGTGGCGAGTAACCTTGCCTGCCGTGTAGGAGGCGATGGTTCGATCCCCGTCCAGGCCGACTCGTACCAATGAGTTTTTCGGAATTTATGTACGATTTGTAACACGACTGGCTTTTCGGTGAAAAAAAAAACATCGTGAGGAAACCTGCATGCTTCATTTTCGAGGCATGTATTGTACCTACTGTCAAGTGGCGACGGGCTCACTCCCCGTCACACTGGACAGAGTTTCGGTACTACTAGTGAAACGTGGATATTCTGCTACCCCCTCGGGGAATATAGTCGTGAGCATATTCTTATGCTTATGCTGTCAGCATATTAAGTGGAACCCTTTATAATACCCACCTCACTCTCCATCTTCTTAAAACACTTCTTTAGCGTCTCTTCATCAATCATCTCCTTGTAACTGTCCCCAAATCTGTCATAATCTGTGCTTAGTCTTAATTTGGTAGTTTTCTTAACGGCGAGCATGTCCAACGGGGATAGAATGCAGGGTGTTTCGGACTCTGGCAGGGATCGAAGCCAGGATGTCGAGATGATGTCCACGTCTTGTGATTCTATGTGGTTTTTGACCCGGTATGTAATTTTGCCCACCACGCAACACCATGTGTCGGGACCTTAAACATATTAAACATCTTAATAGTACAGTCAATAGTGTCCGACCGAAGTTTCGGTTTCGGATTCGGCCAGTTTCAGCCCAAATTTGGAGTTTCGGTTCGGTTTCGGTTTCGACAGGAAAACGGCCGAAACTACGTAAGTTATCGCTCGGTCTTCGAAGGCGATCGGCGTCGTAGTGGGGAGCGTGAAATTCACTCCCCGTGCCCCTGTTTATGTCTTGCGCTGTTTGTTTTGTGGTGTGAATTTAGAGGTCAATTTATGTTATATTATTTCCAATCGGGTAATATTATTTTATTATTTTACTAGCGGCCCGTCCCGGCTTCGCACGGGTGGACGTCTAATCTTTTCTAGCAATAAATATAGCCTATGTTACTCAGGCTGAATGCAGCTTTCTAATGGTGAAAGAATTTTTTAAATCGGCCCAGTACTTTTTGAGCCTATTCATTACAAACATACAAAAATAGGTACAAATCTTTCCTCTTTATAATATTAGTGTAGATGTAGATGTAGATTAATTAACTACCTTTGTGATGAATAATCAATTTAATTTCAATTATTGTGTTTTTATCCCACGTGTTTGATATTTTTGCAAAGTTTTAGCACCTATTGATCTACCTATTTAACTTTGTTTTCGATTAAAATAACGTTATTACAAACTGATATTGATCTGGCTTTTCTATTGTCTCTGCCTACTCAAATGGGAGACAGGCGTAAAAATGTAAGTAGTGCAAATCAATAAAATTGCAATTTGTCACTTTTAGGCAAAACTTTTATTATTCAGGTGAAAGTATACAGGGTATAAACTTAAATGCGTTACATACAAGGTGTTACAAAAATACAAATAAATATTGAAGGGGGTCGTTTAGACCACCAAACTGAACAATTTTCACTACGGGACCAATATCAAAATCGCGAGAAAAAATCGGATGTTCCATACTAAACCACAAATCTGCCGAGCTAAATGTAAGGGACAGCTGATTTTTTTTGCGATTTTGATGTTGGTCCCATATAAAAATTAAAAACTTTTAAGGGGTTTGTTTGGACTTTAAACAACCCCCTTAAAAGTTTAAAAAGTTTTATTTTTTATTTTGTAACACCCTGTATTATTATGAGGTACTCCAGACCATCAAACTGAACAACTTTCAGTATCCATGAGACCAATAAAAACAATATAATGATTCTTATTCCTATTCCAACATTGAAAAGACGAAAAAAAATCTGTTGTTTCAATATATTTGGGTGGAGAGGTCGTTGACTTTTTTTTTATTTGTTGAATTGATGTTTTAAAGACTGATTTCACTGATTTTTTTGGAGATAAAATATACCTCATCTCTCCCCATAGATAGGTAGATATGTACACACCTACCATGTACCTACCTATATGTACAGTAGAAATAATTGTTTTCAAAACAGCAAAACTACTAAGTAATCAGTTAATTATCAAATTAACTGCTTCTGTAAACATAAAACACATATTGGCAACTAGCTACATCGAACCAAATCTAAAAAGTGGGGAAGAATTATGTCATAAGGAAGTTTCGGTTTCGGATTCGGCCGAAACTGAAACAGAAACCGAATGTCGGTTTCGGTTTCGGTTTCGGTTGTAAAAACTAGGTTCGGTCGGACACTAACAGTCAACACGTCAAAATGCCATAAAAAACTTGCATCCTAATTACACCACTAGCTTTTAATTAATTACAAACAAAATTTTAAGGATGTATTAAGACAATGAAAATAAACAACTTTGCCCAAGGAACATGGGTCGAAAAACTATTTTTTTTTTACCTTCCATACAAAAGTGAAGATCAGCTGATCGGTTTTCTATGGGAGGTAAATACAAGCATTTTTTCTTTGGAGACATTAATGTCTCCAATCTAAATATAGGGTCCTTCTTAATATGCTGACACTATTTTAAGGGGATGATTAGTACATCAAACAGAACAACTTTTTCTATGGGACCAACATCGAAATCACGAAAAAAAAATCTGCTATCCCATACATTTGGCTCGAGTATAGGTTTGCAGTTTTGTATGGAAGAGCTGTTTTTTTTTCGCGAAATCTGTGTTGGTGCAATAGAGAAAGCCGTTCAGTTTGACTGTCTGATCATCCCATTAAAAAAGTGTCAGCATATTAAGAAGGTCAGTAAGTTTAGAGCTTACCATTATTCTCTACATATTTCCCGCCGTGCGACTTCACTATTCTTATCAGGTCGGTAGTTTTGCAATCTTCGTCGTCTGATAGTATACAAATCTCTCGATCGAGCAGAGCATTCGATGTCACTTCCACATCGCCTATGTTCTTAGGACGGAATTGCTCGGCGACTTTCAGTACTTTTTTCACACGCTTTCTTGTTACAGTTCCTACTCCTTCTATTTGGTCTTCGTTTATTCGTTTCGAGCTCAGTTTTATGACTGATCCTTTGTCCTGTAGAGATACATTTAATATAGGCAATGACATTAGTAAACAAGAATGGACAGGCCTTACGCGAACATTTCAAACCAGAAAAATGAGGCAAAACAATTGACAGTTTTACTTCGAAAATGTACTGAGATGACAGACCAAGTACCCTAATTTGTATTGAAGTGCCCTAGTTTTGCGTGCTTCAACTTAAAGAGCTTTGGGCCTATCCAGAATATAGGAACATGTCTTGTTACTATAGACTACATTCTGGTAACGACTTCGATTGGATATTGGGACTATAATCAGTTCAATCATAAAGCCAGAGCGCAGGGCTACGGGCCTGTAGCATTTGCCCACTCTTGCTATACAGGGTGTAACAAAACACCCTAGTAATACTTAAGGGGGTGCTTCAGACTTCAAAATGAACAACTTTCTCTATGGGGCCAACATCGAAATCGCGAAAAAAAAAATAAGCTGTCCCATACATTTGGCTCGAGTAGTTTTGCAGTTTTGTACGGGACAGCAGATTTTTTTTTCGCGATTTCGATGTTAGCTCCATAGAGAATTGTTCATTTGTTCAGTTTGATGGTCTGAAGCACTCCCTTAAGTATTACTATGGTGTTTTGTTACACCCTGTATTAGCCGGCAAACAACTTTGCAAAAACCTTGTTTGCGCAGAACTTAATTTGTAGGCGAAAGCGCTACTGTGCACACCCTCGCCCCATTGGTCAAGTTGTTTCCCGCGTAGTGTACAAGGCAGTATAGTTAACAATAATAACTATAACCTAAGTAAAAAATTAATAAACAATTAACATCAGTAGGTAAAGTCTGTGGAACTCGTCGTGCGTCATGACATCGCCGACGGGCATGTCGTCGCGCAGGCACGTATCCAGGGGAAGGGATATATAGGTGGAATTTATCCCCCCCCCCCAAAATATGATATGGAAAAGTGATAACAACGCTATGTTTTTAATTGTTTTTCTATGAATATACCCCCCGGGAAACAAAAGTTTGGATATGTGCTTGTCGTCGCGGAGCGCGGGACGCGCGGGAACCGCAGCGTGTACGTCGCGCCGAAGTCTGAACAACGCACCAACTCCGTCGCACGCACCTACAAGTCGACAAACAACTCACAGCAACAAGTCTGTTGAACTCGTCGAGCGTCATGACGTCGCCGACGGGCTTGTCGTCGCGGAGCGCAACGACGCGCGGGAACCGCAGCGTGTACGTTGCGCCGAAGTCCGTACAACGCAACAACTCCACCACACTCACACAAACACACCTACAAGTCGACAAACAACTCACAGCAACAAGTCTGTTGAACTCGTCGAGCGTCATGACGTCGCCGACGGGCTTGTCGTCGCGGAGCGCAACGACGCGCGGGAACCGCAGCGTGTACGTTGCGCCGAAGTCCGAACAGCGCACCAACTCCGTTGCGCGCACCTACAATTAAATAAGCAGATTCACCTTCAATTGTCACACACAAAACCAAACGCACTAGAATCAAATTGGAAGCTTCTAAAAGAGTTCTACTAAGCACCCACAGCACAGAGAAAATAACCATATCATAAGCATTACAGTCCTTAATATGCTGACGGGTTTTTAAGGGTATGATCAGACCATCAAACTGAACAATTTTCTCAACGGGACCAACATCAAAATCGCGAAAAAAAAACAGCAGTCCCATACTAAGCTGCAAACATACTCGACCCAAATGTATTGTTTTGCGATTTTGATGTTGGTCCCATAAAGAAAGTTGTTCAGTATGATGGTCTGGAGTGCGATTTTTGAAACTCATTCGTTGAACTCAGCAGTTGTAAATGTCAAAATGACTATGGAGATACCATAGGGAGATACGCATCTTTCTACTGCTGATTTGACATTCAAAAATCATACTCGAGGGGTGCGATTTTTGAAAGTCAAATCGTAAAGTGCGTATCTCTACACATTTTCAACTGCTGAGTTCAACGTATGAGATTCAAAAATCGCACTCCTGATCTTCAGATACAGCGGAGTAAATCTGGTAATCGAAACTTGTAGCATCTTTTAGGTTTTTCTAAAGACATCACAGATTATTGAATAATAACGCTGCGACAGCAACAGAAAAAAATAATGAAAATTGAACTCTCTCCTTGCTTATTTTTATTTCTCTTCGTCTTAAGAGCGATGCAGTGTTTATGTGGGCGAAAGGCTAGCCACCTATCACCACTTGACACGGCTTTCCATCCTGCAACTTAAATTGCTAAATGTAAGCATTGCTACAACTACAGTATGAAATTGATATCATTGGCATCCTTTTAGACTACTGCTAGCTTTTAACCTGAACAACTTTTACTATGGGAGCAAACTGATCTGAGCAAAAAAAAAATCTGCTTTTGCATACATTTGAGTCGAGTAGGCATTGCAGTTTAGTATGGAACAGTAGATTTTTTGTTGCTCCGATTGGTTTGCTCCCATAGCAAAAGTTGTTAAGTTTGATGGGTAGACTCTTAGTTTAAAAGGATGCTAATGATATCAATTTCACCCTGTATATTCTTACAGAAAGTTGGCAGTTGTCGCAATGTGTCTGACCACCCGAAAGGGATTACGGTCGTGATTTTATGTATGTATGTATATAAAGCCTGACCAAAAATATAAAAAACTTGGTGTGGGGGCGCTCCAATCGTCTATAGCCTTTAAATCTTCCAAGTACAAAATTAGTTCCAATGATTTTCCGCAACATGGCGAGGTTTTTAGGGTTCCGTACCCAAAGGGTGAATACGGGACCCTATTACTAAGCCTACGTTGTCCGTCCGTCCGTCCGTCTGTGCTACCTATTTAGAGCTTTAACTTTTGAACTGTAATAGCTAGATAGTTGAAATTTTCACAGAATGTGCGTTATTACGGCGGATTTGTTAACAAATAATAAAAATGACAAAAGTTAAAAATTAAGGGACAACAAGAAACTAGTTTTTATCGACGTTTTTTCCTCACGCTCTATCGTAAAAACGGTAATACATAAAAGCGTTAAACTTAGTGTAAATGTTATAAAGCAAACTCTACAGAATAACAACAAATACTAAAAACCGGCCAAGTGTGAGTCGGTCTCGCGCTAAAGGTCCCGGACAAAAACATTTTTTTTTTAAGTTAATAATGTTATATTCTTCTGTGGTGGTGTGGTACCGAACCCTTGGTGCGCGAATAGCCCGACTCGCACTTGACTGGTTTTATTTATTTATTTTTCTGGACGGGCTTTAATCTTCATCTTTTAACTGTATGAAGGATGGCAGTAGCCAAAGTATGACCTATATTAAAATCAAAACCTTATTTTTCGAGGCGGTCCATAATAACCGCCATCTAACGTCGCAAGGTTCACTTTTTGTATTTTTAAGGTTTCAAGATGGTGGTTCCCTTCGACGTGACACGTGGTGATAGGTGGCTAGCGATTTACTTACTTAAACACTTCAAAATATGTACTAAAATACCGTGGAATGTTCAGTCTAGCATGACCAGGAGTCGGATTTATTCTGATTAAGATCGAGCTTTTACCCGCGACTTCGTCCGCATAAATTATATACCTACCAGATTTTAAGTCAGATGATAAGCTATCAAACAAAAAAAGTTTCTTTAAAATCGGTTCAGTAGTTTTTGCGTGATACTCGAACAAACAAACACCCAAACAAAAAAACAAACAAACAAATAAACAAACAAACAAACAGACAAAAAATCCAAAAATTTGTGATTTGGAATCAGGGACAGGTAAAAACGATGTCGTAATTTTTTTTTTGTAAATATCTTCAATGTACAGACACACTTCTGTTACACTTTTATAATAGTTTAGATGAGGCACTGCGGAGGCACAGGGAGCAGCGTGCGTCTAGTTGGCATCTAGTGCTTTATTATAGCCGTGCTGAGATATCTAAACTATTATAAAACTGTAACAGAAGTAGGTATGTCTGTACATTGAAGATATTTACAAAAAAAAGATTACGAATGGTTTTTAGGTGTCCCTGATTCCAAATCACAAATTTTTGGATTTTTTGTCTGTCTGTTTGTTTGTTTGTGTGTTTGTTTGTTTGTTTGAACGAGCATCACGCAAAAACTACTGAACCGATTTTGATGAAACTCTTTTTGTTTGATAGCTTATGATCTGACTTAAAAGGACTTAAAATCTGGTATACATATAATTTATGCGGACGAAGTCGCTGGTAAACGCTCGTTTATTATAAATTAATATCCTAACTGAAACAGTGGAATAGTCATGGATAACCCAAATCTGGTTTCTTCTTATTGAACGAAAGCGGCATGAGTCGCGTTGGCAGTGCTTAATCATGGCCGTGCCCGTGCTGAGATATTTTATTAAAATTAATAATGTCCTACCTGGAATACAGTAGAATGTTCAGGCATAACCCAGAAGTCTGGTTTCTTCTTATTAAAGACGAGGCACTGCGGAGGCGGGGTGCGTCTGGTTGGCACCCAGTGCCTTTCCAGCGCTATGCAGAGTTTATCGCGCTCCTCGTAGCTGAGGCCCGTGGCGACCCGCGCGATGCACACCCAGCGGTGTGGCGCGGCACCTGACGAGAAACCTTTCAATTATTTTAGTTTCACAACATAAATAAATATATTAAGTACGAGCATTTACCCGCGACTTCGTCCTCATAAATTATATACCAGATTTTAAGTCAGATTATAAGCTACCAAACAAAAAAAGTTTCATCAAAATCGGTTCAGTAGTTTTTGCGTGATGCTCGTTCAAACAAAAAACAAACAAACAAACAGACAGACAAAAATACAAAAATTGATGATTTGTAATCAGGGACACCTAAAAACCATATCATCATCTCAGCCGATGGACGTCCACTGCTGGACATAGGCCTCCCCCAAGGATCGCCATAAAAACCATATCGTAATCTTTTTTTTGTAAATATCTTCAATGTACAGACACACTTCTGTTACAGTTTTATAATAGTTTAGATTATTTTTCTTTTCCAACTTTTGCAGACTTTTCCATGGTACGTACATAGAGACCAACTTTTTAGATTTTGATGTTACTTTGCCACAATATTTTTTCCCAACAGTCCAACACGGTACAACCGACATTTTTTAATCGGAGTTCTTTCTATACATCTATCTCCTATCATCCTCTCTCTAAAATCTTCTCTATCTATTATGTCACTTTTAAATTGTGTGTTTTAGTTTAGTTTTTATAAGTATATAACTTAGACTAATTATATCGGGACGCGTAACCACGTGTCATTCTACTAACAAACTTTCTGCCACTTTTTGCGGGGGGCGAGGTAACATGTTATCCGCAACTTTGGATTTTATTCCCTATGACTTTAGATTCTAATTTTGAATGTTCAAAATCATGAAAAGTAGTCTCGTGTAAACCCCAAACGTTCTAAGTTCAAAATTATTGTTTCGCTATTATAGGCTGTCTCGTTTAGTGATAAGGTATAAAATTGGGTGTAAATGCGCAAGATTAATTGATCTAATACCGTACGTCTAATACCGGATATAATTAGTCTAAGGTATATAATTATGTCAGTGTGTTTTGATGTTTGCAAATAAGAATACTTTCTTTCTATCTCAGTGTAATTAAGTATATCAAATGCCTGTTCATAATCGAATAAATAAAATAAAACCGGTCAAGTGCGAGTCGGGCTACTCGCGCACCGAGGGTTCCGTACCACACTAACACAGAACACAACATTATTAACTTAGAAAATAAAACTTTTTTTGTCCGGGACCTTTAGCGCAAGACCGACTCACACTTGGCCGGTTTTTAGTATTTGTTGTTATTCTGTAGAGTTTGCTCTATAATCACATTAAGTTTGACGCTTGTATGTATTACCGTTTTTACGATAGAGCGTGAAGAAAAAACGTTGATAAAAACTAGTTTCTTGTTGAGAACCCCCTTAATTTTTAACTTTTTGACATTTTTATTATTTTTTAACAAATCCGCCGTAATAACGCATAATCTGAGAAAATTTCAACTATCTAATATTACAGTTCAAAAGTTACAGCCCTAAATAGGTAGGACAGACGGACGGACGGACGGACAACGTAGGCTTAGTAATAGGGTCCCGTTTTCACCCTTTGGGTACGGAACCCTAAAAATTAATAAACAATTAACATCAGTAGGTAAAGTCTGTTGAAATCGTCGAGCTCATGCATGACATCGCCGACGGGCATGTTACGGAACCCTAAAAATAGGCGCACCTGGCGTAACAACGTCGGCACACGCGACGTGGAAACTCTTTGCTCGACCCTGCCTCTTATTGGCCGCCTCGTCTGCTCCGATTATAACCAAGTCCAGGTCGTCCATCGTGCTTTCTGTGTACTAAAACGAAAACATTTCTTTTATAAATGTCGGGTGCAACGATTTGTGCCCTTTCAAACTAGCAAGCGATGTCTCAAAGCCTAGCCAGAAAAAAACCTTCTATGGGGGCGCTACAATTTTATAATAAATGAAATTACCAAAGAGTAATATAAGTATATTAGAAAAGAGAGCCCACTCGTGGCAACATTATGCATCCACCTTATGTCAAATTGAACGCTAGCTAGCGCCATTTGTGTTTCTCTGAAAATAATTCTACCTATACTATACATACCTACTTATATAAATACTTATATACTCATACCGTTGTTTGAATGCTAGTTTTCGTTCAATCCCGCACCGATCGAGTGAAATTCCAGTATCCTTACTATTCCTGTAATCTGTACATTGGTAAGAGAACAACTGAAACTCCAGAACATCACTAAATAGGCACAAAATTGAAAAAAACTACAAACAACACGCACATTACGCAAGGTAGGTCGCCATTTTGTAAATTTGTCAATTTGACATTAACATAGACAATATAATCTTTTTTTTCATAGTAAAAGATATATTTAACAGATGGCAGCACATTCTATGCAAACTGAATCGGAAAAACCACCAAAAGGCAAATATCCTCCGCCTGAAAATTACCCTCCGTCGTCACTGAATAACACCTTAATCTCAAGATACTAATACACTCTCAAGATAACACATTCGCAAAACACCACATTCACAAAACACTACATTCTCAAGATACAAAGAGATTATAGCTAAAGGCATAGAGAGATACCGATGCAAGGCTGTCCACTTTTTTTGACGTTTGTGTTTGAGTGTGTGATGCACAAAAAAAAAGTGGACAGCCGCATTAACAAATATCTATAGTTCAGTCTCCTTCTACTATTAAAGGTACGTCATAAGATAAAAGAGACTAACTACAATCTTAAATTGATGCGGTCTCTATGCTTTAGAATAAAGAGATCCTTCCTCTGAGTCAAGATACCATATTCACAATACACCACTTTCGCAAAACACCACATTCAAAGTGCAGGTGGAGCAGTTCCAGATTTACCGAGTATAAAACAAAACAGGTTCTGTATTAATTTTGCTGGAACGAACTAGCTCGCGACGCCATCTAGGAGTTTTATTTGGGAATTGACAACATTGGCACGCGATCTAGGAGTTTTATTTGGGAATTGACAACATTGGCTCGCAATCTAGGAGTTTTATTTGGGAATTGACAACATTGGCACGCAATCTAGGAGTTTTATTTGGGAATTGACAACATTGGCACGCAATCTAGGAGTTTTATTTGGGAATTGACAACATTGGCACGCAATCTAGGAGTTTTATTTGGGAATTGACAACATTCGCACGCAATCTAGGAGTTTTATTTGGGAATTGACAACATTGGCACATAACTTTGAAAATTGTTAGTATTATAAATACCTCCGGTTTAATTTTGTACCACCCAGCGTTGCGTCTGTTGGCAATGTAATACGAACTGTTGTCCTTCACGACTATGCCTTCATCCTGGTCCTCTATAGCCTTGTTTAGTGCTTCCAGTATATCTGAACTGAAATAAGAATATAACTTATAGCAAAGAGTACTAAGGTTGATAGAATTAATTGCCCTGCTTGACAAGTTAACAAAGAATGTGCCTAAATAAATAATTTAAAGACGAATTATCAAGTCAAGTCAAGTCTTTAAGTTTACAAATAATGATTTGGACTAAAAAAGTATGTATTTTTAGAAAAAACCTGAAAAATACTAATCTTTATTGATGTCTATCTTCTTTATAAGTAAGTCTATAAAAACACAAAGAAACCTATTTCATACCAGGAGTTGATACACACATTTGTGACAATTTTTAATAGATACCTGAGATTTGTTATCGAAATCAGTAAGTACCTAATAATAGTAATATTACAAATATCATAGGGGGTAACGGGTAGTACACTCAAGAGCACATCAAGCTTTACACTTGCAGTTCGATTGTAACGCTTATGGCGCCCTAAATAAGAACGGTACAAAGTCCAAAGTGTCAAGCTTGACGTGCTCTTGACTGTACAAGTCTAAACCCCACGTAGATATGTTTCCACCTTGGCTCCATTCTCATTTATCTAAAATAGCACACTCTTAGACTAGACTTAATACAGGGTGTAACAAAACACCCTAGTAATACTTAAGGGGGTGCTTCAGACCATCAAACTGAACAACTTTCACAATGGGGCCAACACCGAGAAAAAAAAACAAATCAGCTGTCCCATACAAAACTGCTGTACCGAGTCGACTAAAATGTATGGGACAGCTGATTTTTTTTTCGCGATTTCGATGTTGACTGCATAGTGAAAGTTGTTCAGTTTGATGGTCTGAAGCACCCCCTTAAGTATTACCTACTAGGGTGTTTTGTTACACCCTGTATAATGAATGCAACTATAATTACCTATCTTTAACTATTTCCCTCTTACTGTGCTGTATGACGCCAGGCACGTCGGTAAACATGCTGTCGAGTAATTTCAGTCTCTCATTCAATGGCATGCCACCTTTATCGCTCGGTCCAACTAAACTCTTTCCGTTGTAATACAAGACGTCGAACGCACAAAAACAGGGACGATATGTTGAGTTTTCTGTTACCTTCTTTATATCAAAAGCCATGCCTGTAAAAAGGTAAATTATTGTAATTTATCTTTTAATTTATCTTTATTGGATATCAAACAGCAAATTACTTAATTTCTAATACAACAACATTAAAATTATACAGCGCCAATTACATGATAACACGTTTTAAAAACTGTTTAAGGTACAGGGGACAAAACTAAATAAAAACCGGTCAAGTGCGAGTCGGGCTACTCGCGCACCGAGGGTTCCGTACCGCACCACCACAGAACACAACATTATTATCTTAGGAAAAAAAACTTTTTTTGTCCGGGACCTTTAGCGCGAGACCGACTCACACTTGGCCGGTTTTTAGTATTTGTTGTTATTCTGTAGTGTTTGCTCTATAATCACACTAAGTTTGACGCTTGTATGTATTACCGTTTTCACTATAGAGCGAGAAGAAAAAACGTTGATAAAAACTAGTTTCTTGTTGAGAACCCCCCTTAATTTTTAATGTTTTGACATTTTTATTATTTGTTAACAAATCCGCCGTAATAACGCATAATCTGAGAAAATTTCAACTATCTAGCTATTACGGTTCAAAAGTTACAGCCCTAAATAGGTAGGACAGACGGACGGACGGACAGACGGGCAGACGAACAGACGGACAGACGGACAGACGGACAGACGGACGGACGGACAACGTAGGCTTAGTAATAGGGTCCCGTTTTCACCCTTTGGGTACGGAACCCTAATAAAAAAAGAAAGTTTGGAGAAATAAAAAGATAACCTAACCTAACATTTAAACCACATTTAAACTAACTGCTTCTACAGGATACATTATCCCGTTTTAAAAACGGTTAGTAAGTTGTTTCTTTTAACTTGTAGGAAGTGGGGTTTGTTCTAATATATAATTGACTAGCTGTTGCCCGCAACTTCGTCTGCGTTGACTTTAAAAAAAGTATCCTATGTGTTAATCCAATCCATATTCTATCTGCGTGCCAAATTTCATCCAAATCTGTGTAGCTGTTTATGCGTGATTGAGCCACAAACATACAACCTTACAAACTTACAATCATCGTCACAAACTTTCACATTTAAAATATTAGTAAGATAAGATAAGATAAGATACCGGTTAAGAAGATTGATACTTTACCCACCAAGGATAAATTATTCTGTGAGAAATAAGATAAGATAAATATTCTCTATTTGCACACCAAGAATATACAATTAAAATTTAAAATGAGAATAAGAAGGGTACAAAGGGCGGTCTTATCACTAAAAGCGATTTCTTCCATACAACCATTTGTAGAATTTGTCAGAAATTAAATGTATATGGGTAAAATAAAGAGGCACTGACAGCAAAAGTAGTGTAACCTTTAGTGCAACTTGACTTACACTATTATAACTTGGTAAAAGGGATGTAAGCCTTATAGCTTTCGGAGAATTACACCACTTCTGCTCCCAATGCCTCGTATATGTAACAATTTTTTTCATGGGTTTTGTGTAAGGCGACAAAGGGATAAAATTTCGTATAGGTACGGTGTTTCTGTCTGCGGAAGTTTAGCCACCTATCAACACTTGGCACGTTATTCCATCATGAAACCTTCTTAGTGCATTGCCTTAATGGAAATAAAGTTCTCTTTCGGATACCACCACCAAATTTTAGTATGTTGTTAGGTATGTTCTCTAGACCCCAAAACTGCCGGGAGACAGTCTCTGAGGTGTCGTGGGTTATGACGTCATAAAATTTTTGTATGCAATTAAAAAAATTTTGTTCTAAAACCTATCGTGTGGGGTATCAAATGAAAGAGCTCCATGAGCCGGTTCTGTTTGGATTTTTTTTAAACAATTGGCTGAAAGGTAATAGTGTAGTATATTTTTAGAACCGGCCGGAGCCCTTTCATTTGATACCCCACACGATAGGTTTCAGAACAAAAAAATGTTTAATCCCATACAAAAATTTTATGTTGTCATAACTGGAGACCCTGACACCTCAGAGACTGTCTCCCGGCAGTTTTGGGGTCAAGAAAACATACCTAACAACATACTAAAATTTGATGCTGGTATCCGAAAGTGAACTTTTTCAGCCTTTTTTGACCGTAAGGCAGTGCACTATCTAGCTTAGAGCAAATTAAGAGCAAGTTATAAACATTTTGTATTTCTAGCAAGGTTTCTGATCCGACCACCCCGAAAGAGATTATGGTTGTGAATTTATGGGTTTAAAGAAAAGTAACGTTATAAAAACCTTTCGATCCAAAGCACTGGTTACGCTTGTGCCACCCCATCATCTCTCCGTCCAGAACGAAGCTGACGACACTAGGACTGAAGCGATCCTTCAGCAAGGGGGTGAGTAAACCAGAATCATATGTTTTGCCGTAAGTATCGCCGTAGGAGAATCCCTTTCGTGAATAGTATTCGAACTCTCCGTTTTGCATGTGCACCTGAAGTATAGCAGTGTGTTTTTAGTTGACCGAATCGAAACGGCAGACAAACTCTTAAGTATCCTGATTTTTGGTTTATTCATTGAAACAGTAATGTGAAAGAAATCGCTGTTTAATCACTGTACTTATAATATACGAGCTTTTACTCGCGACTTCGTAAGTCAGATGATAAGCTATCAAACAAAAAAAGTTTCATCAAAATCGGTTCAGTAGTTTTTGCGTGATACTCGAACAAACAAACACCCAAACAAACAAACAAACATACAAACAGACAGACAAAAAATCCAAAAATTGGTGATTTGGAATCAGGGACAGGTAAAAACTAAGTCGTAATTTTTTTTCTAAATGTCTTCAATGTACAGATTTATTTCTTTTACAGTTTTATAATAGTTTAGAGATTAGAGATGTAAGGTCCAACTTAATATGCTGACGGTATTTTATAAGAGATGATCAGAGCATCATACTGAACAACTATTTTTGGGACCAACGCGAACTACTTTTTCGCGATTTTGATTTTGGTCCCATTTGGAAATTTTTTCCGTTGTCAGCTATTAAGTGGAACCCTGTATTCTAATTTCGGGAGAAGGGGTTTATCCATGTTTCTGGCCACCCCGAAAGGGATTGTCGTCGGGACAGCGGGCAAAAGTAGGATACACCCTCACTAAGGGTAGGCCTGGGTCCTGCAGTAGGATATAACAGGCTCATGATGATGATGATGCTCCACATCGGCTATATGGATGTTTGCGAAAAGCTTTCGACCTGCACGCGTACATTATGTAGTGCGATATGTTTGAGTTTAACGATGTAGGGACACAAGGTGGACGACGTGAAGGCGGCGGGAACCCGTTGAATAAGGGAGGCCTATGGTCCACGAGTGGACGTTTTTCGGTTGAGATGATGATGATTTGAAAAGCTACTGAATAAATTAATTTAATTAAATTATATAAGGTCCAACAAAATTAGAAGAAACTATTTTAAGGGGATGATCAGACCATCAAACTGAACAACTTTATTTATGGGACCAACATCGAAATCGCGAAAAAAAAAAACTACTGTCCCATACATTTGGCTTGACTAAGCTTGCAGTTTTGTATGGAAGGGCAGATTTTTTTTTTTAAGATTTCGATTATGGTGCTATAGAGAAAGTTGTTCAGTTTGACGGTCTGATCATCCCCTTAAAAAAATGTCAGCATATTAAGGACCCTGTATAATTTCCTCATACCTGAAACCTTTCGCCATCGAACTTGGACTCTATTTGATAAGTCTTGCCCTGCGGCAGTTGGGGAACGCGCGTCACATCCAGCCGTTCCGACAGCATGGGGCTGACTGCGAAGAACACCTGCATCCCCAGTTCAGACGGCCTTGTGTTCCCGTCCTCTAGTTCACTGCACACCTGTATAAATTATACGAGACATTCTTGAGTGAATACAGAGTGTAATGTAAGATCAATGAATGTAAGTAAAAGAAAGATGTGGTCAATGCGGAGCGGAGGATAGGACTACCTACCAGCACTGGTAGCATGCCAACCCGCGATAGCAGTGATACAGCTTTATCACGTCTTATCTCGTTCTTTTGCCCGCGAACGAACGATATAAAAGACGTGATAAAGCCGTATCACGGCTATCGCGGGTTGGCATGCTACCAGTGCAGAGCGGCTTAAAAAATCATAACTTTTTCACCTATACTCCATTTTTATTAAAGACGAAAAAAAGAAGATCACAGAAGCAGGGCTACGAAACTTTTTCAGACCGTGATCATTTTATAAAAAATTCGAAACACTTATGTCAGTGTTTGATGACTGATGAATAAAAGAATTAGGGATAGCGAGTGAAACAGCCAATAGTCTGTAGCGCACTGGCATTTATTAGAACTAAAACGCTGTCACCGGGTATACTCACATACTTAGGCACATTTTAGTTCACACTATCGGAGTTGATGGAAAAATAAGAAAACGTCTGTTATGTATGTGCTCACTAGTAGCATAGCGAGGGGGGGCAAATGCCCCGGGCACCGGGCGGCACTTTTTATCAGAGGTGGCAAAAATATTAATTGATTGAGCTCTGACTGAACCACAGGGTGTTAGGGTAAATAGTTGCATTACTTTAAGGTGTGATTGTACCCATGACACTGAAATACTTTTCTGAAGAAACCACGAAGAAAAGAAGGGAGCGGAGGTGAGGCAAGGCAATTTTTCTATTCAAGTAAGTGTCGCCAAAATGCGGGGGACGAGGTAAGAGGTGGGAGAAAGCTCCGCCCCAAACACCCAAATCCATCTAGCGGCGAAAGGAGTATCTACAACAAATGCACAGTAACATGACAACCAACTAGTTCATCTACTCGTCGCTTTTATCGACCTGATTTATATCGTTGATCTCTCGTCTTACACGTGCTTATGTAATTTTGCACGTGTTAGAAGAGTACAACTATATAATTTAGCTGCCGTCTGTTGTGACCGTTATCTACTTGTCGGTAGATGTCGTTTTGGAACATGAAATGTTTACGATTTTTTTAGTAATTGACCAATTCAACAAAGAAATAAAAGGTTAATCGATATACAGGGTGTAAATTAAAATAGGACAGCTACTTAAAGAGGTGCTTCAGACCATCAAACTGAACAACTTTCTCTATGGGACCAATATCGAAATCGCGAAAAAAAAATCTGCTGTCCCATACATTTCAGTCGAGTTATGTTTGCAGTTTTGTATGGGAGAGCGGAATTTTTTTTCGCGATTTCGATATTGGTCCCATAGAGAAAGTTGATCAGTTTGATGGTCTGAAGCACCCCTTTAAGTAGCTGTCCCATTTTATTGTACACCCTGTATACGAGTTAAACACTTTGTTTATATCGTTATTTGCATCTATCATTTACACTTTAAGTTTCTAAAATCGATTTTTTTATCATCTTAAAGAGCGGCATCTTGCGGTTAGTCGAAAAACTTATGTTCCTTCAAATGAGAGAATTATTTTCAAAAAACAACTCTTATAAAATTAAATTGGTCTTACCTATGAAAAGTTATGCCATCTGCAAGCTTTGTCTGTGATCCTGAACAATTTTTACATCCAGAAACAGCGCACTTCATCGTCCTAAATATTTTTTATTGACAAAACACGTCTCAGAAAACGAAATAATAACGTACGAAAACAATGGCGGTCCGATTCGAACTGAGCCGCATAGGCCACGCCCACTGTGACGTCACGACCTCATCGAATGGCGACTGACCTCACTGTCTTGCCTCAACTCCGTCCTTTCTTTTCTCCATGGAAGAAACCTATAGGAAATCCGCAAAATTCTGTCAGCTGATCTAACGTTTTTATAAAAAATTTCAACTTTTCATACAAATGTTGGATCAGCTGCTTGCATTTACTATAGGAAGACCAACAAATTTTTATGAATTTTATTTAGGTTTCTTAGGTAAAATTGTTAAGTATCATGAGTATAATCACCTCTTTAAGTAATGCAACTACTTACCATAAACAACCTGTATAACCAATTCGTAGAGCAGAGTAAAGTCAATTTTTGATTGGATAACCAACCCCACCAAACCAAAACCAAAAGACCTAAAGATATCTGACCACAACCCGAACAGGTGGTGCTAAAAAATTTTGAGCTGGCTTCGGTCGCTTCGGTCTCTCCTTTATGTTTAACTTAGGTCTTCTTATAAAGATAAGGAGGCAGCAAAATCGGTCCGTGCTCCGGGGGATAGACACTCACGCTACGCCACCGGTGCTCACTAATGTCCGTTATTCCGTATTAATAAACCGCGCTGACAATCGATTTTGAAGACGTATTAAACGAGTTCTTCTTAAGCCTTAAAATACATCTTAAAATAGAACAAGTCGGTATCAGCTAATATCACTTAAAATGTCTCAAGCAAACTCAAATTTGTAAATTTTTTTTTGCCAAAAATGCAGTTGCAGAATCCATGTTGCAGAAATCATTGGAATTTAATCCGTCTGCTTGTAACATCAATATTATTTGGTATTACTTGCGTCGCACAGAGCGTTGCCGGTAGTGTAATGTGGTATGGACGCACTCAATCGAATCCGTCCTCCAAACACGAATCTTAAGTCAAAAATTCCAAAAAGTGGCCGCCATCTTGAACTTTTTTGTTTTTCGACCGATTGCTTCCAAAATCGATATCTAGGGTTTTCTGCCATCTTCGAATAGAATAGAATAGTTTATTTTCAGGAATATGGTACAAAAATATGTTCACAAAAATTCAGTTTATCCAGCATATTCTGCCCTTAACGGCGTGAAAATATTAGTAATCAACAACTTTAAATCTTATTATTATATGTCTCGCTAACTTGCTATTGTCAATTATAAACAAATACACAAACATTAATCGATTAATTTCAAAATTTACAAATTGTACAATGTCGACCACGAATCTGAAGTCAAAAATTCAAAAAAGCGGCCGCCATCTTGAACTTTTTTGCTTTACAACCGATTGCTTCCAAGATCGATATCTGGGGATTTCTGCGATCTCCGAACATGAATCTAAAGTCAAAAATTTAGAAAAGTGGCCGCCATCTGGTACTTTTCCGGAGATTCGGAGTGAGATATCTATTTTGGAAGCAGTTAGTTAACAAACAATTAAATTCAAGATGATCTTATTTGTTTTTTAACCTTATTTGTTTTCCTTCCAATTTTCTGATTTCTGATATCAGATTCATGCTAATAGATCGCAGGAACCCCCAGATATCAATCTTGGAAGCAATCGGTTGTAAAGCAAAAAAGTTCAAGAAGGCGGGCACTTTTCTGAATGTTGACTTCGGACCTGTGTTTGGTGACCACAGAAACCCCTACATATCGGTTTTGGAAGTAATCAATTAAAAAACAAAAAAGTTCAAGATGGCGCCACTTTCCTCAATTTCTGACTTTAGATTCGTGTTTGGAGATAGCAGAAACCCCCAGATATCGATTTTGGAAGTATTAGATTAAAAAACAAAAAAGTTCAAGATGGCGCCACTTTCCTGAATTTCTGACTTTAGATTCATGTTTGGAGATGGCAAAAACCCCCAGTTATCGATTTTGGAACCAATCGGTTGGAAAACAAAAAAGTTCAAGATGGCGGCCACTTTTCAGAATTTCTGACTTTAGATTCGTGTTCGGAGATCGCAGAAACCCCCTGATATCGATTTTGGAAGTAATAGATTGAAGAACAAAAAAGTTCAAGATGGCGGCCACTTTTCCGAATTTCTGACTTTAGATTCGTGTTTGGAGATCGCAGAAACCCCTAGATATCGATTTTGGGAGCAATCGGTTGAAAAACAAAAAAGTTCAAGATGGCGGCCACTTTTCTGAATTTCTGACTTTAGATTCGTGTTCGAAGATCGGAGAAACCATACATTTTTCTAATAGGTATATTTAAATTAGCGATTGGTCAGAAACTACATTATTTATTTTCCTTTTGCAGCAATTAGTTTACAGTATGTTACAATGTTTCATTATTTTAATCGAAAATGCAGAGCTTCAGGCCGTTTTATGTTTTATCTGCTGGCAACATTATGCACGTCACTGCGTCACCCGTGTGCCATACCATGCGACGTCGCCGCGGTGACGGCTGCTGAATTGACGCAGTGGTAATGCGTCACCGTGTATGCTCCTACGTGCGGTTTCATACAACTCCTTGCTTCACAAATGACGGGCTGCCGTATGGCGCACCGTCTTGCGTCCAGCGTGTGTGAATAAAAACCTATTGTCATCATTATCTCGTGACGATTATATCCACAGAACATTATAAGAGAAGTTAGAAGTGCAAATTAGGCATGGAACGCGTGCCACACGGTTATGCAATGATTTGCATAAGGTGCGCGGCGTGGTGCGAGCGAGAGGGCATAAGTAGTTGTAGCAGCGTGAGTGGGAAGATACGTGGTGACAGTCGTCTCCTAAGCAAAAGCGTTACTTTGCATTTCTAAACCCCCTTATAATATTATTTGATTATATCAATGAGGCGTTTTGGTAAATAACATTTTTTTACAAAAAAAGTAAAAACCGAATTCAAAAGTAAAAAATGAAACAAATTAATTTCCTTATAGATTGGAACGTAAAAGTCATAGGCTGCGAAATATTATTTCTTACTTTTTTACTTTTGAAGTCGGTTTTTACTTTTTTTGTAAAAAAATTTTTATTTCATGACTTTCAGTGATTAAATATGTTAGTTGGATTCAGATATCAGTTATATACGCAAAGGGTACATTGAAACGAGGCAAATGGTTCAATCGCAGACGATTTGCTGTCTATTGTGTGGAGTTCTATTGTGTAGCTCCGAAGCGCGTCATCAGATCTTCACAAAATTAAAATGGGACCACCTCGAGAGTATACCCTTTAAAAAAAAAAAAGAATTTTTTAAATTGGTTCATAATTGACGAAAATATCGGTGAACATACATTAAAAAAAACACAGCCGAACATAGAACCTCCTCCTTTTTTTGAAGTCGGTTAAAAAAAATGGGACCACTTCGGGACCCTATCAAACAAAAAAGAATTTTTTAAATTGGTTCACAATTGACGAAAATATCGGTGAACATACATAAAAAAAAAAAACATACAGCCGAACATAGAACCTCCTCCTTTTTTTGAAGTCGGTTAAAAAAAATTGCCACCGTAATAAACTAATGCTTGCCAAACGTATTTTCCTAGATTTCCAAGTTTAGAGACAAATTTATTCATACAATAATAATACGATGACGATCATAACGATTTAAATGAAGTCGTAATAATTTAGTACAATTTTTTAGAATTTTTACGATGTTTTTTTCGAATTGTCAATATGGCTACTACTAGCGCCACCTGACGGATTTTTTTCATAACAGTCTTTAAAAAAGCTTCATTGAAACAAAGGCGAACCACATGTGCGCACCACTGCTTCTTTAGGTCTTTCAACATCGCCATTTTGTTGTTTGATACAATATTCATAATTTCTTTAAAGTGTGTACTATAAAGAATCTTTTTTACCTTCTTTTCGCCCCTATCTGGAATGGAGTATAGGTGGTGTTCGGAATCTAAAGGGTGTAACAAAACACAGTAGCAATATTTAAAGGGGTGGTTTAGTTTAGACCAACAAACTGAACAATTTTCACTATGGACTTATGGAGCCAACATCAAGAAAGAGTAAAAAAATCTGCTGTCCCATACATTTGAGTCGAATCGGTCGGTACCGCAGTTACTGCAAACTGCTGATTTTTTTTTCACGATTTCGAAGTTGGCTCCGTTGTGAAAGTTGTTCAGTTTGACTGTCTAAACTAAACCACGCCTTTAAGGCCACTCCTCCCATTTGCAAGGCTCTCTTTCTTACAAGCAAACTTTTGCAATTAGCCATCCCGCTTCAATTGCGTGGCGCCGGTCGGAATTTTCCGTTTTCTTTGAAAAGCCTTACTTTTTTTTTGTTTTTGTTTTTGTTAATTTATTAAGATGCAATTATATTATCCAGATGATTTAGTAAGTTGTAAATAAAATTGTAGGTGAATTTAATGTTGTAGTGCCCAACCGGGTTTCATGTATGGAACTATTTTAAGTTATTAAGAACCTATGTACCCATGAAAGCAACCAATAAATGAATATGAATATGAATATGAAACCTGTATGATTTTTTATGAATTTTCAAAAAATAAGAAAACCACATCATTCTATATTGTATTGTGAAGAATGTTGTAAATTTTCATATTCTTCAACAATGTAAGAGTAAAACGGTTACAACTGGAAAAAAAGAGGTGACTTTGGATTCGTTTTTCTTCAGTTTTATTAATTAAAATAGATTTCGAGAAAAACCACATCACTTCTCATATCTTGTATATTGTTCAGTTTTGTTTTCTGCTTAAAAAGTGCCATAGTTAATGTATAAAATAGTTACAAAGTTACTCAAAACCGGGCGGACGCCCCTTAAGTAATACTAGGGTGTTTTGTTACACTCTGTATCTATACGAAATGTTGGACGTCACGTTTTGGACCATCCTTTTTAGTTAGGCTTAGGCTTGAAGATGTATTATAGGATTATGGACACATTGTGTGAAGTGAAATTCCTTATTTCATGCCTACCTTGGTGAGATTGCCACAATTTTCATAAAGTTCGGGCGCATCTGGGTGAAAGGCACCCAAAATTTTACCATGTCCCATTCCCAGCTTCAAATCTTTGAGAATTATGCGTAAGAACCATTTGAATTGTTCTGGAGTCAAATTGTTCAAGGCATACGACATGGCTTCATCTAGATGTGCTAAAATTAAAAGGATAGGAATTATTGAAATTCTACACTTAGTTTTAGTACTGTAAGGTTTGAAAATGAAGAGATTCGCAGAAGAACCAGACTAACTGACATAGCCCAAAGAATTGCTAAACTTAAGTGGCAGTGGGCGGGGCACATTGCTCGCAGAACCGATGGCCGATGGGGCCGAAAAGTTCTCGAGTGGCGACCGCGTACCGGAAAGCGCAGCGTGGGTAGGCCCCGTACACGGTGGACTGACGACCTGGTGAAGGCGGCGGGTACCCTTTGGATGAGGGCAGCGCAGGACCGGTCGTTATGGCGATCCTTGGGGGAGGCCTATGTCCAGCAGTGGACGTCCATCAGCTGAGATGATGATGATGAAGGTTTGAAATGGTTTGTAATTGCAATATTTAATAGTTATACTTACGACCCTTATTGCCAACTTCGGCAGTAGCAATCCTATCAAGAAGATCATTGATATCACCCACAGTGAGTTTACCAGAATTCTTGCCAACTCTGTTCTTTAGCACAAAATACGCTACTCCACCAAAATCGCTGTCTTTAGAGTCATGTGCTGATCTATAGTTTAACAGGCTTAAAGCATCCCGTGATTGTTTGTTAAGGGACAACACTTTGACAAGAAGTGCCCCAAGTTTTGACTCCTTTAAATTGTAAGCGCCTCTTTCTCTATCTCTGTCTGGCAGCAGTAACCTCAATACAGGAAAAAAACTAGAATTCTGAAATTAATCGAAATTATTAATACACATTCTGTGTTAACTAGCCAATCAATGTCAAAGAAACCTTATGGTACCTTTGGTCCTTGTACGTTGGCAACATGTATTCGAAAGTCATTTACGTAATTTGTTAATATCCTTTCTTGTTCTATTCTGTGCTTTTTCTTTTTGTATACTTTTTCTAGAACATCACATAGGTCGGCAAACAATACAGCATTCGCTGGTACTACCTCAGTTGAAGTCATGTTCACAACAAAATCTAGAACAAAAAATGTCTATGTTAGGATGTAGGGATGGAGAAATAAAACAAATGTTGCTTTACACATTCTTAACGGTTTATTTACACAACAAGATACTTAAGCATATATTTCTGAGCTATTTTTGGAGAATGATCTTTATAAAGGAGATACAAGTTATAAGCAGTTTCCCTTGTTAAATCCATGACACCATGTCGGGGGCAGTTAGTAACTGGGCCGCATGCTAGTGCCCTTTCATAGTATTCTATAGCTAAATTATTGATACTCAACATATGGTAGGCTCTTCCCAGATTATAATTTGTTTCCTGATCACACTTCCTAAGATTTTGATATGTGAGCAAGTATGACATGCCTTGCAATATCAAATTGTGGTGTTTATCTACAGTTCTTTGTGCAGCCATGACCAAGATAGTTATAGCAATCAAAAAGGCTGATAAAGGCTCTCTAAATTGATCATGGTATTCCAAAAAGTACTTAAGAGCTACAAGATATCTTCCTGATGTAAGAAAATTGTTGCCCAAAAAAAGATTTTTTACAACATGGTGCTCTTTCTGAAAAAGTCTTGTCAAGAATTTTGCATGTGTGCTTTCTTCTACAGAATGAATAACAAGATTAATTAAATTCCATGAACGTGAGGTAGGGTATTTCTGAGTAAAGTCCCTGATGAACCTGAAGGCATTTTGGTAATCATGGCTCAGAAGACAAGCTTGAAAACAGTAAAATTCAATATCCAATCTATGTGGGGACAAACCCTTGGAAAGTAATGCACCATAAGATAATCGTTGCATAGTAAAATATTTTTTATGTTCACATGCGATACTCAACAGTTCTGTAAACAAATCCCATTCATCTGCAGGAGAAAGCTTAAATGTCTCTTCTTCATCGAAATGAAGATCATTTTCATGATATGGGTTTTCTCCGCGCATGGTCCTGAAGTTTATGATAACATCAATCCCTCCCTTTAAATTACAGGCAATTTTCAATTCTTCCTGATGTCTGAACTTAACAAAGGTTTTAGAAAGCAAGGCTTCTCCTACTTCTAAATACTTGAGAGGTCTGTTGTATTTCTTCAGTGTGTCACATTGTTCCTGCAGTAAGCTGGCACTAACCACATACTTATAATCTTGTTGTAAGATATCTAAGGCCTGATCTATGCATCCTTTATTCTCAAGTATTCTGAACAGTTTTCTACGTGCATCAGGATGTTGTGGTGCATGTTTCAGAACTTTGTAGTATGATTGGATTGCATCATCCTTTCTGCCTAAATTGAACAAACATTCTGCGTGTTTCAGCCATACAGCACCAAGATCAAAGCTTGTATTTTTCACTAAGGGTTCAAGAAGTTTTATTGCAAGTTCATGTTGACCCACCGAGGAGAGTGCTTCCTCGATGTCCATATACAAGTCTCCGGCTTTCTCTACATTGTTAGATAAGAAGTCATTCAACAATGTTTTGACTAAACTAAAAGCCCCCAAGTGAATGAAACAGATCAATAGCTTGCTTTTCAAGTCAATTGGCAAATCCTTTGGCATAGAACATTGCAAATAATGTGTTTGCTCTTCTATCACTCCGTCGGCATTTTTCACAGTTTGTATTTCAGCTTCTATGTCCACCCCTGCGTTAGCGATAAAAATGTCTATGCAAGTCTGATATTGTTTGCGTGCGATTAACAGCTCTAGAAAAATATTTGTGTCTTCCAATGTGAAAATAGATGAGCATTTTTTATAAGCAACGGCCATGACTTCAAGGGCCCTTTCCATTTCTTGGCTATTGTGATATAAAGTTGCAGCCATTTTAGCGTATTTCATAATAGTTTGTCCATCGCTAGGATTTAGAGATGTTACTATTTTATGATAGCATTTGACACGAGTTACATTAAAACTGTTAAGCGGGTACTTGGTTTCTTCTAAAGCAGTAAGAAGTTCAAGTCTTTTTAAATGTCTATCCAAATTATGAGGTTCTGCCTTAATAGCCTGTGAATAGCATATCATTTCTTGTTTAATGTCTCTCCTTTGTTTCAATATAGCGGCCAGCCGCAACCATTCATTAGCGTCCGACGGGCTGAGATGTGCAGCGAGCAAGGAAAACTGTAGAGACTTCTCTGCATCAGTCTCATATATCTGTGCTAAAGTCTGGTATGGTTCCGGGGCAGTAGGTACTTGTTTGATGATTTCGTGGCACATTTTTTCAGCCGTTTCCTTGTCGCCTCTGACGAAGCGTAAGTTAGCCTCTCCCATTAGACCGAGTAGTGCAGCCGAGAGGCGAGTGTACTTGCGACGTCTCGTCAGACCCTTTTCGAACAACTGCACTGATTGTTGAGGTTCGATCTCATTCCTCTTGTTCGCATCGTCAGCGTCCTCTTCGTCATCGTAGCTGTACCATTCGTTTGAATACTCCGCGAAGGACATTTCTCCGCTTAGAAATTTATTTGTTAATTCCTTCTCTAAATCCATTTTTTGTGTGTTGTCCGTAGAAGGCCCCGGTGTATTATGGCCCTCCATAATTTTGTGAAGTACAAAGACAGTAAAGTTATCCTACTTACTTCCTCTCCTTGGCAAATCTTCGACAGTTTTCGGGGAATCAATATACAAATATTAGTACACTAATAGTGATTACATTCTGTTTCTAGTACACATAGTGATTCACATTCCATTCTCCTTGAGTATAATTTATGGAGGTGATTGCTGGTTCAGTGGTGGGTATAACCTATTTCCAGCTTCCTGGTGGGTACCTACATATAATAGTTTCTGCCTATAGTCGATGTTTTTTGGGTAATGGGTATCCACATGTACAATACGGTAGTAGTAAATATAATAGTTTTTGGTATTCCACTGTGTATAATAACTTTTAAATTGTCAAAAATTGTCAAAAAGACTACCATAGAAAAAAATATACTCCTTCCACCACTGACCACGCTTCTAGGAGTGCGATTTTTGAAAATCAGACGTTCAAAACGAGTAGTAGAAAATGACGTAAAATCGATGATTTGCCATTTTTGAATTCAACTTTCTATCACTTGCAACGAGTGCTCCGAACCACTCGTATCCAATTCTACCACTCGAATGTTTGACGTTTGTAATGTTGTCAGACGTCAACAGATTTAACTTTTTTTCTACGTTCCGTTAACCCATAATTTTGGCGGTAAAGTCCGATTTGAAATGTTACTATGAAACCATTCATTCGTTCGTTCGTTCAATTGAAACATTTTCTGTGTGAATCGAAACGGTTTTGGCACATCCGAACGATTTCAAAAATAGAGAAAAACGTAACCACTCGGAATGAAAATCTCAATTCGTATGCGAATATCAAGTCGCTCGTATGATTTTCAAAAATCGCACTCTAGGCCTATGACAGTGACAGCTTTAGTTCCGTTCCGATAGTAGGTCCGTTGTGGCGCTGCAGTCACAGTTGTTTTTCCCCTCATATAACACCATCATAGGACGCCGTAGATTGATGCAGTGATTACATTAACCAACATACAGGATCGATTTCGGTATACATTGCCTGTTTTACTCTCTTTATTTTAAATTGTAGCGATCAAAACAAGCAATGTATGCTGAAATCGGCCCTACGTGTAGGGTAATGTAATTGCTGTTTAATAACTGTATTTAATGTTGGACGCCATACTAAACTTATGGCAGCAGAAGCATATGCCGTGTTGTTGCTTCAGAATCAGAAGCTTATTATCTTGTGTTTTTCCATGTATTTTCGCTTGAATTGAAAATCCTTGAGAAGCCCTCATTCTTCTCCGTTGTATGACATAATAATAAATCATTGATTAGTTTGTTACTTGGTCAATTATCCCTATTTTTGCATTCAGGGCCCTGTTTAAAAAACGTTACAATTTGTAAAGAGACTGTATATAAGTATTATCTTTAACCTATGTTTGTTGCTATGGATACCCTTGTTGGTTATCTCTCTGTCAACTATTTTCTCTGTCAACTATTACTCTAACATATATTTTCCATAACATTAAAACACATATTATTTGCTTTGACCAAGTTGTTTATTTGTCACACTTATACACACAGTATAAAAGTTAATATGGTAGCAGAGCGTTTAAAGTGAAAAACGTTGTCACGACATAGTGGTGAATGAACATTGGACATTGTGCCGCAAACATGCCGAAGGCAACATATCACGTTGATCCACTTGATAAAGATAACTATGACACTTGGGCAATTCAGGCAGAAGCCGTATTGATAAAAAGCAAACTATGGAAGTATGAAGTTAAACCCCTCGCTTAAGACGCAAGTGCCGAAGATGCTGAAGGAGACAGTCAGGCAAAATCTGAACTAATTCTTATAATCGCTCCTTCTCAGCTCAAAGAAATAAAGAAATGCACCTCTTCAAAGGCCCTGTGGGATAAACTGAAAGAAATACATGCGAGTAAAGGTCCCGCACGTAAAGCATCCCTTCTTAAGCAACTGATACTTACAAAACTTGAAGGTAACGATGTACGTGCACACTTAAACAAGTTTATGGACACTGTTGACAAACTGGCTGATATGGACGTAAAAATAAATGAGGATCTACTAACAATAATGATGCTATACAGCCTATCCTCAGAGTATGAAAATTTCCGTGTTGCTATAGAGTCACGCGACGTCCTGCCAAAACCAGAGGAACTTAAAATAAAAATAACAGAAGAAAGTGACGCTCGTCATCACAATGATGAAAATTTTGCATCTGGTTCTCAAACACTTCAAGAAGATAACGCACTCGACGCATCCTGCAAATTCTGTAAGAAGACGGGAAGCAAAATCTTTCAGAATAAGACTCACAAAATATGTTCTGAATGCTGGAAGAAAAATGTAAAGAAGAAGTCTAACACTAAAAACGATGACTCTCACTACGCCGAAGAGTGCCTTCTTACTTCGAACCGAAACCGTCAAGACGACTGGGTACTTGACAGCGGCTGTACTTCTCACATGACGCCTCAGCAAGAGTTTTTCAAAGACATGAAGACTGTGTCAAGAAAGCTCAACTTTGCATCAGAAGATCACTGCACTGAAATAAAAGGTGAAGGCAGAGTTACGCTGATCAACACATTTGGGAAAATACATCTCGAAAACACGCTGTTTGTACCTGCACTTTCAACAAATCTACTATCAGTACCAAGTATGACCGATCATGGTGCTTCAGTAGAATTCTTTAATGACAAGGCAGTCATACGCAATAAGACTGGGACGCTGCTTATGACCGCAGTAAAGTCAAATGGCCTCTACTATATCAAATAGCCTAAAATTGAACGAAGCTTTGCGGCAACGCCTGCAACGAGTTCAACAAATACCAAAGAAGGTTCCATACAAGATTGGCACAGAAAGCTCGGCCATATGAACGACAAAGATCTACACCTAGCTTTCAAAAACGAGACACTGATTGGATTGAACTTCAATAAAAATGAGGCTTTGTCAGATTGCGAAACTTGCATTCAATCTAAAATGACTCGAGTGCCAAGCCCACCCCAATGAACTACTCCTCGAACTACCGAACGTCTAGAGATTGTCCACAGCGACGTTTGTGGCCCAATCAGCACACCTACGTATGCTCAGAGCAGATACTTCGTCACTTTCATTGATGATTACAGTAGGTACGGACGTGTATACTTCCTGAAAAACAAATCAGAAGTATTAGACAAGTTTAAAGAGTACAAAAAAGAAATGGAAACATTTACGGGCAACAAAATCAAACACTTGCAAACGGATAATGGCACGGAATATGTCAACGCCAAATTCCAAGCTTATCTAAAGGAACACGGGATTGCGCGACGCTTATCCGCACCCTATACTCCCCATCAAAACGGTGTCGCTGAACGGAAGAATCGCACACTAGTGGAGAAAGCCAGGTCTTTGCTTATTGAAGCAAAAGCACCAATGCGCCTATGGGCAGAAGCAATCAATACCGCAAACTATCTGTCGAATAGAAGTGTGAACAGTGTTATTGAAAACAAAACGCCATTTGAGAAATGGGTACTAAGAAAGCCCTGTGTAAATCATCTCCATCCTTTTGGTTCCAAAGCCTTCATACTGAAGAAAGGACCCAAAGGTCATAAATTTGCTTCCAAGGCTATACCAGGAATGTTTGTTGAATATTCAGATATCAGCAAAGCATAAAGAGTTTATGTTCCATCCAAACGCAAGACAATTATTTCTAAAGATGTTAGAGTTGTAAATACAAACTACTACTCAAACCTTACAGACAATGTAAGCAACCATTCTTTCTTCAATGAAAGGCAAACGACTTCTGAAACAAGTCAAACACAAGTTGATTTCGATGATGCTGGCGATACTCAACAAAATGAATTTATTGAAAACGTCGTACACGCAGATTCTACTCAAAACGATGAGGAAGATACAACTGGTTACGAAACCACTAATGAACAAGAACAGGATGAAGTTGAACAACTGCCTGAACTAAATCGCTACAACCTTAGAGAGAGATCAGCAATGCGAACGCCACAACGGTATGATAACTTCGTACTGGCAACTGTCGCTGAAGGTGAAAATTTACCTAAGGGTACAGTGAATTACAAACAAGCATTGGACTCAATTTACAAAGAAAATAAAACCTGGGACTTAGTGGAATTACCTAAAGGACGAAAGGCCACAAAAACCTGTGCTCCATCGAGACAACGAATCAGCTATAAAGCTTTCTCACAATCCCAAATATGAGCACCACAAGCGGACCAAACACATCAAGTCGAAGCATCTGTTTGTACGTGAATGCGTAACCAATGGCGAACTTGAAGTAAAACAAGTCCCATCCGTGCGACAGCTGGCGGATATGCTGACAAAACCACTTTTTGGTCCAAGATTGGAAGAATTAAGTGAAAAAATTTGATTAAAGAAAATTTAAGTTCCGTGGGTGTAAAGAGACTGTATATAAGTATTATCTTTAATCTATGTTTGTTGCCATGGATACCCTTGTTGGTTATCTCTCTGTCAACTATTTTCTCTGTCAACTATTACTCTAACATATATTTTCCATAACATTAAAACACATATTATTTGCTTTGACCAAGTTGTTTATTTGTCACACTTATACACACAGTATAAAAGTTAATACAATTGTAATTTACAATTACAATTCAGGGTACTTTGCTGGTTACTATTGACGCTAAACATGTAGAAGGTAATGTGTCACTAACATTATCAGCAATGTACCCTGAATTGTAATTGTAGATTACAATTCTAACGTTTATTAAATAGGGCCCTGGAATCTACATTCAATAACTACAAGTTCTATACAAATTAGCTTGACGATAGCAGCGCCACAATTGACCTGTCAACTAAGTGAAAATTTCACTGTCACATAGCTGTACCTACCTGTGATGACAACTTGACACCTCACATTACCCAGCAAAGAAAAGCAACTTGCCAGCATCCTGCGCAGCCACCATGTTCTGTCTTCTGTGGCAGCCTCCTTGCAGCCACCCTTAGGGGCTGTTTAAACAGAAGTGACGTGGCGCGGACATTTCA
The DNA here is from genome assembly GCA_922987775.1 of Agonopterix subpropinquella. Classification (NCBI taxonomy): domain Eukaryota; kingdom Metazoa; phylum Arthropoda; class Insecta; order Lepidoptera; family Depressariidae; genus Agonopterix; species Agonopterix subpropinquella. The sequence continues at coordinate 13,959,655 of OV277697.1, read as the reverse complement.
CGGGCGGGTTGCGGCAATATAAACCTTATAGTACGTAGCATAGAGTCGTTTGGAGCCCGCGTCTCCAGGCGACGTCGCCTGGTGGCGGGGGCGTGATTTTACATTACGTCAAAAAACGACGCTATGCTACGTAATATAAGGTTTATATTGGTGTTACTTTAACTACCCGCCGCCACCGCCAGCAACGCGTCTCTTCTATATAAACCCTACCTTAGATTAAAAAAATGCAGCCACCCCAAAAATGTTGTATAGTAACTCGATTGTGCACTACAGTGCTGGCAACGAGAACAGTAAGATTCCAAGAACCCCTGTGTGTCGCTTTCTAACCATTGTGTTGGCAACAAATTAGAAAGAGACACACCGGTATTCCGATGCGATACATTTGCTTGGTTGTCAGCTGATAACAACATTGAAGGAAGTTAATCTTTTTTACGTTACATTAGAGTTTATTTTGCATTCTCCACGAAATTAGAGAGTTTGGTCCACTTATAGAATATTATACTATACAATGTTCTTGAGCCACCCACCATTATAATTTTTTTTTATATAGTTAGGTAATATCCTGCATGGGTAGCACGCCAACCCGCGATAGCCGTGATACGTGATATAGCTGTATCACCACTGTCGCGGGTTGGCATACTACGGCTTCAGCGGGGCTAGTACGCCAACCAGCGATAGATAGCAGGTATAACACATTCATCTGTCAACTCGCCCATACGTTTGACAGCTACGAGCGCTTAAATCTTTTCTTTTTGACAGTTTTAAGTGATACCTCAAAATTGAGCGCGATATGATTAATGTCAAGGACAGCACAAGCCTAAAGCACAAAAACACTAAAAATACAGAACACCTGTGAATAACAATAAAAAAAACATACTAAACTAAATTACAAATAAAAGATGTGCTCTAAAGCGCCCACCCGAGGCAGAATTCCTAGGAGGCTGGCCGCATTGCCCCTCTTAATGACCAAACTTACCCTTTGGGCAAAATAGCTGCCAGCTGCTGCCTCCTATCCTCCGTGGCCTCGAACAGGCGCCTCGAGAGGCCCTTTAAAAAAAACTTCGCTTCATGTTGTCCAAGTTGTTCTAGTTGTTTATGTTGTCGAATTTATTAGTGTTGTTCTATTTGTTCATGTGGTCCAAGTTGTTCTTGTTGTTCATGTTGTCCAAGTTTTACCTATCGGTACTAACGTATTGCTATCGCGGGTTGGCGTTGATATCTTTAGCGGCTCTGGCTACCGGGCCTTTTGACCGATCGTTATTTTTTTCTCAATCTGTGCTGTGATCGATTTTGCAAATAGGTACGCGCTTGCCAATACAATCAAACAAGTTATCACCATGATTGATCGACACTGGCCTCGATTCGGAGTGTACCACGACTAAACTAAACTAAATGTATTCCTGTCACTTTCTAAAATAAGATTAAGAAAAGAGACAGAAAACCAACAGCTGACTTTAGTGCTGTCAAAGTGACGTTAAATGCGCAAAATAAGATGCCATCATAATGTACGCCATCTTATTTAAGTCGTTTTTGGGCGTTTAACGTCACTTTGACAGCACTAAAGTCAGCTGTTGGTTTACTGTCTCTTTTCTTAATCTTATTTTAGAAAGTGACAGGAACAAATTTATTTATTTACAACAATGCAACTAATAATCAACACATTAATCAAATAGCCCGCCTCGTATCGATCCAGGTGCAAAGGTGTCCATAACGCTAGCAGCGTTGCCGCGTTGTATTGTAGTGACAGGAATACATTTAGTTTAGTTTAGTCGTGGTACACTCCGAATCGAGGCCATTATTAACTTGAATCAAAACTCGTTTTTATGGGTTTTGTTCAAAGAGAAAAGTTTTTTTGTAAAGGTTTTGTATTTATTTGAGATTCTTCTCCTCGTTGTGTTAGTCGATCGATTGGTTTACGCAACAATTTAAGGCCAAAAGCCTTAGTGTCTGTCAAAAAGTTCATTGACATTTGTACCTATTTAATATATCTGACTGACAGTTCAGTTGAATGAGTTGAAAAAGTTGTAAATCTACCAACAATGAAAAATTATAATTTTTAACTTCTGTTTTGTTTATTTTTTGATGAGTGAAAAACGATATTGTTTACCCAAGACCGGGAGTTTGCATCCAGTTGCGTCCAGTAACGACACATCTTCACAGCAAACTAAGGTAGGATCTGGTAGGATAATTACTGTATTACAAAATATTTGCTTTTATTCATAAACAATCCTTTGTTATAAAATTCTATACAAGATGTTAAAAGTTATACCATTAATGTAAAAGTATTTAACATAAATTAGAACGATGTTGAATGTAGAGTAATAGTTATGTTACCTTGGAGACAAAGCTTGAAGCTACCATTTCCATAAATAGACATTCACCTTTACTTAATGTTACTTATTCTAAACCTAAACACATGACAACACATCCTTCAATCTCAAGCATTTTGTGTAGGTAGTGTACAAGTGGTAAATCAGGTGATAAATGTTACCAATTTAACTGTAGTGATTTGTCATTCAATACCTTAGATAATTTAATTGGAGTCACGTTGCAGGGACTGACCCGAGCACACGTCTCGCGTGGTTTCGCGCGTCGCGTTTTTGCCTGCCACGAGGCTCCGCAGTCATCAGTCTCTTCTTGTTCTTGTCCAAAAACAATCCCTGAGATTGGGATAGATTCTCCCATAAAGTACTTGACACTGGCGGAAATGCAGAGCTATCGCACAAGCAAGAGTCCATTTAATTATAAATAAAAAAAATATATACTATAATTTAATAATTGTCTAAGTTCAATACCTTTCTTATTGCCTAATTGAAAACCAAAACAAAAGGATTATTTTTTTAGTAGTCCATTAAAATTGATGGGATAGTTACATTGCAAAAATGAAAAATGTGCATCGTATTGAACTAAGCGTATTTAAAATTAGGTAAAGAAATTAAAAGTTTCATAGGTTAGGATAGATACACAACCAAGATGAGCTAAGACCATATAACTAAAGAACCAGCCTCGCGATAGAATTCCCCTCTTCCAAGTTACAAGATCAACTGATTATGTGTTTTATACCTTATCACTAAACGAGACGGTCTATAATTGCGGAACAATCACTTAAAACTAGTCTTGTTTCACACAAGACTATTTTAAACAACCAAAATTAGAATCTAAAGTAATGGAATAAAATGCAAAGTTGCGGATTTCATGCTACCTCGTTCACCGCAAAAAGTGGTAGAAAAGTTTGTTAGTAGAATTACAAGCATAACTCATCCATAGATGATGTGTGGTCTTAGAAGATGAGATTTTACCCTAATCCTAGTAATCATTGTCCCATCACAGTATGAGAAAGAGTATCTACTACCATATACAGTATGGATTCTCCACCCACCAATTTTAACATCACCTCTGCTTGGTAGGATGCTTGGGGGAAAATTTAGGCAATGGTGAATTCCTGTTTTGCTTGCTCTCACTCAGTATTTACCTATGGTATTACATAAATAAAATATTTATTAAATAAAGTAACGAGGACTCCTAGTTAGTATGTTCTTCACATACATCGTTCTTCTGTGTGTATAGCACATGCTTAACTCTTCTTGTAAATTTTTCCCATTTGTATGAAATGACAGCTAAGTGTCTAAGGTTTGGTTCCGTGCCTAGTTGTGATGTGAGCAAACAAAGTAAAGTAAGTGCAGAATTCTTCACTTTAGATATCATCTTAGTAAAATTAATATTTACTATGAAACAAAAAGTTGAAATATACAATGGTCCTAGTTTCTTATAAGATACGATTTGTTCCATTTCAATACAAATAGTAGTAAAATTGACTACTGTTAACATTTACTTACTTCACAAAAATTTATTAAAAATTATTGTTACCTTTGACCATTTTGCTCTTAAGAGGGTACCTAGCCTATGGTGCTGCCCTCAATCGTCACTCAGAACAATGATATAATTAATCATGATCAATCTATTTGATAAGTGTAGGTATTGTAATTGATATCTCATTTAAGTAATTGATACATGCAAAAACTATTTTATCTGTTAAATATGAACGGAAATTTTCAGTTAATCTATGCTTGCGCCTCCTTAAGGGTAGGCGTGTGCCCATATGCTAACACTTTTCCAAGGGGACGATCAGACCGTCAAACTGAACAACCTTCTCTATAGCTCCAAAAAAATTACAGCTCGTCCATACAAAACTGCAAACCTACTCGAGCCAAATTTATGGGACAGCTGATATTTTTTCGCGATCTCGATGTTGGTCCCATAGAAAAAGTTGTTCATCCGACGGTCTGATCATCCCCTCAAAAAAGTGTCACCATATTAAAAAGGACCCTGTAGTGTAGGTGTACATAGGCTGATGGTGAATTGAAAGTATTGTAAATTAAAATTTAAATCGGTCGAGTGCGAGTCGGGCTACTCGCGCACCGAGGCCGAGGGTTCCGTACCACACCACTTATCTTGTCGTGGGGGCTGGCAAGCCAGCAACACTTCGACCCAGTGGGATCTTTTGTGTTAGCCCCAATATTTTTTTGCTTTCTTCACCCTTCAAATACATGGTCAATGAAGGAGACATACCATTGAGGGGAAGAAGCCTAAGATCTCCCGGCTTTGGTGCCGCTCCTCAGAAAGTCCGTTGTCCTCAGGAAAACCGAAAGTAGTGAAGAAATAATTAAATAAATTATACGTATAACAAGATTGATTGCCTCAAACCTATTCGTATGCATTGGGTTGTATCGTCCTCACTGCTGGAAATACATATCTGTACTTACGTATAGTAAACATCACCTCTCTCGCATCTCATCGTATTTTTTTTATTTCTAAACAATTAAACAACATTTCCAGAAAACAAGAATGTCACATTGTACCTAGTCCTGATTGGTTTTCAATTTATCGAAACATTACGGATTATTATGTTTGATGCTTGTTGCTATTATCGTTAGAACCTCCAAAAGTGGCCACTTTTGCCGGTTTTATAGATAATAACTACAAACATAAAAACAAATCTGCAGTGACCCGAAAAATTGAAAATCAGCAATGATTACAATGTGACATTCTTGTTTGGGGATAGGCTTGGTGCAGCCTTAAATAATAACAACCCAATTTACTCAGTTTGTCTCCAAAACCAAAGTAGGTAGGTAGGTAATGTTTCATCTGTTCTATAACAGTCTCTGCATCAAGTAGGTCTTTCTGTGAATCATCTTTCACATCACTTTTGTAAGATTGGTACCTCATTTGTCGGATCCTGTTGCATTGTAATAAAAGTTTTAAAAGGACTTTAATAATGCTAAAAGTACTTGTATTCTAATATATGTGCTAAAAGTGAACCTTACTATTAAAAGATGATTGGCCTTTGTAGGAAGGTCTCTGACCACCCTGAGGGACGGTACAGTGTTGGACTTGTGTCTCTGTGCGAGCCTTTCAATGGCTCATGTTTCGGTCTGTAACTGTGATGATTATTATACCATCTTTGCAATTATTAATATGAAAGTTTGTGACAATGTTTGTATGATTGTGACTCAATCACACTAAATGGTGGATCCGTTCGATTTGGATGTTTGGCACGCAGATAAAATGTATTCTGTATTAACACATAGGATACTTTTTTAAAGTCAATGTAGTCAACTGCATGCAAACTGCTGTTACATAAAACAAGGAAAGAGCCCCGGCACATAGTCCACATAATGCTATTCTAAATATAATAATAATTATTATATTCTTTCAACTGTGTTTCTATCTTAATTTTTAGGTGTCCTATAGGATCTAAACAAGATGTGTGACCTAATGCAGTCAGTAAAGGATCAATTAACAGAAATAGAAAATGAATGTACGACCAATCCTAGCGAGACTGCTGATGTCTACGAGCCAGCTGAACCTGCCTTGTTGAATTTACCAGTGGAGGTATGTTTATTGCTATTTTTGCACTAAATAAGTAAGATTATGTTGGAGATTTACAACTTGTTTCCAAATGATTGATGCTCTGAGTATTTAACTAACAATGTTTCTATAGTGCCAAAAACATTTTAGGCCCTGAAATACTACCATGATAAAACTACGTATTTTTGGGCAAAAATAAGCCACATATATTTTCGGATACCTTGTGACAAGCTCTATAAGGATCACTTTCTCTCTCTCCCTCTGGCTTTGTGCTTACTGCAATCTTGCTTACCATTTCTATCTCTTCCGAAGGAGATTTTTTTCATATAGAGCTCGTCACAAGGATTCCAGAAACAAATACAACTCAATCCTGCCAATTTTTTTATTGAAGTCTTGATATATACACAGCACAAAACTTCAGATTTTGACCTAAATTATAATAAAGACAGATGATCCGTGGGTGTTTTGAGTGTTCAGAATATCTCGGCGACTATCCACTTCGGGACCCTTAGTCGTGAGAATATGCAAAATAAGAACAGATCTGCGCCCGCGGCATGACGGCGCGATAAAGCGCTATGGCGCCCTAGCTCTCTTTCTTTTTGCGCGACGAACGAGTTTCTCGAGGCGTCATGCTGCGGGCGCTGGTTTTTCACCAACTCCCTTACCTACCTATATTCTCAATGTAACTTGATTTTATTGTGTATTTTTTTTACAGATAATTTTAAAGATATGCTCGTTCTTGGATGCACATTTCTTAAAATATACCCTAAGCAAAGTTTGTAGCCGATTTTCTGATATTCTGGCCGATGATCACCTTTGGAAATACTGGGTCCATAGTAAAATAAAGGGTTGTTACCCTACTTTACCCCATTTGAAAATATGGGAGGATGAACAAATAGATTGGGAGGAAGTTTGTGTGGAAATGGATGTAGAGAATAAGAAGTGGACTAATGTGAATGAGGCAATGAGGCACATTGTCGTTAAAGATGTGCACTTTGCTTCTGTTGACACCGTTCTTCTGGTTAATGTAGGTAATTTTGTTTAATTGTTGCTTTAATTTATTTATTTTCAAATCTGTATGTACTATAAGCAGGGACCGAAAAGTTTCGGTTACCTTTATTTAAATGTTCTCTTTATCCAGGTAACAACCGATTTTAATACCGGTAACCTAAATATGACCTTCAATAGAAAGCGAGTGAGTGCGGGTAAGGGTCAGTGCAGACGGAGCGGCAAAAAGCGCGCGGTTTTTTAATAACACTGAAAAATGAACTTTAATTTCTACTAATCAAAAGTACAAAATTGATTGAACAACGTCGTTGTTGTAGCGGGTGACAAATTGGAGCACCCGCTGAGCAACGCCCGCACTATTTTCAGTGTTGCTACAGCATTGGACAGGTCGAAATGATAAAGGAGATGATTATTTACATTTTATTGAACCCAAAAGCATAGAATGGTTTAAGTTTATGTTCACGTTTGAGTTTCAGTTTGTTATTATAATTGATTTAATTTGTATTGAGTAACGACTAACGAGGTACTTAACTTAAAAATTGAATACTTACTATATTTATGAAGAAACATTTTTTTATTTAAACATATATCTGTGTACGCGGATCGTTAGTAGAATGATATTAAGGTTACCTCTAAAAATACCGGTATTATCGATACCGGTTTCGGTCCCTGACTATATAAGGAGGTCCAACAAAATTAGCTGAAACTATTTTAAGAGGATGACCAGACCATCAAACTAGACAACTTTTTTTATGGGACCTACGCAACATCGACAATGGAAAAAAATGGGAATAATATTTTCTGACACCTATAAGTTTAGATTTGTCACTAATCTGCAATACCTTAATAATAATATCTATCTTAAGTAGGTTGCAGAGAATTTGAATTGATCCCATAGAAAAAGTTGTAACAAAACACCCTAGTAATATTTAAAGGGGTGATTAAGACCATCAAACCGAACAACTTTCACTACTATGGAGCCAACATCGAGAAATAAAAACTGCTGTTTCATACAAAAATGCAGTACCGAACTACCAACTAGACTCAATGTTTGGGACAGTAATTTTTATTTTCTACGTTGTCTCCACAGTGATTAGTGAATGTTGTTCAGTTTGATGGTCTAAATAAACTACCCCTTTAAATATTACCAGGGTGTTTTGTTATATGTTGTATAAATATTTCAAATTCTTGTCAGAGTATCCTTAATTCACTGGACATTTACCCTCATTTGCCATTTTTAGTTGGCTTACAAACTACAAAATATGTTTTTCTGTTATCTTGTTTTCTGTTTGGTTTTCATGCATGAATAACTGCCATAATAACAGGGGTCCCTTGCCATATGCCATACCTATCACCTGCCATGGTTAATGAACTAAACCGTTCTACGGTTCAATGGGTATACTATTGTCATTAAGAGGGGGGTGATACCTATTTTGTCTGTTTTCGAACCGATTTTTGAGTTAGAATTACCGACTATTAAATTTAAGTTGTTATTATAACCAGATTATTACATTTAATATATACAACGTGTTAATAAATTAGCGCAAAACCTCATACACCCCAACTGATTTATAACAAAATAATTAGATTGAAACAATAATTTCATTATTTTTATAGTTAAAATTTAAAGTTATTCGCATTTTAAGTTTTGAGGCAAAAATGATTTGTTATCTTTTCAGCACTGAAAAAAAACGCGAACGTACTCAAGGATATATTTTTATAATCTTGTTTTGGTAGTTAGTAGTGTGAGAGTGCCCGTGCGGTGGGTTGACATCGGGTTCAGAAATTTTTAAATTTTGCAAACAAATTATTTAATATTTTGAAAAAAATTACCTATGTTGAAACCATGATACTTCGATTCTGCTCTCGATTCTAAACAAACTATTTTTTAGTTTTGCGTTAATTCATTAACACGTCGTATAGTTCACATAACAGTGTAGATAAGTTCTTTCTGCAGTAAATCTAACCGTTGGAAACACGACTCTATTAAATTTTCTCGAAAGAAAAGAGGAGCAAAGTTCGATTTCAGATTTATAACCAGTTTTACAAGAATCACCCTACACCATTTTTTCTGAATATACCATCATTTGAAAGGTAATTTAATTATAGCAGTGATTCTACCCGATGGATTTTACCCCAAACACCCAAGAGAAAAGATATTGATGAGAAATGTGTTTTTTTGCGATCTTGCTTTCAATTGAAGCGGGATGGCTAATTGCAAAAGTTTGCTTGTTAGAAAGAGAGGGTTGCTCTAGGGACACCCAGCCTTAATTGCCTTGCATATGGTTGTATTACAGCTTTCTGCGGCCGTAGTATGGCAGCGTGATATAGCGCAATCGCGTCTTAGCTCTTTTTCTATTTGCGCGGGAAGAATGAACAAGATAAAAGGCGTGATATAGCCTGTATGGCTTGTTATGGCTATATTGTACCTATATTTTCCCTGTTTAAGTCCAAAATAGAAAAATTTCGACATTTTTTTTTTCAGAATGGTGATCTATGCGTATCTGGAGGCAGAGACCGAGGCATGGCTCTCTGGAACGTTCTGGACATTTCGCCCCATGACAAGAGTGACAACACTACCTCGCTCACTGACGCTAAACCGAAGTACATACGAGATGCCCACGCCGGCTGGGTCTGGGACCTGGCACCTGATAATATAGACTCTGCATCCACTGTGTATTCAGCTTCGTGGGACAATACTGTTAAAGCTTGGGACTTGACTACTGAATTTAGGTGTTTACAAACTTTTCGGTAAGTACATATTCATATCTAATCAGACACATCTAGTATGATTTCTCAATTTTTTGGCATACTACCAACTAAGCGCTAAGCACAATTATCCTCTCTAAAAAGCGCGGGAAAAGGTAATTTCGTAATTTTCTATGAAGCAAAGTCGCGTCGCGCGCGAGTATACAGGGTGTCCCGTAAACCGACGTCAACCCGGTGGATGCTGATAGGTTAGTTCATGCCTAACCAGAAAAAACTAAAATAAAAAAAATTAAAAATAAACAGTCAATCGATCAATCTGTCAAAATTTTACTTTAGGAAATGGTCCTTAGTTTTCGAGATAAGGACAGTTTTATGAAATTCGTGAAACTCTTTACCTTAGTCACTATTTTGAGAGCCACGGCTACAAATGCTCTATGCAGTATCTGTGTTAAAACTGTCAATATCTCGAAAACTAACCCACTTTTACTAAAGCCAAATTTTGATATTCCGCTTAGTCATGACCTAAGCTATCAGCATGCGCCGGGTTGACGTCGGTTTACAGGACATCCTGTATAAATCCTACTAGAGGGGCTATACACTAAAAGCTGATTCCTCACGAGCAAAGCAACTGTTAAACGCACAATTGCACGAGCTTACTTTGGCAACACCAGTAACCGTCAGTGATAGATAAATGATAATAATTAAACCTAAGTATAAATCATATATTTTGTTTTGTTACTAATCTGAATAATATTTTTTATTATGTATATTTTCCAATCTATCATAATGTAATGATGAATGAGACGTGTGGCATATAATGTAATTTTAATATTAGTTTTTTAATTGGCGTCTAGATTTATATAAGAATATTTAACATAATGAGCGTTTTTCTTTTGGTTTTCTAGTGGATCGATAGATGGCGTTACGGTCTGTGCGAATAAAGGTCAAAATTTCGAAAACTGTTTCTTTAAAATAAAAAAAGAGGGAGAAGATGATCAAAAAGATGCCAACGCAACTTTTGATTGAATATTTCATTATTTACGAATCATTTTAATCGAAAATATGAAAATGTTTACGTCTGACATGGTTGTACGGGCTCGATCCCTTGGCCTTTAAAAAAAAGTCAGGCACAGTCTTGACATGATTTTGACAGGATCTCGCCTACGTCTCTATGGAGCGATAAGCATGTCATCTGTCGAGTTTTTTAGGAACTAAAATTAAAAAAGAAAAGAAAAACGCTCATTTTAATTGTAATGCTGTAAAACTTCCGAAAATAAATAAAGCTGTCGAGTTTTTATCGATTTAATTTATGACATCTTTACAAATTTTCAGATGCGGTATGTCTGCACTATCAGTAGTGACGGCTGAAAATGTTGTCATGGCAGGACTGTACTCTAAAAAGATAGTGTCATTCGACCAGCGCGCCGGATCCAACCCAGTGGCTAGCTACAAGGCACACAAGGGCCCAGTCTTAGCTCTTAGCACATTCAACAATTTGGTCGCCTCAGTGAGTGAGGATAAATCTTTAGCCATATGGGACAGAGTTGCAGGAAAATTATTAGCAAGAGATGTGAAGATTACCGATAAGGCGTACCCTGTATGCATTAGTTGGAGCCCCTCTGCAATGTATATAGGTGATTCAAAAGGTTCCCTTCATCTGTTCCATCCTGAAGAGCACAAATATCTCAAGAGTCATGAATTATGGCCAGAACCTCCTATTATAAAGCCATCCAGTAAAATAATTGGCTGTCACCAGAGTCAAGGAAATATGATTGTTTGTTCAGACAGGGGTGAAATTAAGTTTATGTACAATTGCTATCCTCCTGAAGAGTATTCCAGCTTGAAGACGAGCACATTTGATGTAACTCAGGTTAGTATTTAATGGAAAATTATTTACATTTCTGTACTTATCACGTTAAAACGGCATGGCACGGCTAGCATGCGACCCACGATAACGCGACAAAACAAGAAAAATGTCATGCGCTCTCTTTTTGGCATACGTAAAATAACACACCTCGATTTTTGTCGTTTTCTAGGTGGGATGCGAGGCCTACTGGCCCAATTTGAATCAAAGAAGTCATTTTTTAACCTGACAACCCTAGAGTTACGGCAGACTTAGAGGTGGCAACCCTAGTTTTTCCAGTTCTTTAGATCAGTCTTCTTTCGATGGCACCTCATTTACTTCCCAAACAGACAGGTGGAAAAAGTTATACCATAAATCATAATGGAAAAGGTACTTGCGGCAAGATTTTTCTTGGCAACTTGGTGGCGTTGAATTAGCCCCTGTGTAAACCATACCATACACTAGAATCACATTTCATTCGCCTATAAAATAGGTGCATAATTTTACGGTCGGATCTCGGTCTAGAACGGTTTGAAATTTTTTATTTATTTTATTTATTAGCCTATTGAAATAATTGTTTTTATTTATTTTTCAGTTACAGTACCTCAACGGTGTTATGGTGATCGGAACATGTGATTCAGCGTTGGAGTTTTGGGTCCCAAATGAACGATACTCTGATCTGTGATCAGATTGCGGTTAACCAATGAGATTATAAGTATATTACTGTTAATAATTTAACAAGAATTAATATTTGGCAATATTTGCTATTATTACATAAACTTTATTGAGTTATTGAATGATGCTTTTTAAAAATGAAGTCAGATTATACAGCGAGATTTATGATTGCTTTCTAGCTGATATAAAACATTCTACCTATCGAATGTAAATTAAAAGATTTATCTTAAGTTAGTAAATTATCTAAAAATGTTTAAATCTGTTCTTTTCAGACAGGTATAAAGAGACAAAATTTCTAAAATTGCTTTTTTACAATAGAATTAAATTATGCAGGGTGTTAAGTTAAATGCGTTAAATATACAGGGTGTTAAGTTAAGTGCATGGGGGGGGGTGCTTCAGACCATCAAACCAAACAACTTTTACTATGGGACTAACATTAACTTAAATCTGCAGTTACATAGAAAATGCCAAAGCCACTCGACCAAAACGTATGAAACCGCTAATTTTATTTTCGCTATTTCAAAGCAGGAGTGCAATTTTTGAATCTCATTCGCTGAGTTCCGCAGTTGAAAATGTCAAAATTACTATGAAAATACGCATCTTTCTACTGCTGATTTGACTTTCAAAAATCATACTTCAGGAGTGCGATTTTTGAAAGTCATATCAGCAGTAGAAAGATGCATATCTCCACAGTAATTTTGACATTTTCAACTGCTGAACAGCGAATGAGATTGAAAAATCGCACTCCTGGTCCCAGAGTAAAAGTGGTTCAGTTTGATGGTCTGAAGAACCCTTAAGTATGTAACGCATTTAAGTTTACAATCTGTACTACCCGTTCACGACCAGTTGGCCGTCGATGACCGTTACACAATTTCCTCACAGGCACATTAATTGATCCCGTCGACAAAAAATAATATAAAAGGCAAATAAAAATTTAAAAATAAAAGCGATATTAGTGACCGGGACGGATGTGCCGTACGTGGTTGCGTTGCTAAAGGTTATAAAATTGCGTTTATTAGGGTCTCTTAGGGGTGCGGTGTGGGGAAGCGGGAAGGGAGGTAACGGCCAACTCGAAGTGAATGACTAGTATATTATCAAATTGCATGAAAGATGTTGTGCTTTATGGGAGCTCTCGCTAAGCTATTTATTGGTCTTAAAGGGTGGAAATAGGCGATATAATCGTCTTTTGGCTCTATTTATTATATTTTGCGTTTGATGTTTTTTGTTGGAACAACATAATATATGTGTAACAACTGTCATTCCGCGTGGGAAAAACGAAAGCTTTGTGTGATTGTGTTAATTTTTTTAGCTCGTGCATAATATTTTAAACTCCTGACAACACATTATGTGTAATAGATAAAAAAACACATTGGTACAAATATTTATTCACAAAATATTTACAAAAAAAGTCAGTCAAAAAAAAAATGTATGGCTTTTTAAATATGCTGGTGGTTTTTGAAGGGAATGATCTAAACTGAACAACTTTTTCTGCATGGGTCCAAAAACGAAATCGCGACATATAATAATATCTACTATTCCATACGATAATACAAAACCGCAAACCTACTCGAACCAAGTGTATCAGACGGCCACGGGGACAGCTGTTTTTAATCGCGATTTCGTTGTTGGTACCATAGAGAAAGTTGTTCAGTTTGATGATCTTAAGAAGGACCTTGAATATGTTGGGCAGTGCTAACGGGGTTAGCTAAAACATTTCATATTAAATCATGTTCCATTAAGCTAAGAGATTAAGGCGGTTGCAGAGGGGTCAATTTTATAAAAACTTTGACGCACAATACGCGTAGACGGTATTAATATAAGTGACTTTTTATATATGGAAAAATAGTTTAGAAAATCTAGATGTCGCGTATCAAATAACATTTGCAATTTATAATATAATTACGAAGATATAAAGCTTTGAAATTTCAAAATTTTATTTTATACAAAGTTATATACTAATTAATTAAGTTATATAAATAATTAATACAAAGTTACTTATATTAATACCGTCTACGGGTATTGTGCATCAAACGTTTGTATGGACTGAAACCACCTTCAGGGCCCTGTTTCACACCCTCCTTATCAGTCAGATAAGCTAACAATAACTTACTGAGAAGTGCTGAAGAACTTACGGTGAAGTGGTAAAACAAGGCCCTGTTAAGGAACATATAGACTTTTGTTCCTTATCAGTAAGAGGATCGAATGGGATGAAAAAAAGGTTTTGTCAAATAGCCCAGTCATTTTACGGTTTGAGCCGGGACTAATTACTAATTGCATTTTTTTTTCGCTATAATATTGAAGAGCCAATTTGAGCTTAAGAATGTACCAAAATTAAAAAAAAATTACGTCATCAACAGTTCCAATTTCAAAATATAGATATGATCTCGTTCTAAAAAAACCTGATGATGAATATTTTTTGCACATATTTAAGGCTTTACCATCATACATACTTCAAACATGGTGTAAATATTTTTTTCTACTTAGAAGGTTTTGAAAAATACATTCGTATTTTCTAATAAATACCTATTTTTTTTAATTTGAATGCCTATTTTATTGATCAAAATAATGTATATTGTTAAATCTAATTCAAATGAGTGCATTGTTATTAATATTATTAATTTAAAAGCCTTCTGAGACACACAATTTTGATTTCTATGTTGCGTAGCAAATTTTTTTTTAATTTGGTTTAGGATAGTATTTTTGTCACTAAATGGTGCCGGTTACAGTTTAAAAGTCCAATTAATAATTACTCCCTACCCCGCCTAACAAAACTCCGTAAAATGACTGGCCTAAAAATAGCCGTTTTTCTCGATGACTGTACATTTTTTCAAAATCTGTGAGTGCAGAAGTGAAATGCTCCAAAAGTTAGGGTTAGTCTCCTAAGAACGTTTTCTTGTAGCTGTTATGCTTCTGGTAGCTGCCCTTTGTGCCCCATCTTAACTTTCCACCCTGTATAGCCGTCGTGCTGTAGCTAGCTACACACTGGTGGACTACCACAACGTAACGGCAACGTTACGTAACGTAAGTGCAACTATGCCCTTACGTTACGATCCATCTCAAATTATCACCTGCATATTAATATTTAAACAATACCACAGAATAAATTAATACTAGTATGACAATACTATCTACCTTATTATGCTAATGTACCTTTTATACTAAACAAAATAATAATGATCTCCACATTTATTCAACTTTTTCTTTATAATTGCAAAAACATTTTTTTACAATAAATATTTTATACAAAAATTATTGTTTTCTTTTATTTATTGTTAAATGTCCATCTCGCTGGTCATCAGAGGCACAGTAGACGTAGACTAAATAGACTAAAGGACTCTTTCTTATACTGTGCTAAAGGTTCACTGCATGATTGATAACTATGCCACCTTTTGTACACTGTCTTTAAAAAATGTGCTATCTGAGACTCTATTCACGCTATTCACATTACGACATGCGGGCGCGGGGGGTGCAATGTAAAATAATAACTATTTCAATACCGATAGAGTTGGCAGAGAGAACGCCCATACGTTCCCACGCCACAGTGAACTCTATGGGTATTGAAATAGGTATTATTTTACATTGGACCCTCCGTCCTCCGTCGTAATGTGAATAGAGCTTCATTTGGTTTTTTCTTTTCTGAAATTGAGAGCACTGAACAAATAATTGGGTATTTGACTACATTCAATATATTTTATTTTTATCTACTTAATAAAAAAAGAGTTAGAAAATAACCCTAAACTCCAATTTTCATTGAGTTTTTAGCTTGAATACTATTTTTAATAACAAGATAAACTATAAAAAGTAATGAAAATGTTGATGACGTCACAACTCAATATTTAGTACAAATCTTCATACAAAGCGCACGTTTTGACGTCCGATAAAGAGTAGCTGATTTGACTAGTTGTCAAGTAGCCAATTACTAGGCTACTTGACAACTAGTCAAATCAGCTACTCTTACTAAATAATGCTATAATGAGCTTTCTCTGTCTACGTATAATGAGTTGTGACGTCATCAACATTTCATTACTTTTTAAAGTTTATCTTGGTATTAAAAATAGTATTCAAGCTAAAAACTCAACGAAAATGGGAGTTTAGCGTTATTTTCTAACGTTTTTTTAATTGAGAAGATAAAAATAAAATATATTGTATGTAGTCAAATACCCAAATCATGGCCGGAGATGTTGATGAAAGTAACGATCGATGGTTAGATCTAGATTCAGGCAAATGAAATGCAGCCCATTCTGTCGTCAAATGAATTTTTCACTTCCTACCTATTTTTCAAATAACTCGAGAAATAATGGCTAAACAAAATCTGTTAATTTTATTATATACTATCAGTTTAAAATAACAATGTGCATGACCTCGCTCCGTAGAGGGCCTCGCTCGCAAATGTAACGTCACTCAATCACACAAACTTCACTCGAGTCATTCAAATGATTATTTCCTTCACATAGAGTCTAGATTCCTTTGTCAACCGAGTGAAGTTATCCAACGGCCCTTCAAGGTCATGCACATTGTTATTTTAAACTTATAGTAAGCTTTTTAGGACCTATTCGCACTTAGCCGCACGGTGAAAATCGACCCGTGTGAATTGGTGACTTCTCAACAGTAGAGTAGGTACCTACAGACAGGAGTGCGATTTTTGAAAATCATACGAGCGACTTGGCAGTAGAAAGACGCATAATCTCCATAGTAATTTTGACATTTTCTACTGCCAAGTCGCTCGTATGATTATCAAAAATGGCACTTCAGGTCGAGTCAATGCGTTTGAATTTGGTTTGAATCGATACAGAGGCGTTTCAAACGCATACCGGTAAGCGTACCGATGGCGATGTGAAAGCTGTCATACATGCATGATTAAATATTTAGGTATTTATTTATAAAATTATAACCTACAATCATAACTCCACTGCCGCTTACCAGCCCCCCTAGCATGATTTCTCTACTTGCGCGCGACTCTGCTTTTTTCCATACTACAAGTCGCGGCAAGCGCGGCTTTCGCTCTCCGAAAAGCGCGGGAACAGGTTATTTTGTATGCAGCGAAGGCGCGTCGCGCGCGTGTAGAGAAATCATACTAGACCTACTGCATGGGTAAGCGGCAATGGTTTGCGCGCCAAACGAAAGAGATAAAAGACGTGATAAAGCCGTATCACGGCTATCGCGGGTTGTCATGCTACCCACGCTGGCGGCAGTCGGAACGCGTTGTTGAGATGGGACTTATATTAAAAACCTTGAAAGATTTCACAAAAACCTAAAATGAAATTATGAAATGAAAATAGAATAGAAGTGCGATTTTTGAAAATCATACGAGCGACTTGGCAGTGTGTGTTTGCAGACAGGGATGTGTTGCGTCGCCATGGCTTTTCAATCTTTATATGGATAGTTGTCTGACTGATTTGAAAGAGATGGAATGCGGTATAAGAATGGATGAGCTTAGTGTCAAGTGCCTTTTGTATGCTGACGACCAGGTGATACTTGCGCCGTCGGTGACGGAGTTACAAGACATGTTGAATGTGATGAATGAGTCGTTGAAGAAGAAAGATATGAAAGTCAATGTATGCAAGACGAAGGTAATGGTTTTGGAACGTGAAGACGATGTTACAGAATGTAACATTGTTATGGAAGGAGACAGAGTGGAACAGGTGAATGAATTTGTATATCTGGGAAGTTTGTTTAAGAGAGATGGAAAGTGTGACGGGGATGTGGAGCGAAGAGTGACTGCGGGAAATAAGGTAAATGGGGCCCTGCACGCCGTGGTGAGTAGCCGGTCTGTATCAAAAAGGGCACGTCTGGCTATTCACAACGGTGTGTTGGTGCCTACGCTAATGTATGGGAGTGAATGTTGGGTATGGAATAAAAGGAATGAAAGTCGAGTGAATGCAGTTGAAATGCGCTCCTTACGAAGTATGTGTGGTATTACTTTGGTTGATCGAATCAAGAACAGTGTGATAAGGGATTGGTGTAATTTGAAGGATGATATAGTAACAAGGATTGAGAGGGGTATGCTTAGATGGTTTGGTCACGTAGAGAGAATGAATGAAAGAAGACTTACGAATGAAATTTATCGAGCACAGATGAGTGGAAGTGTTGGGAGAGGCCGTCCGAGGAAAACATACCACGATCAAATCAATGATCTTTTCCGAAAAGGACAAGTGCGTAGCACCCTCAATCGACGGAAGTGCATGAAAAGATGTATGAATGTCAATGAGGCTAGAGAGGTGTGTCAGAGTCGTAGCGTGTGGCGATCTGTGGTCTCTGCCTACCCCCTTGGGACAATGGCGTGAGCTTATGTATGTATGTATGTATGTATGTATGACTTGGCAGTAGAAAATGTCAAAATTACTATGGAGATTATGCATCTTTCTACTGCCAAGTCGCTCGTATGATTTTCAAAAATCGCACTTCTGATCCTAGATGGGTGAAACAAGCATCTAAAATAAAATGAAATCAAATGAGCATAAACTCGATTTAGATTTTAACGCAATGGAACATCTCTAGTTAGGCGTTGGCAAAAAAAAAATCCCTTTTCGTACGCTTTTCGTAAATATAAATATAATCTGAAAAAACTCGTAGCCAATGCCAAATAATAACATAAAAAAGTTAAAACCCGTCATGGCTGGCTGAAATGTTGACGAACTGTCAATTTTTTGTGAAATTCTTTTATTTTTACCATGACCAATAATTTGTGAGTTGTGGTTTTCTAATGGATAGTGAAAATTAATTTACTTCTTATGAATACAAATAAATTGTCATCATGAACGGATTAAGTTTCAGTGAACTCTGTTGCCTGTTTTGTTGTCCGCCATGCCCGGGGAAAATCGCGGCTAAGCTTGCGTTCCTGCCTCCAGAACCCACGTATGCATTCACACCCGATGAAACTGGATCCAAATTTGCCCTGACACTGACCGAGAGAGCAGAATGGCAGTACTCGGAACGGGAGAAAGAGAACATCGAAGGTTTCTATTCTAGAACATCGCGAGGCAACCGAATTGCTTGTGTCTTTGTTCGCTGCAGCGCAAATGCTCGATTCACGATATTGTTCTCTCACGGAAACGCCGTAGACCTCGGACAAATGAGTAGTTTCTATTTAGGCTTAGGTACTAGGATAAACTGTAACATATTCAGCTACGATTATTCCGGGTACGGTGTGAGTGGAGGTAAGCCGTCAGAGAAGAACCTGTACGCGGACATAGACGCGGCATGGCAGGCGCTGCGGACACGGTACGGCATCAGTCCGGAGAACATCATCCTGTACGGGCAGAGCATCGGCACGGTGCCCACGGTGGACCTCGCCGCGCGCTATGAGGTGGGCGCGGTGGTGCTCCACTCGCCGCTCATGTCTGGCATGCGCGTCGCCTTCCCCAACACCAAGAGGACATGGTTCTTTGACGCCTTTCCTAGGTAAGATTGAACATAAATTATTGTTGATATTTACCACAGAACATTATAAGAGGGGTTAGAAGTGCAAAGTTGGTGTGGAACGCGTGCCACACTGATTTGCATAACACCGCAAGACGCGCTGTGTGGTGCGAGCAAGAGGGCATAAGTAGTTGTAGCAGGGTGAGTGGGAAGACAAGTGGTGACAGTCTCCAAAGCAAAAGCGCTACTTTGCATTTCTAACCCCTCTTATAATGTTCTGTGACATTTACTATACATAGATACACCTACATGTTTGAGTATGCAATGCATTCATAATCGGGTACAATAATGACTCATCATTGTTCAGGTTTCTTTGCTTTATGTTGTAAATATTTGATAAACATTTACTGTATTGGGGTCTACATAGTTCATTAAAACAAAATACAGGTAATGCAGCATGAGTTTAGGTGAACAAAACAACACTTGTAAACGTTCTAAAATCTTAACCCTCCATTTGCTGAACTTACAAAAAAGTTACCTTTATTTGTGTGAGTGGATAAACTATAAGTGGATAAACACTAATAAATATTTATTTTAATAGGAGAATTATGATTTTAGCACCTTTGCATGTCTTGTTCGCCTCAACTCTTGCTGTGTTACCTGTTCCATCACCATCCTCCATTTTAGAAAGCAATGTATCAATACTTTCTGATTGTCTGATGATTGCAATTGTATTCACTCCCATTAATATTTAATGATACATTTTTTAACATTCTAAGTTTGTTTAGGCTGTGCATTATCTGTCAGTATAATTTTTATTCTGTTTCATTGTGTGGATTTGAATTTTCGATACCAGAAGGAGCAGAATACATAGAAACTTGTACATATTGTCGTCTTGGAGTGAAAACCTCGGGAATGAAATTTTTGTATTTTTTTATTACACACAGGAACGCATTTATTTCTTCCTCCTGAAAAGTTATTTATTTTGCACTTATCAGTTCTTCACTCTAAGGGGCTGCACTCAGAGATTGAATAGTTGACATGTCAACTATTCAATCTGTGTTTTCATGTTTCACTCTGTATACTAGATGTAAAGTTAAATATGTTACGTAAATAAGGGATGGTGCAGACCATCAAACTGAACAACTTTCACTAGAAGACCAATAGTGGAATCAAAAAAAAAAGACATTGCTTTTTCATAGAAAACTTCAATGGTGGCTTGACCCAAATTTATGAAACAGCGGATTTATTTTGCGATGTAATGTTGGTCCTATAGTGAAAGTGGCTTCAGTATGATGGTCCAAAGTATGTACTGCATTTAAGTGCCTTTAAGTATGTACTGCATATAAGTTTACACTGTATAGGTATCATGCCAACTAAGATAGGTGATCAGATCATGATTGAATCATGTGATTCCTATTTGTACATAGTTTTTTTTCACCTTGTAACTATCGGGGACAAAGCCCTACTTTCTTGCTTTTAATTGATAGTACAAAATACTATTTAAAAAAATAGTTCAGATAAGCAGCAAGGGTAATGATTAGATAGCTGCTGTAAACAATTAAAAATATTATCGTTTCACTACTGCCATCAGATGAATCACTAGGAGAAATAAACATTTGTGGTATTTTAAACATTATTTTATTCCATAAAGTAACACTTGATTGGATGATTAATGTAGAATTAATGCTAATGTATTCTATGACGTAAGTCTTTGTTCATTCATTGCATCAAACTTTCATGTAGGTAATTATTTTGATGCGTAGTAGATGCTTGCTGGACTACTGTTATGCTTTCACTATGTAATAAGTAGTGTAGACCTAGATAGTTATTGGGCCTTAAAGTGGTTGTTGTTATAATGGGTGCTCCGAAGACATTGGTACTTTTATCATTGTACTATGATGCTTAATACATGATTATTAGAGATTAATGATTGATAAATGTGACTAGCTACTAAAATAATATTAAATAAAGTTGATAATAAATATCTAATTAGTGATTATAGATTTTTGTTTAGTGAGTTATTACCGAATTGGCCAGATATGTAAATATCTTGGACATTGTCACATATCTTATCTAGTCTAGATACACAATCAAAGCTGAGGAATCTAGTCTAGACTTTTTTTATGGACAATTAAATAACAATGTAAGGGTGTAAACTAAAATGTTTTTCATTGTATTAGGGGTACTTTGGTACTTTTAGAGTCTTTAGACTATCAAACAGAACAACTCACTATGTGACCAACATTGAAATCGCAAAAAAAAGCTATTGTTTCATAGGAATCGATATGACTCGACACAAATGTATGGAATAGGTGATTGAGAGATGTCCCAGTGGGATATAAGAAAGTTGTGTTCCTAATTTGGGTGCTAGGTATTCGTACATTGGAAACCTCATCGAAATTCGTCCAGAAAACAATTTCATAAAAACTAACTTTTTTAACCGACTTCAAAAAAAGGAGTAGTTTATGAATGTCATTTATGAACCGATTATGATGATTCTTTTTTTGTTGGAAAGGAGATATCCCAAGGGTGGTCCCATGATAAGGAAACCAGGATCTGATGATGGATCCCGGAGAAATCGAGGGGAACCTTCGAAAATCGTAGTGCCGATTAGTGCGTTTGTTAATTTGAAGTACTACTGTTAAATCGAACTAATTAATTCACCACTAAAAATTTTGAAATAAACAAAATTTTAACAAAAAATTAAAACCGCCTTCAAAAAAACTAAAAAGTTAAAAAATAATATTGCAGCCTATGACTTTTTCGTTCGCATCATAAGAACATTAATTTGTTTTATAGAAGTCGGTGTCAAGCCAAGCCAAACTAATGCAAGCCCTGTCGCGAATCGTACCGGCTTGACAGCGACTTCAATAAAACAAATTAATGTTCTTATGATGCGAACGAAAAAGTCATAGACTGCAATATTATTTTTTAACTTTTTAGTTTTTTTGAAGGCGGTTTTAATTTTTTGTTAAAATTTTGTTTTATATATTTTTATTTCTAGAATATCTTTATAAAGAGTAGTAGTAGTTGGTAGTTAAAATAAAAATTAAGTAGTACAACTGAATATTGTAGAATAGGTAAATTAGTTATTTTTGTCACCGTTTTTATGTTCATTGCATATTTTGCAAATGCTGCAGTTGTAACTGTGGTCACAGAATAGGTAATAGTATATGCTGTTATGAAAATAATAGATCTTGATGGATTATTATAAAAAATCCACTATTTTCCTTAAATTCCGGTTTATCTATGGGTTTTTATAAGGTTTTGCATAAGTAGGTAAAAGTTTACTCTTATGGTTTGCAGTCAAAGCTGTCTAATATACAGGATGAAATTGATATCATTGGCGACCTTTTAAACTAAGAGTCTACCCATTAAACTGAACAACTTTAACTATGGGAGCTCTACCCATCAAAGTTGTTCATTTGCCATCAAACTGTGCTACCGATGTAGAGTCTTAGTTTAAAAGGATGCCAATGATATCAATTTCACCCTGTAGATGTGGGTGGAAGAGCGGAAGGATGTATTGTGATATGTTGATAGCGTTTGTCCGTTTAATTTTATTTGATAGGTTTTTATTACTAAAACGCAACCAATTTCTGAATAAACTTAATTAATTTCTGGTTCAATAATTACCAATTTTAGATTTTTACTAAAGAACTTTTTAGAAGTCAAAATGTTTGGTTTTCGTATTTGATAGGTTACTGTGAAAATTCCTTAATATCATACAAATTGTATTTAAATATGCACCAGGCCACCAAAGATCACGAAATTTCAAAGCTGTCTTGAACTTTGTGCATAATTAAAAGTTTTTGTATTGTCTACTCATTGCAACACCTTACTTATTTTATTTGTGATAGTTTACTATAATTTACTTGGATGTTTAACTTTAATGCACACTACTAATTTCAATTCGTAACTGTAATTAAAATTACAAACTGATTTCTTATTTGCTTTTATATTCTCTAATTATGTACCTAATGTTTATTTATATTATATTATGTACTTTGTTGATATATGTTATTATATTCTCTTGATAAGTTATTGATTGCATTTTATTGCAATGTAAGAGTGATAAGAGATCAGTTTGTTGTCCAAAGAACATCGACTTACCAACTTAGTAGGTATGTGCCAATGAATGAAAAAAACATGAACTTGAATTATACAAAAGATAAAATTTTTATCGTGTGTTTTGCTTTCGATGTAATAACATAGATTGCTTTCAATTACAGTATTGACAAAATACCGAAGGTGACCTCTCCAGTCCTTGTGATTCATGGCACTGAAGACGAGGTTATTGACTTCTCCCATGGGCTGGCTATATACGAACGCTGTCCACGTGCTGTTGAGCCTCTATGGGTTGAGGTAAGCTTGTAATGCAGTTTTTTTACTAAATGTGTAGTATGTTTAAGATGCCATGTTTTAAAGTAACACCATTTTATTTCAAAACTAGATATCCCCGCGTATTCGTACGTATTTTTGAAAACTAAACACAAACGAAATATTAATTGCTTCTAGTTTACGGTTTACCACTACCTAGTATCTACCTACCTGTGTTTTTCTGAAAACCCCATCAATATTGGGTCAGTAGTTTTTATGCGATGTCCGCGGCCAACCAAGCCAAAAGTTAACAAAATGTTCCGAAAACATTTAATCATCACCCTAAAAAGTTAAATAAAAATGCATTCAATCGCCAATATTTTCTGTAACGGTTTTCAAAGATGCAGAAGAAAGGAGTATTGACACTCAAAAGTGTACAGTTTTATGATACTTATGTATAGACGAAATGGTATATCGTTACAGGGTGCAGGACACAATGATGTTGAACTGTTCAATCAATATTTAGAGAGGCTGAAACGATTTGTTTCGGTGGAATTGCTCAACTGACAAAGACTGCCGGCCACAGGCCAGACAACTCAAGGTAAACTTATACATAATAAATAATTATTAAGATGACAATTGCTACCTACCTACTACTACATAGTAGCCATTGTCATCTTTTGTTCCATCATGATGTATTTCAACAGATTTTATCTTTAGTGGTTGGTTTCTAATTGTAATTGGTTTCACTCCTGCGGGGCTAGTACCCGCGATAGCGTCATATAGCGCTATCACGCTTTCGCTCTCTTTCTATTTGCGCGCGAACGAACGAGATAAAAGACCTGATATTAAGTGATATAGCCGTATCAAGTGCAACGTGCTAGCTAGGCAGATTGCGTAGCCGATTCTTGCTTGAAAACGTTTGCTACTCCATCAAAATAGAATGTGTCTTTTTTTTACAATACTATGCGACATGTCACGCTTATGGTGTTGTAAGAAAAGCTCAATTAATCTTTTCTTACAGGTGATGACCAAAATCCTGCTTCGACATTGAGTTCCGGCACTTCAAGTTCAGCCACAGAGAGACTCCTCTAGCTAGCGGGGGCCGGGCCCAGCCGGGCCGGCCCCACAAAAAATTCAGTAAACGTTAATGGCTCCGCGAGTCCTCACATTCACAGAGAAAACGATAAAAAAATAGACAATAACGAGGTCCGATCTAGCGACCAGAAAAGTCCCATAGCCATCGCGCACAACATAAGCATAAACGTGATCGAGGCGGATTCCCCCGCGGGCGTGCGCCGCCGCATCCACCTGCGCTCCCTCAGCGACGTGACGCCTGCCAGCCGCGCGCTCACGCCGCGCGCCCGCTCGCACTCGGAGCGGCCGCGCGCCCTGCCCGCGCCCTCCCCTTCGCACCCGCCGGCACCGGCCGCGCGCGCCGTGCGCAGCGCGCGCTCCTCGCCCGACGCGTCGCGCGAGCGCCTCGACGCGGCGCCGGGCGAGCCGCGCGCGCGCCGCTCCGCCGCCTCCGTGCTCGCCGACCCCTGGCGCAAGATGAGCGAGCTCGACCTGCGCACCCGCGCCGCCCTCGACCCCTGGGTGAAAAACGCGCCGCGCCGCGCTCCCGCCGACCCGCCTCGCGATCGCGATCGCGCCCACTCCGGGGAGGACCTCGGCCGGCCGGGGCCAGACCCGGATCCAAAGAGGGACAACGGCACGTTCAAGCGCGGTAAGCTGGAGAGGAAGCCGGCCGTGGTGTGCGAGTCGTGCGGCAACGAGAGCTGCGAGTGCTGGCGGCCGCGCACGCCTCGCGCCGCGCGCTCGCTGGGCGCGCGTTGCACGTGCTCGCCGCGCTCGCCGCGCCCCTCCCCCGCGCGCCTCGCCTCCCTCGCGCCCGCGCCCGCCTCCCGACCGCCCCTGCGCGCCCTCTCCGATGACGAGGGGCGGCCGCGTCGCCTGTACAAGTCCGCCTCACAGAAGGTCATCTGCTCCTCGATGGAGAGCGACGGCATTAAAAAACCGGTGGATCCTCTTCTGGAGACTACGTGTTGAAACGACCGCCGCGAGGAGACGAGCGGGTCTCGACCGACGACCGGAAGTGGAGATCTTTAGGAAGCGACACTCTGCCACGCGGCGAGCCGTCTGAAGCTGACGATGTGATGTGATGTGATGTGATGTGACCGTCGCGTGTCAGGGTGACGCTTTCGATGTGTATGGTTCGTGTGTGTTGTCCCACTTTGATGTACGAGTATTATAATTAGTGCGAATTTTTGTATCCCTTTAGTTATAAGATTTCAAAATTATAATTGTATCATATTCGATTATATTATAAAAGGATGTTTGTATGTTATGATAATGTTAAATATGAATGTTTTACATTGATAATTTTAATTAACTTACTTCGCGAGGTTGTGCATAACTACGAATGCCGATAAATCTTATAAATACCGTAGATTTTGTTTATGCCCATAAAATACTTAAGCCTGACCATCATTTAACGATATAGAATGAAGTCTTGTCTAGTTCCTATGTTATTTTATACATCTTTTTTAATACATTAAATATTAACGCACAATTTGACTCAGTGGCTCTATTTAAATTATTTAACTTGGATTATCTGTTATTGCAGCATATTCTTCCATATAGTGTATACAGGTAGTTGTAGATATCGTGCAATGAATTAGCATATAAATGTAATCAAAATCATTCTTCATCATAAAGCGGTAGGTAATACCGCCATCTGCTATCTCAAAAACATTTTTTTCTGGACCAATTGGATAACACTTTCTTGTCTAGATACTAACCGCCTAGCGCCTGGCCACGGGATAGGGCGAACTGCGGCGCGAATGCGATTTTAGAATACACTGCCGACGCGCCGCTGCGTTCTTGCACGCTCAGTATATTTTAAAATAGCGATTCGCGCCGCCGTTCGCCCTGTCCCGTGGCCAGGCGGTAACAGATATATTTTTATAATTTGGCTAACTGCTCAAGTTATGGAGCAACGGTATTATTTACGTATACGGCTGTAATTGCAGACCTGGCACAGAAAAAACCAAATAAATCTGCAAATATATACGTTATTTAGCGAGTGTCGTAAAATCATCGTTAAATTAAAGTGATGAATTTTTTAAATAACATGAAATTAATGAAGCATACTCCTGTACAGTGTTAGGGTAAACAATAGTACTAGGGTTCGAAAGGATAATTATATCTTGATAATCATAAAATTAATTGTAAAACAACAAGCTTGCGCTAGCAATGTCACGCCATGTTTATCCGATCACGAAATACTTTTTCTCAGTTTTCTGTTGGATTTCTCAATTTTTTGTTAATCATTGCCATACGAAACGAAAATTCCGAAGACTAGATGCTGTTTGGTCTGGATATGAGTGCAGAAAAACAGCAATATTATAACTTTTAGTGACAAAGGACAGTGGGCGGCACTGCTGCTGATAATTATCAAAGAGAACAATTCAGTATTTTGATAATTTCGAACCCTGGATTGTACTCATGATACTGAACTGAACAACAAACTGGTTCTAAGAGGAATTTGCAAATAAAGCTTTGAACCCATACTAAATGCAATCAGTTGATCAAACGTTTGTATGAAATGTATTTTTTTTTTACGAAATTCCTTTCGTTTTTTTGGGAACATTGTTCAGTATCATGAGAACCTTACCTTTTAAAGTAATGCAACTATCTACCCTAACACCTAACACCCTGTATATCACTCGCTAAGTACAATTTTAGCGTAGGGTAATGTAAGAGACCTTATGATGGAAACAGCAACCCAAAATAGTTGATATGGCAAAGAACCTTTAGTAACATTAACATAATCAAAGTGCTGGTAAATCATCAATTCTATAATGCACCCAGTTGACGTGACGGGAAGAACAGGATTGATCAGTGAACATCCTTAAGAGGGCTATCACAGTCCAGTGGCGCCCTCATCACATTAAAAAAGATTTCTCAATAAAGAAAGCCTATATTAAAAAATGCTCAACATCAAAACTACAAAAGCCTTTAAGCTATTTTCATAGAATACTTTTATAGGTTTTTTAAAGGTCTGAACATACAAATTTGAAAAAAGAAAAAAAAACGGCCGCTTTTGTTTTTATTCGAAATTGTCTAAAAGTGGAATGTTTAGAACCTATAAAAGTATTGTATAACAATGACTTGAAGGCTTTTGTAGTTTTGATGTTGAGCACTTTTTTAATTTAGGCTTTCTTTGTTGAGAAATCCTTTTTAATGTGATGAGGGCGCCACTGGACTGTGATAGCCCTCTTAAGTGTTTCCATCTATACCCATAGCAAATTGTGGCCGGAGGTTCATTATCAAATCAACCAACCATACTGTAATTTGGGATAAGACTGAAAATTTAGATTGATAAATATTGCATTTCTACCTAAACTATATTAAAATGTTT
The DNA here is from genome assembly GCA_922987775.1 of Agonopterix subpropinquella. Classification (NCBI taxonomy): domain Eukaryota; kingdom Metazoa; phylum Arthropoda; class Insecta; order Lepidoptera; family Depressariidae; genus Agonopterix; species Agonopterix subpropinquella. The sequence goes on along the minus strand of OV277697.1, from coordinate 13,931,444 downwards.
TGGTTTTCATACTTAATCGAAAATCTGCAAGTAGGTTACTGTTGAGTTTGTAAAGGAAAATGCACCATTTGGAGTTTTATTAAATTCGGGAAAGTTAGGTAGGTATTCAAAATTAAATTAGTTGATATATGATCTTGAGCAAAGATAGTTCATATTTGATCGATGATGTGCAGAGGTTTACCGCGATGTATAGGGACATTAATCTTCTATAAACTGGACACGGTATAGGACCTTACGTAATCTTTGTGTTTTGTCTGAAACGCTGAACTGGCAATAATATTTTGAACTTTCTTGTGTAACAATGTTGGTGCATTCTCTTTTTCATAATTTCTGAATTTTCTTTCATAAAGTTTAAAAAATAACAACGTAGGTCCTTTTCTTTATTTTAATAATTATGAGCTTGGATTTCTACTCACGGCGCGGTGAAAAACAAATGGCAAAAGAATATAATACAGACCTTCAGCCAATTTGAAATGTAGGCCACCTTAGAACCTTGTCACAATCACCTGTATTTAGTACCATCTACTATTATTAAGATAATTAAATTCTGCTTCTGGCACAGTATAAGAGTATGGTACTATAATTATACAGTACGGACACTGCCTCCTCCAGTTTATACCTCACCTCTCCATGTAAAACTACAGTGGGTACCTCTTACTGACAGTACCAGTACGAGATAGCTTATTTGTATGAAGTGACAGCGAAATGGTGTCCAGGGTATGCATCTAAGGTAGGGTTTATACAGAAGAGACGCATGGCGGTGTCGGGTAGTCAAAGTAACACCAATATAAACCTTATATTACGTAGCGTCGTTTTTTGACGTAAAGAAAAATCGCGCTCCCGCCACCAGACGACGTCGCCTGGTGGCGGGGGCGTGATTCTCCAAACGACTCTATGCTACGTACTATAAGGTTTATATTGCCGCTCCCCGCCCGCGAACACTTCTGTTTAAACGCTCCCTAGGACAAATGGCTGCAAAATGTTTGCTTTGACGAGGTTCTAATCTAAGGTGGCCTACATTTTGAATTGCTTGACTGTACCTACTAAAATGTCTGGAAATATTTTAATAAATAGGGAATATAATAATCTTACAATAGTTACGAGTAAGATATTAAAAAAATCAAGTATAAATACAGGGAGTACATAATTACTATCAGTTTTAAATAACAATGTGCATGACGTCACTCAATCGCACGAACTTCACTCGAGTCATTCAAATGATTATTTCCTTTGCATAGAGTCTACATTCCTTTATCAACCGAGTGAAGTTATCCAACGGCCCTTCAAGGTCATGCACATTGTTATTTTAAACAGATAGTATGTTTCTTTTTTCTTTTCTAATATATCGCTTCCACACTAAGTGTTCACACTCGTTTCAAATTTATTTCCATCATTTCAAAGCTAAGTTTCAAAGAGATATAATTTCAACATTGATTTTGGAATAGTGGCAAAGCAAGTGTAGTCGGCAACCAAAGACCATTATAATTTTGAATATTGGCGACTTTTGTTGCTGAATGTACATGTGGTTAGAATAGTCGATTATTATATCTTCACTTGTTAATAAAATTGTCACACGGGGCGTTTACATTCACTCTTAATTCGTTTTCGTATTTAAGATGAGAGAAACTAGAGTAAGGCAGAAATGGGGACTTTGTTTCTTTGTTGAGCTAGAGTCAAAACGAGCGTTGGATACGAATCGGAAATGAATTAATTACCTTATTAAATAAAAGAGCACACACGCCCTGATTATTTTCTTAGTGTAGGTAGTTAAGAATACCTTGCCTCACTATTTAGGGCGAAGATATACATTTAGGTCAGATTGGGTCTTCATTAGGATCGGTTTTGTTGGTGTCTGCAGCAAGCCCAAACAGCGGGATTGTCATAGGCTATAGCCAGCATTTGCGTAATTTGAAGCATGAGCAACCAACTTTTTGGGCTTCCTGTAGTCAAGGACACTAACCGACTCTAATCCAGCGGCCGTAGAGTATGGCAGAGCGTGATATGGCTCTATCGCACCTAAGCTTACGCGTATTACGCGCGAATGAACGAAATAAAAGGCGTGATATACCTAGCCCTATTGCGCACATCGTACTACGGCCGCAGATCGCATAGAACATAAATGTAGATTTTTCACCCTTATTTTCATCAGTTCTTCCTCATTACCTGTTAAACTGAAAATAATTTTTAATCTGTATTAAGATTTATTTTACAGGCAAATGGGTCAGCAAATTCGGTATATTATAGGCCCTTTTGTTAATATGCCGAGAAGAAAGCAATGTACCGTCAATTAATTGCCAGATTGACCGATTTACGCTATGGTGAGATGATAAAACTAACAAGCAAGATATATATATTATTCTTTTATTTAAAGGTATCTCGTGCTGTTACAAAACATGTTTAGTAAGTAGCCTGAAGTGAGATTTTTGAAAATCATACGAGCGACTTGGCAGTAGAAAATGTCAAAATTACTATGGAGATTATGCATCTTTCTACTGCCAAGTCGCTCGTATGATTTTCAAAAATCGCACTTTTGACCAAAAAAATATAAACTTGCGCTGGGGGCGCTACAATGGACTTACAATTACAAGTTAATATAACATTATATTAACGAAGTTGGATCCTATGGATCCAACTCCGTTGATGTGTGGCGTCACATGTTCATGGCGAGGTTTATACATTTTTTTGATCAGGCATAAATTTGATTTTAAATACATTTGTGACACATAGTAGATGGGGACTTCTTTGATAGAATGCCTACCTACTGTTGTTTATTATTAATACATTATATTGCTCCACCGAGAAAAGCGTAGCTCTTTAATAAAATGATGATCGATGACTGTTGTAAAATCTTAAGTTAATGTAGTAAGTACCTAAATAAATTATTCCCAGGATATAAAATGTTTGTAACATCCCGCTCGCAGGAAAGACCCAATTTATTTAACTCTTGTGCCATCATACACGATACTCATTTTGTGATTTTTTTTAATTTCAATTGTACTTATTTTCCATAATAAACCTGTATGCTAGATGGACTTGTCTAAATCGTTGCATGAGTTATTATTTAATTAGAACTATGTATATTATCTCTACTTAAAATTGTAACTTGTAATATAACAGGTAATTAATTTTAATAAATTAAAGTGCACATATCTAACACATAATTTCTGTTATCCTATCCCAGTCTGTTGCTTGTAGCATCATAGTGCAGTGTCAGTATTATCTTTATACATAGAACTTTAAGTTAAGGTAGACAGTCGAAGCTACGAACGCATCGAAAAAAATATCACCCACCCAAGTCTAGGGTGATAAACCCTATCACTATGCACGCACACAGATATGTTGTATGACGCCTCACGCACAAGAAAGTTGGCCCATTTGTTTTAGTACGTTAGAAGCGTGAGGCTCTTGATATATAATTAATCGAAGACATAGAAAGCCCCTATTAAGAGGGCTATCACAGTCCAGTGGCGCCCTCATCACATTAAAAAAGATTTCTCAATACAGAAAGCCTAAATTAAAAAAGTGCTCAACACGAACACTACAAAAGCCTTCAAGCTATTTTCATAGAATACTTTTATAGGTTTTTTAAAGTTCTAAACATACAAATTTTGAAAAAAGAAAAAAAACGGCCGCTTTTGTTTTTATTCGAAATTGTCTAAAAGTGGAATGTTTAGAACCTATAAAAGTATCAAAGAGTACTTTATAAAAGTATTGTATAACAATGGCTTGAAGGCTTTAGTAGTGTTCGTGTTGAGCACTTTTTTAATTTAGGCTTTCTTTATTGAGAAATCTTTTTTAATGTGATGAGGGCGCCACTGGACTGTGATAGCCCTCTTAAGTGCTCTCACAGACGAGCGACAGTTTGCTGTCGCGGAGGGTCGCGCGACCGTAAAATGTATGAGCGCGACGCTCTGCGACCCACCGCGACTGCAAAGTGTCGCTCGTCTGTAAGAGCCCTAAGAGGTGCAAAAATAGTAACAAAGTTTTACTTAGTAATAACCATAAGGTACAAATTGAATCACAATACTAAAGTGTTGCTTTAATAAATTCTACTACCATCTCAGCTACTGGTTCCGACGATTTAAAAACAAATGCATGTTCTATATTAACTTGTTTCATTTGTAGCGATGGTTGGAATGTTTTCAAGTCTTCCATGTAATTCAATGGCGCCCAGCCATCATCAGTACTATAAATTATGTTACTCAATTGTTTGATTTTATCAATAGCTCCTTTGTTCAGTGTAGTGACTGTATCCATTTCATCATAAGCCAAAAGCAACACTTTCTCCATTACTTTAGGATGAACATATTTTAATATTGTTTCGGAATAATGAGATGGAAGCGAGCTGAATTTTAAATACATTCCAACTAAGAAGAATCTTATTGGTTCTGGCAATATATGCAATAAATTAAGTAAAAGTATTATAAATATGTGAATTTTTCTAAGGAAACCATTCAAGAACTTTCCATTTTTAGTTGCTGCCATTCTTTGTAAAGTTGGAAACAGCAAATTAATTGAAGACACTCTCTTGAAGATGTCCTCATTTTCCTGCAATAGCTCTACCAGCAGCCAGGCACCAATGGAATGACCAATTAAATGCAATTTACTTTTCTTGTCAATATGACTTAAGAGGTCAAGTTTGTGTCTTATTTGACCTTCCAGATTAAATAGATGTGCTTTGTTTTCAAGAGTATTAGACTCTTTCTCAGGAACTATGGCATGACCAGATTGCCCTGAAATAAAAAGTTATCTTTATACCCTTTACTGGTCACAGTCTCAGTAATGAACTGAGTGAACAATGATAATGCACGAATTACAGGGTGTAAAATTAAATGAGTTATACAACAAGTCGACAACCACCAAGACCATCAAGCTGAACAACTTTTACTATGGGACCAACGTACCAACAATGAAATTGCGAAAAAAATGTACTGTTTCATACATTTTGATCGAATGGCTAGTCTACAAAACAACAGATTTCTTTTCGCGATTATTTATAGCAACGGTATGGCAACGGTAAGTAGAAAAAAAAGTGCCTATACATTATTATAAGGTAGTGGAAGTGTGCTGGGCCCATAACCTATTGGAATCTAAGCCAGCTAAACAAAGTCGATAGAAGTCGTTTAAACGAACGTTTAAATAAAAGAGACCGACATTAGCACCTACAGCTTATATTGAAACTAGCACTTGATGTAAAATTCCTTTATGTAAGGGATAAGAAAATAATAATTATTACAAACATACTGTACTATATTCCCTAAGAGGTTAGCCAGAGACAATCTAAATTCCATATTGAGTTCCGTGACGTGACTGACTGACTGACAAAAATGCACAACCCATAGATGAAGAATTTTTCGCTTACGCTGGTAGACTGAATGTCGGTGTAACCGGGTATTACATAGCGATAGTCATGAAATCCTATACAATTTATATGAAGTGACAGTTTTGAGTCAGGTGGCCGTAGTACAAAAAAGTGGTTACGCCGATAAGGACAGCAATAAGGTAGCGATCTCCTTTTTTAACTAGAGCGAATTTGATATGTGCATCTCTTATTGAGTGAATATGACAAGACATGTGCTTCCTTCTAGTACCTTCTCTTTCTATGGCACAACCTAAATCGCTGAAGGTAGAGACATGATTTGGAATATTAAATTCTACGGAGTGCACTAAGAAAATATTTTGCTATATTCTAATTTGTGCACAGCACGCTAGTATACAATATTTATACTATCTACATTCACTAGCAGTAGTACCCGAATAGCAGGAGAGCACCCAAATTAAAAGCTTTAGTTAGGTGGTATGGAAAGTAGGGGAGGCTTGGTTATATAACATTGAACCTTTTATTTATTTATAGGTACAATACAGGGTGAAATTGATATCATTAGCATCCTTTAAAACTAAGAGTCTACCCATAAAACTGAACAACTTTTACTATGGGAGCAATCCGATTGGAATAACAAGAAAATCAGCTGTTGCATTCATTTGAGTCTTATAGGCGTTGCAGTTTAGTATGGGACAGCTGATTTTTTTTTGCTCAGATCGGTTTGCTCCCGTAGTAAAAGTTGTTCAGTTTGATGGGTAGACTCTTAGTTTAAAATGCTAATGATATCAATTTCACTCTGTATACATGAACCAAATAAGACAAACACAATAAATAGCAGAGACTCATAGCTATGCAACTTACCTACTTATGAATCTCCACTATTTATAAAACAAAGTATAGGTCTTCAGAGAAGATACTAACCAATAATGCACACTGGTAAACCGATGCTCCTGTGTAATTCCGATCCAAAATCTTGATAGAAATCAGGGAATCCTGGATTCCCGGTCACGCAAACTATAACATCTGATCCATCGCAGTCAAAAGGGTCACCCCATGTTAATAAATACGTTTGGATATTGTTAAGTGTTTTGTATACACACTTCATTATACGTTAATTAAAGCTTGGAATTGAGATTGATTATCGGTCTGCTATTTCTTGAAAGTTGCTTTTTATTCCAAAGTCTAGAGACACGATAACACCAGTAACCTTTTAATGGCATACGTAACATCACAGTTTAAAGGCTGAAAGGCATATTATTATCTTTTAAATAGGTACCTAAAGGTGAAAGATTAGCAGAAGATAACATAAGATTATTTAAACGTTGATACAGTCAACGTGATATAACAAATAAGTACCTATGGGCTTAGTTAGCAAATAATTCTTTTACTTCCATACAATAAGTATAATGACGGAATATTATGTATACCTTAATGTTGAAGGAAGCATAGGACCAGCATATGCTGTAAAAGAAATTCCAATGCGTATGTGAAGTCTACCAATCCGCATTGGGCACGCGTGGTGGACTAACGCCTATTATAGCCATACACATTGAGGGTAGGCCTGTGCCCTGCAGTGGGACGTATACAAGCTGATGATGATGAGGTATTGCTAGATGCTCCGTATCATGTCCGTATAGTTTATTTTAAGTAAATGAATTTAGTAGTTAAGTACCTATTAACGTTAACCGTTAAACGTAACTTTTTAGTAAGACGCAGATCTATTTAAGACTTAATCGACTTAATTATTTTAATTAAATGGGAACCACACAAATACAGTCAACTCGCTCAAAATATTGCACAAATTCAAAGAAAAAATATTTTATTTTTAATTATCTAAGGTCCGTTTCAAAACGTATAAAAAATTACTCAGGGAGTGTATCCATCTCACTCTAGCATACATTTATTAGATAGAATGCTTTTTTGCTTTCGCATTCGCACCCCGAGTGATTTCCATACGTTATGAAACGCACCCCAAGTTTGACATATAGGTAAATCTAGGGCCGATATTCAGACTGACATTGGAGTACAGTGAAGTGACCATGTGTGAGCACTGGCTGGCGGCCGGTACTGACACAGCAGTGACGTCGATTCATATTCGGTTCGTTAAACAAAAAAGGTGAAAAATGATCTGTCACATGTAATGTGGACTTGTAATAAATAAAGATGTTGTGATCCATTTGTAAACGTTCTTTGTGGAAAAACCCTCACAAATTGGTAGCAGAGCGTGGTTGCTTACAAGTAAGAAAAATCATGACATCAAATACAAGTTTTCGTAACATAGAACCGTTGACAAAATCTAACTATGATACATGGTGCCTGCAAGCTCAGGAAGTCCTAATTAAAAATGACTATTGGGACATCGTAAGCGGCGAGAAAACATTGCCACCAAATGCGGATGCGGCGGCGAAGTCGGCGTTCAATAAAGAGGACTTGAAGGCAAGAGCTGAAATCCTACTTTTGCTATCGCCTTCTGAATTGAAACAAATTAAAGCCTGCGCGACATCCAAAGCTGTATGGGACAAATTGAGAGCTACTTACCAAAGCACTGGGCCTGCAAGGAAAGCTACGTTATTGAAACAGCTGGTTCTAAAGCGAATGACCACAGAAGAAGATATTCGTGACCATATAAATAATTTCATGGATATCGTGGACAAGCTCGCCGACATGGATATAAAAATACCTCCAGAGCTACTAAGCATAATGCTTCTCTACAGTTTGCCGACAACCTTTGAAAACTTTAGAATAGCCATCGAGTCTCGAGACACACTGCCTCATCCTGAGGACCTGAAAGTAAAAATCCTCGAAGAATACCAGGCCAGGAGCGGTAATGAACAGCCCGAGAACTCAGAAGCTTATCACGTCAAGAAAAATAAGCAAAGATTGTACTGCAAAAGCTGTAAGAAGAGAGGACACGCTACCGAGACGTGTCGGGGCAAAAAGGAAAACACAAATGAGAGAGACCACGGAGGCAAGTACAAAAACTATAACGTTTGCCTGAACACCGCAGGTTCATATGAAAATAAAGAAATATGGTGCCTAGATAGCGGCTGTTCATCTCATATGTGCGGCGATAAATCGATGTTTTCTACCATGTCCCCTGAAAATGGTACCCTAAAAATGGCATCAAACAAATATGTCAGTAAAATACAAGGTAAAGGAAAAGTTACAGTCTGTACAAAGAAACAAGGCTACAACTTCAATGACACTCTGTACGTTCCCGATGTGTCTGTGAACCTTTTGTCTGTGGCCAAAATAACAGATAAAGGAAATAAGGTTGTCTTCGGTGAAGATAAAGCCTACGTCATAGAAAAAGACGGCGAGGTGACACTGACAGCACAAAGAAAAGATGGGCTCTACTATCTTGAGTTTGAAAGAAAAGAGACTGCAAACTACACACCTAAAGAAGATGGTAACGTCATGGAATGGCATCGCAAACTTGGCCACATAAACGAAAAAGATTTAAAGAAGATGGCTAAAGAAGACCTTATGCACGGTTTAAATTTAACTGACGAAAAGTTTGAAACATGTGAGACCTGCATCAAAGGGAAACTGTCAAGATTACCATTCACAAGACATGATGACCTCTACACGACGGATACGCTAGAGATAATTCACAGCGACGTTTGTGGACCTTTTGAGTGTGAGACGCTAGCTGGCTCAAGATATTACGTCACGTTCATTGACGATTACACTCGTTACTGTCACGTATACTTCATTAAAAAGAAGAGTGACGTATTCAACGTTTTCAAGGAGTACAAAAAGGAAGTTGAGACGTTCCACAACAAAAGGATAAAATACCTTCAGACAGACAATGGCACAGAATATCGCAACAAGGAGTTTGATGATTTTCTCAAATCGAATGGCATCCAAAGAAGGTTGACCACAGTTTATACCCCACAACAAAATGGGATTAGCGAGAGGAAAAACAGATCCTTGTTAGACAAAGCCAGATGTCTGTTGATCGAGGCCAATGCACCAAAGAAGCTTTGGGCAGAAGCGGTAGCAACCGCGAACTACCTCATAAATCGTAGTCCTACCAAAGCACTGAATGGCAACATACCCTTCAAGAAATGGGTAGGCCGAACGCCAAGTGGAAATCATCTTCATGTTTATGGCAGGAAGACATTCGTCCTAAAAAGAAACAAACGAGGAAAGCTAACCCAGAATGCCAAAGAAGGTGTATTCATGGGGTACTCGTTGACTTCCAAGGCTTACAGAGTATACATACCTGAAGATGATGACGTTGTGACGACCAGGGACATAAAGGTCATAGATAAAATGTACTTCAATAAAGAAATTCAGAACAATGAAGGTCTTACAAACGACGTAGGACAACTAGAAATTGAAATAACAGAAAATAAAAATGAAAACTTACTTGAAAATCTGAATGATCAAGAAGATGACGTTTCTTCGCTAGACGGAATAGAGTCTTACGATAACGCATTGGAATATCCCAACGATCAAGACGATGATATTTCTTCGCAAGACGAAATAGAATCTCGCGATGACGCATCAGAGATCGTAGAAACACCTGGAAATGGGAGGCCACAAAGAGAGAGGCATCCGCCAGCGTGGACCAAAGATTTTGAAATGGACGAGACTGAAGAAAGTCACCTATTCTCAGAAATATCTTACATGTCCGACGAAAATGAGGATGATGAATACTGGCATGATGCAATAAAAGCAGAGATAAGAGCACATGTCAAGAATTGAACCTGGAAAATAGAAAGGAAAAACAAAGATATAAAAGAGGTGGACTATAAAATGGTTCTAAGAAATAAAATAGGACCAGATAACAGCATAACAAAGAAGGCCAGACTCGTAGCACGGGGTTTCACTCAGCGACCAGGTGTCGACTACAACGAAACATATGCTCCCGTTGCTAAACTAAGTTCGATCAGATCTGTTATTGGGATAGCAATGGAAGAAGGGTTAAAGTTAAACCAGATGGACGTAACGACGGCGTACCTGAATGGTGAACTAGAGGAAAAGATAGTGATGAAATACCCTGACTATCTAGAAGAATATCTGACAGAAATTATGGTCGAAGAAAGTAAACAAAAAGATCTGACTTTATACAATAAGACAAAGAGTATGCTGAAAGACATAAGAAATAATCCCAAAGAGAAAGTCTGTCATCTTATTAAAGCTCTATATGGACTTAAACAGGCAGGGAGGCAGTGGTACAAGAAACTCGACACAGAATTAAAGAACATAGGTTTTAAAGCATCAGAAGCTGACCCATGTCTATACCTACTAGAGAAAAGAGGAGTTAAAGTCATAATAGTAATATATGTCGATGATTTATTGATTGCCTATTCATGTCCAAGAAAGCTTAAAGAAGTAAAAGACCTCCTAAATGCAAAATTCGAGTTAAAAGACTTAGGGATACCAAAACGGCTAATTGGAATAGACGTTGCCTATAAGAGGGGCGAAATTAAACTGAACCAAGAGAAGTTCATAGAAGACACTCTCAAAAAGTTCAAGATGGAAGATTGTAAAGCAACTACCACACCAATTGAACCAGGCCTCATGCTTGAAAAGAGTGGAAGAGGCGAAAGGAAGGATCTTCCATACAAAAATTTGATTGGTACGCTCATGTACCTAGCGGTGGCGACTCGCCCTGATATTATGTTCGCCATTAGCTATCTCTCCCAATTTAATGACTGTTATGGGGACGAGCATTTCAAGTGCGCCAAAAGAGTACTACGTTACCTTAAAGGAACGAAGAGCATCGGTCTTACTTTCAAGAAGACTGGGCAAAAATTGCTTGGAATGGCAGATGCAGACTGGGGCGCATGCAAGCTTGACCGAAAGTCTTTTTCGGGCTATTGTTTTATGTATGCTGGGACATCTGTAAGCTGGATGTCTAAAAAGCAAAGAAGCGTTGCCCTATCGACAGCCGAGGCTGAGTACGTTGCTCTAACCGAAGCTGCAAAAGAAGCTATCCATTTGAAGAGCCTTTATAAAGACCTAGGAGCCAGCTATGACAGAATAGTCGTATTAAACGACAACCAAGCTGCCCTCAAGCTCAGCCAAAACGCTATGGTGACTTCAAAGTCAAAACACATAGACCTAAAGATGCACTTCATTCGGAACTGTATTCAAGAAGGATCAATAGAGGTCAGGTATCTGCGAACAGAAGATATGGGCGCAGACATGCTGACAAAGGCTTTGGCTGGCCCGCGGCTAAAGAAACTGCGGTGCAGCTTAGGACTCTCCGATGACCACGACATTGCCGTGAAGAGGAGTGTGAGCACTGGCTGGCGGCCGGTACTGACACAGCAGTGACGTCGATTCATATTCGGTTCGTTAAACAAAAAAGGTGAAAAATGATCTGTCACATGTAATGTGGACTTGTAATAAATAAAGATGTTGTGATCCATTTGTAAACGTTCTTTGTGGAAAAACCCTCACACCATGCCCGTCAAAAACACGTAGAAAGCAGTGCCATCTATTAAATTTCCCGGGCATATAATAACCAAAGAAATGCTTTGTTATTAACCTTATAATAGGTCTACCCAATATCAAACTGTACAAAAACATGTATAGTCATTCCTGACTGCCGCACACAGATTGCCATAAGAGTGACAGAGCTAGATTAGACGTAAATCTGTTACGTCTGTTAAACAAATGTCACCACTTTTTAAGCAAATTCAAGCAAAATTCGTTCTAAACGTAGGGAAATAGCGGAGTCTTCCAGCTGGAGGTCTGGTGACAAAATGGTTCAAGACGGTATCGGTATCTGTTTACTATTGACATTTCACTTATTCTAATGGGCGGTTGTCATAAGTGTGATTGGATGTCAAGTAGCGTTTCTGTCTTCCTTTATATTATTTATCTACCCCTATATTTATACCAATGAATTGACGTATCCACATACAAGGGCCTGCCCTGAAGTGCGATTTTTGAAAATCATACGAGCGACTTGGCAGTAGAAAGATGCATAATCTCCATAGTAATTTTGACATTTTCTAGTGCCAAGTCGCTCGTATGATTTTCAAAAATCGCACTTCTGTACCCTGCACCATTTGTTAGTAAGTTCTTGACAGATTATTTGACATATCTTTCATACAAATATGATCTGTCAGATAAGCTAATAATAACCACCAAGAGGTGGTGAAACAGGCCCTACGGCTGGTCACATAGGAACACACGGCGACACATCAAGCTATACACAACCAACATAAGCTGGCCGTGCGTAGGTTGGGTAACGTATAACGTCGCGCGGCCAGCTTATGTTGGTTTTGTATAGCTTGATGTGTCGCCGTGCGTACTTACATGCGGAATTACAATTTCGTATGGATTTGAAATTCCGGAGGGAAAATCAATGTGAAATCGTAATGAGCGTTTTTCTTTTGGTTTTCTAGTGGATCGATAGATGGCGTTACGGTCTGTGCGAATAAAAGTCAAAATTTCAAAATGTGTTTCTTTAAAATAATAAAGAGGGAGAAGATGATCAAAAAGATGCCAAATCATCTTTTGATTTAATATTTCATTATTTACGAATCATTTTAATCAAAAATATGAAAATTTTTACGTCTGACATTGTTGTATGGGCTCGATCCCTTGACCTTTTTAAAAAAGTCAGGCACAGTCTTGACATGATTTTGACAGGATCTGGCCTACGTCTCTATGGAGCGATAATCATGTCATCTGTCGAGTTTTTTAGGAACTAAAATTAAAAAAGAAAAGAAAAACGCTCAAGCTCTATTCATATTTGACGGGACGGGACGGGCACGGGACGGGACGGAGCCAGCGAGAGCAATGAAAAATGAACCTTATTTACATAGTACGAGAGTATAAAATCCTTTGACGGCCAACGGCCTCCGTGCTCCGTCCGTTGCCGTCCCGTCTCCGTCCGTCGCCGTCCCGTCTCCGTCCGTCGCCGTCCCGTCTCCGTCCGTCGCCGTCCCGTCTCCGTCCGTCCACCGCCCGTGCTCCGTCCGTTGCCGTCCCGTCTCCGTCCGTTGCCGTCCCGTCTCCGTCCGTCGCCGTCCCGTCTCCGTCCGTCCTCCGCCCGCGCGGTGTTGCCAATAGTTGATCTCGAAAAATCGAGGAAAATTTTATGGTGAAAAGAATTTGATATGGTGAAGGTGACAGTTCAAAATGGCTCGATAGATGGCGCTGAAGCGAGTTACATAACAGTACCCGTTTGTAGTAGTACTCAGTAACTTCTTTGTTTTTCAACCGATTGCCTCCAAAATCGATATCTGAGAGGCCGCGTGGACCCCGAACACGAATACAATGTTAGATTTGAGAAAAGTGGCCGCCATCTTGAACTTTTTTGTTTCTCAACCGATTGCTTCCAAAATCGATATCTGGGAGTCCGCGTGGACTCCGAACACGAATCCGATGTCAGATTTGAGAAAAGTGGCCGCCATCTTGAACTTTTTTGTTTCTCAACCGATTGCTTCCAAAATCGATATCTAGGGGTCCGCGTGGACTCCGAACACGAATCTGATGTCAGATTTGAGAAAAGTGGCCGCCATCTTGAACTTTTTTGTTTCTCAACCGATTGCTTCCAAAATCGATATCTGGGAGTCCGCGTGGACTCCGAACACGAATCCGATGTCAGATTTGAGAAAAGTGGCCGCCATCTTGAACTTTTTTGTTTCTCAACCGATTGCTTCCAAAATCGATATCTAGGGGTCCGCGTGGACTCCGAACACGAATCTGATGTCAGATTTGAGAAAAAAGGCCGCCATCTTGAACTTTTTTGTTTCTCAACCGATTGCTTCCAAAATCGATATCCGGGGGTCCGCGTGGAGTCCGAACACGAATCCGATGTCAGATTTGAGAAAAGTGGCCGCCATCTTGAACTTTTTTGTTTCTTAACCGATTGCTTCCAAAATCGATATCCGGGGGTCCGCGTGGACTCCGAACACGAATCTGATGTCAGATTTGAGAAAAAAGGCCGCCATCTTGAACTTTTTCGTTTCTTAACCGATTGCTTCCAAAATCGATATCTGGGGGTCCGCGTGGACTCCGAACACGAATCCGATGTCAGATTTGAGAAAAGTGGCCGCCATCTTGAACTTTTTTGTTTCTCAACCGATTGCTTCCAAAATCGATATCTGGGAGTCCGCGTGGACTCCGAACACGAATCCGATGTCAGATTTGAGAAAAGTGGCCGCCATCTTGAACTTTTTTGTTTCTCAACCGATTGCTTCCAAAATCGATATCTAGGGGTCCGCGTGGACTCCGAACACGAATCTGATGTCAGATTTGAGAAAAAAGGCCGCCATCTTGAACTTTTTTGTTTCTCAACCGATTGCTTCCAAAATCGATATCCGGGGGCCCGCGTGGAGTCCGAACACGAATCCGATGTCAGATTTGAGAAAAGTGGCCGCCATCTTGAACTTTTTTGTTTCTCAACCGATTGCTTCCAAAATCGATATCTGGGGGTCCGCGTGGTCTCTGAACACGAATCCGATGTCAGATTTGAGAAAAGTGGCCGCCATCTTGAACTTTTTTGTTTCTTAACCGATTGCTTCCAAAATCGATATCTGGGGGTCCGTGTGGACTCCGAACACGAATCCGGTGTCAGATTTGAGAAAAGTGGCCGCCATCTTGAACTTTTTTGTTTCTCAACCGATTACTTCCAAAATCAATATCTGTGGGTCCGCGTGGACTTCAAACACGAATCCAATGTCAGATTTAAGAAAAGTGGCCGCCATCTTGAAATTTTTAGTTTCTCAACCGATTGCTTCCAAAATCGATATCTAGGGGTCAGCGTGGACTCCGAACATGAATCCGATGTCAGATTTGAGAAAAGTGGCCGCCATCTTGAACTTTTTTGTTTCTTAACCGATTGCTTCCAAAATAGATATCTGGGGGTCAGCGTGGACTCCAAACACGAATCCGATGTCAGATTTGAGAAAAGTGGCCGCCATCTTGAACTATTTTGTTTCTCAACCGATTGCTTCCAAAATCGATATCTAGGGGTCCGCGTGGACTCCAAACACGAATCCGCTGTCAGATTTGAGAAAAGTGGCCGCCATCTTGAACTTTTTTGTTTCTCAAGTGATTCCTTCCAAAATCGATATCTAGGGGTCCGCGTGGATTCCAAACACGAATCCGATGTCAGATTTGAGAAAAGTGGCCGCCATCTTGAACTTCTTTGTTTCTCAACCGATTGCTTCCGAAATCGATATCCGGGGGTCCGCGTGGTCTCTGAACACGAATCCGATGTCAGATTTGAGAAAAGTGGCCGCCATCTTGAACTTTTTTGTTTCTCAACCGATTGCTTCCAAAATCGATATCTAGGGGTCCACGTGGACTCCAAACACGAATCCGATGTCAGATTTGAGAAAAGTGGCCGCCATCTTGAACTTTTTTGTTTCTCAACCGATTGCTTCCAAAATCGATATCTGGGGGTCCGTGTGGACTCCGAACACGAATCCGGTGTCAGATTTGAGAAAAGTGGCCGCCATCTTGAACTTTTTTGTTTCTCAACCGATTACTTCCAAAATCAATATCTGTGGGTCCGCGTGGACTTCAAACACGAATCCAATGTCAGATTTAAGAAAAGTGGCCGCCATCTTGAAATTTTTAGTTTCTCAACCGATTGCTTCCAAAATCGATATCTAGGGGTCAGCGTGGACTCCGAACATGAATCCGATGTCAGATTTGAGAAAAGTGGCCGCCATCTTGAACTTTTTTGTTTCTTAACCGATTGCTTCCAAAATAGATATCTGGGGGTCAGCGTGGACTCCAAACACGAATCCGATGTCAGATTTGAGAAAAGTGGCCGCCATCTTGAACTATTTTGTTTCTCAACCGATTGCTTCCAAAATCGATATCCGGGGGCCCGCGTGGAGTCCGAACACGAATCCGATGTCAGATTTGAGAAAAGTGGCCGCCATCTTGAACTTTTTTGTTTCTCAACCGATTGCTTCCAAAATCGATATCTGGGGGTCCGCGTGGTCTCTGAACACGAATCCGATGTCAGATTTGAGAAAAGTGGCCGCCATCTTGAACTTTTTTGTTTCTCAACCGATTGCTTCCAAAATCGATATCTGGGGGTCCGTGTGGACTCCGAACACGAATCCGGTGTCAGATTTGAGAAAAGTGGCCGCCATCTTGAACTTTTTTGTTTCTCAACCGATTACTTCCAAAATCAATATCTGTGGGTCCGCGTGGACTTCAAACACGAATCCAATGTCAGATTTAAGAAAAGTGGCCGCCATCTTGAACTTTTTAGTTTCTCAACCGATTGCTTCCAAAATCGATATCTAGGGGTCAGCGTGGACTCCGAACACGAATCCGATGTCAGATTTGAGAAAAGTGGCCGCCATCTTGAACTTTTTTGTTTCTCAACCGATTGCTTCCAAAATCGATATCTGGGAGTCCGCGTGGACTCCGAACACGAATCCGATGTCAGATTTGAGAAAAGTGGCCGCCATCTTGAACTTTTTTGTTTCTCAACCGATTGCTTCCAAAATCGATATCTAGGGGTCCGCGTGGACTCCGAACACGAATCTGATGTCAGATTTGAGAAAAAAGGCCGCCATCTTGAACTTTTTTGTTTCTCAACCGATTGCTTCCAAAATCGATATCCGGGGGCCCGCGTGGAGTCCGAACACGAATCCGATGTCAGATTTGAGAAAAGTGGCCGCCATCTTGAACTTTTTTGTTTCTCAACCGATTGCTTCCAAAATCGATATCTGGGGGTCCGCGTGGACCCCGAACACGAATACAATGTTAGATTTGAGAAAAGTGGCCGCCATCTTGAACTTTTTTGTTTCTCAACCGATTGCTTCCAAAATCGATATCTGAGAGGCCGCGTGGACCCCGAACACGAATACAATGTTAGATTTGAGAAAAGTGGCCGCCATCTTGAACTTTTTTGTTTCTCAACCGATTGCTTCCAAAATCGATATCTGTGGGTCCGCGTGGACTTCAAACACGAATCCAATGTCAGATTTAAGAAAAGTGGCCGCCATCTTGAAATTTTTAGTTTCTCAACCGATTGCTTCCAAAATCGATATCTAGGGGTCAGCGTGGACTCCGAACATGAATCCGATGTCAGATTTGAGAAAAGTGGCCGCCATCTTGAACTTTTTTGTTTCTTAACCGATTGCTTCCAAAATAGATATCTGGGGGTCAGCGTGGACTCCAAACACGAATCCGATGTCAGATTTGAGAAAAGTGGCCGCCATCTTGAACTATTTTGTTTCTCAACCGATTGCTTCCAAAATCGATATCTAGGGGTCCGCGTGGACTCCAAACACGAATCCGCTGTCAGATTTGAGAAAAGTGGCCGCCATCTTGAACTTTTTTGTTTCTCAAGTGATTCCTTCCAAAATCGATATCTAGGGGTCCGCGTGGATTCCAAACACGAATCCGATGTCAGATTTGAGAAAAGTGGCCGCCATCTTGAACTTCTTTGTTTCTCAACCGATTGCTTCCGAAATCGATATCCGGGGGTCCGCGTGGTCTCTGAACACGAATCCGATGTCAGATTTGAGAAAAGTGGCCGCCATCTTGAACTTTTTTGTTTCTTAACCGATTGCTTCCAAAATAGATATCTGGGGGTCAGCGTGGACTCCAAACACGAATCCGATGTCAGATTTGAGAAAAGTGGCCGCCATCTTGAACTTTTTTGTTTCTCAACCGATTGCTTCCAAAATCGATATCTGGGGGTCCGTGTGGACTCCGAACACGAATCCGGTGTCAGATTTGAGAAAAGTGGCCGCCATCTTGAACTTTTTTGTTTCTCAACCGATTACTTCCAAAATCAATATCTGTGGGTCCGCGTGGACTTCAAACACGAATCCAATGTCAGATTTAAGAAAAGTGGCCGCCATCTTGAAATTTTTAGTTTCTCAACCGATTGCTTCCAAAATCGATATCTAGGGGTCAGCGTGGACTCCGAACATGAATCCGATGTCAGATTTGAGAAAAGTGGCCGCCATCTTGAACTTTTTTGTTTCTTAACCGATTGCTTCCAAAATAGATATCTGGGGGTCAGCGTGGACTCCGAACACGAATCCGATGTCAGATTTGAGAAAAGTGGCCGCCATCTTGAACTATTTTGTTTCTCAACCGATTGCTTCCAAAATCGATATCCGGGGGCCCGCGTGGAGTCCGAACACGAATCCGATGTCAGATTTGAGAAAAGTGGCCGCCATCTTGAACTTTTTTGTTTCTCAACCGATTGCTTCCAAAATCGATATCTGGGGGTCCGCGTGGTCTCTGAACACGAATCCGATGTCAGATTTGAGAAAAGTGGCCGCCATCTTGAACTTTTTTGTTTCTTAACCGATTGCTTCCAAAATAGATATCTGGAGGTCAGCGTGGACTACAAACACGAATCCGATGTCAGATTTGAGAAAAGTGGCCGCCATCTTGAACTATTTTGTTTCTCAACCGATTGCTTCCAAAATCGATATCTAGGGGTCCGCGTGGACTCCAAACACGAATCCGCTGTCAGATTTGAGAAAAGTGGCCGCCATCTTGAACTTTTTTGTTTCTCAAGTGATTCCTTCCAAAATCGATATCTAGGGGTCCGCGTGGATTCCAAACACGAATCCGATGTCAGATTTGAGAAAAGTGGCCGCCATCTTGAACTTCTTTGTTTCTCAACCGATTGCTTCCGAAATCGATATCCGGGGGTCCGCGTGGTCTCTGAACACGAATCCGATGTCAGATTTGAGAAAAGTGGCCGCCATCTTGAACTTTTTTGTTTCTCAACCGATTGCTTCCAAAATCGATATCTAGGGGTCCACGTGGACTCCAAACACGAATCCGATGTCAGATTTGAGAAAAGTGGCCGCCATCTTGAACTTTTTTGTTTCTCAACCGATTGCTTCCAAAATCGATATCTGGGGGTCCGTGTGGACTCCGAACACGAATCCGGTGTCAGATTTGAGAAAAGTGGCCGCCATCTTGAACTTTTTTGTTTCTCAACCGATTACTTCCAAAATCAATATCTGTGGGTCCGCGTGGACTTCAAACACGAATCCAATGTCAGATTTAAGAAAAGTGGCCGCCATCTTGAAATTTTTAGTTTCTCAACCGATTGCTTCCAAAATCGATATCTAGGGGTCAGCGTGGACTCCGAACATGAATCCGATGTCAGATTTGAGAAAAGTGGCCGCCATCTTGAACTAGTTTGTTTCTCTATCGATTGCTTCCAAATTCGATATCTGGGGATCCTCAGCAATCGGTTAAGAAACAAAAAAGTTCAAGATGGCGGCCACTTTTCTCAAATCTAACATCAGATTTGTGTTCGGAGTTCACGCGGACCCCCAGATATCGAATTTGGAAGCAATCGATAGAGAAACAAACTAGTTCAAGATGGCGGCCACTTTTCTCAAATCTGACATCGGATTCATGTTTAGAGTCCACGCGGACCATCAGATATCAATTTTGGAAGCAATCGGTTGAGAAACAAAAAAGTTCAAGATGGCGGCCACTTTTCTCAAACTTGACATCGGATTCGTGTGTGGAGTCCACGCGGATTATCAGATATCGATTTTGCAAGCAATCGGTTGAGAAACAAAAAAGTTCATAATGGCGGCCACTTTTCTCAAATCTGACATCGGATTCGTGTTCGGAGTCCACGCGGACCCCCAGATATCGATTTTCGAAGCAATCGGTTAAGAAACAAAAAAGTTCAAGATGGCGGCCACTTTTCTCAAATCTGACATCGGATTCGTGTTTGGAGTCCACGTAGACCCCCAGATATCGATTTTGGAAGCAATCGGTTGAGAAACAAAAAAGTTCAAGATGGCGGCCACTTTTCTCAAATCTGACATCGGATTCGTGTTCGGAGTCCACGCGGACCCCCGGATATCGATTTTGGAAGCAATCGGTTGAGAAACAAAAAAGTTCAAGATGGCGGCCTTTTTTCTCAAATCTGACATCAGATTCGTGTTTGGAATCCACGCGGACCCCTAGATATCGATTTTGGAAGCAATCGGTTGAGAAACAAAAAAGTTCAAGATGGCGGACACTTTTCTCAAATCTGACATCGGATTCGTGTTTGGAGTCCACGCGGACCCCTAGATATCGATTTTGGAAGCAATCGGTTGAGAAACAAAATAGTTCAAGATGGCGGCCACTTTTCTCAAATCTGACATCGGATTCGTGTTTGGAGTCCACGCTGACCCCCAGATATCTATTTTGGAAGCAATCGGTTAAGAAACAAAAAAGTTCAAGATGGCGGCCACTTTTCTCAAATCTGACATCGGATTCGTGTTTGGAGTCCACGCGGACCCCTAGATATTGATTTTGGAAGCAATCGGTTAAGAAACAAAAAAGTTCAAGATGGCGGCCACTTTTCTCAAATCTGACATCAGATTCGTGTTTAGAGTCCACGCAGACCATCAGATATCGATTTTGGAAGCAATCGGTTAAGAAACAAAAAAGTTCAAGATGGCGGCCACTTTTCTCAAATCTGACATCGGATTCGTGTTTGGAGTCCACGCGGACCCCTAGATATCGATTTTGGAAGCAATCGGTTAAGAAACAAAAAAGTTCAAGATGGCGGCCACTTTTCTCAAATCTGACATTAGATTCGTGTTTGGAGTCCACGCGGACCCCTAGATATCGATTTTGGAAGCAATCGGTTAAGAAACAAAAAAGTTCAAGATGGCGGCCACTTTTCTCAAATCTGACATCAGATTCGTGTTTAGAGTCCACGCAGACCATCAGATATCGATTTTGGAAGCAATCGGTTAAGAAACAAAAAAGTTCAAGATGGCGGCCACTTTTCTCAAATCTGACATCGGATTCGTGTTTGGAGTCCACGCGGACCCCTAGATATCGATTTTGGAAGCAATCGGTTAAGAAACAAAAAAGTTCAAGATGGCGGCCACTTTTCTCAAATCTGACATCAGATTCGTGTTTAGAGTCCACGCAGACCATCAGGCGCTGTCCTATTGCCATCGCACGCGCGATCATGCGTCCGTCCGATGAAAATGATCGTGCGATCGTGCGATCAAACATAGGAATCAGTATTGACTGTCCTAATTTCGATCGCGCGATCATGCGATGCGTTCGAATTGTTCTATTTTCGACGCACGATCGTGCGATCGTGCGATCAAACATAGGAATCAGTATTGACTGTCCTAATTTCGATCGCGCGATCGAGGAGCGCGACGAGGCAAGGGTGTACCTACACTCAGCGGGACCCCGTGTCCTAGAACTTGTTCTATAGAATTTGTTCTAATTTCAAATATTATTGATTTCAAACATATTACAGCCTTTGGATAACGCACTTCCCCGGTTTGGAAGGGTGCGGGTTCAAGTCCGGCTCGAGACTTAATTTTTCAATCTTTAATTTGATTAGAATTTGTTCTATCGAATCCAATTAGAAATAAAATGTGTTCCGTCAAAATGGGAGAATGGCATAGGCAAAGATTTTTTTTGGTCTTTACGACTAGAATTCGAGTTTCAACAACAACAAAAAATGAAAACCGACTTCAAAGTAAAAAAGTTAAAAAATAATATTTCAGTTTGACTTTTACGTTCGAATCTATAAGAAAATTAATATTTTGTTTTATCGAAGTTTGATAAAGGTGAGAAATAAAACCTTTGGCCTTAATAATTAAACTCAAGTTGTTTTATTAAAATAATCAAGCACTGTTGTACAAGTAAGAACATAACATTGTCTACAATTGTATCATGGACAAACTTTTTCTATCATCAACCGTTGTCGAGATATCTGTCTATTACTATTTTAATTAATAATTTTTTGCAAATATCTCGTTTCGTATGCATCAAATCGTGAATAAAGTTATTACAAAACTTCTAGAACATAACATTGTCTACAATTGTATCTTTGAGAAACTTTTTCTATCATCAACCGTTGCCGAGATATCTGTCTATTACTATTTTAATTAATTCGTTTTTGCAAATATCTCATTTCGTATGCATCAAATCGTGAATAAAGTTATAACAAAACCTGTAGTACATAACATTATCTACAATTGTATGCTACACAAACTTTTCCTATCATCAACAATTTTCGAGATATCTGTCTATTACTATTTAATTAATTCGTTTTTGCAAATATCTCTTTTCGTATGCATCAAATCGTGAACAAAGTTAGAACAAAACTTGTAAAACATAATATTGTCTACAATTGTTTTTCAGACAAACTTTTTCTATCATGAACCGTTTTCGAGATATCTGTCTATTACTATTTTAATTAATAATTTTTTGCAAATATCTCGTTTCGTATGCATCAAATCGTGAACAAAGTTATAACAAAACTTGTAGTACATAACTTTATCTACAATTCTATGCTACACAACCTTTTCCTATCATCAACAATTTTCGAGATATCTGTCTATTACTATTTAATTAATTCGTTTTTGCAAATATCTCTTTTCGTATGCATCAAATCGTGAACAAAGTTAGAATAAAACTTGTAGAACATAACATTGTCTATAATTGTATTTGTAAGAAACTTTTTCTATCATCAACAATTTTCGAGATATCTGTCTATTACTATTTTAATTTATTCGTTTTTGCAAATATCTCTTTTCGTATGCTTGAAATCGTGAATAAAGTTATTACAAAACTTGTAGTACATAACATTATCTAGAATTGTATGCTACACAAACTTTTCCTATGATCAACAATTTTCGAGATATCTGTCTATTACTATTTTAATTAATTCGTTTTTGCAAATATCTCTTTTCGTATGCATCAAATCGTGAACAAAGTTAAAACAAAACATGTAGAACATAACATTATCTATAATTGTATCAAAAAGAAACTTTTTCTATCATCAACCGTTGTCGAGATATCTGTCTATTACTATTTTAATTAATTCGTTTTTGCAAATATCTCGTTTCGTATGCATCAAATCGTGAACAAAATTATGACAAAACTTGTAGTACATAACATTATCTAGAATTGTATTCTACACAAACTATTCCTATCATCAACAATTTTCGAGATATCTGTCTATTACTATTTTAATTTATTCGTTTTTGCAAATTTCTCTTTTCGTATGCTTCAAATCGTGAACAAAGTTATTACAAAACTTGTAAAACATAATATTGTCTACAATTGTTTTTCAGACAAACTTTTTTTATCAAGAACCGTTTTCGAGATATCTGTCTATTACTATTTTAATTAATAATTTTTTGCAAATATCTCCTTTCGTATGCATCAAATCGTGAACAAAATTTTGACAAAACTTGTAGTACATAACATTATCTAGAATTGTATGCTTCACAAACTATTCCTATCATCAACAATTTTCGAGATATCTGTCTATTACTATTTTAATTAATTCGTTTTTGCAAATATCTCTTTTCGTATGCATCAAATCGTGAACAAAGTTAGAACAAAACTTGTAGAACATAACATTGTCTATAATTGTATTTTTAAGAAACTTTTTCTATCATCAACAATTTTCTAGATATCTGTCTATTACTATTTTAATTAATTCGTTTTTGCAAATATCTCTTTTCGTATGCATCAAATCGTGAACAAAGTTAAAACAAAACATGTAGAACATAACATTGTCGATAATTGTATCTTTAAGAAACTTTTTTTATCATGAACCGTTGTCGAGATATCTGTCTATTACTATTTTAATTAATTATTTTTTGCAAATATCTCGTTTCGTATGCATCAAATCGTGAACAAAATTATGACAAAACTTGTAGTACATAACATTATCTAGAATTGTATTCTACACAAACTATTCCTATCATCAACAATTTTCGAGATATCTGTCTATTACTATTTTAATTTATTCGTTTTTGCAAATTTCTCTTTTCGTATGCTTCAAATCGTGAACAAAGTTATTACAAAACTTGTAAAACATAATATTGTCTACAATTGTTTTTCAGACAAACTTTTTCTATCAAGAACCGTTTTCAAGATATCTGTCTATTACTATTTTAATTAATAATTTTTTGCAAATATCTCTTTTCGTATGCTTCAAATCGTGAATAAAGTTATTACAAAATTTGTAGAACATAACATTATCTACAATTTTATGCTTAACAAACTTTTCCTATGATCAACAATTTTCGAGATATCTGTCTATTACTATTTTAATTAATTCGTTTTTGCAAATATCTCTTTTCGTATGCATCAAATCGTGAACAAAGTTAAAACAAAACATGTAGAACATAACATTGTCTATAATTGTATCAAAAAGAACCTTTTTTTATCATGAACCGTTGTCGAGATATCTGTCTATTACTATTTTAATTAATTATTTTTTGCAAATATCTCGTTTTGTATGGATGAAATCGTGAACTAAGTTATTACAAAACTTGTAGTACATAACATTATCTACAATTTTATGCTGCACAAACTATTCCTATCATCAACAATTTTCGAGATATCTGTCTATTACTATTTAATTAATTCGTTTTTGCAAATATCTCTTTTCGTATGCATCAAATCGTGAACAAAGTTAAAACAAAACATGTAGAACATAACATTGTCTATAATTGTATCAAAAAGAAACTTTTTTTATCATGAACCGTTGTCGAGATATCTGTCTATTACTATTTTAATTAATTATTTTTTGCAAATATCTCGTTTTGTATGGATGAAATCGTGAACAAAGTTATTACAAAACTTGTAGTACATAACATTATCTACAATTTTATGCTACACAAACTATTCCTATCATCAACAATTTTCGAGATATCTGTCTATTACTATTTAATTAATTCGTTTTTGCAAATATCTCTTTTCGTATGCATGAAATCGTGAACAAAGTTAGAACAAAACTTGTAGAACATAACATAGTCTATAATTGTATTTTTAAGAAACTTTTTCTATCATCAACAATTTTCTAGATATCTGTCTATTACTATTTTAATTTATTCGTTTTTGCAAATATCTCTTTTCGTATGCATCAAATCGTGAACAAAGTTAAAACAAAACATGTAGAACATAATATTTTCTATGATTGTATCTGTAAGAAACTTTTTCTATCATGAACCGTTGTCGAGATATCTGTCTATTACTATTTTAATTAATTATTTTTTGCAAATATCTCGTTTCGTATGGATGAAATCGTGAACAAAGTTATAACAAAACTTGTAGTACATTATATTATCTACAATTGTATGCTGCACAAACTGTTCCTATCATCAAAAAATTTCGAGATATCTGTCTATTACTATTTAATTAATTCGTTTTTGCAAATATCTCTTTTCGTATGCATTAAATCGTGAACAAAGTTAGAACAAAAATTGTAGAACATAACATTGTCTATAATTGTTTTTCAGATAAACTTTTTCTATCATGAACCGTTTTCTAGATATCGGTCTATTACTATTTTAATTTATTCGGTTTTGCAAATATCTCTTTTCGTATGCTTCAAATCGTGAACAAAGTTGTAAACTTGTAGAACATAACATTATCTACAATTTTATTTTTCAAAAACTTTTCCTATCATCAACCGTTGTCGATATATCTGTCTGTTACTATTTTAATTATTCAGTTTTTACAAATATCTCGTCTCCTATGCATAGGATTGTAAACAAAGTTTATACAAGCGTGAAGACCATTAAATTTCCAACAATTTTGTTCATAACAAATTTTTTTCTATCACTTACCATTGTCGAGATATCTGTCATTTTTGTTATATTATAAAAGTGGTCTGATTCTGGAAAGGTGACCGATCCGCCATGTAAGACCGGGTTTTTCGTGATGGGTAAAGTGTGTTCTTTCGATCCAAGTTGGTTTCACATTTCCTATATGTTTAGGCCTAAGACCTATTTTTTTTTATTTTCAACCCCAGTCTGATTTTGAACGGTGACCGATTTGAGAATAACTAAATCTGCTGTGGTGTTCTCCTAAGAGGGCTCTTTCTTAAAATGCGTCCAGTTCGTATCCTATATATTTAGGCCCAGACCCCATTTTTTCGCGATTGTCTTACCGCTGTAAAAAAAAATCAGTGACCGCTTTGAGTCATAAGACCGAGGCTAAATGATGTACTTTGGCGTCTATTTTCGAGCTAGACTGAATCCAGCTTTCCTATAATTATAATACGTTTAGGCCCTAGACCGTTGGTGGCTCTGGATCTAATTCTTCCATTTTGACGGTTTTTTTTTTTATTTCTAATTGAATTCGATAGAACAAATTCGGAACTAAATCCCATACATACTCGCATCGTTCTAGGACACGGGGTCCCGCTGAGTTCAGGTACACGAAGCAAGGGAGGATGATCGATCGCATCGATCGCATCGCACCAAATTAGGACACACGTTTTTTGATCGCGCGATCGGTTTCATCGCGCGATGAGATCGCATCGCACCATCGCGCGTGCGATGGCAATAGGACACCGCCTCAGATATCGATTTTGGAAGCAATCGGTTAAGAAACAAAAAAGTTCAAGATGGCGGCCACTTTTCTCAAATCTGACATCGGATTCGTGTTTGGAGTCCACGCGGACCCCTAGATATCGATTTTGGAAGCAATCGGTTAAGAAACAAAAAAGTTCAAGATGGCGGCCACTTTTCTCAAATCTGACATCAGATTCGTGTTTAGAGTCCACGCAGACCATCAGATATCGATTTTGGAAGCAATCGGTTAAGAAACAAAAAAGTTCAAGATGGCGGCCACTTTTCTCAAATTTGACATCGGATTCGTGTTTGGAGTCCACGCGGACCATCAGATATCGATTTTGGAAGCAATCGGGTTGAGAAACAAAAAATTTCAAGATGGCGGCCACTTTTCTCAAATCTGACATCGGATTCGTGTTTGGAGTCCACGTCGACCCCCAGATATCGATTTTGGAAGCAATCGGTTAAGAAACAAAAAAGTTCAAGATGGCGGCCACTTTTCTCAAATCTGACATCAGATTCCTGTTTAGAGTCCACGCGGACCGGACCCTCAGTTATCGATTTTGGAATCAATCGGTTGAAAAACAAAATCATTGTTTTTTTTTTAACTTAGATCATAGTGAACGTTGTTCAGTTTGATTATCTGAAGCACCCCTGTAATAGCGCATTTAAATGTACACTCTGTACCTATACCTCCTGAGTCTCTATAATATAAGGTAGTTCTTGCGCGATTTGTGTCTTGATCTTCTTCCCAGGAGTGCGATTTTTGAAACTCATAGAAACTCTTTGAAATCAGCAGTTGATAAGTTTAATATTAGGTCTTCTTCTTATCGTGTGGGCAGAGCCCTGGTGTCAGAGTTTTTTCAGACCGCCTTACGGCCTCTGACGTGGTTTTTATGTAACGACTACTACCACCAGAGATAGTAGCCGGGACCAACGGCTTAGCGTGCCATCCGAAGCACGGAATCATTTTTCTTTTCGGACAATCAGGTGATTCAGCCTGCAATGTCCTAACCAACTAGGGAAAAACGCACAAAGTGACATATCACTAGGTGTCCCCCGTGGGATCCGAACCCACGACCTCCGTATCGACAGCCAATGCTCTTAACCACTAGACCACGGAGGCAGTTAGGTACCTACTATGGAGACGTGCATCTTTCTACTGCTGATTTAACATTAAAAAATCATACTCCAGGAGAGTGATTTTCGAAAGTCAAATCAGCAGTAGAAATATGTCCATACATTTTCAACTGCTGCCGCACTCTTCCGCATTTTTCAAGTCTGAAGTGCGATTTTTGAAAATCATACGAGCGACTTGGCATTAGAAAATGCCAAAATTACTATGGAGATTATGCATCTTTCTACTGCCAAGTTGCTCGTATGATTTTCAAAAATCGCACTTCTGTTTGCCGGGTACTGACTGTTCTACCGTACGGGGTATGAAATTACCGTTAAAATTCGATAATTAAAGTACGTCTGGCAACACTGGGTGTCGGTTTCGCGTCGTGCCCGCCCGTCCTCCGCCCGCGCCCGTCCGTTGCCGTCCCGTCTCCGTCCGTTGCCGTCCCGTCTCCGTCCGTCCTCCGTCCGTGCCCGTGCTCCGTCCGTTGCCGTCCCGTCTCCGTCCGTTGCCGTCCCGTCTCCGTCCGTCCTCCGTCCGTCTCCGCGCCGTTGTAGTATGACTAAAGCTATTCCGTTTGGAATAATTCCGCATGTAGGTATGTATGTGTAGGCCAGCCTAAATTTATAAAATTATCAGCGGGGCTGGTACGCCAATCCGCGATGATAGCGTAATATAGCGCTATCACGCTTCCACTCTCTTTCTATTTTCGCGCGAACGAACGAGATAAAAGACTAAATTTGATAGACGGATGTATGCGTTAAATGCATAGAGATGTAAGTACTATAACCCAGTAAAATTAGATAAATCAGAAGAAATAATTTCCGGAGTTTTGGAACTTTTTTTAAACGTTCCTTTGGTACGTAATATTGAAGAAAAAAAAAAGTCCTGGTGAGGGGGGGGTGAGCTCGAGGAAGGGGGGGGGCTCTAAAGGTGACTTTTTTCAGTTTTTCGCTTATTTCTTGAAATCTGAAAGTCGTATCGAATTACTTTGTATGGACAAATTAAATTTAACAAAATTTCCTACAAAACAAGTGGTATGCATTTTTGTCATAGGACTTAACC
Source organism: Agonopterix subpropinquella (assembly GCA_922987775.1). Classification (NCBI taxonomy): domain Eukaryota; kingdom Metazoa; phylum Arthropoda; class Insecta; order Lepidoptera; family Depressariidae; genus Agonopterix; species Agonopterix subpropinquella. The sequence continues at coordinate 13,902,655 of OV277697.1, read as the reverse complement.
TTTGAGGGCTACGGGGCCGAGAAAGTAACAGCATTTCAAAAATTATGAAATTTGTATGGCGACCCTCATGAAAGTTGACGATAAAAACAAAATGATTTTATATTCTTAATCAGCAGCCCCGAAAACCCCCAGATACAAATTTTCAGTCGGTTTGGGGAACCCTTAAAAGCTGCATTGGCGTTTGAAATTTCCATGGCAGCCATCTTGGATATCGCAATTTTGGATTTTTTTCACCGCCAACCAAATTTGACCAGGGTCCTCTATGACATTTGTTCGAGGTCCATAACCCTATCTGTCATAGTTTCCGCGGGCCGTTGACCTCATCCATCAGGAGTCGACTTTCCGAGGAAGTCAAAGTTTTCCCTGAATCACCAAGGCATCCATATGATGATCCCCAAATGTCATCCTTGTACCGTAAGGGGAACCCGGAGATCAATTGGAGGTATCTGGTTGACCCCCCTCCCCCCCCCCCCTCCACATAGATATTAGATAAATACCCGTATAATTGTTCACCGGGTTTCCCCCATTCAACGTATCAGGGTTCGAAATTATCAAGATAATAACGAGCCGTGATAATTATCGGATAATTATCCGATAATTATCACCATTATTAAAATATCATTTGTTAAATTGTTTCATAAGAAATATCGATGGTTTATTATATTTATTATTTATTTATTAATTATAACCCAGTATTTTTTGTCTTAGTGCAACTAAAGTATGACCAGACTGGATCTTTCTCGCGCGGCATTGTTGAAATTCAACACAATAAACAATATTTAACTTAGTAAAACAATAACATTCGAGTTCACTTGGCTTTACGTAACACCAACTGACATTTTTTGTGAATTGGGGGAATTCCCGTGTCGCGGCTAGACGTGCGTTCGGATACACGCAACAAGTGCGGAAATACATGTTTGGATACTTAGAATATAGTTCTATTTCACGGGCGCAATTTTTTGTTATTATCAATTGATAATTATCAACCTGTTATTATCATGATAATTATCGTGATAATTATCATTGATAATTATCCTTTCGAACCCTGCAACGTATAGTAAAATGATTTTAGGGATCATGATAAGGATGCCTTGGCGATAAAAATAATATTTCGACTTTCTCAGAAGGTCGACTCCTGACGGATGAGGTCAACGGCCCGCGGAAACTATGACTGATAGGGTTATGGTCCTTCAACAATTGTCATAGAGGACCCTGGTCAGATTTGGTTGGCGGTGAAAAAAATCAAAAATTGCGATATCCAAGATGGCTGCCATGGAAATTTCAAACGCCAATGCAGCTTTTAAGGGTTCTCCGAACCGACAGAAAATTTGTATCTGGGGGTTTTCGGGGTTGCTGATTAAGAATATGAAATCATTTTGTGTTTATCTTCAACTTTCATGAGGGTCGCCATACAAATTTCATAATTTTTGAAATGCTGTTACTTTCTCGGCCCCGTAGCCCTCAAAGGTTAAGTCCTATGACAAAAATGCATACAACTTGTTTTGTAGGAAATTTTGTCAGGTTTAATTTGTCCATACAAAACATTTCGATACGACTTGCAGATTTCGAGAAATAAGCGAAAAACTGAAAAAAGTCACCTTTAGAGCCCCCCCTTCCTCGAGCTCACCCCCCCCTCACCAGGACTTTTTTTTTTCTTCAATATTACGTACCAAAGGAACGTTTAAAAAAAGTTTCAGAACTCCGGAAATTACTTCTCCTGATTGGTAGATTTCAGCTTAATTTTACTGGGTTACTAGTACTAAGTACACCGTTAAATGCTGCTATCGCGGATTGACTGTACTAGCCCCGCAGATATGACAAAAATATGTAGAAAGATAATGACTACCTACTACCCGTTCACGACCAGTTGGCCGTCGATGACCGTTACAAAATTTCCTCACAGGCACATTAATTGGTCCCGTCGACAAAAAATAATATAAAAGGCAAATAAAAATTTAAAATTAAAAGCGATATTAGTGACCGGGACGGACGTACCATACGTGATTGCGTTGCTAAAGGTTATAAAATTGCGTTTATTAGGGTCTCTTAGGGGTGCGGTGCGGGGAAGCGGGAAGGGAGGTAACGGCCAACTCGAAGTGAATGACTAGTACATATTTCTATATCTTTGCCTTTTTTTTCTATTATCCACACGTTTCCATTGAGCGTTTTTTTAAATGTAGTTCCTAAAAAACTTAATAGATGGCATTTTCAATTGTGCTAGGTACAAATCATGTAAAGATCAGCCGATCAGCCTGCCTGTTTTTTAAAGGCTAAGGGATCGAGCCCATGCAGCTTTTCTCAAAGCAAAGCAACACACGACATGAGCAAAGAAAAGAGTAATAATTAATAAATATATTTTACATTTGATTTTACAACAGTTTTGAATTTTCATGATTCGTACAAATCAAATATTCTATGATAATAACAAATGAAAGATGCAGTTTTTTCCCTCTTTATTATATTCCTCTAATTTAACAATGAATAAAGTATTATAGGTTAAATGTTGTTAAATGTTGAAAAGGTTCTATTTTATACGAGAAGCTTCTTCAATCAAAATGAAATGATTTATTTTATTTTTACTTTGATCGAAGCCCTACCTAACTCCATGATTTTATACAATATTAAACTTTTAAAATAATGTCGTAATTATATTTTATAATATCCGAATCTAGATTATCAGAATAATATTCTTCATTCATTTCAGTAAATATATCAGCCACGAGACAGCTTTTGAGATATTTGTAATCTGATTGCAAATCTTTGTACATCAAAAAATTAATAAACCAATGGAGAGTAGCGTCCGTTGATAAGTCGCCAATACATTTCAAACACAAGATGTCCTGTGTGCTTAGCAGTCCTTTCATGACCATAGTTCTTTTGTCCTGTTTTTGCTCAGTATTTGTATTTTCATGTAAGCTTGAGCAACTTGAAGAACTTTCTCCGTTTTGACCACATACTTTAAGGCTCATAGTGTTTCCAAGCCACGGGAATTCTAGAGAATCGAACCGGTTTTCATTTTGGTATGCAGGAATATCTGGGATCTCTTCGTAATCACCTGGAACATTGAATTATTAATTTAATGCACTTCATCATCATCTTCAGCCTATAAACGTCCCACTGCAGGGCACAGGCCTACCCTCAAGGAGGGTGTATGGGCATTAGTCCACCACACGTGCCCAATGCGGGTTGGTAGACTTTACATACACCTCAGAATTTCTTCTTCAGTGTATGCAGGTTTCCTCATGATGTTTTCCTTCACCGTTTGAGAGCAGTCGGTTTTACGTACATAAGTTAGAAAAACTCATTGGTACATGGCATGTTGTCCGTGTGGATTCGAACCCGGACCCCCATAGTTGGGAGTCCATACCTCTCCGCAACGCACCACCGACGCTCTCGAATTTAATGCACATGATAAGTTATATCTTTTTGGGCCGCTCTGCTCAGCTATTAGGTACCTTGTATGTAGTTCACTTCTGTAATCCTTAAATACATATTTAAGAACGCGGCATATTTAAGGATAAGGCACTTCCGTACTTTGTAACTTTGCTTAGTGAATGAACTTTGCTTTGGTTACTTTGGTCCTTAGATTAAAACTTCAGCTTCGGTATTTAGAACAGTTTAGAACAAATACTATTTTGCCCACCCCTCCTGCTACCCCCCGCGGGACCCCGACGTCACCGTGCGAGGCCGTAGCATAGCATTTCAGTTACCGTTGCACGTGTATCTGCGCTTTAGCATTTTCGAGTTATTCTTTCAGAGTTTTTTATTCCGAGCCACGTGCGAGCCAGGTGCCAAGTTAATTCGCCCGGGTTGTACATATTATAATATTTTGGCAAACACTTACTTGGTAGTTCGTCATCACTTTCCAATAATTTTTCGATCTCTTTAATGTCACTGATTGGTAATGTTTTCATGGTAAGAAATAAATAATTATGGCTAAATATGGGATAAAAAACTTTTCACAAAACTTTTTGGTAATCGACAACAAACTAAATCGACAAACAAGTAGTTGCAGCAGTGACAGTGTTGCCAGATCCAATTTTCGAAATACGGGAGGTGTACCAATAAAAAATCGGGAGATGTATGGGCGACATTATGAAAAAATGGGAGATACATTTTTCCTTAAAATTAATCAGACATGGTCTTTTAATAAATGTTTTTTTACATTTTTTTCCTAATTTGGCCGGTTAACCAAAGCAAAAACAGGTTTATTTAGCTACTTTGCAATTTTGCAAAATTAGTAAACTATAACTGCCAAACCTTGCCAGTGGCCTCGATTAGGAGTGTACCACGACTAAACTAAACTTAATGTATTCCTGTCACTTTCTAAAATAAGATTAAGAAAAGAGACAGAAAACCAACAGCTGACTTTAGTGCTGTCAAAGTGACGTTAAATGCGCAAAATAAGATGCCATCATAATGTACGCCATCTTATTTAAGTCGTTTTTGGGCGTTTAACGTCACTTTGACAGCACTAAAGTCAGCTGTTGGTTTTCTGTCTCTTTTCTTAATCTTATTTTAGAAAGTGACAGGAATACATTTAGTTTAGTTTAGTCGTGGTACACTCCGAATCGAGGCCATTGAATAGGTATTCAACTTTATGTTATTAAGTCAAAGTATAGTTTAGGCTACGCATTTTACAAAGTTATATTCACATTTAACATAGCATTGCATTGCTTAGCATTTAATTTTGTTCCGTTTTAGGCAGTTTTTTCGAAAACAAAAGTTGTTCTTAAAAAATCGGGAGATTTGAGTGGGAATCCGGGACATCGGGAGATATCCCGGAAAATCGGGAGACCTGGCAACAGTGAGTGTGACCCAGTGCTACCAGCTGGATCTTGTCAAAAGTAACCGGAAATAGATAAAAAAGTAGCCTTTTGGTGTGAAAAAATCTTGAAAAAATAGGCATAGCAAGGGGGGGGGGGGGAGCTGGGTGTGTTCTCTGTTAAACTAAGAACTGAACCTCCGGCCGCAAACTCACCGCTTTTTATACCCCGCAGAATGTTCCAGATCTACGAATTTCGTTATTTTTTTGTTCTCTTCCAGATACCTCTAACCTCGCCTTCTTACTAGAACTTCCTTAAGCACGTCCATTTTTTTTGTCTCTTTCCACATATTCCTTCTCACTCTCTCTTCCTTCTAGAACATTTCTACAAACATTAAAATCTAGAATAGTACATTACTGCAGCGGCCAGCAACAGACGCATTGATGGACGAACGTGTAAATGTGGGCCGAGGCGAAGCCGAGGCACACATACGTAAGTCCATCAATGCCTAGTTGTGGCCAAGGCTTGTATAGTACTTTTCTCAAATAATGCGCGGAAATTAAAACAGTAAATTTTCTCAAATAATTCGCAGAAATTAAAACTCTTTTCAAAATCAATGACGAACAACAATTTGTTTTTTTTTTCAATAATCAGCTTTCTATTTGCAAGCCAGTTCGAAATTTAAATAAAACCTTTGATGAGTTACCTCCTTGGTTCCTTGTTTCGGAGAAAAAGATCGTTCCATTTTTAAATTACACGACAGATATGAGTTTACTATGTAATTTATTTGGCCGCTAAACACGACAGATATGGATTTTCATACAAACATTGCCGGCCGCTGCGCGCATGTATTTGGCCAGTACAGCAATTTCGATTTATCTCGAAGAAGGTTGTCAAAATAATGCTCACATTTCCAAGCATGTTTGAGAAAATATATTTTTTTGGTTTTGATTGAATTCGATCCAGGGACTTTTTGACTTACGTAAAACCCTTCCTTTGAACACAGGACCACAGAGGTTGTCAATGGGCCGGCAGAATTTTCGAACGCCTTCTTTACGTTTGACGTTTGACAGCGGCCGTGACAATTATAATAAATAAACAATATTATTTTCTTGTTTCGTTTCTTATGTTCACCTTCTTGAAAAGTAAATGTAGTCAGAATGTAGGTACTTCGAAAATTTGAGCTCGCTCCGCTCGCTCAGCTTTTTTGATAGCATTTTGTGCATTGCTAATGAGGTCTTGCTACAATCGAGTCATAATCTTGGTAGGTTTATATTTTAGAACTCTATTCGTTGGCTCCGGTTTTATTTAATAACATTTAAAACACAAATATCAACTACTCTATTTCAAGATTAGCTCTACAGTCGAGCTATTATGTAGCGAAATCATAAAGAAGCATAAGCTTTTTTCAGATATGTGTATTAATCATGAATTTAAATAAATAATTATACATGAATCGCCTTGATTTCGGCATGAGCTGGGAAAATCGAGTTATAATGAAGCAAAATCTCAAGCTCGCTTCGCTCGCTCCTTTTTTAGAATGTACTGCACTGATCTCATTTATATTGCTGTTTAAGGCTTTGACTGCCAAATGACCGACAAACAATGGAAAATCTATTGTTATTGTGACCCGACGGCGTTAAACGTGTTAATCTCGAACTAAATCACGAGCTCACTTCGCTCGGTCTAGAATTCGGTTAAATCTTGAGCTCGCTTCGCTCGCTCTAGGTTTTGCATCGTACATCTTTTTATAGTGTAGTTAAATCTTGAGCATGTTTTGCTCGCTCCAAGATTTACTTATAATTTTATTGCAATAAAATCCACATCAGTTGTTCGAGTTGCCTGAGTTGTTCGAGTTGTTCAGGTCCTTTATGTTGTCCAAGTTAATTACCAAATTATCTCCCCCACACCGCACACGTCTTCCCCTCCTCCCTACCCCTAAATTTGAGCCGCCATGGGCTCTAGTAGTAAACATTGGTTCTAGGACTTAAAATATTATATAAAATTTAAGATGTCTGCATGACCCCCACTTTTTATGTACGCATCTTGTAGAACACGTCCACGAGAACATTTTTGGTTCTATAAATTGTCGACATAGGACGCACCATATTCGAGATATAACATTTTTAATACTAAAGTCCCTCGTAACCGGTACGCAGTAATGCCGTGTGACGTCACACGTGTCCGCGAGGCATTTTATTTTCGAGCATACTTCAAAATTCAATAACTTTAGAATTACTGGACCGATTTTCAAAATTCAAAAAGAATAATCATTGGTTAATAATAAAGAATAAAATGAAGTACAGTTTACCTACAACATCTTATGCCGGGAACGAACGAACGAACTTGCCTAAGCTTGCGAAAGCGTGTAAATCCGGTATTATCTATGAGAGATTACGCAGGTTCAAAGAATTTAACAATGGAGTTGAAGCATTTGCCGTGGCCGTAAACACTTAAGAAAATGTGTAATTATTTATTGTCAAGTAAATAAGTAAATAACTTAGGGAACTAAAGAGAAATTTTGAGGTAAAATGCCGAATCTTGCAGAATTTTTTTAAGGCATATCCTGCTAAAAACTGAAAAAAAAAATTGGTGGCCTAATCCTGTTAAAATCGCAGAATCCTTAAGTCCCAGTCAGACGTTCAAAACGAGTAGTAGAAAATGACGTAAAATCGATGATTTGCCATTTTTGAATTCAACTTTCTATCGTTTCTATCACTTGCAACGAGTGCTCCGAACCACTCGTATCCAATTCTACCACTCGAATGTTTGACGTTTGTAATGTTGTCAGACGTCAACAGATTTAACTTTTTTTCTACGTTCCGTTAACCCATAATTTTGGCGGTAAAGTCCGATTTGAAATGTTACTATGAAACCATTCATTCGTTCGTTCGTTCAATTGAAACGTTTTCTGTGTGAATCGAAACGGATTTGGCACATCCGAACGATTTCAAAAATAGAGAAAAACGTAACCACTCGGAATGAAAATCTCAATTCGTAGGCGAATGTCAAGTCGCTCGTATGATTTTCAAAAACGGAGTCACACGGAGCAGTTGGTACTTTTTTCTTTTATTAATATCTTTAACGGCTCTGGATACTAGTCTTTTTGCGCTATCCGTTATTTTTGTCTTTTCTTTTAAGGGTCGTATTTACCAACAGATGTTTAATTTTTAACCGGCTGTTTAAACCTTAAACAGCCGTTTAACAATATTTTGCTGTTTACCACGCACTAACCATTGATTAAGTACTGTAATCGACTGATTTACTTAAACGACGTACCCAACGTAGTTTAACCTTTGGTTTACTGCTCCATGCCATGAAATTGTGTTGTACCCATCACTTTCAATAAGAAAATAAAAATGCAAGACGCTTTGAATTATATCTTTGACGAAGATAGTGTGTTACATGATTTTGAAGATATTAAAAGAATGGGGAACACAAAAGGGTCAAAATATTACTAAAAAATACACTTAAAATCTTAGCGTAGATCATGTACATTACATTAGTTTTTATTTCACTTCAATACATGCAGTATTTCCGAAGTTATGACGACGAGAAGTTTAAGCGCTTTTTAAAATTTCCGAGTTTACGCGCGCTCACGCTTTGACGTCACACCCCCTCAGCCCGCGACCGCGACACAGCGCGGCGCTCGGTCCGATGCATTTTGTTTCGTTTGTTCGTCAAAAATTCGTTTAATTTCGTTTATACCTAATAGTGTGCTTGTATTTCAAGGAAATAATACTTTAACATTAATTTTATAACCGATTACACTAAAGTAAACCGTGTGGTGTGTAGAATGGATGAAGGTTTTCAAAAAGGTCAGTCGGACAATCTGCCAAGAGTGGATAGTTTGATGGTGGCACAATATTTTATGAAGAATAAGGATTTTACGGCTGCCGAAATAATAATAATGAATAATAATTTCTTGGACAATGTCACACAAATTATCTAGTCACATTTAAAGTACCAGAATCTAGCCTGGACTTGTATTATGATGACTGGACAACGATATAGAATACATATATACATTGTGAAATTGATATCATTGGCATCCTTTTAAACTAAGTGTTCGCGACATCGAGCTGCCGGATTCGCGCGTCGACGCGGGCCGCTACGGTTTTTCCTCGCGAGTTCAGACACCCAACGTGATCAGTGCAAATTCCAATTAGATTATTGTTTTTTTAGTGTTTATTTGTAGATTATTGCTTGTGGAATGCACTGGTCATGTTGGGGGTAACGTATTTGTACAGTTCGTTATAGTTTTGTATAGTTTTTTCACGTGTTTAGAGTCATAGTTTTAAGTTTTCTTTATTATAGTTTTTTGTTATTGTTTTCATAGTTATATGTATAGTTATAGGTTTTCCTAATAAAGTTGATCGTTTCTCATAGTTAGAATAGGTTAGAATAAGTTTTTGCATTGTTTAGAGTTGTTTTTTAGGCGTTTCATTTCTGATATTTTCATACCCTTATTTCTCAAGATAGGTGATAGGTGGATCCTATCTAACAGCTTAGGTACACAATAGTAGATGATCCTTACCTATTTCACACACAACATATAGACTAGAGTAGTTAGATAGAAAAATATAGCAGTTTTAAAGTTCAGTTTACACCTTGCACTTTGACCCCGTATTTTACACAATAGATATATAGATAGAAACATAGAAATAGGTAGGCTAGGTGAGGATAACCCAGGTGCACTTAGTCAGAACCCTAGGTCATAGATAGAGTGCCTAGAATAGTCTAGAAATAGAATAGTTTGCAACAGCGCGGCAAAAATTGTGATATTTTTCCGCTTTATTCTGACTAGGAAACCTGGGTATCATACCTAGTATAGATTGTTATATGTCAAAATACGGGTAATTGTAAGCTCTTTCTATAGAACATCGTAGCTTTGAACTACCCCTTATAGTTTTTAAGATATAGCCTAAAATGTCAGAACTTTGTGATGAAAATGTACAACCAATTTGAACAATAAAAACGGCTCTCCTTACGGTATTGCGCTAGGAGGGACATAGGCGCGCAAAACAGCGCAGATCAATCAGTCGCAACGAGTCCTCCAGCGCAACATCGGAAGAAAAGCTAGCGAAGAAAACTGAAGAACCTCTTTCATTGAAGAACCCTGCTCCCTGCTCCATCAAGATCAGCTGCCTCAGCCTGCTCTCTGCGGTCTACGATCTGCGTCCCACTCTCACAGTACCGCCGTAATCAGGGCGTCATCCGGCGATAGTTAATAGTTAGTTAAATGTGCTAGACCAGGCGTTTTCATATCGAAGGTGGTCGACCACATTTTTTGGTCCTTCGAGCCGGATCACGTCCTGAGCGTACTGTGAGACCTGGGTGAAGACTGCAAGAGCTGCTGTATAGAAGATGCCGGTGACAAGAAGCATGAAGTCAGCGCCGCGTCAAGCCGGACCCCCGTCCCGTGAGGAGGAGTCCACGTCACGTCCTGCTGCATCCGCGTCGGGCACCCCGTCCGGCTCCGAGCCGACGGCGTCGTCCGCGACGACCACGGAGTCGCGTACGGCAACCACAGCCCCGGATACATCAGCCACGTCGACTGACGCCACCAGGGCGTTGAAGAGCCCCGTTCCAGAGAAGCCTGAACGGACACCGGCACGATCCAGAGCATCGAGTAGAAGACGGGAGCTGGCGGAGGCCCGGCTGGAGCTCGCCAGGGCTCGAGTCGAGTTGGCCGAGGCCAAAGTCAGCGTCCTAGAAGAGGAAACTTCAGACGAAGAGGACTCAATAGATGAAACGGTCCGTGAAGAAAGAACGTCGGAATGGGTCGACAGAAGCACTCTCGCCCTCACGATGGAGCCTCACAACGTGCCTGAACATAGTTCGGAACCACCACCCGCCGTGCCGCCGCCACCACCGCCGCGTGACGACGAGCCCGGGTGCCACGTGGACGCCGAAGCACGAGGCCCCATTCATAGTCATCCGACGAAGACCTCGGAGGAGAGGCCCTACTGCCTGGGCCTCCCCGGGGGCAACCGCCAACTTGTCGTGTTGCAGGAGCCGCCGCCACGACAGGAGAAACTGATTATAGAAGATAGAAGAGCGGCCCTGGCGCAGGGGCCCTGGAACCATACCACCGGGGAGCCACGCCAGCCTGTAGCGCCGCACCATTCGCCTACGCTACAGGAAATACGGAAGACTATAGAAAATAGAAGATGGGAATCGGCGCAGAGGCCCCCCGGTGGGGACGACGCCGAAAACCAACACCTTGACGCGCCGCGCCAGCCGCCTACGCGTCAAGATAGCAAGCCGAACGAGTTGGCGATCCAAGAGCTCGCCAGTGCCATCACTCTCGCCGCGCGGTCGGCGGCGCAGCCCGCAATAGCATCGAGGGTTCCTGACCTACCCTTCTTCAGCGGCCAGTTGGCGGAGTGGCTACCATTCAAAATAGCGGTGGAAGAGGCAACAATACAGCTGACGGAGCAAGAAACCATAGCGAGACTGCGGAAGAGCCTGCGCGGGCCGGCGCGGGACGCCGCCCACTGCCTATTTGTGGGCCACACGTCGACGAGAGAGGTAATGCAGCTTCTTGAGGCCAGGTTCGGACGACCCGACGCGCTCGTCATGGCTGAAATGAAGAAGCTGAGGGAGCTGCCGCGCCTCACAGAAAATCCGAAGGATGTCTGCGTCTTCGCGTCGCGTGTGGCGAACATCACCGCGACGATAAAGGCGCTGGGGCGGTCGCACTATCTGTACAACCCAGAGATAGTGCGGGCCGTCATAGAAAAGTTCCCGCCTACGCTACGGTTCCGGTACTACGACTTCGCTCCGGAGCAGCCTGCCTTCCAGCCTGACTTGGTAACGTTGACCAAATTTTTAGATCTCGCCGCCGAACGGTGCGGTAACTTTGCTCCCCTCGAACATGTGCCGTTCGACCGGCGGGAGCAAACACATCGAGGACCAGCGCGCACCTACCACGCCGGCGCCGACGGACAACGAGCGAAGCCAGAGCCCTGTCCGGTCTGCAAGAAAGGCGAACATAAGGTAAACAATTGTGAAGTGTTCAAGAAAGAAAGTGTGTCGGCGCGCTGGGACATTGCAAAGGAGAAGCGCCTGTGTTTTAAGTGTCTACGTGTTCGCCGCAATCAACACATGTGCAAGGCACGCAGGTGTGAGACGAGCGGGTGTCAACATAGCCACCACCCGCTACTACATAGCACGCCGCAATCGAAGCCGCCGCCCGTCGATCCGCCGCCCGAGCAAGAGGAAATAGTGTCGTCTGCAAGGAACAAGACGAAAACGGCGCTGTTGAAAATAGTTCCTGTTATCGTTAGCGGCCCTAGGTCACAAGTTGAGACCTACGCACTGTTGGACGACGGCTCTACGTGCACCATAGTAGAAAGAGACATCGCTAACAAGGTGGGTGCAACAGGGACAGCATCACCGTTTACGATAGAGGGCGTGGCGGGCGCGCGGATCGACGCAAGCGAGTCGACGCGCGTGCGCGTGAAAATTGGCGGCAAATATAGTATAGAAGAATTCGAGATAACTGCGCGCACTATGGACAAGCTTCATTTATCGCCGCAGCGGGTCCCGCCGGAGCTCATTTCCGGCCTCGATCACCTCAAGGAGATAGCAGAGGAACTCATCTATGAAGAGGGCAAGCCAACTGTACTCATCGGGCAAGACAACTGGCAGCTGCTGCTCTCTCACGCCGTGCGCCGTGGGGCGGACGACCAACCCGTCGCCTCCCTGACCGACCTAGGGTGGGTCCTTCACGGCGTGCGAGATGGTCGGCGTGAGAAGGTCCATAGTCATCGCATCAGCTACGTGTCTTCGCCCCTTCCTGAGAGTTCTATAGAAGAGATGATTCGAGAACATTTTTCGCTGGATTCGCTGTGTGTGGAGCCGCGACGCAGCTACAACGATAGTGAGAAGCGAGCGCTATCGATTCTGAACGAGACGACGAAGCGGTTACCGGCGGGAGGCTTCGAGACCGGGCTCCTGTGGCGTCGCGACGACTTCACGCCGCCGGATAGCTACTCTACTGCACTTCGTCGCCTCGAACTTATAGAAAAGAAGCTGGACCGGGACCCTACGCTGAAGAAGAGGTACACCGCCCAGATTCAAGACTACATAGAAAAGGACTACGCAGAGGAAGCGCCCGTGTCTGCCGCGCGACCTGAGAAGGTATGGTACCTACCTCACTTCGGCGTAGTCAACCCAGAGAAGCCCGAGAAGCTACGTATAGTGCACGACGCGGCGGCGAAGTCAAGAGGGACGAGTTTGAACGACATGCTGCTGTCCGGTCCCGACCTACTTCAATCCCTGCCCGGCGTGCTGATGAGATTCCGACAGCGGAATATAGCAGTGACAGCTGATATTCGTGAAATGTTCATGCGAATATCGATTCGAGATGAAGATAGAGACATGCAGCGCTTCCTGTGGAGAGGGGAGCGACGCGACGGACCTCCGACCGAATATCGCATGAAGAGCGTAATATTCGGGGCCACCTCTTCGCCTAGTACAGCTATTTTTGTGAAGAATAGAAACGCCGAGTACTTCAAAGAAAAATACCCGGAGGCAGTGAACGCCGTAGTACGTAGTCATTACGTAGATGACTACATAGCCAGCTACGACAGCGAAGAGGAAGCTCTACGGGTCTCGAATCAGGTCGCCTTCATACACAGTAAAGGTAATTTTTTTCTGGCAAAATGGGCATCAAACTCTCATCGTGTTCGTGGTCAGCTGGCGCCGGGCGAGAAGAAAGAAGTAGTGCAACTCGACACCGAGAAGATATTGGGGATGGTCTGGCGGACGCAGACCGACACGCTTTCGTTCAACATTAACGAACGTAAGTTGCCTACTTCACTACTCGACGGTACACCTACTAAGAGAGAGGCTCTACGCGTAGTTATGTCTATCTACGATCCACTGGGACTCGCTACGCCTATCACCGTGCAAGCTAAGAGAGTGCTACAGAACACATGGCGCTCTGGCATCGAGTGGGACACCGAGCTACAACCAGCAGAGGCGGAGGCGTGGCGGAGTTGGGTAGGCGAGGCTAAGCAACTCTCACGCTTAGCCGTGCCACGCTGCTACGCCCAACTAGCGCACGCGACGACCATCGAGCTACACACGTTCGTCGACGCCAGCAGCTCGGCCTACGCGGCCGTCTCCTACTGGCGAGTGACCGATAGCGACGGACGTGTCTACGTGTCCCTCATCGCTGCGAAGGGAAGAGTCGCGCCGCTGAAGACAGTGTCCATCCCGCGCCTCGAGCTACAAGCTGCAGTGCTGGGCGCCCGCCTAGCACACACCATCGCCGCCGAGCACGACATAAAGCCGCATCGTCGCGTGTTTTGGTCTGACTCACGCACCGTGCTCACCTGGCTACGCAACGGTCCTCGTGTCTACAAACCATTCGTCTCGCATCGTGTCGCCGAGATCGGCGAGTCTACGAAGACAACGGAGTGGAGATGGGTCCCCACTAAGGCGAATGTCGCGGACGACGCGACGAGAGAGACGCCTATCAACTTCGAGTCGACGCATCGCTGGTTCGTAGGGCCGCCTTTCCTACACCTACAGGAAAGTGAGTGGCCAACAGAGACAGAAGATAGTAGCCCAGACGACGTCGACACTACCGAAGAACGACTACATACGACGAGGTCAACGACACGACTCAGCGAAGCCCTACCCGACGTGAAACGTTTCTCCAACTTCAATCGCCTGCTACGAGCGACCGCACGAGTGCTACAGTTCATCGAGTTGCTACGCGCGCCGCAACACTGTAACGCGGCCCGCAAACGCACGAAGAAAAATATAGACAGCGACTCGACGTGGGGAGACAAGAAAGAAAATCGCAAGTAAATAGTCAAGAAAATAGTGACGGGCGACGTGACTACATCGCCGTACAAACCTATAGAAGCACACCATGTTCACCGTGCCCAGCTCCTGTGGACTCGAGCTCAGCAAGAAGAGGTCTTCGCAGACGAGGTGAATGCCCTGCGACTCGGCCGCCCTCTACCGGCAGACAGCAGACTCAAACAGCTGTCCGTTATCTACGATCGAGACGGCGTGATAAGACTACGATCGCGCATAGACGCCGCTACGGACATCTGCTACAGTCAACGGGAGCCTGCAATTATAGACGGCGGCCACGTGTGGACTCAGCTGTACATCACACATGTACACACACAGCTACACCACGGCGGCTTCGAGACTACGGCCAACGAAATACGACAACACTACTGGGTGCTACGACTGCGCTACGCCGTTCGTAGCGCAGTGAAACAATGTCTACGGTGCCGCATCGCTAAGGCGAAGCCGGCGCAGCCATCTACGGGCAACCATCCACCGAGTCGCCTCGCTCATCATCAGCGGGCCTTCACCTTTACCGCCCTAGATTATTTTGGGCCCCTTACCGTGACCGTCGGCCGTACCCATCAGAAGAGGTACGGCGTGCTCTACACGTGCCTCACTACCCGAGCTGTCCACATAGAGCTCGCGGGTAGTCTCAGCACGGACTCTGCGGTGATGGCGCTGCGAAGATTCATCGGACGACGTGGCTGCCCTACAGAGCTCTGGTCGGACCAGGGCACCAACCTGCGCGGCGCGGACATCGAGCTTCGCCGCGCGATCGACGGGGCGACGCAAGAAGAGGCGTCGCTGCGCGCCATCCGGTGGCGCTTCATCCCGCCGAGCGCCCCATTCATGGGGGGCGCATGGGAGCGTATGGTGCGGAGCATCAAAACCGCACTGTACACCACACTCAACGAGCGCGCGCCGAAGGAAGAGGTGCTCGCTACCCTACTCGTCGAGGCGGAGCACACCGTGAACAGCCGCCCCCTCACACACCTATCGACGGCCCCGGACGACGAGGAAGCCCTCACGCCCAACCACTTCCTCCTGGGCGGGCCATCACGCGTCCCACAACCCGGGACGTTCACCGACGGCGACATCAGCGGGCGCGGGGAGTGGCGAGTCAGTCAGCGGCTAGCCGACCACTTCTGGGCGCGCTGGGTGCGCGAGTACCTCCCCGAGCTGCAACACCGGCGGGAGCCCCGCCAAAGAAAATATACACTACCGCGAAAAGAAGCGACACTCATGCATGTGTGCTCGTAAAACCGCTCGCGGCTATGTGTGCGGGTCGGGCGAGCGAGGGGGGGTGCGCAGTATGCGAGCGGGTGGGAAAACAGGTCATTGACCGCTTGAATTACATGGTTGCTCTTGCTCGCACGACTGCACGACTCGGCCGTTGAAATAGGTAAATATTTTCTTTGATTCTGCGAGCGATGCGTGCGACGCCGACCAATATACATAGACCATACACTATATAGTTATATTTTAGTTTTAGGATAATTATGTTCAGTTTGCTTTGTAACTGATTTATAATACCGAACATAAATAATATAATGACACAGGCTTAGATTAAAAACTGTTTACTATATCTATGGACACAGGTTAGTTCAGGGTTAGTTTAATTCCAAAGCACAGCACAAAAGAGTAGGTATACAATTAGAAGGAGTAGGTACTTAAAGAGGTAGTTACTTTTCTCAAATAAATAAATGAGAAAATTATATCGTAATTTGCAAGTATACGTAGCAAAACATTTTTTTTATTCAATACTATTGTAATACATAGTTACAAGAACGATTTTAATTATTCATTTTATCGTAAGTGACAAGGTATTCATTTTATCGTAAGTGACAAGGCGTGTATGACCGACGCTCAACTTACGATAAATTAAATATTCAACAATTTCATTGTAACCGACAAGTACTGACATGTACAAATGAACATGTTTTGCAACTTACGATAAAATTTTCTCAATTTAATAAAATCGTAAATATCTGTGCCTTAGCCGTCTGTGTAAAAATATGGATATCATAATCTAGAGATAACTTGAATAAACCATATTTGTCACTTACGAGGAACTTAGTTCTTACCCAGGAACTGTTTGTGTGAAGTTAAAAAGGACATTAAAAAAATATACCTATAGCTTTTTGTTGTTAGTATAATCATAATCAGTGCTCCGTCACTCTTGTTTGACAGCTGCGAAAAGTACCTACAGCGTCGGCGCCAATTAGGTTTGTCAAAATATTTTTGGGAGGCCTAAATCGAAAACTATTTCGAGATAATTGTCTCAATAATTGTCGCGGGATATCACAATTTCGTGGTTGACATTCCACACATCCGCACCAAGCGCCTTTCTGAATCTTTTTTACCCGACTGCGCCAGAAGGAGGGTTATGTTTTTCGAGCGTATGTATGTATGTATGTTTGTATGTCTATTTCTTTGGCACGGCCTACAGCCTAAGCGACTCGATGGATTTTGACGTATGATGTGTCGTTAGATTTGTAAAAATCGTGAGAGTGACTTAGGCTATATTTTTTTATTATGGCATCTGGGAATTAAAAAAAGAGGGGGAATAAATAATTTTTATTTGTAAAAATTTACAATATGGGTATCAAATGAAAGCTAGTAAACAGACGATTCCAAATATGTATACAACGTCTTAATGAATAAACTAAAAAGTAGTTTGTTTAGAATCAAGAGCAGAATCGTATTATCATGGTTTCAAAACAGGTAATTTTTGACAAAATATTAATTTATTTGTTTTTAAAATTTTTAATTTACCGAACCCGATGTCAGACCACCTCAAAAGCACACTCACCTTACTAACTACCAATACTAGATTATTAAAATACAGGGTGTAAATTAAAATAGGACAGCTACTTAAAGAGGTGCTTCAGACCATCAAACTGAACAACTTTCTCTATGGGACCAATATCGAAATCGCGAAAAAAAAAATGCTGTCCCATACATTTCAGTCGAGTTATGTTTGCAGTTTTGTATGGGAGAGCGGAATTTTTTTTCGCGATTTCGATATTGGTCCCATAGAGAAAGTTGTTCAGTTTGATGGTCTGAAGCACCCCTTTAAGTAGCTGTCCCATTTTATTGTACACCCTGTATATCCATGAGTACGTTAGGTAGCGCTTTCATTTATTGCTGAAATGACAACAAATCATTTTTGCCTCAAAACTTTAAAAAGCAAATAACTTTAAATTTTAACTATCATTATAATGAAATTATTGTTTCAATCTAATTATTTTGTTATAAATCAGTTGGGTTGTATGAGGTTTTGCGTTAATTCATTAAAATGTTGTATATTGTAGTACTTTTATGCTACCATTTCGACATAGGACTAAAAAGTATGAAATAAATCAAATTATTACGAAAAACAAAAAACCCGACTGCATAAAAAAACTGTTAGCTGAAAAAAGAAAAACAAGCTCTATAATCACTAATCAGCTATAACAACATTAATTAAATATAATTTGAATGTTATTAGGTAGGTATTGCAGGCGAGGACAAACCAAAGGAAGGTACCTAGGTATGTATTATACTTAATTCATCTTTGTCCCCGTTTGCGATACCTACCTAATAACATTCAAATTGAAAAGATTACAGATATTTTTAATAAAATAAAGTTGTTTTTCGGTCCGACTAGTGACGTCATTCGTTGGACCTGTAAACTTCTAGGTAAAATAAAAATCAACTTAAAATAACTGGCCATTAAGAAAAAAATATAATTATATTCAATATGTCAGAATTTGACATTTGATGTTGCCGTTTCTGTTTCCAGTTGTAAATAAGTAAATTTAAAAATGACGTACTTTACCTATATTTAATGACGATTTTACAAATGACTAAATACGAGTTATAAATTCTTTGCGACATCAATATGTATTAAATTCAACCTGATTATATTGTTATCCAAATAATTGTCAAATTTTAAGGCATTATTCTAAACCTAGAAATCGATGAATGTAACACACAAACTATTTATTTTATTTTGAAACAATCGAATGAAAATTAATTACTTTAAATTTTAATGAATTGGAATTTACATACTACATGTTTATTCGAGTCGTAGCGTGTGGCGATCTGTGGTCTCTGCCTACCCCCTTGGCACAATGGCGTGAGCTTATGTATGTATGTATGTTTATTCTAATCGTAACTTCTTACTCATTACTTCAAATTAAAATACATTTATCCCTTACGATGTGATTTTAACGTTTTATCGTGTCGCTTGTAAGAAACAATATTTTTGTAGGAATACCTACTCGATTCAAACGTAAGAGACAGCAGATTTTTTTTTGTTCTGAAAGGTTTGCTCACATAGTAAAAGTTGTTCAGTTTGATGGGTAGAGTATGTGGTTTAGAGGTTTAATGATACTTTTCCTTACACCCCGTATACACCACTAGTTTTAATTACTAACTACATTTTAAGGGTATTTTCGAAATATAAAAAACCTTTCGTGCACCCCTACGCAGAAAATTTATTTCATAATTCTGTCTTCAGCGATTTAAGCTGTGAGCTATTTGTCGGTCAGTCAGCGGAACTGTTTTATAAGTATAGATGAATAAACAACTAAACGCAAAAGACAGCAATAAAATTTTATTTTGAGTGACAAATTCAGCGGGCAAAGCTCAGCTTACGATCTTCCTAAAAACGCTCGATAGAAGCGATGAATATGTTCCATACCTTCTATTGATTTTAATGTAAGTGCCTAAGCGTACAGTGAATTTGTTTAATCAGAGAAAAAAAATCGGAGTCAGTGGTATTTTCAGGGGACTTACGACAAAATGTCCCTTACGACATTTGAAACGCAACTTGAGAGTTGTGCGCGTCGTATGCTGAATTTGTCGCTTACGATAAAAACATCAACAGTGGAAATTGCAAATGTCGTAAGGGACATTTTGTCGTAAGTCCCCTGAAAATACCACTGAACTTCGAATTTTTTTCTCTATCGATCTGCATTAAATCATGTTTTGATATCCCTTAAAATGAATGAGATACGAGGCCCATCATTTTGTAGTAAGTTAAACTTTATGTCGTATAAGCAAGGAAAATTTCAACCTTCTTGCATATAAGTAAAAGTTTAGGTTCAAGCTATAATGTAATTTTTTGAAACGTCTTAAGTCTTCATAGTTACCAGCTGTAATACACAAACTAATTAGAAAGAACTACCTGTAATACGTTGTAAGTAACCCACCTACAAAATAATTATATTCTTTACAACATAAATTCTGTTAAAATAATTTTAAACTTGAAATGAACATTATTAACAATTCTAATTACTTAGTGTCATCCCCAGAGTATTAGTACCTATGTCTTTTATTATTTCCTTGCACCAGTGTAAATAAGGTTGTCTGGAAGAAATCGCTTTTTAGCGATAAGACCACCTTATTTTTAATTCTATATCTTTATTCAAATGTATATTCTGTTTTTTTCTGTTTCTGTTGTCTTATTGTGTGTTGTCTCTGACTACCCCCTCGGGGAATATAGTCGTGAGCATATGCTTATATTCTGTTTTGGTGTGCAATAAAGTATAATTGAATTGAATTGAATTGAATTGAATATTCGTTTTCCGCAAGTATCAACCCTATAGGTCACCGACGCGGGGGCTCACACGTACGAGGAGTGTCGTGGCTGTGGCCCCGCGCCACGGGTGGCGCGATCCAGCTGGGCGATCTGGTCCTCATCGCAGACGGGACCCTGCCTCGCAACATCTGGCCGCGAGGCGTCGTGATCGCCACCTTCCCCGGTCCCGACGGCGAGGTACGAGCAGTCGACGTGCGCACCAACAAGGGAGTCCTGCGGCGGCCCACGAAGAAGCTAGTGATCCTGCCCACTGCCAACGAGTCGCCCTGATGATCTACGGGTCTGCCTGCCTGCCGCTCACTCGAGAAGTTCCAGCTACGAGAGCTGCGGCGGGAGATAATGTTCGCGACATCGAGCTGCCGGATTCGCGCGTCGACGCGGGCCGCTACGGTTTTTCCTCGCGAGTTCAGACACCCAACGTGATCAGTGCAAATTCCAATTAGATTATTGTTTTTTTAGTGTTTATTTGTAGATTATTGCTTGTGGAATGCACTGGTCATGTTGGGGGTAACGTATTTGTACAGTTCGTTATAGTTTTGTATAGTTTTTTCACGTGTTTAGAGTCATAGTTTTAAGTTTTCTTTATTATAGTTTTTTGTTATTGTTTTCATAGTTATATGTATAGTTATAGGTTTTCCTAATAAAGTTGATCGTTTCTCATAGTTAGAATAGGTTAGAATAAGTTTTTGCATTGTTTAGAGTTGTTTTTTAGGCGTTTCATTTCTGATATTTTCATACCCTTATTTCTCAAGATAGGTGATAGGTGGATCCTATCTAACAGCTTAGGTACACAATAGTAGATGATCCTTACCTATTTCACACACAACATATAGACTAGAGTAGTTAGATAGAAAAATATAGCAGTTTTAAAGTTCAGTTTACACCTTGCACTTTGACCCCGTATTTTACACAATAGATATATAGATAGAAACATAGAAATAGGTAGGCTAGGTGAGGATAACCCAGGTGCACTTAGTCAGAACCCTAGGTCATAGATAGAGTGCCTAGAATAGTCTAGAAATAGAATAGTTTGCAACAGCGCGGCAAAAATTGTGATATTTTTCCGCTTTATTCTGACTAGGAAACCTGGGTATCATACCTAGTATAGATTGTTATATGTCAAAATACGGGTAATTGTAAGCTCTTTCTATAGAACATCGTAGCTTTGAACTACCCCTTATAGTTTTTAAGATATAGCCTAAAATGTCAGAACTTTGTGATGAAAATGTACAACCAATTTGAACAATAAAAACGGCTCTCCTTACGGTATTGCGCTAGGAGGGACATAGGCGCGCAAAACAGCGCAGATCAATCAGTCGCAACGAGTCCTCCAGCGCAACATCGGAAGAAAAGCTAGCGAAGAAAACTGAAGAACCTCTTTCATTGAAGAACCCTGCTCCCTGCTCCATCAAGATCAGCTGCCTCAGCCTGCTCTCTGCGGTCTACGATCTGCGTCCCACTCTCACAGTACCGCCGTAATCAGGGCGTCATCCGGCGATAGTTAATAGTTAGTTAAATGTGCTAGACCAGGCGTTTTCATATCGAAGGTGGTCGACCACACTAAGAGTCTACCCATCAAACTGAACAACTTTCACTATGGGAGCAAACCAATCGGAGCAACTAAAAAATCTGCTGTCCCATACTAAACTGCAATGCCTACTCGACTCAAATGTATGCAACAGCTGATTTTTTTTTTGCTTTGATCGGTTTGCTCCCATAGTAAAAGTTGTTCAGTTTGATGGGTAGACTCTTAGTTTAAAAGGATGCCAATGATATCAATTTCACCCTGTAGATACAAACATCCATGACTCGGGTACAAATATTCATATTCATCATACAAATATTTGTCCCTTACGGGATTCGAACCCGCGACCCTCGGCACAGCAGGCAGGTTCACTACCGACTGTGCTACCGGGCTGTCAAATTCGCGGAATAAAGATGAAAAGGTGTGTATGTTTTATGTAAGCATTACCTACTGTCGGGTAGGTATTTGTTCAAGTTTAAACCTTCCTTAAAGTGTGTCTGTGTGTGTTTTATTTAGGACCTACATTATGGACAACGATTTAAAAAATCTAGGTAGGTACTCGCAATCGCAATCGCATGATTATTTGTGTTTTATTAGTTTAAAAACATCGAAATGGTCTTCACAGCAGTGCGCTTTAGTTTTAGGTCCTATTGCATCTACTCTTTTTATGGCCGTCATCCACTTCTTTCTCATTTTTGGGTCCTCAGGCACATAAAAAAGAGTTTATTGGGTTTTTTTCACAGTTGAATTGAAACACTGAGGCACAATACAATACTTTTTTTCCATTTTCACTGAAGAGAACTCGATGTTTACTGCACAGCAGCGAGCGTACGAGAGCGCGACTGACGAATGACCGGGGGTGTGACGTCATCGGCTAGTGGGCGCCCGCCCGCGTTTTTAAAAACCTTCGTCCGGAAATACGCAATTTGATCGTTAATATCTCAGCCATTTTTGAAGATATAAAAAAAGTAAAAACACAGTTTTTTTCGTATTTTTTTGAAGATTTATTTGACATGTAAAGTGAAAAACGTTTGTCAGACCCAAAGAGTACTTTATTATTGGTCAGACCCATTTTGCGCACTCCCCGTATATTTCAAACACGGCGCAATTATTTCGAGGAATATGACGAGAAAGCATTTAGTACAAGATTTCCTTAATACATCCATATTCCCTGAATAATCAATTATGTTCCAAAGAAAACTAGAATCACTTCTTTACGATTAGGACGATAAAATACTGGCACAGAGTTGGACAACAAAACAAAGTTTAACAAGACAGTAAAATTCTGACCATGACAAGTAGAAAGGATGCTAAATTAAAAAATACGTAGAAGTTACGACATGGTATCGATTTAACAGGCATTACATTTTGCAGTATTATAATGTTACCCTACCATTTTTTTGGACGTCAGTCATGTAAACGCAAAGTTTGTGCCATCTGGACATACCCTTCGTCCATTTTCGACTCTTTCATTCAAAAACGTTCGGTTAATTAACCGTTGGTCAGAAATCAGTGGTGAACTCGAAAAAAACGTAGTTTGTTTAAACAACTGTTAAATAACCGAGCGGTTACGTAACCAATGGTTATGGTGTAGTTGGTGAACTCGGGCCTAAGGCTTCCAGTTGTGGGGGACCTATCATTTTTGCTATTTGGCCTTAATAGAAAGCCAGCGATCAGTTGCCCGTCTATCACTATCAGTGCTGCCAATATTTTAAAAACTAAATGAAGACATCGGCTGGATGGGCTTAACCTGCCATTAGACGGGCCACTGATCGCTGTTTTCTGTCAAGGCCAAATAGCAACAATTTTTGGAGGGGAGCAGCGCGCCCCCTATTAGCTGAGACCGGATTTGCGATCGTGCGATCGGCCTTTAGACGGACAATTTTGCTGCCGCGCGATTCGGCTTTGGCAGGAAGCATACAATCGATTGCCCGCAAAGACTACATTTTAATATACCGGATTGCACGTCTAAAGGGTGCTTAAATCAAGTATCCGGAGCCGTTAAAGAATAAAGAAAAAAAAATTATAAATAAAAAAATAAAAATAAAAAATTTACACATTTTTTTGAGTTTGCTTGCCGCCATTATTTTGTTCGTTTGTGTCTGTATTTGATATTTGTGAAAAGTTGGTTTTTAGTGATATTTGTGACATAATTTCGTGCGGATTGTGTACCAAACGGTTGCGTAGATCGACCAACATAACAGGAATCTCAAATACATACGAAGAAAGAACAAAAGTTTTGGTGCAAGTTTACTCGTATGGTGGTTTTGGCGGCATCGCGCGAGCTTACAAAATCATCCACAATTTCATCGTCATCCTATCATCCCATCATCCCATCGTCATCAGGGTGGTTTTGCACGGGAATCATGAGGATAAGGACGGGCTTTGTTTCTTAATTTTCTGGATTCGTTTTTCGTGGCTATTATTGTGTTAATGTGGTGAAATTAGTTTAATAATGTGTCATCAATGAAGAACAATATACTATCAGTTTAAAATAACAATGTGCATGACCTCGCTCGCAAATGTGACGTCACTCAATCACACGAACTTCACTCGAGTCATTCAAATGATTGTTTCCTTTGCATAGAGTCTACATTCCTTTGTCAACCGAGTGAAGTTATCCAACGGCCCTTCAAGGTCATGCACATTGTTATTTTAAACTGATAGTAGTAAAAGTGAGAAATAAAGAAGGCGCTCCCGTTTGATTCGGATTGATCCTCGCGTAAAACTTATCTTGAGCTTGGAATGTGTGTATCACCCACACATTTCAATATTTAGGTGTAAGATTAGTTAAGTTAGTTTTAAGTACAAAGAAAAATGTAACTTATGACCATGCTGTAAGGGCTAGTTCCCATTGCATTTCCGAAAGGATAAATCATAGATAAGCTACTATGGATAAATTGTATAAAAAAAAGAAAAAGCGCGGGAATCCTCGAATCGTATAGGCGGGTTTTTCAATTGGAAAATTTTATTTTAACAAAAATACTGTAAATTTGTATATATTTTCATATAAGATAGTTTATAACAGTTTGTATATATTGAGTACATAATACTTTAACTGAAGATGTCGCGGCGGACGAAAAGTAAAAAGCGCAAAAAAGATGGTACGGGCCCGGAGGTGGAGGACGATGTCAAGAGCATCCTGTCTTCGTCTGGAGCCTCGGAAGCAGATGATGCAGATAAGTCGAAAGATTTATATATTCCATATTTTGTGACAGACTATACAAGGCGTTATCCTGAAGATTCTCCAGCAGTAGAATTCGTTGTATTCCTGGAATCAACAAATAATTTAAAACCGATTGGTACAAGAGATCTATTGTCCATTTCCTCCTGCATCAAACGATTCAACAAAGGTGTCAAATATCTACGGTTTATTAATAAACACAAAATAGGGGTCTATTTTGAAAAACCTGGTCTAGCTAATGCCTTTTTAAACAACAAAACTTTCTTTAAAGATTACCAGTTTTGTGCAAGCATTCCTGCTGCCACAACTGAGGTCACAGGGATAATACGAAACGTTCCAGTAAAACTGAGTAACAAAAAGATCTTTACTATGCTGTCCAGCCAAAAGAAAATTATTTGCGTTAAGAGATTTTTACGTAAGACTCATGAAGAAAACGGATTTGTTCAGCAGCCGACTCAGACGGTAGCCATTACCTTTGCATCTTCAATTTTGCCCGACTTCGTGGACCTGGACGGATGGCGTCATGATATTTCTGTTTATATTCCACCAGTAAAACAATGTTTTCAATGCTTGCGATATGGTCATATGGCAAAGTACTGTAAGAACTCTGAAAGGTGCTCAATCTGCAAAGAAAATCACAGCTATAAAACTTGTTCTGTTCCAGTAGAAAAAGCAAAATGCATTCACTGCGATGGCAATCACATAAGTATATCCCCACAGTGTCCTATTAAAAAAAACAAGATTAAAGAAAATCAAATGAAATATCAGAAAACCCCCTTTTCAGACTTGTTTAACGAAATTAACTTTCCTTCCCTTGGATCAAAATCTAAGTCATCTCGACTAGATTTATTGAATATTCTAAATAATGATAACAAAACCCTGACCCTTTTGGTAGAGTCGATTGTAAAAATGATCACTCTTCATAAAAACAATGAAACTGCTATCTGTTCATCAAATGTTTTAGAAATTCTAAAAGAAACATTCAGCAAAAATAATTCCCCTCTTCAAAATTCACCCCATATCAATCAATAAATATAGTACAGTGGAATGCACAGAGCTTGATGAGCAATAGAAACATTTTTATAAAATTTTTATATGACAATAATATCCATATTGCAATTATTAGTGAAACATGGCTTAAACCGCATCATATCTTTCAAATTAAAGGATACAATATTGAACGTAATGATTGTGGCAATGATCATAACGGTGTTGCTTTAATCATTCATAATAGTATTGAATACAATAAAATTAGCACTTTTTATGATGACTCTTTACAAAATGTTGTAGTGCAGTTAAGCATTAAGAATTTTCGACTTTCGGTAGCTAGTGTTTATTGTCCTAGAAATACTGACCCCACATTAACAAAATCAAAATTTACTCAGTTAATTAATAGTATACCTAATCCAGTATTAATAGCAGGTGACTTTAATGCATATAATACTCTATGGGGTTGTAATTCCACGGATCCTCGTGGTAGAATTATTCAGGACTCTCTAGAAGATTGTGACTTAATTCTTTTGAATGATGGTCAAGTAACAACCACAGGAACTGACAGACGGAGACCAAATGGTCTAGATTTAACAATGGTTTCATCTTCTTTAGCTCTTAATTGCAACTGGTGGGTTCATGATGATCCACTCGGTAGCTATCATTTGCCAACTTTAACATGCATAGTTCTTGATAGTAATGTTATAAATAGTAATGATTTTGTTTCATCCCTGGGAAAACCTATAGAGCCTCATCCTAACTTAAAACTAGTTAACTGGGAATTGTTTGCAGATTTAGTTAACAGTAAACTGGAAAGCTTTATTATCAATACTGATGATCCTTTACAGTCTTATTATTATTTTTGCAATACTATTAGTTCTGCTATAGAGCAATCTGTACACAAGAAAACATCCAACGTTAGGCACACAAACTCAGTTCATCTAAGACATCCGCCAGTACCTTGGTGGAATGAAACTTGCGCTAGTGCAGTTAGGAACAGCAGAGACGCATTTATAGCGTTTAAACAAGACCCTAGTTTAGAAAAATATATAAATTTTAAACATAAACAAGCTCTCAAAAAGCTTGTGATCAAAAGGGAGAAAGTCAAGAGTTGGAAAGAATTTTGTTCTAATATTAACAGAACTACATACATTTCTAAAATTTGGAAAACCATTCGTAAATTTAATAAAACATTTGTTTCTTCTACCACTAATAGTAATTCAGATCTTACTTGGGTTAGTGAATTTTTAGAAAAATATACTGCTGATTTTGTTGATCATCCAGTCCAATTCAATTCAGATAATTCTACAACTCAATTTAATTCATATATCACTAATCCATTTTCTTTTAATGAACTTAGTGCTGCTTTAAAATCTCGTAGAGATACTGCTTGTGGTCTCGATTTTTTATCATATAAAATGTTTAGGAAATTGAACAATTCAAATTTAAATAAATTTTTAGAAGTTTTAAATGCACTTTGGAATTCAGCTATTGTACCTAAGGAGTGGAAAACTGATTGTTTAATACCAGTTCTAAAACCTGATAAAGTTAGAAATAATGCAGATTCATATCGTCCCATTGCTTTAACCTCTTGTGTTGGTAAAATTTTTGAACAGTTGATAAAACAGCGTCTTGAGTTCTACATAGAAAGTAATAAAATTCTTCCTAATAATCAATTTGGCTTTCGGCGAGGATTTTCTGCTAGGGAAAGTCTTAGTCATTTGTACCTTGACATTCAAAAGTCTCTTTTCCATAATCAGCATTGTATTTGTGTTTTTCTAGATATTGTTGGCGCTTTTAATAACATTAATTTACATATTCTTTCCTCGATTCTTAGCTCAATTGGTATACCTCAAAAATTAGTCAAATGGATTTATGAATTCCTAAACGGCAGAGAAGTTTATGTTAAAGTTAATAATCAGTTATTTGGTCCTCGATTGTGTCATAAAGGTGTTTGTCAAGGAGGTATTTTAAGTCCTTTGTTGTATATATTGTATATTCATAGACTAAATGAAATTCTAGGCTCAGAGGTGAGCAATCTACAGTTCGCTGACGATTTGGTAATATATTGCAATGGCTCCAATGCTCTAATCACTCAGAATAAACTTAATCAAGCTATGGAGAAACTTCGTAATTATTTCTCTTTTTTAAATTTAGACATTAGTCCAAGTAAAAGCAGAGTTGTTGTGTTTAACAAAGGCAATGTACATACAGCTATTAATATATGTTATGAAAGTCAGAATCTTCTAGTTCAGTCAAGTGTTAAATTTTTAGGTGTAATCTTTCAAAAATCTTTGAGTTGGGTAAAGTATGTTGATTGTGTTGCTCAAAAAGCTCTGAAATCTACTAATATTTTAAAATCTTTAGTAAGTTCTCAATGGGGTGCAGACCCTAAAATTTTGGTATTGCTTTATAAGGCAATTGTTAGAAGTCATTTTGATTATGCATTCTTTTGTTATGCTTCTGATACTAAATTAATAGACAAGCTTGATAAGATTCAAAATAAAAACTTACGTTTGATATTGGGTGCAATGTCGACTTCTCCAATTAACTCAATGCAAGTTGAATGCAATTTGTCTCCTATTATACTCCGTTTTGAATTTTTGCGACATTCTTTCATATTAAAATTATTAACTTGCGATAATAATCCTCTGCTTCAAAAGCTTGTAAGGCTTCCTTCTACTTGCTTTTTTACCAAAAATTTATCTGAAATTATACAATTTAAAAACTCTTATAATTTGTATAGTAGTGATGTTTTGCCATGTTACTCTGGCAAATTTGATAGCAAATACGGGGAAATTAAAATTCATATTGATGATACTTTGAAAAACAAATATGATGTTTATAACATGTTATCCTACTGGAGTGATTACAATCATTTGTATACAGATGGTTCAAAGAATGACGATAATGTTTCTATGGCTTTATATGACCTGCAAGTTCGATTAGGACATGGTTTCAAGATTCCTTGTAATGCAAGCATTTATACTGCAGAAGCTTACGCGATATTAATGGCTCTAGAGTACATAGAGAAATCAGAGGGAAAGAAATGGCTCATAATTACCGATAGCATGAGTGTTTTGTCAGCATTACAGAATCCTTCATTTAAAGCTAATACTCATTTTGTAATTCATCAAATAAGAGAAAAATATTTGGCACTATCACAGACGAAAGAAAAAGAGGTTATTTTAATTTGGACACCTTCACATGTTGGTGTTGCTGGTAATGAAAATGTTGATAAGCTAGCCAGGTGTATATCACGGACTCCCAATACCCCTATTAAAAATATTAAATTACCCTTTTCTGATTGTTCGATTCTTATTAAACTGAAAATTCATCAAATGTGGACATCACACTGGGAAGAGACCCTTCAAGTTAAAGGTACTTGGTACAGAGAAATTAATTCTAAAATTGTGAGACCATGGTTCACAAGAGGAACATGCGTAGATAGAAGATTCTACACTACCTTATGTCGCCTAAGGATAGGGCATGGACGTTTTAATGCACATCTTCACAGAATGAACATTATTTCATCACCTATATGCACATACTGTGACTCAGAGTTACCTCAAACTCTAGATCATATCTTTTTTGAATGTCCTCAATTTCACCTCCAACGATTACTTTTAATAGACCGGCTTATAAGCATTTATAAAGAAGCCCAGAATGTACCGCGCGCTTTACAGGATCTTTTAAAAAACCAAGAAACTTATCACGCTATATACGACTATATAAAATCTACTATTGAAGAGATTTAAGGACTTTGAATTACATACCTGACTGAAATTAATATACTAAGGAATTAAGACAGAATTTACTATTGAAGAATTGGCTAATGCCTTATTACTGGATTATTACTGACAATTATTATTAAGGAATTAACACAGAATTTACTATTGAAGAATTGGCTAAGGCCTTGTTACCGGATTATTACTGACAATTTATTATTAAGAATTAACACAGAATTTACTATTGAAGAATTGGCTAAGGCCTTGTTACCGGATTATTACTGACAATTATTATTAAGGAAATAACACCGATTTTATTATTGAAGAATTGGCTAAGGCCTTGTTACCGGATTATTACTGACAATTATTCTACGACTGACAAGGCAGCATGGGCTCTGTTCCCTTAGCCTTTCCATTTCTCATGGATGGAAGAACTTACCAAAAAAAAAAAAAATGTATAAAAAAAAAAAATTACACATTTTTGTTGGTTATAATTTTACTGAAAATAAAATACAAAATACTTTATTATAAAATCATTATTTACTAAGCAGACGTGTATAATACAGAGTAGATATAAAACTCTTGTAATAATGGAGTTGGAGGAAATTGTAACCGGAATAGATGATTTGTCCGAACCGGCATGCATGGATGGAATCCTCATTTATTTAGAGCAACTTCTAGAAGAGGACGAAGAATTCATGAATGTCTGTTAACTGTTAGCTTCACAAACCCTTGCTCTTTAGTCGGATTAAACTTTGATACCTACTTTTTGCTAACTTTTAGATTCTGGTGGAAAGATTAAAGAACGAGGTGATATCATGGGAACAACCGTGGTATCAACATGCACACTGTCTTACTCGACCACTACCAAACTTAGAAGTCGACCAGGTTCAAGAACAATTCCGCACTGATTCAATATCGAAGGAAGAAAATGATCGAATCGAAAAAAATTGGCGGAGATTTCGAAAGGTACGTCAGGAGAACTTGCTTGGGTCACGTCATATTGGTATAATTGGTTAAACCGACCTGAGCAGCCATTTGTTTACAGAAGTTCAATGTACCAGACAAACTTATATGTTTAGCTCGTTGGAAAAACAAAGACAAATCTAGAAACCCAAAGACACTAGAAGAAAGAGCTAGACAATTTGTTACTGCTTATCTGGCGCAAGGACTTGAAAGGAATCTCTACCAAGTCTACAAATTTATTCAAAGTCACTACGGAGGGCCCGTTAAAGGTCCGTATTCACAAACAGAGGAGAAAATTATGGAAATATGTTTTCTTCACAATCCAAGAAATGCTGGAAAATATTTATCTGTTGTACTAGGAAGAGAGCCTCGAGGAATATATAAAAGAATGCAGCAAATGTACAATGGTACGTGTGAATGTTACAATACTTTGTAGCTATTAGCTGTGTGTGACTACACCATAAAGATATTATACCTTACGGAATAGAGTAAGTGACATGAGTTGTCAAATGTAACCGTTTTTGGACATTTTTTGGAGTCCTCGGCAGGGTAAAAATTCGATTTCTGTGTACAATTCTCAATCTAACGTGAAATCGTGAATAATTTAATGAAACAGTGTTAGTATATTTCACAAAATTATCTACGATTTCACTTTAGGTTCACGATTATTCACAGAAACCGAATTTTTACCAGGACTCCAAATCCCCAAAAACGGTTCTATTGCCTCGCGTCACGTATCTCTTCTATTATACAGTGATGCCGCTATGTACATCTCGCTCTCTCAGCTGTCACTGTCTCTCTTATGTAGTATAATACCTTTATGGACTACACTCAGCGGGACCCCGTGTCATAGAATGATGTGAGTATGTCTGGGATTTAGTTCCAAATTTGTTCTATCGAATCCAACTAAAAATATAATTTGTTTCGTCAAAATGGAAGAATGGCATAGGTTTGAAAAAACCAGCGGGACCCTTTTTTATTTATAGCGCAACAGGAACTCCAAATGGGTGTCAAGATTTACTTCTACTCTCCTTTATTACATTTTAAGTGAAAACAGTGTCCTAAGGTTTATTTTATAGTTTAAAAAAAACAGGATTTGAAAAAACCTCCAGCTATCGGGACCCTTTTTATTTATAAGTTACAGGAACTCCAAATGGGTGTCAAGATTTAGCTATACTCTCCTTTAGTATGTTTTAAGTGAAAACAGTGTTCTAGCGTATGTTATTTCAAAAATAACAGGGTCCGAAAAAACGACAGCCACATAGTTAGTAAAAAAGGGTCCCGCTGAGTGGAGGTTTTTTCAAACCTATGCCATTCTTCAATTTTGACGGAACAAATTATATTTCTAATTGGATTCGATAGAACAAATTCGGAACTAAAACCCAGACATACTCGTTCTATGATGATATATGATGCCACACGACTAAAACAGTTAGTCAGGGCGCTGCAGTGTCTGACGACTATATTATAGAATTAGGTGGAGACATTGCGAAAATATCTTGGCGGCAGGATAGCCAAACTCTGAATGTATCTCCTTCAAACTCATAAAGATATAAACTAGTAGAGATGCTAGTGATGCTAGTAGAGTTTATGGATGGCCCGGTAGTTCAGTCAGTAGTGAACCTGCCTGCTGTGCCGAGGGTCGCGGGTTCGAATCCCCCCTTAAAGGACAAATATTTGTATGATGAATTAGAATATTTGTACCCGAGTTTTGGATGTTTGTATTCTATTATCTAGTCATCATAATACAAGTCCAAGCTAGATTCTGTTACGCACTTTATAAGACTGTATAATATGTGAAACAATTTTTTTTTTTTTTTTTTTTTTGTGTGTTGTTCCTGCTCCGTGGCAATCTGTTTTTCTTTTAAACAATAAGCCACTACGATAAGTGAAAAATGTCTTCTACGAGGGCTTCCTTCATTGGTTTGTTCCAACGAGCTCTCTCTTTGTGTCATCGGAATCTGAAACTCAGTCCCGGAATGTCCCTTTGCTTCCGCCTCACTCTCACATGCCGCAGGCCACCATCTCCACTCAGCTGGTATGCGAGATCATTAACATGCTGGGATAGTTTACGCTGGTATTTCACACTGTATTCTGCGATTTCTTGCTTGACTGTCTTTACGTTAAGATCAAGATACATATATTTATTGCTTATGCATTGTGGGATGTTGAACATACTTCGTAATGTCTTGCTCTGGAATCTCTCCAGTATCTCGATGTTGCTATTACTGGCTTGGCCCCACAATTGTATGCCGTATGTCCATATTGGTTTCAGAATTGTTTTGTATCTTATCTTATCTTGTTGTGGGGGCTGGCAAGCCAGCAACACTTCGACCCAGTGGGATCTTTTGTGTTAGCCCCAATACTTTTTGCTTACTTCACCCTTCAAATACATGGTCAATGAAGGAGGCAATACCATTGAGGGGAAGAAGCCTTAGATCTCCCGGTTTTGGGTATCCATCACCGAGGAGGCACATGCGCTTTGCCGCCAAGACATCACAGTCACACAGGATATGCTCCATGGTCTCCTCATCCTCTCCGCACGCTCGGCAGCTGGGATCCAGGGTGAGTTTCATCTTGTGCATCATCGTGCCTGTGGCGTAGTGACCAGTGAGGGCTCCGACGATGGCACGAGCCTTGCTCCTGCTGTTGTTCAGTATGAACTTTGAGACACGAGCTGTCGCATTGCTGATAAATTTCTTGGAGTGTTGTAGACCTGTAAGGCTATACCACTCCAGCTTGTGTGTTTTATCAGCCCACTCCCTAATGGCCATTCTTATACTGCATGCCGGGATTCCCACACTTGGTTCTGGGCCAACCATTTTTCGCTCTGACCCAGCCCTCGCCAACTCATCAGCATTCTCATTACCCCGGACGCCGGTATGTCCCGGAACCCAAACTAATCTTACGGTATTGTGAAGACCAAGCTTGTTGAGGGTCTTCACTCCATTTAGGATTAGCTTGGAGCCCACATAATAGGAGTCCAAGGCTTTGAGAGCTGCTTGGCTATCGCTAAGGATATAAATAGTCTTGTTGGTCACATTCCTATATATATTCTCCTGCGCGCAAGCTATGATAGCATACGCCTCTGTTTGAAAAACAGTTGCAAACTCTCCTAGACTGATACTCTCGTTGTAGTCTTTGGAGTGTATGCCTGCTCCCGTACCCGACTCGGTTTTTGAACCATCAGTGTACCAAACAAGAGTGTTCGCGTCCGGGGTACGCAGCCCACGCTTCCATTCATCCCTTGTAGGGACATGTATTTTATATTTTCTCTTGAAGATTCGTATGCTCGGCATTGTGTCACCGATCATGTTGAACCCTCTTTCAAGCTCACTGTTCAGTTTCAGAGCAGTGTGCCTTATCTTAGGCATATCACTATGCCAGGTTTGGCTCATCTTCATTCTGTAAAGAGCCTTCTGAGACGAGATTGTTTTGTATACTACCATTCTACTGTTATCGTTGAGTTGGGAATGGCGCCCGATTAGCCAGGATAGATTACGGACTTTTAGTCCTAGTTGTTTTCTCTTAGTCCATATGTGCTTTTGCCATGTCAGTCTTCTGTCCAGATGCATTCCCAAGTACTTAGCATGGTCGTCTTGGGGAATTTCCTCATTGTTCAGGCTGACTGGAGGACAGGTTCCTTTTCTAAGTGTGTAAGTAACATGGGTGGATTTGCTCTGGTTTGCGCTTATTCTCCACTGCTTTAGCCATTTCTCGACTTGATTCAGGTGGTTCTGTAGCGATTGCGAAGCAGTTGTCGGATCTTTGTGTGCTGAGAGCAGAGCCGTATCATCAGCATATGTTGCAGTCATCGTATTTTCATTAGTTGGGAGATCTGCAGTGTAAATGAGGTACATTACAGGTCCCAATATGCTGCCCTGGGGGACACCAGATTTTATTTCGTGTAGGACTGAGCGTTCAGTATTGTATTTTACCTGGAAACTTCTCTTATCAAGGTATGATTTTAGTATAGGGAGAAAGGAGTGCGGAAGCGTCTTTTTCAGCTTATACAACAGGCCGTGATGCCACACCTTATCAAATGCTTGGCTTATGTCTAGGAATACTGCGGAGCAGTACAGTCGATCCTCGAAGCATCTGCCAATGTGGTCAACAATGCGGTGCACTTGCTCTATAGTCCCATGTTTCTCTCGAAATCCAAATTGGTGGTTTGGGAGTGTGTTGATAAGGTGTTCCCTCATTCTGATGAGCAGGATTTTTTCAAGAAGTTTTCCCACTACCGGCAACAAACTAATGGGTCTGTATGAAGTCGTCTCTTGCAGAGGTTTTCCAGGTTTAGGCACCATTACCACATCTGCTATTTTCCATTGGCCAGGGAAGTGACCTAGCCTCATGCACGCATTGAAAAGGTGAACTAGTTTTATGAGTCCTTTATGAGGAAGTTGTTTAAGCAAGGTTGCGTCAATGAGGTCGTAACCCGGAGACTTTCCTTCTTTTAGATTTCTTATTTCTCTTAATATTTCTTTAGGGCTTGTGCTTTTTAGGGGAAAACACATTTGTGTTGCCAACTCGAGGTATTCCTCTACTTCTTCTGTGTGTTCTCGACTATTCTCCTGGGGGGGTTGGAAAACCCCCTTCAAGTGTTCTGCGAAGATCGAAGCCTTCTCAGGGTCTGATCTGGCCCATCCCCCTGCATTATTTCTTATCGGTGGTATCTGTGTCTTTGGGCGGTTTAGGTTCTTGGTCGCTTTCCATAGTGAGTAGTTTGTGTCCATTGTGGGGGTTAGTGTTGAGAGAAAGGATTGGAGGTTGTCGTTATGCGAAACAATGACATTTATATTGATTAACATTGACTTACAAACTAATTAGATATCAGCTCTGTGCTCAAAAATGTCTGACACTCAGTTGCAGAAACGCTCATTAAAACTTGCTTTCTTGTTACGTAGTAAAAGGTAGCAAGAGTTTTAAAGAAGGATTAACTCTAATGAGCGTTTCTGCAACAGAGTGTTAATTAAAAAAGTTATAAAATGCAAAAAGAATAACAATAAAATTGTGCACTAGTCTTCGTTTGGTAGACTGTCCACCACATCCTTCATGACATACTTACTGTGCTTTGAAAATGTGTAAAAACTATGCAAGCAACATTGACCCTTGAGTCCATGCTCCAAAGTCGAACCCCGCAACTGAACTGACAAAACATAACTGCCATTAAAATAATTATGCTTCTTTTAGGAAAGCCCCCGAAGAAAAGACTGAAGTGGTCACTGCCACTCGCATCCAAATTTTTGCAACTGCTCATCAAGTACTCTGGACATTCACTCGATGATCTTAAAGACAAAAGATTTGATAAATCAGTTTGGCTCAAACTTCAAGAGGATTTTGATCAATGCTATGCATATTTACAATCGTTCTGGTACACATACTTACATGTCCAATTGTTTGTAAAATATGATGTCAAACTACGAAAATTACTGAAGAAAATATTTAAATTGTAAGTATTTCTATGTATAAATACAACATTGTTTGATAGTAAAATCATATTTTTATTGTGACACACTGGTAAAAATATGATATTACAGGAGGAAAATATATCTCTGTAGCCTACCATTAGGCATAAAATTAATCAAGATACTTAAATGCCTAACAATGTGCATGACGGTGAAATGAAATGAAATTATATTTATTCGTAAACACAGGTAGATACAATGTAGGTCTTATGGTTATAAATATAGAGCTCTATGTTTTGCTGCAAGGAGCATACGAAAATTTTGGATTTTATTGCATCATGCATTAAAGACAGAAAGAGTATCTATTACTAGATACAGTACCTACGGACACTCCCTTCCTCCCACCAACTTTTTACCTCACCCCCTCTTTCGCCCTCTGGTTACAAGCGCACTGGTTACTCGTTACCTAAGAAGAATACGTCATCTTGTCAATTTCATTTTTTTATATGCAGTGTCCGGGCTGTGCCGCAGGTATAATTAGGTAGGTACATCATTTAAAAACATTAACAATGGTCTGACATACCTTCTTAGACAAACTGAAAAGCAAAAATTGATTTGCCTATTCAATTTTAGTTTGTATATTGTATTACTCTATGAAGTACCTAAGTAACTATTTATAAAAAAAAAATTACAAAATCCATTGAGATTTATCATGTACTAGAGATGACACTGCATGTTACAATGCTGTCCCATCCAATGCCGCTATCGGCGCCGTATATTGCTATCGCTCTCTGTTTCACCCGCAAGTGGCGCATGATGTTTGCCGTGTCCCGGGTCTAAGCTCAATTATTAAATCAAACTTGTAGTGTAGTAAGTATCCAAGATTAATATACGTACAGGGTCTGCAATGCCCGGTCCACGGTGCGCACGTCTCACCCGGTGAGTCAGGGTTGTATCGCATTCCGCGATGTTAGCACACACGTCGTGCCGTGCGACACCCACACAGTGTGTAAAACATGAAACCAATTTTTTCAATTTTTATCGTTTTTCTAATGCATTGAACTACATTGTTTCAGGCTGGGATCTTCTCCCTACCAAGTTTGGAGTGATATCAGATGGAAAGATATATTGAAACATTTCCCTGATGGGTTTACTCATTTGTTTCTGTATAAAATTTCTTATGCAATGGTGCGTCCTTATCCAAGAAGACGTCTGAACCCTCCACTTGAAGATGTAATTGAGTATGTTTTACCGAAATTACGTACGAAGCACAGTCGCCTTAAAACTCTCGCAGTGAATGCAGAGGGTATGCTAGAAATAATTAAATATGATATTGAACTGCCTAAATAGATAAGTAGGTAATTAAGTAATAAGTAAAAAAAAAGATAAAAATATTGTTTTGTTTTTCGGTTCTTCTCTCTAAAGTAACATAATGAATTAATTTGTGAATAATATTGTATTTTACAATACATTGGGTAAACTTATAATGGTCCGTCTACACGCTCCTTGCGCGCGTTGTTCCTGCTTCCGTGCGGAAATTGTTTTCAGATTAAGCCAGAACAGAGATTTGCGCAGTGCAGTGCAGTCCGCCTTGCAGTCTGCCGCTTATCTAAACTAATTATAAAACTGTAACAGAAGTGTACCTATCTGTACACACAGCGACACATCAGGTTACGCATCCTATATACCCATAACTACACTACGTACAAAACACAAAATAGTGTGGTAGAGAGCCTGCATAGACGCGGCTGCCGGCGCGGGCGCAGCGTGCTGTGAGACGAAACAACAACAACAACATACCGCACCCTCTCGCACGATTCGCAGCGTTCAACTTCTAATAGTTCAAAGTCCAAACAGGGTAACCTGACCTGTCGCCGTGTGTACATTGAAGATATTTACAAAAAAAAATTACGACAAGGTTTTTACCTGTCAAATCACCAATTTTTGGATTTTTTGTCTGTCTGTTTGTTTGTTTGTTTATTTGTTTGTTTGTTTGGGTGTTTGTTTGTTCGAGTATCACGCAAAACCTACTGAACCGATTTTGATGAAACTTTTTTTGTTTGATAGTTTATGATCTGACTTCAAATCTGGTATATAATTTGTGCGGACGAAGTCGCGGGTTAACTCTAGTAAATGATATATACATAGTGCATGTTGTCGCAGGCCGGCAGCGGCATGGCGTCCTGCAACACCGAGCCAAATGTATGAAACTGTCTGTCAGCTGTCCTACACGGTGGTTGTTCATGAACAAACGAGCGAGATAAAATATGTGATATAGCCGCATCACGGCTATCGCGGGTTGGCGTACTAGCTAGGCTGCATGGTTTAGACCTAGGCCTAGGACCATGTTCCTAGGTTTAGACAATATCTATGCTATGTAGGACTAGATGCTCTTTCGTATAAAGGGGCCCATTCACAGTAGTCCTACATGCAGGACTACGAGGCCACACACTATCCTGCAAGTAGGACTACTCATACATTTTGCCCAAGGTCATCGGACGCTTTGTAGGACTGCAACACCATTCACGATCCGATATTGGTGTAGGACTGCAAGACGGACTACTGTGAATGGGCCCCTTAAGTACTGTGCTTGTGGCAGCTTCCTGCAGGTCTAGTGTGACTTCTCTACACACGCGCGATGCGCCTTTGCTCCATAGAAAATAACCTAGTATTTTTGAAAGTTAGGGTTGCTAATGTTGCTATACACATAAGCGGATCGGTTCGGCAGTATTTGTCGATCAACAACACAGACTTAATAGAGATCAACAAAGCCGACCCGAGGTGCGATTTTTGAAAATCATACGAGCGACTTGGCAGTAGAAAATGTCAAAATTACTATGGAGATTATGCATCTTTCTACTGTCAAGTCGCTCGTATGATTTTCAAAAATCGCACTTCCGAAGCAATCGCAGCACTTGTTCGGATTGTGCCGATCGGGTAGTTCCTAGCGTGTGAATTCTCTATGGGTAGTTCGTTGTGTATAGCAACCCTCAGCAGTAGAACATGTCAATATTTATAGTACTCTGTGTTATTATCAAAAATTTTGTATAGTAACTATAGATTGTACACTACGGTGCTGGCACCGGGGCAAGTGAGATTACCTAAATCCTCGTGTGTCCCTTTCTAACTAGGGAGTCCATCAAGGGCGGATCCAGGATTTCATATTGGGGGGGGCCCTCGGCCGACTCAGGCCACGTATTAAGATATAAAAAATTAACTTAGAGACACAGACCCGAGACGTCTTGTATACATACATAGAAAACTAAAACAATCAGCCCCGGATCTACGATTTTTCCGAGGCGGGGTAAAAACATGAGATTGGCGCCGGGCCTGGGCCACCTCTACAAGAGTGTAGCAATATTTTTTTTTTAGGGAAGCTAGGTCCAGGTTGAGTGGTTGCAATAAAACGTTTAACATAGAGCGAGCGAAGCGAGCTCGAGATTTTACTGCAATATGATTAGGTCGAGTCAGAAATTCGCAATATGATCGAATTCTGCGGTAGGTAATTTCAATACAACAAAAAACCAAGAGCGAGCAAAGCGAGCTCAATATTTCACTGAAATATTATGAGATGACTGCAATAAGATCTAAAAGCAAGAGCGAGCGAAGCGAGCTCGAGATTTCTCTGCAATATAATGAGACGATTGCAATACGATCTTAAACCAAGAGTGAGCGAAGCAAGCTCAGATTTCGTTACAGCAATATAATGAGATGACTGCAATGCGATCTAAAACCAAGAGCGAGCGAAGCGAGCTCGAGATTTTACTGCAATATGATTAGGTCGAGTCAGAAATTCGCAATATGATCGAATTCTGCGATAGGTAATTTCAATACAACAAAAAAACCAAGAGCGACCGAAGCGAGCTCTATATTTCACTGAAATATAATGAGATGACTGCAATAAGATCTAAAACCAAGAGCGAGCGAAGCGAGCTCGAGATTTCACTGCATTATAATGGGATGACTGCAATACGATCTCAAACCAAGAGCGAGCGAAACAAGCTCGAGATTTTGTCACTGCAATATAATGAGATGTCTGAAATCAGGAGCGAGCGAAGCGAGCATGAGATTTTTTTGCAATTCTCAAGTCGATGCAATATTTTTTTTCCATCTTGATTTTGGCGCCCCCTAAACCGCCCGGGGCGTGTTCCCCGGTTTGCTGTTAAATCTTTAGGATTATATTATGTGTATAATCCTAAAGATTTCTGACCACAGCCTTGTTTTAATTATTGTAACTACACAGGTACAATAAAGAAAACAGAAACATAGAGCGAGCGAAGCGAGCTCTAATTTTCTCCGCTCTACGAATTGGTTATGGACAGAGCTCAATCAATCTATGCCCTAGTAAAGTGCCGTCATTACTCAGCCTCGAAATTCAATGCAATCCGCAGAGGTCCGTGGGGGGGGCCATGGCCCCCTGGGCCCCCCCCCTGGATCCGCCCTTGGAGTCCATTCATTCTCAAATTTGACGGGATACCTAATATGCATTTATTCAAGCCTGTTTCTTACCATCTCGTTGAGGATTCAATATTATCTTTTTATTCTGAAAATGTTTTTAGGGGTTATAAGATTTTTTTTCTAACCTATTTCATCCCTCTGCTGGGCAAAGGCCTCTCCTTTAATCTTCCAACCATCTCTATCCCGGGCAAGCTCTGGCCACTTTTCGTCAAAAGCATCCAAGAAAATTAATTTGTTTTATCGAAGTCGCTGTCAAGCCGGTACGATTCGCGACTGGGCTTGCAGTAATTTATTGGCTTGGCTTGACACCGACTCCAATAAAACAAATTAATTTTCTTGGATGCTTTTGACGAAAAGTGGCATACATTGAAACGAAGCAAATCGTTCAATCGCAGACGATTTGCTGTCAACTTTTGAGGAGTTCTATTATGTAGCTCTACAGTGTGTCATCAGATATTCACAAAATTAAAATGGGACCACCTACGTAGTATAGCATTTCAAACAGAAAAAGAATTTTTTAAACTGGTTAACAATTGACGAAAATATCCATACAAAAAAATACATACAGCCGAACATACTCCTTTTTTTAAAGTCGGTTAAAAAAGATTTGACGTTTAATAAGTGGGCTTTAAGCTCCTATATAGAATAAATTATTGGTTAACAATTGACAAAAATATCGGTGAACATACATAAAAAAATACATACAGCCGAACATCATCCTTTTTTTAAAGTCGGTTAAAAAAGATTTGACGTTTAATAAGTGGGCTTTTACGCCAGTAACCTTAGACATAAAAATCGCGTTAAGGTCAACACACACGGCCGCTATAATATGTTGCTGTACTCTTCTAACGCACGCAAATTGATATCGGTTCCTCTCACTCACACGTAGGAAAGAGACGCGCTTATGTAATTTGGCGTGCGTAAGAAGAGTACAGCAACATATTATAGCGCGTGTCTGTGACGACCGTTAGGTCGCAATAAATTGCACGGAGCTGATTTTTTGGGATGTTGTTAGGGTAGATACCAGTAGCATAACACCAATTTTGCAGCTTCGAAAGACTTGTGCTAACCGAGTAGTGCTTAAAAAACCTCGAAATTTTCTGACTTTTTTCAGGGGTTGACTTATAACTTCTAAACGGTGCATCTTACATAAACATTATATACTACGTTTTTAAAGAAGATAAAATTATCTGTAATTTGAATTTAATTTCAGCTCTGTAAGCAGTGAACGCAAATACAGACATGGAAGCATCTTTTACGCTTCAAAATAGCGCAACGAAAAGTACACAGTGGTGGGCGGGGCTTATAAAGTCTACAGGCGCGCGGATCAGTTCGTTTACGCGCGAGCACTCGCGATGACGTTTTTTTAAAACAGCTAAAACAAGGTTTTTAAATTAAAAATGCCTTCATGTATTGTTAAGTGGTGCAGAAACCATACGGATCATCGGCCCAAGGGTAGTGGAATCACTTTTCACGCTCATTGACAAAAATACACCGATTAATTAAAAATACAAAATCTCCCTTTTTAGTACAGGGATGTCATTATGCATAATGTAGTAAGTAGTAAATTTTACTACCTATTTATTATAGGACTAAATATACGGGGTGTCCGGTAAGTAATGGATAACCCTGTACCTGCTGATAGAGCACCTCAAACCCGTTCAGAAAATTGACTTTCATGTCCAGTAAAAGTGCCACGGTTTACAAGATATTTGGACTTTTAATTTTTTTCTGGAATTTGGGACCTTTGTCACTCTTTTGACCGTCATGGCCGCAAAAGAAGAGATTTTTGTCTGATTTTTAATAACATTCTCTAAGAGTAGTCCTATCAGACAAGTACCTATGAAAAAGATATTGTAGCTAGGGTTAGCATAGGGGTAGCATACTAGCTTGCGCGCTTCCCTAATGGGTCAATCAAAGATTACGCCAGTTTTTTTTTAAATGTCATACATTAATATCGGAAAATCATGTGCTGTACAAAACATGTATAACCACTTTGTCGGTGCGTCCAATCAAAATAACTGCATGTGACGTCACGTTCCAAACTTCCCGTTCTCGAATCGCTTGTTCATTCCTTAGGTTCATTCAAATGAATTGACTCACATTTGGAATAAGAAGTATAAACCTCACTAGGTACAGTTGACAGCGAGCGAGCGCAGCGTCGAGTGACAGTGTTGCCCGACCTATCTACGGATTTATCCGTAGATCTACGGGTTTTTGGCCTGGCCTACGGATTTCAATGGCAATTTCCTAAACTCGTCCCTAAAATGTTAATTTGCTGCATGAATTGATACCCAGCCGTAATTAAATCAATTAATGTTCCCTTTGTTGTGTGTGTTTTGTAAATTAATAAATAAATAAATAAAATATGGTCAATTCCTACTCTTTTCCGTTTTCCATCTCCTTCCTTCTACTTTCTGTAATTGTACAGATAGCCTACAAAAATATTTATTTGTAACATGAATGACAAAAGTACTGACACATACAGTACGACCGTAAAGTCTAGAAATTAAATAAATCGGAACTAAACTTTTTCATTATCATGACAACATTATGGAAAACGTCAAACTGTCAATCACCAAAATTTCAAATGCAGTTTTATGCATTTCAAATAAAAATTTACCGTAAAATATTTGAATTTGTCCTAATTATTATTACTAATGGATAAAGTAACAAAAAGTGGTGCAAGTTTAGTAATTTACTACGTTATTTTCTGTTATGTTTGGAGGTATATCAAGCGGGGAAAATTGGAATAGATTGGATGTTGTTTACAAGCGATTTGCTGATATGGTAGGTATTTATTCACTCTCATGTTGCTTTTTAACAATAGTTTTCAGCGTAATTATATCAATTATCGTCAGTTATCATCTGAAAAATAATCATTTAGGGCATTTTCTTTCGAGTTTGGTTCGTTTGGGGTTATGATCGTTTGTTGATAAAACTGACGTTATTGTATGCGTGGACCGCATAATTTTGATCCTTGCATGTCATTCCTGCATGTTTAGTTTATCTTCACTGCGACTAGTTAATATTTTATCGATTACCTACTTTTTTTTTATCGTTTTCAGGAAAACATTTATATCGCAAAATTTTTCTGTCCGGAATGCATCGATAAAAAAACTGCCATGCCTAGAAATAGAAATCTTAAATAGAAGGAATGTAAATATCAGATCTACGAAAATACGAAAATAGTAAACATCGTATTCAAAAACAAATAATTTGAAAGTACAATATAAAGTAATATGCGTTTTCATTATTTTCTTCTAGAACTAGAATACCTACAGCAGGCGTACGTAGCATGTTACACGTGATATGGCTATATCATGCTTTTTATTTCGTTCGTTCGCGCGCAAATAGAAAGAGAACGAAGGTGTGATAGCGCTATATCACACTGCCATGCTAGCCATGTAGTTGCCGAAATTTAAAAAGTATATTGGGTGTAAAGAGCTTCGAACATTTCAGTATGGAAGCTGGCATACCTACTTTCCGCCATTTTGAAAAAATCACGATTTTGCGGCCACTGATGAAACATATGCCAATCGACAGGGAAAATGATTACAAACAGAAAATATTCTTTGGTAAAATGACCTAAGTGGTATACTTTCGGAGATATAGGGGTTTGAAAATTTAAAAAAAAAAACATTTTTTTCCACCCAAATTGACTTTTTTGATCAGGAATAGATCGGCAAAGCTCAGGATCGATCAGGACTTAATATAATTATATAATATTATTATTATAAATAATTTTTATTCATTAATTTACTAAGATAAATAAAATACCTACCTACAAGCAAGACAGCTACGAGCAAGACGGTTGTTGTAGCAGTGTTGCTAACCATTCCGAGAGGGATTTATTCGTATCTACCTATGTATTAAATACTTGATCATCATCATCATCTCAGCCGATGGACGTCACATTGCTGGACATAGGCCTCCCCAAGGATCGTCACAACGATCGGTCCTGCGGTGTCCTTATCGAACGGGTTCCCGCCGCCTTCATCAGGTCGTCGGTCCACCTTTTGGGGCCCCACCTACCCACTGCTGTTACCCGGGGTGCGGGGTGCGGGAGCTACCCACGCTGCGCTTTCCGGTATGAGATCACCACTCAAAGGCTCTTCGGCCCCAACGGCCATATCGGTTCTGCGAGAAATGTGCCCCGCTCATTGCCATTTTAGTTTAGCATTTTTTTGGGCTATGTCTCAGCGGATCTCTTCATTTCCGATTCGATCTTGCCGGGAAACTCCGAACAAAGCCCGCCATTGTCGTTTGGGTGACTTTCAACCTTTTTATGAAGCCTTGAGAGAGCGACGACGTCTCAGTTCCGTATTTCATCTTGAGACACTGCGGTATTTGGGACGTGAAGAGACTACGTAGCTTTCCAACGCTGCCTTGCCTAGTCTCTTATAGATACAATTTCGAGAAAGAGGTTGACCTCTTCTCGAAATTGTATCTATCTAATTGGATAGGTTTGTCCCGGGTAAACATAATTGTCAACAACTTCAAGCGCAGAGAGGGTGGGTACACCATCGACATTTTACATGATCGTCCATGTTCATTTTC
This sequence comes from Agonopterix subpropinquella, assembly GCA_922987775.1. NCBI lineage: Eukaryota > Metazoa > Arthropoda > Insecta > Lepidoptera > Depressariidae > Agonopterix > Agonopterix subpropinquella. The sequence goes on along the minus strand of OV277697.1, from coordinate 13,857,661 downwards.
ATTTTGTCCGTAGGCTAAGAATAGCATCATCCCATTTCTTCCTCTGAGTGTCGTATATGGCGACTATGGGATCTACCAAGAGGTAGGCAGCAGCATCCTCTGAGTACACGCATTCAATCTAACTGCGATCGCCAAACCCGCCTACGAAGGTTGGCCAGGGCCAACACAACCAAAACCAGGTTCCCATTCCCTAGCGGCCCTTCTATTCCTGGCTACGATAGCGGCCAAGGTAACGGCGAGGCAAGGTGCGCGAAGAATTTCCGGCAGAGATCCGGCTACCACAAGACCACAAACGACAACAGCTGCACCTGGTAATATGTAATACTCGTTCACAGCGGACCGACGAGTCGCGCGCTCGACTCGAGGAAAAGCTGAGCAGGATACGTTGGTTTATCTGAAGTCCGAAGAGAGGGAGGACTCGATAATCCTCAAATCCGGAAGCCTACTTTATTTCCGAGAGGGCGACCTAAAGTCCTGGGCTCCGGCATGGTGCCGGGCTTATGGTTTACAAATCTCTTGTGAACAACTTGGAGGGGACCGTAAATGTGTCGAATAGGGTGGTGTAACTTATACTCAAAATAACCAAGCGGTAAGACTATTCGTTAGAGGATAAACATGTATACCTGGCCCCGAAATCAGATCAGAAATACGATGACCGGTAGGGATTATGTATGAGGGAGGAGCCATGTATAGTTCCAAAACACACTTCACAGCTGTTGTCATGTGAGACTTCAACGCAAAACTGAAATGGGCAAATGACGGTGGAGATCTACGAGTGGGACAATTAATGGACGGCTTCATGGAGGAAGAACTCTATGTGATGAAAACTCCTTCTTTATGAAGCGGGAGCATAGGAAATGAACCTGGATGAGCCCAACGGTATAAGAAATGAGATATACTTCATCATGTTGACGAAGAGGTAAAAATTCAATGTTTCTGTGTTGAATGCATTTAAAACTGGAAGCTATCATCGCAGATAAAAGTCAAACTTAAAAGATCTCGACAGCTGAAATCTACGCTCTGCCCAGTACCGATCCAAATGTAAAACCCCTGTAGTTTTTAGCTCGAACTTCAAAATCGTTTCGATTGCGTGGTGACGATTACAGCGACGGGCTTGTGGAACTGTCTATGCGTCGGATCCAAGTTCTTTAAGACCCGCCCTACAAATAGAAACAAGAATCTCTCAAACCCTACTCTTAAGCTCATGGAGGAAAGGAAAAATGATTATGCAGCCCTCAGATGATCTGAATGAGAACCGGCAGCACAATAAGCAGATTTCAAAGTCCGTGACTTCGTCGGTTCAACAAAGGCCCCAAAGTCTTCGCAAAGGATCTGTCGATTATCAAAGGCAGCAAAATTGAAGACCGAAGATGGCAGGATCTATCATCCAAGCTAGAGCTTCTGAGAGAGGTTGACAAATTATATGGACAGTTATACACGTCAACATGGAGACTCACTAAAAATCTGGATAACGACCCAAGAGAAAGAGAGAGATATGAACCCTGCACTATACCGAAGATATCCCGGACATCAGCATGTACTCGATTAGTATGGCTCTCAAGCAGATAAAGAATAACAAGGTGCCGAAACTGAGGCCCTTCAGAAACTGCTCAATTACGTCATACTCGAGGAAAAAACGCCGCAGGGTTGTGGTTTTTCTCAAAAAGGGCGTTAATGCCCTGCTGAAGAAATATAGGCACATATCGCTTCTTAGCAATGTCTCTACGAGGATAATAAGCTGCTTTTGAGAGTCATTACAAACCGTCTCGCGCGGGTTTGACGATTTAAAGCCTCCCGAGCAAGCCGGGTTGCGAAAAGGGTTCACTACCACATACATAATTCCAGCAGGTTATTCAGGATTTTTTTTAATGTATGGTTTTGCTCTTGACCTCAATACTGTCCTCAGGACGAAGATGGGGTCGAAGATGTAGCGAGCTTACCCAGAAGATGCCTATTCACTCGTACTTTAAAGGAATTCGGGTTGTAAGTGCTCGGAAATACTGACGCAGGTAAGGAATTCCACTCCTTGGCTGTGCACATTATAAAAGATTCAGAAAGACGCTTGGTGCGGATATTTGGGATGTCAACCAAGAAGGGGTGATATCCTGCGGTGCGTCTGGAAGTCCGATAGTAGAAAGGGGAAGGTGGGATGAGCTCATGTAGCTCTTGGGCACACTCACCGAAGTACAATCTGTAGAAGACCGACAAACAGGCCACTTCTGCAGCGGTGGGCTAGGCTATGAAGCTTGGTCTCCACCAGCTTACTGTCGCCAATAAGCGAGTCTCAACCGAGTCGAGTGCCGCAAAATGATACTTGGCTGAGCCATCCCACAGGTGGCAGCAGTACTCCATACATGATCATACCTGAGCTTTATACAACATTAAGAGCTGTCCAGGAGTGAAGTACCGCTTCACCTTGTCTGAGAGAGAGGCGATACAGGCGTGTTAGAACAGGAGACAACTCAAGCGTACAATATCTCAACACTCTTGCAGGTATACCATCAGGACCACTGGCCTTATTCACATCCAGACTACGCAATGCTCTGCAGACCTCTTTTGTATGTATTATGATCTCCGGCATCGAAGAATCACAACGAGAGATGGTTGGTGGCTGTTTGGCACCAGTATCTAGACGTGAATTGCTCGCAAACAGAGAAGCAAATAAATTAGCTTTCTCATTTGCGGTGTGGGCCAGCGACCCATCAGGTTTCTGCATGGGAGCCAAAGTGGGACGGCAGAAATTGTATTCGACCGATTCTGAAAGGGACCAGAACTCTTTACTACCAGAAGGGTAGGATGCCAGTCTGGTTCCAATGCGGCTGACATGATCGAATTAAGCCTTCCGGAGCACCCGTTTGCAGACTTAGCGGCAGAATTAAAGGCCCTCTACTTCGAACCTTAAGAGCTCTAACTTTGCGGTCGCGAGCTTGGACCCATGCTTGGTAGGCGGATTCTTTTTTAGCCTCAGCGCGAGCACAATCCGCATTGTATCAAGGTTGGGCTTTGTGACCGAGTGCGATGTTGGAGAATGCAATATAATATTCCATTCCCTGTCGTATCACGTTCTCAACCACATCAGCAGAACTGGCAGGGTCACTCGATGAAAAACACACTTGCCGCCACGGGTAAGACGCAAAGAAGTGCCGCATCTCATCCCAATCTGCCGACCCGTGTCGCCAAAATTGCCTCGTGGCCTTAGGGCTGTTATCGGGAGGAGAGCATGTCGACACGGATTTCACCAGACAGTGATCGGACGTTCCCAGTGGGGCAGAGACCGATACTGAGTGCCTGTCTGGATCTGATGTCAGCAGAAGGTCCAACCAATTGGGCGTATAGCCATCAACATCCAGTACCCGCGTTGCTTGATTCACCAGCTGGGTGAGATCTAGCGATAATGCAAACTTGCGCGCCACTCTTCCAGCATGGTCAGTTTTCTGGAACGGGAATAGCCACTCGCTATGGTGGGCATTGAAGTCCCCCAAAAAAAAAAAACTCCGCCGTTGGATAGCTTCGTTGGGCTGTCTCTGTCATCTCAGTGAGTTACTCCATGAGCCTGGTTGTCTTCTTCTCACAGTCGTGCGATCGATAAACACCGACGTAGAGAGTTTTCTCCATTCCGGTCTCCACCAAAAGCCATTTCTTTTATTTATTTTCTTTATTGATTTCCCAACAGTTGTTACACTAATACAAACACAACAATATAATATATCTCCAGAACCATTTAAGCTAAATGTACAACTAATTATAGGGAAATACAGCATGCACTGAAACAAACAGATTAACAAGTTTACTTAGACTAATGCTACATTTACTTACTATTAATTAAATTACGTACACAGTATAACTGTTCCGATCGCGAAAGTCTTTATGAGAGCTTATTCGTCCCAATCAAGATATACTAATAAATAATAATACTTACTTAAATTAAATCGAAATCTTTCCTAAACTGTCAGCAAGGCAACAACTTATAGCTATGTAAAACGGGAGAGGGAAACGATTTAGTATCAAAACAATTCAAGTAGCACACGAAGTCACGAAGATTACTTACTTACTACAAAAACGCATTTCTGCGAAACATGGCCAACGAGTCGAATGTACCATAGTACGGAGAACCCGGAATCTTCAAAGCAACGGAAACGCCGACAGCAAATGTCGTCGCGAACATACACACAGGCTCGCCTCTTGAACTTATGTTCCAACGAGTATCCTGGGTAGTTGAGGTACGCCGTATCAGATGGGGTTGCTATCTGCGTCTCCGTTAAAAAGAATAGGTGTGACCTCTCGGTCTAGAGGTGGTGCTGGACCGGATCAAGATTTGAGTGCAGACCTCGTATGTTACTGAGGTGCACTTTGAGTGGGAGGATGTGCAGCCGTTGTTTAACCTTTTTCTTTTTGGTAACTTTGTTTTTCATTATTTTTCGTAGAGTGGTGGAGACGTGGAAAAAAGTCGAAACGCTACTCAGGTACCCTAGAAGACCTCTTGGGCTCGACTGACTGGAGAGAAACTCATTTGGAGACTGCGGGGACGCCCGGACCCCCCCCCGCAATGGCCACCGGGTCCTCCCTTCCGGCCGCCAACCGGCACGGTGGAGCATTGCGGGATTTTTCGCTAGTTGTGTGGGGAAGTCTTTCACACGTGGCTAGCGCACTACTTAGGCCCCGTACTAACCGCGGTCAGCCAACGACTATCACAGTGCTTCGGATCCCGCTACCCTCCAAAATGAGTTGCCCAGTACAGTGTTGCTCAGAGGCCAAGACCGGTTCCGAGCAGCGCAACTGACTTTTTCCCACACCACCATGGATATAAAATTAAATTGGACACTTACTGAAAGGGGTGCTTCAGACCATCAAACTGAACAACTTTTAGTATGGGGCCGACACAGAAATCTTGAAAAAAAAACTTTTTTTTTAAAGGATTTTCTTTTAAACTGCAAACATAACTCGACTGAAATGTATGGGACAGCAGATTTTGTTTTTGCTATTTCGATATTGGTCCCATAGAGAAAGTTATTCAGTTTGATGGTCTGAAACACCCCTTTAAGTAAGTGTCCCATTTAATTTTACACCCTGTCTAAAAGATCGAAGAGTAAAATATATGTTTCTTTGCTTGGTGTCCTACTGCAGCGAAGTGTAAGGCAGAGAGACATTATATTATGTCCTAAACTGTTCAGCTGCGCTGTGAAGATTTTTTCAATGTTCTGACCTGGAAAGAGCTAGGCATCAACATATACGGCGAGTAGATCAGTCACATCTGGTTTGCCGATGGTAAATAAACCAAGCAACGAGGCAGATTATACTCTTTTCCATCTTCTGTATAATGCGCCGGAGCGTATGTTATGTATGTGGGCCAAGGTGCTGAATCCTTTTCGGAACCCGGCTTATTCGCGAGGCTGGAAGTAATTGAACTTGCGTGCGAGACGGTTTGTAATGAATCTTGGAACAGTTTATACTCGTAGACATGCAGGCTAAATAGCGAAATGGTCTTCAGCAAGACATTGCGCTCTTTTTGAGGAAGGGCACCTCTAGACTTCTGTTCCATGCCTGCGGCGTTGCTCCCTCGAGTATGACGTACCTAAACGATATTTCCGAAGAATCGGTACCCGCCTTCCAGAGCTCGGCCGTAATCCCGTCATCACACAGCGCCTTATTTATTTATTTGTATTTATTCTTTTAACAAATGTATTACAGCCTTGTTGTTCATTTGCTGTTTGGGAGCCATACTAATCTCGTACTGGCTGACGTCCGGGGTATCTTTGGTATAGTGCCGGGTCAATATAGATCTATGGTTGTTATCTAGATTTTTAGCGGGTCTCCGTGTTGACGTGTATATCTGTCCAAAGGATTTCTCAACCTCTCTCAGAAGCGATCTCTTGGACAATAATGATCCTGCCATCTTCGGTCTTCAATTTTGCTAGCTGGCTTTGGCCAATAGACAGATCCCTTGCGAAGATTTTGAAGCCTCTGTTCCGCTCTATAGCCTCCATAATGTAGGCTCGGTGATCATAAGTTACGGACTTCGAAATCTGCCTATCGTGCTGCCTAGCTTCCGGTTTTAAATGCGTTTAACACAGAAACATTATCGAATTTTTACCTCTTCGTCAACATGATGAAGTCTATCTCATTTCGTGTACCGTTTGTGCTCATCCAGGTTCATTTCCTGTGCTCACGCTTCATGAAGAAGGAGTTTTCATCACATTGAGTTCCTTCGCCATTCATGGCGAAGGACGGCTTCAGCCGTCCATTAGTTGGCCCCGTTAATTCCGTCGTCAAACATCAAAATAATTAACCCATTTGCCCATTTTTGCGTTGAAATCTCACATGACAACCTTGAAGTGTGCTTTGGAACTATAAATGGCTCTTGAGACATCCTCCCCATACATAGACCCTACCTTATCTTCATATTTCTGTTCTTATGTCGGGGCCCACCCGGGGTATACTTGTATAACCTAATGAATACTGTACGAGATTTGTGGAACATAAACCCGGCACCGTACTGGGGCCCGAGACTTTAGGTCGCCCTCTCGGAAATAAAGTAGGCTTCCGAATTTGAGGATTTTCGAGTCTCTCCCTCTTTTCGGACTTCAGATGCTCCAACGATATTCCAACGTATCCTGCTCAGCTTTTCCTCGATTACAGCGCGCGACTCGTCGGTCCGCTGTGACGAGTGTTATATATTAGCAGGTGCAGCTGTTGTCGGTTGTGGTAGCCGGAGATTCTTCGCACACCCTGCCCCGCCGTTACCTTGACCGCTACCATAGCCAGGAATAGCAGGGCCGCCAGGGAATGGGAACCTGGTTTTGGTTGCGTTGGCCCTGGCCACGCTTGGCAGGCGGGTTGGCAATCGCAGTTGGATTGAATGTGTGTACTCAGAGGATGGTGCTGCCCATCTTTTTGTGGATCCCTTAGTTGCCTTTTACGACACTCAGAGGAAGAAATGGGATGATGCTATTCTTAGCCTACGGACATAATGAAAATGAACATGGACGATCATGTAAAATGTCTGTGGTGTACCCTCTCTGCGCTTGAAGCTGTTTACAATTATGTTAACCTGGAACGAAACTATCCAATTAGATGGGTGCAATTTTGAGAAAGAGATCAACCTGTCGAATCAGACTCGGCAAGGCAGCTGCGTAGTCTTTTCACGTCCCAAATTCCGCAGTGTCTCAAGACGAAAGTCTTTGACCAGTGTGTATCGCCAGTGATGAAATACGGAACTGAGACTACGTCTCGCTCACTCAAGACCTCATAAAAAGGATGAAAGTCACCCAAAAGGCAATGGAGAGGGCTATGTTCGGAGTTTCTCTGCGAGATCGAATCAGAAATGAAGAGATCCGCAGAAGAACCAGAGCAGCCGACAAAAAGCTACGTAGTCTCTTCACGTCCCAAATACCGCAGTGTCTCAAGATGAAATAGAGAACTGAGACGTCGTCGCGCTCTAAAGCCTTCATAAAAAGGTTGAAAGTCACCCAAACGGCAATGGCGGGCTATGTTTGGTGTTTCCCGGCAAGATCGAATCGGAAATGAAGAGATCCGCTGGGACATAGCCCGAAGAATTGCTAAACTAAAGTGGCAATGGGCGGGGCACATTTCTCGCAGAACCGATATGGCCGATGAGGCCGAAGAGTCGTTGAGTGGCGATCGCATACCGAAAAGCGCAGCGTGGGTAGCTCCCGCACCCCGCACCCCGCACCCCGGGTAACAGCAGTGGGTAGGTGGGGCCCCAAAAGGTGGACCGACGACCTGATGAAGGCGGCGGGAACCAGTTCGATAAGGACACCGCAGGACCGATCGTTGTGACAATCCTTGGGGAGGCCTATGTCCAGCAGTGTGACGTCCATCGGCTGAGATGATGATGATGATCAAGTATTTAATACATAGGTAAATACGTATAAATCCCTCTCGGAATGGTTAGCAACACTGTTACAACAACCGTCTTGCTTGTAGCTTTCTTGCATGTAGGTAGGTATTTTATTTATCTTAGTAAATTAATAAAACTTATTTATAATAATAATATTAAGTTCTGATCGATCCTGAGCTTCGCCGATCTATTCCTGATCAAAAAAGTCAATTTGGGTGGAAAAAAATGTTTTAATTTTTTTTAATTTTCAAGGCCCTATATCTCCGAAAGTATATCACTTAGGTCATTTTACCAAAGAATATTTTCTGTTTGTAATCATTTTCCCTGTGGATTGGCATATGTTTCATCAGTGGCCGCAAAATCGTGATTTTTTCAAAATGGCGGACAGTAGGTATGCCACTAAGGCAGGTTGCTCTTTAGCTGCTGTCAGAGCCAAATTTAGCTAAACATAGATAACGTTTTGCATAAACTTTCGGAGTAAATACAGCAAGTAGGTATCAATACAGCCCGACCAGAAAGAGTAGAAATTAAATGAGGGCGCCACTGTCGCTTTACACGGCAACACTACACTACGACCTAAACTATTTTGATACTTGCTGTATTTACTCCGAAAGTTTATGCAAAACGTTATCTATGTTTAGCTAAATTTGGCTCTGACAGCAGCTAAATTTTACACCCAATATACATTTTAAATTTCAGCAACTACATGGCTAGCATGGCAGCGTGATATAGCGCTATCACACCTTCGCTCTCTTTCTATTTGCGCGCGAACGAACGAAATAAAAGGCATGATATAGCCATATCACGTGTACCATGCTACGTACGCCTCCTGTATTCTAGTTCTAGAAGAAAATAATGAAAACGCATATTACTTTATATTGTACTTTCAAATTATTTGTTTTTGAATACGATGTTTACTATTTTCGTAGATCTGATATTTACATTCCTTCTATTTAAGATTTCTATTTCTAGGCATGGCAGTTTTTTTATCGATGCATTACGGACAGAAAAAATTTGCGATATAAATGTTTTCCTGAAAACGATAAAAAAAAAGTAGGTAATCGATAAAATATTAACTAGTCGCAGTGAAGATAAACTAAACATGCAGGAATGACATGCAAGGATCAAAATTATGCGGTCCACGCATACAATAATGTCAGTTTTATCAACAAACGATCATAACCCCAAACGAACCAAACTCGAAAGAAAATGCCCTAAATGATTATTTTTCAGATGATAACTGACGATAATTGATATAATTACGCTGAAAACTATTGTTAAAAAGCAACATGAGAGTAAATAAATACCTACCATATCAGCAAATCGCTTGTAAACAACATCAAATCTATTCCAATTTTTCCCGCTTGATATATCAAGCGGGGAAAATTTGGAGGTATACCTCCAAACATAACAGAAAATAACGTAGTAAATTACTAAACTTGCACCACTTTTTGTTACTTTATCCATTAGTAATAATAATTAGGACAAATTCAAATATTTTACGGTAAATTTTTATTTGAAATGCATAAAACTGCATTTGAAATTTTGGTGATTGACAGTTTGACGTTTTCCATAATGTTGTCATGATAATGAAAAAGTTTAGTTCCGATTTATTTAATTTCTAGACTTTACGGTCGTACTGTACAATGATAATGAAAATAATGAAACAGAAAGTAAAGATAGAAAAAAATCCGATAGGTACAGTCAAGAGCACATCACACTATACATTTGCAATTCGATTGTAACGCTTATGGCGCACTAAATAAGAACGGTACAAAGTCCAAAGTGTCAAGCTTGACGTGCTCTTGACTGTACCTCGAAAAATCCATAGATCTACTTTTTTAAATGCATTATTTGATTATTTTGGAGCAGGGGCAGAACCAGCCCTCAAAAAAGGTTCTGGGCACGGCCACCCGAAAATTGGCGAAGTGCGAGTCGGTTTAGGAACTCAATTAGGGTGCATGCCTACCGTGCCCACAACGGTGGATCCGCGCCTGTTTTGGAGTAAACTGACTCAAAACATCGCTCTAAATCTAAGCTCTAAATTCGCGAAGAAATTAGAAACTTAGGCCACTTTAACCGAGACAACACGAAAATCAATCAAATTAAATCTTTCTTTTCTAACTTAGAACTCGCAAATTTTTTCGCGAATTTCTTCGCCAATTTATAGCGATGTTTTGAATCAGTTCAGAAGTGCGATTTTTGAAAATCATACGAGCGACTTGGCAGTAGAAAATGTCAAAATTACTATGGAGATTATGCATCTTTCTACTGCCAAGTCGCTCGTATGATTTTCAAAAATCGCACTTCAGGTTATGCATTTAAAAAAAGTAGATCTACGGACTTTTTTGTACTTCCACGGATATTTCAACCTTGACCGCATGTCTAAAAATTAGATCTGGCAACATTAGACGAGTGACAGATTTCATTTCATAGAGTTTGTCGATTTTGTAAAGGTTTTTGGCGGGATTTGAACAGATACGTTTGGAGTCCTCATATTTCATCGAATTTTTATTGTTTATAGTGAGTTTTGGTTCGTAAAATCGGTGTTGTTTTGCGTAACAAAGTGTCGTGCAAGTGAACAATATACAGTTCAGTGAAATATGATGGTGTGGGTCGTGAACAGGAAAAGTGTTCCGTTCTTTTGTAGCGCGGCAAGCGGTCGGTTCACCTCTTTCCTGTGGACTTCTCTGCGTTTCCTGCGTTTCTCAATTGCCTCCAAAAACTCCAAAGAAGCGTTGAAACGTCGAACACCAACGTTTTATTTGCTATAAATGAGAGTATTTATTCCTGACATCGGTTGTATGCGATACTATAATCGCTTTACCTTGAACTGAACCAAAAAAAAAAAAAATCGATTTTGTAAAAAAAATGCGAGGCGAGTTTTATTTGTACAGAGAATCCTAAATCGCGGATAAATCTTGTAAATAAGTGATTCACTTCTAGCTTTTATATTAACTACTTTCACATCGCGTGAGCCTTATTAGGATTATGACGAAAGATTAAAACAATTTGAGGTTAGTAAGCAGGTAACAGGCTAAAATAGATACAAGATAGATGCGTAGTAAATAAGTGATTAGAAGGTTTATTTACGGGAACAAGAAGGTTTACTTCATATGCTAAATCTGTTGTAAAAAATTGAGTTGAAGCACTGTGTAAAATGGTTGAAGTGTAAATACATATAATAATTATTAATCAAGTGTCTTGAAAAAGGACAGTGGGCAGGAGTGGTCCAAGAGCCTCCCCCCCCCTCTCCTCCCCATAAGTGGCATACTACGTTTGAAAGGGGGTTTAATATACCACATTTTTATAAATGTACCACTAATGTCTTTTCAAGAGAAAAAAAGATACAGGGTGTTTTGTTTAGCGGCTTTTCGTACGGTTTTTCCGCTATTTATATCTGCTGGTTGAATTCCTTGTTTCATATGGTTAGTATTATTGGTTTTTTATTATTACTAATGCAATAAAATCTTTAAACATTAGCATCTTGTAAACTCAAAACAAGAAAATTGTTATTCCATCCTGAAATTTACATTTTAGTACATGTGAGCCTTCTTACTGTTGCACGCTAATTATAACTTTTTGTAGTTGTAGCTAAGTGTCTGATCATCCCGAAAGAGATTACACCTTTTGGGCCATAAAGTAAAAATAATTTCAACCTTAAATGACCACATAAAAATAAAACACCTGCTTAGCTAGTACGCCAACCCGCGATAGCCGTGATACGGCTATATCATATCTTTTATCTCGCTCGTTTGCGCGCAAACAAACGAGATAAAAGACGTGATATAGCGGTATCACACGGCTGTGGCGGGTTGGCGTACTAGCTAGGCAGATATCTTTTTTCTCTCGAAAATATTTTGATGCCCATTGTACACCATGTTCGTTAGGGTATCCTCTAACTGTCCCTACCTGTTCCATTGCGGGCTGGTTCTTGGACCAGTGGCCATACATTTTTGCCCAGTGTCCTTTAGGTTTAACACTATTCCTTTGTTAATTAATTGCCCTTTTTTTAGGATGTACCCAGCAATTTGAAGTATGAAGACAATGTTTGTTTCACATGAAAAGAATGGGAACAAAAAAAAGTTTCAAAAGCCTAACATTCTTCGAAGAAAACCTAAGGGCCCTATAACAAAGCCAAATATAACTGAATCTTATGAATCTCTCGGGGGGAAATCTCTAGTCAATGAATTCACTCCAAAAAATGATTTGCCGCTAGAAAAAATACCAAAAGTAAAATATAGCAAGCCATTACATACAAAGAAACCGGTGCAGAGGGTTAAATTAGAGAATTTTATTAGGGATGAAGATGCTCCGTCAAATTTTTGCCTCGACTCTAATGTTGATATGACAAGCAGCGTAACTTCCTCCACGGATAACCTGTTCTGTAGCAGTAAGTATATTACAAGGTTACTGCCAGGGTATGAAGTTATCAAGATAATTATTTTCTTTAGATAATTATTAAGAGGGCTATCACAGTCCAGTGGTGCCCTCATCACATTAAAAAAGATTTCTCAATAAAGAAAGCCTAAATTAAAAAAGTGCTCAACATCAAAACTACAAAAGCCTTCAAGCCATTGTTATACAATACTTTTATAGGTTCTAAACATTCCACTTTTAGACAATTTCGAATAAAAACAAAAGCGGCCGTTTTTTGTCTTTTTTCAAAATTTGTATATACAAAAAAAATCTTTGGTTTAGACCTTTAAAAACCTATAAAAGTATCCTATGAAAATTACTTGAAGGCTTTTGTAGTTTTGATGTTGAGCACTTTTTTAATTTAGGCTTTCTTTATTGAAAAATCTTTTTTAATGTGATGAGGGCGCCACTGGACTGTGATAGCCCTCTTAAGATAGTTATTGGATAATTATCAGATAATTATCTAAGCTATTCTTAGTTTTAGCCAGCAAAACGTTGCACATGAATCCATGAATTCACTGTCTAGCCATAAAACTCCTCCTAGATTAAGATGACTGGATAACAACAAGATTATGGTTTTCTAAGGTTCCATACCCGAAGGGTGAAAATGGGACCCTATTACTAAGCCTACATTGTCCGTCCGTCTGTCTGTCATACCTATTTAGGGCTGTAACTTTTGAACGGCAATAGGTGGTAATAGCTAGACAGTTGAAATTTACACAGAATTTGCGTTGTTACGGCGGATTTGTTAACAAATCATAAATATGTCAAAAAATTAAAATTTAAGGGGAGTTTTACAAGAAACTAATTTTCATGAACAATTTTTTCTTCTTGCTCTATCGTAAAAACAGTAATACATACATACAAGCGTCAAACTTGGTGTGATTATAGAACAAACTCTACAGTATAACAACAAACAATAAAAACCGGCCAAGTGTGAATGGGTCTCACGCTATAGGTACCGGAGAAAACAATACTTTTTTTAAGTTGATATTTTGTGTGGTGGTGTGGTACGGAATCCTCGGTGCGCGAGTAGCGAGACTCGCGCTTGACCGGTTTTATTTACTTATGATTTTCCTCTGTCTACAGTCTACATACATCCATTACCAAATGCTTTTACTTGAGAGTGGTTAAATAAATTGATACATTTCTGTGAAGTTATTGGTTTTCTTGTCATTAATTAAATTTTCTTTTTTAGGTAATGAGGGAAATGTGTTGGAGAATGCAGTTAATATTGAATCATTTTTAAACGATGGTGCATCAACAGAGGTATGATTGTTATCCTTAGATCAAGAACAAAAACTAGATGCACAATCTAGCTTCCGAAAATTGCACAAACATCTTATGGCACTTTTGTCTTAGTATTGCTCCATCTTGCAGGCAGAAAACATGTCAATTGTGACAGTGCATCTAGTTATGTTATTAAAAGTGGCGGAAAAGCAAGAACAAGTCCAGCTTGCCAGGAAGAGTTAGAATCCTTTAGACTTCGTTTGTTACGGAGAAACCTTTGAATGTGTTGAACCACATGGAGGTAGATTCGCCCCAATCTGCACTTATATTATTTAAATGATGTTGTTAACCCATCAAATTGTGAGTTTTTATGTGCTGCATATTATGTGCTGGGAAATGGTTAAATGTTTACCTACTATTATTGTTAAATGTTTACATACTTTGGATCAATGTGTTTAAAATCTTAATGATATGAGCATGTCCGGTCAGTTCCATACATTTTAGACTTAGTATAGTCTTGGCGCAAACAGATGTCGCTAAAAGTATCATCTGGCCTAAACGAGAGATAAATCTTAATTAAACGTTATTAGATCACTATTATTTGAGTTTTGTTCCACGGACATAAATTATATAGATTAATTTCTTAAAAATTTTAATAACAAATGTGTTTAACACGTATTATAACGTAATTAAACATTGCTGTAGTACCGTTACTCACCACCGTCGCTGTACTTGCGCGAGTTGGCAACTAAGAAGGTGGCAACTTTCTTAGTATAGTATGGGCATTGACCCTCTGTTGTGTATAATTTATTTACTCTATGACATGAGTATCAGTCTAGGAAAGGGTAATGTGTGTAAAAATAAATAAGATGCAGATAATGTGAATAGAAATAAAGTGGTATCATTTATGTATGCCTACATATCTGTTGTATTTCTGATCATTTGCTGGCACCATCTTCTATGGGTCACTGCCAGACCCTAGCAATTTATGTTAATATCCCAACAATGTGTTGCAATCCCAATACAGCCCGGGCAATTTAATGATGTATAAAATTTATTTCAGAATGTAACGCAGTATGATATAGATAATGTGATAGATATAGATAGTCAAGTGAAGCAACAATGGTGCTTTGATCTACTCAATGGGACTGAACAAATTATTATTGAGGATTGTAAGTAGAATCTTGTATAAAACTTGTTTTTAGACTTTTGTAGTAATTTTGAGAAACACTTTTTCATTTTAGGTTTCCTTCATTATGAAATCTTGAATTTTGTTACGAGCGTGCCACTGAGCGGTAAAACCTTTGGGTTAACAGAAGCCTTGAATAATCGCTAAAACTTGATAGGCTGTGACTTAAATACATTTTCTCACATATTTCAGTTGATGGATCTCAGATTGGAAGTGCATGCATGGAACAAAGCTTGTCGTCTACAAATATGGTGTCTTTGTCACAAATATCGACTCTAGATCAGGAAAATAGTTCCCAGGAGCAAAGTTCTACTGAAATACATAGCCAGAACTTAAGTATTGAATTTTTGGCGAGCAGTACTATGAATTTTAAGGTGAGAAATTAAATGCTAACTTCTACTTTCATTAGCAATATATTTTCTTCAACAATAACATTTTATGTTATCATTAGAGATCGGATATGCGGATGCATATTTACCTAAACTTCATTTTTCACAAGAATAATGTGGACACGTCTTAATTCATTTATTTTATGAAACAATTCCAGGACCGTTATAATTAGAAAAAAAGTGAAATTTTTAGTATCCTGCAGTCCAAAAATAGCTGGTAGAGGGCGTGGGAGGGAGAGGGGGGAGGGGGGAGCCTCCCCTCCGCCCCCCCAACACCCACGCTGGGAGGTAAAAAGGAGTGAATAATTGAAAAATGATGTTTTTTGTAAGGGCATTAAGAGGTGGGGGGGGGGGGGATAGCGAAGGGAATGGGGAGGGGAGGGCCCCGCGCACTATCCCCCTCAGTCCGAAAAAACCTTTCTGTATTGGCATTGGCACCGGGCCGTAGCGGAGCGGCAGCGGAGGCCCGGCTCGTTTTTGACAGAAGTAAGGGTTGCAATAAATAATGGGGAACACAAAAGGGTCAAAATATTACTAAAAATACACTTAAAATCTTAGCGTAGATTATGTACATTACATTAGTTTTTATTTCACTTCAATACATGCAGTATTTCCGAAGTTATGACGACGAGAAGTTTAAGCGCTTTTTAAAATTTCCGAGTTTACGCGCGCTCACGCTTTGACGTCACACCCCCGCTCAGCCTGCGACCGCGACACAGCACGGCGCTCGGTCCGGTGCATTTTGTTTAGTTTGTTCGTCAAAAATTAGTTTAATTTCGTTTATACCTAATAGTGTGCTTGTATATCAAGGAAATAATACTTTTACATTAATTTTATAACCGATTACACTAAAGTAAACCACACGGTGTGTAGATAGAATGGATGAAGGTTTTCAAAAAGGTCAGTCGGACAATCTGCCAAGTGTGGATAGTTTGATGGTGGCACAATATTTTATGAAGAATAAGGATTTTACGGCTGCCGAAATAATAATAATTAATAATAATTTCTTGGACAATGTCACACAAATTATCTAGTCACATTTAAAGTACCAGAATCTAGCCTGGACTTGTATTATGATGACTGGACAACGATATAGAATACATATACAGGGTGTACAATAAAATGGGACAGCTACTTAAAGGGGTGCTTCAGACCATCAAACTGAACAACTTTCTCTATGGGACCAATATCGAAATCGCGAAAAAAAAATCTGCTGTCCCATACATTTCAGTCGAGTTATGTTTGCAGTTTTGTATGGGAGAGCGGATTTTTTTTTCGCGATTTCGATATTGGTCCCATAGAGAAAGTTGTTCAGTTTGATGGTCTGAAGCACCCCTTTGAGTAGCTGTCCCATTTTATTGTACACCCTGTATACAGGGTGAAATTGATATCATTGGCATCCTTTTAAACTAAGAGTCTACCCATCAAACTGAACAAATATCACTATGGGAGCAAACCAATCGGAGCAACTAAAAAATCTGCTGTCCCATACTAAACTGCAATGTTGTTTGGAGAGGTGTATGGAGAGGTGTATGGAGGTGTATGGAGGTGTATGGAGAGGTGTATGGAGGTGTATGGAGAGGTGTATGGAGAGTTGTATGGAGAGGTGTATGGAGAGGTGTATGGAGAGGTGTATGGAGTTGTGTATGGAGAGGTGTATGGAGAGGTGTATGGAGAGGTGTATGGAGGTGTATGGAGAGGTGTTTGGAGATGTGTATGGAGAGGTGTATGGAGATGTGTATGGAGGTGTATGGAGAGGTGTATGGAGGTGTATGGAGCTATGGAGAGGTGTATGGAGGTGTATGGAGAGGTGTATGGAGAGGTGTATGGAGGTGTATGGAGGTGTATGGAAGTGTATGGAGGTGTATGGAGGTGTATTGAGGTGTATGGAGGTGTATGGAGAGGTGTATGGAGGTGTATGGAAGTGTATGGAGAGGTGTATGGAGGTGTATGGAGAGGTGTATGGAGAGGTGTATGGAGGTGTATGGAGAGGTGTATGGAGGTGTATGGAGAGGTGTATGGAGAGGTGTATGGAGGTGTATGGAGAGGTGTAAGGAGGTGTATGGAGGTGTATGGAGAGGTGTATGGAGGTGTATGGAGCTATGGAGAGGTGTATAGAGGTGTATGGAGAGGTGTATGGAGGTGTATGGAGAGGTGAATGGAGCTATGGAGAGGTGTATGGAGGTGTATGGAGAGGTGTATGGAGCTATGGAGAGGTGTATGGAGCTATGGAGAGGTGAATGGAGGTGCACGCACAATCGATCGTTTGGGTTTTGCTTTGGTAACGTCAACGATTTAACCGTTCAGAATAAAATAGCGCGATAGCATTTTTACATCAGCTAAACCAAATCTAAACCAAAACTAAACCAAAGTCCTAAACGTTCCGTCCGAACGGTAAAACCGTATAAAACAGCGCAATCGAGGCCCTTGCTCGTACGAGGTTGTTGTTGATGATTATTTGTGTTTTATTAGTTTAAAAACATCGAAATGGTATTCACAGCAGTGCGCTTTAGTTTTAGGCCCTATTGCGACTACTCTTTTTATGGCCGTCATCCACTTCTTTCTCATTTTTGGGTCCTCAGGCACATAAAAAAAGAGTTTATCGGGTGTTTTCACAGTTGAATTGAAACACTGAGGCACAATACAATACTTTTTTTCCATTTTCACTGAAGAGAACTCGATGTTTACTGCACAGCAGCAGGCGTACGAGAGCGCGACTGACGAATGACCGGGGGTGTGACGTCATCGGCTAGTGGGCGCCCGCCCGCGTTTTTAAAAACCTTCGTCCGGAAATACGCAATTTGATCGTTAATATCTCAGCCATTTTTGAAGATATAAAAAAAGTAAAAACACAGTTTTTTTCGTAATTTTTTGAAGATTTATTTGACATGTAAAGTGAAAAACGTTTGTCAGACCCATTGCGGAGCGAAGCGGAGCAAACGCCTTTCGACTTGCTCTTGGGGTGGGGGGAGGGATAGAGGGTCTCCCCCTCCCCCATATGTCTTTAATTAAAGTAATTTTAAATAAGATTTAAACGCAACACTTGTTGACTTTGACTGTACTAAATTGAAACCAGTTTAAATTATGAAAATATCGTTAAAATATATTTTTAATAAAATTAATCGAGTGTTGATATCATCTGGGTCAGTTGGGACGGGGGCAGCTGGGAATGGGGACAGATGGCACTAACCCTCTTAAGTCCCGGGATTGCTAAAATATCATAGGACTTGGACATTTGAACAACTCTGACGACATGAACAACTCGGACAACATAAACAACTTGGACAACAAGAAAAACTTGACCAAAACCACTGAATAGGTATATTAGTTCTACATACAGAACGGCCACTCCCCGCCCCCCTCTGACTTCAGATACCCCACCTCCCCACCTGTGGTAACTTGAGGGAAGCCGAACAAGGGAGTGCAGTCAGGCGCGCGCACCCGTTGGATTTGACTACATCAAATATATTTTATTTTTCTCCTCACAGTTAAAATTAACGTTGGAAAATAACGCTAAATTCACATTTTCTGTGATTCTTTAGCTTAAAACTAGTTTTAATAACAGAATGAACTATAAAAAGTAACAAAATGTATAATGTAGTTCATAAGATGAGTGTTAAGTCAACCCTACACATAATATGTCATGCACAATTTACGCAAAGTGCGCATGTGCGTACGTCATCATGTCAAATCTAAAACATTATTTGAAGTGCCGGACCTGTGCCAAAACAACTCAGTTGACCAAGTTGTCAGAGTTGTTTACGTTGTAAGAGTTGTTCAATTGTTCATGTTGCCCGAGTTGTTTATTTTGTCCGAGTTGTCCAAGTCGATCGAGTTGTTCATATTGTACAAGATGTTCTACCTACTGTTGACTACCTATGAGGACCAGTATGACAAAAGGGTGTGGGTGACCCGATTTTTTTAAATTAACTTTATTTTCAGAAAGGCATATTATGTTTTCGTAGCGAAAAAAGTGAAGTTTAGGTAAATATGCATCCGATTATCCGATCTCTAGTTATCATTGATCATGACTGTATTCATTTTCTTAAAGTGAAATATTTCTTATAAGATACCTGCAACTTCCAAGAGTCACCATGGTGTTCTATACTTCATTCCAAATAAAGACAAGATTCCTATTTAGCTTTTTGGCTAATTCTGTAGAGGCTCTTCAGTGAAGAAAAACATTATAGGGAAACCTGCAATGGCATGGTGAAGTCTGCCAACCTGCTTTGGGTACGCGTGGAGGTGTAGTGTGTGACTAACCCCCATACACCTTCACCATGAGGGTAGGCCTGTGGTCTAGCTGTGGAGATGTTTAGAGGCAGATAATAATGAAATGAACCACATATATTTACAAATTACAGTGTGAGGAGCCGAATTGTAACAAAAAGTTTAGAAGTGAACAAAAGTTATTGAAGCACAAAAGTGTCCACAATCCGGACAGCACTCCCAAGGCGCCCAAACAGACGACTTCAGAGTGCCCAGTGAAGAGGTTAGATGAGGACGGGAAGGAGGAGCCTTGTGGGAGGACGTTCTGTGTAAGAGAGGAACTTGTCAAACATCTGAACGAGGAGCATACTCTTGAAGAGGCAATTTACGTGTAAGTGCTATATACAAAGGTCTTTTTTTAAGGGTATGACGAGACCCTCGTACTGAAACATTTTCTATATAGGACCTACCATAGATAAATGACACGCTCCCTTAGGGGATCAACTTGCAAATCGCGAGAAACCTTCAGTATTATTAAGATTTTTTTTACTATTGATATATGTTAAACGTGTATTCAGATAATGAAACTAAACAACTTTCCCTAAGGAAGTAAGGAACATGTGTCAAAAAACGAGTAATTGTCGTTCCTGAGCGACAGAAAAGGATGGAGAAGCAAAAAATGCGATTCTGTGCTGCCAGATGAGGTTCAATCATATACAGGGTCCTTCTTAATATGCTGACACTTTTTTAAGAGGATGATCAGACCGTCAAACTGAACAACTTTCTCTATGGCACCAATATCGAAATTGCGAAAAAATCAGCTCTCTCATACAAAACTGCAAACCTACTCGAGCCAGATGTATGAAACAGCTGATTTTTCGATATTGGCCCCATAGAAAAAGTTGTGCAGTTTGATGGTCTGATTATCCTCGTAAAAAAACTGTCAGCATATTAAGTTGGACTCTGTACTTCTAGTACAGTAGTTTGTTATATTATTGTGGTGTGGTACAGTTGCGTGGAGTGCGGGCGCCGGTTCTTCTGGGCGTCGGGGCTGCGGGCGCACGCGCGCGCGCACTGCGGGCGGCCGCCGGCGCTAGTGTGCGCGTGGCCGGACTGCGGCCGCGTGTTCCGACAGCCCTGCCGCCTGCGCGAGCACACGCGCGCCCACACCGGCGACAAGCCCTACCCCTGCCGCTACCCGGTACGTGCTCGCTCTGTTAGTGTGACGCTGCACGCTGCACGCTGCACGCTGCACGCTGCACGCTGCACGCTGGTGTGCGCGTGGCCGGACTGCGGCCGCGTGTTCCGACAGCCCTGCCGCCTGCGCGAGCACACGCGCGCCCACACCGGCGACAAGCCCTACCCCTGCCGCTACCCGGTACGTGCTCGCTCTGTTAGTGTGACGCTGCACGCTGCACGCTGCACGCTGCACGCTGCACGCTGCACGCTGGTGTGCGCGTGGCCGGACTGCGGCCGCGTGTTCCGACAGCCCTGCCGCCTGCGCGAGCACACGCGCGCCCACACCGGCGACAAGCCCTACCCCTGCCGCTACCCGGTACGTGCTCGCTCTGTTAGTGTGACGCTGCACGCTGCACGCTGCACGCTGCACGCTGCACGCTGCACGCTGGTGTGCGCGTGGCCGGACTGCGGCCGCGTGTTCCGACAGCCCTGCCGCCTGCGCGAGCACACGCGCGCCCACACCGGCGACAAGCCCTACCCCTGCCGCTACCCGGTACGTGCTCGCTCTGTTAGTGTGACGCTGCACGCTGCACGCTGCACGCTGCACGCTGCACGCTGCACGCTGGTGTGCGCGTGGCCGGACTGCGGCCGCGTGTTCCGACAGCCCTGCCGCCTGCGCGAGCACACGCGCGCCCACACCGGCGACAAGCCCTACCCCTGCCGCTACCCGGTACGTGCTCGCTCTGTTAGTGTGACGCTGCACGCTGCACGCTGGTGTGCGCGTGGCCGGACTGCGGCCGCGTGTTCCGACAGCCCTGCCGCCTGCGCGAGCACACGCGCGCCCACACCGGCGACAAGCCCTACCCCTGCCGCTACCCGGTACGTGCTCGCTCTGTTAGTGTGACGCTGCACGCTGCACGCTGCACGCTGCACGCTGCACGCTGCACGCTGCACGCTGCACGCTGGTGTGCGCGTGGCCGGACTGCGGCCGCGTGTTCCGACAGCCCTGCCGCCTGCGCGAGCACACGCGCGCCCACACCGGCGACAAGCCCTACCCCTGCCGCTACCCGGTACGTGCTCGCTCTGTTAGTGTGACGCTGCACGCTGCACGCTGCACGCTGCACGCTGCACGCTGCACGCTGGTGTGCGCGTGGCCGGACTGCGGCCGCGTGTTCCGACAGCCCTGCCGCCTGCGCGAGCACACGCGCGCCCACACCGGCGACAAGCCCTACCCCTGCCGCTACCCGGTACGTGCTCGCTCTGTTAGTGTGACGCTGCACGCTGCACGCTGCACGCTGCACGCTGCACGCTGCACGCTGGTGTGCGCGTGGCCGGACTGCGGCCGCGTGTTCCGACAGCCCTGCCGCCTGCGCGAGCACACGCGCGCCCACACCGGCGACAAGCCCTACCCCTGCCGCTACCCGGTACGTGCTCGCTCTGTTAGTGTGACGCTGCACGCTGCACGCTGGTGTGCGCGTGGCCGGACTGCGGCCGCGTGTTCCGACAGCCCTGCCGCCTGCGCGAGCACACGCGCGCCCACACCGGCGACAAGCCCTACCCCTGCCGCTACCCGGTACGTGCTCGCTCTGTTAGTGTGACGCTGCACGCTGCACGCTGCACGCTGCACGCTGCACGCTGCACGCTGGTGTGCGCGTGGCCGGACTGCGGCCGCGTGTTCCGACAGCCCTGCCGCCTGCGCGAGCACACGCGCGCCCACACCGGCGACAAGCCCTACCCCTGCCGCTACCCGGTACGTGCTCGCTCTGTTTGTGTTTGTGTTAATATACAAGATTCACTATATAAGGAAGTAAGTCTTGGATTTTAAACGATAATACATATTATACTTAATTCATAATTCCGCAGAAGGAATGGGAAAAAAGTTCTCACAAGTTCCATGAAGAACTTTCACGGTGAAACTATAGATTAATGTGAACAACTGTCTCGTGAAGAGCGTGTCAGACTCGTCCATGAGAAGTTCCGTGGTCATTGTATAGAAATGTAATTCTGATATTGCATAGATTTAAAGAAATCTTCAAAATCCAATCCCAATCAATCGGTAGCGCGATTTAATTTAGGTCAGCGCTATTCAGTGACAGGCGAGAATGTTTTTTTCCAACACTGGTTGCGCTACAGCATCCGTAATTTTTTTATTCTTCTTCTATTGAGTCGATGGCAAGACATTCTCAATTTTTCCAGCCCCGTATTTCGCCACACGGATAGCAGGCAGCCCGCAGCATCCAATTTTCATTGAAAGAATAAGAATATTGAAAGTAACTAATAGTTATATGGATTTTAGAATATTTCAAACATTCATTGAAAAAATAAAGTAAAAGAAATCAATGTAATCACTTAATCATACATATGTTCGGATTTCGGAGATAAATCCCTTCTATCCCTCCTGGATACGTGCTTATGCAATGTCCTCTAGTATGTAACATATTACATGATAGCTCAATGTGTTCTGTCTGTACGGTAACAGGAGTGCGGCTGGTCGTTCCGTACGGCGAGCAAGCTGCTGCGGCACGCGCGGCGCCACACGGGCGAGCGCCGCCACGCCTGCGCAGCCTGCGGGCGCGCCTTCCTGCGCCGCGAGCACCTGCGCGACCACACCGCGCGCCACCACGCCCACAGGCACCCCTGCGTCCACCGAGGTATACTATACTATACTACACTATACTATACTACACGTACACATAGCAAGCTGCTGCGGGCGCGCCTTCCTGCGCCGCGAGCACCTGCGCGACCACACCGCGCGCCACCACGCCCACAGGCACCCCTGCGTCCACCGAGGTATACTATACTATACTACACTATACTATACTACACGTACACATAGCAAGCTGCTGCGGGCGCGCCTTCCTGCGCCGCGAGCACCTGCGCGACCACACCGCGCGCCACCACGCCCACAGGCACCCCTGCGTCCACCGAGGTATACTATACTATACTACACTATACTATACTACACGTACACATAGCAAGCTGCTGCGGGCGCGCCTTCCTGCGCCGCGAGCACCTGCGCGACCACACCGCGCGCCACCACGCCCACAGGCACCCCTGCGTCCACCGAGGTATACTATACTATACTACACTATACTATACTACACGTACACATAGCAAGCTGCTGCGGGCGCGCCTTCCTGCGCCGCGAGCACCTGCGCGACCACACCGCGCGCCACCACGCCCACAGGCACCCCTGCGTCCACCGAGGTATACTATACTATACTACACTATACTATACTACACGTACACATAGCAAGCTGCTGCGGGCGCGCCTTCCTGCGCCGCGAGCACCTGCGCGACCACACCGCGCGCCACCACGCCCACAGGCACCCCTGCGTCCACCGAGGTATACTATACTATACTACACTATACTATACTACACGTACACATAGCAAGCTGCTGCGGGCGCGCCTTCCTGCGCCGCGAGCACCTGCGCGACCACACCGCGCGCCACCACGCCCACAGGCACCCCTGCGTCCACCGAGGTATACTATACTATACTACACTATACTATACTACACGTACACATAGCAAGCTGCTGCGGGCGCGCCTTCCTGCGCCGCGAGCACCTGCGCGACCACACCGCGCGCCACCACGCCCACAGGCACCCCTGCGTCCACCGAGGTATACTATACTATACTACACTATACTATACTACACGTACACATAGCAAGCTGCTGCGGGCGCGCCTTCCTGCGCCGCGAGCACCTGCGCGACCACACCGCGCGCCACCACGCCCACAGGCACCCCTGCGTCCACCGAGGTATACTATACTATACTACACTATACTATACTACACGTACACATAGCAAGCTGCTGCGGGCGCGCCTTCCTGCGCCGCGAGCACCTGCGCGACCACACCGCGCGCCACCACGCCCACAGGCACCCCTGCGTCCACCGAGGTATACTATACTATACTACACTATACTATACTACACGTACACATAGCAAGCTGCTGCGGGCGCGCCTTCCTGCGCCGCGAGCACCTGCGCGACCACACCGCGCGCCACCACGCCCACAGGCACCCCTGCGTCCACCGAGGTATACTATACTATACTACACTATACTATACTACACGTACACATAGCAAGCTGCTGCGGGCGCGCCTTCCTGCGCCGCGAGCACCTGCGCGACCACACCGCGCGCCACCACGCCCACAGGCACCCCTGCGTCCACCGAGGTATACTATACTATACTACACTATACTATACTACACGTACACATAGCAAGCTGCTGCGGGCGCGCCTTCCTGCGCCGCGAGCACCTGCGCGACCACACCGCGCGCCACCACGCCCACAGGCACCCCTGCGTCCACCGAGGTATACTATACTATACTACACTATACTATACTACACGTACACATAGCAAGCTGCTGCGGGCGCGCCTTCCTGCGCCGCGAGCACCTGCGCGACCACACCGCGCGCCACCACGCCCACAGGCACCCCTGCGTCCACCGAGGTATACTATACTATACTACACTATACTATACTACACGTACACATAGCAAGCTGCTGCGGGCGCGCCTTCCTGCGCCGCGAGCACCTGCGCGACCACACCGCGCGCCACCACGCCCACAGGCACCCCTGCGTCCACCGAGGTATACTATACTATACTACACTATACTATACTACACGTACACATAGCAAGCTGCTGCGGGCGCGCCTTCCTGCGCCGCGAGCACCTGCGCGACCACACCGCGCGCCACCACGCCCACAGGCACCCCTGCGTCCACCGAGGTATACTATACTATACTACACTATACTATACTACACGTACACATAGCAAGCTGCTGCGGGCGCGCCTTCCTGCGCCGCGAGCACCTGCGCGACCACACCGCGCGCCACCACGCCCACAGGCACCCCTGCGTCCACCGAGGTATACTATACTATACTACACTATACTATACTACACGTACACATAGCAAGCTGCTGCGGGCGCGCCTTCCTGCGCCGCGAGCACCTGCGCGACCACACCGCGCGCCACCACGCCCACAGGCACCCCTGCGTCCACCGAGGTATACTATACTATACTACACTATACTATACTACACGTACACATAGCAAGCTGTTGCTGCTATGCTATGCAATGCTACGTTACGCTACGCTACAAGCTGTAATCAAATTAAATTCAACCTTATCTTCTTAAGTCTTGTGACTGAATCTTCTTAAAATTATTATAGTGACTTATGACCTTTTTGTAAACGAAATGTAGGAAGAAGATTGGCACCATTCGTACAAGGGGCACATACGTACAGTAGATTTTACAGAAAAACTAAGTGGAGTACGGTCATGTCTTTTCACGTGTACGTAGCCTTTGTTCGACCGCATCGTCAGACCGGTAAGCCGCGACAGTAGCGCCATTACACATGATACGACAGGTAGCAAAGTTTTTTTGCACTTGCTGAGTAAATATTTTATGGTAACAACTTTTATTACGGTTCTAACATCATAAAAAATCCTTAAGAAAGTGTTTTAATGACAAATATTTTCTTACTTTACTTGTTTCTAGAATTAGGTAACTTTTTAGAACTTATATATCACGGGGTACCTTTGTACAGCAAGGAATGGGGCACATTAGTACGCGACAAATGGTTGGTGATTCCTGATAGATTAATTTATTTTTAAAGAAACATGGTGTAACATTACAAAATTGAAAAAGAGGAGCAAGGAAGTAGAGTAGGCGAAGATTTGATGCTATATCGGCTGTAGATGATTGTGATGGAGCAGGGAATCCCAAACATCTTTTTATCACACCTCCTTTGGGCAAACAAAAAATATCCACGCCCCCGTGTCACATTAGGATACCTAGGTACTACAATACAAACGAAATGTTAGTTTCATCCTCTATGTACTAAATAAAGTTAATTTTCGGTGCTGTATGAAAGTACCCCATTCGTGGGGCAGATTCGTTCGAATTCTGGATGAATTCAAAATCACTTTTATTCAGTAACCCTCTAAAATACACCTTTATACTATTTTTTTCCTAATAGCCAAGCCTATGTGCTATTTCAAGATGATTTCCATAAAGCTATTAATCAACGCAGTAAAAAGAAAAAAAATATATTGTGAAAACTGTACGAAGGGACCCAATCTTCCCTATAACAGACAGATATGGTATATCGACCATTCCAGTGACACGCCGGTACACATTATGTGCACGC
Organism: Agonopterix subpropinquella; assembly: GCA_922987775.1. Lineage (NCBI taxonomy): Eukaryota > Metazoa > Arthropoda > Insecta > Lepidoptera > Depressariidae > Agonopterix > Agonopterix subpropinquella. The sequence goes on along the minus strand of OV277697.1, from coordinate 13,831,028 downwards.
AACGGCAGCATCTCTGTCCTGATTGCCAGAGATTTTGCAGTTGTATCCACACTTACAAACTGCGTTGATAACTATGAAAATAGTGTACTGTTTTAACTTCTTAGCATTTCGTCACTGAAAACACGTTGATACAGTTTCCAATTGTATTGCAGGTTGCCAGCGAACATTTGCTAATCCTGAGGCATTAATTACGCACATGGAAAGAGTTCACAAGGAAGTACTAAATCTAGACGCAGTGACGACCATAATCCCCGAGTCTGAAGTGCCACCGGTAACAGAGAGCGGAGCGGAAGAAACATATACGGTAAGATTATAAAGTACGAGCTTTTACCCGCGACTTCGTCCGCGTAAATTATATACCAGATTTTAAGTCAGATAATAAGCTATCAAACAAAAAAAGTTTCATCAAAATCGGTTCAGTAGTTTTTGCGTGATACTCGAACAAACAAACACCCAAACAAACAAATAAACAAACAAACAAACATACAAACAAACAAACAAACAAACAAACAGACAGACAAAAAATCTAAAAATTGGTAATTTGAAATCAGGGACAGGTAAAAACCATGTCATAATTTTTTTTTCTAAATATCTTCAATGTACAGACACATTTCTGTTACAGTTTTATAATAGTTTAGATACTAGAGTTTACCCGCAACTTCGTCTGCACAAATTGTATAGGTACCAGATTTTAAGTCAAATCATAAGCTAACAAACAAAAAAGTTTTATCAAAATCAGTTCATTAGTTTTTGCGTGATGCTCGAACAAACAAACAAACAGATGGACAAAAATTCTAAATAAAAAGGTAGATTTGACACAAATTTTTTTTTTAAAAATCATATGGTATCTTGTTTATATTACTAACCTAACCACACGATCACATACTTACGTCGCACGTATGCGTTAACAGATCAGCTTAGACCCATCAGCACTGGAGGCAGTGGAGACATCGGAAGTGGAGACAGGAGAACAGGCCGCGGACGTGGAGTGGCACGCGGCGAGGACGCACTGCACGTGGCCTCTGCTGCCGAGGACCGAGCCCGCCGCCGTGGACGGACAGTTCATTATGGAGGAAGATGTTCAGGTAGGCGGTAGAGAAACAGGTTTGAAACTTGCACTTATTTTATTTATTAACGAGCATTTATCCGCGAGTTCATCCGCATAAATTATATACCACATTTTAAGTCAGATCATAAGCTATCAAACAAAAAAGTTTCATCAAAATCGGTTCAGAAGTTTTTGCGTGATGCTCGATCAAACAAACAAACAAACAAACAGACAGACAAAAAATCCAAAAATTGGTCGTTTGGAATCAGGGACACCTAAAAACCATATCGTAATCTTTTTTTGTAAATATCTTCAATAGGGGAGCGGACTGCATAAAATATATTTTAGTTTTATCTTCTTAGTAAAAAAACATTTGAAAATAACGCTATACTCACATTTTTAGCTTTTTTTAAGCTAAAATACTATTTTTAATAACATGATTAGATTAACTATAAAAAGTAATGAAATGTTGATGACGTCACTTGTAGGTATTTAGTAAAATTTTTAATACATCGCGCACGTTTTGACGTTCGATTAAAAGTTGCTAATTTGACTAATTGTCCCGGACTGTATGATCCCCTATTTACAGACACGCTTCTGTTACAGTTTTATAATAGTTTAGATGGCCTTTTTCTTGTGTCTAGGGCCTAGATTCATATACGTCTTTTAATTTCGTTAATAGGGTTGAAAACGTATAAATAAATAAATATATAAACAAATAACGCTCACAGGCACATACATTGTAATGATCCCAAGGTAAGCCTCAGGCTTTTTGTTATGGGAATCATACAACAACGGCACAGACATATAACATCCATGACCGAACCGGGATTCGAAACCAGGACCCTGGTTTGGCAGTCCGGCGTGGTAATCATTACACCAACCGGGTCGTGAAATGTTGACATACTGGAGTTCGGCCTCTCTGGGCAGGCAGTTGACCCCGGAGATCAGGTCCACCAGGGTCCAAGGTCCACGCTCCTGAGCTTCGCTCCTACGCGAACCTCGGCCTTCGGCTTGACCTAAAAAAAATCTCTGGATCTTGGTCTAAACACTGTTAATTTCGAGTAGGTTTTGGCAATATCGTAATCTCAAGTATGGTTTTATGAACGAAACCACGCAACTCATAAACCCCGTTTATATAAATTTCACACAGCATAATACAAAAATTCAGCTGTGACAAGTTGTGGAAAGTTTATCAAATACACCATGATTTTTATAATATATTTTTTTAGATATGAAATTACGTCCTGCATCTCGTCAGCGCAGCATTAAAAGCGTCCCGTGCGAAACACAGAATGACGTAGCGAATTTAAAGATCGAATCGATTTCTTCTCATAGTATGGCTTAGAATTTAAAGAAAGAAATTAACGATTAGAATATCTTCTTTCTAGACGATAGAAGTTAATGTTTGTATTGATTTCAGGTGGAGCTGTCAGAGGGTTCGGAAAGCAATATTTATACAGTCAGAAGTGATCTCTTTCTTCACGGGAATGTACTGAATAACGAAGATAGCGGGTACGTTACCTTACAAATAGTTATGCGTTTTGATAACTTTTACTCTAACAGTAATTATTTGAATTGTAATTTGACGCTCTTCATCAAACAATGAAGATTAGTGGCCTATGGTCCTTCGAGCTATCTTGAATTTTAGCAAAAGTGTTGTCACAGTCTGAAACGTCTGACATCATCGTATTTAAGAGCTACACTCTTGTCGGTGGAGATAGATTGGCGAAGAAAAAATAATTTGTTTATTTGATCGATGACAGCAAAAAATTACATATTATATTTTTTATCATCGGAATATGCTATAGCGAATTATTAAGGTGTTAAGGTGCAACAGCGAATTTAAGAAAAATATTATGTTAGCGACTCGCAATAGGCCACCTTCAAACCCCCTTTTCCCCAAAGATGAGATAAATTATAACCTATTAAAATGGGGACCGTTTTGGTTATTAATTATAATTATAGTATATAGGGTGTCCCAAAACTCGACGTCAACCCGCAAATAGGAGATAGGTGAGTTTATAACTGTTTAGCGAAAAATACAAAAAAAAAATCAAAGTTTGATAGTTTTCGAGATTTTGTAATTTTTTTTTAGCATTGGAAAAATCACCACCCTGTGCTCAATTTTTAGATGTAGCTACTACAAATTTGTAATTTTTTTCATAAAAATACTTGTCACAGAATAACCTTTACAGCGGACCTAATTCAAAAATAAACCAAAAATCAAGTTTTCAAAATGGTATCACACTTGGTACTTCCTTTTCTAAAAAAGTAGTAATAATTTTTATTCTCGTCGAACAACTCCATTTCAAAACAATAATTCGCTGCTTGACGTAGAGTTTTGGGACATCCTGTATATGATGTAACTGTTTCTGTTTCTTGCAGACACATGGACGAGGCGGGGGCGGGCTCGCTGCTGGTGGTGCCGCACAACACTGACACCGACCTCGGCCTGCTCGACGCACATCCCACTATTGATCTCATGCAGGTACCTACTCATATGAGAGCCTTGCCATATCAACGAGGCGGAGCGGGCTCGCTGCTGGTGGTGCCGCACAACACTGACACCGACCTCGGCCTGCTCGACGCACATCCCACTATTGATCTCATGCAGGTACCTACTCATATGAGAGCCTTGCCATATCAACGAGGCGGAGCGGGCTCGCTGCTGGTGGTGCCGCACAACACTGACACCGACCTCGGCCTGCTCGACGCACATCCCACTATTGATCTCATGCAGGTACCTACTCATATGAGAGCCTTGCCATATCAACGAGGCGGAGCGGGCTCGCTGCTGGTGGTGCCGCACAACACTGACACCGACCTCGGCCTGCTCGACGCACATCCCACTATTGATCTCATGCAGGTACCTACTCATATGAGAGCCTTGCCATATCAACGAGGCGGAGCGGGCTCGCTGCTGGTGGTGCCGCACAACACTGACACCGACCTCGGCCTGCTCGACGCACATCCCACTATTGATCTCATGCAGGTACCTACTCATATGAGAGCCTTGCCATATCAACGAGGCGGAGCGGGCTCGCTGCTGGTGGTGCCGCACAACACTGACACCGACCTCGGCCTGCTCGACGCACATCCCACTATTGATCTCATGCAGGTACCTACTCATATGAGAGCCTTGCCATATCAACGAGGCGGAGCGGGCTCGCTGCTGGTGGTGCCGCACAACACTGACACCGACCTCGGCCTGCTCGACGCACATCCCACTATTGATCTCATGCAGGTACCTACTCATATGAGAGCCTTGCCATATCAACGAGGCGGAGCGGGCTCGCTGCTGGTGGTGCCGCACAACACTGACACCGACCTCGGCCTGCTCGACGCACATCCCACTATTGATCTCATGCAGGTACCTACTCATATGAGAGCCTTGCCATATCAACGAGGCGGAGCGGGCTCGCTGCTGGTGGTGCCGCACAACACTGACACCGACCTCGGCCTGCTCGACGCACATCCCACTATTGATCTCATGCAGGTACCTACTCATATGAGAGCCTTGCCATATCAACGAGGCGGAGCGGGCTCGCTGCTGGTGGTGCCGCACAACACTGACACCGACCTCGGCCTGCTCGACGCACATCCCACTATTGATCTCATGCAGGTACCTACTCATATGAGAGCCTTGCCATATCAACGAGGCGGAGCGGGCTCGCTGCTGGTGGTGCCGCACAACACTGACACCGACCTCGGCCTGCTCGACGCACATCCCACTATTGATCTCATGCAGGTACCTACTCATATGAGAGCCTTGCCATATCAACGAGGCGGAGCGGGCTCCCTGCTGGTGGTGCCGCACAACACTGACACCGACCTCGGCCTGCTCGGCGATGTCGTTACTGCACAACCGCGACATCGCAACTGAATCGTCGCGATTTTTACTGAGCTGCGACTTCGCCGCGATTCCGCCGTGACACTGATTAATCTCAGAAATATCGCGGCGATACCGCGACGATACGAAAAAAAATATGGCTACCTGCTTTTATACCAGGCGATTTTTTAATGACTTTTAAAATTTTCACACCTTAGAGTGCTTACAGACGAGCGACACTTTACGGTCGCCGTGTGTCGCGGAGGGTCGCGCTATCGTAAAGTCTATGAGCGGGACCGCTCTGCGACCCACGGCGACAGCAAAGTGTCGCTCGTCTGTAAGAGCCCTTAATCACCCCTGAAAAATTGGCATGAGATTAAAAAATCGCCCACAATGCGTCAACGACGCCGGTTTCGTATAGTTGCAAATTCTGGACACTTCATTCAAACCGGCTCGGCTCGCACTGACAAGAAGGGAGCATATGTAACTATCGAAACAGGTGGTAGTGGGGGGAGTGTGTATTGCTGCAGTGATGACATAGCATACGGAGCATAGACGTGGCCGCTCGCTCAAGGCTAAAAGTGACCTAAAGGGCAATGGCTATGCTTGGAGTTTCCCTGCGAAATCGAATCAGAAATGAAGAGATCCGCTTAAGAATCAGAGTAGCTGACATAGCCCAAAGAATCGTTGCTCGCAGAACCGATGGCCGATGGGGCTGATGAGTTCTCGAGTGGCGATCGCGTACTGCAAAACGCAGCGTGGGTAGGCCTACAAGGTGGACCGATGACCTGGTGAAGGCGGCGGGAACCCAATGGATGATTACAGCGCAGGACCGGTCGTTGTGGCGATCCTTGGGGGAGGCCTATGTCATAGTGTAAATAAAATAAGTGATGAAACTCAGCGGTCGCGGCGGGTCTATGCCCGCGCGGCGTGCGGGGTACGGCGGGGGACAGTCGTACCGTAACTCAATTCGCTGTTAGGGTACGCGCGCAGGCAGCGTGACGGCTCCCGGCCCCCGCATGCCCCGCACGATTGGCCTGCCGCGACCGCTGAGCTTCACCACTATTAGTTGTTTACACTATGCCTATGTCCAGCAGTGGATGTCCATCGGCTGATATAATGATGATATATTTAGGTATTTATTATCGCACGCTGTACAAATTGAACTAAATGATGTTTATGATGTGACAGGAGGAGTTGATGTACACGGACGCCGCTGTGGACGAGTCTTCCTTCCGAGTGTTCCTACTGAGCGGCGAGGAGCTCGGCTAGACACACCACACCCCTCGCCTGTTCGTCAAGTCATTGTTATATCACGACAAGTGATAAGTGCTTTTATATTCTTTTAGGTAAGTCCCATTTCATATGGTAGTTGGTGGCTAGAAATGTTCTGCAATATTGTTAATGTTACGACTTTTGTAATTCAGTGGTGTTATCTGTTCATCATAAATGTATATGGTTGCAAATCTGGTCAAATTCATTTTGCTCAAAAAGGTAATCAAATAATCAAACATTTAACATAACAGCGGAAATTACACGGAATTAAATGAAATGATGCGTACTGCCGGCAAGCTAAACTGAGCGCAATCAAATTAGAACTTGTTTAAAGTGTACAAAGGTGAAATTCTTTGACATCAACAAAATGACAGTTCTGTTCTTAAGTTTGTCGTCCGCATCGATATGCAACGGGACTACGGAGGCGGCACTGCACTGGACACATACTGACGGATGTGACGGAAGTCATCGCGCTTGATAGATCGGTACCACCATTCTGTTATCTTAATAAACCGGAGTTTATTAAGATAACAGAATGGTGGTACCGACCTGATGGTGGTGGTGGTGGTGGTCGGAACCAGAAATATTTTTAAATACGAGTGAAATACAGAAATATTTTTAATGGCGAGGCTTATATTAAAGCCTCGCCATGTTGCGGAAAATCATTGGAACTAATTTTTGTTCTTGGAAAACTGACAGGCCATAGTCGATTGCTGCGCGCCCCCAAACCAGGTTTTTTTATATTTCTGGTCAGGCTTTACAAACTATATAGAACGCTGATATTATATAGACAGCTTCCGACCTCTAGCGGTGATTTAAAGAAGCACTATGTGCACTCACTTCGCACAGACGCACATAGCCAATAGATGAATATCTTGGACAATTATATCTTGGACAATGTCACACAAATTATCTAGCCACATTTAAAGTACCAGAATCTAGCCTGGACTTGTATTACGATGACTAAACAACGATATAGAATACATATATAGATACAAACATCCATGACTCGGGTACAAATATTCATATTCATCATACAAATATTTGTCCCTTACGGGATTCGAACCCGCGACCCTCGGCACAGCAGGCAGGTTCACTACCGACTGTGCTACCGGGCTGTCAAATCGAATGACCTTTAATACCTTTATCAGGTATGCATTTATGATGAACAGATATACAATAGTTTTTTACATATGACGAGTAGGTTATGCTCAATTTGTGATAGTGGTCTAGCCGTTACTTCCTCTTTCTAGGAAAATGGTACAAAGTGACTTGAATAAGCAAATTGTTATATAAACTATGGTACAAAGACCTGTGCATATAATGAGTAAAATAAATCTTTTAGGTGCAATACTTCCATTTTCTACGTGTTTCGTAGAACTTAATCAAGTCAATTGTAAATTAAATTACTTAATAGTAAGTTTAACAAAATTAGAACGCGACAAGTAAAAAGTAATTTTTAGGATACAGTAATGAGTTCATTCCAAAAAGTAGAGCTGGTTGTATGTCGTTGTATCCCAAAGTAGAAGCCACACAATATATTATAGAGCCCATATAAGATGTAAATTCAGATTTTGTCTACAAATCGTCTGTTAGATTTATGAATGTGGGGTCTTATTGTGTAACTAACTACCCGATTCGATCGGTATCAAATGAACAACATGGTGTTTTTTGAAAGTACGTTTTTGCTTCTTAATTAGCATATGCTCACGACTATATTCCTCGAGGGGGTTAGTCAGAGATATTCTGAAAACTCACTAGTAGTACCGAAACTCTGTCCAGTGTGAAAAACAGAAAAAACAAACACAATGTGATTTAAAAATTGCCTAGTACAATTAGAAATACGTTATCGGTCTTATTATAGATATAATAGGGGAGCGGACTGCAATATATTTTAGTTTTATCTTCTTAGTAAAAAAAACATTTGAAAATAACGCTATATTCACATTTTTAGTTTTTTTTAAAGCTAGAATACTATTTTTAATAACATAATGAACTATATAAAGTAATGAAATGTGGATGACGTCACTTGTGGGTATATACCACGGTATATACTTATATAGTACAATTTTTCATACATCGCGCGCGTTTTGACGTTCGATTAAAAGTTGCTAATTTGACTAATTGTCCCGGACTGTCCGATCCCCTATTGCAAACTTCCACCTATGCTTACACAATAGACCTACTGATTTGGGCTCTATTCTATGAGGCTGGATAATGTTTAAAAAGGACACCACCGAGATATGTGTTTGCTCCAAGCAAGGCTATGGTATTAGAATAATTAGGCGTGCTTCACAAATGCTCGGATCGGTAGATTCAGTCCGGCGTTTCTCTAGCAAAAAGTGCCGAACCGAATATGTGTGTAGTACGCCTTAGATGTTGTTGAACAGTTTAGTTGTGGTCGAGTCAAAAGATCTAGTAGGTTAATATATGTTCTATTTTTAAGAACATTTACTCACAGCAGAGATAAGTTGACGTTGAAAAGTGACGATTATTTAAACGGGGTTTATGTAGGATGTTGACTGGTTATTTATATTTTGAAAAAAGGGGATTAAAGTTGGGAAACTTATTGCTCGAAAATTAGTTATCAAGATAATTTCTTGGTGATTAAAAATGATCTCTAGAAATGCCTTTTAAGTGTAAGACTAATTTGTAAGACGTATGTGGTATAATTTTGGATGCTTGTGATATTGAGTGTTTTACATAATTTGATTAGAATTCGTGATTTTCTTATTGTATGTAAGTTATATCGTAGTTTTAGTATGTATTATGTTACTATGAATATACATCCAATAGGGCAGTCTTAAAAAGACAGGTTGTAGAGAAAGTTTTATGTTTTCAAACCAGGTTTACTTGCGAAAAGAAAAATCTCTCAACTCTCTCAACTTTTAAAAAATATATTTATTGATTATTTTGGTGTTCTTTATTAATCTCTATACTTATGTCATTCTTTACATATGTTTTACTTTACTTCGTAAGCTTTATTTGGTAGGTTTAGAAAACTGTTTAGACTTGAATTCGTGTTATCACAAATATATCTCAATACTTTGTCGTTGTCGTTATATTTTATTTTATATTCTCAAATACAAATACAAAATTGTTTATTGTGACACACAATTGATATGTTTGAAAACCAGTTTATTTGATTATTTTGCTTGAATTCACGAGTTGCTGTGTCGTCCTATTTTATTTACGAGTACGACCTTTTGAGAATCGGACTATCTGCGAATCTTGACGTTTTGCGCTCATTTCATTTTTTGTGAATCGGACATACTCCGTCAAAACCTAGGGCCTAGGTCATATATGTTCCACACTCCGACCACTCCTACCCCATTAGATAATAGCCAAAATCAAGAAAACTTTCGGAAATGAATAAAATTCGAGTTTTTTGGTTTGAGGCTAGTTTTTACTTAACTTTTAAAGGCAAGGCAAGGTAATCCGAAGGTAAGAATAGTGTAACTAAACTAAAATTTATAATTCGGTGACCAATTTTTACGTAATTTATGAATGGATCTATTCTTATTACGTCAATATCATTCATAAGTTACGTCACAATGAATCCGAGTTTAGTTACAATGTGGCGTAAACAAAAATTATCCTAGAACCCTTAGCCAAGCCAAGCTCCAACCAAGCCAAACTTAACCAAGCCAAGCCAAGCTTAACCTAGGAAAGTGTTCGGTTATGGTCCTAGGGTTTTCATGTCGTGTTTCGTGATTTATGAATACAGTTTATGAGGTTTGTTGAACACATTTGAAGACTGTGCTATTGGATAAGTATATACAATACAGGTTGCGCCGAGAAAGGTTTGTTAAACTGTAAATGTACAAAAATGTATGTTACCTTTACAGTCGATGTTTTGGAAAAATCTGTTTAGTAGAGTTGAGATCATAGTTAAGAAGTGACCTGCTGTTGATATACGATTTCTGGCGCACCTTGTATATGTAGTTTGACTGTTATTTGGGTTCTTTTCCCCGTCATAAATTTAATAACCATATAATAAATGCAATAATAAAAGGATGGCTTGAAAACGGTTCGGTTACAGCAATAACGTTTCAAGTGAACCGACTGAAGACATTTATGATATTTGATAGCGCGCAACATTTATACATGTTAATTTGTACAAAACTATGTAGTACATGGTCTTGTGATATGTATATGAGGTAAATTTAAACGAAGGAAAACACATCGGTAAATCACGTTATCGGTAGTATGTTGCATGCAATCAAATGTCATAAAACCACAATTTACCATTGTCGTTGTGACTATAAGCCTTTAACGACCTAGCGAGTATTTAGTTCATAATATATATTGTACATAAGAAACTTTATTATGGATATACTACAAAAAATTACGATGAAATTGCTTATTTTTTGAGACTGTTGTCCAAATTATAATCATGATAATATGATTTTGTTAAAATTATGTCTATGTAGTGGGATGTATTTCAAAATTATTTTTTTAAATATGGTTTTTATTTTGGTTGTTGCTATTTGTTTTTGTTTGAATTACTTTGGAAGTGAGGTGTTAAAATGACATCCGCACAGTACACATACACTAAGTCAAATTCTAATTTAATCACATATCATATTTAATTAAATGTATCATATTTTAGTATGATAATATCATATTTAGTTTGTTATTAATCATATTTTAATTGGTTGCTTTGTGTTAATGCAGATTTTCTAATTGTAATAAATGTTTAGATAACTGAATTGTTTATTATTGTGTGAAACACGTCCTCACTGTTAAGGGCGACTATCTAGTCTAGATAGTTCGAATAACCTTAACTAAGGCTCCCAACACATAACTGCGACCTCGCATCGCATCGCTAATATTTGTCAGCGCTCGTTGACTTATTACGATGACATATGTATGATTATCGCACGCATCGCATCGCAGATATATGCGATGCGATGCGACGTCGCAGTTATGTGTGGGCACCGTAAGAGCTTTTTTAAATGGTAGTCCATCTCGGTTGGCACCACCAGAAAAAACACCCGATAGATTATTAATTACAATATATTAAAAAAATACACTATATAATACATCTTATAAATTAACATAAGGTGACACGTTAGCGTATTATATTTACAATATCTTTATGTTTCGGTACCTGGGCGGACCTTTTTCAAGCTAATTCAGCTAAGTTTCATACCTGAGAAAATCGATTATCACAAAAAGAAAATTTCTTTTTTTGTTTTCTGGTAAAACGGATTTTCTCACGAATGAAACTTATTCAAATAAACTTGGAAAGTGGAGGAATAACTAGAGGAATATCTCAATACAAAACTCTATCCAAATCGATAGAGCTGTTTCCGAGAAACTAATAATACACCACTAGTTTTTAATTACTAAGAAAACATGTAAGGGTGTATTCAGACAATGCAAATAAACAACTTTCCCTAAGGAACATGGATCGAAAATTGAAACACTTTTTTGGACCTTCCATAGAAAATCGATCGGCTGATCCGAAACTAGTGCTGTAAGTATACAAGATTAGCTCACTTAGGGTTGCTTGCACCAGAAAGTATTTAGGCTTAAATAGTAGATTATGTACCAAGGGGATAAAGCAGTGTCTTTCATCACGGGCGCGATATTGAATCCCGAGCGCAACGAGGGATTCTAGGGTTAACTCCCGAGCGTAGCGAGGGTGTTTAGAGTTAACTCCCGAGCGAAGCGAGGGAGTTAAGACTAGAATCCTGAGTGAAGCGAGGGGTTCAAGCTCGCCCAAGATGAAAACACGTTTATCCCCGAGGACCATACTCTACTTTTCACACCCTCCGCGAGAAAATAAAAAGCAATACTGTTAGAAACCCAGGGGAGCGTGTAAATTCTCTATGGTTAGAAACCAATTCTTTTATTAGAGTTTATAACAAAGTATTAGAGTTCAATATATAGTATTTAGAAAACACTATTTTATTAAATTCAAAGTGAAAGTAGATATTTGAAACATTAGACCAGGAAAGCGATTTTTGAAACTCATTCGCTGAGTTCAGCAGTTGAAAATGTCAAAATTACTGTGGAGATATGCATCTTTCTACTGCTGATTTGACTTTCAAAAATCATACTTCAGGAGTGCCATTTTTGAAAGTCAAATCAGCAGCAGAAAGATGCGTATCTCCATGGTAATTTTGACATTTTCAACTGCTGAACTCAGCCAATGAGATTCAAAAATCGCACTCCAGTTGTGGAAAGAAAAAATATATACGGTCGAATTGAGAAACCTCCTCCTTTTTTGAAGTCGGTTAAAAATGAATTTTTTTTTTCTACTTTGTTCGTAGCAATAGGTACAGAGATTTGCAGTATTCGCGCCTTTTTTTCTTTTTTTGTGTTCAATACTCGTGGTGGCCAGTTCGAATTTCGAATTAAGTTCTTTTTGGTGCAGGTCTCCATGATAAGTTTTCATACGAATTTTAAGTAAGGGTCGTAGTAACTATTAAATAATTTGTGAATGCGGTTCCATATTCAAATCTCATTATTGACCAGCGGGTTATAATGAAATTCAGTACAATATTATTGCCCGGCTAGTCCCAGGCAGTCCCAGGGCTATAATGACTTGCTTTAGGTTCGAGTTACATGACATATAATGTTCCATTTTCGAGCGGGTGGTGTGAAAAACATTATTCAAGTGTGAGAGAGAGCGATTACTACATATGTTTAAGCCTAAACAATTAGGCCAGCACGAGGCAGTCCTCTTTTGTGATATACACAATCAAATATATATTGTTCACTGCATCTTCGCAGGCCCGAAACAATGCAATGCTGACACCTTTAATTAACAAAATGTTTTGCTTTAGGAAGATGCAAGATACAATTTTATTCACGACATACGTTTTCGGATGTCGTTGACAATCCGTAGGTACTAACTACAAATTAGATAAGTGTGTCATATCATAAAAGTATACCATAACATGTGGTTCAACCGACACATTTTTGATGTTAAAAAAATGTCTTTTACTCTCCGGGTACCTTAACTCCGTTGTAATAAAGATTACACTGGAACTACCCTGATCCTTTGACGTAAGGAACATTCTACCACAGCACCACAATTCCACTAGTCAAGCTCTTCTATTTTCCTCAACGTCACACAAAACCATGAACTACTGGGTTGTGGTTTAGAGGCGTAACCAGGTGGACGCTGGTGGTCCGTAAGGTGCTCGTGGACAACTTGTCGCGGCAGAACGCAATGCCCCAAAGTACCAGATAAATGACAATCAGGCCCACCGCTGACAGGCCGACGATTATGCTCGACCTCCTGCCTTGCCGCCAGTCGAGGATCTCGTAGATATACGGTAACCCGTTCCTGAAATGGAGAATTGAGGTTTAAAGAATATGAGCGTCAATCTGAATCTACAGGGTGTTACAAAAATACAAATAAACATTTAAGGGTGGTTAAGACCAACAAACTGACGAACATTCACTATGGGACCAATATCGAAATCGCGAAAAAAAAATCATCATCATCATACCAGCCGATAGACGTCCACTGCTGGACATTGGCCTCCCCAAAAATGAGGAGATTTGCCATAATCGCCATGATACGATGCGTTTGCGATGTTCCATACTAAACTACAGATCTACTCCAGCTAAATGTATGGGACAAATGATTTTTTTTTCGCGATTTCGATGTTGGTCCCATAGCGCATAGTGAAAGTTCAGTTTGATGGTCTAAAGCTAAACCACCCCTTAAAAGTTTAAAATTTTTATTTTTACTTCTGTAACATCCTGTATAGATAATTATACACAAAACGTTAAGATACGATGAGTGTACGCATAAAGCCCAAGGGGCTATAGGGGCTTTATGCAATTATTTGTGCCCATTATGGGACTTTAGTGCGAATTTACTAAAAGATAAGGTAATCTTATCCGTCGTTTATGGGACATGTTTGTCAAAAGTGCCATCGATAAAGTCTTTCCTCAAACAAACAACAGACCTATTCGTCATCCACTATCTCTTTAATCTCTCTCCGGTTACAATAGGGGAGCGGACTGCATAATAGTAGATTATGTACCAAGGGGATAAAGCAGTGTCTTTCATCACGGGCGCGATATTGAATCCCGAGCGCAACGAGGGAATCTAGGGTTAACTCCCGAGCGTAGCGAGGGAGTTTAGAGTTAACTCCCGAGCGAAGCGAGGGAGTTAAGACTAGAATTCTGAGTGAAGCGAGGGGTTCAAGCTCGCCCAAGATGAAAACACGTTTATCCCCGAGGACCATACTCTACTTTTCACACCCTCCGCGAGAAAATAAAAAGCAATACTGTTAGAAACCCAGGGGAGCGTGTAAATTCTCTATGGTTAGAAACCAATTCTTTTATTAGAGTTTATAACAAAGTATTAGAGTTCAATAGTATAGTATTTAGAAATAGTACATTACGATACGTGTGACCTAAGTAGTCCATTATTGCACGGCGTGAATTATCGCCTGAGCGCAGCGAGGGCGATAAACGCCGTGTAATAATGGACTTACTTAGGTCACGAGTATCGTATACTATTTTATAGCTCGTGTGACCTAAACCCGCCAACTTTTGTGTGTGTGTGTGTAATGTATTGACATTCTCTTTCATGTTGAAGTTTTTAATTCTACGAATACGTATACTAACGAAAAGGGCAGCAAGGGGGTCCGGGGGCGAAGCCCCCGTTGGGGTGGAGGGGCGGAGCCCCCCCGGGGGCACGGGGGGCGGAGCCCCCCGTAGGACACAACCATGACTTTAAAATCTTCGTTCATATATCGCAACCACAATCAATAGATACTCACCTCTAATCACATCTACCGTCACATCATCATCAGCCCCTACTCACGCCCTACGCACGAACGCACTAGGTGGCACGTAATCACATCTACCGTCACATCATCATCAGCCCCTACTCACCCCCTACGCACGTACCCCTAATTACCCCCACGAACTAGGGGGTACACCCCCTAATCACCCCCACGAGCTAGGGGGTACACCCCCTAATCATCAGCACGAGCTAGGGGGTACACCCCCTAATCACCAGCACGAGCTAGGGGGTACACCCCCTAATCACCCCAGCGAGCTAGAGGGTACACCCCTAATCACCCCCACGAACTAGGGGGTACACCCCTATTCACCTCCACGAGCTAGGGGATACACCCCTAATCACCAGTACGGGCTAGGGGGTATGTACCCTAATCACCGCAACGAGCTAGGGGGTACACCCCTAATCACCCCCACGAACTAGGGGGTACACCCCTATTCACCTCCACGAGCTACGGGGACACCCTCTAATCACCCCCGCGAGCTAGGGGGTGCACCCCCTAATCACCACTACACACCCCTTACGCATTAGGGGGTGCACCCCTATGCAGCCCCAATCACCCCCTACGGACTAGGGGGCGCATCCCTTACTCGCACCCTACTACCAACATACTAATAAGGTGTGATTAGGGGGTGCGGGTGTAAGTAGGGCGTACGTAGGGGTAAGTATAGGTACGATCAATAGTACATTACGATACGTGTGACCTAAGTAGTCCATTATTGCACGGCGTGAAATTATCGTCCGAGCGCAGCGAGGACGATAAACGCCGTGTAATAATGGACTTACTTAGGTCACGAGTATCGTATACTATTTTATAGCTCGTGTGACCTAAACCCGCCAACTTTTTAATGTAATGAAATTCTCTCTAATGGTGAACTTTTTAACCGACTACAAAAAAGGAGGTTTTTAATTTTATGAATACGTATACCAAATAAAAGAGGAGAAAGGGGGCCCGGGGGGCGAAGCCCCCGGCGGGGTGGAGGGGCGGAGCCCCCCCGGGGGCACGGGGGGCGGAGCCCCCCGAAGGAAACAACCACGACTTCAAAAGCTGCGTTAATATTTCGCAATCACAATCAATAGTTAATACTCACCTCTGATCACCCCCTACGCACTACCCTAGTACCCTAGTACCAACACACTAATAAGGTGTTAGTAGGGGGTGCACCCCCTAATCGCCCCCACAAGCTAAGGGGTGCACCCCTAATAGCCCCACGAGCTAGGGGGTACACCCCCAAATCACCCCCACGAACTAGGGGGTACACCCCCTAATCACCCCCACGAGCTAGGGGGTGCACCCCCTAATTACCCTACATCCTAGGGGGTGCACCCCCTAATTACCCCAATCTCCCCTACGCACTTGGGGGCGCACCCCCTAATTTCCCCCTACGCTCCCGTTACCCCCTATGCACCCCCTACTACCAACATATTAATAAGTTGTGAGTAGGGGTAAGTAGCCCAGAGTACGTAGGGGTAAGGGGGGGTAGGCACAGTAAAATAATATATCATTAATGTAGGGGGTAAGTTGAAGTCAATTGGGGATTTCGCCATTTCAATGTTGGTCACATTGATTGAAAGCACATTTTAAAAGTACCTTCCTTTGTTTATTATGCATCTGTGCAATAAAGTAGTTAGATTCATTTTTGAACGTAATCCGTGTAATAATGGACTACTTAGTAACGAAAAACCGTGACCTAAGTGCTGGTTTAGGTCACGGAGTGCTTTAAAAGTACCTATTTTATATCTGTGCAATAAAGTAGATTCATTTTCGAACGGTGTAATCCGTGTAATAATGGACTACTTAGGTAACGAAAAACCGTGACCTAAGTGCGGGTTTAGGTCACGGAGTGCTATAAATATAATTAAAGTAGGGGGTAAGTTGGAGTCAGTTGGTGATTTCGCGATTTCAATGGTGGTCACATTGATTGAAAGCACATTTAAAAGTACCTTCTTTTGTTTATTATTTATGCATCTGTGCAATAAAGTATTTTCGAATGGTGTAATGTAATTCGTGTATTAATGGACTACTTAGTAACGAAAAACCGTGACCTAAGTGCGGGTTTAGGTCACGGAATGCTATAAAAATACCTTCTTTTGTTTATTATGCATCTGTGCAATAAAGTAGATTCATTTTCGAACGGTGTAATCCGTGTAATAATGGACTACTTAGGTAACGCAAAACCGTGACCTAAGTGCGGGTTTAGGTCACGGAGTGCTATAAACACTATTTTATTAAATTCAAAGTGAAAGTAGATATTTGAAACATTAGACCAGGAGAGCGATTTTTGAAACTCATTCGCTGAGTTCAGCAGTTGAAAATGTCAAAATTACTGTGGAGATATGCATCTTTCTACTGCTGATTTGACTTTCAAAAATCATACTTCAGGAGTGCCATTTTTGAAAGTCAAATCAGCAGCAGAATGATGCGTATCTCCATAGTAATTTTGACATTTTCAACTGCTGAACTCAGCCAATGAGATTCAAAAATCGCACTCCAGTTGTGGAAAGAAAAAATATATACGGTCGAATTGAGAAACCTCCTCCTTTTTTGAAGTCGGTTAAAAATGTAATATTTTTTTTACTTTGTTCGTAGCAATAGGTACAGAGATTTGCAGTATTCGCGCCTTTTTTTCTTTTTTTGTGTTCAATACTCGTGGTGGCCAGTTCGAATTTCGAATTAAGTTCTTTTTGGTGCAGGTCTCCATGATAAGTTTTCATACGAATTTTAAGTAAGGGTCGTAGTAAATATTAAATAATCTGTGGATGCGGTTCCATATTCAAATCTCATTATTGACCAGCGGGTTATAATGAAATTCAGTACAATATTATTGCCCGGCTAGTCCCAGGGCTATAATGACTTGCTTTAGGTTCGAGTTACATGACATATAATGTTCCATTTTCGAGCGGGTGGTGTGAAAAATATATTTATTCTTATCTTCTTAGTAAAGAAAACATTGAAAATAACGCTATACTCACGTTTTTAGCTTTTTTTAAGAGGGGGTCATACCTATTTTGTCTGTTTTCGAACCGATTTTTGAGAACCAAATTATTACATTTAATATATATAGTTCACATAACAGTGTAGATACGTTCTTTCTGCAGGGCATCTAACCGTTGAAAACACGATTTTATTAAATTTTCTCGATAGAAAAGAGGAGCAAAGTAAGCTCGATTTCAGATTTATAACCAGTTTTACAAGAATCACACTATACCATTTCTTCTGAATATACCATCATTTGAAAGGTAAATAATTATAGCAGGGCTTCTAACCGATGGATTTTTCCCCAAACACCCAAGAGAAAAGATATTGATGAAAAATGCGTTTTTTTGCGATCTTGCTTTCAATTGAAGCGGGATGGCTAATTGCGAAAGTTTGCTTGTTAGAAAGAGAGGCTTGTTCTACTAATACCCAGCCTTAAGCTAGAATACTGTTTTTATTAACATGATGAAATATAAAAAGTAATTAAATGTTGATGACGTCACTTGTGGGTATTTAGTAAAAATTTTCATACATCGCGCGCGTTATGACGTTCGATTAAAAGTTGCTAATTTGACTAATTGTCCCGGACTGTCCGATCCCCTATTAATTTTATAAGAGCTCATCTGGCGTCACTTATGCGGGAAGTCATAAATATGAGAATGGCTTGATTCACAATAGGAGCATACTGGATTCTTAATATGCAGACGGTTTTTTTAGGGGATGATCAGACCATTATACTGAACAACTTTCCCTATCGGACCAAGGACGAAATAGCAAAAAAAAAAAATGGGTTCCATACAAATCTGCAATCTTAATGGACCAAAATGTATGGGATTCCGAAATGTATGAAGTTCAGTTTGATGGTCTGATCATCCTCTTAAAAAACCGTCAGCACATTAGGTTGGACCCTTTATGTGGAACATACTGGCCCCGATTCGGACTGTGCCACGACTTAACTAAATTTATTCATGTCACTTTCTAAAATAAGATTCAGAAAAGAGACAGAAAACCAACAGCTGACTAAAGTGCTGTCAAAGTGACGTTACACGCCTAAAATAAGATGCCATCATAATATATGCCATCTTATCTAAGGCGTTTGTGGGCGTGTAACGTCACATTGACAGCACTAAAGTCAGCCGTTGGTTGTCTGTCTCTTTTCTTAATCTTATTTTAGAAAGTGACAGGAATAAATATGGTTAAGTTAAGTCGTGGCACAGTCCGAATCGGGGCCAATGTCGATTTAATTTGTGCTAGATGATTTGATTAGGTAACAACAATTTAACAAAATCACTCACGGGTCCGTCCCGCCGGCTGCGAAGTAGATAGCAGTGAAGGCCGCATACCACAAGCCGACGCCGAGCGGCTGGTAGATGTGGAGGAGCCGCACGGGCGTGCGCGAGAGGAGCAGCTCGGCCACCGCCACGCACGAGTTGAACCCGTGCGTCGCCACGTCCAGCCAGAACAGGCGCGATTCCACCTCCGTGTACGCCTCTGTGGGTACTATAGTTTCACTCTATAGGCGATGGTCATGGTTTATAAAAGACTAGCGGCCCGTCCCGGCTTCGCACGGGTGAAAATCTAATCTTTTCTAGCAATAAATATAGCCTGTAATGCCTGAATGAAGCTTTCTAATAAAAGAAAGAATGGTGAAAGAATTTTTGAAATCGGCACAGTCGTTTTTGAGTTTATTCATTGCAAACATACACACAAAAATGCTAATCTTTCCTCTTTATAATATTATAGTGTAGATGCAGATGTAGATTAGATGTTGGAAATTAATTTAGAGAATCGTTTGCGAAACCGAACGTTCTTTCTCTAGGTCAAGCACGCATGTTTGCTGGTAGCTAGGAGTGCGATTTTCGAAAGTCACATGTTCAAATCAGCAGCAGTAGAATACCTATGTCAAAATTACTATGGAGATTATGCATCTTTCTACTGCTTCTTTAACGTGTGACTTTTAAAAATCGCACTACAGGTTGATCTTAGAACAATTGGAACGAAAAGAATAAAGAAGTTTAAGTCCCATGTTAAACAAGTCCTCTGTAAAAAAGGTTACTATAAACTCGATGATTATTTGAATGACCAAAATGTCTGGTCTTGACAATTTTACACTATGTAATGCAATATTGTATTTTAATTGTACTTTGTACATTTTGTTTTGTTTAAAAGATGTGTGTTGTAGAGTTGCTGGCATCTTCTCTCAACGGAACACCTTCCGACGCGGTGGTAGAGTCAAAAAATGACGTCAAAAAGCTATCTACATGATATTATTCTGAATAAAAAATTTTGAATTTTGAGAAGAAAGTTGATCTTTTACTATGTATTCTTCGTAGCAAGATTAACAAAACGCATCTATAACAGAACCGTAAATACATAAAATATTCGGCTCCACATGGGCTTTCTGGCATCTGTGCTACGTATCTAGTATAGTCTACAACTAATAATACAGTTTTTGAGAGTTACGCGGTTATTATTTAATCTAGAATTAAACATTTTAACGGGTTCTTACCGCGTTTTGGTATTTGTGAGTTCCCGATATTCCCGGTAAGAACCCGTTAAAATGTTTAATTCTAGATTACAACTAATAAGCCTATACTGTGCCTATCGGCTATGTGCACGACACTAGCGCCACCTAGCGCAGAACGGCCCCGTGAGTTCCTTGTATATAAAATGTTAGGATAAAGTTTGTTCTTTTATATTAAAATAAAGTAAAAACTAAATAAATTAGCAATATTTTCGATATTAAAAATATTATAATACCTAACTAGCTGACATTCCCATTGTTTGTTACGAAATTCTCATACAAACTTTCACCCTCGTTTTCACACCTTTGGGGGTTGAATTGCGAAAAATCTTTTTTTTTGTGTACACGTAGATGACAATAAAAACATCCCTGCCAAATTTTAAGTTATTAGTCTTTGTAGTTTAAGGTATTTGAGCGTTGAATGAGTGTCCGTATTTGCATAGATTCAAGCAAATCTGACACACCTTCACCGTGAGAAGTTCCAATTTCTGCCACAGCGTGCGCTGCGATCGACTTGACAGTTCCCAACACCCACTTCGCACATAGCCAATACAAAACACTCTTTGACTACAAAATAATTTTCAGTTCAATTTCAACAAAACATTTACCAGTATACAGGGCGTTACAAAAATACAAATAAACATTTAAGGGGGTGGTTAAGACCATCAAACTGAACAACATTCACTATGGGACCAATATCGAAATCGCGAAAAAAATATCATCATCATCATCATACCAGCCGATAGACGTCCACTGCTGGACATTGGCCTCCCCCAAAATGAGGAGATTTGCCATAATCGCCATACAGGTCTACTCGAGCTAAATGTATGGGAGAAAAGATTTTTTTTTTTCGCGATTTCGATGTTGGTCCCATAGTGAAAGTGGTTCAGTTTGATGGTATAAACCGCCCCTTAAGGGTCAGCGCACACCCAGCGTAAATCTGCTCGCGCATGCTCGAGCATGTTCTTTGCAGTCGCGCACACCTAGCGTCAAAATCCGCCGGCGGCAGAGGCGAAATCCGCCGGCGGCAGCGGCGGATGCTCGAGCATGCGCGAGCATGCTCGCGCGTGTTCGAACAGTCTCGCGGATGCTCCCGTGTTGCTACAGTTGACAGTGAATTTTGCAGTTGTGTTTACAATATTTTAAAGTAAAGACGTGCGAAGAGTAATTTTAAAGTATGGTGGACTGGGATTTGGTAATTATTGGGTTACTAGCAGAGGAAGAGGAGCAAGAGCAGGAAAAGTGCTGTGTTACGGTTTAAAGTTCTAGGGACAGTTATTTTATGGCTAGGAACTATAAAATGGAATATGAACAATTTGAAAACCTACTAAATCTGCTTCGACCTTTCAGATTTTCTTTGTATTTTCAAAAAGAGTTCGATTATTATAATTGCCCTTTTCGGGCTAAAGTAGTTAAAAAATATGCTAGATTTAGTACGAAACCGGCCGAGGTGGCAACACTTACGACGGATCGCAAGCATCGACACGGGCGTATGCTCGAACATGCTCGAGCATGCGCGAGCATCCGCGCGCATGCTCGCGACTGCTCCCGTCGCCGCGAGGAGCATACGCGAGCATACTCGAACAGACGCTGAAGGGATTTAATCACTTGCAAGCTATTTTCAACTTTATTTCAATGGGAATAGAGTTCATTATCAATTGAATCAATGAAATCTGCTCGCGCATGCTCGAACAGTTTTACGCTGGGTGTGCGCTGACCCTTATAGTTTAAATTTTTATTTTACTTCTGTAACACCCTGTATATACTGTTAGTGTATAAATGCCGTGATACAGAAAAAGGCGGCAAAATAATGTTATGATATTTCTCGATACTTACAACCCGGGCGAATTAACTAGGCACCTGGCTCGGAATTTGACACCCCTCCTGCTACCCCCCGCGGGATCCCGCCGTCGCCATGCGAGGTCGTAGCATCGCATTCCAGTTACCGTTGCACGTGTCCCTGCGCTTTAGTATTTTCGAGTTATTCTTTCCGAATTTTCCGAGCTTTTTATTCCGAGCCACGTGCGAGCCAGGTGGCAAGTTAATTCGCCCGTATTGTACGCTGTGTGAGTACCAATTCTTAATAGAAGTTCTAATTAAAATTCTAGATGCATTGTTTTACATTTATCCAAGATCACGTTCAGTGAGTAATAATATTAATGATCTAGATTCTACATAGGTACATAATAAGTTAACGAATACAGTAATTGCATTTAATATCTTACTATATTATATTCACCATCATTCTCCACGAGGTAAATAAATAGTTAATATTAAAAGACATTCTTGAAAGAATGACAAAATATCTAAACATCACACTTGTTCATGTTATGAGAAATTAAATTAATCAAATATAAGTAGGTGAGTGAGTGATTCAGCTATTGTCCTTACCACGGTTTTTTTTTTTTGAAATGTCTACTCCTACATTTATTATTTCCCATGTTTCACTTTTATAATTGAGTGTACGTGAAACGTAAGGGTATGCGAAAGGCGCAGTAGGCGAATGGCTCAAGTTGGCGAAACGCGCCAGTAGGCGAAACGAGCTAGTTGGCATACAACTTCTACTCCATAACAGGGAGTATCTGCTCAGGGAGCAATTACTGCTTTTTACTGCGGACTATTGGAGGGACCACGAAGGGTCTACCGGGCCAAATGAATGAACTTAAGCAACCGACCTAGGGGCATACAGAGGGGTACGGACCTCGGCATAGGATGTTGCTGGGGTACGCGGCGGATTGGGTAGCGGGAATCGGTGAGAAGCAGCCTGCGATGTGCCTGTAGCGTCTGTAGGCGCCAGAAGTGAAAGGAGAGGGCAGGGGTCGCGGCTGTCCCCGCCCGCGGGGACTTCGATTACGGTGTCGACGAATTGTTATCGTGTTACCTGTTGTTGTGTGTTGTGAGTTTGCGATTGTTAGTCGTGTCTGTTGGGCTTACCAGGGTCGTAGAGAAGGATCCAGTAGAGGGCAGTTATCATGAGGGCTACGCTCACACTCACGTTGTAGAGGAACCAGTACGTGCCCACGTACCATGGCATATCACCCGATTCTGCAATTGTCGATAATTATTATATTAACGAAGTGAAAAATGATTTTAGCAACGTCATCATCATATCAGCCGATCCGACGTCCACTGCTGGACATAGGCATCCCCCAAGGATCGCCATAACGGCGGCGCTGTCCTCATCCATTGGGTTCCCTCCGCCCACCAGGACCACGCTGTGCTCAGCGTGGGTAGGCCGACAAGGTGGAAACATTCCGGTACGTATTCGCCACAGAGAACTCTTCGGCCTCATCGGCCATCGGTTCTGCGAGCAATGTGCCCCGCACATTGCCACTTTAGTTTAACAATTGTTTGTGGCGGCAACATCATAAATCCCAACTATCCCCCTGGGATACGTGCGTGGAATTTTAATTTAAAAAAAAACCGGCCAAGTACGAGTCGGGGCTCGGGCAATTAGTGTTCCGTACTACCACTTGTTAAACATGTTGATATAACCGCTATAAATTGACTCTTACTTAGTATGTTACATAGCAACTGGAGATCATTTTACACTGGCCATATGGTGTAAATTTTTTTGGGTATATATAGAAAAAAACTATCCAAGTTAGAGCCACCCTGATAATTTTTCCGCCATCTACACGTTATTTCTGATATTCATGATTTTTTTCAGATCTTATACGGCTATATTTATTGAAGTAAAGGTGGGGACAGCAATTTCTCGGATTTAATTGAAAATTTTGTTAGACAAAGTTTTAATAAAACATTTGAAAAGTAGGTAATCGAAATTCTATACTAACACGGTGTTCCTGAGGATATGCATTTATTTTGGCCTGTAATTCAAACTTTCAAACTGAAAAATTTTCACAATTGGACCATGAAATCGCGAAATAAAAATCAGCTGTTCCATAGCAAACAAATGATTGGGATCGGGACCGCAGATTTCTTTTCGCGATTTCGATGTTGATCCCATAAAGATAGTTGTTCAGTTTGATGGTCTGAATAACAAGCCAAAGTTAATGCGGAAAAGTTGTTCAGTATCATGAGAACAATCACCCTTAAGATTAGAGTATTGCAACTCATGTCCCCTGTATGTTGAAATTGACTATTTTTGCGGGGCAGTTCCCAAGTGTTCTATGGGACGTCATCGAACAATATGAGTCTATTTTTTTAAATCATTCGACATTTCCTCATTATTACGTTTACGTTAGTCAGTTTAGTCACTCGCTGGTAATCCGGTACGTGTTTATCAACAAGGTTTTTCCATGCGAATTAAACAAAAAAAGTGGTCAAGTGCGAGTCGGGCTACTCGCGCACCGAGGGTTCCGTACCACACCACTACAGAACACAACATTATTAGCGTAGAAAAAAAAACTATTTTTGTCCGGGAGCTTTAGCGCGAAACCGACTCACACTTGGCCGGTTTTTAGTATTTGTTGTTATTCTGTAGAGTATGCTCTATAATCACACTAAGTTTGACGCTGTATGTATTACCGTTTTTACGATAGAGCGTGAAGAAAAAACGTTAATAAAAAATTGTTTCTTGTTGAGAACCCCCCTTAATTTTTAACTTTTGACATTATTATTATTTGTTAACAAATCCGCCGTAATACCGCATAATCTGAAAGAAATTTCAACTATCTAGCTATTACGGTTAAAAAGTTACAGCCCTAAATAGGTAGGACAGACGGACAGACGGACGGACGGATGGACGGACGGACAACGTAGGCTTAGTAACAGGGTCCCGTTTTCACCCTTTGGGTACGGAACCCTAAAAACCACGCACCAAGGACTTATTGCCAATGTTAGTGAGGAAGGCGCGTACGACCAGTATTTCATATCAACACGTAGGTAAGGCAGTAAGTTAGTGTGTCATAGGTTACGTCACGCCACAGCAAGGCACGCATGTGGGCCACTGTCGATGTCGCTGCAATCTCTTCGGAAAGCACGGCCGAACCGTACAAATTGTGTAAGGTGTTTTATGGCTATCGAGTATCAGTAAACTTGATCAGCATTTTGTTTAGTGAGACAAATGAGCGTGCCTTCGTGTTTTCCATTGACATACAAAATAATGGACGCCAGGTCCTGTACAAAATTCTCGAAAAGTGTCCGAGACTAACCTTCACAAACCTAAGTTGGTAGGTACGTCTATAGTATCACCGTGGTATTATAATTATAAACCAACTAAACACATTAAAAATGCTGAAATTTTTTTTCAATTTGCTTGCGTGGTTTTTACCCCATCGCAACACGTGCCCTCTCGTGCGCGTGGTCGGCCAGGCCAATCAAACGAAGACTGTCGCGTAATTGCTTCGATCACGTAATTGGTTCTCTTTATACGTTTTGGTGCTCTTTTGGTTCGGACACTGTTGAGCACGGACCCTGCGTGGTAGTTGGTAAGTCAGTGGAGTTTTCATTCGTTTTGCTGGTTCCGATAAGTAATTTGGTAGTGATAATGGGTGGTAGAGCGATATTCTACCATGTCAGGCATGTGAATAAGAGGTCGTTGGTTCGAATCAAATAAAATCCAAATCTAAACTATTATAAAACTGTAACAGAAATGAGTTTTCACACCACCCGCTCGAAAATGGAACATTATATGTCATGTAACTCGAACCTAAAGCAAGTCATTATAGCCCTGGGCCTAGCCGGGCAATAATATTGTACTGAATTTCATTATAACCCGCTGGTCAATAATGAGATTTGAATATGGAACCGCATCCACAGATTATTTAATAGTTACTACGACCCTTACTTAAAATTCGTATGAAAACTTATCATGGAGACAGGCACCAAAAAGAACTTAATTCGAAATTTGAACTGGCCACCACGAGTATTGAACACAAAAAAAGAAAAAAAGGCGCGAATACTGCATATCTCTGTACCTATTGCTACGAACAAAGTAATAATAAAATATTACATTGTCTTTCCACAACTGGAGTGCGATTTTTGAATCTCATTCGCTGAGTTCAGCAGTTGAATTTGTCAAAATTACTATGGAGATACGCATCTTTCTACTGCTGATTTGACTTTCAAAATCTACTTTCAATTTTAATTTAATAAAATAGTGTTTTCTAAATACTATACTATTGAACTCTTATACTTTGTTATAAACTCTAATAAAATAATTGGTTTCTAACCATAGATAATTTACACGCTCCCCTGGGTTTCTAACAGTATTACTTTTTATTTTCTCGCGGAGGGTGTGAAAAGTAGAGTATGGTCCTCGGGGATAAACGTGTTTTCATCTTGGGCGAGCTTGAACCCCTCGCTTCACTCAGGATTCTAGTCTTAACTCCCTCGCTTCGCTCGGGAGTTAACTCTAAACACCCTCGCTACGCTCGGGAGTTAACCCTAGAATCCCTCGTTACGCTCGGGATTCAATATCGCGCCCGTGATGAAAGACACTGCTTTATCCCCTTGGTACATAATCTACTATTTTACCATAAAGTTACTATACCTGGTTTGTACATTGAAGCTATTTACAAAAAAAATTACGACATTGTTTTACCTGTCCCTGATTCCAAATCACCAATTTTTGCATTTTTTGGCTGTCTGTTTGTTTGTTTGGGTGTTTGTTTGTTTGAGTATCACGCAAAAACTACTGAACCGATTTTGATGAAATTTTTTTTTGTTTGATTTCTTATCATCTGACTTAATATCTGGTATATAATTTATGCGAACGAAGTCGCGGGTAAAAGCTCGTAGCTTATTAAAATTGTACCTTTTAACTCCGTCGATTGAAAGGTTTTAGTCAGTTGTTCAGGTTGGGGTTAGGTATCCTCGGACCATTGTTTCGAGGAAAGTTTGTTATTTACCTTGAAATTGGTAGAAGTTAAATTAGTATAAATTACATGGTCACTATTGGTCACGCAAACAAGAGCGAATGGCGATTCCCTAAGCGCGGGTACAAATACAGGTTTATAAATAAAATGAAAAAACAACAACGGCGGTAGGACTACGAATGCCTCTCGTCAGCTTCTCGCGAACGTTTACGAAATACGCGACTCAAGGAATTTTTTTGAAGACATTTTAATTTCGATGATACCTATGATGATACTTAGGCATTTCCTTCTAGATATACAGGGCGAAATTGATATTATTGGCATCCTTTTAAACCAAGAGTCTACCCATCAAACTGAACAACTTTTACTATGGCAGCAAACCGATCGGAGCAAAAAAAATCCGCTGTTGCATACATTTGAGTCGAATTGGCTTTGCAGTTTAGTGTGGAACAGCTGATTTTTTAGTTGCTCCGATCGGTTTGCTCACATTGTAAAAGTTGTTCAGTTTGTTGGGTAGACTCTTAGTTTAAAAGGATGCTAATGATATCAATTTCACCCTGTATATTTATTACTGTACCACCGCGTCCGAAGGTTCCGTTATAAAGAGTATGCGGCCAGAAACTCTACAACACACATCTAAACTATTATAAAACTGTAACAGAAGTGTGTCTGTACATTAAAGATATTTACAAAAAAAGATTACTATATGGATTTTAGGTGTCCCTGATTCCAAATCACAAATTTTTGGACTTTTTGTATGACTGCTTGTTTGTGTGTTTGTTTGTTTGAACGAGCATCAGGCAAAAACTACGGAACCGATTTTGATGAAACTTTTTTGTTTGATAACTGATCCGACTTAAAATCTGGTATATAATTTATGCGGACGAAGTCATGGGTAAATGCTTGTCTTTTATATTATAACAAAACAAAGTGTAAGTACAAAGTAGAATTGCCTACATATAAAATACAATATTGAATTAAATTGCTTAACATTGTCAATACCAGGTATTTTGGTCATTCATATTATACAGGGTGTAAAGAAAAGTATCTAAACCACTTACTCTACTCATCAAACTGAACAACTTTTACTCTGGGAGCAAGCCTGTCAGCGCAATAAAAATCAGCTGGTGTGGTTTAAAGGTTTATGATGATACATTTCCTGACTAATAAACATAACTCTATTATTCAACCTTTTATTTTTTACGAGCTTTTACCCGCGACTTCGTCCGCATAAATTATATAGTAGGTACCAGATTTTAAGTCAGATGATAAGCTATCAAATAAAAAAAGTTTCATCAAAATCGGTTCAGTAGTGTTTGCGTGATACTCGAACAAACAAACAAATAAACAGACAGACAAAAAATCCAAAAATTGGTGATTTGGAATCAGGGACAGGTAAAAACCATGTCGTAATTTTTTTTTTGTAAATATCTTCAATGTACAGACACACTTCTGTTACAGTTTTATAATAGTTTAGAATTTTAGATGAAAGATCCTGAGTTGATTTTAGTACGGTTCCGAAATTGGGTCAAGTTTCTCCATACAAAAGAGTTCAACGGGAAAACTTTTTGTAGAGGTCTAAGTTAACAGTAAAATTATCGTCTTTTGTAGTACGGTAAGCTATGGTTAGTAAGGTATATTTATGTAAGATTTCCCGTAATTTGTAATTTTGTGTCTGTCATTTTCCGTTTAACCCAGCATACGCCAAGATGTTTCGCAATTTACGAATGAGTAGGCAAAAACTGTGAAGCAATCTGCACTTAAACCAAGAAATCATGCAATGGGTTTTTTAATGACCGAGATTACTGCAGTTATTAAAACGTCTAATGTCTTCTATAGTCTTCTTACGTAGGTAATTAATAAATTAAATACTGGTTTTTTTCTAGTAATTAACAACCTAACGTAGGTATAAGGATTTACTCCGATAATTGTAATTAGTGTTTATACATAGATGAATATACTATTGCGAATTCTTCTAAGTCAAGGCCTCGATCTAAGTTACGCGGCTTTGTTTCTCAACACTTTGTTTCGTTTTGTAGTCTGCCGATTTTATCTCCAGCGTAATTTATTTTTTAGGGTTCCGTACCCAAACGGTGAAAACGGGACCCTATTACTAAGCCTACGTTGTCCGTCCGTCCGTCCGTCTGTCCGTCTGTCTGTCTGTCTGTCTGTCCATCCGTTCGTCCGTCCGTCCGTCCGTCAGTCCGTCCGTCCGTCCGTCCATCTGTCCGTCTGTCCTACATATTTAGGGTTGTTACTTTTGAACCGTAATAGCTAGATAGTTGAAATTTTCTCAGATTATGCGTTATTATGGCGGATTTATTAACAAATAATCAAAATGTCAAAAAGTTAATAATTAAGGGGGGTTCTCAACAAGAAACTAGTTTTTATTAACGTTTTTTCTTCACGCTCTATCGCAAAAACGGTAATACATACAAGCGTCAAACTTTGTGTGATTATAGAGCAAACTCTACAGAATAACAACAAATACTAAAAACCGGCCAAGTGTGAGTCGGTCTAGCGCTAAAGGTCCCGGACAAAAAAAGTTTTTTTCTAAGTTAATAATGTTGTGTTTTGTGGTGGTGTGGTACGGACGGAACCCTCGGTGCGCAAGTAGCCCGACTCGCACTTGACCGGTTTTATTTTAATGTTTCTTACGAGTACGAGTGACCGAATACTGATATTGAAGACTAAAAAACTAACCAGGAATTTTCTTGCAAACTGCCATTATAGAGACAACGACTCCACAGAGCATCATCGCGGTGACCAACAGCATGCCCCAGTTGGTGAGGAACAGCAGCCAGTACTTGGACCAGCCGCCCTCCTGCAGGGACCAGGTGAGGATGGCCACGGCCACCGCGGACACCAGCACCCGCAGCACCAGCAGCGGCACCGGGGACTCCCCGCGTTGCCATGACGACGCGTAGAAATCACTTAGCTTATCGTTCGAAGACACCCACAAATCCGATAGGGAGACTGTTTTCCTAGAACATTTCACCATTTTGCTCACTTTAACACACTTACACTACTATCATACTTTGAGTTCAATTTCGAAATAACTGTTCAGGCTTTCGAGATTTTATATCAGTGTAATCCCATTCGAGATTAGTTTCGTAATGCGCGGAGAAGTGAGTTGTGTTCTAGGCTAGGCAGACCTATCAATGTTATCGTTATCACTGATCAATATTATTGTCCATTTATCATATAATAGGGTTATAAATAAATTCACGCAATTGCACCTGTAGCAATAAATGATAGGATGATCGATAACTCGGCGAAATAGAACGCGGAAGTGGAATGATAATATTTAGAAAAGTAGAAGACTTGTTGTTGATATAAGATCGGATGTGATGTTCGGGCCGCGGGCGGCGCGATGCCGTGCCGGCGCGGTGCGCGTGATGCTCGCGGACGGTCACTGGTCACTGGCCACTGGGACCGTTGCTTGTCCGTCCGCCGCCGGCGCCGGTGCACGGTGCACGGTGGTGCAAGCACTTCGGATACCTTGCGCAAACTTCTACCGACCTTACGTTTATGTAACAAGTCGTTTTCCTAAACGGGCCTTTCTGGTTAACTGTGGGACAGATTTTATAAACAACATCTTGTTATCTACTTATACAGATAGACGCTACGAACACGTCGAAGAAAATATCAGCGAACTCTGGGGTGATAAACCGTATCGGCACACAGAGATAAATTGTATTGACGCCTCACGCACACCAACCTAAGAAAGTTGGCCCCTTTTGTTTTATACGGTAGAAGTGTGAGGCTGAGGCTCTATCTAGACATACAGGGTGTACCTAAGTAACAGCCTAGCAAATACTGAAACGGTGAACTCAAACCATCAAACTGAACAACTTTTATGATGGAGCCTACCTCAGGAAACGCGATAAAAAAATCAGCGGTCCCATACATTTTAGTCGGACGTGGGTACGGCAGTTTTGTATGGGACAGCTGATTTTGTTCGCGTTTCCTGAGGTAGGCTCAATAGTGAAAGTTGTTAAGTTTGATGGTCTGAGTTCACCATTTCAGTATTTGCTAAGCTGTCTCTTGTTTACACCCTGTATACTTTATCTAAGGCTGTACAATATCGAACAGGGTGCTTCACGGACCATCAAACTGAACAATTTTCGGTATGGAGCGAATATCAAAATTGCAAAGAAAATTTTCTGTTTCGTAGAAAATGTCAATAGCGGACCAAAATGTATGAAACAGTAAATTTTTTTCGCGGTTCTTAGTTGGTCCCATAGTAAAACTTGTTCAGTTTGATAGTCTGCAGCACCTTGTTCGATGTGTAACGCATTTATTTTGACACCCTGTAGGTATTATATTCTTTGACTTGTAGATAACATTTCAGCAGGTCAAATTCAGATTTTGATGGTGTACGTGCTATGTATGACTATTTAAATGTTTTGGCCCGTGCCGATTTTACACAGGTCTTAACGTGGACAAGAATGAAGTATGATATGAGCGTTTGCTATTTTTGCCCCCTCGTCTCGTTTGGACAGCTTGCCTAGAGAACAGGGATAGTTACTTATCTACCTGTACAAGTACTACAATACTACCTATTGTGCTGCCCTCAATCGTATTTTTTTTATTTCAAAACAATTAAACAACATTTCCAAAAACCAAAAATGTCACATTGTGGTCCTGATCGGTCCTTTATCGAAACATCCGCAGTGAAGTGACCCGATAAATTGAAAATCAGCACTCACTACAATGTGACATTCTTGTTTTTTGGAAATATTGTTTAATTGTTAAGAAATAAAAGAAATACGATTGGGGGCAGCACAATAGGCTCGGTGCAGCCTTAAGTGCAGATGTCTTATGACATTTTAATTGGCATGACTGCATTTTTTTATCCTTATTATAGAGCTTGCCCTGAGGGCATGTCGCACTATAACATTGTAAGGTTCTCAAGTGTACCTATAGGTTCCCTGACATTTATAAAACTACTAGGAGTTTACCCGCGACTCCAAAATTGGACTTTAAGTCTAAACGCATGCGCACGCATATGCTCACGACTATATTCCCCGAGAGGGTAGTCAGAGATATTCTGAATCCTCAGAATATCCGCGTTAATTCTAAACCTAAGCTTTAAAACGCAAAAAAGTTTCATCAAAATAAATTGATTCATAGATTCATAGATTCTTTATTGTACACAAAAACATAGTTATGAAAAAAATCCAGTAGTTGAGCGCGAACAAACAAATAAACAAACAAACAAACAGACAGGCAAAAAATAAAAATATTAGTTTTGGAGTCAGGTCCATCTAAAAACCATATCGTAACTTTTTTTTGGTAAATAGCATAAGCATAAGCATAAGCATATGCTCACGACTGTATTCCCCGACGGGGTAGTAAGAGATATTCTGAAACCTCAGAACATCCACGTTTCACTAGTACCGTAACTCTGTCTTTTTGGTAAATATCTTCAAATATACAGATACACGTCTTATAAATACAGTTTTATAATAGTTTAGATTTAGATTCACATCATACACGAAACTAGAGTAAAAAAACAGGACAAAAGGCAAAGGCAGGGTCACACCCAGGACACTCAGGGCCGGATTAAGCCATGCAGAGGCCCCTAGGCAATGCAAGTCTCGGGGCCCCCCTGCCCATGGGCGTAACAATGATTCTTTTCCAGTGTGGTCCAGATTAGGTGGTAGCAATAAAATAGCACAATTATCTACTAAAATCAAGCTTCTACTAAATCCAATATGAATAGGATGTTGCAACACGATCCAAAACCTATAGTGTAGTCTGTGTAGTGTTCCATAAAAAAATTGGGAAAACGGAACACTTATTGAATCACCTCGATGTCTGTCCGTCCATCTGTCTGTAACACTCATAAACTCGTTTATCTCGGAGATAAAGAGATTTTTATATCTAAACTATTATAAAACTGTAACAGAAATTTGTCTGTACATTGAAGATATTTACAAAAAAAAATTACGATATGGTTTTTAGAGGTCCCTGATTCCAAATCACCAATTTTTGGATTTTTTGTCTGTCTGTTTGTTTGTTTGTTTGTTCGTTTGTTTGTTTGTTTGTTTGTTTGGGTGTTTGTTTGTTCGAGTATCACGCAAAAACTACTGAACCGATTTTGATGAAACTTTTTTTGTTTGATAGCTTATCATCTGACTTAAAATCTGGTATATAATTTATGCGGACGAAGTCGCGGGTAAAAGCTCGTAATATATAAAATTCTTATATTATAAGAAGCTGAAACTTCGTTTTTTATATCAATTAAGGGCCCAATTAGAAGAGTGCAGTCAAAAAAAGATTTATTATTACAATTGAGCTTGGGAGTCAACAGTTTTTTATTCTAAAATTATTATGTGGGGTATCATTAAAGGAAACGTTATGAAAATGAAAAAAAAAATCTTTTTTTTAAATCTTTTCTTAATTTTTATTAAATTCAAATACAAAAACGAATTATTTTTTCTCACGGGCCGCGGGGCCCCTTGGCGGTGGTGGGCCCGTAGGCCCGTGCCTACTTTGCCTATATGGTTAATACGGCACTGAGGACACTTCACTGTCATTTCATACAAATAGGCTCGAACGGACTGGAAGAGGTTAGCAAGGGTGATTCTGAGATAGGGCGAGTAAGAGAGAACTACACCATTGAGTTCGAAGTCCCGTACGGCAATCTTACCTACCATACCTACCTACTCTTTCTAATGGGATGGTATTGGATCATGGAAAAGAATATATTCCTAGCGGTATTATAAGGTGGTCTGACCGCTAATAAGCGATTTCTTTGCGACAACCACACATGTTAAGCTTGCACGGCAACTATAACTTTACTTCAATGCTTCGCCTAATTTATTTAAGTAGTATTGAGGTAGCTTTAGCGTGGGAATTACAATATTTAAATAAAAATACATACATAGTAGTAATATTTCGCGCGATTTTTTTTCATGCACACCTTGACAGTTTCCATGTTTTGATAACCAAATGTCACCAAGATTATGGAAGTTTGAACCAAAGAGTAATTTCATTTCATGTATAACCGGGATTGAACTTCTTGGTGTTAAATTAAAATCAACGTAATACTCTATAATAATGTCTATGCTTTACCTACGTTCCATTCCATGCTTAGACTATGTAATACACTACGTTTAGTTCCATGGCTCAGAGGAAGGATCTCTTTTTATTTTTGTTTTTGTATGTTTGTTGAGCGATTGTTCCGCCAATTATGAATTAATTTTGATGATTGTTTTTTGTTTGGTAGGCACTAACTTAACTACGGACTTGGTGTTACCGGGTGGATACATTTTTTAGGGTTCCGTACCCAAAGGGTTAAAACGGGACCCTATTACTAAGCCTACGTTGTCCGTCCGTCCGTCCGTCCGCCCGTCCGTCTGTCCGTCTGTCCGTCTGTCCGTCTGTCCGTCTGTCCGTCTGTCCGTCTGTCCGTCTGTCCGTCTGTCCGTCTGTCCGTCTGTCCGTCTGTCCGTCTGTCCGTCTGTCCGTCTGTCCGTCTGTCCGTCTGTCCGTCTGTCCGTCTGTCCGTCTGTCCGTCTGTCCGTCTGTCCGTCTGTCCGTCTGTCCGTCTGTCCGTCTGTCCGTCTGTCCGTCTGTCCGTCTGTCCGTCTGTCCGTCTGTCCGTCTGTCCGTCTGTCCGTCTGTCCGTCTGTCCGTCTGTCCGTCTGTCCGTCTGTCCGTCTGTCCGTCTGTCCGTCTGTCCGTCTGTCCGTCTGTCCGTCTGTCCGTCTGTCCGTCTGTCCGTCTGTCCGTCTGTCCGTCTGTCCGTCTGTCCGTCTGTCCGTCTGTCCGTCTGTCCGTCTGTCCGTCTGTCCGTCTGTCCGTCTGTCCGTCTGTCCGTCTGTCCGTCTGTCCGTCTGTCCGTCTGTCCGTCTGTCCGTCTGTCCGTCTGTCCGTCTGTCCGTCTGTCCGTCTGTCCGTCTGTCCGTCTGTCCGTCTGTCCGTCTGTCCGTCTGTCCGTCTGTCCGTCTGTCCGTCTGTCCGTCTGTCCGTCTGTCCGTCTGTCCGTCTGTCCGTCTGTCCGTCTGTCCGTCTGTCCGTCTGTCCGTCTGTCCGTCTGTCCGTCTGTCCGTCTGTCCGTCTGTCCGTCTGTCCGTCTGTCCGTCTGTCCGTCTGTCCGTCTGTCCGTCTGTCCGTCTGTCCGTCTGTCCGTCTGTCCGTCTGTCCGTCTGTCCGTCTGTCCGTCTGTCCGTCTGTCCGTCCGTCCGTCTGTCCTACCTATTTAGGGCTGTAACTTTTGAACCGTAATAGATAGATAGTTGAAATTTTCTCAGATTATGTGTTATTACGGCGGATTTGTTAAAAAATAATAAAAATGTCAAAAAGTTAAAAATTAAGGGGGGTTCTCAACAAGAAACTAGTTTTTATCAACGTTTTTTCTTCACGCTCTATCGTAAAAACGGTAATACATACAAGCGTCAATCTTAGTGTGATTATAGAGCAAACTCTAAAAAATAACAAAAAATACTAAAAACCTGCTAAGTGTGAGTCGGTCTCGCGCTAAAGGTCCCGGACATAAAAACGTTTTTTTTCTAAGTTAATAATGTTGTGTTCTGTGGTGGTGTGGTACGGAACCCTCGGTGCGCGAGTAGCCCGATTCGCACTTGACCGGTTTTATTAGGTATTTAGGGGATGAATAAAAAGACGATACAGTGATAGGTGGGTATCCTTTAATCTTCATCAGTACCAAAACTTAACTACTTAGTTACAACAATAATCTACTTATAAATCTACAAAAAAAGTTTTAAATTTAAATGCTAATATGACTAGCTTTGTGGCACATTTGTTTGTGCTTGTCTAAGTGGCATGCCTTCTTCAACATGCACGATAACTGAGGGTTTCACCCAGTTCGAGGAGATGGCGTCGCGCGCCACCGTCAGCCCAGTCGTGAGCAGGTGCAGGATCACTAGGAGCAGACCTGTCACTGCAGCGACGCCGATCGTAGTCCCTGGATATTGCCAGTTTATCACTGGATAGATGTATGGGTCCCCCTTTCTGTGGGAAAAATTGTTTAGCGTTTAGATGTAGTGTAGCTCAGTCAGAAACTTTGATGAGATGGGATTTGCTGCATCATCATCTGGAATCTAAAACTTACGGTAATGTGACGACATTTAGTACGTTTTCAACTTAGGTGTACCTAATGTGATTGTTTCATAATAGTATTTTGTAAGAATTGCTAAACTTAAGTGGCAGTGGGCGGGGCACATTGCTCGCAGAACCGATGGCCGTTGGGGCCGAAAAGTTCTCGAGTGGCGACCGCGTACCGCAAAGCGCAGCGTGGGTAGGCCCCTCACACGGTGGACCGACGACCTGGTGAAGGCGGCGGGAAAACGTTGGATGAGGGCAGCGCAGGACCGGTCGTTATGGCGATCCTTGGGGGAGGCCTATGTCCAGCAGTGGACGTCCATCGGCTGAGATGATGATGATGATGAGTATTATTTTGTACCTTATATTTAAATCTTTTATTTACTGATGAGTGATGACTGGTGACTGATCCTTTTTGACCATTTTTCTGGAAACATCGCTCACCTTTCTTCGTTCCTTAACCATAAGGAAGAAAAAGTTTCTTAACGAATTGCTTTATTTTGTGGCTCTTATTTTTTTCCTCTGTATTTTACTGTTTATGTTTTGGTATAAAATAAAGTATAATTTGATTGATTGTTTTGAAAAGAGATTTATAATTCGGGTGAAAAAATCTTACAGCTGAATCCTATAGGTATATCTACTATTACGAACTGTCTCAAATGAACCCGAATACCGCGGTTATACCGGTCTCCATAAAACTTGACACTGGAATTTTCAAACAAGTTCCCATCGCACTTGTTTACAATAAGATGTAGGTAGGTACTAACTACATGCACCTATACGAGTTTAACTTGCAGTTGGTGTTCCTGTTTTATCAATATCACGTTCACAGTCATTGTTTGAGGTATTGTGTAACTGCTCATGCTCAAGCATTATATTAACACACTTTACAACCACCTGATTTCAATTACTCCTAATAAGGCCTTGGTTGGTATAATAAATATGAATAACAAATTATTTTTTAAACTACCTTTGTAATTATATGAATTACCTACCTACCTTCTTTAATTATCGTCATTATTGATTAGCAAAAGATACCTAATTGCTTCTAAAGCTTCTCAAATTAAAACAATATTTTTGACAGTTTGGATAGACATAATTATGAAGAATGGCAGATTTGGACCCGGCCATTTTTTACGAAAACTAAAAGCCATTCAGGATGGCGGTCATAATTATTATAAACAGAAAAAATTAAGGCATTTTTAAAAAAAAAAACCACGACTCTAGAAGTCCGGATTCAAAAGTAGAAATTACTAGCAAAAGAGACAAATCATCCAAAAAGCAGTAGCAAAACACAACAATATTATCACTGAGGTATTTTTTTGTCGTTACGGAACGTGTTTGGCTTGGTTGAACTGATAGTGTGTGTGATTTCGTTTTCTTCCATTATCATACTATTGTACGATTATCGTGAATTTTCATTAAAATAAACACAATGAATACGTAGAAGATTGAGTAGACTAGATAGTCCACTCAATGTCTCAGTGTTGTGTATTAGATAATAAGAAAGATTATTAGTTTCACACACTTGATACAAAAGTTATCACAAGGAGAAATACCTTTCCCCCAACTTCTCCAGGTTACAACCAATTAACTTTCTGTTAGTTTTGTTTCACTCTACACGTATTATACTAAGTTTCATTCATGTATGGGACCTCTAAGTCTGGGTCCCAAATGGTATGGCCGTCCGCCAAACTTCTTTATTCTAAAATAGAGTATCGATATTTGGTTTGGGTAATTGAACCACAAATAAACCTACTTGTGTAGGTACCTTAATTAGCTAGCTACAAGTGAACAAACAAGGATTTTAGAATAATAACAATACTTATGCTAGCGTCCTGTGAGCAAATTACTTCAAGCAAAGACTTCTTGCTACGCTATGATGCCTTTTGTAAAAGACATAACGCAACCCTAAGCCACGGTGACCTACATTGCTTCATTTAATTATAACGATGTAGATAGTGCCAATTTAAAAATACTTACGGATTAACACCGCCAGCCAGATAATAAATAGCTCCGAAAAACACATAGATGAGGGCGAAGACCATGGGCTGGTAGACGTGGAGCAGACGGGTCGGGTGCGAGGAGGTCAGCAGGAGGAGGAGCATCACCAGCGTGTTCAGCCCGTGCACTGCGACGTCCAACCCTGGGTTCAGCTCTTCGGACACGCCGGCTGGGGAAATTGATGTTAGTTCGTTGTTAGTTTTTAAATTGAACTTCACATCTAAGGCTCTAGACAGACGGACCGCATTTCAACTGCAATCCAACCACAAATTGCAGTTCAAGTGCAGTTTCATTGCAGTTGACACGACTGCAATAGAACTGCAAACCAAACGCGCAGTCCGATTGCAGTTTAATTGCAGTTGGCGTGCAGTGTGTGAACTGCACACCGACTGCATTCAAACTGCATCCGAACTGCACCATACCCGCCCGCCCGCACGCTCCGCCCTCTCGCGCATGGTGCAGTTCGGATGCAGTTTGAATGCTGCAATTTGGTGTGCTGTGCACTGCAATTTGCGGTTGGATTGCAGTTGAAATGCGGTCCGTCTGTCTAGAGCTAGATAATTATGTGTGTTTGTGTGTGTTTTTCACTGTGGAATTGGGCTCGTTTTGGACCGGGAACAGGGTTTCAGACCATTAAACTGAACAACTTTTACTACGGGACCAACTATGAAATCTCGAGAAAAACAGCAGTTTCACACATTTTTATCGAGAAGCTATTGACATTTTCTATGGAACTGCTGATTTTTTTTTCGCGATTTCAATATTGGCCCCAAAGTTGTTCAGTTCGATGGTCTGAAGCTGCAGTACCTACCCTGTATACAATTACACGTAAGGCATGCTACGGTCTTAGTATTTTTTTAGAATCTGTACATTGTAATAAATTTGTGTATCGTTAGCAAACCCATTAATAGCGTAGTAATTATTAATACATAATTTTTATGACCAGGAGTGCGATTTTTGAATCTCATTCGCTGAGTTCAGCAGTTGAAAATGTCAAAATTACTATGGAGATACGCATCTTTCTACTGCTGATATGACTTTCGAACATCGCTGAAGTATGATTTTTGAAAGTCAAATCAGCAGTAGAAAGATGCGTATCTCCACAGTAATTTTGACATTTTCAACTGCCGAACTCAGCGAATGAGATTCAAAAATCGCACTCCAGGCTACAATACAATTAAGTGAGCATTGTTTTAAAATTACCCTTAGAGCGATTTAAATTAGTTATTAAATGCATTATGAAGCCAATACAGTAGGTACTATGACCTGATTTGACTCTGCGTTGGTAATAGACATTAATACTCAAGGTAGAGTTATCTGTGTATCTGTGTGTCTGTGTAGGCCAAGAAAATTTCAAGCTTCTTGGTGTAGGCTCATGTTATTGTTCCTAACAGAGATAAACAGGCAGGTAGGTTCAGACATTTAAAAAAGTATAGGTATTATAATTTTGTCCCATAGGTTCTGGAGTGCGATTTTTGAATCTCATTCGCTGAGTTCAGCAGTTGAAAATGTCAAAATTACCATGGAGATACGCATCTTTCTACTGCTGATCTGACTTT
The DNA here is from genome assembly GCA_922987775.1 of Agonopterix subpropinquella. NCBI lineage: Eukaryota > Metazoa > Arthropoda > Insecta > Lepidoptera > Depressariidae > Agonopterix > Agonopterix subpropinquella. The sequence continues at coordinate 13,791,173 of OV277697.1, read as the reverse complement.
CAAAAATCGCACTCCTGAATATGATTTTTGAAAGTTAAATCAGCAGTAGAAAGATGCATATCTCCACAGTAATTTTGACATTTTCAACTGCTGTGAGATTCAAAAATCGCACCCCTTTTCTCTTTTCGCTGCTGTGTTTCTGTTATGGCGTCAACATTTGTTCATGCCTGATGGAGGTTGAATCTAAGCTGAGTTGAACAAGGTAGACAATGTTGCATTTATTTACTGCCAAATACCTATAATAAATAACAGTAAACTTTTGCTCATCTTTCCAGATACATTCGCTCAACGCATCTAGCTTAGTCCCATCTTAGCCTAACCGTTTCTTTCTCCCACGTCAACTTAGTATTTTGGGTGTTACTGAAAGAATAGGCCGCCAGTTTTTTACACAAAGTATGCAGGGCTCCATTGATCTCTGTCTAACCTTTAACTTTAAGCAAGAGCGACTATTCCCTTCATTAGCTAATGAAAGAACCAGTAGTTAATTATATATACAGTTTTCGGTGACACAAGGCAAGGACATCCGTCGACTAAACATAGTTATTTGGCTAAATATTAAAATCTAACCTTCAAAGAGTACTGTCCAATAGAAGATGGTAATCAGGTAGGCCATGGGGTTGGCAGCATTGTATAGGACCCAGAAGGTCTTCACGTACCACGGCAGGCTGAACTGGGCGCCTGAAATAAACAGTCAACAAGAATCACGATATGAAGCGAACCATTAATACAACACTAGGCGTTTGAATAATCAATGAAGTAGTATAGACCCTTATAGACCTATGAGTATAGACCTAAACAGCAGTAAATATAAAGTACCTTAACGTAAAATTATTTTACCTTGGCTGTCTGTATATTTAATTTTTTACCAAATTTTGAATATAGCATCAATTTATGATTAAAACCAATGAATGAAAACAACCTGGGGTATGGCTATAGTTGCCCTTTTCTTACAGCGGGGTGGTTCAATCCTATTCGTTTTTAATGTCATGTACAAAAAACATCATGAGAAAATCTACTAAACCTGAAAAACCACGATTTAGCATTTTATTAATAATTATTATTTTACTAAATATTTTAATAGTTTATTTGAATTGGTATTAATATAAAGGACAACGAATATTAATGTAATGACTTACTTAAAGGTCCATAGAAGTAGCAGCGTGCCGATACCACAGTAGAAAATCCAGTCGCGAAAACAATAAGCAACAATCCCCAATGTGTTAGATAAATAAACCAAAACCGGTATATTCCAGATAAAATATACAATATCATAGACGCCAACACTATGCCCACTGACGACAGAAAGAGCAACGCCCGGAAAATTAAAAGTGGCACTGAAGATCTCGACGTTTGCCAAACACTGAGGTAAAAGTCCGCCGGCTTGGGATGCTCCAGCCCAAGCATGCACAACTGCTTTTCTTGCTTAAAATATTTCTTAACACCACTCATGGTTACAACATTATAAATTAAATGTATGTAACACTAACTCCCCGTTAAAACGCTATCTAGTGTATTTATCAGTACTACGAACTGATAATTGTATCGAAGATTGCAAGTTATCACATTGACTCACCTCGTTACCCGGTGAGCGCTGCCAAAATCTATCAATTCAGGGTTCCGTGTCTGATAAGAACTGTGTCACGATAAGATTTGCATTTGAATTAAAAACTTCAGTATCGTAATAATTTACGTTTAGGTAGCATTAGTCTGCCACTTCGTCCTCGTGGATTTCAGATACAATTAAAGGGAACATGATTCTATTTACAAATGTATACACTCCATTTTACTCATAGGTTAATGTAGAATACGTGAAACCTGGATGTTCTGAGTTTTCAGAATATCTCTGACTACCCCCTCGGGGAATATAGTCGTGAGCATATGCCTATGCCTAATGTAGAATATATGCAAGGTCCAAGTTAATATGCTGACGTTTTTAAGGTGTCGATCAGACCATCAAACTGAACAACTTTCTCTATGAGAAATCCATCCATCAATCCATCGCGATTTCGTCGTTGGGATCATTTAGAAAGTTGTTCAGTTTGATGGTCTGATCATCCGCTTAAAAAAACGTAAGCATATTAAGACGGAATTTACAGGGTGAAATTGATATCACTGGCATCCTTTTAAACTAAGAATCTACCCATCAAACTGAACAACTTTTACTATGGGAGCAAACCAATCGGAGCAACTAAAAAAATCAGCTGTCCCATACTAAACTGTGATGCCTACTCGACTCAAATGTATGCAACAGCTTTATTTTTGCTCCGATCGGTTTGCTCCCCTAGTAAAAGTTGTTCAGTTTGATGGGTAGACTCTTAGTTTAAAAGGATGCCAATGATATCAATTTCACCCTGTATACAGGGTATAACTAGTTGTACTAATGATACTGAACTATTTCTCCGAAGGAATATACTTATAAGGGATATTCGCAAACAAATTTTCAACTTTTTAACATTCGATCAGCTGATTGCATTAAGTATGGCAGTTTTTCAAAATATAGAAATGGAAACAAAAAAATCGCCTTGATTTTAGTCTCTTCAGAAATAAAACACAAACTCTTAAAAATTTTCAGAAGCCGAAGAAGAGCAAACAATTTCTGTTTGTATAAAGGTGTCAAAAATATGTATTTAAATGCATTACAAATTGTTGTTGGTTATGCACCTGCCGATATTTCCTAGCGGAATAAAATTAATATTCAGTTACTTATGTATAAAAGCCAAGATTCATATCATTGACAATAATTTGATTTGGGATGTTCGATAAAAACGACATAATTCTTGTAGATAATTTTAATGTATTTTTGTAACAAACCATACAAAACATATTTACAGCATTTCTTAAATCTAGAAAGATAAATTATCCTTTCAATCTCACTAGTTCCGAGGTGGACGTTCCGTCGCGGAACTAGTAACCCTTTTCTTCTCTAGAAAATTTTACTTAAATAAAACTGGTCAAGTGCGAGTCGGGCTACTCGCGCACCGAGCGTTCCGAACCACATCACCACAGAACACAACATTATTAACTTAGAAAAAAAAATCTTTTTGTCCGGGACCTTTAGCGCAAGTCCGACTCACACTTGGCCGGTTTTTAGTATTTATTGTTATTCTGTAGAGTTTGCTCTATAATCACACGACGCACATCATCATCATCATCATCGTTTGACGCTTGTATGTATTACCGTTTTTACGATAGAGCGTGAAGAAAAAACGTTGATAAAAACAAGTTTCTTATTGAGAACCCCCCCTTAATTCTTAACTTTTTGACATTTTTATTATTTGTTAGCAAATCCGCCGTAATTAACGCATAATCTGAGAAAATTTCAACTATCTAGCTATTACGGTTCAAAAGTTACAGTCCTAAATAGGTAGGACAGACGGACGGACAACGTAGGCTTAGTAATAGGGTCCCGTTTTCACCCTTTGGGTACGGAACCCTAAAAAGTGGCGTACCTACTCGTACAATGACTTTCTACCTATAGGTATACTTAATTGGTTAAAAATGTTAAAATACATACCTAGTTAAAATTGCTCTATCTAAGTAGAGCCTCAGAACTATGGTACCTAATTTGTTTTGCAATTTCCCCCTTTTTTAGGGTTCCGAAGTCAACAAGGAACCCTATAGTTTCGCCATGTCCGTTCATCTGTCCGTCAGTCCGTCTGTCCGCGGCTTAGCTCAGAGACGCTTAGTACTAGAAAGTTGTAATTTGACATGAGTATACATAATTAATCACACCGACAAAGTGGTAAAATACAATCTTGAAAAACATTTGTTTTTAGGGTAGGTAACGTACCTATCCCCTACACGCGAAGTGGGAATGGATTTTTTTTCTCTACCCCATGGTGTGGGGTATCGTTGGGTAGGTCGTTTAAAAATATTATGGGTGTGGGAAACCATTTTTCGATTTAGGGGTCCGTTAGCGAAATATTAAGCTGAAAAAATTTGTTAGACTTGACTCAAGTCCCCCCTGCCAGCTAAACGGTGGTTTCGGGATATGTGAAAAAATTCATGGCAGTAGTACATATACATATAACGAAATTAAAAGGAAAACTATCACCGCTAAGCAGGCTTTACAAGTTTACGAGTAATAATCGACAAACTTATAAAATATACTGTTTAGACTTTATTAGCTGTTAAACCGTAGTATAAAACAGAAGCCCCCATCCCCTTCTATGTGACGAGCAACTACGAAACCTTACCCTACGCGTGGCCCGACACGCACTTGGCCGTTTATTGTCATTTTGTGCTGTAGAGTGCAAAAAGTTTTACGCATGTTAAAAAGCATTTACTTAATCGATTTTTTGTTTCAACTTTTGATGGGACCATTAAAGTACAAAACCATACTTGAAACCGTTGTTCATTTCTTGGCTTTAAAAATGAATGGATTGTGATGAAATGGCCATTACTCATCAATCAGGAGTGCGATTTTTGAAACTCATTCGGTGAGTTCAGCCGTTGTAAATGTCAAAATAACTACGGAGATACGCATCTTTCTACTTCTGATTTGACTTTCAAAAATCACACTCCTGAAGTATGAATTTTGGAAGTCAAATCAGCAGTAGAAAGATGCATGTCTCCACAGTAATTTTGACATTTTCAACTGCTGAACTCAGCGAATGAGATTCAAAAATCGCACTCCAGTTATCTAAATAAATAAAAAAACATCCGAAATTACGGACCACACGTATGTTAATCCGTAATCTTGTTTGGTCTCCTTATGTAATATTATTCACCCCCAATGACGTTTTATACATATACCCATGGGCTCATCATGTCATATAATAACAAACTTCAAGGTCCTAATTTCACCATGTTATGCTTCGAATGCTCTGAAATTGCCGTCCCACTAACAGCACGCCGCACCAGTGCCAGTGCGGAGTCCTTGGGTATAGAACCTCATTGTTCACCACTAAAGAGTACGAGTAGGTTTCGATAAGGGGGATAATATAGTAAGATTCTAATCTAGTTATAAGCGATATTAGATATAGACAAAGACTTGGAGTCGCGACGGTAGCGCCTGGTGAGAGCGTCCCGTATCGCCGCGATGCCCACCATGACCAGGTAGACTATGATGATGACCACAGCCGTGATCACCACCATCACAACGGTCTGGCCCGGCTGTGACCAGTCTACCATCGGGTAGATGTAGTCGTTGCCCAATCTGTTGAGGACAATAACAAATAGTTATGTTAGTTCCTAAAATATTTAGGTTTTTAAGTAATTGGCATAGCATAGCATAGCATACGCTCACGAATATATTCGTCGAGGTAGCCTGAGGTATTCTGAAAACACCGAACATCCATGTTTTACTACTTAGTAGTACTGAAAATTTGTTCAGTGTGACGGGAGTGAGCCCGTTGCCACTTATGGATGGTTACTATACATGCTTAGAAATAAGAATTACAACTTTAATTAATTATTGTAAAATTACTGATGCATAGAGCTATTTTTGAATTTCGCCTGTTCTTATTTGTATTCGAAAGTGTCATTACCGCTTATGAATTTTGTTCATCTAAACTATTATAAGTTTTGAACTCTACCTACTCGTCTAAAATAGCGGCTGGGGATTTTTTTTTAATTTTAAATATTTTATTTCGATGTATAGACACTTTGTTACTAATTTATTGTAGAATAACATAATAATGTGGTATGGAAATATGGATTAGCTTTTACGATGTACAAAAAGTATGAAGTACCGCTGTAGCCATTTCGAATAAATGAAGATAGCATGTGTAGACTAATATACAATCTTAATTATTTTTGATCCGATTATCGGTTTAGTCTGCTATCTGCTTATTAAACATAACTAAGATAATTAAACGTGGATACTTACGGGTCCTTTCCTCCAGCGTAGTAGTAAATAATAGTGAACACCATGTAGACGACAGCGAAGACCACGGGGAAGTAGAAGTGGAGCAGGCGGGTCGGGTGGCGGGAGACCGCGAGCAGAAGGAACATCAGTATGGAGTTGGCGGCGTGGATCAGGAAGTCCAGCACTTTGTTCACGGCGAACTCTTCGGCTGACGAGTAATAGAAAAACGTCTATCTTTAGCAACACTACTAGACTCAAAACAACAGTAATAGTAGATTCTGCACCAAGGGGACTTTATCCCCTTGGTGCCTACTAGTGTCTTTCGTCACGGGCATGTTGAATCCCGAGCGTAACGAAGGACACTGAGGTTAACTCCCGAGTGAAGCGAGGGTGCCCAGAATTATTAACTCCCGAGCGAATTGCAATCCAATTACTATTCAACTGTGCTGAATTCCGTATAGCGCAAAACTTGACTTATTTACTATGAGACTGACAGCCTTTAACGTCTGAGCGATCCGTCAAAACGGCTCTCTGTATTTGCGTTCACTGCTCTAACGGCTGTCAAATAAATAGCGCAATACTGAATGTGTTAAAATTTATGATTCGCACTCGGTCCAATCATGGTTTAATTGCAATTTATAGCGCGATTGCTCTCCAGAACTAGTCCTTTTAGGTTAAACAAATAAATAAACGAATTGTGTTTTTAATTACCCATAGATGAGAGGAGAGACCAATAAAATATGGTGATGAAGAACGCTGTTGGTATTGCCATGTTGTACAGTGCCCAGTATGCTTTCACGTACCATGGTAGGCTGAAAGTTGACTCTGGAAACATTTTACAAAGGATGATCATGTGGATTACAGTGGTACCTACTGGGCGGTAAGTAACGGAATTTTGGAGTGGACAAATCCATAAAAAACCACAAATCCTGAATCAGAATTCCGTTACGGATGAATGCTCTCAAACAGTTTACCACTTGGGTCCTTACGGTCTCTACCGTAATTGTAAGAGCCCAAGTGGTGAATGAGATCAGGACTCAGGTCAAAGAGTGGTTAAAAGTGTCTTAAAGATCTAGATATGTGATCAGTAATTATGAAAAATTATGCTATGAGAAAAAAAGTTCACAATAGTCACACATAAATAAACATTTATATGTTTACTTTGATTACTGTATACAGACTGAAAAAAAAGCCTTTGTGAATTACGCGGCTATTTTAGTTGAATTAAAATCATCATTACCAGATATCAATGATTAAAATAAAACAAATATAGTACTCAAAAATGCGTAATTCTAGTTATTATTAGACAACGCGTAGTCGTAGTTCTAGTTTTTCCAATGAATGATTTCATTAAAAAAACATTTCATTTCATTTCGACTAAGCATGAAAATATTTTTCATGAAACATCCACTCAATTTTAGTCACCGATGACGTAATCAACGGTAGATAATAATATATCATACGAGCTTTTACCCGCGACTTCGTCCGCATAAATTATATACCAGATTTTAAGTCAGATGTTACGCTACCAAACAAAAAAAGTTTCATCAAAATCGGTTCAGTAGTTTTTGCGTGATACTCGAACAAACAAACACCCAAACAAACAAACAAACAAACAAACTAAATTCTTTTTTCAAAAATTTACAGTTTTATAATAGTCAAGATTTAACGTTTGAATATAGCCTACATACCTACGTTCAGGTAAATAATTAAGTTTAGGAAAGACGATGACTGTTAGAAACAATAATTACATGTTTTTTTATTAAAGATACTAGATAATTCGATATATTATTATTTAATTCTTTAATCTATCAACTATATCTTCTTTAATCATTCGTGGTATGCAGAACTACCAATATATGTATTACATATTTAGGTATTGATTAGCAAAATTTCTACTGTATCTTATCAAAACCACAACGCATGTTCGAGATTTTTCATTACAAATTGGTAACGCAAAAAAAAGACTAGGTATTAAATATAAGCCAGGGAAAGTAATAAGTATCTGTACTTACCAATAGGGCCTTTCAAATACGCCCTACAGGATACCGCTAAAGCGAACCCTGAAGCCGCGGTGTTGATAAATATGCCCCAATGTGTCATGTAGATAGGCCAGTAGCCGAAGCTCATAGCCATTCCTGTCATGATGGCAGAAGTGAGCAATATTGCCAAACATCCCAGGAATATCACGGCGTTTATACACAATAGAGGAAGAGTAGCTCGGTTCCTCTGCCAGCAGCTAATGTAGAAATCTGACGCACTTTCATGCTCTAGTTTGAACATGTGCACTTGAAATTCTTTTTTACAATACTTCTTCATCCTACTCATTTTGAAAGAGTCTTCGATTCTACTAGTTGAGATTCTCCTGAGTCTTTCAAATGTCGACCGACTCCTCTAACGACTAGATAGTGTATAATATGTTATCTCTACGTTTGCGATTGTTTACCATTGATTATTATATCAGCCGATAAAACGTTTCCGTACCAAAAGTTGGTAGGTACACATAGTCACAAAAGCAGTTTCATTGTAGCATAGTACCTACATGACTGGATGTGATACATTGAGTTAGAAATGAAATGACAAATTATACTGAAATGTATTATATATAATCTGCGTTGTCGAGACTCACTACGAGATCTTTTTAAAGATATCAGTATTTTGACTTTCTACAGTCAATATATTTACGAAAATATTTTATATGTTCGGAAAAAATTGTCTCTCTTTCCCAAAAACAGTGACGTTCATAATTACAATACAAGAAATAAAAATAAATTAGTATTTCCACATTTTCGACTCAGTTAAGTCAACACATCTTTCGTGGGGCATTGTATACGCTTTTATAATAAGATACCAGAGGATACTTACCAGACAAAAAGTTTAAGTCCCATGTTAAACAAGTCCTCTGTAAAAAAGGTTACTATAAACTCGATGATTATTTGAATGACCAAAATGTCTGGTCTTGACAATTTTACACTATGTAATGCAATATTGTATTTTAATTGTACTTTGTACATTTTGTTTTGTTTAAAAGATGTGTGTTGTAGAGTTTCTGGCCGCATGTTCTCTCAACGGAACACCTTCCGACGCGGTGGTAGAGTCAAAAAATGACGTCAAAAAGCTATATATTATTCTGAATAAAAAATTTTGAATTTTGTAACAACGTTTTGTTCTCAGCTGTACATAGGTAAGTCATTTATTGTACAGAATGTCGGATTATCGGGTCTACCGTGACAATCAAAAAGTTGAAATCAGATCAGATAAAGAATTCGTACTTACTTTACAATTTATTTAAAATATTAGCTAATCTTCTTTAATTACTACGTCTATTCTCTTTTCTTTGTTTATCTATCTATCTGATAATCGAAATAATTTATGAGGAGAGTTTACTTAAAAGGTCAAAAACAAACGTTGTTTTGTGTCCACAAGTGCCTATTTTTGAGTTTCGCACATCTTAATTCATATTAGAAAGTGCTATAAATACCTATAGAGGAACACTAACTGAGCAAGTTAAAACTGCAACTATAGTTTTTTACTAGAAGAAGTAACGGATAAGTGAAAGGATGAAAGTAATGATACAAATACTAAAATTTTACTATAAAATCTATTAGGGTAGATAAGTACCAACAAATATAATTCGATAACCTTCAAACGTAGGCATTATAGGCAGGTACTAAAATAGTGTAGTGGCTTCAGTTAAACTCTATTTAAATTTATTTGTCACTATTTTGATCCAACAAAACATATTTCCTACTCATACTATATAATTATCAAATTATGAGCTTTATTGCAAAAACTAAGAGTTAAATATAAATTTTAAAGGCATCATAACTAATTTTGCTTGGACTAGATAGAAAGAGATATCTTCACTAAGTTACTATTAAATTTAAGTAGAGTTTAAGATAATCACATTAAAAGACTGCCCACATTTAAATTAAGTTTAATTACTTAAGTCTAATTTAATTATTGACATATTTATGAATCACAGTAGGCTTTTTAATAACTTAAACTTAAGACATAAAGATCTTCAATAGCCTTTTCTGATCAGGTGTGCGATTTTTGAATCTCATTCGCTGAGTTCAGCAGTTGAAAATGTCAAAATTACTGTGGAGATACGTATCTTTCTACTGCTTATTTGACTATCAAAAATCGCACTCGTGAAGTATGAGTTTTGTAAGTCAAATCAGCAGTAGAAAGATGCATATCTCTACAGTAATTTCGACATTTTCAACTGCGGAACTCAGCGAATGAGATTCAAAAATCGCACTCCAGCTATTAAGTATTTACACTATTGTTAAATAAGTTTTAAATATATCACATTTGAATTTATTCCCGTGAGCTTTTTTTTTCTCATAATAATAATAAAGAATAATTAGGAAATTTTACTGTTATGATGATGACATGATTAAATTAGTAACAGGTACCTAGGTAAATTTTTATTTGCGTAGGCACTTTTAGCAGTTACGGGCGGTACAAGGGAAGGATTTTTATACAGTACTGCTAATTTTTAAGTATTCACGCAATTTGAGCAACTAGAAATTATAATAAAGTCAGTCATGAATTCATGATACAAAATAATCGTCATGGATCTCATGGTAACCAGCAATGCAATTCGTCAAAACCTTAGTCGTTGACACATCGGCGAGCTGACAATTTGGTATTCGCTATGGTTACATCATGTGTCAAACTCATATAAAAACTTCGACGATCTGTAGGATGCAAGAAGGATGTTACATTTGTGAGCTCGTTGATGTTTTTGAAAGCGATGTGACGCTTAGTGAATTGCACTGCAGATGCAGGATACATATATACTAAAACTATAGCTAAGCAGAACTTCACTCACTTAAGTATACAACCAATATGGTTTTGAATAATTAGCATTAGTGTTCTAGCCAGCCAGAATCAAGCATCAAAACCATCGTTGTATACTCCCGTCGTCTCCCTGAAGCATCTCCGTGCGATGACGTCACGGACTGAAGATATCGCGACCACCAGCACGTGCATGACGGCCAGGAACAACGCCGTCAATGTTACCACCACCATCGTCTTCTCCGGCTGCGACCAGTCCAAGACCGGGTAGATGAATGGATTGCCCCATCTGAAAAAAGAGGATAGTTAAACCATAGCATATACTTTGGTTAAACGTTCATCTCTAGGGTTGCCAACCCTACTATATAATATAGTATCCTACTATATTAGGAGCCCTTCTACTATAATTCTGAGAAAAATATATAGTAGGCAAAAGGGTACTTTGATGAGCAAATAATTTATAGAGAATTTAAATATATTGGTACTTAGGTACAATAAAAATGACCAATAACTTTAAAATTATTTTAACTATTTTCGTTCTCTTCATCACATATTTGTATCATAAACAATTTTCTACTAAATATACTACTGAAAAGTGACAACAAGTTTTCTTTAAGTCAGATTTATCTATTTTTATAGAAATTATATTATTTCTGTATCGAATCCAGCGACTTCTGCGTTTACAGGATGCACTATTTTCTATAACGAATACGAAATAGAGAAATGTTTGTTTCTTAAAAAGGAGAACTTGGTATTCAAACAAAAAAGTAGCAAATAATATCTTTTTGAAAATTTTTAAATTAACAAATTCGAAAGATAGTATATTTTTTCTTATTTTTCGCCGATCTACTATATTTTTTCGGGCACTAAGGCTAGAAATACTATATTTGGTCTAAAAAAAAGTTGGCAACCCTATTCATCTCATCTCTCTGCAAAATAATGACCTTATGAACGAATCGAATTGTTAATTGCTCAAGGTTTTATAGTTTTTTTACCAAGATTGGTAGAGTTTTGCATTGTTTGTTTAAAGATTAAAATCACTACATATTATTTGGTTACAAGGGCTTGGTCGATGACCAATAGCTACTGCGACCTAGATAGATCTATTGTAGCTTGAACTCTAGACCCAAAGATCATTTTCTAGGCCCACGAACTTCATGAACCGTGTTATGCTTTGTGTTATTTTTACCCGACTGCGCGACGCAAAGGAAGGGTAATGTGTTTATCAGCCTATGGATGTTTGTATGTAAGTTTGTACCTTTGTGGCACTCTAAGCTAGAGACCAAACGCGTTGGCTGATTTAGATGATTCTTCCGTCAATCGATTAAGTGTGACTAAAGACATGACAGTAATCAAAACTCAATATGGCGACAACCCTATGCGACACCCAGACGCCTTATTGTGAAAAATATAAAAATAAAAGTTACCGAACTATGTTCATTGAATAGTTATTTGAAAATCATCTTTAGGTTTTTCATATAATTTTTCTTTTGGAATGACTGACTATTTAGGATGTAAAAACGATTTTTTCACCTCACAAGCTCGGAAAGATTATGTTTGTCATTCGAAATCTGAGTGCAAAAGTGCATTTTATCCGCTAGCGTGGAAAGAGTTTTTAAAATTCGAATCTTTCTATTCAATAAAGAAAAACAGCCAGAACAAGTTTTTTTTTTATGCTATTTTCGTGCTGGCCAGTGTGATTATTCTAAAAATGGTTGGCACATTGAAATTTTCCTCGCTGTAGTGAGGTGAAAAGTTGCGTGTTTCGCTCGGCAGCAAAGTTATTCTGCGTCTCGTACCTTTGAAACCCTCGCGACGCTCAGGATTCTATATTTGAACCACTCGCATCGCTCGTGGTTCAATCCTAGAATCCTTCGCTTGCTCTGGTTTCAATACAAGTACTCGCGCCAAAAAGCAACTTTGCAGCCTTGCATAACAAATAACTATTATACGGTTTTCACTGATGATGTTCTTTTCAAGATGCGGCCACTCTTATCTGAACAGCTATGGATGAACTAGGATATGTCGACGGTTTTAACCTAGACTAAGCCCAGATTAGTAATACGATGAAAAAAAAAAGGGAGAGCGAGGTGATTTTTTTGATACTAAAATAATAATCCAACAGAATGTATTATCTTTATCACGTATTATTATGTACGGCCTGTCGCATCAACAACTCATACTAGACGTGACTGTTGTGCGACGATAGATGATGGAGCGATGACCTACGTTAATACGTTTTATGCCTTGACTTGTAAGGATTGGAGGAAGGTTCGTCTCATTGACCGGTATCGCGATTTGTTTTATAAGATATACTTACATGTACAAATGTAACATTTGAAAATATTCCTTGAAGTGTGGAAAAAAAAAATTGTCAGCGACTTCGACAAAATTCATTTTGTTATTATTTTCTATGGTTTTAGAGCCGATTAAAAATTTAGAAAAAAAAAATCTTTTCTTTTCCACCTGTCATCAGGGACATAAGGAGGTGGGAGCTAGAATTAGCTCAGCTGTCAATGAATTTTAGATTTCCCTGGTTTTCCTTTAGAGTTTTCCGTACAATTAAACACAATTTGTTTGGTAAATACAAACCACAAATATATTATATGGTAGTACGGAAGCCTCGGTGCGCGAGTCCGACTCGCACTTGGCCGGTTTTTTAATGTCAAATCAGCAGTAGAAAGATGCATATGACTGCTGAGTTCAACAAATGAGTTTCAAAAATCGCACTCCTGATTAAGGGTGACCTCTTCTTCAAAGTTCGAAATGCCGTGTTTGGCTGTATAGGCAAATAATATATATGCTAACGTAAAGTATAGGTAATGTTCAAAAGCAGAGCATGTTTATGTATTTTATCTGAACAAACACCTAATGTGACGCGAGTTGAAGTGTAGTTGCGAAAGTTTGTTTATCAATTCAAGTATCTTCATGTTTGATTTGTGAACTATCAAATACTGTCAAGGATATAATCACGTGTTTTAATAATAATAACACACAGCAGTAAAGACGAAGCAATCAGAGCAAATAAAAACTCCTGGAGTGCGATTTTTGAATCTCATACTTGAACTCACCAGTTGAAAATGTATGATTTGTACTGCTGATTTGACTTAAAAAAATCCCACTCCAGGAGTGCGATTTTTGTATGTCAAATCAGCAGTAATAAGATCTATATTTCCGTAGTAATTTTGACTACAACTGCTGAGTTCAACGTATGAGATTCAAAAATCGCACTCCTGATTGTAAAGTCAGAGGAATCAATAATATTTGAAATAAAATAGTTTCCTTGTATTGGGAAGGTAATGTAGTTTGAGGTCTGAACAACTTGTGGCCTACTCTCAGCAAAATCATTGGTATCAGATGATGGAAACAATAAAAAAATACGTAGGTGCCACTGTTCGACCTAAGGTTCAGCTGATGTAAAACATATTCTGGACTGGAATAATGACGTTTTCGAAAAAGGGCTTCCATACATTTAAAAAAGAGGTTTTTAAGATTTCCCATGAACTCTCATTTGCGTTTATATAGGGTCCTTCTTTATATGCTGACGGTTTAAAATTCTTAATTCGTAACTGGAGTGCGATTTTTTAAACTCATTCGTTGAACTCAGCAGTTGTAAATGTCAAAATTACTATGGAGCAGCTATGGAGATACGCATCTTTCTACTGTTGATTTGACATTAAAAAAACATACTCCAGGGGTGCGATTTTTGAATGTCAAATCAGCAGTAGAAAGATGCGTACCTCCATACATTTTCAACTGGTGAGTTCAACGTATGAGATTCAAAAATCGCACTTCTGATTACAAATCGCAGCTACGAAATCGGCCGATGGGGTTTTTTATTTAAGGGGATGGTCAGACCATTAAAATGAAACAATTTCTCCATGGGACTAACATCTAAAAGGCGGAAAAAAAATTACCGTTCTATATAAAACTTGAATCGATTATTTAGCGAATTTAGAAACAATTCTATATCAAATCTTAGTTATCGATTGTGTACAAACGGCGGTTTTCAGAATTCGCGTTTATATGTTAACATGTTATATTTACAGCTAACTTTAAGTTTATATACTTACATTTGTTTATTTAAACCTACTTTGCATGCGCGTTAAGGTACAGTGCAATTACGATATCCTTATTTCTTATACCAGTTCTGCGAACTATTGTACTAAAATATCAACACAGCCGCATACTACAACTACAAGCTTCGTTTTTTTTTGTTTTGGCGAATGTGAAGGGCTTTCGATTCCGCGTTATACATACATTACCTAAATTACATCGCATGCCATTTATTTTATGTTGATCATTTCTATAATGTAACCACAACTTATACTAGGACCAAAGAATATTTGTTTCGACACCCAAGCTAATAGATACGCAAGAATGGTAATGAAATGATAATATTTTTAGATTACAAGGTATCAGAGGAATTAGTTGCAATTTTATGGTTTTGCAAAAAAACATCGTGGATTAGAGGTTGTTAAAAAGGACCGTATGCAACGATATTAATTTACTAAGTCTATGACCGTATGGCTCTGCTTTTCTGGTGTAGGTACACCAGAGTGAGCTTAAGAGCATGACCTTGAAATAGGTATAAGTATAATACGGGACAGATCAATCTCATGTCAGTAAAACGTGTCTCTCTACATGAAAATCTGAAATTCAATGTATAAAAAACCGCTGAATAGGTACCTACTTAGTTAAAGGGACTAGAATTAATGATACAAGTAACGTAAGGCCAATTTAATTAGCTGCTTGTTTACATAAGATAATATTTTTTTATGTAGTAAGAAACTACTATTATAATTAACGTTATTGATTCAGCTCAACGCAGTTTTAAAATATTCCACTGTAGATCATTTATTAACTATAAAAATACCTTAAGAAGCACCGATTGAACTGGACAGGGTCATGTCCTTGACTGAGAGGCAATCGTAAGATGCGTTAGGAATTTTTTTTATCAACACTCGTGTCTTGATATTTTGATTGAAGTTTGTCTTATTGTTAAAAATATTTCTACACCTTGGTGTCTCGCTGCGGCTTTTTGGTTTCAAAATGGTCGTGGGCTTTGCCTGCGGCTTTCTTTTGTTTAGATACAACAAAGGCTGTATTTGACCCTGCCAATGTACCTATTAGAGAAACCTGCATTAGCAGCTTTTTGTTTTATCTACAACTAGCGACCCGCCCCGGCTTCGCACGGGTGCAATGCTGATATAACCCTTCCTCTTGAATCACTCTATCTATTAAAAAAACAAAAACAACGATCTTACGTCTTACGTCACGTGACGTCACGGTCTGACTATATCTATGCTTACGAATTTTCGATTAGGTTACGTGGCGTCATGGTCCTGATGCGAGTTTAACATTTTTTACCCATCCCAAAAAGTGCACAATGCCGCTAAAGAAGTTTTCACTTCAAAAACCGCATCAAAATCCGTTGCGTAGTTTTAAAGATCTAAGCATAGGGACAGACAGACAGCGGGAAGCGACTTTGTTTTATACTATGTAGTGATTTGCCGTCCCTTGAACGTCATGTGTGATGCTGGATTTTTTACCTTATTATTGAAGAGATTATGCACTTGGCTATATACAAAAATGTTCAATATTAAACCCCCTTTCAAACGTAGTACTTATGCCACTTATTGCCACTATGAGGCGGCTCTTGGACCACACCTGCCCTCCTGTTCTGTCACTGTCCTTTAAATTAGTTTCTTAAAATTATGTCTACTATCCGTAAAAATATAACATAAATACAAAAAAAAATCATAACACGGTCGGTACTGCCAAACAAGGAAGGTATCCAACAAGGAAGAGCACAGAAGGTAAGCCAGCGAGAAAGTATACTAACGCCGCGTTAGGTACCACCGAGTACGATCATGCCGATGTCGAGGTTTCGGCAGAAAACTTACGGATCCTGTCCCCCAGCGAAGAAGTAAGCGAGAGTGAACAGCAGGTAGGCGAGCGCGAAGTACAGGGGCTGCATGACGTGGAGCAGCCTGCTGGGGTGCGCCGACAGCACCAGCTCCACCAGCATCACCGCCGAGTTGGCGCCGTGCAGCATCACGTCGATGACGGGGTTCGGAGCGTAGTTTACTTTTCTGCCGGCTGGAACGTAAGCAAAGTAGACATTCAGAGATATCTAAATATGAATGAATTGGTGTTGGTAGAGTAGGTATATCTTATATTTAATGCTAGTGGGCTTATTAGTGGCTGATAATTTAGGGCAGTAATTTTAAAATCCACCAAAAACATAAACGAAGAAAAAGTAGTCAAGTTCGGTTAAAAGAAGTGTATTGTGTGTGCGCAGTTTCTTTAGACTTAGGTATACGGGGTGATAAAAAGGTGTGGTCATATTTTGAAGGGTGCTTCAGATTGTCAAACTAAACAACTTTCACGATAGAACCAACATTGAAATCTTGGAAAAATTAAGACCCCCTTATAATGCTATTGCCTGCCATTTAATATTTGAGTCGAATAGATACTTAACTACTGTAGTTTCAATCCTTTCGTGTGGTAGAATATGCTCCATAAAAACTAAATACGAAACCTGCAATTTATGGCTTTGAACCTTTGAATTAGCGCTGAAAGCGACTTCTCGTGAAATTTATCACGTCACAAGCACAACTCGTCACAAGTTGCAACAATGGTGCATCTGCCAACAATTATTTATAGTCGGTGTACTGTCCTACTTTTAAATACAAATGGTAAGAATTCGAATATCAGTATTAATTTGGTTTTCAAACTTGTTAGTTCTTCACAAAATATTCTAAAGGTCCATACAGTTTACCTTCACGAGGTCTTGTATAGGCTGCCCTCATTATAAAGTCGTTGTATAAGGGCCCTGATTCTAGACCTGTACCTATGTAGACCTTGTATAAATGTATAAGAACCCTGATCATCATCATCATCGTCAGCCTATACAGGGTGTAAGGAAAAGTATCATTAACCTTTAAACCACAAACTCTACCCATCAAACTGAACAACTTTTACAATGGAAACCTGTCAGAACAAAAACAAAATCATCTGTTCCATACGTTTGAGTAGAGGTAGGTATTGCAGTTTTGAATTTGCAATAGTAAAAGTTGTTCAGTTTGATGGGTAGAGTAGGTATGTGGTTTAAAGTTTAATGATTCTATTCCTATGCATACGAGTAGTCATTGATGGATACTCATCGGATCAAATGGCTATTAATGCCGGTGTTCCTCAGGGGTCAGTTCTGTCAGCTACTTTATTTCTGCTGCATATAAACGACATGCTTGTGCCCGGAACCTTTGGGTATGCTGACGACAGCACTGTTTCTGACAGATATCTGTCCGGTGCAGGGGTCAAATTGGATGTTACTCAGTCTTGTCGAGAGGCCATGGTGCAGCGATTAAACTTGGCCCTTGAATTTGTGTCCGACTGGGGTGACGCTAATCGGGTCAGTTTCAACGCAAACAAAACACAGGCGTGCCTTTTCTCCACAAAACGGAGTCCCTTCGCTTTGACTCCGACTTTCCGAAATGTGTCCATACCGATAGCTGATAGCCTGGAGCTCCTGGGCATTAACATATCGTCCGATTTGAATTTCGGGCGGTATATTGAGTCCATGGCGAAAACCGCAGCGAAAAAACTGGGCGTCCTTTCGAAGGTCAGACGGTACTTCACTCCGGGACAGCTTCTACAACTTTATCAAGCACAAGTCCGATCGTGTATGGAGTACTGCTGCCATCTTTGGGACGGGTCTGCCCAATACCAGCTGGCCGCGTTGGACTCAATCGACAGGCGTGCCAGGAAGCTCATAGGTGATCCAACCTCTGTGGCGAAGCTACAAAGTCTTGAGCATCGTCGCAAGGTAGCCTGTCTATCTGTTTTTTATAGGATACATTTCGGAGAGTGTGCGACGGAATTACACGATTTAATACCTCCGTCTCCCTTTCATCTGCGGGGGACGAGACGCAGGCTGGGTTTCCACCCTTATGTCGTTGACCTACCAGCAATTCGCACGAAGAAGTTTGCTTCTTCTTTTATAATGCGCACGGCTAAGGAGTGGAACGCACTGCCTGCGGACCTGTTCCCTGAGCAATACAACCTGGGCCTCTTCAAGGCAAGAATGAATAGGCATCTTTCTAGGTAAGCATGCTACATCTTCGGCCTCATCATCACTCAACATCAGGTGAGATTGGGGTCAAATGTTTACCTATCGAACATAAAAAAAAAAAAAAAAAATTCCTTACAATCTGTATACCTACATACAATGTGTTAATGAATTAACGCAAAACTAGAAAGTAGTTTGTTTAGAATCGAGAGCAGAATCGAATTATCATGGTTGCAACATAGGTAATTTTTTTCAAAATATTAATTAATTTGTGTCTAACGTCAACCCTCCGCACTGGCACACTCACCCGACTTACTACCAAAACAAGATTATTAAAATGTATCCATGAGTACGTAAGCGCTTTCATTCATTGCTGAAATGATAACAAATTATTTTTGCCTAAAAACTTAAAATGCGAATAACTTTAAATTTTAACTATCAAAATAATGAAATTATTGTTTCAATCTAATTATTTTGTTATAAATCAGTTGGGGTGTATGAGGTTTTGCGTTAATTCATTAACACGTTGTATACGTCCCGCTGCAGGGCACGGGCCTACCCTCAAAGAGGTATGGGCGTTATTTAGTCCATCATACGTACCCAATGCGGATTGGTAGCCTTCACATACACATCGGAATTTCTTCTTCAACGAATGCCTTCCTTCCTTCCTTCCTTTTGTCTTCCTTATAATGTTTTCCTTCACCGTTTGAGAGCAGTCGGTACGAGCTCTGATATCATAGATTATTATCAATTTATAATTAATCATTAATGAACTATTACTCACAGGTCCTCAAAACTCCCCAGTAGAAAACAGTGATGAGGAAAGCGACAGGAATAGTGATGTTGTAAAGAACCCAGTACGTCTTCACGTACCATGGTAAGCCAAACGTCGCATCTGCAATAAATTAACGCAATTATAGTTTTGTTTTGCTCCAATTACACCATCTTCTTATAACTAAGAGAATGGCACAGTAGCAAATAGTAAGGATTTCAAAAAAATGTGCTTGATTTTACTATTGACTAACGATTTAAGTCAAGATCAGAATAAAGTGCTCAAACAAACTCTTGTTTTGGCTGATGTCATCTCGAACAAAGACTACACGCGTGTGAATGCTAAATGTCAAGTGGCCCACATTGTATTCAAATATTTGGACAAAGGTAGAGACTACATTTTAAGGACATTTTAAATACTAAAGTATTTGATGAAGACGGTTTGTTGAAATAATGATTAAGTAGATTGATCGTTAGGCTTTGAAGAGCTCGGAGACCTTAGCCTCAACCAGCACAAGGTCGGGGGGACGACCGCGGCGAGACGTGATCCCGTCTCACAGCGTACCAATCATTACTCACCTTATATTCCTTATAAGGTTCCGTAGAACAACCTTTTTACATAATATTTCTAATGATAACTAAAAGTAGGTCAACATCGTCATCTACATAATATATGCATTTTTATTAACCAAGGTCAGTAAAGCTAAAATATTATAGGTTTACTATAAATCTAACCATAAAACACCTACCTATGGGTCGTCTAAAACATGCGTAACACGAAACTAAAGTTGCGAAACCTGTTGTGAGTACTACAAGCAGGTAACCCCAGTTAGTGACGTATGTGAGCCAATAGCCGAAACTCAATGTCACGGGCGATAAGAGCACGGACGTGATGAGCACACTCGCGGCGAACAGGAAGAGGAAAGTCCTCAGGAACAACAGCGGTAGACTTGAGTGGCTACCTTGCCAACCGCTCACGTAGAAGTTCGACGGCGACGTATGTTCCAATAAACACAACCTCCACTGACATCGACTCTGATACTTCGTACACAACATTGTCGCTCACTAAAACCACATGCTTTTTCTAGCCTTTGTTTAAACTTCAAATCTGTATTTGTAGTCTACATTTGGTTTGACTGCAAAGAGACAGCCTTAACAGGCAGTTTGAATAATACTGAACGATGAAAAATGGCCATAATCATTGAAGCGTGAGATCGCTAAACAGAGACTGGTGAGTTGAACTTGTTGGTACAATAGCAAGGTCTTACGACACTACCGTTGGATAGGTGTACCTACAGCACGCTGCTTGTCCGTAAGTCTCGTCCGTTAGGTACTTTAGTGTACGCAAATAGTTCAATTACTGTGTAATGCCTGTGGTAATGCTCCTCAATATTATGGTTGTCATTACCATAACAATATTTTTTTAGTATCTGTGACGTGTTGTGCCTATTCTTAGTTCGAGTAACCTTTAATTACTTATGAAAAATTTAACAGCATGATATTATTCTAACTCCGGAGATTTACTATAAGTAGGTACTCCATTTCAAACAGCAACGAAATTTTAAGTCCATTTTGAATTACAGAAACAGAGATTTGAAACACTTCCTCTCACTTTTCAGTAACGTCCAAGATTATGTAGGAGTATAAATTTAACTTTCTGATAAATAAATCATATTTGCAAATCAGAATTGGCCAGAAAGCTATGCATAAAGGAATTGGAAAATCTTGTCGTCCTTATTTGTTATTAAGTATAGTTAAAAGGCAAAAGATAAGTTTTATACGAAAATCCATATTTTAAAGTGTTCATTTCCAAGGACTAGAAATGAAGTTAGTAGGTAACCCACGCCGAGCCAGGCTCTTGCACACTGATTGGGTCATGCACGATATTAAATTTCGGTTCTCGTGGCTTACTTCAAAAAGCCTATTTCAACAATCGTAAGGTTCACACAAAATTATGTAAGGAAGTAACATAATGGATGTCAGTTACAAATTCTCATGTATTACACGTCGCACATAGCGATGGTTATCATAAATGAAGTACCTACTCGTACCTACTATGTGAATTTGGTGTTACCCACGGCCGGTTGGTGATGGCGTTCGTGTCAAGTGTGATAATTTGAGACGAGTTTGCGAAACATTTGCACATGCGTGACCAAGATTTCTGTGCACAGAGCACAGGAATGTGGGATAAATGTAGAATCGGTTAGAATTAGGCTAATAAATAGTTAGTAAGTATGGGACATATTAAGATAAACAAACACTCTCGGAATCGTTGCAAGACCTTATCAATACGTTATTGTATTGTACTTGCAAAAAACTTAAAAATAATGGCTAAATTAATATTTTTATTTGGTGCTAAATTGCAGAGTAGGTACAATAATAGTAGATTATGTACCAAGGGGATAAAGCAGTGTCTTTCATCACGGGCGCGATATTGAATCCCGAGCGTATCGAGGGATTCTAGGGTTAACTCCCGAGCGTAGCGAGGGAGTTTAGAGTTAACTCCCGAGCGAAGCGAGGGAGTTAAGACTAGAATCCTGAGTGAAGCGAGGGGTTCAAGCTCGCCCAAGATGAAAACACGTTTATCCCCGAGGACCATACTCTACTTTTCACACCCTCCGCGAGAAAATAAAAAGCAATACTGTTAGAAACCCAGGCGAGCGTGTAAATTCTCTATGGTTAGAAACCAATTCTTTTATTAGAGTTTATAACAAAGTATTAGTGTTCAATAGTAGTATTTAGAAAAACTATTTTATTAAATTAAAAGTGAAAGTAGATATTTGAAACATTAGACCAGGAGTGCGATTTTTGAATCTCATTTGCTGAGTTCAGCAGTTGTAAATGTCAAAGTAACTATGGAGATATGCATCTCCATACATATTCAACTGCTGAACTCATCGAATGAGATTCAAAAATCGTACTCCTGGAGTGCGATTTTTGAAACTTTCTTTGAACTCAGCAGTTGAAAATGTCAATATTACTACGGAGACTTGCATCTTTCTACTGCTGATTTGACATTAAAAAGTCATACTCCAGGAGTGCGATTTTTGAAAGTCAAATCAGCAGTAGAAAGATGCGTATTTCCATAGTAATTTTGACATTTTTAACTGCTGAACTCAGCGAATGAGATTCAAAAATCGCACTCCAGTTGTGGAAAGACAATGTAATATTTTTTTATTACTTTGTTCGTAGCAATAGGAAGGCAATAATAGGTACAGAGCAAGTACAGAGATATGCAGTATTCGCGCCATAAAGATGATACCTTTATGATTCGCGCCTTTTTTTCTTTTTTTGTGTTCAATACTCGTGGTGGCCAGTTCAAATTTCGAATTAAGTTCTTTTTGGTGCCTGTCTCCATAATTAGTTTTCATCACAGGTTTTCATACGAATTTTAAGTAAGGATCGTAGTAACTATTAAATAATCTGTGGATGCGGTTCCATATTCAAATCTCATTATTGACCAGCGGGTTATAATGAAATTCAGTACAATATTATTGCCCGGCTAGGCCCAGGGCTATAATGACTTGCTTTCAAGAACATTGTATTATAGTATCCTATAGGTGGACCAAACTCTCGAATGTCGTGGAGAATGCAAAATAAACTCTAATTTTACGTAATAAGTATTAATTTCCTTCAATGTTGTTGTAGGCTAACAACCAAGCAAATGTGAGATAACCAGAATACTCGTGTGTCTCTTTCTAACGTGTTGCCAACTTATTAAGCTACCACTTTAGAATTTACTTTAACAAAAGAGGTATGTAAATTAAAAAAATATTTTTGTTTTGAAAATTCATAATTTAAAGTATATTAGGTATTGATAATTTTTATTTGTTTTGCACTAATTTTGTTCGATTTATGACAAAACAAATAAGGTAAGTACAGCCCGACCAGAAAGAGTAGAAATTAAATGAGGGCGCCACTGTTGCTTTACACGGCAACACTACACTACGACCTAAACTATTTTGATACTTGCTGTATTTACTCCGAAAGTTTATGCAAAACGTTATCTATGTTTAGCTAAATTTGGCTCTGACAGCAGCTAAATTTTACACCCAATATACCTACATTTTAAATTTCGGCAACTACATGGCTAGCATGGTAGCGTGATATAGCGCTATCACACCTTCGCTCTCTTTCTATTTGCGCGCGAACGAACGAAATAAGAGGCATGATATAGCCATATCACGTGTAACATGCTACGCCTCCTGTATTCTAGTTCTAGAAGAAAATAATGAAAACGCATATTACTTTATATTGTACTTTCAAATTATTTGTTTTTGAATACGATGTTTACTATTTTCGTATTTTCGTAGATCTGATATTTTACGTTCCTTCTATTTAAGATTTCTATTTCTAGGCATGGCAGTTTTTATTTTATCGATGCATTTCGGACAGAAAAATTTTGCGATATAAATGTTTTCCTGAAAACGATAAAAAAAGTAGGCAATCGATAAAATATTAAACTAGTCGCAGTGAAGATAAACTAAACATGCAGGA
Source organism: Agonopterix subpropinquella (assembly GCA_922987775.1). NCBI lineage: Eukaryota > Metazoa > Arthropoda > Insecta > Lepidoptera > Depressariidae > Agonopterix > Agonopterix subpropinquella. The sequence continues at coordinate 13,767,216 of OV277697.1, read as the reverse complement.
ATGACATGCAAGGATCAAAATTATGCGGTCCACGCATACAATAACGTTAGTTTTATCAACAAACGATCATAACCCCAAACGAACCAAACTCGAAAGAAAATGCCCTAAATGATTATTTTTCAGATGATAACTGACGATAATTGATATAATTACGCTGAAAACTATTGTTAAAAAGCAACATGAGAGTAAATAAATACCTACCACATCAGCAAATCGCTTGTAAACAACATCCAATCTATTCCAATTTTCCCCGCTTGATATACCTCCAAACATAACAGAAAATAACGTAGTAAATTACTATACTTGCACCACTTTTTGTTACTTTATCCATTAGTAATAATAATAAGGACAAATTCAAATATTTTACGGTAAATTTTTATTTGAAATGCATAAACATGCATTTGAAATTTTGGTGATTGACAGTTTGACGTTTTCCATAATGTTGTCATGATAATGAAAAAGTTTAGTTCCGATTTATTTAATTTCTAGACTTTACGGTCGTACTGTACAATACTTTAGTGTATTATTTCAAAACTTTTTAATGGCAACTCTTTGGTGTTATGAAAAAATATGATTATGACGGACATATTTGAAATTTGAAAAGTCATAAAATAACAAATTAAATTGTTGTGATAACTGATAATAACATTGTAAACCTTCGAAATGGTTGGAAATGGTCAATTTTTGTTGTGTTACTGGATGCAAAAATGAAATTTATTTACTGTGGGTTTTCTTTCCACAGGTTAGATATTTTATTGTTTCGCTAAACTTTTCTTAACTAGGGTGACCATTGACCATTTTGGCGACCTATGTATTAAACACAAAATGTGTGTTGCTTGTAGATTTTCCAGGGATGAAACGCTGAGAGAAAATGGTTGACAGTAGTCCCTGGGAAAACCAGCAAGACATCACTCGTGTGCTCGAAACATTTCAAAGTGGAAGATTATATTACAACTTCACGGAAATTCTTGAAATCGAACGCAATACCGTCCATATTTCCAAAGGTATTTTATCATTTCTTACAACCTAGATATGTAGGCATTAATATTATACCAAAAAGAAGCAGATATATGTTACTAGCGCGCGCAAAGTGAAGACTCGAAAACGACCCAATTGGGGCGTCTTTCAATAGTCCGCGTCAAGAAATGCTACGAGCGAGACGGCTGGCTGTGACGCGCAAGGAACATAATAATACTCACCTTACGTGTCTGTACGTATTGAAGATCTTTACATGAGTAGGATTACGATATGGTTTTTAGGTTTCCCTGACTGCAAATCAACCTTTTTTTAGAATATTCGCCTGTCTGTTTGTTTGTAACAGCATCACGCAAAAACTAAGGAACCGATTTTGATGAAACTTTTCTTGTTTGATAGCTTATGATTTGACTTAAAATCTGGAAAGTACGTATTGGTACTGACTTGTTAATGAATAAGCGCAAAACCGCATGCACCCCAACTGATTTATAGCAAAATATTGATTGAAACAATAATTTCATTATTTTGATAATTAAAATTTAAAGTTATTCGCATTTTAAATTTTGAGGCAAAAATGTTATCATTTCAGCAATGAATGAAAGCGCTAACCTACTCATGGATACATTTTAGTAAGTAGGGTATGTGTGTCCGTGCGGTGGGTTGACATCGGGTTCAGTAAATTTTATTTTTAAGAAAGAATCATATGTCGAAACCAAGATAATTCAATTCTCGATTCTAAACAAAATACTTTCTAGTTTAGCGATAATTCCTTAACACGTTGTATTATTTTTGCGGATGAACGAGAACAGTCGCGGGTAAACTCAAAATTAATTTTATATATATTTTTTTTTAGTCTGAGTTTACCCCTAAAAACATTTTCAGAATAAAAAGATAATATTGAATCCTCAACGAGATGGTAAGAAACAGGCTTGAATAAATTCATATTAGGTATCCCGTCAAATTTGAGAATGAATGGACTCCCTAGTTAGAAAGGGACACATGAGGATTTAGGTAACCTCACTTGCCCCGGTGCCAGCACCGTAGTGTACAATCTAGTTACTATACAAAATTTTTGCTTGCTTTAGGTTCGAGTTACATGACATATAATGTTCCATTTTCGAGCGGGTGGTGTGAAAAAATATATAAACTGTGACTTGTACGCGCTACCATATGGACTGTGCAACAACCATACAACAATGCTTTTATTTTCATTTACCAATTTATTTCCATCCTCAAGGAACGTCACCTTTTGAGTAAAGTCTGTTATTGACTGACTATCAAACTTGTAAACAAAGCAAGTTGACTACGATAATCTTCATGCTCTCATTAGTGGTGCTACCCATTTACATCATGCTACATCCGTTGCACTACTGCACAATAGGTACACTTATGTGATCGATGGTTCACTAATTGGTATGTAACACAAACAGCGCTCGAGAATTTCAGAACGCCATACCTAATATTATTTTGCTATTTGTCTTCCGTGATTACTTATCAAAGTTCAAGAGATTACAGAAGAATGAAAGAATGCCGAAGGCAGAACATGGTGTATTAATATAATTACAGTAAGGTAGGTACGTAGCGTACGTTGCTCTTCATATTCATTTTACACGCAAGCAAGTCATTCATACATTCAGAGATACGCAATGTGATAGAAATCTATGCTAATGTCTGTCGATGGAGTAACAACGTAGTAATTAGTGCCGCATCAGCGGTTTACAATACTCTGTCGCACATATAAATAAAATTAAATAAATTATTTCTTACCAGGCAATCCTCTGGGCTTCTTGATTGCCACAATGATGCCGAAGAAAGATTCCATTATTACAAACATCAGTCCCCAGTGAGTCATGTAGAGGAGGAACTTCTCCGTTGGGCCCCAGAAAGAGCTCAAAGAAAATATAGTAACGATAGTCGCCCATAGTAAAATGGGTATCCTCCAGAAGAGTGGGGACAGTTTCCCGAACCATGGTTGGCTGAATTGTTCTAATGTTTCATCTCCCTTTCCGAGATGGGCAGCGCAGCAAACGGCAGCGTTTCGGGTCAGAGGTCTTTGCTTCATGTTGTCTGTGTTGATACTATAGGCGGTCATAAACTTCAATAGCTGGCTTCGAATAGCTTAATGTTTATATGTGACGACACCTTGCAAGGGCAAATAGCTGTGAACAATATGAAGAAGTAAATAATGGAATACTTGGTTTTTTTTTATTGTGTTGACGACATCACGCGCCGGGGTCAATACGTTTATACGTAAATGATTGTTTCAATCACAATTAGAAAATATTTGACATGATCGTAAAGTTCACTCGTTTTCTTGGAACGAATAACACAGAATAGATAACAGTAGGTACTAATACTTGGTGTTTTTATATGGGAAGGATAAAGATCAAAAGATAAATTAGCGACTATCTGACCCTCGACCTGAGTCCATTGCCAAATTGGGTAACTTTTGATATATCTAAAATATTAAGGTTTTATTTTATGATAAGTTATTTCTCAAAGGTCTCACGTTAGAGGTCTTCATGTTTAGGGTGAAGGCGGACAACAGTCGTACCACATAGTACTATAATTACTGGTCGTACGAATATGTCTACGAGTAGTCCTATATATCTATTTTAGTAAAAGTTATAAACAGGATAGAGGGGGTTGGGGCAGATAGATACGATTTTCTTTTTAAGCGAAAAAACAGTGTCATACCAAACGGTAATAAAAAATATAACGATTTGAATGTGTTCAATGTTTATCTAAGTTACACTTGTAGAAATGAATTCATCTTAATAATGTAAGGAAAAAAGTTATAACCTTATTTAACAAAACCAGAATTCGTATCAAACTGCCCCATACGCGGGGTACATTGATACACGGTTATAATTATGTAAAATACCATAAATTATGATGTAAAACAAATAATTTTTATATTTTTATACAATTTATTCATAATTGGCACAGAAAAATAAAGAAACAATTCTTATAACGAATCTACAAAGACATTTAACTCTCCAACAATAAACTATAAATAATTTTTAAGAAAAAGTCTAATAGCAATCAGTCTTCATAAATGTTTATATTTTATTTAACCTAGGAGTTAAAAAGATGTAGTATAGGTACTCAGTCAGGCTATCAGTGTTAAATTTCAGATTTTTTAAGTGAAATGTTGCGTATCAATGTGCCCCATAAGTCGTTGTATAAATGTGCCCCATCACGTCATTTTAAGAAGAAAAAATACCGCCAAAGAAAATTTCCAAGATTTACTGAAATTCCACTCTGTTCCAAATTTTTATAAATATTAACATGCCATTTAACGTAAAATGTAGCTAATTACACGAAATCCCATAGGTTAAATCACATTCGAAAGGTGAGGAAAAATGTTACTTCCGATTCTATGAAACGTGTTTTGACTTGTCAAACGCGAACGGCTGACTGAAAGCTGCTACAATTCTGCCGTGTGGTTGGTTGCACTGATACCCTACGTATGTGTGTATTGACGAGCTTCGGCTACGTTCAGTTCAAATTTTATAACCACTGTATCTATGTGCCCCGTGCATCAATGTCCCCCTATTCCCCCTACAAAGTAAAAGCTGTAAATAGGAACAATGTACCTATAAAATGCGAACGAAAAAATAATTTTGTAAAATTTTTATTGGGTACAGTGTTCAGCGCTGTCTTCGTGTTTGTTCACATTGCAAATAAATATGGATAGATATTGTAAGTTTGATTAACTTGGCCACTGTGAACAATTTTAAGACAAAACTTTAACCATTTTATACTTATACTTTTTATAATCGTATAAATATTCAGATTGACGTCATTCATATTTACCAACTTCATTAAAATATTACAACCAAACAATAACTAGTCAGATCAATTTCTGGTAAAACCTTTCTTATTTATTAATAGCTTCACACATTATATTTATAAACGTGTTCAAGTAAAAGGGGAAAACTACTTATAGCCAATCCACAGAGATCAATGTCACCTGACGGAACAATGAACATACACAGACTTGTTTACACAAATGTGGAGTTGGTGACGATGACGGCACGTTAATGTTGAAGTCAAGGTTTGAATGTAGTTACGCGCCGTATGCGATAATCAAGTTAGAAGATCCATCTCTCACCTTCCTGAATGATAATTACGTTTGATTATAGAGTATTCCGGTTATTTTTTTTATTTTTTTATTGTTTATTACCTTCCGTTCGGCTTCGAATCCTCACGTACGACATGCCATGTGTACCATAGAGTTTTTTTATCTTATGTATGTAATAACGAATGCTATCAAACAGTGAAGGAAAACATCGTGAGAAAACCTGGATACGCTGAAGAAAAATTTCTGATGCACCCTGCATACACCCTCCCTGAGGGTAGGCCGCCTGTGCCCTGCAGTGGGACGTATATAAGCTGATGATGATTTAAGTTCACTGTGGTTAATAAAAACGAACATCGATTGAAGGGTTCGGTAATGAATGACCTACATATTCATGGATTGTACAGATTTTTTTTTCATCAATTGTAATAAAAAGTCTCAATGTCTTAGCGTTAAAGTTTACAAATTTTATGTTATGCATTGAAAAATTCTACATTACCAATCTTTGTAATTATGAGGGGGCCAAAGACTTAATGATCGGAAATTTCTTAGAGCTCCAAGTACATTCATTTCCTTTATTTTAACCGTAATCATTGGACTAGGTTAGGCGAACTAGCTCGCGTGCTTGAATTAATTCTCGGCTTATTTTATCCGGTTGCTAGTAATTACAATATGTACGCAGATAAATGATATTGTTATACAGATTACAGGCAAATAATTACTGTTTAGTGTGCATTCAAATGATTTCAGGGTTGTAGAAAACGAGGAAAATGCGTCCTCATTGTCCTGACCTTCTGCTACGCCTCACTATGTGATATCGTGTTAAAATTATATCTATATCCGTTACATACAAACAAACATGCGTCTATTCTTTAAAACATGAAACGTCTTTTGAATAACGTATCTATGTAATGTGATGTTATTTATATGCATAAGTTGGTACCTAGGTATAATATAATAATAGGTATTTACCGATGAAAATGCATGCCGTTCTAACTTTAGTCGACAATGGCGAATTAAAGGCGATTGTGGAAGCTGATGATTGTCAATCTATAGCTGAATTAGCAGCTTTTGATGTAAATATCAAAACAATATTGGTCCAGTAGCGTCAAATAGGCAGTGTTAAAAAGTTTGACAAATTGGTGCCCCACGAATTGAATGATCGCCAGCGCGAAGTACGCGTCGAGACGAGCCTTGCACTGCTCAACAGGCACATAAACGAAGGCATATTGAATCGCATTGTTACTTGCAACAAAAAATTGATTCTGTCCGACAGTCGCAAGCTCTCAGCAAGTTGGTTAGATCCTGGTTCCGCACCTAAACAATGCCCCAAACGAAAACTGACCCCTAAAAGGTGATGGTCATTGTTTTGTGGTCTAACGCCGGTTTAATTCATCACAGCTTCTTACCAAACGGGATGAGCATTACTGCAGATGTGTACTGTATAAAACTGAACACAATGATGGAGAAGCTCGCACATCTCCAACAAGCTTTGGTCAATAGTTCGGCTCTGCTGCTCCTGCACGATAACGCGCGACCTCATACTGCACAGCAGATGGTCTCCAAGTTACAAGAGCTGGGGTTGGAAGTTCTCCCTCATCCACCGTACTCACCAGACCTTGCCCCTACAGACTTCTACTTTTTCCAGAATTTTGATAACTTCTTGGCGGGGAAAAAATTCAATAACCGAGAGGCAGTACAAAATGCCTTTGAAGAATTTGTTGCATCCGTCCAGCAGACTTAGACAGATGATATAGGACAAGGACAACCTATTAGATCTCTGATATTATTTAGACTATCCATGTACGTGGGTTATTTTAGAATGAGGCGAAACACCTATATAGCCAGTCTCAAAATAGCCAAACTTGTTCGGATAAGAAACTGTCCTACTTTGAAAATTGTATCGAATATTCAGAGAAATGATGACAATTTTTTTTTTTTAATAATGTGATAGGCATGCAAAAAATGTGTCGTTTCAAATAAATCGCAATGGAAATACCCATTACTCGTTTTTACCTAAGTATCGTTGTATTTTCCAGTGCTCGATTAAACCATTTAACAAATTACTGCACACATAAAATTATTTTAACTCTTTTTAAATAGTCCCGACATAAACATTTCGCGCGTTAATACGATCGAGATAAAGATGCGCGTATCGTTCGTGCTATGAGATGCGCGCGCAACGCGCGTATTTCAGCACGCGACTGACGGCGCGGGCGCAGTGCAAGACCCTTGGATGCTGCGCGTGAGTGGATCTACGCGTGCTCGGTATGCATTTGTTTTTGGTCCATGATGCTCATTGTTCGGGCACTAGTCTGAAACGTGACGTGGAATTGTTCTCCAAGGTCAGTGAACAGGAATTGAAATAATTGTCTCAGCTCTTAATTATTTATTACCTAACCAATTAAAAGTTGGATTAAAATAAAATACACTAGGTTATTAAACAGTAGTTCTAAAGGCAGTGCGTTTCGTACCACTACGCGATTTGGTAAATGGTTTTATTTGCAACATTTATGTAGAGTAGGGTAAAAGATGAATTAGGTACAGGTAATGTACACACGGCGACAGGGCAGGTTACCCTGTTTGGACTTTAAATATTAGAAGTTGAACGCTGCGAATCGTGCGAAAGGGTGCGGTATGTTGTTGTTGTTTCGTCTCACAGCACGCTGCGCCCGCGCCGGCAGCCGCGTCTATGCAGGCTCTCTACCGCACTATTTTGTGTTTTGTACGTAGTGTAGCTATGGGTATATAGGGTGCATAACCTGAATTAACCTGATGTGTCGCCGTGTGTACATTAGGATAGGTTCATAACGAAAATAACATCATTTTACTTTGTGTATAATTATTGCTTTTAACATTCAAAATTACAATGTGAAATTACAATCAATCACTGCATCACAGCATTTTGTCCTAACATTACAAATACAATACCTAAGGTTAGGAACGATTCATTTCATTATGTCCTAAAATCACTAATGTTCAGTCAACAAAAGTCATCCATGTTAGTTACCCGGTAGATTTATATCAAAGCTGAAACTTGACGTATTTTAGCATGCAAAACCATTGGACAAATACTGAGGAGCCGGATACCTACTGTATATGGAACTATTAAATAATCTGTGATATGGATCTATTATAGATATAAATTGACTATTTCCTCTAGTAAGTATTATCGATATACCATAGGTAGACTATTTCCATCATGTAAGCAGAAGCCAAGCGCAAGCCCATTTCGAATTTAAAAAAAAAGACTATTAGGTAGAGCTCGGGCTGTCTGGCAGGAAAACCGCTTTGCGTCTAAAAACACTTACAATTCGCTGTTGGCTCATTGTTTTTTATAAATGTCATCTAATAACATTGGTATATCCACTGAATTTCTACATCACTGATGCACTATATGCGAAAAAAAATTGTTAGAAAGCACTAACAAATTCATAAGACAATATGTTTTTAACATAGGTAACAATGACTCTGAAATAATGTCTATACAGTTGGTACCCTAAATAATCCAATGGTCACATTTTGTAGAGACTTCATCGACTGAACTTGGATAATAAAATAAATAAAGTCTTAAAATAACATTCAAAAGTCAGCAATTAAATTGACTAAATACTTAATAATAAAAAAATGCATTTTTAAATACTGTCTAGCAGTAACCTATTTATCGTTCATTAGTTTAATCTCACAAGTCTTATTCATTTAGTATGTTTCACACCCGGTGAGAAGAATCTCTTACAACAAGTGAAGCTTCTTCGTCAAGGTCTTTGGGACTTATCAGCATTTTAACAGTGCTTAATAAGCAAAGCTTCGTTGAATACATGGAAGGTTACATCTACGCTGTTGAATTGTACAAACAAAAGGAAGCTTCACACATCGCAGCGCGGCACAAGACGGTTCGTTTTATGTAAGAACACCTATGCTTTTTAACGGACTTTACCCACTGTACTATTACTTGTTATATTAAATGATTAATGGGAAATCAGTCATGATCACATTCGGATGGCGATGTGACCTGCACAATCAATCGAACGTCGCCGAAACGTCCTAAGGATACCCAGATGGGAATTGCACATTGGTTCGCTGTCTCTTATAGAAAAGTGGTACAGTCAAGAGCACATCAAGCTTTACACTTGCAGTTCGATTGTAACGCTTATGGCGCACTAAATAAGAACGGTACAAAGTCCAGTGTCAAGCTTGACGTGCTCTTGACTGTACTAGAGCTTAACTAAGGACGAATGTTTAATTCGCTGTGTGGAGCTCCTTTAAGGCTCTTATATAATGTTTAGATACAGCACCCAGCGATTTATGTCCTTACTACCCATAATTTCTCTGTGGTACATTACAGTACTCTGTGGTGGTAGTACCGCACTGTTGGATGCATTTAAATGTCAATATTATGTACCTAGGTATTATTAGCACGTTCGCCTCGTCAGGTGTGAATCATACTTTATTCGCATTCGCACACTCTCTGCTAACTGGCCAAGCCAAGCAGTGTTTTGTTAATAATTAAATTATGCCTACTTATACGTCATTCTTTGTCATTATAGATCTTAAATCACAACTTTTTATCACAAATTGACAGAGTTTTCCTAAATCTGCCACTGTATACTGCCTGCGGACTAAAGTCATTGCAAAATGCCTTTTTATTTACTTTAAAATTAAAACAAAGAACTATTGTCGATTTTGAGCCCTGGATGTCTAGATCATACTAGTATGCAGGTATGTGATAACTAGAGATCGGATGTTCGGATGCATATTTACCTTAACTTCATTTTTAGCTATAAAATAATGGAAGCGGCTTTATAGATTTTTTTTTTAATATTTATCGGGATGCCATGAAAATGCGGGATTGCATAACTAATTGGATGCATAGTATGGAAGCAACTGTTTAAAATTATTTAATTTAGAAGAAAACAATATTTTTTTCGTATAATTAATCCCGGGATGTCAGGAAGTCCGGGAATGCATAACTACTCGTATACATAGTATGAAAGCGATTTCTTAAAATTATAAAACTATGCAAAAACATTTTTTTTTCATTACAAAAGTGCACTCCATAATAGCCAACACCTCAACTTTAGGTAAAAAAAAAAATGCATCAGATTATCCGATCTCTAGTGATAACTCTGCTCTACATGTATTAATGAATGTTAATGCATTAACAAATAATATTTAGCAAAATCGTCTGCTCATCCATCCTATCCATCTATTCCCTTTTTTCTTTCAGTTTGCAATGCCCATTTATAAAGGACTTATTACCTAACTTCTTGTAGTTCGTTTATTACTTTCAAAAACTATTATGGCATTTTATACAATATCTATGTGGTAACTTATCGATAGCTTAGAAATGTTTATTAAATTATCAGTATTCAGTTCCCATCTATTCTACAGACATAAGTCGGAAATCATGTTTCGAGTGGCAGCATAAACACTAAAATAAATAAATACGATTAATTATTGATATGAGAAGGCAGTTACAAAGCAACAATTTTGACGAACAAATGCCAACTATATCTCCAAATAAACAAAAGTCAATGTACCATAATGCGACTATTATTTAAATATGTTGCAACAATGTAATAAGAAACCATAATGGCACTAAAATAAAATTATTTTCTATAAACAAAAAATATTGCTTTACTTTTTGCTTATCGAGTTTTTCTTTGGAAAAATAGGAATATACAAATTGCTCCATTCAAAAGTTGTTTAATGTAATATTACTTGTAACAAAACTGGCACGGGTATTAAAAGCAACTTGAGTATTCATTATAATTACCCAGCTATGAAGGTAACTAACACGGTACACTACTAGGTATGTTGCAAATGTTGCAATATAGTTTCAATTTGCAGTTATTAAGTTCTTATAAATTGTAGTGGGCTGGGTACTCAGCCGTTTCCTAATTGGAGGATCCCAAAAATGATATGTTATGAATTTTGGATTTTTAGAAAACATAATGGTGGTAATGGTGTAGTATATTTTTAGAACCGGCTCATGAAGCCCTTGCATTTGATACCGGACACGATAGGTTCCCGAATTTTGTTGTTTTTAATCCTATACAAAAAATTGATGACGTCATAACTCCCCCTCGCTCGCGGATCCGCACGACGAAAACAATTAATTTCTATTGTGTCTGTAATTCCCAGCATACGAGAGGGTAAGAAAAATATTTTTTAAGAACTGCCGGTTTAAATGATTGTTTTAACCTAAAGTAACTGTGTACCTACCAAACGTGTGTAAGATAATCATTATTCATTGAAAAACTAGGTACAGTTTTCTTGTGTTGCAAATTTGCAATACTACGTTATCGAAGACTTGAAATTACATGCAAATTGTCGCATAAAATTCAAGCAAAAGGAAATATTTTGTGTCACTCATACCTAAATTGATTAATTTGCCGTAACACCCGTGCAGTTCACCTCTACAACTAAGCCTAACCTTTTGAAGGTATTACCTAGATCTTAGCCTAGACACGTTTCCTACACCCTCAGTGCGTCGGCAGCGTCAGTCGATCGCTCTGCGAGCGCGCCGGGCTGAGCCGCGACGCGAGGCGCACGCGCATGAGAGAGAGGAACGTCGCCAGCCCGTGCGCTGATATCAGGATCACTGCGCAGAGAGCTACGAAGCCAAGTGCTGAACCTGCAAGAATAATAATGAGAATTAGTTATTTAGTACATCATCATAAGCAGACACTAGGGAATGCTGTTTTATTCTTGGATGTATTGGTGGCAAGAAGGCCACCCTGTTTAAGTAAGTCAGGTACATTTTTGATGGGGACAGTGAACATTGTTAGCAATAGCATTTGAAATAGCAAATATTACAATTATTTACACCAACAAAATGACGGGACAATGGAAATATAAATTTTAGTCCTTAACATTTTGTTGGTTTAGCCAATATCTACAATAATCTACTTACATGAACAATAATTTACTATCGTAATGTATCATAAATTCATAAATATTCATAATACTTAGTCTTAGAATGTGCAACTATTTCTATAGTATCGCTAGTAAAATTTTATTAGATACCTACACAGGCTTTTGTACATCAAATACTTAGCAAACGTGAAATGCCGGGTTTGCACGCTTGCACAAGCTTGGGTAAGTTCGCTGTACATCGACTCGTCTGTAAAGTGATTGTTACTATTTAACTTTATAGAAGCGTCAATGTACAGCAAACTTGCCTCGGCATGCGCAAGCGTGTAATCCAGGCAAAAAAGTTCAAGACTACAGAGAATATTTCGTTCATCAAAAATCGTCGCGACAGTCAAATTGATCTTGTGTAGGTACATACAGGGTCCTCCTTGATATGCTTACACTTTTTTTAAGGGGATGAACAGACCGTGTCAAAGTGAACAACTTTTTCTACAGCACCAACATCGAAATCACGAAAGACAGAATTTCTATACGAAACTGCAAACCTACTCGAGCCAGATGTATGGGACAGATGATTTTTTTTTACGATTTCGATGTTGGTCCCATCATATCATCATATGCATACGACTATATTCCCCGAGGGGGTAGCCAGAGAAATTCTAAAACTTCTGAACATCCACGTTTCACTAGTAGTACCGAAACTCTGTCCAGTGTGACGGGGAGATAGTGTCAGTGTGATGGATGTTGGTCCCATAGAGAAAGTTATTCAGTTTGATGGTCTGATCATTCTCTTAAAAACTGTGAGCATATTAAGTTGGACCCTTTATATGTAAGGTTTTGAGCGTATTCATACAATTCCATACTTATAAGCGCCGCTAATAATGTAAAAAGCAAATATTCAGTAAGCAAACATTCTCCTTTTTGTAGCCGTCAACACTTACCAGGCTTATTCCAATCAAGTGCCGGATAAATGGCCGTCAGTCCAATCCTATCAGTGCCGCCGACTGCCCAGTAGAACGCGCTGAAGATGCCGTAAGCCAGGCCTGCGCCGGCGCCGTACAACGCGTGGGCGGCGCGCAGCGGGTGCGCGGTGACGGCCAGCTCGCACAGCATCATGACCGAGTTGCCGCCGTGCACCAACAGGTTCAGGGCGTTAATCTCGTGGATTTCTGCAAGTCGGTTAAGTTCGAAATAAATTGGGTCCCTCTTAATTTGCTGACGGTTTATTAAGGGGATGATCAGACCATCATTCTTACTGCAGCCCTAGTATAATTACTCTACTCGCGATTTCAGTCGCGCTTGCGACGAGTAGGTAGGTAGTATTGAAAAAAGGCCGCGCGTAAGTAGTAGAGAAATCATGCGGGGTCTGAACAACTTTCCCCCTAGAGAAAATTGTTCAGTTTTATGATCTGATCATCACATTAAAAACCGTTAGCATATTATTAAGAAGGATCCTGTACTTATACTCTAAAGCGAGTGTCGTACTACGCGCAAACCACTGACTTTAAATACTCATAACTTTGGATTGATTGAGCCGATTGTGATGAAATAAAGGCTAAATGTTAATCCAAAGCTCTATGCTTTTGTAAAAAACCAGTTCAGTAGTTTTTAAGTGATACGTGCACAAATAAACAGACAACAAAACTTCTAAAAACGGTCTACCTACCTATATTAGGTACGTATCCTAACCTAAGCGCCCCCTATTAATATTTTTGAAATATCTTCAATGTTTGTCGACGCTAAGTTTTGTAAGTAATATTTATTTGCATTTTTTTTTTCTATTATATGCATAATGTAATAGACTAGATAAGAAACAACAATACGATTGAGAGTTCAACGATAACGCCTACTAAAGCATCATGGCAACCTAATGGTAAGCAGTTAAGGAAAATATTAGCTGGATTAATAAATTCTGTATTACCGGGAAAACACAGAAAGGTCAGTAACGATGAAGATTACGATGACGAAACTGTAACCTATATTTCTGGTGGTTAAAGCCTTAGACTAGTTGCCGAGATTAGACAAAAGAGATGTGGGTCGTCCGCTTAGTTTTATATACAGGGTGAAATTGATATCATTAGGATCCCTCTAAACTAAGAGTCTACCATCAAACTGAACAACTTTTACTATTGGAGCAATCCGATCGGATCAAAAAAAATCAGCTGTTGCATACATTTGAGTCGAGTACGCATTGCAGTTTAGTTTAGTATGGCACAACAGCAGTTTTTTTTTTGCTTTGATTGGTTTGCTCCCATAGTAAAAGTTGTTCACTTTGATGGGTAGACTCTAAGTTTAAAAGGATGCCAATGATATCAATTTCACCCTGTATGGACAAGTTACGCGTGTAAATTCTACTAACACAATTTTCTGACACTTTTTGCGGGGGGCGAGGAAGCATGATTTCCGCAACTGTGGACTTTATATTATATTCCATAACTTTAGATTATAATTTTGAATTTTAAAAATAATGAAAAACAGTCTCGTGTGTCAAACCCAAAAAGTGATAAGGTCGTCCGGCACCCAGTAAAAATAGGCAAAGGACCGGTATGGGTATCGGTAAGGATGGAATAAGAAACAACTTGACGAATGATGGACATGACGAAACTAAGATTTGACGAAAAAAGGTTGTGCAGAGCAGAATAATGGTCGCTAACAATGGGGGTGGAAGCTATTATAATTGACATTGTAGTCAAGGGGTGGATCCTATCGCTTTATCACGATATGATATACAGGGTCCAACTTAAAATGCTGACTATATTTTAAAGGGATGATCAGACCATTAAACTGAACAATTTTCTCTATTAGACAAATGTTAAAATCGCAAAAAATATGTTTGCAACTGCAAACGATCGATTTTTCGATTTTTTTTTACGTTGGTCCCTTAAAGAATGTTGTTCAATGATGGTCTCATCATCCCCTTAAAAAGCCATCAGCATAATAAGGAGGATCCTATATGTAAAGTAACGTACTAGGATCGTGAACCAGCGTCCAGTAGACCAGGGTGATGACGAAGGCGAGGTCCGTGGCTACGACGTGCGCCAGCCAGTAGGCGCGGCACACCAGCGGCGTGTCACCCGCCGTAGTGGATAATATCACTCTATGAAGTAACGTACTTGGATCGTGAACGAGCGTCCAGTAGACCAGGGTGATGACGAAGGCGAGGTCCGTGGCTACGACGTGCGCCGGCCAGTAGTCGCGGCACACCAGCGGCGTGTCACCCGCCGTAGTGGATAATATCGCTATGCTATATATAAAGTAACGTACTAGGATCGTGAACGAGCGTCCAGTGGACCAGGGTGATGACGAAGGCGAGGTGCGTGGCTACGACGTGCGCCAGCCAGTAGGCGCGGCACACCAGCGGCGTGTCACCCGCCGTAGTGGATAATATAACTCTGCTATATATAAAGTGACGTACTAGGATCGTGAACCAGCGTCCAGTAGACTAGGGTGATGACGAAGGCGAGGTCCGTGGCTACGACGTGCGACAGCCAGTAGGCGCGGCACACCAGCGGCGTCCGCACCCGCCGTAGTGGGTAGTCTTCCTCTTCACTGGCTGCAAAATATATACAAATTATATTAACAGCGGATGAATATAACAGAGTAGTCAAGTACTAAGGATGGGCTTATTTCTGAAGAGATTTCCTACTGTAGATCAGTGACAGAGAGTGGTTACAAGGTGTGGGTACCTACGTTTTTTACTAGCAAACATTGTAATATAAACTACAGCTGAATTGCTTCGCAACTGTTGGTATTTGTTTCGATATTTGTGACGCTGACCAAGCCTTATGAATCCGCCATTAATTTATTCTAAAACTGATAACCTCTCTAATGAGGTGATTCTTCACTGTTATTCATTGACTGTTCTATAAGTACAGGGTGCAAGTGGCAGCCTAGCAAATACTGAAAAGTTGACTTTAGACCATCAAAATTCAAACTAAACAACTTTCACTATGGAGCACCCTCAGGAAACACGAAAAAAATCAGCTGCTCCATACATAACAGCTGTACCTACGCGACTCAAATGTATGAAACAGTTGATTTTTTTCACGTTTCCTGAGGGTGACTCTATGGTGAAAGTTGTTCTGTTTGATGGTCTGAATTCACCGTTTCAGTATTTGCCAGGCTGTCACTTACACCCTGTATAATATATTCAGTGGCGTAGCGTGGGTTTCTGCCGCCCGGGGCACAAACCAATTTTGCCACCCCCTCATACAAAAAGAGGATAACGCAGCGAGCGAAGCGAGCTCGAAATATTTTTGCACTGTGGCTGTGTGTTGCGTCTTTTAGTTTATCCATGCATAAATAGAAACTTAAGAGCGATCGAAGCTACTTCGACTTTTTTCCTCATAAAACATGTGCAAAGTTACCTCTTTAGAAACTCTCTAAAGAAACTCTGCCTACTTTAGCCCGACGACGACCCGGTTGGTGTAATGGTTACCATGCCGGACTGCCAAACCAGGGTCCTGGGTTCGAATCCCGGTTCGGTCATGGATGTTTATATGTTTGTGCCGTTGTTGTATGGTTTCCATAATAAACAGCCTATAAATAGTGCTTTCTTGGGATCATTACAATGTATGTGCCTGTGAGCGTTATTTATTTATTTATTTAGCCTGGCAGCGTAGTGTGAAAATAATTTGACATATGGCATAAAAAAAATGACGGCAACACGTAGATAATTTTTTTTTACTTATAAAGTTGCCATTGCCATATTGTACAAGTTGTGTGTTATAAAAACCGTTTTTTTTTTCTTTAGGGGTGTAATAATGGGTCACCCCTATTTCCTAGATCCTATTAGCTATGTGCGAAGTGGGTGTTGGGAACTGTCAAGTCGATCGCAGCGCACGCTGTGGCAGAAATTTGTACTTCTGACGGTGAAGCTGTGTCAGATTTGCTTAAATCTATGCAAATCCGCACACTCACTCAACACTCCAATATCCAAAACTACAATGACTACTAATTTAAAATTTGGCAGGGATGTTTTATTGCCATCTTGGTGTTCACGACACAAATATTTTTCGCAATTCAACACCCAAAGGTATGAAAACGGGGGTGAAAGTTTGTATGAGAATTTCGTAGCAAAGAATGGGAATTCAAGCTAGTTAGGTATTATAATATTTTTATATATTTATATTTTACTTAATTTTAATATAAAATAACAAACTTTATCCTAACATTTTATGTACAAATAATTCACGGGGCCGTATTGCGCTAGATGGCGCTAGTGTCGTGCACATAGCCAATACATAGGTATAGGTAAGGATAGAAAAGCCAAGAGAAATATTCGTGCCAAACAAGGTTGTAGGTATTATGTATGGGGGTTGTGGGTTCAAGTCCCGCCCGAGACTGAATTTTTCAATCTTTAATTTGAGGTATTATGTACTTATTATGTTTATAATAATAACATAACATCCGTTAATTTATTCAAATATTGAAGCTAAGGGTCACTTAGTAACGTCAAAGGTGAAATGAGGAACCAATAAGGATAATTGGAACCGCAATGGACAGCGATCCGTCCGGCGGTCTTAATTGACGCGAAATTGTATCCAATCAACAGGGCACGACCCGAGACGTCCCCTGTCGACTCTTCGTGACTTGAATGTCCAATGTAACCTCCCACTATCCTTTTGTTTAGCAACAGAAACGGGTTCCAGATAGACCATAGCCTTAATCATTATTTTGTTTAAATCAATGTCAAGTTAACTCTTACTACAAAGATTATTTTTGTCGTATAGACCAAAAACAATCTTTGTCTTACTATTTCATAAGATGCTACTAAGATATAATGTTGGGAGTCATGTTGCTGGTTGCACTTGCCTGTCGCTTGTGTGTTTTTGAGCAAAAACACAGCTGACATACATATACATGACAAGGTAGAGATGAAATAATATTATCGTTGATGTACCCTATGCATTTAATGAAAAAAAAAAAAAAAAAAAAAACCGGTTGCACTCCGGGAGTGCCGGCAGAAGTGAAAACGAAGAGACCTTACTTCTTACGAATGTCACGTGATCTTACGTCATCGTCTTACCAATTTTGTCTTACGTTACGAATTTTCGATCAGGATCAGGGTGACGGTCACGGTCCTGACGCGAGTTTAAAATTTTTTACCCATTCCATAAAGTGCACAACGCCGCTAGAAGTTATCACTTAAAAAAAAAATTGTGACCTCTATTTTATTTTTGTAGGCTTTACTCATGCTTTACTAGAAAGTTTGTTGTTGTAAATCTAATTCTGGAAGATTTACCTAAATCTAAGTTGGTGATGATAGTCTGACGAAGCTTGCATGCGGATTTTATCTTGTGTGCTGCCATTGACGAAGCTTGTAGCGGATATACCTACAGGGTGAACTTGATATCATTAGGATCCTTCTAAACTAAGAGTCTACCCATCAACCTGAACAACTATTACTATGGGAGGAAACCAATCGGAGCAAAAAAAAATCTGCTGTTGCATACATTTGTGTCGCGTAGGCATTGCAGTTTAGTATGGAACATCTGATTTTTTTGTTGCTCCGATCGGTTTGCTCCCATAGCGAAAGTTGTTCAATTTGATAGGTAGACTCTTAGTTTAAAAGGATGCTAATGATATCAATTTCACCCTGTAGATTAGGTATTAATATTTGACGGATTCGATTATTTTTGGTATATTGCCTAAAATCTTGTAACAACAATAAATTCTTTAGTAAAAAGTCTACTAAAATAAAATGGCTGTGATGTGACAGTTTTTTCGGGTAGTCAATCACAAAATGAAACGTCGAATCTAATCAATTCATGTCTTCTTTATTCGTCTTTCCAGTTCATATGACGTCAGTTACAGATACACACAGTAGTTGTTGTTCAAATTGACAAAAATAAGAATCGATTGACACGTGCTCTGCTCAGACAGTAACGTGCGTCGAAGCAAATTGTATTATTGAAGACAACACGCGATAGTAATTGATTCACGTGACACTTAGCAGAAACAGTTTTGGAAGAGGAAAAATCCTAATGGATGAGCCCACGCTGCCCACGAGAGATTACTAAGCTTGAACATAATATTATCTGATTATGTTATACGTATGTAAACTAACTAAAGGCAAACCTTTTAAGGGGATGATCAGACCATCAAACTGAACAACTTTCTCTATGGGACCGACATCGAAATCGCCAAAAAAAGAAACTGTTTTCCCATACAAAACAGCGGATTTTTTTTTGTGATTTCGACGTGGGTCCCATAGAGAAAGTTGTTCAGTTTGATGGTCTGATCATCCCCTCATAAGGTTTGCCTTTAGCTCAATCCAAATGTATGGATCAGCTGATTTTTTTTCGCGATTTCGTTTTTGGTCCCTTAGAGAAAGTTGTTCAGTTTGACGGTCTGATCATCCCCTTAAAAGATTTACCTTTAGTTTACATGCTGTATAGGTACCTACTTTATATTCAAATTTTAGCAGAGAGGTCTCTAATACAGACACAAACATCAATGGCCGGACCATTGTCTTACTGACAAACGTTTTTAATTATTGGATAAGATTTCAGTCTTCAAGATACAAAAATGCTTCCGTCATTCATAACTTTTGATAACTATTGAATTAGTTGTGGCTACATTTTTTCTGTTTACTATTTGTTTTTGTTTCTATAAAGTAAACAAACATATCATCATAAATCTACACAGCCGCTGAGCGTAGTTTTGGAAACATTTGCATGTTTGCAGAGTACTCGGGTGAAGTACTCGATCGATGCCATGAATTCATAATATTGAAAGTGTGCCAATTCAGCCAGATTCTGCCAAAATACTCACGGATGTTAAATTTCTCATTTCTGTAGCGGAGGACCACGGCCAGAGCGAGGCCTGACTGGAGTGCTATCAGCATGTAGCCCCAGTTGGTGAGGTAGATGAACCATTTGAAGTAGTTGAGGTCAACTTTTGGACCAGTGTAGCGTCGTGGCAGGCGCTGGCATGCGAAGCTCGCGATGCCGACCGACATCACAGTGATGAATAGGAGCCATCTGTGAACAAATTAAGTGGACTTCAACTCAACACTTTAATATCTTACCTAAATATTCAAAGAAAAAAAAGAAAGAAAAAAAAGAAGAAAGAAGAAAAGAAAGAAGAAAAGAAAGAAAAAAGAAAGAAAAGAAAAAAGAGAAGAAAAAGAAAAAAAAAAAAAAAAAAACGTATAAAAGAAATCGTTCGTTTTTTAAAGAATATTTATCTTATCTTATCTTATTCAACGAAGTTTTTGGGGTGTAGTCGTGAGGAACAATTATCGGCAGGTCGATTTCTCTTTGCGTCCATTCGATATCTTACAATTATTAAATATACATAGTCTTATTTATAAATTGTATTTATAATAATTAAGACATGATGAGTACATAAACATTGATGTTAACCGTAGACAGAGACTGCCTAACTAAACCTGCAGCTGCGTAACATGACAGAGGTGACAGCGACACAGGTCACTTCTAAACGTCAAATTTGCGGTTATCTCCATAGTATCTCACTCAAATTTGACGTTTAGAAGTGACCTATGTCGCTCTCCCCTTTGTCATGTTACGCAGGCTGGTGGTTATAGCAAGAAGAGCTTAGGAGGACTATTATAGGTGTGTACTTGATACTATGTAGGTTGAAATTGATATCATTAGGATCCTTTTAAACTAAGAATCTACCCATCAAACTGAACATTTGAGTCGAGTAGGCATAGTTTAGTTTGGAACAGTAGATTTTTTTGCTCCGATTGGTTTGCTCCCATAGTAAAAGTTGTTCAGTTTCATGGGTAGACTCTTAGTTTAAAAGGATGCTAATGATATCAATTTTACTCTGTATAAAGTCAAGAGAAAAATTGACCTATCGTACACGAGACAAGAGTTCGAAGGCTTTTTGCGTTGCAAAACGGCAGACAAATACAGCGCTTGTCAGCTGGGTCCTGCCTACCATTTGCAGGTTAATAATGCTGGCTGGTACCAATATGTCAAGCTTATTACCTATAGATAAGGTACGAGGTCGATGGCCGCTGACCTCGCTGCCACTGGCAGCACGCGAACTGGTGGTGAGGAGAGTGATGTAGACTCAGCGCTCGTCTGCTGGCAGTCCATGCCCGCCCGAGCAGGGCTGGCTTGCAGGACTTCGTTTGTAAAGCTGGAACAAGAGGCAGGTCGAGTGGTTTAGTTATTGAGTAAAAGTCTGCAATTGCCTCTTTCCGCCTTTTGTCGAAAACCTACGTTATTTAGAAAAGGCCAAAGACTGTAGGTATAGACACAGTATAAGACAGTAATCAATCTTCATACAAATGGTACTAAACGCGGCGTACGCCTCGTAGCACGCACACACTGACAATATCTCCGCGTAGTCCCGTCTGGCGCTGCCTTGGCTGCCAGATATCGTCGTACGACGTAAGTACGTACTGGTGAGTCTGGCGAGCACACCTACAAGCCGCGTTTGGTACCATTGTATGAAGATGGATTACTGTCTTATACTGTGTTATAGAAGAGGTGTTACCTAAAAAAAAAGGTAAAGAAGATTAAATACGTAGAGGGAGTAAAACTATAGAGCAAGTGACAGTGTAACCGGTTTTCTATCGGTGTCTGATTTGTACATGTGTGTGTAAATGTTACCCGATTGAACTCAATTTTCCCACAAAATCAATATCACCAACTTTTCACAGTCGACTAGTCTAAGTAATACATTTTGTTAATACTACTTTCCTAACACAAATCGCAGAAATATTCACAAATAACATTAAAATTTAATGTTACGGTGGTTTCAGTCCATACAAAAGTTTGACACAGAATACGCGTAGACGGAATTAATAAAAGTAATATTTTATATATGGAAAAATAGTTTATAAAATCTAGATGCCGCGTTACAAATAACATTTGCAATTTATAATATAATTACGAAGATTTATAAAGCTTTTAAAATGTTATATGAAAAATTACAAAGCATTATATCTTCGTAATTATATTATAAATTGCAAATGTTATTTGTGACGCGGCATCAAGATTTTTTAAACTATTTTTACATACATAAAAATAAAAATTTATTTATTCTAAGTTACTTATACTTATACCGTCTATGCGTATTGTGCGTCAATAAAATTGTTTTTGTATAAAATTGACCCCTCTGCAACCACCTTAATATGTAATAAAATTAACCAGAATTGGAGCCTTGAAAAACTGTGTAGTTATTTGTCAAGCAATGAGGTCAAAGAGGTTATTTTTATCGAATTTGATCAATTTCTTTATTTGACTGAAGCATGATGAAGGGTAATGGTAAATAAATAACAATTTGGAAAATAAATTTTAATGTTTTTTAATCTAACCAAATGGCTTTGATCAGGAATAGTGTTGTAAAAAAACAGTTTTTTTTTCTACCGTTAAAAAAAAAACGTGAAAAAAAAATTGAATTTAAAACATCTGCACTGGTAGCATGCCATGCCAACCCGCGATAGCAGTGATACGGCTTTATCACGTCTTTTATCTCGTTCTTTTGCGCGCGAAAGAACGAGATAAAAGACGTGATAAAGCCGTATCACTGCTATCGCGGGTTGGCATGGCATGCTACCAGTGCTGAAATCATAGCTTTAACTTTTAATTCCATGATTATATTGAGTAACTCAGCATTCTTCTTCATTAATCGTCTTTGCGCTTAACGAGTAGCACGCAACTTCTTTAGGCGCTTTTCAGCTAACTCACTCTTCAATTGAATTCTAAGATGTTTCTTCCTCAGTGTTTCTGTAATTTTTTCTATTATGACAGGTTGTCTGGTAGCTGAATCCTGAAAATGAACAAAACAGTGATGAAACCAAACCATTACTAGGTACCTATGTATTTTCCAAGCCAGTTTTCCCGTATTTACGGGTGTTTCAAAGGCCATAAACTGGTAACACTGAATGACTGGTGATTTAGAGGTTATGGAATCAATGTTGACCTATAACTTGGTTTTATGATTTAATTTGTATTGTAATATCATTTTTACGTGTACAATAGACATTAATCTAATCACAAACAAAGTATTTGTAGCATTTAATTGCAGTGAAACGTACCTGTGAAACGAAACATTCCCAGCAGCACTTTTCGATCTGTTTTTGCATCCTAGGCCTCTGCATACCACCATTTTCACTTCGATAATGATTATAAATTATTATATTATCAGAACACCTCACACAGCAGGTAATTCAGGCTGTTACAATTCCGTAATTAATAACTTTTGACAAGCCTAACAACAATACTAGTCAATTTGGACCGCAATACGTCAAAATGACAAGTTGCGGTCACCAAAAAAGTGGTTACACGGCGTTCATTATAGTCTTTCTCACTCTTTCTACAGACTAGTGTATAGGTTCACCTCTATCGAACATTAAAGATGTGTGCGTATCATTTACTCCATAGTTTTACTCCCTCTACGATTAAATAGGATCATTGATCTAAAAATCTAAGCCTAAAATATAAGGTTATCTTACTTATCGAACATAATATAATAGTTAATACATAGGTATACCAACTTTTTGATGTGGGAAATTTAAAATAGATCCGCATGCAATTCGTAAAACAATCTCTTATAAATTGTAAAATACCTACGAAAAAACGAATTATAATCTTATAATCATAATAATTTTCTGTTCTGTTGACAAATTGACATGAATGACAGACAGATAATATGACAGAGTCAGAAAAGATTAAAAATAAGCAAACTGTAAGCAAAGAATAATCCCACTGACCAGCATTGACCACTATACGAATAATCCAAAAATTACTCATGGGCTTGAGCATGGCTGGAGGCTTAGAGGGCTTGAGGGGTTTATGCACTGGCGTTTTTCCATAAATTACCTATGTCCTTTTTCATGCCTTTTTCTATGTTTTGGTATATATATGTCTTTGGTTTTGGTGCTCTTTTGCTTTGCCATAGATAATAAGCTACTATTTTACAGGAAGCTTTTGCCTTGCAGCGGGTGTCCCTTATGTTCCATAACTTTAATAATCCTATTTGAATCATAGACGAAAAAATTTTATTTGAATCCATAACAGACATGACATAACGCTAATTCATTTAACAATTAAAATGTTTAATATGAAAATATATAGCACTATTAGACATAATAATAAAAATCCATAATTTGAAAAACTATAAATGAAAATCCATAACTTTGAAAAAAGTCGTTTTTAGATCCCAGATTTCACTTAGTCGGTTAGGTTAGCGAGGAGCGAAGCGACGAGCATGTTCGAATCGCTACCGTTTACCTAGTAAACCCGAAAAAAAAAATTTTCTCACCTCAGGGGGTTCTACTCGCCCCCCTACCCCCACACCATGATTCGCAGACGCCATATTCAAATAATATACCCTATGCCACTGTCACTTCAGCACGCGATCAATAAAAGCATTCAGCGTAATTAATCAAGAATACGTTTTATGTCCTATCGCGATAACGATATAAGTTCGTTCCACACTATGTCCCGCATATTAAGCTATTTTATAACTTTATAACGTAAGTATAAAAGTTATGTCAGTGGACTTGGTAAGTTGAATGAACAGTGCATATGTGCGCGTGCAGTTAACAACGATCTCAGTTCAGTATGATACTCTTGGAACATATTTCAATCAGAATCTACGTATGAATCTTATAATTACGACTTGATAAGAGTATGATATGGTATGATGTAAGGTTGATTGAGGTCGTATCTCAATGTTGTCCGTGTTGACCGTGAATATCATAATTATACCTATTATAATACCCTAGGGCTGCCGGTCTCTGTTTTTTCCCGAATGGGCTAAACCGCTAAACCCCAAACTTGGGGATAACCACAGAGTACTATAATTAGCTACCGTAAGTATAACCATTGATATCTTATTAACTAAACTATTGAGTTCAGTTATTAATCTTATTAACTAAACTATTGAGTTCAGTTATTAATAAAATAATGAGTGTAGTGTGTGAGTTTAGTGATATATTCCTGTAAAACCTACTGTAAAACCCAAAACTGTGTAGTAAAATCCTGACCGCGCTGGGTCAACCTTCAAACTATGTTAATATTATGGTTATCTATGGTTACTTGTATTGGGACTCTGACAGGTATATAATCTTAAAACTTTCGATACATAATTTACTTACTTACCTATTTACCTATATTTTTGGCTGCATTATCTATTAGCTATTACCTAATAGCTTTTGCCCGCGACTTCGTCTACGTGAAATTGGAATATTGAAAAATCCTTCTACATCTTCCATAGAATGCCAAGGTATATAATATACGAGTATGTATTTCAAATGGCATGTTTCTGTCTTCAGCGGTTTAGGCTGTGCATTGTCTTGTCTGTCAGTCAGCCACGGAACTGTTTTACAAGTATAGGAGATAGATGGTAATCAATACACGCAACACCTGAAAACGGTATAATTATGACTTGAAACCTAAGATGTTTTTAAAACGTCATTGCTTGAAACAGTTTACGAAGCTACGAACGTCGTTTCATGACTGTGATTTCATGATCTTTCTTATCTCTGACGCTACGCAAATGCATCAGCGCGTCATGTTATTTCACAATTTCCGTGCAAAACAACGCGCACGCGCACGCTCTTGCGTATAGGATTTGTTCTTTTTTTTGTTTAGGTGTTTACGTTATTTATAGGTACGTTTAAACTTAATATAAATTATTCTATCATTTTTATAAGATAAATATTTTATAGTTACTCGATCCTCAGGACAGTTATAGACAAATTATAAAAAACAAAACCCTCCTTCTGGCGCAATCGGGTAAAAAAATGTACCTATCACTCATCCATGTACTGACGAGTGTATTTATCTACAAGGGGTGCTCAAAAAATTGGCTAGTCTTAATCAGAAAATATTTTATGAAGTGCGCTTTTTATTCGGATACATTTTTATTTAAACACTGCTTATTTAGGATGGAATGTATATATCGATGGTCTAGAAGACAAACGTGCTAAGTGCAAAATTTTGATATTTTCACATTTTAATGCCAAATGTATTAAATGAGCATGCTCTACCGTTTCCACTTACCCAAATGCCATAATTCCGTCTCTTTCAGTCTAATCAGTATGTGCACATTTATAGCAAGTGACATCAAGTTGAAGCCAAGAAAGGTAACGAATGTTATTTACTACCTTGATTAACAACAAATAATGCTAAATAGATTTAGAACATTTGACTTGTTTGACAAATACACTAAGTACTTTTGTTACTTATGGCATTTGAAACTTTCGGTTCTCAATTTTATTAAATTATAAATCCATCACACTAAAACGGTTGTATTTATAACATAGAAATAGTATATTATCCAGAAGCAATCGCGTTAATTTAAAACATCCAAGTCCAATCCTAATCCAATAGGCCAATCATTTTAGCGTGTTTAGTATGGAAGACGTCGGAGTAATCTTTATTCGTACTTTTAAATCGTAATGGACACCCTGTATATTAAAAAAATAATAATCCGTTTTAGTATCCGTTGTATATGAGTAGGTAGGTATGCAAACTATTATTACATGTTTTTATGACGTCGTACAAAACATTGGTTACCTGTATGAATGTATAGGTAGGTATAATATAATAGTACAAAAATGACCCGATTTGAATGATGTATACTTCAACCTGCTAGTCAAATAATTTCGTTGAAAACATGCTGAAAATTTAAAGTGACTGACAGACAATACGGACGACGTCAACGAAGAGATTCCAAAAGAGTTTTGATTTTAAAATGTTGGTGTGGAACTCTAAAATGGATCGTAAACATAATGCTTTTGTTGACGAGAGCGTTTGTGTACTTCTAGACGTGTACATACATAGCTATAAGTACCTATATTTAATCTAGGAGGTCTAGGTATTCGTCATCTTACAAGCGGCGGCGGCGGGCGGGCGCCTACACGTGGGCGTCATGCGATAACATTCATCAGCGGAATTTAATCAATTCTATGGATCATTGTAAATTGAGACTCAAAATTAAACAAGTGTGGTAGAGTAGGGTAGAGTAAGTTGTGAGTAAGTTTGTTAAAAATATTTTCTTTTCAAATGAAAAGTACAGCTTGGTAAAAAAGTCTTTAAAAAAAGAAGGTGCTGCCTCCACGCAAGAACGTCAAAATCACAACACCGCCATAGATACTCTTTCTTATACTGTGACACCGCCATACTAAAATCACACTAAATCATCCATCATCAAAATTAAGAATATGAAGAAGAAAACGTAGATATGGCTTTAAATGACATATAGTATCCAGAGCCATTAATTACATTAAAAAAAAATATTAGTTCTTAGTTCCACCCGTAGAAATTCTTCGTCTATGTTCAGAACTTAATTTTTTTTAAGTTAGTATACTTACTTATAACATAGAAATCCGGACTGGTAGATTTTTTTACCGTTCCAAAACATTCAGGGGTGGTTCAGACCATGAAACTGAACAACTTTTACTATGGAAGCAAAACTGAATTCATAAAAAAAAATCGGCTGTCTCATACATTTGAGTCTACTAAGCATTGCGGTTTAGTATGGAACAGCTGATTTTTTCGCAATTTCTGTTTTGATCCCCTAGTAAAAGTTGTTCAGTTTGATGGTCTGAACCACCCCTGAAAGACTCGGAACGGTAAAAAAATAATCCGGTATACATAGAAGAAATAATTAATTTTTGTAATATACCAACTATATTTTGACCCGGGGCGGGCTTTTTGACTGATTAAACTATGTTAATTTCATTTGCCTGCACCCTAGTTAGTTTTAAGATTATTAAAAGTTTATAAGGTTTTATCTAAGAGCTATTACTCCTGTAAAAGCTCTATTACAATATAATATTGACCGCAACAGTCTTCTCTTCGTTACCTATCAGCCTGAAGAGATTGAATTATTGAATACAGTTAGAATACCAACTAGACTTAGATAATTTAATAGTATGGACTCGTAACGCGTGCCATTCTCCTAACAAAATTTTCTGCCACTTTTTGCGGGGGGCGAGGTAACATGAAATTCGCAACTAGGGATTTTATTCCACATAACTTTAGATTCTAATTTAGAATGTTAAAAATCATGAAAAGTAGTCTCGTGTGAACCCCAAACGTTAAAACAAAAGTTAAAAATTATTGTTTCGCAATTATAGGCTGTCTTTTTTAGTGATAAGGTATAAAATTGAGTGTAAATGCACAGGATCAATTTGTCTAATACCGTAGCAGAGGGGAAATGCTACCGCAAGGGCAGTCCTTACTATTAAATTGTCTAAGCAACTAGAATACAATAGGACATTTGACAAAAACTTGTTGCTATACGCCATTGTAAACATTATTGGTAAGTAAGATGTAGGTATATTCAGATGTGCCGTTGACTGATTCATTTTTAGGGTTCCGTACCCAAAGGGTGAAAACGGGACCCCCTTAGTAATAACTAAGCCTACGTTGTCCGTCCGTCCGTCTGTCCGTCCGTCTGCCCTACCTATTTAGGGCTGTAACTTTTGAACCGTAATAGCTAGATAGTTGAAATTTTCGCAGATTATGCGTTATTACGGCGGATTTGTTAAAAAATAATAAAAATGACAAAAAGTTAAAAATTAAGGGGGGTTCTCGACAAGAAACTAGTTTTAATCAACTTTTTTTCTTCACGCTCTATCGTAAAAACGGTAATAAATAAATAATAATAATAAATAAAATAGTTTATTTCAGACATGGAGTCCATAAAATTTGTTAGTATACATAATAAAAACTTAGAAAACTAATGTTAGTAGGCACAGAATATTTTAATAGGTACAGTTACATTTTAACAGCATGCAGCTGTATCCAACGCTTCAGCATAGGGGAGTCCCATCGCTCTGCCACCACGCTCAGGACACTGTTGGAGCTGGCTCGCAGGCGGGTCAGCACGGACGCGCAACGTTTCCTCATGATGGCGTGGAAGCCGTCGGTGCGCGCCTCCGCGAACATGCCCGACGCGCTACACCACCGCGGCAGCCCCATCAATGCCCTGAACGCGTTGTTATACTGGACTCGCAGATCGCTGTATGCCCTCTGCGTAAAGTTAACCCACATACTGCACGTATAAAAAGACTGGCAGTACGCTTTAAAAAGCGTGACCTTTACTGGCTCAGTACAATGTGCGAATCTGCGGGCCAACATATTACATCGGACAGACAGCGATCTGCGTTCTCTCTCTATGTCCACATTATCTTTTAGGTCCTCAGTAACCCAGTGGCCCAAATACTTGAATTGCGCAACCTTACGCAGGGTTGTGCCGCAGAGTGAAACTGGTGGAGAATTTGCGTAGTTTTTTAAACCAGATCTAAAGGTCATAACTTCACTCTTTTTCGCATTGTATTTGAGCCCATGTTTTACAACGTAGGACTCACAAATAGACAAAAGTCTCCTCAATCCACTAATCGACGGGCTAAGCAGCACCATATCGTCCGCGTAGCTTATATTGTTTATACAGACTCCGTCAATATGGCATCCGACTCTGGCGCTGCTCAGCTCCTCGATTAGCCCATTCACATACAGATTAAACAATCTAGGAGAAGTCAGTCCACCCTGCCTGACCCCACACTCTAGTTTATAAACTTCAGAATAAGAACCAGCCCATCTGACGCGGTTTTGTTGATGGTCGTACCAATACCTGAATAAAGATGTGACTTCGTTTGGTACGCTGGTATCCTTCCGAAGCTTATCCCACAGCACATCGTACGAGACAAGGTCGAATGCTTTAGACAAGTCTAGAAAGCATGCAAAAACTGGTGTCTTCCTTGCCACATAGTATTGAACAGTCTGCTTGAGCGATAGTACAGCACTTTCCGTAGACAGGCCTGGCCTAAAGCCAAATTGTGCATCATTTAAATGAAGATGTTTATCTAAGCATTTATCAAGCAGACTGTCTAGTACCTTAGCCAAAGTAGTTGCTAAGGAGATTGGCCTATAGTTTGACAGATCAGCCGAGTCACCAGTTTTGTTTTTGACCACGGGTACAACTACTGTTTGCATGAGTTTATCAGGCAGATAGGAGTGGCTGAGGCACAAGGTGTAGAACATTGATAGCACACGGGGCAGGTGAACGCCAGCGTACCTCAGGTGCTCGATACTGAGGTGATCATGCCCTGGAGATTTACCTTTCACCATACTTTTAATGACGCGTGCCACATCCTCGGTTGAGAAGGTAATACTGCGCTCCGGGCATGAGTCCTCAGCCTCGTCCACCCGAGGGACGGGTTTCAAAGGTGACATGACTTTAAAGTGTTCACAAAAAATATTCGCTATTTTGTCGGGCTCACTTACCCCGGCGACACTCACAGGAACGCTAGCCTTTTGATTTAATTTATTAGTAGATTTCCAAAATTTCGAAAAGTTTTTACTAGTATGGTGTTGAGCTATGATGTCCATTTTAATTTTCTGCTCATTGTGCTGACACCATTTCAATTTATTTTTGAAATTACGCCTTGAGATTGACATGTCGTCATAAATAGGACCACACAGGGGTTTGCCATTTAATAGCCAAACTTGGTAACATAGCCGAGCGTTACTATGAGCCCCACTTACATATTTATTCCACCCTGTTATACATACAAGTGCAAAACTTAGTGTGATTATAGAGCAAACTCTACAAAATAACAACAAATACTAAAAACCAGCCAAGTGTGAGTCGGTCTTGCGCTAAAGGTCCCGAACAAAAAAAGTTTTTTTTCTAAGTTAATAATGTTGTGTTCTGTGTTGGTGTGGTACGGAACCCTCAGTGCGCGAGTAGCCCAACTCGCACTTGACCGGTTTTATTTGAAGCTACTCCACCGCATCGGAACGTGTTTTCGCTGTGGAAAAGAAACTCTACTAAAACTATGAGAGATGTTTGTTTCCAGCGGAACACCTACGGAAGCGCTGCGGGAGTATGAAGTGCTGGTACCGGGGATAAGGGTTGTGGATAGGAGTGGTTTTGAGCTTCTGGGGGCTCCAATATTTTTGGAGGGTGTCGAGTGCCGTCTAGAGTCCAAAAGAGAATCCTTAATGTCACTGCACGATAGACTTAAGTCGTTGTCCCCTCATGTAGCACTTGTTCTGCTTCGCAGTTGTTTCTCCATGCCTTGCTTGACGTATATCGTTAGGACTACACCTACTTGGCTATTTCCGCGGTGTGTTACATCGCTGGACAGTTTGCTGAAGGAGACACTGATGAGTATATTAAATGTGAGCCTGGATGAGAAGCAATGGTGTCAGGCGTCGCTACCCGTTCGGCATGGTGGTTTGGGCGTGCGCCGCGTTGAGGGTACTGGGTTGGCTGCTTTTTTAGCGTCGGTGCACGGTGTTGCGGATCTTGTCACTCGGATTTTGCCAGGTGATGGCGACGGGTTCGTGATGCCGTTCGTGAGTGATGCTTTGTCAGCCTGGGGTATTTTGTGCCCTAACGAGGCTTTGCCCGAGGAGAAGTCATCTCAGAGGTGCTGGGATGATGTCGTTTCGAGGGTTTCACTGAACCTTTTGATGGATAGAGCCGTGGGGAGGGATTTGACTCGCTTGCTGGCGGTGTCGAGGCCGGAGGCGGGGGCGTGGCTCCACGCACTGCCATCACCACAGTTGGGGACCCTGCTTGATGACTGCTCCCTGAGGATAGCAGCAGCTTTAAGGCTGGGGTGTGCCATCTGCGAGCCGCACCGGTGCGTTTGTGGATCTGCTGTGGAGGCAAATGGGCATCACGGGCTAAGCTGTCTGACGTCAGCTGGTAGGATTCCGAGACAGCGTGTTGAACGATATCATTCGCAGGGCATTGGTGTCTGCGGGAGTACCGTGTGTCAAGGAACCAACTGGTTTATCTCGATCGGACGGCAAGCGTCCCGATGGCCTCACGTTGATTCCCTGGGAGAAGGGCCGTTGCTCGGTCTGGGATGCGACGTGCTGCTGTACCTTTGCGGCTTCCCATCTGTCTGGGTCCGCGAGGTGTGCGGGATCTGCTGCGGAGTCGTCGGCCAAGTTAAAACATACAAGGTATGCTGACCTGGAGTCCGCGTATCTGTTTGTTCCGGTAGCGGTGGAGACGGCGGGTACGTGGGGGACGGAGGCAAAGAAATTTATTAACGAGATTGGCCGACGGCTACGACAGAAATCTCGTCGAATATCTCGTCCAAAGGATATCACTGGCTATCCAGAGAGGTAATGCAGCCAGCATCATGGGTACCTTTGGGCGGGATATGGTGCGGGGCGGTTTATTTGATTAGATTAAGTTGTTTGACGACGCATGTGCGGATTTATTTATTGTATTGACGATGCTTGTTGCAGAATGTTCCCGTATTTGTGGGTCGGACGACGCTACTTCTGGCAGAAAAAATTAGATTTTTAGTGTAGCATGCATGACGAAACGTGTTGTGGATTGTTTCCTATGTAACTTGATTGATAACTAAAACTATTAACTAGTTGTATAGGTACAGTTATACATATTATTATAGTTTACTTAATTAAATAATTAATACTTGACCGGTTTTATTGAATGACACTAAAGACATCATCCGATTTGGTCCAAAATGGGAAAGTGCCGGCCAAAAAAAAAACAATGTTCTGTTATTAATTATGTTGCGCTTGTATGTATTACCGTTTTTACTATAGAGAGTGAAGAAAAAACGTTGATAAAAACTAGTTTCTTGTTGAAAACCCCTATTATTACCCCCAGAAAATTTCAACTATCTAGCTATTACGGTTCAAAAGTTACAGCCCTAAATAGGTAGGACAGACGGACGGACGGACGGACAAACGGACGGACGGACGGACGGACGGACGGACAACGTAGGCTTAGTAATAGGGTCCCGTTTTCACCCTTTGGGTACGGAACCCTAAAAAGGAAGAGGCTCTCTACGATTTTGTATGTTTGTTACGCGATTAGGTACTCCGCCAATAATTAGGGTTCCGAAGTCAAAAAGGAACCCTTATAGTTTCGCCATGTCCGTCCGTCTGTCCGTCCATCTGTCCGTCCGTCTGTCCGCGGCTTAGCTCAGAGACGCTTAATACCAGAAAGCTGTGATTTAGCATATGTATACATATTTATTACGGCGACAAAGTGGTAAAATAAAATTTTGAAAAATATATTTTTTTAGATTACCTCCCTCCCCTACACGTGAAGTGGGGATAAATTGTTTTTTCTCGTCTATCCCATGTTGTGGGGTATCGTTGGATAGGTCTTTTAAAAATATTGTGGGTTTGGGAAAACTATTTTTCGATAAAATTTTGGTTAGAGTCAAGTGTCCCCCCCCTCTCCCAGCTAAACGGTTGTAGTTGGAGATGTGAAAAAATTCACGGCAATAGCATATAATATTACGAATTTAAAAGAAAAACTATCACCACTAAGTACGCTTTACAAGTTTACGAGTAATAGTTGACCAAATAATAAAATGAACTTTTTCGACTTTATTACCCGTTAAACCGTAGTATAAAGCAAAAAGCCTCCTTCTAAGTCCATATTATATTGTAACGGGCAACTACGGAACCCTACCCTGCGCGTGGTCTGACACGCACTTAACCAGTTATTATGAATTGATTTTGATGATTCTGTTTTTATTTATTCCTAGCTTGAAAACTGTTCGTATCTTGGATGGATGCATTTTATCAACATTTTAACATCAACCTGTTATTGGCAATATTTCTACCGACACAAATTGATATTTTTATATTACCCACAGTAACGCTGTTGGTTTCGACAGCAAATAAAATAAAATTGTATTATACCTAACCTTTAGAGCATGTGTTAAACCTACTTTTTTATTCAAGTTTTTAACGTTAAAAGTTATAAGAACATGGTTCAGTATTTTTAAAGTTTTCCTGTTAGACTGTTTTTATTGGATCGAAATGATTTTATGATGATAACAAAAAGACACACCAATAATATTAAAATCCTTAATGACTCACGATAATTGCACCTTGCTTCACATTCACATCTATACTTATAAAAACAATGTATCCGTGACTGACTGAAGACAACGGACAGCCTAAACCGCTGAAGATAGAATCATGTTAAATGAGTTACTTTATGGGGAGCTTCAGACCATCACACTAAGGTCCGTCCGTCACACACATACGGAATTGCAATCCGGGATCCTGAATCAGGATTACGATTTCGTATGGATTGTCCACAATTGCGTTCGGAATTGCGCAGCTGTCAAATTGTAACGAGTCGCTATCATGCTAGCTACTTGTTCAAGTTCACAAATATAACATTAGTCATTTATAATTTCTAAATACTTAAATCTGATAATAGAAATTAATTTTAAAAAGAATAAAAATCTAAAATAAATAAATTGAGAGGGAAAGCCGCATGATTTGGGTAGTATGGATTTACAAGATACTACTAATGATCCGTTATCGTAAGGCAAATCTGAACACCTTTAATTCTATAGACATAGAGGTCATTGTTTTTATTGGGTGGGTACCTTGAGAATTAAAATTGGACACAACCTTATTTTCATTGGGATAAAGTTCAATTTTGTATATTCAAACTTCAGTAGCTTCTGCCACTTTCTCATTCTAGCTGCTTCGTTCCTTCAACAACTGCAGCCATTTCACACAGTTCCAGCAGTTCTCTCACTCTAGCCACTTCAACCTTTTCACACAGTTCCAGCAGTTCTCTCACTCTAGCCACTTCAACCATTTCACCCACACCAGCAGATCTTTCACTCTAGCCACTTCAGCCATTTCACCCACCTTAGCGATTGAGTTTAAATAGGCGGGTTCGATAGGAGATCGGGTCATTCTTCGTTTATTATTCTTGAAGCTCACTTGCGGCCGGTTGGTGTTTTGATTTTGTTTAAATTTTCTAAGTACTTTTGGGAGGTTGTGTTGATAATTTAGATTATTTGTGAAGTGTTTTAATGGGAATTAGTAAACTTTCTTTATTGATTTATGGGATAAATTCTGGGAGATATATATCTTTATTTATTTGTTAAGTTCATTTATTGGGGAGTTAATATTTGAATTGTGAGCTTGAGGAATATTTTGGTACACGATGGAGTATCGTGGGTTACGGATTCTTTCACGACTAGCTGTGGTATACTGTGAAAGTGTCAATAACTTCCATTGTTTAGTCTGGTCTTGTGGCGTGCCGACAATCGTTTTTTATCAACATAGCGATTACAGCCACCTAAGTTTTGTAATCTGGGGGCATTGTTACGAAGGTATCTTTTCGGCGAAGTGAAAGGAGTTCTTTAGGGAGCCTTTGTACTTTGTTTCCGGGGTGCAAAATTTAGTCCCCTTTATTTATATATTTCACACACTTATATTACTCACCTTGGAGGCTCCTGATCTCTAAGCTTCGGCCGCTGGAGCCTCCATATTACACAAGTCCATAGGAACTAGGTACACAAGAGTTGACTTACTCGCACATCTAATTTAGCTATTTAGAAGGTTTCTTCCCTAGACAACACGGGAAAATCTACATTACACACCTACACGATTAAATGTAAATGTGAGGCCTGCCTCTAGTGTCAAGGAATTTTCTTACACCGGAAAATTTCAAACCTTAGGGAAACTTCTTTAGAATAGGAATATTTTAGACATTGGTTAGATTTTAAAGTTCGCGTTTTATTGTAGTAATAGGTTAGGATAGGATAGGTAACTTTTCTAGATTATTATTGGGAGGGATTGAAGATAGTCTTCATAAGGAAAACATATTTCCTATTCTTGTACAGTTAGAGGGAAAATATTGGTTTATCTGATAATATTTTATTTACAATATTGGATTCATAAAAGATTAGCACTTTGTTAAGAATAATTAACATAAATTTTCATTAAATCTGATGACTTGTTAATAGAGAATGTTAAGCATACATTTTGGAAAAGAATACCTAATTTACTTGTTTTAGTTCTGTAATTTATTTCCAATTCAATTCTAGTTGTCTTATAGACTTTAACAAACTGACTAGACTAAAGATTGAAAGTAAATATTCCTATCCTCTTTATTTTAATATATTTTAAATACTTACTCATACTTACTGATTATTAGAAGATATCACTGTAGAGTTTCTGACCACATCTTCTCTACAGCTAGGTCCCTTAGTGATGTGGTGGTAGAATCATTTGAGGCCATACCCTATCCAAAAGAAGTATTTGGGGAAGACTTTTTATTTTACAGTTTTACAAAGGTACTAAAAAAGTACTATTTTATGAAAAATATCTTTACAAATATCCCTCTTGAAAAAGTCAACTTGAGGTTCTGATAGTTTTAGTTTGTCTTTGGGTGAGCAAAAAGCAGCCCGTAGCTAATCTCCATACTAAGATGATTGGAGACGTTACACTTAAGATAAAGCTGAAAATGTCAATAATTTTAACTGTTTATCTACCAAATGATGGTATTCATAATATTTGAGTATGACACTTTCCCATTTGCTCCTTGTATCTGGCCACGTGGTTGGGGACTTCCCATAAAAACAAACACAATGTTGTCTAATCAAGATATGCTTACCATTTTCTATAATATTTAATTAATTTAAGACTTACACCCTGTATAAATTCATTGATTAGGAGAGTTGGTTTAGGTTAGGAGTATTCTAGGGTTATTTCAGATTAGACCTAGGTCACTAAGTCCTTCTAAAAGAATTTGAGTTACTACTAAACAATGTAGGTTCCTAGACGATCACATCTTTTGGCCAAAACTTTAGTTAAGTTTAGAATAAGTTCAAAAATTTTAAGTCGGTTATCATGAAGTAGTTCTTTGATTAGGTATATTATAATAAGATTAGGTTATACTTATCTTTAGGTTAAGGATGTTAGTCTAAGTTAGTAATAGATAATAAGTAGGTTGGTAGGATAGGCAGGTATCGTTACAAAATCCTATACAAAATCACAATCCTGATTCGGAATTCCGGATAGCAATTCCGTATGTGTGTGGCAGATCTAAACAACATTACTACTATGGGACCAAAATGGAAATCGCGAGAAAAAAAATAGCAGTTAATACCTTTTGGTCGAATTCAATTCGAGTCGTGGTTCAATGGACCAGCTGGTTTTTTTTTCAGTTTGATGGTCTGAAGCATCCTCGGAATATAACGCATTTAATTTTACACCCTGTATACTCTACAGAGGGTGCACTAAGAAAGGATTTTTAGATATTCTAGACGCGAACGAAGTCGTTTCGCAAGGGCTAAATTTTTATAAGTATCTTTCAGCTTTTGCGATTCGATTCGTCTGTTGACCCGGTAAAGTTAATTGACTAAAAGAAATTGTACCTACTTAGGTACAAATAACTACAATACTTATTGTATCAATAATTGTATCATGTTCCAAAGAGTCACCCTGTTCAGTTTAAGTGGGAGTCAATGCCTCATCAGGGATTAATTGACGGGTCTTGTAGTTAACTGCCGTTTACGAGGGTTCTAGTCAATTGGCCACCTGCGTTGGCTTCAGATTAGTTTGTGGCATTGACTCACTCGACTTGACAACCTAGTTGAAAACAAATAAAATTCAGTTAAGCCATCGTTTAGTTTTGATGGATGATTAAATAAGTTGTCAAGTGGCGTAGTAGCCCAGTCATTTTACGGAGTTTTGCTAGGAGGGGTGGGAAGTAATTATTAATGGGACTTTTAAACTTTAACCGGCACCATTTAGTGACAAAAAGACTATCTGAGAAAATATTAAAAAAAAATCGCTACGCAACATCGAAATCAAAATTGTATCTCCCAGAAGGCTTTTAACTAATTAATATTATTACCAATGCACTCATTTTAATTAGATTTAACAATATAAATTATTTTTGAGCAATAAAATAGACATTGACACTTTAAAAATGATATATTCATTAGAAAATACTAATGTATTTTTCAAAGCCTTTTAAGTAGAGAAAAATATTAATACCATGTTTGAAGTATGTATACACCTAATGGTGAAGCCTTAAAAATGTGCAAAAAAAAATTTATCATCTAGTTTTTTAGAACGAGACAAATGCTAAATTTAAAATTTGGGGCTGTTGCTGATGCAATTTTTTTTTTAATTTTGTTACATTTCTAAGCTCTCTTAAATACTATACCGAAAAAAAATATCAATTATTAATTAGTCCTGGCTCAAACCGTAAAATGACTGAGCTATAGTCTGTAGTCTACTGCTATATGCTTCGATCAACGCTATATGATTACCTATTTTAAGGCCAGGTATCCCTAGTGCATGCGTCTCTTTCTTACAAGCAAACGTCGCGTCAAAGCATCCCGCTTCAATTGAAAGCAGGATCGCAAAAAAACTTATTTTTCATCAATATCTTTTCTCTTGGGTGTTTACTGTTTAGGCTAAAAACCATCGGGTAGAATCGCTGCTATAATTAATTACCTTTCAAATGATGGTATATTCAGAAGTTTTTATGGCAGGGCAACGTCTGCCGGGTCAGCTAGTTGTAAAGATTTACGTGAAACTTTTATAAGCTGTAACTTTAAAACGGTTGAAAATTTTAACATAAATAATACATAGTTTCTTGGAGCCGAATTTTGTACAAATGCTATTCGAGTAGTAAGTGAAATTTTTGGGAAAGTCCCTCGTTCAGTGCACCCAGTATAATTATTCGTGGGTCATATAACATAATATGGAATCAGGATTTAAATACTTACAAGAATGTAATAGGTAAGCATGCTATCGAGTCTACTTCTATCAAAAACTTAGACAACACGTATTAAGAAAATCGCGATTAATAAAAAAATAATATTTAGGCACAGACAGAATGGGTGAAGTATACGATTCAGACAATTTAAATATAAATCAGTGGAATAGAATGAAGCAGCAACATCGATTGGTATTGATTTTATGACAATGACGATGATAGACTGAAGGTCAAATAAGTAGATATCTACTGTTGAAACATAGTGAATGAATGAATGAAAGAAATAAACTTTTATTAGGTAAGTAGCTTAGACTATGTAATACACCAGGTAAGTAGGTACTTACTTTTTTTATTGTTAGGTACAGTCGCCATCAGATATATCGTAGCATACAAGGTGTCCAAATATTTCGGAGCAGTGCTAATTTTCATTAAATTCTTTACAGTAAATGTTAGCAATTATATCTAAACGTGTATTTTGTCATAAATATCTGAACAGCGAATTTTCAATAATCTCTTTACAATGTTATTTAAAATTAAAATGTAAAACAACGGAGTAGGGTTTTTTCCGAAACTGTTCAGAATGTTTATGACCACCCCGAATGCGTCGATATATTTGATGTTCGAGGCATTCCTATATTTTTGATTGGTTATGAGTAAAGAAATTATTGAAAATTAGAACTGCTTAGAAATATTTGACCACCTTGTTTGCTACGATATATCTGCTGGTGACTGTACCTAATCTATGATACATATTTATAAAATTTGTAAACTTGGTGTGAATGTATATTGAAGATATTATTAGTAAATATGTATTGGGGGCGTAAAATTTAAATAGAAAACACAATATTTTTGGATGACAAATTGACAAATACAGATCGAAAAAATGATTTTTTTCTACTTGGGGTTGACTTGTGGTAATAATTTGTAGATTATTAGGTGGTATCAGTACAATATTAGTCCAACAACTGAACTGTGACAATATTACAAATGTCAGTCACTATAAAATGAATTATTCATGCACGAGTAAAGCGTGTGTTAAATTGGATTTACGTACAACTAATTTTTCTATTTATAGTGACAAATTTACATGATTTATTTTAGATAGTGAGAGTAGATCACTCATTATTATTATGGTTCTATTAATAAGATAAACAATTATGCTAATCAGTAATCATAGGACGGGTACATAATTATAATCAAAGAATTTTTCTGGTCTAGTCGTATAGACCAAAAAAAATCTTTGATTATAATATTTCTGCTATCCTAAATATCCTAAATGTATAATAGTATAGAAGTATAGTATAGAATAGTAGTATAGAATTTTGAGTCGATTAGGTATGAAATACCTGTTATTTTTTCACCATGTTGGCTCCTCAGTGTTTTTTTTTTAGTTTTATGGTTTAAACCTCCCATTTAAATATAACTACGGTGTTTTGTTACACTAATAAAAATGTCTCAGAGTCCGAAAATGTACGTTCTGAGAGTTCTGACATATACATATTATTTTTATGTTACTATTTACTTAATAATTTTTGTTTGTTATGAATGATGAACCCTAGCTTTTTAAATTAACACACTATGAAAATGTATGAAACAATTATCTGAAAGCATTTTATTCATCAACATTGAACCTGATGTAAGGTCTCGGTCTGATGACTATCAATAATGGTTGTGGTGAGAGCGATAGTGATCAGGATTACACAATACATAGGTATACATAATTATGTTACCGTGCGAAAAAATGTCCTCGTTTGTGCCAAGGTCCTATTAGATTTATCAAAGCCTTTTGATTGTGAGGATAACTCTATTTTTAGGTTTTAAATCGATATGGAGTGAGAGGTGCCAGCGAGGATTGGTTCAAATCCTACTTGAACACAAGGACTCACAGCGTGGTCCTTAGGTTCTACTCTGAACACCAAAAATAAAAATCTTAGAAGACATTAAATCTGATACGGTAAAAACTGAACGGGGAAATCCACAGGGAAGCATACTTGGTCCCCTATTATTTTTATTATATGTCAATCATCTTCGTCGACGTATCTGTTCTATTCCGTTTTGGTAGAAACGTTGGAAATGATTTTCTGAAGAAAGTGGTGGATAAAATGTCAAAAGTGATAGATTGGTTGGAGTAATTGAATCTTATCATCATCATCATCATCATCATCTCATCTTATCTTATCTCTTAAATAAAACTAAAATTGTACACTTCAGAAATTATAACACAAATGCATTGGGTGATGTCATTAATTTTGATGGGAGAGTTGTTGAACTTGTAGAAGACGCACTATTCCTTGGTCTCTCTCTACATCGATGCGCACGTGAACTTGAAGAGACACGGTGTACGGCAGTGGTAAGGCAGTCTGTACTCCAGGTACGCACGGCGACACATCAAGCTATACAAAACCAACATAAGCTGGCCGCGCGACATTATACGTTACTCAACCTACGCGCGGCCAGCTTATGTTGGTTTTGTATAGCTTGATGTGTCGCCGTGTGTACAGACAATAGCTATTAATTGTAATAACTGAGAAAAAGAACAATGTTTACGTAGTAATCCATTTCAGGAATGCGTTCAGGAAGTAATAATGTTTAAATACTGCACACAATTATTTTGGCACTATTTTTGAAAGCAAATTGTTACTAATTTATGTCTTTATCTAGGTCACATAGTTTAGTTGATATCTAGGTTAGTGCA
This sequence comes from Agonopterix subpropinquella, assembly GCA_922987775.1. Classification (NCBI taxonomy): domain Eukaryota; kingdom Metazoa; phylum Arthropoda; class Insecta; order Lepidoptera; family Depressariidae; genus Agonopterix; species Agonopterix subpropinquella. The sequence goes on along the minus strand of OV277697.1, from coordinate 13,726,093 downwards.
ATGAAAACAAATAACATGCTGTTTAAATATCGAGAACCCAAATTGTATATTTTATGATCAGATTAAAATTATTAGCTTTTTCAAATAAAATCTATAATTACTTATTACCTAATGACATAATGATTTGCAAATAACGTTTTCATTTAGAGTAGTCGACTATTTTTGTATATTATGATACTTTAACCCTTCAGACTGTTTTAACAGACTTCATAAAAGGAGGAGGTTTTTCTTACTAACTTATATTTAATTTTCCTTTTTAGGGTTGCGTACCCAAAGGGTAAAACGGGACCCTATTACTAAGCCTACGTTGTCCGTCCGTCTGTCGGTCTGTCGGTCTGTCGGTCTGTCGGTCTGTCGGTCTGTCGGTCTGTCGGTCTGTCGGTCTGTCGGTCTGTCGGTCTGTCGGTCTGTCGGTCTGTCGGTCTGTCGGTCTGTCGGTCTGTCGGTCTGTCGGTCTGTCGGTCTGTCCGTCTGTCCGTCTGTCAGTCTGTCCGTCTGTCCTTCTGTCCGTCTGTCCGTCTGTCCGTCTGTCCGTCTGTCCGTCTGTTCGTCTGTCCGTCTGTCCGTCTGTCCGTCTGTCCGTCTGTCCGTCTGTCCGTCTGTCCGTCTGTCCGTCTGTCCGTCTGTCCGTCTGTCCGTCTGTCCGTCTGTCCGTCTGTCTGTCTGTCCGTCCGTCCGTCCGTCTGTCTGACGTACCTATTTAGGGCTGTAACTTTTGAACCGTAATAGCTAGATAGTTGAAATTTTCTCAGATTATGCGTTATTACGGCGGATTTGTTAGCAAATAATAAAAATTTCAAAAAGTTAAAAATTAAGGGGGGTTCTTAACAAGAAACTAGTTTTTATCAACATTTTAAAAACGGTAATACATACAAGCGTCAAACTTAGTGTGAATATAGAGGACAAAAAAAGTTTTTTTTTTTCTAACTTAATAATGTTGTGTTCCGTGGTGGTGTGGTACAGTCAAGAGCACGTCAAGCTTGACACTTTGGACTTTGTACCGTTCTTATTTAGTGCGCCATAAGCGTTACAATCGAACTGCAAGTGTAAAGCGTGATGTGCTCTTGACTGTACGGAACCCTCGGTGCGCGAGTAGCCCGACTCGCACTTGACCGGTTTTATTAGTTAGTTACCTACCTACTTTCAGAATGAGTGGTAATTTAAATATCGAGGCACCTGATACGTAAGTTTGTTAAATGCTACTATTTTATTTTACGGAAAGAGATTTTATGTTACCCTACTCGAATGGCAATAAAAATTGTAGAATTTAATACCGTCGTCGGCATCCCATTTTGTAACATACTTTGCAAGAATACCTAAACTATTATAAATATAATATAGGTATAGTCTATCTAAACTATTATAAAACTGTAACAGAAGTGTGTCTGTACATTGAAGATATTTACAAAAAAAAAATTACGACATGGTTTTTACGTGTCCCTGATTCCAAATCACTGTTTTTTGGATTTTTTGTCTGTCTGTTTGTTTGTTTGTTTGTTTGTATGTTTGTTTGTTTGTTTGTTTGTTTGTTTGTTTGTTTGTTTGGGTGTTTGTTTGTTCGAGTATCACGCAAAAACTACTGAACCGATTTTGATGAAACTTTTTCTTGTTTGATAGCTTATCATCTGACTTAAAATCTGGTATATAATTTATGCGGACGAAGTCGCGGGTAAAAGCTCGTACTATTATAAAACTGTAACAGAAGTGTGTCTGTACATTGAAGATATTTACAAAAAAAAGATTACGATATGGTTTTTAGGCTTCCCTGATTCCAAATCACAAATTTTTGGACTTTTTGTCTGTCTGTTTGTTTGTTTGTTTGTTTGTTTGTTTGTTTGTTCGTTTGGGTGTTTGTTTGTTCGAGTATCACGCAAAAACTACTGAACCGATTTTGATGAAACTTTTTTTGTTTGATAGCTTATCATCTGACTTCAAATCTGGTATATAATTTATGCGGACGAAGTCGCGGGTGAAAGCTCGTATAGTATAAAGTTACCGCGTCCTTAAGAAAGCAATGGACTGATTGACGCATATAAATAGACTTAGGTGACACAAATAGCGTGATATACCTAGATTAGTTTGCAAATAGCAGTGCGACACTGCAACATTGTTGCAGGTTGCAGCAGGGCATAGGTTCGTCTACCAGCTGTCTAGATAAATAATTATGTCAATGGTCGCTAACAGATCTCGATTGAAAAAAAAAACCGGTCAAGTTCGAGTCGGGCTACTCGCGCACGAGGGTTCCGTACTACACAACACAACATAATTAACTTACAAACAATGTTTTTTCTCCGGGACCTTTAGCACGAGTCCGACTCACACTTGCTCGGTTTTTTATTATTTGTTGTTATACTGTAGAGTTTGCCATATAATCAGACGTGTGTATATATTTACCGTTTTTACCATAGACTGAGAAGAAAAATAACGTTGATAATTAAAAACTAGTTTCTTGTATGAGGACCGCCCTAAATGATTAACTTTTTTACATTTTTATTATATTTACTTATTAGCAAAAAAACAAAATTCTAAACAAAAACTCGGGTTTGCTGGAAGAAATCTCTTTAGAGATAAGCTCGCCCTTTGTAATTGCCTATTATGTTGTTTTCATATACATCGTGTTAATGAATTAGCGCAAAACCTCATACACCCCAACTGATTTATAACCAAATAATTAGATTGAAACAATAATTTCATTATTTTGATAGTTAACATTTAAAGTTATTCGCATTTTAAGTTTTGAGGCAAAAATGATTTGTTATCATTTCAGCACTGAAAGAAAGCGCTAACGTACTCATGGATACATTTTTATAATCTTGTTTTGGTAGTAAGTAGGGTGAGTGTGCCTGTGCCATGGGTTGACATAGGGTTTCGAAAATTTTAAATTTTACAAACAAATTATTTAATATTTTGAAAAAAATTATCTATGTTAAAACCATGATAATTCGATTCTGTTCTCGATTCTAAACAAACTACTTTCTAGTTTTGCGTTAATTCATTAACACGTTGTATATTTCCGTGTGTACAATGAAGTGTTAAAATAAAATAAAATAAATAATAAAAATTAACCACTCTCAAACGTCCACGTATACTCAGACGGAACAAGTGGCCTTACAGGCCTTACAGGCTTACAGGAATGCTGTAACTAATAAACGACATTAGTTTACAAAAGTACAATGACCGTAGGGTTGCCAGTCGATAAACCTTCATATCGGGATATCGATTAATTTCTCATTAGTGTCAACGAACTTACGTTATTCATAAGACCTGAATTGTAGACCGAGTTCCTTAACCTTAAATAAGGAATTTAGGTAGGTAGATCCTTTTAGGTAGTTTATTTATTTATTTTAACACTTTATTGTAACTTCAAACAGATCCATTGTATACTACATGACTGATAACTTGATTGTATACAAACAAAATTAATAGATCGACTTTGATTATAATCGATATTCGTAGTTGTATAATAAAAAAACCTTTTCAAAAAGTAAGGAAGTATGAAAGGTAGATGTTATAGTACCTATGATTACATATACCTAAAATTCAGATAAAATTTCGTTTCGAAAGCATTTTTCATTTAGGCGATTATCACACTAGCGACGCGTCCCGCCGCGGTGCGCGGAGCGGCAGATCACGCGCGCGGCGACGGAGGCGCAGGTCTGCCTCTCCGCGCGGTGTAATCTGCTTCTCCGCGCGGGGTGGCAGTGTACGACGGTCCCGCGCCCAAATGTTCACTTCGCTTTCGTTCGGTCACTGTATTCTTTGCATTTCATATCCCAAATTGCTGGACGTTGCTCGATTTCAAATATAAATTTGTCTACGTCCAGATCCATCCTGAACACGTGTAACACTTTCTTTATGAATAAAATCACGCGCGGGACTGCGGAGCCAGTGTGTTATACCCCGCGGCACGCCCCGCGCTCCCGCGCCGATTAGCAGAATCTGCGCGCGGGACGCCTTCCCGCGCATTGACGCGTCGGCAGTGTGTTGTCCTAGGCGTGTTTTCTATATAAGGCGATTATCACACTGCACCGCGCCCCGTCGCGTAGCGCGGGGCCGCAGATTTTAACATTGTATGCAAGTATTTCAATTTATATAGAAAACACGCCTAGGACAACACACTGCCGACGCGTCAATGCGCGGGAAGGAGACTATGCCGCTTCGCGCATCGCGGCGGGACGCGTCGCTAGTGTGAGAATCGCCTAAATTGAAATACTTGCATACAATGTTAAAATCTGCGGCCCCGCGCTACGCGACGGGGCGCGGTGCAGTGTGATAATCGCCTAGCGAAACTCTTAGCAACTCTACTTAATATCTAAAAGCCGACCATAATTATTGCATATCATAATATGTATCTTAATTTAATATGTTTACAAATTGTTATGAAAATTATGATGTAGAGGTAGATGCCAAGACAAACCCAAATCGGGTTTTTTCGTATCATCATAATTATTAAAGTTAGGTACCTAATATAAGACCATGTAAACTCAAATGCTAATAAATAAATAATAATATATTTTTTTGTTTACTTCGGTACTCAAACCGAAGAAGAGGAAGCGCGTAGAATGCGTAGATTTTCAATTTCAAATTTCAATTTATTTATTTGTGAATCACAGGTTATAAAGATGTTACAAAATTGTCCCATAACCCCATAAGAACTATACTAAGTAATTGCAATTAATGGCATTCATAGTTACTACTTTACTACCAAAGAACGATAACAAACTGTTAGGTAATACCACATAATGTAACATCTACCTGACTAGGTACCTATATTAATAACAATTACGAACACGTACAAAATTGCTTAGGAGTGTAGATTCCGGTCAATCTCTGAAGACTTTTGAGCCTACGCTGCGTTTTCTTGTAAAACATGTTTAAATTAACTAAAAATTCCGATATAAGTGACTAAACTGGGCATGGACACCCCACTGCGATCGGAAACACTTGCAAATACTGTTTGAATCATATTCTTTTGTTCGCAATGAGTGTCTACCTGTCGTTGACAGTTTCATAAGGTTATTGGATATTTATTTTGTTGAAATTAAGTTGGAATAACAAATGACGACTTAAAAGAGATACGTATTGTTGTTCGCTAGCGTAGTAACCCAAATGTATGTATGGGACAGCTAACAACCAGTAAGTAATTTTATTAGGTAAGTATAGTGTTAACCCGCGATTTCGTCCGCACAAATTATATACCAGATTTTAAGTCAGATCATAAGCTATCAAACAAAAAAATTTCATCTAAATCGGTTCAGTAGTTTTTGCGTGATGCTCGTTCAAACAAACAAACAAACAAACTAACACGCAAACAGACAGACAAAAAACCAAAAATTGGTGATACGGAATCAGGGACACCTAAAAACCATATCGTAACTTTATTTTTGTTAATATCTTCAATGTACAGACACACTTCTGTTACAGTTTTAGTTTAGATTAAACAATATAAACAGGTTTATTAGTTTTGATGAAATAAAAACGTCAGAATTTTCATATTTTAGTACGATCTTTTTATCTACATACCTACTAAGTATAGGTACACAAAATTGCACGCATTCTCAGACAATCCGTCAAAAATTGTTCACGCTCTTTGCAAAAAGACAATAAAAAATAAACAACGTACCTACCTATTCAAAATTAACAGATCAAAAATGCTGTCTACATTTATGCAACTTTAAACGTTATCGCCGTGGCATAGAGTTTATTGGCATGAGTGATAAACTGGAACAAATTACCATTGCTGTTATGAAAGGAAGAATGACAGGATGTCTGATATTCAGGCATTTTCTAGGTTTAGCTGCTTAGTTCTCGGAACACTTTAAGGATAATTTCGAGGTTACCTTGATTTGCTTAACAAATAGTACAACTACCTATTTAGTATTTAGGTAGTAGTTAGGTAGTTATTAGTTCAAAGGGAATAATAAAATTAAGCTGTTTCTCATAGATAATAAAATTATCTGTACAATAACGTACGGGAACGTAACGTATAATCGACTTACTTAGCTCCAGTTTCGGTAACTTCATCCTTCTAAAACACTAAATCGATGTCACAGAATCTATCTCGTGCCAAAGTGTATACGAAAACAAAACACAACTGCACATTACAAATATCGCTAACTACGAAAGGACTCGCGTTACTTTTCGATGTTTTTGTAACGTTAAGAATGTTGATGTTGGTCGTGCGATGTGCGCATGTGCGAGACTCGCGGGAGCACTGCCGGGTGCCGGCGGCGGCGGCGAGCGTGAGTCGATATTATCAACCTCGTCCTCTGCCACGATTGATATTAATTCGTACGCTAACTGCAAGTTCCGCGTTCTCGACAAATCACTACACTACAGATCACAGTCACAGCACTACATATTTTTAGCTATCGATTAATAGACACATATTACTCTTAACACGAACAAATGTGTTCTTAATTTAAGACAATTGGCCGGACCGCGAATAGGAAAACGATGCGGCGATCGACCGACAACGATAAATTAAAATTCAAATGATAATTTATGTCCAGTCGAAAGTGAAGGACGAATTTGTAGAGCTGATTTAGGAGTTTGGAATTAACCCTAGGAACCTATCACGAGTTGTCATTATTATCAATTATGTTCAGATTTAACTTAAAACTCCAGTCTAATCAGTAGTTTATTGAAACAGTAGCAAGTACGAAGGTAAGAACTCAAAGTACCGCATAAAATTGTTATCGACATTATGCCTACTCTGTAATGTATTCTAACAGTTAGGAAGGTAAGGTACGCAGCCTACCTGACTGTTAGAATTATTCTATAACGATTGATTTCAGTTAAAATCAGCCGATGACATCGAATTAAGAATAATTCGTTAATTTAATAAAATATAAACATTAAACATACCAGAATCCACAGTCTTCAAAGGAACCAATACCACGTGCTTGCACATTTTTAAAGCTATCTTTATTATGCTCACGTTACTATGTTAACTTAGAAATAGTTTTTAAAATTTAGTTTAAATTTTTATTTACGAAATATATGTATTAAAAGTTCGCATTTATAAGCGTGCAGATAGGCCGGCGAACATGATGTCGACTGGGGCAATTTTTATGAAGCACACGGTTCATACTGTAGCTTGGACGAATAAACTACTGTACCGAACAAGGCACGAGGGTGCACCACGCTAACACCTGACAACAGCTGACGCATGCTGCCCTCTTTAGAAGTCCAGAAAATTAACTCATTTTAGTCTCAATGACGAAGGTACAAGGGTTTCGACAGGGAACTTTTTAGAGCAGATTTAACAATACATCTTGACGACAATAACTTCGCAACCAACACAATACATCGCTTCACAACTGTAAGTTACAATATAAATCCTCGATCGGGACGCGTAATGGGCTTTGAATTGTTTTTTTTTAAACTTAGTGGGCTTCATGTAAAGTTGTAAAGGTATTGAGTATGAAATATTGGAACGATATGCGTAATCAATGTTTGCTAGCATGAGTGCATATCAAAGTATTCGAATGCATGGTGTGAGTGTGACGTAACTAACTGTAATACCTAGGTATACCTAATCATAATACCATAGAGTAAATAAATTATACACAACACAACAGAGGGTCAATGCCCACACTAAGAAAGTTGCCACCTTTTTATATGAAAACTCGCGCAAGTACAGCGACTGTGGTGAGTAACATTTGTTATTCAAGTTTTTAAGAAAATTAATCTGAATAATTTATTTCCGTGGAACAAAACTCAAATAATAGTGATCTAATAACGTTAATTAATTAAGATTTATCTCTCGTTCAGGCCAGTAGCGACATCTGTTTGCGCCAAGACTATACTAAATCTAAAATGTATGGAACTGACCAGACATGATGATACGGTACAATAAATATGCTCATGATTATTAACAGCGAGGACCCGGGTCAGAGCCATTGTGAGCATGTAATGGACACATTGAGCGGTACCTAGGTACCTATATCGAAGTCAACTGGGAAAATCAACAAATCGAAGCGTACAGGTTTTCCTTACGAATATTTTCCTTCCTTGCTGTTATGTTGCTGTTATAACTTACTTATCAATAGAGTATCAAAAATGCATGGTCTGATTTACGTAATTAAATAACTGGAATTTGTACGTATATTATTTGTTTAACAGGAAATATGGAAATATATTCTATAGTGTTGATTTAATTTAATTTAAAAAAATATGGTTTCGAAGCACAATTATTCAAGCTGGAATTAAATAAACTAAATTACTGAAAAAAAACCGCCTTCAAAAAAACTAAAAAGTTAAAAAATAATATTGCAGCCGATGACTTTTTCGTTCGCATCATAAGAACATTAATTTATTTTATTGAAGTCGCTGTCAAGCCGGTACGATTCGCGACAGGCTTGCATTTTTTGGCTTGGCTTGACACCGACTTCTATAAAACAAATTAATGTTCTTATGATGCGAACGAAAAAGTCATCGGCTGCAATATTATTTTTTAACTTTTTAGTTTTTTTGAAGGCGGTTTTAATTTTTTGTTAAATTTTTGTTTATTTCAGAATTTTCAGTGGTGAATTCATTAGTTCGATTTAATAGTAGTGCTTTAAATTAACAAACGCACTAGTCGGCATTACGATTTTCGAAGGTTCCCCTCGATTTCTCTGGGATCCTTCGTCAGATCCTAGTTTCCTTATCATGGTACCACACTTGGGATATCTTCTTTCCAACAAAAAAAGAATCATCAAAATCGGTTCATAAACGACGAAGTTATCCGCGAACAAACATAAAAAAAAATATATATATACGGTCGAATTGAGAAACCTCCTCCTTTTTTGAAGTCGGTTAAAAATATACACCTACGGGTAAATCTCCAGACATACTTGCTTAATATTTTTGTTTTGGGGATCTACTTTGAAGATTAGGTTTAAATCGTGACGGGCCCACCATATCAATGGCCCCTGGCCATGGTAGGGTGGGAGTGGGACACAACCATACTAGAGCTGGTTGGCCCGGTTGGTGTTATGGTTACCAACTCGCGTCGGACTGCCAAACCAGATGTCCTGGGTTCGAATCGCGGTTCGGTCATGGATGTTACATGTCTGTGTCATTCATTATTATACATAGATAATCAGACTCCAATGTGCCTGTGAGGTTGAGCGTTTGTTTCTTTATTCGTTTTATGGAAGTAAAGAAGTTTGTCGCTATAACGTTATACGTTGTTATAGAATACTGTCAATGTTAATACGTGTTAGAATTTAAACAGTAAGTTGAACTGGGTTAAGGTATTTATGGAGGAGCTACTTGGGAATGTTCCTCCATTGAAAAGGGAAGTACTTCCGCCAGGCTAGGTGTGATGCCTGGGGACCGGCCGTGGTCCAACAGTTCTTAGTTGGACCTTCTATATTATATATATCGAATCTCTGTGATTATTTCTCTTGCGCGATTCATGTCTTGCATCCTATTGTGAACTTTATTTGTAGTAGGTTACGAGTTACGTATTTACGATGAGCGTTGTCTTTGTATGGAGCATATTTCCGCGAGCGACGGTATCGCCATCTGTTGGCATCTTTGCTATAACTTGTGGGTGCTGACCATCTGTAGTAGTTCACTAGTTCCCCACAGGACTCCCCCCTCAGACCGGAGGTCGTTGAGTACCTAGTTCGAAGTGTGCAGTCTGTATCCATGTAGTGTAGGTGCAGGGCTCCAGTCAAGTGAGTCTGACGAGCGATGAGCTGCGGTGTGTGCATCTGTCAGGGAGACCAGTCCTGATGTGATGCGGGCGAGTGACAGGCGTGGAGAAGGCGAGCAGAACTGCCACGTGGAGGTGAGCTCAGACACGTGGGCTGCGGGAGATCCTTCTATGCAGACGCTGACTGTCGTTGAGGAAGCTGCAGGCCCAGGAAGCGGTGTGAAGACAGCTGCGATGGACCTGGTGCGGCTTCGGGTTGATGGTGTGACTGCTGCTTGTTTGACCTGGTCGAGGGGGTGAAGGGTTGGTTGAAGCTGGTTGCTGCTCTGTGCTGGTGCTGCTCTGCGGTGTTCAGGTTGCGATGTTCTTTGTCGAGGGTCACCAATATGGAGGTGCTACTGGGAATGTTCCTCCATTGAAAAGGGAAGTACTTCCGCCAGGCTAGGTGTGATGCCTGGGGACCGGCCGTGGTCCAACAGTTCTTAGTTGGACCTTCTATATATATCGAATCTCTGTGATTATTTCTCTTGCGCGATTCATGTCTTGCATCCTATTGTGAACCTTATTTGTAGTAGGTTACGAGTTACGTATTTACGATGAGCGTTGTCTTTGTATGGAGCATATTTCCGCGAGCGACGGTATCGCCATCTGTTGGCATCTTTGCTATAACTTGTGGGTGCTGACCATCTGTAGTAGTTCACTAGTTCCCCACATATTATTATTCCTAGTGAGCTTGGGCTAAAATATACATTTTATCGATTTAAATTACGTGGAAAGTCTTTACCGCCTGTTGTAACTCCAGTTAACTGCAGCAAGCTTACGCGGAAAGACCAGCTGACGCATCGCACCCCGCACCCCACACCACTTACCACCCTCACCGCCACATCACGCCACGTGGTTACCTGGGAACACCCTTATGCAAACACTTACGAAGTCGTTTAGAAGGACTGTTACGACCGTGCTATAAGTACGATAGTAGCTTGAATCGTGGGACTTCATAATTGAACATACTGAAAGTGCTTTAAAATTTTGTGCTACTAGGTCGTCCAGGTTTGTACTAACCTATATTATAGTCTCTACGTATGTCCTTGAATCGCAATGCGGATACTTCTTACTATTGGCAAAGAATATTTTACTAATTCGCTAGTCGCTATTCTCATAATAATATGTCTGTGTAGAGAAACTGAATACCTAACTAACTGTGTGATTGTAAGTACCTACAGAACTATAATGAAATGATTGTCACTTACTTATAAGATAAATAACAATAATAAAACCGGTCAAGTGCGAGTCGGGCTACTCGCGCACCGAGGGTTCCGTACCACACCACCAGAGAACTCAACATTATTAACATAGAAAAAAAACTTTTTTTGTCCGGGACCTTTAGCGCAAGACCGACTCACACTTGGCCGGTTTTTAGGATTTGTTGTTATTTTGTAGAGCTTGCTCTATAATCACACTAAATTTGACGCTTGTACGTATTACCGTTTTTACGATAGAGCGTGAAGAAAAAACGGTGATAAAAACTAGTTTCTTGTTAAGAACCCCCCTTAATTTTTAACTTTTTGTCATTTTTATTATTTGTTAACAAATCCGCCGTAATAACGCATAATCTGAGAAAAGTTCAACTATCTAGCTATTACGGTTCAAAAGTTACAGCCCTATATAGGTAGGACAGACGGACGGACAGACGGACGGACGGACGGACGGACGGACGGACAACGTAGGCTTAGTAATAGGGTCCCGTTTTTACCCTTTGGTTACGGAACCCTAATAAACACAGATTATCAATTAAAATCCGTTCAGAGGGAGGGTAGTGGTTCAATCCAAGCCTAGATCCCACTCGCAGTAGGTACATTACTGGATTTACCTACTGGCTTTTCGACGAAGGAAAATATTGTGAGGAAAAGTACAAATAGTAAGTAGGTACAATAGGTAGGTACCTACACGTCTCAGTTCCGAAGCATCTAAACTATTATAACACTGTAACAGAAGTGTGTCTGTATGTACATTGAAGATATTTACAAAAAAAAGATTACGATATGGTTTTTAGGTGTCCCTGATTCCAAATCAAAAATTTTTGGACTTTTTGTCTGTCTGTTTGTTTGTTTGTGTATTTGTTTGTTTGAACGAGCATCACGCAAAAACTACTGAACTGATTTTGATGAAACTTTTTTTGTTTGATAGCTTATGATCTGACTTAAAATCTGATACATAATTTGTGCGGACGAAGTCGCGGGTTAACACTAGTGTTAAATAAAAATGTATTGGAACATTGGAACCACATGCGTGTAATTTCTTTGTGATTAGATCACGCAATATCATGAAAAATATATCTATTTGACACGTGCTGTGTCAATTTGACACCTACATAACCTGATCGAATGCAAATACTTTTATATTTATGGAGATGAAATTCTAATCTGAACATAATCTGCACACACAAAGCGTTTATAAGTATACAGGGTATAAACTTAAAAAATGTGCTACATATTTTAGGGGGCGCTTCACGAATGTGTTTCATACCATCAAACTGAACAACCTAACTGAACGTTTACGCCCCGTAAAGGTAGGTAGGTATTACCTAGTGTTCAAATATTGATTGTGTTAAAAAGGCGAATGAGAAGGGTTCAAAGGATGGCCTTATTATCGCCCTACCTTATTTTACAGTCGGCTGCAGCTTTAAGTATGCAGACATTAAATATGAACTCACGACTATAATATCTTTCAAGTCTGTCACCAATTAAAACGCTGTGTAAGAAACCTTATCCCATAGACAGACGGACGCTTTGTACGAGACTTACGGGAAGAAAATTCACAAGAAATAAATTATACTAGTGTTAACCCGCGACTTCGTCCGCACAAATTATATACCTACCAGATTTTAAGTCAGATCATAAGCTATCAAATAAAAAAGTTTTATCAAAATCGGTTCAGTAGTTTTTGCGTGATGCTCGTTCAAACATACAAACAAACAATCAGACAGACAAAAAATCCAAAAATTAATGATTTGGAATCAGGGACACCTAAAAACCACATCGTAACTATTTTTTTGTTAATATCTTCAATGTACAGACACACTTCTGTTACAGTTTTATAATAGTTTAGATTCTGGATTGATATCGATTGTCGACTAGCTATACAGGGTGAAATTGATATCATTAGCATCCTTAGACAATTTATAAGTTAGCATCCTCTTAAACTAAGAGTCTACCCATCAAACTGAACATCTTTTACTATGGGGGCAAACAGATCTGAGCAAAAAAAAAAAATCTGCTGTTCCATACTAAACTGCGTGCCTAGTCGACTCAAATGTATGCAACAACAAATATTTTTTGTGCCCTTTTGTTTGCTCCCAGAGTAAAAGTTGTTCAGTTTGATGGGTAGACTCTTAGTTTAAAAGGATGCTAATGATATCAATTTCACCCTGTATAAGGCCTACGCCTGCCCTTGGGCGGTATAATTCTATTACTTACGTAACTTATTCTATTTTTTTACTAAACTTGATCAATGGTCATTTAGAAAAAGAAAAAAAGGTTAAATTTAACTTGAAATTATAAATTAGCCTTGTAACCTTTATTCTATTTGTATTAGAGGTATGGAACCTGTAAACCAAAGTTTACTCTTCGAGAGCAAACAATTTGTTGAGTTCTCATCTCACTAGAATGTGCTAGAATGTAAAATGTTAGTTCACGGGACACCCCGCATGAAAATGTTAATTGGTGGGGAAAACCCCGACTTGCTTTGAATTTCGCGCGCAGGTATTCTTAGGGTTATAAGAGGCGTAAAAAGTATTCACGTTATGTTACTGTCTGACTATCATTATCATTAATAATCTTCATTTTTGAAACTATTACAAGCTATCAAACAAAAAAAGTTTCATCAAAATCGGTTCAGTAGTTTTTGCGTGATGCTCGAACAAAAAAACACACAAAAAAACAAACAAACAAACAAACAGACAGACAAAAAATCCAAAAATTTGTGATTTGGAATCAAGGACATCTAAAAACATATGGTTTTTCAGTCTTCAAACACTTCTGTTACAGTTTTATAATAGTGATAGATAGATGCATCAACTGGGTGATGTTAAACGATTCATTGGTATCGTATGATCACCTGAGGATAGTTATTAACACAGGTGAGATTATACCTAATTCCAAAACGTTTTATGGCTATTTTGAATTACAGTCCTATATCGAGTCTGTGACAGAAACAGAGATTTGAAACTCTTACTTTCACTTATTCTTAGAACAACTATATTAACGTCAAAAATGCGTCGGATAGTGTATCTTGTTAAATAAATTATACCTATTTGCTAGTTAGAATTGGTCAGAGAGGTAAATAGGCATAGGAAAATCTTTTCATCCTTATTTGGAATGAAGTATAAGTGACCGAAGTCGACTCGACTTCAAAATAAATTTAAACACTAAGGGTGTAAGAAAAATCCACGAAAGAATCAAGTTGAATGTGCATGGCTCAAATTTTTATATGTACACACGGCGACACATCAGGTTACGCACCCTATACATATACCCATAACAACACTACTATACGTACAAAACACAAAATAGTGCGGTGGTAGAGAGCCTGCAAGCCTGCATAGACGCGGCTGCCATGCCGCCGGCGCGGGCGCAGCGTGCTGTAAGACGAAACAACAACAACATACTGCACACTCTCGCACAATTCGCAGCGTTCAACTTCTAATTGTTCAAAGTCCAAACAGGGTAACCTGACCTGTCGCCGTCGTGTGTACTACGCACGTACCTATCTAATTATCTTTGTAGGTATAGCTCGATTTACGGGCCAGTGAAAATAATCGAATCCTTTGAAGCGAGCCCGAGATGCTGTAATTGAATACTCTTCTATCTGCCCCGTTGTTTCGTTAATGTATTGGAACTAAAGCTTGCCGAGATTCAGAGACGCTTTTTTAGCGTGAGTTGATTTTAAGTAGAGTAGGGTCGAAAATGTATGGATTAATACGGAAGAAGGTACGTCTGTGAATCTTGACCTAAAGTTGATATTAAAAGGCTTTCGCTTTTGTACGAAACTTTAAAATGATTCCTCTGCAACATAAAAGTTAATTCCGCTGCCTTGCCCGACAGCGGGAAGGTTAGGCATTGAGAAGGGGGTCACATTTATATGGGTTTTATTAAATGTTTTCCCCTTCGGTGCGACGGCATGGATATTTTGTTTCCCAGAATTTTATTGTATCTTTACAGGATTCGAGTGTGTTTGGTTTTCCAAGGGTTGTTTGTTTACGATGAGAGTATACCTAATCAAAGATATCAAAATATTTGTGAATTCTAGACCAGGAGTGCGATTTTTGAATCTCATACGTTGAACTCAGCAGTAGAAAATGTATGGAGATGAGCATCTTTCTACTGCTGATTTGACTTTCAAAAATGGCACTCCTAAGTATGATTTTTTAATGTCAAATTAGCAGTTAGAAAGATGCACGTCTCCATCGTATTGTGGGACCACGAGGAAGTACCGGGGCGTCGTCATCGTCGCCGTGAATGAGGCCTTAGGCCTGTCTTGTACATTTTACGTTGCGTGTTGTGCTCGTTCTGCGTGTTGCACATTCTGCGTATTGTTCATTTTGCGATTTGTGAATTTTGAGTGTCGTGCTCATTTTGCGTTTTGTACATTATGCTCCGAAGCGTTTAGTTTCTCCCTTCCTTTTTTTTCAGTTCTCACTATAGAAAATTCGCGCAGTATAACGCCGCTTAGTTGGATGAATATCCTTATGGTGTGACTGAGGATCATTTTATTGGTCCATAGTCACACCGGTGTGGTAACTCGGTGTGACTATGGGTCTGTCGCGGTATTATTGACATTTTCAACTGCTGAGGTCAAAGAATGAGTTTCGGAAATCGCACTCCTGATTATGTATAAGATATCAACAGGTAATGAATTATTTGTAATTAAGACAATGCTTTTAAATAATAAGGTACCTATATGGACCACAATTCTTTTTAATTTTGGCTTTGTTAACCTAATTAAATATACATGTTGCTAACAAACAAACCGTAAATAATTAGAAAATTAGTTATTAAAGGTAAATAATAAAAAAACATAGAAATCAAGAAGGATGCGCAATTATACAATTTACAAAATATTCATCTACCTAAATATGTGCCTAAATATACAATAACTAACCGTTCCGTAACTGACTTACAGACAACGCACAACCACTGAAAACAACCCCTATATAGTACAACGGGTGTTGAAGTTTTCCGAAAAACACGCGAACGAATTTTGCGGGTAAATGCTACAAAGTGAAAATATAAACGTGTGAAAACGAATTTTTGACTATAATACAATTAGTCGGAAATTCCGTTTTATTTTTTAAATAAAATTATAACATTTTGAGTGCGGTGAGACTAAACAAATAAATATTATTGTGTTGTTTATTTATAATTTTTCCCACCTAAGCGGATGTCTGAACATAATGAAATTCTTATTGTTGCATTGTTATAGAATTTATGTCTGAAATAAATGATTTGATTGATTGATTGATTGATTAAATACGTAGGTGTCTAACTTGTCGGAACGCAGCGAAGACGAATCAATTATGTAAGGTATCTAATAAATAAAGATAAGAAAACTTTTTCCCACATGTTTTGCTTTATTTACCCTAAGATGTTTTTATATGTATTTACCTATATTATGCTGATGTTTGTTTCAGGTACTTGTATTCTAATATCTGTGTTTCAGGGGAAGATCAGACCATCAAACTGAACTACTTTCTCTGTAGGACTAACATCGAAAAAGCGAGAAAAAAAAACAGCTGTTCCAACATCATCATCTCAGCCGATAGACCTCCACTGCTGGATATATGCCTCCCCCAAGGATCGCCACCACGACTGGTCCTTCGGTCATTCAAATGTTCAGGACAACAGATTTATTTTCGGACGGTACCATTGTACGAAGATTGATTACTGTCTTATACTGTGCTGACACGTTCCACCACGAAAGCCACAAAAACTTGCAAAAGTTTCTGATTTCTCGACTTTTTTCTTGTTATCAGTGTTGCCAGATCCAATTTTCGAAATACGGGAGGTGTACCAATAAAAAATCGGGAGATGTATGGGCGACATTATGAAAAAATCGGGAGATAAATTTTTCCTTAAAATTAATCAGACAATGGTTTTTTAATAAATTTTTTTTTAATTTTTTTTCGTTTACTTTAAAATCATAGCAATTGCAATTTTTTTTTAATTTTTTTCGTTGCAAGATCCCTGAATTTCCTAATTTGGCCGGTTAACCAAAGCAAAAACAGGTTTATTTCGCTACTTTGCAATGTTGCAAAATTAGTAAACTATAACTGCCAAAGCTTGCACATTGAATAGGTATTCAACTTTATGTTATGTAACGCTTACGTATAATCAAAGACCCTACTACGTCACTGCGGGAAGGCTGAGGTGAGGGGCGGATAAGCCGTCGGTCACTTTTGCCTGCGCCAGCACCGCGACAACACTGCGTTCACCTAATTCTAACATATTGTTCTGATTATATTAGAAATCAGTTAATCTCAGTGCTGTGTGCCGATTTAATCTTTTAAAACTAATATAAATATTAAAATCAATTATTCCCCGGACTGGGGACCCAGTTTTGGGCTACATCTATACCTTCTGCTGCTGCTGTCTGACGCTGCCATCTATTGCTGAAGCCGGATTCCGGACAGACCTAACCGGACCGGAAGGAAGGCTGATTTACCACCACCGGACGACGGCTGGACGTCGCACCCATTACCAGGGCAGTGGATCCTACTCTAAAGTATTCTGACAACTCGGCCAGTGAATTTACTCCCCCCCTGAGTCTTTTAAATAAAATTGTTACTTAGAACTAATAATCTCCTTTTATTTAAATTATATTAACTACGGATAACGCTAAACGTTACAGTGGCGCCCTCTGTAGGTATTTACTGAGCCGTGTTGTTAGAATATATTTTGGGCATTTCTTTAGTTATCATTGGTGTTGGCTGCTCTAGTGCTTGATATCATTTCATTGTAATTTTCTAGGATTCATTAACTTTGGATTAATTAGTGAATAATTACGGTTGTGTCTAACCTCAATTATATAAAATATCTTTAACATTTTCTAAAAATAAATTTTCTATTCTTTTTAAATCCAAGGTTGGTGGATCAATTTAAGTTGATTATCGCAACGCTCATACCTGCTTATCAATTAGTAGTTCGTAATTTGTAAATTGCAACACACACCCATTACTGGCGTTAATCGAAATGGCATATCCTATCAAATATTTGTCATTACAAAAAGCTGAACTTGAGTACGAAGTAGGCGTTAGAGGCGGCAATACTGGCGAATCAGTTCAGGAGCTTAGGAAACAAATTGTTAAGCTTTCTCAATTATTACCGCCGGAAGATATTTTAGAATCACACTTAGAGCCGGACGAGGACATAGCTCAAGTCAAAGAAACATTATTAAAGTCTAAATCTAATCTTGAAAACCTACAGGCTAAATTTGATAAGAACCTGTACTATAGAACTGAATCAATTTTGCACCACGTTTACTACAGATTGCTAAGAATTACTCGCTCACCTACTATAGCTGAAGTTTACAATTATTGCACTAAGTTATGGAATTCACAAATTACTGAATTAGCAACTTACAAGGCTCGAGTTACACAACAGAATCCAACTTCTAACCCCCAATCACCTAATACAGCATCTGATTCCGTTGTTGTGGCAGCTGGCTGCGAAAGGAGGTTGGAGACTGATGTGTTATCGAAACTGAAATTCTCAGGCAAAACATGTGTTCGCTCGTTCGTTCAAAGAGTTGAGGAAATGGTTCAGTCTAGAGGAATTTCTAAAGAAAAACTTTTATTCTACGCTTATGAAATCTTCACGGAGGATGCACTGCACTGGTACCGTTGCATTAAGGACAGTGTAAAGTCATGGGATGAAGTCGTTGTGCTTTTAAAAAAAGACTTCAGCCAGTCTGATTTTGACTATCGTCTCATGTCAGAGATTCGCATGCGAACCCAAGGGGAACAGAAAAGCATTACTATTTACCTAGCCATTATGCACGGGATGTTTTCGAGGCTTGATAAGAATCTATCTGAATCCGATCAACTAGAAATTCTGTTGCATAATATTCGTCCTTGTTACGCGAGTACGCTAGCTGCGTCGCCAGATATTTCTAGTATTACTAAACTAAAAGACTTATGTCGCAGTTACGAGAGCATTCAGTCACGACTTGCACAATTTCGCGAACCACCTAAAGTAACTTCAGAGACACTTGCTCGTGAGTTTGCTTATAATAAGCCAAGTACATCATCATCTTCAAATTATTCGAATAAAAACTACACAAACAATAATTACAGATACAAAAATAATGGAGAAAATTATAATCAAACTAACTACGGAAATAATAATACTTACAGAAATAATTATCAAAATCCACTAAAAAAGGTGGAAGTACATGCATTGAAAACCGATAATCAACATCAACAAAAAATGTATTGTCCTAGATGCCGAAACGATACACACTATCTCAGTCAATGCAAGGAACCACACTTTCTTATATGCTTTAAATGTGGTAGGAAGGGTGTCCGCCATCCTAATTGCCCTAATTGCAAACCTAATCCTAAAGATACTGAAACTCCATCTGGCACGACAAAAAACTAAATAATGCGGATTGCAGTGACAATGAAACTTTTAAGACTAGTGTACCTAAATTTGATAAAGTTGAGTGGAATAATTGGCTTAAATTAATTTCAATTTTTTTTTCATGTTACACTGTCACTTCAATCCAGAACACTAAAGTAAATCAATCTCGGCCTTATATTGCCGTGGATATTAATGGTAATTCTCTAACAGGATTGCTCGATTCAGGTTCTAGTGTCACCTTACTGGGCAATAATATTCACAATTATTTTACTAAACTGGGTTTTGCATTGACTGAATGTGAACCTATACAATTTGTCGCCGCTGGCGGACTGAAATTGCAGAGTATCGGTCTGATGCGTCTGCCTATGAAATTTATTGATCAGACGCATATTCTTGATGTCTACGTAGTTCCAGAAATCAAGAATAATCTTATACTAGGAATGGACTTTTGGAGAATTTTTGGTTTGTTCCCTAAGCACCTAGACACAGTAGTGATGCACGCTGAGTCTAATGAAAAATTATTTAATCTTGAAATCAACACAAACACACACTTACATAGCTACGACCATTTAACGGCTGATCAAAAGGTCACTGCTGATCATATTATTTCGCAATTCCGCGGAATATCCTATGAGGAGCGAGGCTTAGGCCGTACCTCTCTAACTACACATTCGATTGACACTGGGGATGCTGCACCCATACGTCATCTCCTGAAAAACAAAAAGTTTTGATTGAACAGCTAGATGATATGCTTAAAGAGGATGTAGTTGAGTCCTGCGAGAGTCCATGGTCTTCTCCAGTTCTATTGACTCCTAAAAAGAACGGACAACTGAGATTCTGCTTGGATAGTAGGAAACTTAATTCTATTACAAAAAAGGATGCGTACAGTTTGCCATACATTTCCGAGATTCTAGATAATTTACGTGACGCTAAGTACCTAACTAGTTTGGATTTATCTAAAAGCTTTTGGCAAATATTAATTAAAGAGGAGGATAGGTGTAAAACTGCATTTTACGTTCCATCTCGTGGTACCTTCCAGTTTAAGTCAATGCCGTTCGGATTAACTAATGCTTCGGCTACTCAACAACGTTTAGTCGATAGATTATTCTACGGACCAGAGTTTGAGCATAAAGTATTTGTATTCGTGGATGACATTATAATAGTCACACCTACATTTGAGCAACACATATCTCTATTGGTTCGCGTATATGAAACTTTGAAGGCGGCTAATCTGACTATTAACTTTGAAAAAAGTCAGTTTTTTCGGCAACAATTAAAGTACCTAGGATATGTTGTCGATGCTAGTGGTCTACACGCCGATCCAGATAAAGTAGAGGCAATACTTAATTATCCCACTCCTAAGAACCGAAAGGAAGTTAGACGTTTTCTCGGTACTGCCTCGTGGTATCGGAGGTTCATACCTAATTTCAGTACCCTGGCTTCTCCACTAAATAAATTAACTTCTCAAGGCAAGAATGCACCTCCATTTAATTGGACTAACGAAGCTGATGCTGCAGTTCGAAGTCTCAAGGAGCGCTTAGTATCTACCCCCGTACTGTCATGTCCTGATTACTCGAAACCATTCGAAGTCCATACGGATGCGAGCAATGTAGGTTTAGGCGCTGTTCTAACACAAACTATAGATAAGGATGAGAAGGTAATAGCATATATGAGCAAATCGCTGTCTAAACAGGAACAAAACTACAGTGCTACGGAAAGGGAAGCCTTGGCTGTTCTAACCGCTATTGAACATTGGCGATGCTACTTAGAAAATGGTCAAAAATTTACTGTTTATACAGACCATTCGGCTCTCAAATGGTTCTAAATATAAATAACCCTTCTGGTCGCTTAGCTCGCTGGGGTGTAAGACTATCGGCCTATAATTACGAAATAAAACATCGTCGTGGCTTAGATAATGTGGTACCTGACAGTTTATCACGTGTTTTCCCTATCTCTGCAATCGGGCAAGATTCTAACATGCCCATTCAGACTAGTGATTCGTGGTTTTTAAATATCTACCACGGCTGTCAGAATTCTCCGGCCTCTTTCAAAGACTACCAGGTTGTTAATAATAATCTTTACCGGTTTAAGAAAAGCCTTAATCCCTTAACTAGAGAATTCGAGTGGAAACAAGTAGTGGCAAAAGAAAATCGTTTCGATATAATTAATAATAGCCACTCAGATCCTACTGCTGGTCACTTCGGTGTATTCAAAACTTTGAAACGAATATCTTTAAAATATTTCTGGCCAGATATGCATAAAGATGTGACTAATTTTATAGGAAATTGCGATACTTGTAAGTCGTATAAACATGCTAATCATACACCTCTTGGTACCATGGGACGCCCTAAAGATTGCTGTAGACCCTTTCAAATGATTAGCATGGATTTGGTAGGACCGTTACCACCTTCTAGAAAACAAAATACCTTTTTATTAGTTGTAACCTGCTGTTTCTCGAAATATTGTCTTTTGTTTCCCATTAGAAGAGCCTCTGCTGAAATTATAGCTCGAATAATGGAGGAACAGGTTTTTCTTGTCCATGGCATACCTAGCACTGTTCTGATGGACAATGGTAAGCAGTTCACTTCTAATTTAATGAAGGACCTATTTACTAAATACAACATCCCAAACGTTCAATACACTCCGAAGTATACCCCTCAGGTGAATACTGTCGAACGATATAATAAGACCATAATGACAGCTGTCTCGTCATTCGTGCAGGACGATCACCGATCCTGGGACGTTAATATTTCTAAAATACAATTTGCCATAAACTCTTCTGTAAATGAAGTCACTGGGTATACACCATCCTTCTTAGTATTTGGACGCGAATTGATGGGCTGTGGTTCTCATTACCTGGACGCCGACCAGCAGAATGATATTATATTTTTACCTAGAGACGCCTACGCGGAAAATTTAGGTCATCTTCGAAAAATATTTGATAAAGTTCAATCTGCTTTACTAAAAGCTCACTCTCGAAATTCTACGCATTACAATTTACGGCGAAAGAACGTTGAATTTAATATCGGCGATATAGTTTGGAGACGAACTTACTATCAAAGCGACAAAGCTAATAAATTCGCTAAAAAGCTAGCTCCAAAATTTCTAAAATGCCGGGTCATTGCAAAGCGATCGCCTTTAGTTTATGATCTTGAAGACATGTCGGGAAACCATTTGGGTAACTGGCATGTAAAAGATATAAAATTAACTAATAATATATCTTAAACCAAAATATGAGAAAAAAAAACTAATTTTAAGAAAAATAAAATAATAAAAAAAAAAACAAAAAAAGTAATAAAAGAATAAAAAATAAAAAAATAAAAAAATTGCATGCTTATTTCGCTATGCTTTGCGAAAAATATATCTATTTCCTTAAAGTCTAAATCTCTCTCTTTCCTGTGCTGGACCGGGAACTATAAAAAGAATACGCCAGCTGCATTTCTACCCATGCATGTCGTAAGAGGCGACTAAGGGTCAACTAGGGTATTATTCCCACTGCATTAGGTTCTATTCACTATTTTTACTACACAAATTAATTTTTTTATCGTACCATCACAAGTTTTTATTAAAACCCTAATGTTGTTTTTACCCAAACATATTATAGTTTCTTTCAACTTATTATTTTGTTATTTTTATACAGGACGACGTAATGTTCTATCCGTATTATTTATTATATACCTACACAATACATAACACTACACAATGAGCGGTTAACAACTCGATAAATAAGCCTTCGTTTGCTGAGCGGTTGGTGACTCAATAAATATGCCCTTTACCACAACTATACAAAAACTATATTATTTATTTATTCTAAAACTACATCATGCTTTAAAGATCTCCTACAGATTTCTTTTGAAGCCTACTTATGTAATTACAAGCTGTATTCTATAGTCTAAATGATATAGTTCTACAAACTACATCATGCCTTAGAGATCCTCTACAGATTTCTTTGGAAGCGTGCAATACCACTAACGTATTGCAAGCTTTATTCTATAGTGAAACTATTGTCAGCGTTAATTGCTCTAAACAATTAATATAAACAACCACTCTTCTCTATCTATCTATCTACATTTTTAACTTAACATCCATTAATAGCCTTGAGAGTATTCGGAAAGTGAAAATCCCGATACTCAGTATATCAGGACGCAGACCCACAAGCTGATGTGGTAACTGTCAGATTGAATGTAGGATGAATGAATGGTGATTGAGTGTTGATTGAAGTATGATAAGATTGTATGGATGTGTTATCAAGTCGCTGTTAAGTTACTTAGAGAGTTAGCGGATTTTTCTTAGCTAAAATCCTACTCTAAAGGAGGGGATATGTAACGCTTACGTATAATCAAAGACCCTACTACGTCACTGCGGGAAGGCTGAGGTGAGGGGCGGATAAGCCGTCGGTCACTTTTGCCTGCGCCAGCACCGCGACAACACTGCGTTCACCTAATTCTAACATATTGTTCTGATTATATTAGAAATCAGTTAATCTCAGTGCTGTGTGCCGATTTAATCTTTTAAAACTAATATAAATATTAAAATCAATTATTCCCCGGACTGGGGACCCAGTTTTGGGCTACATCTATACCTTCTGCTGCTGCTGTCTGACGTTGCCATCTATTGCTGAAGCCGGATTCCGGACAGACCTAACCGGACCGGAAGGAAGGCTGATTTACCACCACCGGACGACGGCTGGACGTCGCACCCATTACCAGGGCAGTGGATCCTACTCTAAAGTATTCTGACAACTCGGCCAGTGAATTTACTCCCCCCCTGAGTCTTTTAAATAAAATTGTTACTTAGAACTAATAATCTCCTTTTATTTAAATTATATTAACTACGGATAACGCTAAACGTTACAGTTATTAAGTCAAAGTATAGTTTAGGCTACGCATTTTACAAAGTTATGTACACATTTAACATAGCATTGAATAGCTTATCATTTAATTTTGTTCCGTTTTACGCAGTTTCTTCGAAAAAAAAGTTATTCTTAAAAAATAGGGAGATTTGAGTGGGAATCCGGGACATCGGGAGACATTGACAAAAATCGGGAGATATCCCGGAAAATCGGGAGATCTGGCAACAGTGCTTGTTATTTCTCGAGGCACGCGAATTCTCGACATGCACGCCACCCACGACAAAGCGTTTAAACGAGAAAATCGTCATGCGAGCTCTTTCTGGCCTACATCTAAACTATTATAAAACTGTAACAGAAGTGTGTCTGTACATTGAAGATATTTACAAAAAAAAGATTACGATATGGTTTTTAGGCTTCCCTGATTCCAAATCACAAATTGTTGGACTTTTTGTCTGTCTGTTTGTTTGTTTGTTTGTTTGGGTGTTTGTTTGTTCGAGTATCACGCAAAAACTACTGAACCGATTTTGATGAAACATTTTTGTTCGATAGCTTATCATCTGACTTAAAATCTGGTATATAATTTATGCGGATGAAGTCGCGGGTAAAAGCTCGTAAAATAATAAAGATGGAGGCACATCTCGATTTTTATCGTTTTCTCGGGGGGCATGCGAGGCCTTAGTACTAGAAAGCTGTAATTTGGCATGGGTATACATATTAATCAAGCCGACAAAGTGGTAAAATAAAATTTTGAAAAAATTTTTTTTAGGGTACACGCGAAGTGGGAATGGAATTTTTTTTTCTCGTCTACCCCTTGGTGTGGGATATCGTTGGATAGATAATTTAAAAATATTATGAATGTGGGAAAACCATTTTTCGATTTAGGGATCCGTTAGCGAAATATTAAGCTTTAAAGTGAAAATTTTTGTTAGGAGTCAAGTGTCCCCCCCCCCCCCCCCCCCCCCCTCTGCCAGCTAAACGGTTGTTTCTGGATATGTGAAAAAATTCATGGCAGTAGTATATGTATATAACGAAATTAAAAGGAAAACTATCATCACTAAGTAGGCTTTACAAGTTTACGAGTAATAGTCGATCACCTTATAAAATGTACTTTTCAGACTTTATTAGCGTTTAAACCTCAGAGGCGCTTAGTACTAGAAAGCTGTAATTTGGCATGGATATACATATTTATTACACCGATAAAATTGTAAATGAAAATCTTGAAAAATATTTTTTTAGGGTACCCTCATCTACACGCGAAGTGGGAATGGATTTATTTTTCTCGTCCCCATGATGTGGGGTATCGTTGGATAGGTGGTTTAAAAATATTATAGGTGTGGAAAAACTATTTTTCGATTTAGGGATCCGTTAGTGAAATATTAGGCTTTGAAGTGACCATTTTTGTTAGAGTCAAGTGTCTCCCCACCTTGCCAGCAAAACGGTTGTTTCTGGATATGTAAAAAAATTCAGGACAGTAGTATATATAACACTTTTTAAAGCGTACTGTCAGACTTTTTACACCAGCAGCCTATGGGTCAACTATACATGCAAAGCTTTTAATTTAAGAAAATCGTCATGCGAGCTCTTTCTGGCCTACATCTAAACTATTATAAAACTGTAACAGAAGTGTGTCTGTACATTGAAGATATTTACAAAAAAAAGATTACGATATGGTTTTTAGGCTTCCCTGATTCCAAATCACAAATTGTTGGACTTTTTGTCTGTCTGTTTGTTTGTTTGTTTGTTTGGGTGTTTGTTTGTTCGAGTATCACGCAAAAACTACTGAACCGATTTTGATGAAACATTTTTGTTCGATAGCTTATCATCTGACTTAAAATCTGGTATATAATTTATGCGGATGAAGTCGCGGGTAAAAGCTCGTAAAATAATAAAGATGGAGGCACATCTCGATTTTTATCGTTTTCTCGGGGGGCATGCGAGGCCTTAGTACTAGTGTAAGCTCGACGGGAAGCTGGATTAATCAAACTCGTTCAATGCCAACAATTAAAGTTTATTGTTTAACACTTCACTAGTTTTATACATTACACGATTCAATCACTTCATAATTAATTTTTAGGATCATTATGCACGAAACATGTTAACACGTCAATAGCTAGTTTTCGAATGATAACCGTTTTGAAAAGAGTGAGCGAACGAACGAACGGCGAATGAATCGATTCAAAGAATGATCGATAACGAATCGAGTTGATGAGTTGTACCTCAATGTTGCCAGCATAGATAAAAAGTAAATAGGCGATGGTCTATCGATATGCTCGTTACAGTCGGCCATCCTCCCCAAAACGAGTCTCTTCGTTTCTCATAAAATAAAAATGGGTAACGTTACTTAATGCAACTGCTAACAATAAAATTATCAAATATTATCAAATAACATATTTCTCAAATCATATTTAATTATTTACCAAACACAAAAATGGTCAAGAGCGTTTTTCTAATCTATTGCAATTTAATATTAGTTAATTCATAATTCATTTACTGCATCATATTGAAAGTACATAAAGGTGGTTATATACAATTTGTAGTATCTCATATGATACTCATTTATGGGCACAGCAAAACCTATCTATAAATCAGAATTTTCAAATAACAGTTTGGCTGCAGTGCTCGTATAACGTTTGGACCAGCGGACGGTGCTCTAGCACCACTCATGCCCTGTGATAGGCAGCATCCTCATATGTCCAAATGCTATGCTTCACTTTAATATCAAGATCATTAAACAAACAAAATCTATATAGTACACTTAATTTAAATAACGATAACGATTCAATCCTAGTCTTGTGCTGATTTATTACAAATATTTAATCACTTATCCATAAAAAATCTCTTTCCTTATTTTTATTCCCTTAAGCCAGGTGGTGAAGTGAAATCGTTCAAATATACAATACCATTGACTGTAGTGCTATAGTACCACTCTAGGCTGCGCTTCAACGCCGTTCTTGCCCTCGTGTGATAATGCAACACCCTCACTTTCACTTGTATCAAATAAGTGTTACAGTACCACTCTGGGCTGCGCTCCAGCGCCGTTCTTGCCCTCGTGTGGTAATGCAACACACTCACTTTCATTTGTATCAAATAAGTGCTACAGTACCACTCTGAGCTGCGCTCCAGCGCCGTTCTTGCCCTCGTGTGATACTGCAACACCCTCACTTTCACTTGTATCAAATAAGTGCTACAGTACCACTCTGGGCTGCGCTCCAGCGCCGTTATTGCCCTCGTGTGATAACGCAACACATTCACTTGTCAAATAGTATGTTTCTCCTTCGGGCGGCAAGTTCATATGCCAATCCTGCCCGACATCCCACTTCTGAAGATGTAAGCTCGACGGGAAGCTGGATTAATCAAACTCGTTCAATGCCAACAATTAAAGTTTATTGTTTAACACTTCACTAGTTTTATACATTACACGATTCAATCACTTCATAATTAATTTTTAGGATCATTATGCACGAAACATGTTAACACGTCAATAGCTAGTTTTCGAATGATAACCGTTTTGAAAAGAGTGAGCGAACGAACGAACGGCGAATGAATCGATTCAAAGAATGATCGATAACGAATCGAGTTGATGAGTTGTACCTCAATGTTGCCAGCATAGATAAAAAGTAAATAGGCGATGGTCTATCGATATGCTCGTTACACTAGAAAGCTGTAATTTGGCATGGGTATACATATTAATCAAGCCGACAAAGTGGTAAAATAAAATTTTGAAAAAATTTTTTTTAGGGTACACGCGAAGTGGGAATGGAATTTTTTTTTCTCGTCTACCCCTTGGTGTGGGATATCGTTGGATAGATAATTTAAAAATATTATGAATGTGGGAAAACCATTTTTCGATTTAGGGATCCGTTAGCGAAATATTAAGCTTTAAAGTGAAAATTTTTGTTAGGAGTCAAGTGTCCCCCCCCCCCCCCCCCCCCCCCCTCTGCCAGCTAAACGGTTGTTTCTGGATATGTGAAAAAATTCATGGCAGTAGTATATGTATATAACGAAATTAAAAGGAAAACTATCATCACTAAGTAGGCTTTACAAGTTTACGAGTAATAGTCGATCACCTTATAAAATGTACTTTTCAGACTTTATTAGCGTTTAAACCTCAGAGGCGCTTAGTACTAGAAAGCTGTAATTTGGCATGGATATACATATTTATTACACCGATAAAATTGTAAATGAAAATCTTGAAAAATATTTTTTTAGGGTACCCTCATCTACACGCGAAGTGGGAATGGATTTATTTTTCTCGTCCCCATGATGTGGGGTATCGTTGGATAGGTGGTTTAAAAATATTATAGGTGTGGAAAAACTATTTTTCGATTTAGGGATCCGTTAGTGAAATATTAGGCTTTGAAGTGACCATTTTTGTTAGAGTCAAGTGTCTCCCCACCTTGCCAGCAAAACGGTTGTTTCTGGATATGTAAAAAAATTCAGGACAGTAGTATATATAACACTTTTTAAAGCGTACTGTCAGACTTTTTACACCAGCAGCCTATGGGTCAACTATACATGCAAAGCTTTTAATGCCCTACGCGTCCAGTACAATAATGGTTTTAGGATACTATTGGGGCTGCCCCGCTTTTGCAGCGCATCAGGCATGTTTGCAGAGGCCAATACAGACGGGTTTCAGGCAATAATAAGGAAGAGAGTAGCCTCCCTGATGTGTCGAGTGCGGGACAGCCCTAGTGGACTCCTAAACACCATACTGGAGAAGACTGATTGCCCGGTCGTGCGGCACTGGAACCGTGTGCACATGGGGTCCAGACCCGCTTTGTTTAATGTAAAATAAAACTGTTACTGTTTCTGTGTACCTACTAATATAGTTTTTTAAGAAATACTAACATAAATATGGATGTACTTACCTATCTGAAATAAATGATTTGATATAACGAAATTAAAATGAAAACTATCACCGCTAAGTAGGCTTTACATGTTAACGAGTCATAGTCGATCAACTTATAAAGTAGTATGAAACAAAAAAGCCTCCTTCTAAGTCCATAATTATTATATTGTGACGGGCAACTACGGAACCCTATCCTGCGCGTGGTCTGATACGCACTTGGCCAGTTTATTAACTATTAATTACACGTAGGTGACGTAGGTAGGTATTAACAAATCAAATAATTATACAAGAAAATAAAAACTAGGTAAACATAAACTTGGCTTAACTTTGGCTTGTAGGTCTATATAAAAACCTTTAAAAACTAGGAACTTGTTTTGTAAAAATTATTACCACAGAGTACCTACCATAATTACTGCCGTAATTATTACTAAAACTGTTTTTTATTTATTAGTTTATTCTTTCAAACAAATGAACTCAATTAATTCAAAGAATAGAACTAGTAAATAAAATAGTTACAATGAAATTAATGAAACGTTATCTACACTAATATTATAAAGAGGAAAGATTTGTACCTATTTTTGTATGTTTGTATGTTTGTAATGAATAGGCTCAAAAAGTACTGGGCCGATTTAAATTTTTTTCTCTACTAAATAACTACTAATGTCGAAGTAGCGAAATAATACAGCTGTTCCATACAAAACTGACAAACCTACTTTGACCCAAATGTACGGAATTTTTCTATTTCGCGATTTCGACGTTTTTATCACATAGAGAAAGTAGTTTAATTTTATGTTCTGATCATCCTTTTAAAAACCGTCAGCGTTTAACGAAATACCCTATGATCAAAGAGATTTAATATAGTAATATATCTACACTAATATTATAAAGAGGAAAGATTTGTACCTATTTTTGTATGTTTGTATGTTTGTAATGAATAGGCTCAAAAAGTACTGGGCCGATTTAAAAAATTCTTTCACCATTAGAAAGCTGCATTCACCCTGAGTAACATAGGCTATATTTATTGCTAGAAAAGATTAGACGTCCACCCGTGCGAAGCCGGGACGGGCCGCTAGTTTTAAATATATTGATAAATAGTTTTTAAATTCGAAAATTGCTCTAACGGATTTAAAAGAAATTTTGTATTTAAATAATTTTTTTCTTACAAAGTGTCGTGATTCTTTACTAAATTAAGTGATATTTTGTTACTAAACCTTTATTTTGTACTAGCAATAGGTTTAATATTCTATTACATTCAAATTACCTGTAAAATAACCAACGAATGGCTTAAAAAGGACTTATATCCAGAGCCGTTAAATATTTTACTAAGGATTCATTCATATGGCAATACTGACTTTTGTGATTGGCTGTCGCTGGAGCGCTAGACCAATCAAACGCCAGGCGCTTTTGGTTGGCACAGTGACTCTGAAAGGGTGGGGAGGACGATCGAAGTGGGGAAAAAGGGATCGAACAGCCAGTTCTCAGCCGGCACTCGAAGTGACAACTTGTATTTGTGAAGTAATTGTGATATATTTAAAATTAAAATAGTTTATTTAGTAAAATTATAAAAGTGCAGTGAAAGTAAAATATTAAAAAATAGCTTCCAAAAGTATACCAGTCTTTGATTTTACGATAAATCAGCAGCGGGAAAAAGATCTTCAGCCCTCAAGGTACGTGAATTCGGTCAAAGTCCACTGATTCTTTGAATATTGAAAGATTATATGGTTTTCTTAAAGTACCTACTGAGTTTATTCATTTTTCTCGGGAATTTTATAGAATTTTCGTGATGGTTGATAGTTACATTGGATTTATCATTTGGTCAGGCTACCCCATGACAATGTTAAGTCTGATTTTATTTCGGAGTCCATTCGGTCAGGGCAACTCCCTGGCATTGTGCTCCGAAATATTCATAAACCGTTAACCACCGAATTTGAAATTGCAAGCATTTTTATCAGTTGCCAGACTAGCGTTCGGTCGGGGCTACTCCTTGACACCGTTTTTCTGGCATTAAAACGATGCTGTGTGATCGTATATGACCATTTGGTCAAGGCTACTCCTTGATAGTGCTAGTGTGCGATGAAACAGTATACGAGTTAAATTGCTTACAATTATTTTATGATTTAGTTAATTGGTATTTATATTTTTATACCTACATTGATCGGTGCTTAAAGAAAAAGACTCAGATATAATAATGTCATAATTTGTGAAGTCACTAGCAGAGTCATGTGGACAAATCGAATTAAAATATTTTATTATGCATGGTGGCCAAATGTGTCACGTAGTTGAGGCCATATATACCACCAGAACTATGTATGAGGCTATGTATGCCACCAGACTATGTATGTCTATCATAAGGCCATGTGTGCCTAGGAGCTATGTATGTTCCAAAACCAGTTCGAGGCCATGTGTGCCTAGGAGCTATGTATGTTCCAAAACCAGTTCGAGGCCATGTGTGCCTAGGAGCTATGTATGTTCCTCAACCAGTTCAAGGCCATGTGTGCCTAGGAGCTATGTATGTTCCACAAGTAGTTCTGTGGATATGTGTGCCTGTTATGTATCTATAAAGAAATAGAGATTTTGATTTGATTTGATTTATATATAGCCATTAAATCTCGTAACAAGTGATTTGTCTGTGAAACCAAATTTCAAATAGTTTTCACTATGGTTAAATACACTTTATTGTGTCGAATGTTTGATAAATTGTGTCATCATCGTCACAGTCCGTGTAGCCTTTAATAACGCCAGACCAGCAAAGGACAACCGCCACATTCCCTTTACAAAATGCCAGTAAATGTATAGAAGTTTTGACTGTAGTAAAATTTTTAATGAATTATGGGGCTTTATAAAAATTACTCAGATTTTATAATTTATTTTTATTTATTGAGTTATTTAATAATTTATTACTAATAAAAAGTAAAAAAAAAGGCAGCAACCCCAAAGTGGCTGCCAGCCAATGTCGTTTGATATGAGGTGATGCAAGCACAATGTTCTTTTTTATAAAAAAAAATGATAAAAGCTAATGAAGCATTATAAAATAAACTAATGCCTGCAATTAGTTTCTAGTGTTCCATAGTCCATAGTAAAAATAGAAGTACGGTTATACAGTTTTTGGTATTATGTGCCGGATGTCATTTATTTTTACTGTATTACAAACTTACAAGAGACCGTATTTGTTTCATTGTCTTTATCACAAACAATTAATTTAAAGAAATACTGATCTTTAAAAATTCAGAGATCGAATTTAATGGTGCACATTTTAGCGAGCTAATATTCAAAGTTACAGTTGTACTTATTATTTTTCTTAATGCATTTTTTTTGTTCCGAGGTAATGGTGAATCTGAAGGAGGTCGCCTTCGCTGTCAGAAATGCTACCACGTGACTTTGAGATCCATCATATTTAGTGCAGAGATTAGAGTAGAGTTTAGAGTAGAGAAAGTTGGGGTGTTAGGTACCATCATAATAATAATTATGATTATCATCATCTCAGCCGATGGACCTCCACTGCTGGACATTTATGATTTTATGATACTGATCTTTATTTTAATTGCTGGAACTCTGTATTAATTATATTCCATTTATAAGCCAGGCGGTTTGCGAGTACGTAATCAACAGAAGGGTCACATAGTGCACACAGTTTCATATTCACACAGTAATCACACAGTAACACACAGTCTCCTTAATCACATAGAAGGACTTGACACACAGTACCTATAGATCTCAAAGTAGATAAAGATAATTAGCTTTGATCACACAGCCAGCTATCAGCAAAGTTTAGTTCTATATTAAGCACAGCAATACCTTTATGATCCAGGATTATATTGATAGATACTATAATTATGTTTTTTCATATTATCCTCTAGATTATTGCACACAGTTTTATTTCATTCAGAATTTTATTATTAATAATTACTAGTATGTGATAATAGACATTACCTAGTAAATAAAATGACCAGAGTCTGTTAATTCAAAAACTATATATTATTCTAATTATGATTCTTTACAATTTAGAATACCTATTACTGATACTAATTCTATCTTTGCTCACATAATTATATTAACCATCATCAATCATCTTTGATTATTAGATTATTACCTACGTTATAAAATAAAGAAAAACGAAATAGATTAGATACTTATTTATCGTAGTTCTCAAGAGCACACATTTGATAATAATTAACTGAAAATTTAACTTTCTAATAGATCTATAAGGTCGTCTCTATCAGCCTCTCGATCACTACCAGATGTGTCATCGTCCGACATAGTGGTCTTGTATGGTCGGAGAGTTTCACCTCGTACTACTGCACAGAATCGCCTGTATCCTTTCAGCCCTTTTATACTAGTTATTGTATAACGATCTAACGTGTGGTCCGCTTTGTTTACTTTATATGGACCCGTATACAAGCCATCTAGCTTCCTTGTCACTCTAGCTGAAGAGTCCCTTGCACTCCCACCTTTCCACAGGACTAGTTGTCCAACATTATATTTCACACATTTTTTATGCTTGCGATCAAACCTACTTTTCATGATTGTCATATTTCTATCTATGCGGAGTTTAGCAGTTTCTCTCCTAGCCTGCAGTTTCTCTTGACGAGACTCTAAGTTTTGAGGAGCATCATTCGGATAAGCCGGGAAACGTGTGTTAGGATGACTAAACATAAGATTGAATGGTGCGATTCCAGTAGTAGCATTGGGTGTGTTATTAATACCCCAGACAACATCAGGTAATCGGTCATCCCAAGTGCATTCAGTATCGGACATTGTGTTCAAACCGTTAAGTAAAGTGCGGTTTACGCGCTCCACTTGACCGTTTGAACGAGGACTAGCAATGGCATTCAAGACGTGCTTGAACTGGGTCTCTTCAGCAAATGCTTTAAAATAGCGGCTAGTGAATGCTTTTCCTCTATCAGTGATAATCCTTACGGGATTCCCAAACTGCTTGATGATGTCTTTTAAAAACCTGATGGTTTCTAAAGAGCCGCAATTTTTGGCGGATTTAGCAAAAACGAATTTCGTGAAAGAGTCGATCACAACGAGAATGTATGCATTACCTTTACGTGTTCGAACAAAGGGACCTAAATGGTCTGCGTGTAGGGTATGCATGGGGATGGCTGCTTTACTAATAGGATGCAACTCTCCTTCTAATCTGCCGTGATTACCCTTGCCAAAAGCACACTGCATACATGAATTAATATATTTTCGTATGAACCTAGTCATCTTTGGGAACCAGAACTGATCTTTTATAGACTTTTCGCATTTTTCAAAGCCTGGGTGCCCAATCTGATCATGTAGTTTTTGTAACAGTCCGTACTTCGCTAATTTTGGAATAATAAATCGTTCCCCTGCTAACGTTTTCCTATACAAGAGACCGTATTTAGCTACATAATTGGCAGTTATATCACTACTAACGTTCGCGTCACTTAGCTGAGTTAAAATACTTTGTATAGTGTCATCTTGCATTTGTAAAGTCTGCAACCAGTCAGAATTTTCAATCATGAGGACTGTGTTTGACACGGGATTCCTGCTCAATGCGTCTACATGCTTCATGCGTTCGCCGGGCCTATATTCAATTTCTAAATCAAAATCTTGAATTGTTAGCCACCAGCGTGCTATGCGTGGTATTAAATCTTTTTTAGTTAACGTTGTTCTTAAGGCCGCGCAATCAGTCACCACTTTAACGGGAATCCCGATCAGATAGATTCGAAATCGCTTAAGTGATTCTACCACGGCGAGCGTTTCGAGTTCGTAACTGTGATAAAATTTTTCCTCATTAGTCGTGACTCTACTGAAAAAGGCAATCGGTTTCAGACTTCCATCTATTTGATATTGCATGAGAATACCGCCTAGTCCTAATTTGCTAGCATCTGTATGTAGCTCGGTCTTAGCATCTTTATCATAAATCCCTAATACAGGTCGTTCAATCAAACGCTGTTTTAAAGTTTGAAAAGCAACTTCTTGTTCCGTACCCCAATGCCAGTCGACGCCTTTTTTTGTTAATTCGGTCAGAGGTCTAGCTATTTGAGCAAAGCTATGTACGAATTTTCTAAAGTAAGAGGTTAGACCAATAAATTGCCTTATTTCATGAACGTTACGGGGCTGGCGATACTGAGCTACACAGTTTATTTTTGCCTGGCCCGGCTGGATTGAACCAGCGGAAATTTCGTGACCTAAGTATGTAGCGGTGTTCTTAAGGAAGGCACATTTTTTTAAATTTAATTTTAAATTAGCTTCATTTAGTAATTTCAAAACCTGCTCTAAAAGTTTCAAACCATCTTGAACTGTTATTGTCGGTATCATTGCGTCATCTAAATAAAGGGCAATATCTTTACTAACTGTACCTAGAGTCATCTGAATTAACCTCGAGAAAACAGCAGGCGCATTGGCTAAACCAAAGGGCATTTTCAAAAATTCGTATTGCCCTGATGGTGTAACAAAAGCAGTTTTACTTATAGAATCTTCATGGAGAGGCACTTGGTAATAGCCCTGTGCGAGGTCTAAAGTTGTAAAGAAAGCTTTGCCCGCTAACTTAGTTACCTGGTCTTCTATATAAGGTAAGGTATACCGATCCTTTATCGTACGTGCGTTAAGCGCCCTATAGTCTACACAGAGTCGAAAATCCCCCCCTTTTTTCTTTACAAGGACGATAGGACTTGCGTAATCGGATACAGATTCCCTGATTATTCCTGCATCTAATAAATACTTTATAATTTAACTTTGTCATTAACTATTTCGTTTTCTTTGTATGACAGTCTATAAGGCTTACTATAAACAGGCTGGTCCGTAGAAGTTTGAATATGCATGCTAATTAAGCTTGTGCATCCTAAGTCTTTAGTATCCCTTGCAAATGAATGAGAGGATCGATTCAAAATTTCTAACAGCTGTTTTACTTCAGATTCAGTAAGATCCCCAACGTCGATATCCGATAATTTTATTTCAGGAACACCCTGGTTGTTAATCAACAACACACTCGATTGAAACTCATCCTTCTGCATTGCCACTAATTCTGCCCTAGCTATTAGCTTATTAGCCGACCACAAAATATCCTCTCTCCCAACGTTAAAGACTTTCAAATGGCACTGTTTCGAACTGATAATAGACTGTGGAATGAAATAAGATAATCCTCCCAATTCAACCCATACTGCACGCGTCATAAATGTGTGTCCTTGTTCACCATCAATATTAAAATCACGGTCAATAAATACTTCTACAAAAGCGTAACTTTGCTTGGAAACGGTCGTGTCACATTTTACACAAACAGGAAATTTTTCTATAAATTCGAGCGCATCTAAATCGATGTTTTGTTATATTTATTAAAATGTATTACCTAATTAACTACAGAATATCATAATAATACAATATTTGTCGAGTCATTTCTTCTAAAAAGACTTTGTGTTGATTAAAAAGTTGTTGTGAAGTTAGTCGCGCCAAAAGTCACGTGTTGGGAGGCCCCGCTCGATGGTTGGGTAAAAGAGTGGCAGAAGGTTTTCAGGGAGTTTGAATTGGGAATAAAAAGGGCAGTTGAGGAATAAATTTAATTGAGAAGGTTACGCTGGTGGAAGGAAAGTGGGGAAAAGTGTTGGAATTGGCGAATAAGTGAGTGAAAATTAAAAGCTAAGTATATTATTGTTTCGAGATCATAAAATATATTCTGGTCCAATTTTGGGCACAATTTTACTATAATTTGCACAGGGTAATAAACAATGACGTGATTAAGTTTGATAATTGGTAATTTCTCATTGGATATCGTACAACTGAACACGTTTTGCAAAACGTGTTCACCAGGATATTGTAATTATTTCATTTTGTTGATGGATCAATCGTACTTTATAAATTTGTGATTAAATTTAGATCAAATGGTGATTACTACCTACTTATTAATTTAAGAGTTCAATTAGAATAAATTAGTGTCATTTCAGACTCAATATTCGAATTGTATGTATAGGGTAACGAAAATAAAACAAGTTTATCCGATGAACGTCTAGTGTCTTATTTCAGATCTCTTTTAAAAACAATTCCCTATCAATTTTCAGAAGTGGGATCCCACAAGAATGCCTCGGCAGCGACGAGACAGATCATCGAGTCCTGAGCAGCCTCGACCCAAAAAGTGGCGCCCATGGAGACCACGTGACTCATCGCCAGGTGACTCATCGCATGAGTCTGACTCCGAAGACTATTCTTCGCCTAGGAAACGAAGTAAGACCTTTCCTTTTGTTGTGGACTCTGTCGTGGCCAAAGCAGACATTATTCCTATTTTTGACCCGGAAAAAAGTGATATGTTTGCTTCACAATGGTTGAATAAAATTGAGCAGTTGGGTGCTATCCATGGTTGGTCAAATAAGATGAAGGCCTATTTCATGCAGTCCCGCCTGACGGGAATGGCGAAGGTGTGGCATTCTTCTCTGCAAAGCTACGAGTTGACTTGGGAAGAATGGAAGACTCGTTTACTGGAAGCATTTCCTCAAAATATAGATTATCCTGAATGCCTTAGAGAAATGCTAGCCAAACGCAAGGCTCCCACTGAGAGCATGACTCAGTATTTCTATAGCAAAAATGCCTTGTTAACGAAGCTAGAAATATTTGGAGAAAAAGCTGTAGCCTGTCTTATAGACGGGTTGCCACCGCACATGCGAGCACCAGCACGAGCTGGCAACTATGATAGTCCCAGTAACCTATACTCAAAGTTTCTATCAGTAATGGAACAAAAAGTTCCGCAGTCGGGTCGTTTTCAAAATGTAAAGGGTCCAGAAGATAGACAGGATCCTAAAGAAGGCAATCGGGATATGAAGCGACCTATAGTATGCTTTTTGTGTCATGAGTCAGGACACACAGTCCGTCGGTGTCCCAAAAATGCGTCTGCTAACAGACTTACTTGCATGCATTGTAGCAAAAGTGGTCATTCTTCGGAGAAATGCTGGTTCAAGCCTAGCGTTAGCGTACCGGCACTCTTGGCGCCTCCAGTGAGCTCCACTAAACCGGAAAATATATTGGCAATAACAGAGGTAAATGATATTTATTTTAAAACTGTTCCAATAAATGGAGTTCCAGCACGAGTATACTTTGACACAGGAGCAAAGATCAATGTTGTCAACCGCGATTTTGCTGCCAAGTTGAACTCTCCAATCAACAGCTGTGATTTGTTTGTAGGCGGGTTTGGAGGAACGCCTATTCCAGCAAAGGGTTTCATTAACGTGACAGTTGAAATAGATGGCATGAACTTTGACACAAAACTCTTAATTACGGATTGGAAGATGACATCTATGGATGTAATTCTAGGTCAACCCATTATCAATGAACCAAGGATAGAATTTATCATTTGCGGTGATAAATTAACTATAAATGAGAAAAAAGAGCTTGTAACAGAAACTAATTTGTTAAATATCGACGCAATTGAAAATGATATTAAAGTGGAAGTCAAATGCAGTTTGGATACAGTTATACCCCCCGGTCATGTGATGCTCATAGATGTTATATGCAACACAGGTGCAGAGGATTTGATTTATGTGGATTCTTGCAGAAGATTCTATAACAATATTGACTACGCCATACCCGCAAGTCTCTTGGGTGGAAATCAAAACCTGTTACAGATAACTAACGCTTCTAAATTCCCACTCTCGCTTTTAGAAGGAGAGTTGCTGGTCCGAGGCATAAAGTGTACAGAGATCATCCCACCTGATATGGAAAAGCAGGAAATTAAAAAACCCGATAACATCATGTCTATCGATTTTAGCAAAGTACGATGTGGTGTCGATGATCCTGTGATAAAAGAAAAGCTCATTAAACTACTTTCGGAGTTCAGCGACTGTTTTTCTATGAATACAAAAGAATTAGGATGCACGGATAAAATTAGCATGTTTATAGATTTGAATTCAGATAAACCTGTATGCTATCGACCATATAGGCTGTCTGTACCAGAAAAAGTCATCGTCAGAGAAAAAGTCGATGATCTGATGAAGAATGGTATTATACAAGAATCATCTTCTGCGTACGCGAGTCCTATAATCCTAGTAAAGAAGAAAGAAGGTGACTACAGACTATGCGTAGATTATAGGAAACTGAACAGCTTAACGAACAAGGACAAATATCCACTGCCCGTCATTGAAGACCAGGTTGAGAAACTGTCAGGTAAAAAGTTCTTTACCAGTCTAGACCTTTCGCAAGGATTTTATCAACTGCCAATGCATCCTGATTCTATCGCCAAAACGGGATTTGTCACGCCAGAAGGTCACTACGAGTTCCTTCGCATGCCTTTTGGTCTGGCAAACTCTCCGTGTGTATTCCAACGACTTATGGACAAAATATTAGGAGCACTCAGGTTTGATCAAGTGTTACCGTATATTGATGACTTGTTGATCCCCAGCGTCACAGTGGAACAAGGGTTGGACATGTTGAGAACTGTTTTGATGATAATCAGAGATGCAAAGTTAACTCTCAACATTGGGAAATGCGCTTTTCTGCAATTGCAGTTGGAGTACCTCGGATATGAGATTTGTGAAATGGGCATCAGACCAGGACAAAGAAAAATAGAAGCAGTGACTAAGTATAAGGAACCGACAAATGTACATGAATTACGAATGTTCCTAGGTCTGACGAGTTATTTCCGAAAATTTGTCCGCAATTACGCAACTTTGACTTACAGTTTATATCAGTTATTAAAAAAAGACTGTCCATGGATTTGGGGAACTCAACAACAAACGGCTTTTGACAGTTTAAAACATGTGTTGACAGAAAGGCCAACTTTAGCTTTGTATAATCCTCAGGCAGAAACAGAAGTTCACACAGATGCGTCTAGCAAAGGATTGGCCGGGATATTACTGCAAAAGCATAATAATGCATTAAGACCTGTCGCTTATTATAGTAGGAAGACGTCAAAGGAAGAAGCTCTTTATCATTCATTCGAATTAGAGACCTTAGCAGTAGTTGAGTCTCTTAAAAGATTCCGCATTTACTTGGCAGGAATCCGGTTCAGAGTAGTCACGGATTGCATAGCTGTGAGGCAGACTTTTGAGAAAAAAGATCTATTACCCAGGGTCGCAAGGTGGTGGCTCAGCATCCAAGAATACGATATGGACATCATCCATAAGCCAGGACTTTCTCACAAGCACGTGGATGCTTTGAGCCGCTCTCCGGTTGAAGGTAACAATACCGAGGTCCTGGTTTTGGATTTATTAGATTGGGTTGTTTGTCTACAAAACCAAGATAATGGTATTCGTATCATAAAACAAAAGTTGGAGAATAACGTCTCAGATCCAGATATTGCCAACAATTATACGTTGCATGATAATAAACTTTATAGGAAGATCGCAAATGACCAGTTGCGATTAGTAGTACCCAAAGCAGCGAGATGGAATATAATGCGTAAGTACCATGACGATATAGGTCACCCGGGATTAAAACGTTGCGATACTATAATAAAAGAAAACTGCTGGTTCCCGCGAATGACGAGGTTTATCAGAAAATACGTCAATGCGTGTATAGATTGTTTGTATAAGCGAGGGCAGTATGGTAAGCAAGAAGGGAGTTTACACCCAATCGAGAAAATACCAGAACCAATCCAAGGCATGTCGTCCAATGAATACGATGATGAATCAACGGCGTTGCAAAATAAACAAAAAGCCACACAAAATATAGAGAAAACATCAGTAACGATGAAGAAAAGGTTTGATGAGAAACGAAGAAAGCTTACTTGTAAAAGCCGCTCCGCTGTCTGATATGATTCGTCTGGGCGTTCCGAAATAGCCAAATAATTCCTCTAACTTTTGTTCAGCTTCTATAGATTTTGTAGTTTTTGTAGGTTTAGCCCAAACGAATTTAGTGTAGGAATCTACGATGACGAATAAATAGGAGAATCCGGAACTGCTTTTGCAAAATGGCCCCAGGTGATCGATGTGCAGAGTGTCTAATGGTTCTGGTATTTTCTCGATTGGGTGTAAACTCCCTTCTTGCTTACCATACTGCCCTCGCTTATACAAACAATCTATACACGCATTGACGTATTTTCTGATAAACCTCGTCATTCGCGGGAACCAGCAGTTTTCTTTTATTATAGTATCGCAACGTTTTAATCCCGGGTGACCTATATCGTCATGGTACTTACGCATTATATTCCATCTCGCTGCTTTGGGTACTACTAATCGCAACTGGTCATTTGCGATCTTCCTATAAAGTTTATTATCATGCAACGTATAATTGTTGGCAATATCTGGATCTGAGACGTTATTCTCCAACTTTTGTTTTATGATACGAATACCATTATCTTGGTTTTGTAGACAAACAACCCAATCTAATAAATCCAAAACCAGGACCTCGGTATTGTTACCTTCAACCGGAGAGCGGCTCAAAGCATCCACGTGCTTGTGAGAAAGTCCTGGCTTATGGATGATGTCCATATCGTATTCTTGGATGCTGAGCCACCACCTTGCGACCCTGGGTAATAGATCTTTTTTCTCAAAAGTCTGCCTCACAGCTATGCAATCCGTGACTACTCTGAACCGGATTCCTGCCAAGTAAATGCGGAATCTTTTAAGAGACTCAACTACTGCTAAGGTCTCTAATTCGAATGAATGATAAAGAGCTTCTTCCTTTGACGTCTTCCTACTATAATAAGCGACAGGTCTTAATGCATTATTATGCTTTTGCAGTAATATCCCGGCCAATCCTTTGCTAGACGCATCTGTGTGAACTTCTGTTTCTGCCTGAGGATTATACAAAGCTAAAGTTGGCCTTTCTGTCAACACATGTTTTAAACTGTCAAAAGCCGTTTGTTGTTGAGTTCCCCAAATCCATGGACAGTCTTTTTTTAATAACTGATATAAACTGTAAGTCAAAGTTGCGTAATTGCGGACAAATTTTCGGAAATAACTCGTCAGACCTAGGAACATTCGTAATTCATGTACATTTGTCGGTTCCTTATACTTAGTCACTGCTTCTATTTTTCTTTGTCCTGGTCTGATGCCCATTTCACAAATCTCATATCCGAGGTACTCCAACTGCAATTGCAGAAAAGCGCATTTCCCAATGTTGAGAGTTAACTTTGCATCTCTGATTATCATCAAAAGCTTTGGGTACTACTAATCGCAACTGGTCATTTGCGATCTTCCTATAAAGTTTATTATCATGCAACGTATAATTGTTGGCAATATCTGGATCTGAGACGTTATTCTCCAACTTTTGTTTTATGATACGAATACCATTATCTTGGTTTTGTAGACAAACAACCCAATCTAATAAATCCAAAACCAGGACCTCGGTATTGTTACCTTCAACCGGAGAGCGGCTCAAAGCATCCACGTGCTTGTGAGAAAGTCCTGGCTTATGGATGATGTCCATATCGTATTCTTGGATGCTGAGCCACCACCTTGCGACCCGGGGTAATAGATCTTTTTTCTCAAAAGTCTGCCTCACAGCTATGCAATCCGTGACTACTCTG
This sequence comes from Agonopterix subpropinquella, assembly GCA_922987775.1. Taxonomy (NCBI): domain Eukaryota; kingdom Metazoa; phylum Arthropoda; class Insecta; order Lepidoptera; family Depressariidae; genus Agonopterix; species Agonopterix subpropinquella. The sequence goes on along the minus strand of OV277697.1, from coordinate 13,683,688 downwards.
AACCGGATTCCTGCCAAGTAAATGCGGAATCTTTTAAGAGACTCAACTACTGCTAAGGTCTCTAATTCGAATGAATGATAAAGAGCTTCTTCCTTTGACGTCTTCCTACTATAATAAGCGACAGGTCTTAATGCATTATTATGCTTTTGCAGTAATATCCCGGCCAATCCTTTGCTAGACGCATCTGTGTGAACTTCTGTTTCTGCCTGAGGATTATACAAAGCTAAAGTTGGCCTTTCTGTCAACACATGTTTTAAACTGTCAAAAGCCGTTTGTTGTTGAGTTCCCCAAATCCATGGACAGTCTTTTTTTAATAACTGATATAAACTGTAAGTCAAAGTTGCGTAATTGCGGACAAATTTTCGGAAATAACTCGTCAGACCTAGGAACATTCGTAATTCATGTACATTTGTCGGTTCCTTATACTTAGTCACTGCTTCTATTTTTCTTTGTCCTGGTCTGATGCCCATTTCACAAATCTCATATCCGAGGTACTCCAACTGCAATTGCAGAAAAGCGCATTTCCCAATGTTGAGAGTTAACTTTGCATCTCTGATTATCATCAAAACAGTTCTCAACATGTCCAACCCTTGTTCCACTGTGACGCTGGGGATCAACAAGTCATCAATATACGGTAACACTTGATCAAACCTGAGTGCTCCTAATATTTTGTCCATAAGTCGTTGGAATACACACGGAGAGTTTGCCAGACCAAAAGGCATGCGAAGGAACTCGTAGTGACCTTCTGGCGTGACAAATCCCGTTTTGGCGATAGAATCAGGATGCATTGGCAGTTGATAAAATCCTTGCGAAAGGTCTAGACTGGTAAAGAACTTTTTACCTGACAGTTTCTCAACCTGGTCTTCAATGACGGGCAGTGGATATTTGTCCTTGTTCGTTAAGCTGTTCAGTTTCCTATAATCTACGCATAGTCTGTAGTCACCTTCTTTCTTCTTTACTAGGATTATAGGACTCGCGTACGCAGAAGATGATTCTTGTATAATACCATTCTTCATCAGATCATCGACTTTTTCTCTGACGATGACTTTTTCTGGTACAGACAGCCTATATGGTCGATAGCATACAGGTTTATCTGAATTCAAATCTATAAACATGCTAATTTTATCCGTGCATCCTAATTCTTTTGTATTCATAGAAAAACAGTCGCTGAACTCCGAAAGTAGTTTAATGAGCTTTTCTTTTATCACAGGATCATCGACACCACATCGTACTTTGCTAAAATCGATAGACATGATGTTATCGGGTTTTTTAATTTCCTGCTTTTCCATATCAGGTGGGATGATCTCTGTACACTTTATGCCTCGGACCAGCAACTCTCCTTCTAAAAGCGAGAGTGGGAATTTAGAAGCGTTAGTTATCTGTAACAGGTTTTGATTTCCACCCAAGAGACTTGCGGGTATGGCGTAGTCAATATTGTTATAGAATCTTCTGCAAGAATCCACATAAATCAAATCCTCTGCACCTGTGTTGCATATAACATCTATGAGCATCACATGACCGGGGGGTATAACTGTATCCAAACTGCATTTGACTTCCACTTTAATATCATTTTCAATTGCGTCGATATTTAACAAATTAGTTTCTGTTACAAGCTCTTTTTTCTCATTTATAGTTAATTTATCACCGCAAATGATAAATTCTATCCTTGGTTCATTGATAATGGGTTGACCTAGAATTACATCCATAGATGTCATCTTCCAATCCGTAATTAAGAGTTTTGTGTCAAAGTTCATGCCATCTATTTCAACTGTCACGTTAATGAAACCCTTTGCTGGAATAGGCGTTCCTCCAAACCCGCCTACAAACAAATCACAGCTGTTGATTGGAGAGTTCAACTTGGCAGCAAAATCGCGGTTGACAACATTGATCTTTGCTCCTGTGTCAAAGTATACTCGTGCTGGAACTCCATTTATTGGAACAGTTTTAAAATAAATATCATTTACCTCTGTTATTGCCAATATATTTTCCGGTTTAGTGGAGCTCACTGGAGGCGCCAAGAGTGCCGGTACGCTAACGCTAGGCTTGAACCAGCATTTCTCCGAAGAATGACCACTTTTGCTACAATGCATGCAAGTAAGTCTGTTAGCAGACGCATTTTTGGGACACCGACGGACTGTGTGTCCTGACTCATGACACAAAAAGCATACTATAGGTCGCTTCATATCCCGATTGCCTTCTTTAGGATCCTGTCTATCTTCTGGACCCTTTACATTTTGAAAACGACCCGACTGCGGAACTTTTTGTTCCATTACTGATAGAAACTTTGAGTATAGGTTACTGGGACTATCATAGTTGCCAGCTCGTGCTGGTGCTCGCATGTGCGGTGGCAACCCGTCTATAAGACAGGCTACAGCTTTTTCTCCAAATATTTCTAGCTTCGTTAACAAGGCATTTTTGCTATAGAAATACTGAGTCATGCTCTCAGTGGGAGCCTTGCGTTTGGCTAGCATTTCTCTAAGGCATTCAGGATAATCTATATTTTGAGGAAATGCTTCCAGTAAACGAGTCTTCCATTCTTCCCAAGTCAACTCGTAGCTTTGCAGAGAAGAATGCCACACCTTCGCCATTCCCGTCAGGCGGGACTGCATGAAATAGGCCTTCATCTTATTTGACCAACCATGGATAGCACCCAACTGCTCAATTTTATTCAACCATTGTGAAGCAAACATATCACTTTTTTCCGGGTCAAAAATAGGAATAATGTCTGCTTTGGCCACGACAGAGTCCACAACAAAAGGAAAGGTCTTACTTCGTTTCCTAGGCGAAGAATAGTCTTCGGAGTCAGACTCATGCGATGAGTCACCTGGCGATGAGTCACGTGGTCTCCATGGGCGCCACTTTTTGGGTCGAGGCTGCTCAGGACTCGATGATCTGTCTCGTCGCTGCCGAGGCATTCTTGTGGGATCCCACTTCTGAAAATTGATAGGGAATTGTTTTTAAAAGAGATCTGAAATAAGACACTAGACGTTCATCGGATAAACTTGTTTTATTTTCGTTACCCTATACATACAATTCGAATATTGAGTCTGAAATGACACTAATTTATTCTAATTGAACTCTTAAATTAATAAGTAGGTAGTAATCACCATTTGATCTAAATTTAATCACAAATTTATAAAGTACGATTGATCCATCAACAAAATGAAATAATTACAATATCCTGGTGAACACGTTTTGCAAAACGTGTTCAGTTGTACGATATCCAATGAGAAATTACCAATTATCAAACTTAATCACGTCATTGTTTATTACCCTGTGCAAATTATAGTAAAATTGTGCCCAAAATTGGACCAGAATATATTTTATGATCTCGAAACAATAATATACTTAGCTTTTAATTTTCACTCACTTATTCGCCAATTCCAACACTTTTCCCCACTTTCCTTCCACCAGCGTAACCTTCTCAATTAAATTTATTCCTCAACTGCCCTTTTTATTCCCAATTCAAACTCCCTGAAAACCTTCTGCCACTCTTTTACCCAACCATCGAGCGGGGCCTCCCAACACGTGACTTTTGGCGCGACTAACTTCACAACAACTTTTTAATCAACACAAAGTCTTTTTAGAAGAAATGACTCGACAAATATTGTATTATTATGATATTCTGTAGTTAATTAGGTAATACATTTTAATAAATATAACAAAACATCGATTTAGATGCGCTCGAATTTATAGAAAAATTTCCTGTTTGTGTAAAATGTGACACGACCGTTTCCAAGCAAAGTTACGCTTTTGTAGAAGTATTTATTGACCGTGATTTTAATATTGATGGTGAACAAGGACACACATTTATGACGCGTGCAGTATGGGTTGAATTGGGAGGATTATCTTATTTCATTCCACAGTCTATTATCAGTTCGAAACAGTGCCATTTGAAAGTCTTTAACGTTGGGAGAGAGGATATTTTGTGGTCGGCTAATAAGCTAATAGCTAGGGCAGAATTAGTGGCAATGCAGAAGGATGAGTTTCAATCGAGTGTGTTGTTGATTAACAACCAGGGTGTTCCTGAAATAAAATTATCGGATATCGACGTTGGGGATCTTACTGAATCTGAAGTAAAACAGCTGTTAGAAATTTTGAATCGATCCTCTCATTCATTTGCAAGGGATACTAAAGACTTAGGATGCACAAGCTTAATTAGCATGCATATTCAAACTTCTACGGACCAGCCTGTTTATAGTAAGCCTTATAGACTGTCATACAAAGAAAACGAAATAGTTAATGACAAAGTTAAATTATAAAGTATTTATTAGATGCAGGAATAATCAGGGAATCTGTATCCGATTACGCAAGTCCTATCGTCCTTGTAAAGAAAAAAGGGGGGGATTTTCGACTCTGTGTAGACTATAGGGCGCTTAACGCACGTACGATAAAGGATCGGTATACCTTACCTTATATAGAAGACCAGGTAACTAAGTTAGCGGGCAAAGCTTTCTTTACAACTTTAGACCTCGCACAGGGCTATTACCAAGTGCCTCTCCATGAAGATTCTATAAGTAAAACTGCTTTTGTTACACCATCAGGGCAATACGAATTTTTGAAAATGCCCTTTGGTTTAGCCAATGCGCCTGCTGTTTTCTCGAGGTTAATTCAGATGACTCTAGGTACAGTTAGTAAAGATATTGCCCTTTATTTAGATGACGCAATGATACCGACAATAACAGTTCAAGATGGTTTGAAACTTTTAGAGCAGGTTTTGAAATTACTAAATGAAGCTAATTTAAAATTAAATTTAAAAAAATGTGCCTTCCTTAAGAACACCGCTACATACTTAGGTCACGAAATTTCCGCTGGTTCAATCCAGCCGGGCCAGGCAAAAATAAACTGTGTAGCTCAGTATCGCCAGCCCCGTAACGTTCATGAAATAAGGCAATTTATTGGTCTAACCTCTTACTTTAGAAAATTCGTACATAGCTTTGCTCAAATAGCTAGACCTCTGACCGAATTAACAAAAAAAGGCGTCGACTGGCATTGGGGTACGGAACAAGAAGTTGCTTTTCAAACTTTAAAACAGCGTTTGATTGAACGACCTGTATTAGGGATTTATGATAAAGATGCTAAGACCGAGCTACATACAGATGCTAGCAAATTAGGACTAGGCGGTATTCTCATGCAATATCAAATAGATGGAAGTCTGAAACCGATTGCCTTTTTCAGTAGAGTCACGACTAATGAGGAAAAATTTTATCACAGTTACGAACTCGAAACGCTCGCCGTGGTAGAATCACTTAAGCGATTTCGAATCTATCTGATCGGGATTCCCGTTAAAGTGGTGACTGATTGCGCGGCCTTAAGAACAACGTTAACTAAAAAAGATTTAATACCACGCATAGCACGCTGGTGGCTAACAATTCAAGATTTTGATTTAGAAATTGAATATAGGCCCGGCGAACGCATGAAGCATGTAGACGCATTGAGCAGGAATCCCGTGTCAAACACAGTCCTCATGATTGAAAATTCTGACTGGTTGCAGACTTTACAAATGCAAGATGACACTATACAAAGTATTTTAACTCAGCTAAGTGACGCGAACGTTAGTAGTGATATAACTGCCAATTATGTAGCTAAATACGGTCTCTTGTATAGGAAAACGTTAGCAGGGGAACGATTTATTATTCCAAAATTAGCGAAGTACGGACTGTTACAAAAACTACATGATCAGATTGGGCACCCAGGCTTTGAAAAATGCGAAAAGTCTATAAAAGATCAGTTCTGGTTCCCAAAGATGACTAGGTTCATACGAAAATATATTAATTCATGTATGCAGTGTGCTTTTGGCAAGGGTAATCACGGCAGATTAGAAGGAGAGTTGCATCCTATTAGTAAAGCAGCCATCCCCATGCATACCCTACACGCAGACCATTTAGGTCCCTTTGTTCGAACACGTAAAGGTAATGCATACATTCTCGTTGTGATCGACTCTTTCACGAAATTCGTTTTTGCTAAATCCGCCAAAAATTGCGGCTCTTTAGAAACCATCAGGTTTTTAAAAGACATCATCAAGCAGTTTGGGAATCCCGTAAGGATTATCACTGATAGAGGAAAAGCATTCACTAGCCGCTATTTTAAAGCATTTGCTGAAGAGACCCAGTTCAAGCACGTCTTGAATGCCATTGCTAGTCCTCGTTCAAACGGTCAAGTGGAGCGCGTAAACCGCACTTTACTTAACGGTTTGAACACAATGTCCGATACTGAATGCACTTGGGATGACCGATTACCTGATGTTGTCTGGGGTATTAATAACACACCCAATGCTACTACTGGAATCGCACCATTCAATCTTATGTTTAGTCATCCTAACACACGTTTCCCGGCTTATCCGAATGATGCTCCTCAAAACTTAGAGTCTCGTCAAGAGAAACTGCAGGCTAGGAGAGAAACTGCTAAACTCCGCATAGATAGAAATATGACAATCATGAAAAGTAGGTTTGATCGCAAGCATAAAAAATGTGTGAAATATAATGTTGGACAACTAGTCCTGTGGAAAGGTGGGAGTGCAAGGGACTCTTCAGCTAGAGTGACAAGGAAGCTAGATGGCTTGTATACGGGTCCATATAAAGTAAACAAAGCGGACCACACGTTAGATCGTTATACAATAACTAGTATAAAAAGGCTGAAAGGATACAGGCGATTCTGTGCAGTAGTACGAGGTGAAACTCTCCGACCATACAAGACCACTATGTCGGACGATGACACATCTGGTAGTGATCGAGAGGCTGATAGAGACGACCTTATAGATCTATTAGAAAGTTAAATTTTCAGTTAATTATTATCAAATGTGTGCTCTTGAGAACTACGATAAATAAGTATCTAATCTATTTCGTTTTTCTTTATTTTATAACGTAGGTAATAATCTAATAATCAAAGATGATTGATGATGGTTAATATAATTATGTGAGCAAAGATAGAATTAGTATCAGTAATAGGTATTCTAAATTGTAAAGAATCATAATTAGAATAATATATAGTTTTTGAATTAACAGACTCTGGACATTTTATTTACTAGGTAATGTCTATTATCACATACTAGTAATTATTAATAATAAAATTCTGAATGAAATAAAACTGTGTGCAATAATCTAGAGGATAATATGAAAAAACATAATTATAGTATCTATCAATATAATCCTGGATCATAAAGGTATTGCTGTGCTTAATATAGAACTAAACTTTGCTGATAGCTGGCTGTGTGATCAAAGCTAATTATCTTTATCTACTTTGAGATCTATAGGTACTGTGTGTCAAGTCCTTCTATGTGATTAAGGAGACTGTGTGTTACTGTGTGATTACTGTGTGAATATGAAACTGTGTGCACTATGTGACCCTTCTGTTGATTACGTACTCGCAAACCGCCTGGCTTATAAATGGAATATAATTAATACAGAGTTCCAGCAATTAAAATAAAGATCAGTATCATAAAATCATAAATGTCCAGCAGTGGAGGTCCATCGGCTGAGATGATGATAATCATAATTATTATTATGATGGTACCTAACACCCCAACTTTCTGTATTTTATTCCCAACAATTTACTGCGTATCCTTTCTTATTCCAGAGTCAGAACAACGGGACTCGGTCGTGGGCCAACGACCGTGGGACACGGCCGATGCAGGATGGCCGAGTGTTAGCGTTAATGGACGCCCCTAGCGCCCCTAGCGCCCCTAGCGCCAATACCACCACCCCGCGCCCGTGACCATATGAGGAACTACACTGAACTTCCGATTATCATCTCCCAGTGATTACAATTATAGAAATGGGTTCTAATTAGTAATTTATAATTATAATTTCAAGGTGTATTTATTTAAAATTTAATATTTGATCTATTCTATTATTCTTAACATATTCACTGTAAATTAATTGTTAAATTGGCTAACATAGTTATCGACTTGTTTTGACGAGTGTATTTAAGGCGTTACAATTTTGAATTTTGTCATTCTTTATAATCTTGAGCTGCATAACGAATCGCTGCCCGATTACCCAGCGACAATAAAAATCTGAATCGACACCATCTTATCATTTTGGCCTCCTCTGATCCACCTTCAGTCACATAACATAAAAAAAATTTAATCAATGAAAAGTTTTTATTAATAAATTCAAAATAATCAAAATAATATGTTTTAGGTATATTTTCCTCTTCCCACGTTATTTTCCAAAAGGAATGAAAATATAAAAAAAAACAACGATTTACCAGCAATTTTCCTGGATCGCTGGGTGTACGTTAAATTATATTTATTTTAAATTAAAAATATACTTAATTTATAATTCATAGGAATTATCTGACAAATGAAAAATCTGCCCCAATTAAACAATAAACAAACGTGACACACATGTTTCTTTAGTGTTCTTTGAATTGATTTCTCGAGTTATTGTTGAGAAATTTTTTCTCGTCTCGACTAAGGCCAGATTTCTTGAGAATTCTCGCTTCGAGAAATCTCGAGCAGAAACCCTAGTTTAGAAGGAGACCAGAAGTGCGATTCCTGAAACTCATTCTTTGAACTCAGCAGTTGAAAATGTAAATATTACTATATGGAGACGTGCATCTTTCTATTGCTGACTATTTGACTTTCAAAAATCGGCCTCCTGGAGTCATAGAAATATTAATTTACTACGCCTGGAGTATGGTTTTTTAATGTCAAATCAGCAGTAGAAAGATGTATATCTTCATAGTAATTTTGACATTTTCGACCGCTGAGTTCAAAGAACCAGCAGTTACATTTTCAACTGCTGAGTTCAACATATGAGATTCAAAAATGGGCTTATTTCATAAAAATTACAATTGTATTTTCAGGGTGCGTTTTCTCAATAATGTATCTCCAATTTTTATTCTATTTTGCAAATGCCATGTTTATGAAATAGTTGGCCCCAGGCAAAGTACCCCAGGGCCCTATTATTGTCATTTACATTGACAATTCAGGGTACATTGCTGGTTACTATTGGCGTTAAATACCTAACATGTGTCTAACATTTTCAGTAATGAATATAAAATTGCCATTATGAAAATAGGCTCCTATTGAAGACTCTATTACCATAAGATCTCATTTGATACCCTCATCACTAAGCTATGATCTAATTGCAATGCAATATCGCTAACGTTGTTTTATCTACAGGGTGTCTCGTCTCGCCTGGCTGTCGCCTTCGTCCGCCTAAGCGACGCCGACGCCGCGCCGCCGCGCCGTCGACTTGACCTTGGCTTACGGGGTGTCTCCGTCACGACCTATTTAATAATATGATCCATTAAGGGGAATGTAGCCGCCAATCGCCATGTGAAACCGAAACGTTTTGCAAGGGGGGTAAAGACCAAATTATGTACGTAGGTATCTGTTATTGGGGAGTCATATGCAGTTTCGAAAACTGTCGTAGCGAAGCACGCTGGTGCGAAAAACTTTTTAACTGCTTCATACGTTCGAAACATTGTACGTTCGAATCATGTAGTCGCGAAAACCGTTGTAGCGAAGCAAGCTGCTGCGAAAAACTTTTTGACTGCCTCCTCGTACGTTCGAAAACTTGTGAGATTGAATTATGTAGTCCCGACAAAAAATCGATAGGTACTATCGTGGCTTCGAAAACTAGTAGGTACCTCCTGACAAAAGACTACTTCGTACGCGCAGACCACCGATTTTAAAAACTCATAACTTTGATTGAGATGATAGAAAATTCATGAATAATTTAAAAGCTTTATATATTCGTACTTAATTATATTATAAAATGCAAATTTTATTTGTGATGCGGCATCTAGATTTTCTAATCTATTTTTCTAGATATAAAATATTACTTATATTAAAACCGTCTACGCGTATTATGCGTCAAACTTTTGTATAAAATTAACAACCCTCGAACCATTTTCAATCTTAATCATCCCCTTTAATGTTAATCCTACTCAGCCCAAATGTATAGAATAGATATACATCGTGTTAATGAATTAGCGCAAAACCTCATACACCCCAACTGATTTATAACCAAATAATTAGATTGAAACAATAATTTCATTATTTTGATAGTTAAAATTTAAAGTTATTCGCATTTTAAGTTTTGAGGCAAAAATGATTTGTTATCATTTCAGCACTGAAAGAAAGCGCTAACGTACTCATGGATACATTTTTATAATCTTGTTTTGGTAGTAAGTAGGGTGAGTGTGCCTGTGCCATGGGTTGACATCGGGTTTCGAAAATTTTAAATTTTACAAACAAATTATTTAATATTTTGAAAAAAATTATCTATGTTAAAACCATGATAATTCGATTCTGTTCTCGATTCTAAACAAACTACTTTCTAGTTTTGCGTTAATTCATTAACACGTTGTATATCGATAATGTTGTCGATAGTATCAATACTATCGATATCTCAGAATAATCAACACTATTCATTGATATGATTTTATGGAATAGGTACTATCGATAATATCGATACTATTGCATCTCAATACTATCGATTCCAAAATTCAAAGCAATTCAATCAAAAGCGTCTTTCGCGACCTTCGATCAACAAGTTCGTGACTTCATAATTCAATCTCAAAAGTTTTCGAACGTACGAGGAAGCAACCAAAAAGTTTTTCGCAGCAGCGTGCTTCGCTACAACGGTTTTCGCAACTACATAATTCGAACGCACAATGTTTCGAACGTATGAGGCAGTTAAAAAGTTTTTCGCACCAGCGTGCTTCGCTACGTCAGTTTTCGAAACTGCATATGACTCCCCTGTTATTGGTATGAATTAACCTGGTTTATAAGTAGCTTTTAGAGGCACGTTGCAGGTTCTGTCTGACGCGAGCACATGTCTCGCGTATTTTTCGCGCTTCGCGTTTTGGCCTGCCACGAGCTCCGCAATGCTCAATCTCTTCAGGTTCTTGATCAAAAACAATCCCTGTGATTTGGATATATACTCCAATAAACTACTTGACACTGACGGAAATGCAGTGCTAACAAGCAAGGAGTCCATTATTATAAAAAAATAAAAAAAGTAGAGCAGCTTTTAATATTTTTGTGATTAAGTAGAATAACCTATACAGCGTTCTTATTAATATGCAGACTGTTTTAAGGAGATGATCAGACCGTCATGCGTCAGTCTGGTCAGGTACAAAACTGAAGCGAGACTGACCCGACTAACATGGTGTTTCAGTATATCAATTTCCCTTCAAATCAAATATACGTGACCAAGACGGACGCGAGACTGACCGTGTAACCTTAGTCTTACGTGTCGAATGTTGATTTTGAGTGTTTCATGTGTAATTAAATAGATAAATGCTTGCTAACCTATGCTCTTGAACATGTGACAATTACGTATAATAAATTAATAACCCATTACTTTATGGTTCGACTACAATGAGCAGCAACTAAAACATTATCTAGATTCTTTTATTGGAATGAAATAAGGTATAGAGTAGGTATCTACTGCAGCGAAGAATTGCAGTTACGGCACTTTTTATCCGATCCCCTGTAGCCCGAAACGTCGATAAGGTTTACTGAGAGCACTTAGGCTGAGGCATGAAAGGCTCTATACCTTTATAGAGCCTTTGGAGCTAACGCTTCTTCATTGGGCTTGGTATTGTTGTTATTTTTCTTTTTTAGTGTTCCTTACCAAAATTGGCCAAACGGGACCCTTATGGAATCAGTTCGGTGTCTGTCCGTCCATCCGTCCGTCCGTCTGTCACAGGCATTTTTCTCAAAGACCGTAAGACAATAAAAAAAAAATATATAGGAAGTTGAAACTCGGTACAGATATAGCAATTGCTGGTCCAATATCATAAATAAAGTAAAAGGGGCAATTTGGGGAGTAAGAAAGGGTAAATTAAAAAAAAAAATTCTACCCTATGGTGTGGGGTATCAATTGAGAGCTTATAAAAATACGAGTCTAAAAATATAGTTTTCAAATGTTTTATTAAAAGTTTTAACAAAATATTCAATTCAATCCGAGTAATTGCTGTCCCCAGCACCTCTATTTAAAAAAAAATCTAGCCGTTGAAGATCTGAAAAAAAAATCATGAACATTAGAAATAACGTGTAGATGGCGGGAAAATTATCAGGGTGGCTCTAACTTGGATAGTTTTTTTTCTATACCGAAAAAACTATCACCAGTGAGACCGCAGTGTAAAATGATCATCAGTTACTATGTGACCACATATCTACTAAGTAAGTGTCAATTTATAGTGGTTGTCCACAATGACCCATGTTAAACAACTGGTAGTTCGGACGGAACACTGATTGCCCGAGTCCCCTGTGCAAGTAGATTGCAGAGAGAGAGAAAGAGAGATAAGAAGATAGTAAAAACAATACGCGCGAGAAAGACAAAAAACATACATAGCTTCGTGAATACTATTGTCTTCTCTTTTTCGCCTATAAGTTTGTCCTTCACTATAATTTACATGACTGGAAATGTCTATTGTCTTCTCTTTTTCGCGTATATTGTTTGAAAAAATATTAAAAATTATTTTTTATAATTGGGTATTTGACTACATTCAATATATTTTATTTTTATCTACTTAATAAAAAAAGGGTTAGAAAATAACGCTAAACTCCAATTTTCATTGAGTTTTAGCTTGAATACTATTTTTAATAACAATATAAACTATAAAAAGTTATGAAAATGTTGATGACGTCACAACTCAATATTTAGTACAAATCTTCATACAAAGCGCATGTTTTGACGTCCGATAAACAGTAGCTGATTTGACTAGTTGTCAAGTAGCCAATTAATTCATCTTGCTTACCTATGTCCATTTGCTTACATTTCTTGAATTGTTTGTGCAGTATCTCAGTACACACCACGGCATTTTTTATGCAGATTCAATGATTTTCAATGTAACTGCTACACGTGACCGCAGTGAGATAGTGACTAAATGCCAGAGTACTATATCGCCGCAGTTGAATGGGACAACGTCATGAACCGCGATGTTCACTCTATACTTCTTTCCTCTATGACAACATTTCGACAATTTGATTTGTAAGTGAATCAGTTTTCTCTAGCATACACGTATACACATAAACATAACACCAAAGACTACAGTTTAATTAGCATAACACTTCCCTTGACCACAGTCTTTCTAAATATGCCAACGGCTTTAAGACGATGATCAGATCATCCAAATGAACGAAATTCATCCAAACGAATGAAACTTTCTCTACTAAATAACTACTAATGTCGAAGTAGCGAAATAATACAGCTGTTCCATACAAAACTGACAAACCTACTTTGACCCAAATGTACGGAATTTTTCTATTTCGCGATTTCGACGTTTTTATCACATAGAGAAAGTAGTTTAATTTTATGTTCTGATCATCCTTTTAAAAACCGTCAGCGTTTAACGAAATACCCTATGATCAAAGAGATTTAATATAGTAATATATCTACACTAATATTATAAAGAGGAAAGATTTGTACCTATTTTTGTATGTTTGTATGTTTGTAATGAATAGGCTCAAAAAGTACTGGGCCGATTTAAAAAATTCTTTCACCATTAGAAAGCTGCATTCACCCTGAGTAACATAGGCTATATTTATTGCTAGAAAAGATTAGACGTCCACCCGTGCGAAGCCGGGACGGGCCGCTAGTGCTGAATATATTGAAAGTCTTTGCCTATGATGGATTCCTAGACAATATCGGCAACGGCGACTGCAAATTTTTACAGAAAAGCAGTAAGGGGTGCAGAACTTTTTTATTTTGTTTTAGAAAGATACCTGATTTCCGACTACCCAGATATACAGGGTGGCCGGGGAGTTGACGTTCAAACGTAAAATTTAGGTCCAGTATGTCGTGGGGTATCCGAATCACCCCCATGTATGTTCCGCGATTTTTTATAGTTTTCGAGTTATGATGATTTTTCCGATTTTTTGAGGAAACTCGACATGACCGGCTTAACAACTTCTAAAAAAAAGGTGTAAGACTTTTTAGAGATTCTTTTTTTGCAACTTAATCTTCATGAATTGTGCCTTTATTCATAACATCATCAGCATCGTAACTTTGATAAAAGTTTTGAAAATATTGGTCTAAAGTTAAAAATTTGCGATCCGTGAATTATGACTAAATTTTCAACTTTATATTAAAACTCTAAACAGGTGACCTTATGATTTTTTATCCAATCCCAAAAATGCGCCCAACTCTCAGCTTTCATAATCATAAATAAAAAGTAGTACTTAAGAGGGCTAATTTGGCTAGAATTGATCTTCAAAGACCTCCTTCTTAAAATCTTCTAAAAATTTAAGAGTTTTCCACCTTGTTGTCTTTGAAGATCAATTCTAGTCAAATTAGCCCTCTTAAGTACTACTTTTTATTTATGATTATGAAAGCTGAGAGTTGGGCGCATTTTTGGGATTGGCTAAAAAATCATAAGGTCACCTGTTTAGAGTTTTAATTTAAAGTTGAAAATTTAGTCATAATTCACGGATCGCAAATGTTTAACTTTAGATCAATATTTTCATAACTTTTATCAAAGTTACGATGCTGATGATGTTATGAATAAAGGCACAATTCATGAAGATTAAGTTGCAAAAAAAGAATCTCTAAAAAGTCTTACACTTTTTTTTTTAGAAGTTGTTCAAGCCTGTCATGTCGAGTTTCCTCAAAAAATCGGAAAAATCATCATAACTCGAAAACTATAAAAAATCGCGGAACATACATGGGGGTGATTCGGATACCCCACGACATACCGGACCTAAATTTTACGTTTGAACGTCAACTCCCCGGCCAACCTGTATATGACGAAATTGAGTACACATAACGAGGAAATGTGTGCTTGCTAACATAACAGGCAGCTATATTAATTATAAAAGCCTGTCATATTCAGCTTAGCGTCGCTGAACAAACAATGGAGACGAGGCTCCGGGCAGGATAACCGAAAAGCAGAAATAAACCTCCCTAACTCACGATACAATCTCTACAAGTACAGTTAGAATCATTAATTAAGCAGCACATAAGGGACACGTGCGATCATTTGGTTAATTAGTACGGGGATATCATATTATGACTTCAGTATGCAGGAAACAAATGACGTAAGTAGTGACGTAGCTTATCTCAAATTAAAACAGAAGGTATTAATCAAAGATATTTTTTTTAAATCTTTGGTATTAATCAAAGATTTTTTTGGTCTGTACGACTAGATTCCGCCCTTCCTAAGAACAAGAGCTCCTAAAATGCGGCAACTAAAATTCGAGTTTCAAAAAATAATGTTTTTAATTACATAAACAGGGTCATGATCAGACACTCAAACTGAATAAGTTTTCTATGGGACCAATATCGAAACAGCAAAAGAAAAACCGTCAGTATTCAACCATTATTTTTTTAACCCATTCCGTCCCAATGCCAAGCAAACAGACAAACAAACAGACAGACAAAAATTTTAAAAAATTATATTATATTATAAGTGTACTTTTTGCAACCATCAGCAGCAAGGCTGATTCAGTGTTTATTCTTATTGGACCAGGTCTGCCTGCATAACTCCAGTCGGTTTAGGAGTTACTGATGATTAAAGGTCTGTAAAAAATTAACGATCAGCCTTCAAGGCTGATCGTATGTTATTGTTGTAGTATGCACTGTAGCTATGTGAACAGTACAAAAACTGACATGGTTCATCAGTCGGTTTAGGAGATACAGCCGTTCAAAGGTCGGAACTTTGACTGGCTGTATCTCCTAAACCGATCACGTAACTAGGTAGGTGAGTTCTAGGTTTTATGTAGGTTTCTGGTATATTTTGAAAAATGAATGATTTAAAAAAAATACTAGGTACTCTCGTCTTTATATTTCCCAAAAATACTATTTCAATGGACCAATACTAATATAATATTGGACCTAGTAGATATATAGTGTTATGTATGTATCTTAAAAACAAATAGAGAAACTCCTAAACGGTAAACGGAGAACAACAAACAAAATCAAACGTATTGAACAATGCTCAATATTAAAACGTTGGGTGTTATTGTTTGATTTCTAAGAAAGAAACTTGGCGCATTTCTCGGTAAAAATAAATTAATATCTTAGACGTTGCTATTGTTTATGGGATCTATGGGATGTTATCACACTTATTATTGAGTCCTAGTATTAAATTATTTGGTTGTTTTATATAGGCTTGTTCTTCATTCATATCAGCAAGAGCGATATCGCATGACAGTTATTCATGTTGCAGTAGAAAAATGAGCCTGTCAGAAATCACTTAATACAGGGTGTAACAATACACCCTAGTAATACTTAAGCGGGTGTTTCAGAACATCAAACTGAACAACTTTCACTATGGAGCCAACATCGAGAAAAATAAAAAAAATCAGCTGTCCCATACATTTTAGTCGAATCGGTACTGCGGTTTTGTATGGGACAGCTGATTTCTTTTATTTTTTCTCGATGTTGGCCCCATAGTGAAAGTTGTTCAGTTTGATGGTCTGACGTTTTGTAACATCCTGTTTACATAATAAACACTTATAAGTATTCATAGTCAGAAAATTACAGGTTTTTAACCTATGTAGCTCTATATTGATCCGCTGTGATTTAGTACTGCAATTTGGTCCGGGATGATATTGTGACGGATTCCTAAGCCATAGCCTGAAGAAACATCAATTATGTCTTCGTTAAGATTGCGCTAAATCCACTCCTTTTATTTGCAAATGAAAGAAAAATTTGTCTCAGAATACTCTTAAAGTATCGCAGCACAATTATACATTTTTTTCGCCCATTCATATTTATTCTACTTATACATAACATTAGTCAAGTATTATTGGTGATAGTTACTTATAGTTTTTATTTCTTGCACGAAGATACATAAATAAACTTAAGCGAAAATAAAAAAGATTTTAAATATAAAATTAATTTTATTATGGATTGGAGACACTACGAAAAATTTTAACAGTGTTCTTTTGTGAGGCCAATGCCAATGCAGCGAGCCCCACAACCCACATTACTAGACAGTGGACTCAAGACATGCCTGTAGCCACGCAATTAGCATGTAGGTTTTAACGCGCTTTTTAGGGTTCCGTACCCAAAGGGTGAAAACGGGACCCTATTACTAAGCCTACGTTGTCCGTCCGTCCGTCCGTCCGTCCGTCCGTCCGTCCGTCCGTCCGTCCGTCCGTCCGTCTGTCCGTCTGTCCGTCTGTCCGTCCGTCCGTCCG
Source organism: Agonopterix subpropinquella (assembly GCA_922987775.1). Taxonomy (NCBI): domain Eukaryota; kingdom Metazoa; phylum Arthropoda; class Insecta; order Lepidoptera; family Depressariidae; genus Agonopterix; species Agonopterix subpropinquella. Next base: position 13,666,584 of record OV277697.1, on the reverse strand, counting down.
TCTGTCCGTCCGTCCGTCTATCCTACCTTAGGGCAGTACTTAACTTTTGAACCGTAATAGCTACATAGTTGAAATTTTCTCAGATTATGCATTATTAAACCGGTCAAGTGTGAGTCAGTCTTGCGCTAAAGGTCCTGGACAAGAAACTTTTTTTAAAAGTTAATAATGTTGTGTTCTGTGTGGTACGGAAACCTCGGTGCGCGAGTAGCGACTCGCACTTGACCGGTTTTTATTTTTATAACCGAAAATCCTATGATGATAATATAAATTATACATCATTTCCTAAAACATATTGGTAAAAGTTAGACTAGCCCCCTGACTGAAAAGACCACTGGACCACAAATACTTTATCTAATAAAGTCGCAAAAACCGAGAACATAAAACCAGTATAAAATTAACAAATCAAGATATTTCGCCAACAATAAAAACACTCCGCTACAATACACCGTCTCAAAGTTATAGCAAGTATAAATGGTTTCCTAAGTAGCCGTCACGTCTTGTTAGAAGCTTTCACACAATTTCAACTTTGTAAAGGGGGGCTAATATAAACGTCACCCCGTACAACACCCCCTCGGAACGCTGAGTGCGCATCAACCTTAAATTTTAATATACATTCCACTTCGCTAACTGAACCTGAAGCACAGTCATGAATAAAATAGCACTACTGTTCTGTTTGTATCAGCGCAAAACTATTATTTATGTACTTAGTTACGGTGGCTTTATCGTTGACATCATTCTCCAAAGATGCCTCCACCAGCTGAGTTCATTTCACCACAGGAACAGCTACCTCCAGGACACCATCTGCAATTGCAAGTGTGGAAATCTTTAAATCGGCTTCGCACTCAGGTCGGCCGTTGCAGACTAAATTTATGCAACTGGGAGTATTGGGATCCTGGCCTAACATAATGTGATTGCCGCGAACCTATACAGTCGATGGGTCATCTGCTGGAATGTCCGCTGTGCCCCAACATCTGTACGAGAGAGGCTTTAAACACAGCTTCACCTGATGCTGTCAGGCTAGCCAAACACCTGGCTAGTAAAATATAAAAACACCATTGAAGAACTATTACACGAAAAGAAGAAGAATTCTCCAAAGTTATTAATTCATCATCATCATCTCAGCTGATGGAAGTCCTCTGCTGGACATTAATAGGCCTCCCCCAAGGATCGCCTGGGCTGCCCTCATCCAGTGGGTTTCCGCCGCCTTCACCAGCTGGGCTAGTATGGTGATATAGCCTTATTACGCGTAAATCTCGCTGCCATTCTACGACGGCTGGTCGTCGGTCCACCTTGTGTTGTCTACCCACGCTGCGCTTTCCTGTACGCGGTCGCCACTCGAGAACTTTTCGGCATCATCGGTCATCGGTTCTGCGAGCAATGTGCCCTGCCCATTATAACTTTAGTTTAGCAATTTGAGTTATTAATTTTACTTATTTAATCCAAATGTAATTTTATTAAATTAAACCGGTCAAGTGCGAGTCGGGCTACTCGCGCACCGAGGGTTCCGTACCACACCACCACAGAACACAACATTATTAACTTAGAAAAAAACTTTTTTGGTCCGGGACGTTTAGCGCAAGACCGACTCACACTTGGCCGGTTTTTAGTATTTGTTGTTATTTTGTAGAGTTTGCTTTATAATCACACTAAGTTTGACGCTTGTATGTATTATCGTTTTTACGATAGAGCGTGAAGAAAAAACGTTGATAAAAACTAGTTTCATGTTGAGAACCCCCCTTAAATTTTAATTTTTTGACATTTTATTTCAACTATCTAGCTATTACGGTTCAAAAGTTATAGCTCTAAATAGGTAGGACAGACGGACGGACGGACAGACGAACGGACGGACAGACGAACGGACGGACGGACGGACAACGTAGGCTTAGTAATAGGGTCCCGTTTTCACCCTTTGGGTACAGAACCCTAAAAACTAAACTTTTCGCAGAGCCTATTCAAAGTTTGCAAATCAATTATCTACCTTTCAATTATGTAGAATGTTTGTTATTAAATGTAAATGTTTGCTTATCGAATTTGAAAACAAATTGTATACTTACTTTGTACCTATTTTAAACTTTTTAATTTGTTTATTATTAAGATTTATAAAGGCGGTGATCAGGAAGTTGGAATACAATATGATACATGCGCCAGTGTTACTTTCAAGTTAGCCAGAAACTTCGCTTCAACCTTCAACTGCGCAACGTCAATAATATTTAAAGTTTCAGAAAGGAATGATGTGTCAAATGGAGCAAAGGAGCAAAGAAAACATTTCCCTTAGTCAAATCGTAAATAAGTCATCCTCAGAAAGAAATGAGTTGGTATTCTCTAAGCCTGGAAATATACGGCAAATAACCAATATATAGCACGGGTTATTTTGATGCAAAACCTTTTGAGCCTTTTGTATGTTATATTCATAAAGTAATCAAGATCATAGTGATACGACGCGTGCATATAATACGGTAAAAAGCACAGGCGAGTGACGAGTCTGCCCGCCCGACCTACTTCGTGTCCGCTCGATGCCGCCCGAAGCGCCGGCCGTCTTTCCCGCCCGCCCGTCGCCCGTCGCTGCCGCCCGCCCAGAATAGACGCAGCACGTGCGTCGGCCGCGGCACACGTCGCCGCGCTCTCTCCCCCCGCGCGACGCCGCACCGCACCGCGCCGCGCCGGTGCGACCGCGAGCCACAACACGACTCTCACCCTACACTACATTACCGGACTTCCCGAACCAGTGACCACCAGCAACTTTACCCGTGTTGTGAATCTATGTGAAACCAGCGTGCCGTGACAAAGTGTAGTTTAGTTACAAACTATCTATTAATAACCTCACAAGTGAAAGTATTCAGGGAGTGTTTACTTACAGACGTGTACTTCACTAACGTAGTGGCCTTGTTCGTTATCTAGCATCTAGCACCTGCAGTTACATCTTTACGTTGCGTTTCCAAGAGTTTACTCTGTTCTATTTCTGTCGTACCAGATTTTAATTATGTTACATTTATTAATAGTATCGTGAATAAAAGTGATGATCAATATTAGCTTTAAATAATAACGACAAAATACCGTAACGATGTGCCTTATCCTGTAATAGTAGCCTCGCTTTGTGTCCACGTGAGTGCCCAGTGCGTGCGAGTGTGTCGCGGTGTGCGTGCATGCGCGTGAGTGTGCGCCGCGATGCGATGCCTCAAGTTCGTGCTCCTGCTGGCGCTACTCCTGCCTGAACCCGTCCCTGCCTGGAAGAGTGACATGTAAGAAACTGTTTCCTTGTAAATGCACACTTCCGTATGATTGATAGGTTACTCGGTACTTTCAGTTGGATATAATCCATAAATTATAGGGTTTCTCTAATGAAAAATGAATACAATTAAAATAATTAACGCTCACAGGCACATACATTATAATGATCCCAAGTAAGCACTTTTTTGCTATGGAAACCATACAACAACGCAACGGCACGAACATATAACATCCATGACCGAACTGGGATTCGAACCCAGGACCCTGGTTTTGCAGTCCAGTGTGTTAACCATTACACCAACCGGGTCGTCAATTATTTTCAGCCTAAAACGACAGTGTGACATATTGAAATAGACAAGTAGGTACAATAAAATTATAATAGACATCTGATTTTATTTTACTTCAAGTCTGCACTATAATTTCCACCAATTTTAATTATTTTAGAATGTAGAGTTTAACCGCGACTTTATCCGTACAAATTATATACCAGATTTTTGGTCAAATCACAAGCTATCAAACAAAAAAAGTTGCGTCAAAATCGGTTCAGTACTTTTTGCTTGAAGGTCGAACAAACAAACAAACGAACAAACAGACAAAAATCTAAAAATGGTCGTTTTGGAGTCAGAGACAAGAGACAAGAGAAAAACGAAATCGTAATCCTGTATTTACAAAAAAAATATTACGATAATATAACAAAACACCCTAGTAATATTTAGGGACTGCTTCAGACCATCAAACTGAACAAATTTCACTATGGAGCAAACATTGAAATCGCGAAAAAAAATCCGCTCTTTCATATAAAACTGCATTACCGTCTCGACTCATATGTATGGGAAGGCAAATTTTTTTATTTTTTCTCGACTTTGGCTCCATACTGAAAGATGTTTAGATTGATGGTCTGAAGCACCCCTTAAGTATTTCTACGTTGTTTTTGTTACACCCTTTACATGTACATTTACAGACACACTTCAGAAGTGCGATTTTTGAAAGTCATTCTTTGAACTTAGCAGTTGTAAATGTCAAAATTACTATGGAGATACAAAAAATGGCATCTTTCTACTGCTGATTTGACTTTCAAAAATCTCATTCCTGAAGTATGATTTTTGAAAGGCAAATCAACAGTATAGTAGAAAGATGCGTATCTCCACAGTAATTTTGACATTTTCAACTGCTGAGCTCAGCGAATGAGTTTCAAAAATCGCACTCCTGTTACAATTTTATCAATAGTTTAGATTAGATAACAATATTTTCTTTTCCTTAGTTTCTCCTTTTAGTGTCACCTAAATGGCCATAAAATTATGTAGCTAAATACCTTGCGACCAAACCGCACCTTACCTTGTTACATAATATTTCATTTTGTAACACGTGATTGTAACTTACATTAATTTCTCAGTAAAAGTATGTTTCGTTATGTAGAACTATACAATGGCCTCGATTCGGAGTGTACCACGACTTAACTAAACTAAATTTATTCCTGTCACTTTCTAAAATAAGATTAAGAAAAGAGACAGAAAACCAACAGCTGACTTTAGTGCTGTTAAAGTGACGTTAAACGCCCAAAAACGCTTTAAATAAGATGGCGTACATTATGATGGCATCTTATTTTGCGCATTTAACGTCACTTTGACAGCACTAAAGTCAGCTGTTGGTTTTCTGTCTCTTTTCTTAATCTTATTTTAGAAAGTGACAGGAATACATTTAGTTTAGTTTAGTCGTGGTACACTCCGAATCGAGGCCAATGTGTTGATGAATTAACGCAAAACTAGAAAGTAGTTTGTTTAGAATCGAGAGCAGAATCGAATTATCATGTTTTCAACATAGGTAATTTTTTTCAAAATATTAAATAATTTGTTTGTAAAATTAAAAATGTTTCTAAATCCGATGTCAAACCACCGAAGGGGCACACTCGCCCTACTTACTACCAAAACAAGATTATTAAAATGTACCTATCTCTGAATACGTTAGCTGCATTCATAGCATTCAATGCTGAAATGGCAACAACTCTTTTTTGCCGCAAAACTTTAAATGCGAATAACTTTAAATGTTAACTATCAAAATAATGAAATTATTGTTTCAATCTAATTATTTTTTTATAAATCAGTTGGGGTGTATGAGGTTTTGCGCTTATTCATTAACACGTTGTATACTATGTATTACCTAATCTGTGGTTTCGTATTCGACTCATATTTTTTTGTTACAGTTTGATACCTAGATTGCGACCCCCTTGCACATAAACGCGACCCCCTAGGTCACGACCTGCACGGCTAGCATGCCACCCACGACAAAGAGTTTAAACGAGAAAAACGTCATGCGCGCTCTTTTTGGCATACGTAAAATAATAAAGATGGAGGCACATCTTAATTTTTATCGTTTTCTCGGGGGTGGCATGCGAGGCCTACAGGTTGAGAAAAGTGTGCTCTATTCTTCCATGATTAGATTGAAAAGCACTTTAGATTTTAAATTGAATCTCTGAATCGATTTAAACTGTAAGAGCAGTAGGTACAATATAATAATTACTGTGAATTGACTGCAAAGAAGTTACTGTAGTGAGAACAGCTGTTATAGCTGGGTTTGTATTCAAATTGAGTAGTTAGAAAATATATCGTACATACCTTACAATCTCAAATACCTACTCACAGATAAGTTTGATTTAATTATGTAGATAGTCGAATATTGATCACGGCATCGGTAGTGTTACGAACTATCATACATGTTATGAATATTTATATATTCAGAATACATGTTAGAACTATGCATATTAAAAGTTTATGGAGTTGAAAAATGCCTGCGAAATTGCATATGTCTAAAATATAAATATACAGCGGGTTCTTCTTAATATGCTGACACTTTTTTAAGGGGACGATCAGACCATCAAACTGAACAACTTTCTCTATGGGACCACCATCAAAATCGCGAAAAAAAAAACAGCTGTCCCATACATTTGGCTCGAGTAGGTTGGTATAGAAGAGCAGAATTTTTTGGGGGTTATGATGTTGGTCTCATAAAGAAAGTTGTTCAGTTTGATGGTCTGATCATCGCCTTAAAAAAGTGTCAGCATATTAAGAAGGACCCTATATACAACCTGTTTAACGAATAAACGCAAAACTAGAACACAGTTTGTTTAGAATTGAGAGCAGAATCGAATTATCAAGGTTTCAACATAGGTAACATTTTTTCAAAATATTAAATAATTTGTTTGTATGATTTAAAATTGACTAAAGTCGATGTCAACCCACCGCTCGTGCACACTCGCCCTACTTCTAGCAAAACAAGATTAATTTGCTTACATTCATTGCTGAAATAATAATTTTAATTAATGAAATATTGAAATTATTGTTTCAATGCAATTAGTTCGTCACAGTTGGGCTGTACGAGGTTGTGTTGTGCGCTTATTCATTAACACGTTGTATACATATACATTAAGTCACGGCCATAATCCCTGTCGGAGTGGTCAGGAACTTAGTTAAATAAAACTACCAACTTTAAATACATTTTTTTACTATAAACTCACCAGTTTCACACTGGCAAACAAACTTGCCCAGTAGCAGAGTGTTTGCCTATGTTATCGCATTAACCTATTATTTACTTTTGTGCCTGCGTTGTACATTCTTTATTACTTGTTATAGAGTGAAAACATGGGCAAAAAAGCTGGGCGATGAAGTATGGCGGCTTAGTGAAGCCCTCACCAAGTCAGATCAGATCAGAATTGTGAGTATTCAAATGAAAGAACTAGAAGTTGTATACCAACATTAAACTTAACATTACTAATATTAAGTTTATGATGCCAACTAGCTCGTTTTGCCTACTGGCGCATTTCGCCAACTTGTATATGGCGCCATTCGAATACTATTTCTATGTACAATTGCACGGAATACTCTTTACTGTGAATTTTTCAGTACAGAAAAAAAAATCTTGGCATAATCACATCATTCATTTTCCTTATGAAATATTCATGTTTGAACTGTGAAAACCTGCACTATTTTTTCGAAAGCGTTTTTTCAAAAGTTATAAAAAAGAGATTGTTTTTTTTCTTTACTCGTAGCAAAAAACTGCGAGACTAATTTCGAAGAAACTTTCGCCTACATATCCATTGAACTTCTCGAGTGGACTTACGCAACTTTTTTTCCAACTACTGCTGATTAAAAACTACTCATATTAAGAGATCAATGAAGCTTAAAATACAGCCATGTGTCTATTCTATAGATAGTTACTATAATAAAAATTCAAACTGTGGTCTGGAACATACATTACCTACTACGACTAGGTAGATAAAATTTATTTCCAGCATACCTATTTAAAAAAATTCTGTAATTGTAAAACTTGGAGGAAAGTTGAATTGAATTGACAAGGGTTTTCAATTACCTAAGGTTATGGTCTAAGGGTTATAGAAGTGTGGAAATGGTAAATACAGGGTGAAATCGAAGACATTCGACAAATTTTGGTGGCGAGTTGTACTCCTGATTTAGATCTTATATTGCAGGGTTTTCTTGAAATCTAAATTATGAAAATAAAAGACATTCTAAGCATGCCAAAACATTCAGAAGGGGTTCATAATAAACGCTCTGTGTCATACACACTTTAAATAAAAAAAATGTTTTTTAAATTAAAATTAAATAATTCCTTAAATAAACATTTTCTCATTCGAACTGTACATTTCCACCGGCCGGCGGCCCGGTCAACGTCCATCCCCTCGCAGGCGGAGCACCCCCGCACAACTCTAGCGAGCGCATCCCCACCGCTCGGCAAGGTCGCACGCGCCTCCCGTAAACAAAACAAAAACAGTTTCCGTTTGATCGCGACCTGATTAAGAGGTTACCGCGCTCTGTAATCAATCAGTGCCCGCTTACGTATCGGAACTTGGATTTCAGTGCAGTGTCGTATTAGGTTCAACCTGAATTTGTAAAAAAAGTCGTACACAAATCTGCAGTATTTGGATATGGTGATAATTTATTAGTGAGAAACACGGAGGCTTCGTGAAACGCAAAGACGCTATCGCGAGATGCACCCTGCTTCTCAAGTATCATCCCTGGATAGAATTTTACGGTCTACGCAGAATTTGATAGATTTCCGACAACTTAATGTACCAGTGCGGCGCATTTTTCCAAAGGGACGTTCGCGCAGTTTCGAACGGTGAGTTTAATGACCGTTGGATAGCGCGAAGTGGGATGATCAGCTGGCCGCCGCGATCTCCGGATCTAACACCCCTAGACTCTTATTTGTGGGGGGAAATTAAAAGATGTGTGTATGAAACTGAATCGACCACAGTGAGTGAACTGAGAGAAAAAAATGTCAGTGCATTTGAATTTTGAAGCTGTAAATCACAACCAGCGCCGTGTCGGGCTCAATTTGTGCATACGAAATGGAGGTGGTCACTTTGAACATCTGTTAAAATTAGGTAAGGACATTTTCTTTTAGTACTTAACGGACAATGGTATACCTACCATTGATTCTTATACCATAAAAATATCGTGCTTTAAATGCTTAAATTCGCCAAAACTCAACAGATGGCGCTATTGTTTCGTACCGCTCACTCTCGCTCGCCGCGTATCGGCCGCGCATCTGTACAGTCAGTCACAAATTAAATCAGCCACAATTAATAATTACGATATTTTAAAATCTCGGACGTTATTTAATTTGGTCTAAATCTATTTTTAAAACCAGCCATATCTCGAGTATAACACTCTCTTAAATTTTGTCGATTGATTTCAATTTCACCCTGTAGTACCTACCTAATATAAAATTGAAATGCATAGTCCAGTAGCTATAAAACATGTGCATGGATGCTCCGGCTTAGGTATTTCCTAATATTTCATGTTATTCGAAGAATACAATTTTTAAGTTTAACGTATTAATGGTTTCTGTTATCTATCCACCCTGTAAAAATAAAAGACTTTAAAATTATCAAAAACTTTTTTGCAAATTGGTTACGTCATGCATGATGCAACTATTCATCAAAGCTTAATTTTTTCAGAAATATAAACAAATGAACGCGAGTGTAAAGAAAAAAGATGGAAAACAAATTTTGGAATCCTCGCTACGTTCTGTAAGCTCGATGCTTACACGAAAAATCAATGCTGTCAAGGTAAAGTTAGCGTTTTATGATCATGCAAAATACAAGGCAAAGTTATATTGCAACCTGAAACTAACAAAGAAACATTTATTTTATAATTACTTACGTCTTAAAATTCAACCTGTGTTATATGTATGTGTTATCATGTTATAATTAATGAGAAGTGCAACTTGCTACGAGATTACTACGAGTTTCGTAGCAAGCATTGTCATATAATTTAGATACGTAGTAAAGTTGTCTGATGTAATGATCTTTCTCTAACAAAGACATGTGCAATTGTGCATGGCGGGTATTGAGAGAGCAGACGAGACGTTACAAATAATTGCGATGTTCGCAGTGCATTCACGCCACCGCCGAGCAACTGGCGCGGGAATTCAATTACACCATGATCGACGACCCTATGTACCAGGACGATTTCGCATATTGCTCCTCCAAGTATTCAACATTTCATTACGAGGCGGATGTTGAACCGCCACCGCCAAGAGATGACGTCCCTAGATTTGCTAAGAATAATTCTCATTATTTGGAAATATCCTTAGAAAAAGACTCACATTTTTACAACATCAGTGTCAACACAAATACTAGTTGTGTTCATGTGCCCACTAATATTTACTACAAAGGTAAAGTTTTACATATCGATTCGTATTAATCTTACAGTACAGAAATCTAGAAACCTACATTAAGTTTATAGACAATTCATCATCATCATCATATCAGCTGAAAGACGTCCACTGCTGGACATAAGCCTCCCCCAAAAAGGGGGGATTTGCCATAATCGCCACGCTTGGCAGGCGGTTTGGCGATCGCAGTTAGATTGAATGTGTGTACTCAGAGGATGCTGCTTCCCATTCTCCGGTAGATACCTTAGTCGCCTTTTACGACACCCACGGGAGGATATGGGATGGTGCTATTCGTAGCCGATACCACACGGACATATATAGACAATTATTGTTAAGTAATATTTAATGTTTTTTTGGTTTTTAGCCCCTAATAAAAAAATAATAAAGGTAAAATTCAATTTACAGAGAGAGACGCTTTGAATTCTGTATTATGGTCTAAAGGTCTCAATGAAATCTTTATAAAGAACTATCAGTCAGACCCATCTCTATCCTGGCAGTACTTCGGAAGTTCGCACGGAATATTAAGGTTCTACCCGGGCATGCCGTGGAATATGAAAGAAGTGGATACTTACGACTGCAGAGTAATGTCTTGGTACATAGAAGCCGCTACGTGTTCGAAAGATGTAATCATCCTATTTGATAATTCTGGATCTATGACAGGATTCAAAAACTATGTAGCCAGAAGGACTTTGAAGTCCCTATTGTCAACTTTATCAAACAACGATTACGTAAATGTATACCTCTTTAAGAACGAAACTAAATTAGTAGTGACGTGCTTTGATGGACTGGTTCAGGCTACTCCAGAAAACTTACAAACTCTGTGGGAAACTCTAGAGCCGACGGATAATGGTAAAACGCACAAAGAGAAGTTAGAAGGCAACGGAAACCTCACGTTGGCTTACATGAAAGCGTTTACTACGTTGAAAGAGGTAAGTACGTTGTTAAAGCTTCTTTTAACTGAATGGCCCATTTGTAGTAACCAAAGATTTCGTATAGATCAAAAAAAATCTTTGGTAGTAACGCTGAAAATATACGACTAAAATAATGATTGAATTTCCTCTCCCCTACTGAACGGCGACCACTGAAGCTAATGAAAGGAAAATAACGAAATCTTATCTATTATTTAAAATGCGGCTACATTCCATTTTTGATGCAAATTTTCGCTGTGATAAACCAAAACCTGTATGCTTGATATCTAATTTTAAAACAAGAAAATGCTCGCATATTCATCTACCTTTTGTTTCACAGAGAAGAGAAGGCAAATGCAACGTGAATAGCACTCAGGGTTGCAACCAGCTGGTGATGGTGATCACCGACTACGTGCCCGGGAACCTGACTGAGGTCTTCGAGACGTATAACCGGGAGACGGTGGCCAACAAAACGTACATACCTGTGAGGGTGTTCACCTTTCTCATCGGGAAAGAGGTCACCAATGTTAGGGAGATCCAGTGGATGGCGTGCTTGAATAGAGGTGAGGTTTTTAACTTGAGCTTCAGCGTGGATCATGGTAGGAAGTATAGAGATAGTGCGACAAACAGAATTCATGCGCTATGTGCGGCAGCCGGTGAGGCGAACGGGGGGGACGGGGGGGGGGGGGGGGGGGCGTGTGCGAGGAGATTGCGAGAGAGATAGAGATAAGAAGATAGTAAAAACTATACACGCCAGAAAGACAAAAAATATGATTCGTGCATACTATTGTCTTCTCTTTTTCGCCTATAGGTTTGTCCTTCATTATAATTAATATATGACTGGCAAATCTAATGTCTTCTCTTTTTCGCGTATAGGTTTGTCCTTATTTGCATTTGCTTAAATATTTTCGAGGGCGAGAAAAAAATATTAATTGAAATAATATTAAAAATTCTTTTTTTATCTACACTAATATTATAAAGAGGAAAGATTTGTACCTATTTTCGTATGTTTGTATGTTTGTAATGAATAGGCTCAAAAAGTACTGGGCCGATTTAAAAAATTCTTTCACCATTAGAAAGCTGCATTCACCCTGAGTAACATAGGCTATATTTATTGCTAGAAAAGATTAGACGTCCACCCGTGCGAAGCCGGGACGGGCCGCTAGTAGTTAATATTCTTACTTACATATGGAAAGTTATTCATTTACATTTTGCAGTATTTCAACACACACCACGGCATTTTTTATGCAGATCAAACTTTTTTCAATGTAACTGCTACACGCAAGAACATTGTATATATAGTATCTTGGCTACACGTGACCGCAGTGAGAGAGCGAATTTCTTGAATTGTTTGTTCAGTATTTCAACACACACCACGGCATTTTTTATGCAGATCAAACTTTTTTCAATGTAACTACTACACGTGACCGCAGTGAGAGAGCAACTAAATGCCAGAGTACTATATCGCCGCAGATGAATGGGACAACGTCATGAAGCGCGATGTTCACTCTATACTTCCTTCCTCTATGGCGTGGATACGTATTTTCTATTTGTGGGTCTGTAAAGAATCCGTAAAAGCAACCATTTATAAAAAACATATTTTCCTATTTGGAGAAATGGGTTAAACATGAATATTAGGTAAACCTACCGTACCTTTTGTACCCTTCTCATTCCTGTTGTAAATTGTATTTGTCAATTTTTGGTATGAAAATAAATAATATTGATGTTATGTTATATTACATTACATAAATTGGATTCATTGTAGCATTTTGGTAGGCAGAGGTTAAAAAACTTTACCTTATTACCATTATGTCTTGATAGCTCAGTATGTAGTGAACCTACTTGCTGTGCGGAGGGTTGCGGGTTCGAATCCCGCAAGGGGCAAATATTTGTATGTAAATACGAATATTTGGACCCGACGTATGGATGTTTGTATTATGAATTCTATATCATTGTCACCATAATGTAAGCCCGGGCTAGATTCTGGTACTTTAAATGAGACAAGATAATTTGTGTGACAATATCCAAGACATTTATTAGCGACCGCAACTTTGTGCGCGCAAACCACTGACTTTAAATACTCATAACTTTTGATTGAATTAACCGATTGCGATGATATAAGCCCAAATGTTAATTCAAACTAAGCCCTACTTATGCATTTGTGAAAACCCCATCTAAATCGGTACAGTAGTTTTTAAGTGAACAATCAGATAAACCGTTAATATCAAAAATGGCCTCAATGCATTCATTACGGCATCCTAAAAGCCCCCAATTAATATTTTTGCAAATATCTTCCACGCAAAGTTTACCATTTTATGACATACGAGCTTTCCCGCGACTTCGTCCGCATAAATTATATACCAGATTTTAAGTCATCTTTGTGATAAGCTATCAAACAAAAAAGTTTCATCAAAATCGGTTCAGTAGTTTTTGCGTGATACTCGAACAAACAAACACCCAAACAAACAAACAAACAAACAAACAGACAGACAAAAAAATAAAAAAAATTGGTGATTTGGAATCAGGGACAGGTAAAAGCCATGTCGTATTTTTTTTTTGTAAATATCTTCAATGTACGGACACATTTCTGTTACAGTTTTATAATAGTTTAGATAGAGAATATTATTATGTTGTTGGAGCAATGGGTGAAGTCGTAGGCAAGAGATACAGTTTCACAAATATGTAATGTGATACTCGCGCTCGCACACTCATCTCTTGAAATACACGGTAAATCATTTAAATTTTGACACAAACATTAACTCGAATACGAAAAGAGAAAATTGAATTCATACATTACCCTCGAGTCAGTTAACTGACAGAGCTAACTGTGTATTTCATATTCAAGGCCACCGACTATACTGTACTGTAGTCTATGTTCTAGGTATTACTTCAGGATACTTGAGCACTAAATGATATTACTTGCTGCGGTGGTTGATTTGAAAAGATAGGCACGATTAGAAAATAATAACCGACATCTTCAGTTTAAGGGGCCATAGGTTCAGACGAATTTTCTATGAGAAACGCGATTGCCCAGCCCTTTGAAAAGTGCGTGCGCGTGCCGTATTTTTGATTAAAAAGAGTTAACAAAGGTACTTTTTAGTATAGATTTTTTATGATTTCACTAAATAAACTAATAGTGAATATGTGAGTATAAATACTAAAAATCTGAAACAATTCTATGTTCTTTTCAGGTGAGAAATTTAAAAATACATGAAAATACGTCATCTTTGTGACGATTTTCTATCGAGCGAAGTAATTTCAATCGTGTATTCAATATAATATGATTTCATTAGATAAACTATTTAAGATTACTGAGGTATGATTTTGGTTTCGGTAAATTGTATAAATCCAGTCGAAACATGAAAAATAAAAGATCCAAGGCGTTTTGTCCTGCCATAGCGTCTTAATCTAATTTCATTACGACTCATAAAAGTAGTAGATCTTTTATGTGGACTTTTCATAAGTTTACGCCAATTTGGAATATTCGAATCCCTTTGAGGATGCGATTAATTGTTTGTTAAAGTTAAAAGTTGGAATAGCTCCAAATAGCTCTGTAGTTTAGGCCCACGGTTTTATGCAAATTACGTTCATCCAACATTCTCCGTCTAAAGTTACCTCTTAATTAAATCAAATTATGTTAAATTTATTCTATTATTCTGAATTTATAACTAAGTAAGTATACCAATATTAATGTTGCGAATTAATCTTAATTGCTAACTCAATTAATTAATTTTCTCGTACCTATTTCACACATAATAATGGGATGAGGGCTTTTATTTGTTGAAAAAGCTGTTAATATTTTCTTAAAATTTGTTCTCATGTATTTGGTAACTTATATTAATCAGGTATTATGTGGTAGAATGTTGTAAAATTAACCACTGCACTGTGCACAGCATTGTAAATGTGTTGTTCATTATTATTACTATAATATCAATGTAGGCGTAGTTACTACTAATAAAGCTGAGTACCTCCTAATAAAATAACTCCATTAACTAGTATTGGGTTTCAGATTAACTACGCCAATTTATTTCTATGAATCCGCTTTAATTAAAATGAGCTATATGGTAGGTAGATTGAATTTTAAGGACTTAAAATTTAAAGGTGGTTTACGTTTAATTTATTTACATCTTATAAAATTTTATATTTTGTAATTTGTAATTGCAATTTCTCGAAAGTAAAAAATGATTGCATTGGCCATATTTTATATTATTATAAATAAAATATGGCTGATGCAATCATTTAATTTCGAAAAAAAAACATGCATTTATAATTGTAACCAAAAAGTAATTGAGTAATTGAAATTAACAATTACTAAATGTAATTATTTATTAATTACATTTTCCCCAACACTGGACGTGGTTGAAGGCGTAGCTTGGGACAGGATATATACAGGGTGAAATTGATATCATTAGCATCCTTTTAAACTAAGAGTCTACCAATCAAACTGAACAACTTTTACTATGGGAGCAAACAGATCGCAGCAAAAAAAGTCAGCTGTTCCATACTAAACTGCAACGCCTACTCGACTCAAATGTATGGAACAGCGGATTTTTTTGTTGCTCCGATCGGTTTGCTCCCGTAGTAAAAGTTGTTCAGTTTGATGTGTAGACTCTTAGTTTAAAAGGATGCTTAATGATATCAATTTCACGCTGTTAGATACAATTGCAAGTGTTTTATCACAAGTATTGATATTGTCCAGGTTACTTCGTGCACATCCACTCGGTAGAGGAGGTGCAGCAGCAGGTGCTGAAATACATCAACGTGATAGCCAGGCCCATGGTGCTGGAGGGCGAGGACCCACCGCCGACGTGGACCCACGCTTACATTGACCACACGGTAAACATCTGTCACACTTATGCCTTTTTTTAGGGTTCCGTACCCAAAGGGTGAAAACGGGACCCTATTACTAAGCCTCTGTTGTCCATCCGTCCGTCCGTCTGTCTGTCCTACCTATTTAGGGCTGTAACTTTTGAACCGTAAGGGCTCTTACAGACGAGCGACACTTTGCTGTCGCCTCATACAAGGATCTAGATTTTATCAACGTTTTTTTCTTCTCGCTCTATCGTAAAATCAGTTAATATAATTATACAAGCGTCAAACTTGGTATGATTATAGAACAAACTCTACAATATAACGACAAAAAATAATAAAAACCGGCCAAGTGTGAGTCGGTCTCGTGCTAAAGGTCCAGGAGAAAAAACATAAAAACTACCTACCTAATTATTTAATTATTTGAATAAATATAACCAAGGTTTCAACACCTTGATAATTCGATTCTGGAGTGCGATTTTTTAATCTCATTCGCTGAGTTCAGCAGTTGAAAATGTCAAAATTACTGTGGAGATACGCATCTTTCTACTGCTAATTTGACTTTCAAAAATCTTGTCTCGGGAGTGCGATTTTTGAAAGTCAAATCAGCAGTAGAAAGATGCGTATCTCCATTGTAATTTTGACAGTTTCAACTGCTGAACTCAGCGAATGAGATTAAAAAATCGCACTCCTGATCTCGATTATAAATAAACTATTTTCTAGTACCTATTGCGTTTATTCATTAACACGTCGTATAACTTTTACTGGCTAGTTTTACAACGATGTATTCTATTCATTATACCTACATTAGATCTAGGTAAATAACCGACCCGCAACGGGCTTTACCGACATAAAAGTTTAATAAGTGGAATTCCCCTATCTGCTCTAAAGGGATTATTATGTGCACACCCTGTACTAAATACCTAAAAGCTCTAAAAATTTATATTTTCTTGGTTACGTTTAACTGGGTTTACGTAGTAAGTTATCCAGTAATTTGATTAGCTCGCAAATGGCTCGTAACTTACGTTTGACCATTGTTGGTCTAATACGCCTCTATTATTCCACTAGTTTAAGATGGACTAGTATTGCAATTTGATTGTAATAGTTAATAAAACCGGTCAAGTGCGAGTCGGGCTACTCGCGCACCGAGGGTTCCGTACCACACCACCACAGAACACAACATTATTACTTAGAAAAAAAAACTTTTTTTGTCCGGTACCTTTAGCGCAAGACCGACTCACACTTGGCCAGTTTTTTCTATTTGTTGTTATTCTGTAGAGTTTGTTCTATAATCACACTAAGTTTGACGCTTGTATGTATTACCGTTTTTACGATAGAGCGTGAAGAAAAAACGTTGATAAAAACTAATTTCTTGTTGAGAACCCCCCTTAATTTTTAACTTTTTTACATTTTTATTATTTGTTTACAAATCCGCCGTAATAACGCATAATCTGAGAAAATTTTAACTATCTAGCTATTAAGGTTCAAAAGTTACAGCCCTAAATAGGTAGGACAGACGGACGGCAGGACAGACGGACAGACGGACAGACGGGCGGACGGACGGACGGACGGACAATGTAGGCTTCGTAATAGGGTCCCGTTTTCACCCTTTGGGTACGGAACCCTAAAAACAAAGACTTTAGCAACGAAAATAGAGAAACAAGGGTTGCTTAGTTAATTATGTAATTGGAGTTAAAATGCAAACATTGTGAAGAATAGTCGCTGTTGCTGTGTTAGTTAGTAGTTATCTGATAAATAAATAAACAAAATACAAAGACAAATAGTACTGCGAATATTGTGTATTGCAGGTGTATCTTTTATTTAAACTTATTTTTTAGGGTTCCGTACCCAAAGGGTTAAAACGGGACCCTATTACTAAGCCTACGTTCTCCGTCCGTCCGTCCGTCCGTCCGTCCGTCCGTCTGTCCGTCTGTCCGTCTGTCCGTCTGTCCGTCCGTCCGTCCGTCTGTCCTACCTATTTAGGGCTGTAACTTTTGAACCGTAATAGTTAAAATTTTCTCAGATTATGCGTTATTACGGCGGATTTGTTAACAAATAATAAAAATTTAAAAAAGTTAAAATTTTCTTAACGTTTAATCAACGTTTTTTCTTCACGCTCTATCGTAAAAACGGTAATATATACAAGCGTCAAACTTAGTGTGATTATAGAACAAACTTAGTGTGATTATATAACAACAAATATTAAAAACCGGCCAAGTGTGAGTCGGTCCCGCGCTAAAGGTCCCGGACAAAAATAGTTTTTTTTCTAAGTTAATAATGTTGTGTTCTGTGGTGGTGTGGTACGGAACCCTCGGTGCGCGAGTAGCCTGACTCGCACTTGACCGGTTTTATTTTTAATTAATATTAGGTTTTGATCTCACCACATGATTACTAGTTACGCACTCTTTGTTAGTCGATATACAATTCGCAATATTACCTAAAACGTATACAAAATAAGGACGCAAAGAGCTGGAATAATAGTTGATTTATTGGAAATGGGAAATCGTCAGACGAAAAATAAATACAGGCATGTAGCGACCGTAGCTAGTCGGGAATAAGGCGAATTATTGAACGAATTGAACGATCCCTACCGGAATTGGAAACCTTTCATTTCTAACTCGGAGAAGTGCTTTTATTACGTTTCTCCTTTGTGATTTATATACTAGCAGACATAATTAAAAGGAATGTTTCTTTACAGAGAACTAAAAAGTGGGATGTTAGTGCAGATGTTGGAAAGGTAAGTTGCATTTTTTATTCTTCTTTCAAATAAAGTTAAGTATTTTATTTGTAGTAATCCAATTTCACAGCCGTTACATTTCTCGATGCAAGGATTGGGTTATAGGATTGGTATAGGGACTTATACTTTAATACGAAAGCCAATCATATGAAGCGACTAGTAGTATTCCCGGATGCGATGCAATGCAATAAGTATTGCAGATTCCATTTGGTAGCTAAGAGTGAATTATTCAGTACTTTGCAGTAGTTAGATCTACATCTTCTTACCCTTATGCCATTACTTGGTGTCGGCACAATTTGTCGTTGTCTTCCATTTATCTCGTTTAGCCGTCATTTCAGTCCTAACTCCTCTTTTATACCTACATGTTATTTTTCACACAGCCATCAATTATTTCGTTCGTCGTCCAATCATAATCATAATTCATAATAATAATCTTTATTACACCTTTTCTTAGAATTTTTACATGGTAAGATTAAGTTAAATTGGAAAAAAAAAATATTCTTGTTTTGATTTGTATGCTTACTTGCAATGATTACTTGCATGGCGTTCCTATGTGAAGCTGTGTGAATTAAAAAAATAACCCGAAAGGAAAAATTACAACTGTCTTAAAAATAAGAAGTTTACATAGTATAAGTATATCTCGTGGATTCCTCCCCTCATGCAGCCATCCACAGTAGTAAGATATTAATGGCTATAAAACTGTTTATTTGATATTTCAGCCCGACGAAGACAAGTTGATGACTTCAGTGGCTATTCCGGCTTTTGACTACAAGTACAACGAAGAACATAACGATGCCATGCTGCTGGGTGTGGCGGGCACCGACGTGCCAATCGACAGCATTGCGAAGCTCGCACAGCCTCATCAGGTAATTTAAGTTTTGAAAGTTTTCGAGATATGGAAATTTTTTTAACATTGAAAAATCACCACATCAACTTTCAGATGTTAGCTACTACAAATTTTTAAATTTTTGCATGAAAATACTTGTTTCGCAATCCAGAATAATCTTTTCAGCGAACCCAATTCAAAAATAAACTATCAGACTTTTACTTTTTACAGAAAACACTTTTTTCTGTCAGACTTCTGCGGTAACAATTTTTCTATGTCAACTTTGAGACTACACCCTGTATAATAAATGTATGGCGGTCACCTGGCAAGTAATTTCAAAAGTTGGCCAATTTAATCAAGTTTTCAAAACGGTATCACACTTGGCACTTCCTTTTCAAAAAAAGTAGTTATCATTTTTTTTCTCGTCGAACATCCCATTTCAAAACAATAATTCCATACTAAAATTAATTACGTGCAACGCCCTAAATTGCGGTGGTTTAGTGCAAATATATTTTACTATGGAATTATTGGTTTCAAATCGGGTTGTTCTGCAAGAAAAAAAAAATACTACTTTTGTAGAAGAAAAAAAAAAAAAAAAAAAGGAAGGAAGTGCCAAGTGTGATACCATTTTGAAAACTTGATTAAATTAGCCAACTTTGGAAATTACTTGTCAGGTTACCGCCATAAATTTTTTGTGCAGGGTGTAGTCTCAAAGTTGACATAGAAAAAATTGTTACCGCAGAAGTCTGACAGAAAAAAATGTTTTTTGTAAAAAGTATGGAACTAATAGGTTTTTTTCATTGGGTCCTCTGAAAAGATTATTCTGGATTGCGTAACAAGTATTGTCATGCAAAAATTTACAAATTTCTAGTACATTTATATTTATAGTTGTACATCTAAAAGTCGAGGGCAGGGTAGCGATTTTTTCAATGATAAAAAAATGACAATATCTCGTAAACTATCAAACTTAGATTTTTTTTTGTATTTTTCCCTGAACAGCATCTGAACAGTTATAAACTCACCTATCTCCTATTTGCGGCTTGACGTTGTGTTTTGGGACATCCTGTGTAACGTCGCACGGCCAGCTTATGTTTGTTTTGCGTAGCCTGATGTGTCGCCGTGTGTACCTTAGACACAATGTGTGTGTCTCTTGTATATGTATGGATGTAGATTTAATCTATAGATGTACTTTCTTAGATTTTTGAATAGATTATGTAAATAATAAAATAATGTTACAAATAAAACAATTTGTTTCTAAAATTAATTGTAATTGTATTAAATTTTGTATTAAATTATGTTGTTAAAATAACATAATTTAATACAAAGTTTTACTTCGGTCGTTGACGTGTTGAGATTTAATTTGTTTGTTCAAAGTTAATGTGTCTGTTTTTTAGCTGTTTTCTCGAATATAACTGAAGTCAAATATTGTCTCATTTCAGCTCGGTGTAAATGGATATTCGTTCATCGTGAGCAACAACGGATATTTGTTATTACATCCATTACTGATAGCTACCGTAAGTACATTTATCGATGCTCTACTATCTACACAATTAAGTAATAGTATTTACAGGTACTTACGTATACAGGATGAAATTGATATCATTAGCATCCTTTTAAACTAAGAGTCTACCCATCAAACTGAACAAATTTTACTATGGGAGCAAACCGATCGGAGCAAAAAAGAAATCAGCTGTTGCATACATTTGAATCGAGTAGGCATTGCAGTTTAGTATGGAACAGCAGATTTATTATTTTTTTCTGCCCCGATCGGTTTACTCCCATAGTAAAAGTTATTCAGTTTGATGAAAGGATGCTAAGGATATCAATTTCACCCTGTATACTAATAAATAAATATCGTTTTTACGGTTTTGGTGACAAGGAACGATTTTTTCGGGAAGATGGAAGAATAAACCAGAATTCTGTGTTTCAAAGGTCGTTTACGGTTCGTAAACTTCGTTAATAAGTTTCGTTCGAGTTCCAATATCTATCAATTTGATAACAAAAATAAAACACTCTACAACTCTGTAGATTTGATAAAAGTTTTGCGAATGTTGGTAATGGCACAGAGTACTAAGTATAATTACTACGTATACGACTTTATACTTATATCTGGAGTGCGATTTTTGAATCTCATTCGCTGAGTTCAGCAGTTTAAAATGTCAAAATCACTATGGAGATACGCATCTTTCTACTGCTGATTTGACTTTCAAAAATCGCACTCCTGAAGTATGATTTTTGAAAGTCAAATCAGCAGTAGGAAGATGCATATCTCCACAGTAATTTTGACATTTTCAACAGCTGAACTCAGCGAATGAGATTCAAAAATCGCACTCCAGGTAGCCAAAGGTATTATAAATAGACCATATTCCGAATATCGATATCAAAAAATTCAAAATTAATGGGGGTTTTCAACAAGAAACTAGTTCTTATCAACGTTTTTTCTTCACGCTCTATCGTAAAAACGGCAATACATACAAGCTTTAAACTTAGTGTGATTTTATATTATATTATACCAACAAATACTAAAAACCGGCCAAGTGTGAGTCGGTCTCGCGCTAAAGGTTCCGGACAAAAAAACGTTTTTTTTACTATGTTAATAATGTTGTACTCTGTGGTGGTGTAGAAAGGAACCCTCGGTGCGCGAGTAGCCCGACTCGCGCTTGACCAGTTTTATTTTCTGATCGCTAGCGAAGGGAATAAAACCGTGTGTATTTAAGTTCGTAAACAGACTTCGTCGTCGTACAGATAATATTCATAGATTTATTTGACCTTGAACTATCTGACAGATAAACGGAAAGCTGCAGAAAAACTGCAACAGCGTGGACTTCGTGGAGGTGGAACAAGTGGACGACGGTAAAGGATCTCGGGAACTCGGAGACGAGATCAAAGAGCTGAGGAAATCACTCGTCGACGGAAAAGACGGCAACAAGACACACGTTGAAGTTCTTTACCACTACGACTACATGAGGTCAGCGATTTTATTACAAAATGTGAACAGAAACATCTTTAACTAAGTATTTTTAAGCGGGAATAGGTACCACACATTCACACCACATCCGACTTATTCCCTCCATTACAAACTAGCCCAGTCATTTTACGGAGTTTTGTCACAGATTATTTAATAGTGTTACGAGCTACGGGTTCCGGGATTGGAGTGAAACGCTAAGTCCAATTTTACAGAGTTTATTTGGGATACACTTACAAACGGTCCACCTCGCAGAGGTTCCCCTAAACGGTTCACTTCACCGGGTGTCCTCCTCGCAGGGATTCCCCGTGCGCCACTTACTGTCACTGTTCACAGTCCACTACGTCACTACTGTGACGACACGACACGCGTCACGGCTATGACGTCACGACGTACGACACTATGACGTCAAGACGTACGGCACTATGACGTCACGCACTACACTGACACTATGACGCCACGTACTACACCGACACTATGACGTCACGCACTACACTGACACTAGTCTACTCACTGTTCCACTCTTAGCACTTTTCTCTTCACTAGTACTTTTCCACTTTTACTTTTCTTCCTTTTGTTTCGCACTGTTCACTGTTTAACCAAGGACTCCCGCCAGTCGAAATTCGCCGCCTTTTTATATCCCGCAGAACATTCCGGAATACCCTTTTTTCGATCTTCTTTTCTTTACTCGATTGTTTTCCTCCAGATAGTTCTAACCCCGCGTTCCTTTTTCGAAACCGATCGAAGACACGCCCACTTTTCTGGTTCTTTTCAAATATTCGTAATTTCGCCTCCTTTCTCGAAGTTCCTAGACACGTTCACCTTTTTGTCCCTTTTTAAATATTCCTTCTCTCTCTTCCTTCTAGAACATTTCTAAAAACACTAAAATCTAGAAATATTTTTGGCGCGGATCGGATTCGAACCGTCACCCCCCAGCATGGGAAGCGGACCCTTAGACCGTAAGACCACGGCGATTATTAATACACCCTCCGAATTTTTGAATGCCTTCTTACGTCTAACGTTTGACAGCGTCCGTGACAATAGTTACTACCGTAAGTTTTGGTAGGGTAAGGAGTTATTATCAATGGGACTTTTAAACTGTAACTGTCACCATTTACTGACAAAAAGACTATCTGGAGTGCGATTTTTGAATCTCATTCGCTGAGTGCAGCAGTTGAAATTGTCAAAATTACTATGGAGATACGCATCTTTGTACTGCTGATTTGACTTTCAAAAATCGCACTCCTGAGGTATGATTCAGCAGTAGAAAGATGCATATCTCCACAGTAATTTTGACATTTTCAACTGCTAAACTCAGCGAATGAGATTCAGAAACATATTTAAAAAAAGTTCGCTACGTAATCAAAATTGTATCTCCCAGAAGGCTTTTAACTTAATAATATTATTACCAATGCACTCATTTTAATTAGATTTAACTACAAAAATTATATTGAGCAATAAAATCGGCATTGAAATTTTAAAAATGAGGTGTTCATTAGAAAATACTAATGTATTTTTCAAAGCCTTCTAAGTAGACAAAAATATTAACGACATGTTTCAAGTTATGTATGAAAATTTAAATGAGACGTCAAAAAGCTATCTATATGATATTATTTTGAATAAAAATTTTTTGAATTTTGAATTATGTTAAGCCTTAAAAATGTGCAAAAAAAAATACTATCAGGTTTTTTAGATCGAGAAAAAATGCTAAATTAAAATTTGGGGCTGTTGCTGACGTCATTATTTTTAATTTTGGTACATTTCGAGGCTCAAATTGCGCGCCGGACCAGAAGTACTATAATGAAAAAAAAAAAAACAATTATTAATTAATCCCGGCTCTAAACGTAAAATAACTGGGCTAAACGGGAGACAGCAAAAGGAAATACAAATATATTCGTTATAAGTAACCTATTAGTAAGCCTTAATTGATAATATATTATTAACCTACTTCAAAAAAGGAGGACTTCTATGTTCGTCTGCAAGTATTTGGTTCTATATTTGACTTTTTTTTTGGCATACAATCGTATCAAAAAGTGCTTCATTATTTACCATGGGACGACGCCCTAAAAGATTCAATTAGGATTTCTAACTTTCTTTCCGTTTTACGGTGAGCGAAATCTACCAATCAATCATGTTCTTTCCTCAGGAGGATAGCTCGAGTAAAGCACGATTATTTCTTCAATAAATTGGAAGGGACTCCTTTCTCTATGGGCATCTCGTTGCCCAGGGGATATGGCGACACTGAACTTTTGCTCAAAGACAACCCGCTTGAGGCTAAGCAAGGGAAGGAACTGACTGGTATCAATGTTACTGATTACTTCAGATTCAGTTACAGAGTTCATCCTGATTGGTAAGTGATACATGTGAGTTTTATTTTATTTTATCATTTTTGCTGTTCATAAGTTGATGTAACTTTTCAGGGTATATTGTAAATTTCATTATCTAGAAGGTCATGAAGCAGAAAACGCTGAAGTCGAAATTTGGAGATTCTTAGTTAGTCTATCTAAAAACCAAACAGATATCACGAAGAAACAATACGTAGAAGAAGAACAGAATGAATTATTTAGTATTGAAGGTAAATGAAAACGTAGTAAAACGAATTTTTATTTATTTATTATGTCAGGTTTAAAACATTTATTAACTATGATGTTACAGAGGATTGCAATAACAGAACTCAGCTAGATAGAGACGATTATTACTGCAACGAAGATCTTGTGAAACAGCTGGTATTTGATGCGAAGCTCTCTAATCCGTACTTCAAAGACTGGATCGCCACTGAATCAGACTGGGAGCTAGCGAGGAAGTATAACGTCAGCGTCCGTTTCATAGCGACGTCCAGCGGCCTGACGCGATGGCATTACATCTTCGAGACCGACAAGAACGAGAGAGTCGATGATAGTGGAACTAGACATAAAGATAGCCCTGATGAGTACGATCTTACATTTATTGATAAACAGGCTATCACAATGATTGCTCTGGCTGACAGAGTCTTGTAGCTTATTTCAAGATGTCTCTAAAATTTCAGAGTGTTCGGAGACAAATATCACAACGCGATTGAAGAAACCTGGTACAAGGCAGCAGTACTTCAACACATGATAAGGAAGGAATCCCTCGTGGTTGCCACGAATCTCCCTATCCTGGACGAGACCATCATCAACCGCCCTTCCATTATAAGGGAGGATGGGGATATCACAATCACAGCCACATATGCTATCTTCTACAAAGATGGTGATTCTGAAACACCGGCGTCCGTTGTCGGATTTCAGTACTCGTATCTACATTTTTATGAAAGATTTAAAGAATTAACTGCTGATCATGACGGCGATAAGGTAGGTATATCAAAATATTTGGATCGGGTAATGAAGAAGTTTGGCGAACGGCCATGTAATTTGAGACCCAGACGTAGGCTGCTGTGTAGCTGTGTTTTTTTAACCGACTTCAACAAAAGGAGGAGGTTCTCAATTCGACCCGTATGTTTTTTTTTTTTTTTGTATGTTTGTGACATGATATCTCGTCAATTATGAATGAATCTTGTGATGATTATTTGTTTGTTTGGTAGAGCATACTCCAGAGGTGGTCCCATATAAATTTTATCGTAATTAGTTCATGACTTTCTACAAGAATAACAAATATATATACGCGACCTGATTACTCGTCAATTATGAATTGATCTTGCAGTGATTCTTTTTCTGTTTGTTGTGAGGATTCTCTTTCTGTTTGGTGGATCATACTTCAGAGGTCCCACATAAATTTTATCGAAATTGATTCATGACTTTCTACAATAAAAACAAATATTATAATTATACAGATGACGTTTTGGTTTGTTGATTCGGATCAAAGACTACGAACTTTAATGTCATAACATGGTCATAACCAAGAAGTTTGTAGGTAGAATTTCAAAGAAGGTGGCACGGGTATACCGAAACCATAGATATAAACTAATGGATACCAATCCTCCTTACCAGCTCCTTACAAACATTGAAACACGACAGTTGAACATGGCGGTCGGTAATGTTCGTCCTTTTTTTAGGGTTCCGTAGTCAAACATGGAACCCTTACTTTCGTCCATTCTGTCTGTCTGTAATAATTTATTCAATATAGGAGCTTAAAGCCCACTTATTAAACGTCAAATCTTTTTTAACCGACTTTTAAAAAAAGGAGGAGGTTCTATGTTCGGCTGTATGTATTTTTTTATGCATGTTCACCGATATTTTCGTCAATTGTTAACCAGTTTATGTTTGAAATGCTATACTCCGTAGGTGGTCCCATTTTAATTTTGTGATGATCTGATGACACATTGTGGAGCTACATAATAGAACTCCTCAAAAGTTGACAGCAAATCGTCTACGATTGAACGATTTGCTTCGTTTTAAGTTTTAATGTATACCTACATTTGCGTGTATAACTGATGTCTGAGTCGAACTAACATATTTAATCACTGAAAATTATGAAATAAAAATTAAATTTTTACAAAAAAATAAAAACCGACTTCAAAAGTAAAAAAAGTGAAAAATAATATTTCTTCCTATGACTTTTACGTTCGAATCTATAAGTTTTCTTTTTCTAACCTATTTCATCCCTCTGCTGGGCAAAGGCCTCTCCTTTAATCTTCCAACCATCTCTATCCTGGGCAAGCTCTGGCCACTTGTCGTCAAAAGCATCCAAGAAAATTAATTTGTTTTATTGGAGTCGGTGTCAAGCCAAGCCAATAAATTACTGCAAGCCCAGTCGCGAATCGTACCGGCTTGACACCGACTCCAATAAAATAAATTAATTTTCTTGGATGCTTTTGACGACAAGTGGCCAGAGCTTGCCCAGGATAGAGATGGTTGGAAGATTAAAGGAGAGGCCTTTGCCCAGCAGATGGATGAAATAGGTTAGAAAAAGAAAACTTATAGATTCGAACGTAAAAGTCATAGGAAGAAATATTATTTTTCACTTTTTTTACTTTTGAAGTCGGTTTTTATTTTTTTGTAAAAATTTAATTAACCAATCAGGAGCTCGGGCGAGATCGGCCGCGCCTCGCCCGAGTTCCTGATTGGTTAAAAAAACACAGCTACACAGCTCGCACAGCTCGCACAGCTCGCACAGCTCGCACAGCTTCAACGGACAGGCACCCTTAGAGGTCCCTTACATGAATGAAACTTAATAGTACCTACGTGTAGAATGAAACAAAACTGACAAAAAAGTAAATTGTTCACACAGTTCAACCAAGCCGTAAAACGTTCCGTAACGTCCAAAAAATACCTCAGTGATAATATTAGATGAAAATAGTTTCCGTGGTTACGTTTTGCTACTGCTTTTTGAATGATTTGTCTATTTTACTAGTAATTTCTACTTTTGAATCCGGACTTCTGGAGATATGGAAGATTTAAAAAAAAATGCCTCAATTTTTTTCTGTTTATAATAATTATGACCGCCGTCCTGAATGTCTTTTAGTTTACGTAAAAATGGCTGGGTCCAAATTTGCCAAACTTCTTTGTTAACGTTCTTGTACAAATATTTTGTTTTTAATATTCTAGCGTTAACCAAACTATTCTTCAAATTTTCAGGACTTTAAATGTGGAGAGAAGTACGACTGCTACGTGGTTGACAGCTCAGGTTACGTGGTATTATCAGCACCACTAGACGTGAACCAAGTTGGGCAATTCTTTGGTGCTGTTAATTTAAATAATCAACTGATTCTGAGATATTTCATAGACGAATCTATATTCGATCACGTGGAGGTCTTCAATTACCAGGCTTTATGCCCATTGTCAATATTGAAGCCACCGAGCGGAGCTTGGCGTTTCGATACGGTACGTAACGCTCCATATTTCGAAAAGGCTTTTAAGAGTTTACTTTTTATATTCAACGTAGGTACTCAATTTTAAATGATGTTTTGAATTTTACGCCTATTTATTACACTATACATCAATAATTGTAATATGATTTGATGAGTGACCCTATGTAAAAATTGCTACAGCTGGGGTTTCGTTTTCCGGTTACCTATCTAGAAAATTTCATTGAAATTGGTTCGGTTCTGACGTGATGATGTTATAAACAGATTTTCCGTTTTATAGTACCTACTTAGTACCTATATTGTACAATCTACGAACAAAGAAATGGTAACAAATGAAGAAGAAACATCATTTTGTAACCCAAACAAAAACACACGTTTTTTTAGCGTAAATGTATCAGAAGTACCAATAATGCAACGCGATTTAATTATTCATAACGATTATTGGAAAATGCTAAGCGAAAGTGAAAGCGAAAACAACAGAAACGTTTTAAACCTTCAGCCGAGATAAATTGCAAAAGTTTTCGTTGAATGATTTACGCGGAAGAGCTCAACAAATAAAACTCGAGCGCTCCTCAAGGGTTTTCAATAAATCTTTTTATTAAAATATAATACCTTATGTATTGCTTCTTTCCAGCCTTTCAGTTTAGCAGCGAATTTTATAAGATGGTTGTTAACCGAAGTGTTCTTACTAATATTTCATTGGAACCAATATAGTTACGCTGAAGAAGTTATACTGGGTGAGTATAATAAAAAAAAACGTAGAATTAAGTTGCAAGCTGTAAATATTGAATATTGTAGGCTGCACTTTAGTAGGCTTGTAACACTTAAGCTTACACATTTTAATGGGTTCTTACCGCGTTTTGGTATAATATGAGTTCCCGATATTTCGGCAGTGTTACAACTGCCATGATCACGGGATGACACTGGCAGTTGTAACACTGCCGAAATATCGGGAACTCATACCAAAACGCGGTAAGAACCCGTTAAAATTTTTAATTCTAGATTAAATAATAACCGCGTAGCTCTCAAAAACTGTATTACTTAAGCTTACATTAGAAGAACCTCAACATTTAACAAATTAGAATGCACAGTTTCATGTCACTTCTCAGGAAATTAGCAGGATGGTCTTCAAACTTTTTGATTCTATTACAGGGTGTTAGGGTAGGCAGTTGCATCATGATACTAAACATGATGAAAAACTTTCACAATGGAACTAAAAAAAAGACTTCATACTTAAACGTTCGATCAGCTGATTGCATTTAGGTGGTTTGGAAAGTACAAACGTTTTGTTGCTAATTTCCTATAAGTAGTTTTCTTAGGGAAAGTTGTTCAGTAACTATCACCCCTTATATTAATGCTACCAACTGTTTACCCTAAGACCCAGTATAGCCAAGCCAGAACATTCCAAATAGTATCCCGACACATTTCGTACAGGTTAGAAATAAGATAATAAAATTGTAAAGTAAAAGAAAGAAAAAATCGCAAATTAAAATTTTAAAGGATAATAAGGTACTTTTATACAATTTTAAACTTTCATTGAAATTACGTCTTCTAATTCATAATTTAAGCTTTTGTGGGCATTATATTTTAAGACGCAAGCTAAGAATAGATACGTGTAATATGTTTATTCATAATTGGTGGCAGTTACATGCATGTCGTCTCGAAACACATTTTATCTACACTAATATTATAAAGAGGAAAGATTTGTACCTATTTTTGTATGTTTGTATGTTTGTAATGAATAGGCTCAAAAAGTACTGGGCCGATTTAAAAAATTCTTTCACCATTAGAAAGCTGCATTCACCCTGAGTAACATAGGCTATATTTATTGCTAGAAAAGATTCGACGTCCACCCGTGCGAAGCCGGGACGGGCCGCTATTACTTATATTTTAAGAAGATAGATTAAGGTAGGGTTTATACAGAAGAGACGCGTGGCGGTGGCGGGTAGTCAAAGTAACACCAGTATAAACATAATATAAACCTTATATTACGTAGCATAGCGTCGTTTTTTGACGTAAAGAAAAATCGCGCCCCCGCCACCAGGCGACGTCGCCTGGTGGCGCGGGCGTAATTCTCCAAACGACTCTAGGCTACGTACTATAAAGTTTATATTGCCGCACCCCACCCGCGAAATGCCCGCGCCACGTCACTTCTGTTTAAACGCTTCCTAAAGTTGATAATCAGAAAATTTTATGCGCGATTCATTGTCGCCGCTACAGGACGAAGATATAAGACTTCTAAATGATTATAATTATTGTCTTTGACTCCTAACGTAGCAGAATGAAACTAATCTAAACGAGCTGATTGTTTATCTTTTGATGTAGCATTTGCAGATTTTAGTCGTAGCTGCTGATAGTTGGTGTTGTACGAAAACGCTGTATGTACAAAAACGTTGCGTAGTTGAAATCAATGGAGCATGATGCGGTAACAGCATTTCTATCTCTTCTTAATATTCTTGCTTAACCTAACTGCATGCTCCTTTCACTCGCAGACTCCGACTATAGCGACCTTAACCTCCCAGAGAACCCAGAGGCAACCACTACAGCAGCGCCCCCTATGGACGACAACAACACAATCCATGCAAAGGAGGAAGAAGAAGATCTGTTATTCTCATGTGATCATCGAATCAGCCTGTTTATCCTGAATCAGAAATATTTTCTGGAGAACACGGGCGTACCTCGGACAGTTCACTCGGATACACAAAAGCCTTGTCTCCCTCCTTTCTGGGCATCCCATGTGAGGAAAACTAATCTGTTGTTGGTGGTCGTCGAGAAAGGCGACTGGGAGTTCGAGGAAGGATGTCCTCTGCCGCCGGACACGAAGCCGCAGCCAACAAGGAACTCGACTACGAGTCGCGAGCCCTGCCACAAGCTTGATCTGGCGCAACTTGACCGACGTCGACTTGAGGGCTGTTTTACTTATCACGAAAAGGTACGTCCTCAATTATCATTAAGTTTTATAAATTAAAACGAGCTTTTACCCGCGACTTCGTCCGCATAAATTATATATCTACCAGATTTTAAGTCAGATTTTTAAGTCAGCTATCGAACAAAAAAAGTTTCATCAAAATCGGTTCAGTAGTTTTTGCGTGATACTCGAACAAACAAACACCCAAACAAACAAACAAACAGACCGACAAAAAATCCAAAAATTGGTGATTTGGAATCAGGGACAGCAGGTAAAACCATATCGTTATCTTTTTTTTGCAAATAGTTTCAACAGACACACTTCTTTTACAGTTTTATAATAGTTTAGATAGTTTAGACTAGATACTCCATGTAAGAGAATCGATTTAGGAGTTTTTACATGATGTCGTACACAAACATAATTATAACTAACTAGAGTTAACCCGCGACTTCGTCCGCACAAATTATAGGCCAGATTTTAAGTCAGATCATAAGCTATCAAACAAAAAAAGTTTCATAAAAATCGGTTCAGTAGTTTTTGCGTGATGCTCGATCAAACAAACATACAAACAAACAATAATTCTAAGAAAGGTTGATTTGGAGTCAGGGATACCTAAAAACCATATCGTAATATTTTTTTTTGTAAATATCTTCAATGTACACTTCTGTTACAGTTTTATAATAGTTTAGATAAAAATAAAAAAATAAAACATCTTATTGAATCCAATTTTGCAAATATTTTAAACATAGGTTCACACATATACAGTTCACAGTTATATTTAAACCTGCCCTTGTAACATGATGGGGGTGAGAGCGACATAGGTCACTTCTAAACGTCAAATATAAGTGAGATACTACGGAGATAACCGCCATCTCACTTAAATTTGACGTTTAGAAGTGTCGCTCTCAACCTTGTCATGTTACAGGGGCAGGGGATTCGTTTCATTGTCAAAATATTAAAATAGTTATAATATAATGGGAAAATTTCAAGCTTCTTGAATTTATACATTGTTATGTATTAAATATATTAGATGCATAGATTATATCAAACGCAACGATTTGAATAAAAACTTTTAAACCGAGTAGATATTCTTAGCTAAAATCATGATCATTCAAATACAGAGATTATTTTCTCCTCACTAATTGTTGAAAAAAATATTCGTTTTGAGATTTTTGTCTGAGCTATTGGTAGCTTCAAATTGCAGGTGCAATAACAATATCAGAATGTATTTTTAAAGCTTGATTTATTGTTGCTTATTTATATGAATTAACACTTTTCTATTTGTGTCAACAGGAGAGCAACATAACAGCATGCGGGCTTGGCAGTATAGCAACCCTGGACACACCATTGTTCCTGGCTACAGCATTCCTGACATCGCTAGCCTCCAAACTGCTATCTTGATACGAACAGAAAACACCATTTTATTAATGACATTCAGTAATTTGTACCTTTGTTATTTTCGCAATAAAAGTTATTGCACCTTTTAAAACTTTGTCTACCTTTCTTTTAATCCTAAAATTAATAAATAGCGAAATTAAACAATGTAATAAAACTTACAACAAATATAATGCATTAGCACTCTGACCTAGTGAGATAGTTAAGATAAATCGATGCACACTAGTGCACAGAACGAAAGAGAAATCCTGTATTACCGGGCAAAAGTGTGAAGCCCGCACTGCACTCTCGCCGAGAATTATCGCACTTTCAAGGAAAGTTACTATGGCTTACGACGCCAGGAGAACAATGAAGGGCATCCACACTCTCATTCTCGGCCTGTCTCGAGGCATGGCATACATACGCCTGTTGGTGTTGACACAAACACAGGATTAGTAACTACAGGTCAGCCGGTACCTGCCTTCAAAGATACCGGCAGTCGACTGGCGCAAAGGAATCACTGCGCATGTCTGACCTGCGACACACGCATGCGCTATTCAGTCCACCCAATTCGTTAGCTGCCTAAAACGTTATCAATGTCGGGTGTATAGATAAAACCTTCGAATTGGATAAAATTACAACCGGGAAGAGTAGCTGTTGTTAAATAATGAATTAGGGTATAAATTAACATTCGTGTGAGTTAGGGGACAAATAGATTGTTGTATCTGATGTGCCAACGTATCGGTGCCCTTGTACTACTGCTGCTTCTGTTTCTGGAGTCCAGGGACTGCTCGTCGAACCCACAGAATGATGCCTTTACCAAGATATCGTTTAACACGTAAGTTTGCATTCTAATAATGAGTTAACTATTTTGTATAGGAATCTGGCATTAGCATTAGGGTAACATTTTAGTAAATATAGGACATAAATAAGAAACAAATGACAATTTAGATGCACAGTTAAGGTACCTAGTACTAGATACTCTTTCTTATACTGTAGTTAAGGTATCGAGATGTACATCTAAACTACATATTATAAAACTGTAACAGAAGTGTGTCTGTACATTGAAGATATTTACAAAAAAAGGTTACGATATGGTTTTTAGGTATCCCTGATTCCAAATCACAAATTTTTGGACTTTTTGTCCGTCTGTTTGTTTGTTTGTGTGTTTGTTTGTTCGAGCCTCACGCAAAAACTACTGAACCGATTTTGATGAAACTTTTTTTGTTCGATAGCTTATGATCTGACTTAAAATCTGGTGTATAATTTATGCGGACGAAGTCGCGGGTAAATGCTCGTTTGATTATAAAATATAGGTTCATACTACTATTAAAGATGGATAGGTATTATTAGGTATGATGCAAATTAGATTTAAAGTGGATAATTAAGTTAAGTGTTTATTTACCAGCGTACAAGCATGGGCGGTCAAGCTCGGCACGGAGCTGTATCATTTCGGTGAATTTATCACCAGGAAGAAAGAAGTTCAAGACGTAAGTTTTTAATTATTTTCTTCAGTCGCTGAACAAGCCAAGAAATAAACCTATGCCAACACAGATATTTTCACACCACGCCATGTAAAGAACCTTCGTTATTATGTTCTAGCTGGTAAAATAATAGCTTATCTTTATGGGTATAGCCGGGAAATTAAAGAACATTGTACGATCACCGGGTAATAGGCTACTTGACAACTAGTCAATTCAGCTACTCTTTATCGGATGTCAAAACGTGCGATTTGTATGAAAGTTTGTACCATATTTGTACTAAATAAAGAGTTGTAACGTCATCAACATTTTCATTACTTTTTAAAGTTTATCTTGTTATTAAAAATAGTATTCAAGCTAAAAACTTAATGAAAATTGGAGTTTAGCGTTATTTTCTAATCTTTTTTTAATTATAAAAATAAAATATATTGTATTGTAGTCAAATACCCAATTGTATTGTGCCCGTTGGTCAATAATGATTATGAGATTTGAATTTGGAACCGCATCCACAGATTATTTAAATAAAATAGTCCTACTGACAAAAAAGAACTTATTCGAAAATCGTACTGGCCACCAAGAGTAAAACAAAACACAATAAAAGAAACATATTGGGAAAACAGGCGCGAATATTCTTTGGAATAATTGTTTCTTTTTATTGTTTTTCTGCTTCATCCCCTTGTTGCATAACTTATTAAATTGTTGCCAGAGTTTCAAATCAGCGCAGATCGAGTCAAGAGACGGAGAAAAGTTAGTGCAAAGTATGGCAGATGATATTAGAGCTATGATGGAGCTGAAAGTTAGCGCCGTCAAAAGAATAGTTGAAGCAGCAGAAAACATGGCGTTCGACAAACAAAGCGAGCCGGTACCCGAGGACTTTCAGTTCTACAACAGCAAGGAAATGGACGAGCCGTACGACGAGGTCTCTATCACTACAACGGCAGAACCAGATTTCAGCTTGGAGAACTGGATCGTGCGGCCGCCGACTAAAAGTGCACATGTGCAACAAAACGCGCACTTTTCTAACATACCAGTCAATACGAACTTTAGTAGCGTACATGTTCCTAGTAATGTGTATGCCTGGGGTAAGTGAATTATTAACAGGGCTGCCAGGTATAAAAACTGTATACTTGGGTGGCCGTTTGCATTCTCTATTTATCCTTTTATGTATAACTAGCGACCCGCCCCGGCTTCACACGGGTGCAATGCTGATATAAACCTTCCTCATGAATCACTCTATCTATTAAAAAAACCGGATCAAAATCCGTTGCGTAGTTTTAAAGATCTAAGCATACATAGGGACAGACAGACAGCGGGAAGCCACTTTGTTTTATACTTTGTAGTGATTGGATACAATCTAAACTATTATAAAACTGTAACAGAAGTGTGTCTGTACATTGAAGATATTTACAAAAAAAAATTACGGTATGGTTTTTAGATCTCCCTGATTCCAAATCACAAATTTTTTGATTTTTTGTCTGTCTGTTTGTTTGTTTGTTTGTTTTTGTGGGTTTGTTTGTTCGAGTATCACGCAAAAACTACTGAACCGATTTTGATGAAACTTTTTTTGTTTGGTAGCTTATCATCTGACTTAAAATCTGGTATATAATTTATGCGGACGAAGTCGCGGGTAAAAGCTCGTATAAGAATAAAACTAATTTTATAAACTGAAGAGCTCTCAAAAAATCTCGCAGACTTGTAACATTAAACGCGCTGTTACTATTCTGGCATTTACTATCTCTGTCTTTGACTATCTCTATCTTATTGTAAGAGTATAGAAAAATGTCAGCTGTATTGGTTGAACCAATAGATGCTATAAAGTATATAGCTGAAGTAAGTTTGTAAAAAATACTTGTTGTGAATAATAAAAAATCAATGTGAATTGGCCTAATATCTGGCCAATAAAATATAGAAATAGTAGAACAATTGACACGAAAAGAAGAAGAATGTGAATTCAAATTACTTATGTGATAAATTATCCGAAAAACATTGTTTTTTCTGATTCGGATTTTTTACTCCAATTTGTATTCTGCCAGCCAATTTTGTACAATTTAAGTAACATGGCTGAATAATTATAAAAAATCTTCTGGAAGCCCTGATTGTTAAATCTTGAACACTGTATTTTCGACTTTAAAGCACTAATGTTTGGGTTTAATTTCAGCGGACGAAGTAATTAAGGGAATTCACTGGTCAGAAGGCTTGGACACACACTTTATCAATAACTATCAAAGCGACCCGACACTATCATGGCAATTCTTTGGCAGTTCCACAGGATTCATGAGACATTATCCCGGTAAATACCTAATACCTACTATCGATTTATTTATACAGGGTGTAACAATACACCCTAGTAATACTTAAGGGGGTGCTTCAGACCATCAAACTGAACAACTTTCACTATGGAGCCAACATCGAAATCGCGAAAAAAAACCGCTCTTTCATACAAAACTGCAGTACCGTCTCGACTCAAATGTATGCGATGGCAGATTTTTTTTATTTTTTCTCGACGTTGGCTCCATAGTGAAAGTTGCTCAGTTTGATGGTCTGAAGCACCCCCTTAAGTATTACTAGGGTGTTTTGTTACACCCTGTATAGTCTTTCTTAATATGCTGATTTTTTAAGGACCGTCAAACTGAACAACTTTCTCTATGCGACCAACATCGAAATCGCGAAAAAAAATTGCTCTTCCATACAAAACTGCAAACCTACTCGAGCCAAATGTATTACAGCTGATATTTTTTTCGCGAAATTTCGATGTTGGTCCCATTAAGGGAATGAAGGTCACACTGAACAATTTTGTCTATACCTATGGAGGTATAGTTTAATATTTTTTTATTGATAAATTAAAAACACAAGATGCTACGAAAAATTGTATGTATGTTCGTAGGCATACGGCATGCGTAGATAGCTACAATAGTACAAAAGACATCAACGACACCATCAAAGTTTACAAAACAAGTTGCAAGTTGATTTGTAGTTTTGTCAACCGATAATTTTTTTATGGAAGGTCCAAAATACTTCTTTTCATATCGATGTCGCAACAATATCGCTTATGATGATAAACATCTTTTTGTTTTGCCTCAAAACTATAAATATTTATTTACAACAAGATATATACAAATAGATACAAATAACCCTTACCCTAAAAACAAAAGAAAAACAAAACTTATACCTATTATAAATAAAAAATGTCCTCTAAATTGCCGCCGCTTGGCGGCAGGGTGCCCAGGAGGCTGGCAGCATTGCCTCTTTGTATGGCCAGACTTATTCGCTGGCCGAGGTAGCTGCCAGCCCTCTGGTCACCCGAGGCCTCGATGAGCCGCGCCGATAATTCTTTAAATAATCGGCGCGCCTCTGGCCCCCACGGACCCAGTGTCTCAACCCCAAACGGTGAAAATATGTAACCCCCTTTGTTTTTAATTGCCTTCATAATTGTTACAAATAGAGTGTAAAAAACCTTGTTGGAGCCTTTAAGGCTCCGGGTTGCTTCAAACCATCAACCTGAACAACTTTCTGTATGGGATCAACATCGAAATCGCGAAAAAAAAACAGATGTTCCATAAAAACTGCAAACCTACTCGAGCCAAATGTATGGGACAGCTGATTTTTTCTCGTTTTCGATATTGGTCCAATAGAGAAAGTTGTTCAGGTTGATGGTCTGAAACAACCCTTTAAGGCTGCCTGTCCATTGAAGCTG
Source organism: Agonopterix subpropinquella (assembly GCA_922987775.1). Taxonomy (NCBI): domain Eukaryota; kingdom Metazoa; phylum Arthropoda; class Insecta; order Lepidoptera; family Depressariidae; genus Agonopterix; species Agonopterix subpropinquella. The sequence continues at coordinate 13,629,182 of OV277697.1, read as the reverse complement.
TGCTAGCTGTGCGAGCTGTGTAGATGTGTTTTTTTAACCAATCAGGAGCTCGGGCGAGGCGCGGCCGATCTCGCCCGAGCTCCTGATTGGTTAAAAAAACACAGCTACACAGGTCGCACAGCTTCAATGGACAGGCACCCTAAGGCTCCAACAGGGTTTCTTTTACACCCCGTATATTTACTTTTTTGTTGCAGCAATGAAATGGCGTGCAGATCCAGTAGACATCTACGACTGTCGCACCAGAGCTTGGTACATGGAAGCAGCTGCCAGCCCCAAAGACATGGTCATCCTAGTGGACAGGAGCGGGTCGATGACCGGCCAGAGACGGGACATTGCCAAACATGTGGTCACTAACATACTCGACACTCTGGGCAACAACGATTTTGTTAATGTCATGACTTTCTCTGACACAGTTGAGGAGATTGTACCATGTTTCGAAGATTCACTGGTTCAGGTATTCAAAATAAAATCGGTCAAGTGCGAGTTGGGCCGCTCGCGTACCGAGGGTTCCGTACCACACCATCACAGAACACAACATTATTAATTTAGAAAAAATAAAGCTTTTTTGTCCGGGACCTTTAGCGCGAGACCGACTCACACTTGGCCGGTTTTTAGTATTTGTTGTTATTTTTTAGAGTTTAATCTATAATCACACTAAGTTTAACGCTTGTATATACTACCGTTTTTACGATAGTGTGAAGAAAAAACGTTGATAAAAACTAGTTTCTTGTTGATAACCCCTTAATTTTTAACTTTTTGACATTTTTATTATTTGTTAACAAATCCGCTGTAATAACACATATTCTGAGAAAATGTCAACTACCTAGCTCTTACGGTTTAAAAGTTACAGCCCTAAATAGGTAGGACAGACGGACGGACGGATGGATGGACATCGTAGGCTTAGTAATAGGGTCCCGTTTTCACCCTTTGGGGACGGAACCCTAAAAACATATTGTTGTTATTCACTTGAAAAACAAACGACAATCGAGATGTGTACTACAACTACAACCATATTACAACTTGATTACAATTGATTTATTTCAGGCAACCCTGGGGAATCTCCGAGAGTTCAAATTGTCATTAGACAATTTCGAGACCACAGAAATAGCTAATTTCTCGAATGCTTTAACACGAGCTTTTGAACTGCTTGAAATATACAGAAATAATAGTGGTGGAGCCAACTGTAACCAGGTAAGTACATTCATTCTTCTTTATTCTACTCTTTAATGGAAATCATGTTAGACGGAAATTCCTTTTTTCGTACCTACATCAATTAAATTAAATTAAATTATACATCATCGTACGTTTTACCGTACTTAAAATACATCAAAACACGTTTTACTGTATTCAAAATCGCAATTTTGGTGCGATTTTTGAATATCATACGAGCGACTTGGCAGTAGAAAGATGCATAATCTCCATAGTAATTTTGACATTTTCTACTGCCAAGTCGTTCGTATGATTTTCAAAAATCGCACTTCAGCCAAAGAAACTTCAGCTGAATGCTGAATAGCAACAATAAACAACAACATGATCAATATTGTACTGTTATTAAAAGGTTTCGAACCTTTTTGTATTGTATGAAGCGTGGTCTATCTGCGGTCGGAGGAAGTACTTCAAAAGTCGCGTTTTCCGTAGATATACTTATGAAACATACACTAATATTCCGAGAGATAAGTGTACTTTTTGCAACCATCAGCAGCAAGGCTGATTCAGTGTTTATGGGTTGTAGAGCTTCTCTGTGATGGGGATGGAATTTTTTACAGACCTTTAATCATTATTAACTCCTAAACTGACTGGAGTTATGCAGGCAGACCTGGTCCATCCCCATCACAGAGATGCTCTGCACTCCATACACACTGAATCAGCCTTGCTGCTGATGGTTGCAAAAAGTACATTTATCTCTTATACTTTCTAATCTCACATATTTTTGATTATAAACATGTTACAGCCACGTTGTGCTATTTCAAATCAAAAATTTAAATATTAAGTTTCAAACGGGACTTGAACCCGCAATCTTCTAAACAGGGGAATTGCTTTTTCAAATTTAACTACTGAGCTACTACGCCAGATAACGAAACTACATTAATGAACAGAAAAAATTATTACAAATAAAAAATGCTTTTTGACAAAATGTCGTAATTGGTACACTTTCTGAGATATTTCGTTACCGACCCTACCGACCCTAGGTATGCCGATGAGGTTCGATGCTCTTTGCTAAAAAAAGCGCAGTTACTAGACGTTTACTTAACAACATGGTTCCAGGCTATAATGCTGGTTACGGACGGCGTCCCATACAACTACAAGGAGATCTTCGAAAGATACAACTGGAAGTACGACACCCCGGTGAGGGTGTTCACGTACCTGATAGGTCGCGAGGTAAAGGTAGTACCACTTCAGGTATTACTGTGTGTCGTAGTCATTGTGCGGCCTGCATAATGCCCCCTTCGATCTCGAGCCTCTCTATCAGTACACCTAGAACGTGGTACCCTCTTCTTAAACGTCTCTATTCCTTTACTATCTTCGTATTACCATAGTGTAATAAAATAAAACTACTGGTTCAGCTCGGAGGTCGCGACGGGTCAATCGTGCGCGGTATCCGGGGGCCGGGGCGGGGGGAGCGTGTCCCAGTACCGACTTACCTACCTGAGCGCGGTACACTACGACCAGGAGTGCGATTTTTGAAACTCATTCGCTGAGCTCAGCAGTTGAAAATGTCAATATTCCTACGGAGATATGCATCTTTCTACTGCTGATTTGACTTTCAAAAATCATACTTCAGGAGTTCAAATCGCTCTCCAGGAAAATAATGCAAAGTCGGGTAGCAGCGAAAAGGGCGCGAAACCATTTAGCCAATCGCGGCAAAGCCCTAGTGTTAGGGTTTTTTTCAGACCGCCTTACGGCCTTTCGCAAGCATTGTAAACTATTTACACACAATATATCTCGACTATAGCTTTCAGCCTCATAATATATTGAATCATTACTGTCACGAGCAATGTGTTCCGTTTTTGCGCATATTGCTGTGACACTGGCCCCGCCCCCTTTTCACATCTCCCTTTAGTTTTTGTGATCTGTGGGTGAGACTTATAAACCTGCAACTACTGTACCTTTGACTTTGCCGCTGTCCCGTCCTCCGCAAACCGCGCGAGCATAGTAGACCTGCCGCGACTACTGAGCTTTTCCACTATTATTGTTTATTACGCTATGGTATTACTATGCATGAGTATGTAAAGCTATATATTTATTAAATTGTATTTTCTGTATCTCTAAATTATGTATTTCTAACATTTCTTCCATCATCATGTTGCTTCCGCTTTTAGTATTGTTAATGTAGCGTGATAGTGCTCTGTACCTACTTAGAATTGTTTGTTTGTTTGTAGAATTTTTGTGAGTTTTGTACCTACTAGATAATTTTTATAACTTAAGTAGCCCGTAATTATGTAAACAAAAGAGTTTTCATAGATTAGGTTTGAGTTTTAGATTGTTGGCTGAATAAAACAGCGCTATGGTCATTATTATTTGAGAATTTAATTTAAACGAACTTGCCTTTTATCTCCACGGAGCTGGCGACCTACATTATCACATTAGATAGAAGGTCCATGGAGGACAGAAAGAAGTGGAGGTGTCGCAAAGCAATATTTCTATCGAAGTAAGAGTCGCAGGGACGGGGGACAAAACGGGTGCGCAGGTTCCGCCCCCAAAAACGAATTCAGAAACAGCGCACTTTATCGTTTAAGACATATTTTTAGCAAAAAGAATGACGGTCAGCTTCGAATTGAAAATCATAGACCACGCCCACTGCAACGTCATGACCTAATATAACGGCGATAGACCTAATTGCCTTGCGACACCTTCGCTGCTTTCTTTCCTCCATGACAAGGTCCCATTCACAAGGCACTAATAGAATCTAGTGGCAATATCATTTTGCAAGGATATCTTAATATCTGTGAAGCTAACTGTAGGTGGCAGATGTGAGGGAGGTGAAGTGGATGGCCTGCGCAAACAGAGGGTTTTACGTGCATCTGAGTACTCTGGCGGAGGTGCGCGAGCGCGTTCTCGAACATGTCAACGTGCTCGCGCGCCCTCTAGTGCTGCAACGAGAGAAACATCCTGTCGTCTGGACACCGGTTTATGCCAACATCACTGTGAGCTACTATCTCAATTTTACATTGCCTCAACGTAAGCTAAAATCTGCGACTCAAAAAATTTTATTATACCTAATCAACAGGACCCGAAGGTAGCGGATTATTTGTGGGAGCAGCGCGAACGAGCCGAACAGAAAGAGCGATTCATGAGCCAAAGGCGAGATAAAGCACTTTTCAACTCTGAGCGGGAAATAGAACGCAGATGGAAGATTACTCAGGTAAATAATACCTATTACTAGTTTCTCAAATAATTACAGAATTGTTAATAGTAGGTACATCTGGTATAAAACGGTTATACAGGGTGAAATTGATGTCATTAGCATCCTTTTAAACTAAGAGTCTACCTATCAAACTGAACAACTTTTACTATGGGAGTAAACCGATCGGAGCAAAAAAAATCTGCTGTTCCATACTAAACTGCAGTGCCTAGCCTACTCGACTCAAATGTATGCAACAGCTGGTTTTTAAGTTGCTCCGACCATAGTAAAAGTTGTTCAGTTTGATGGGTAGACTCTTAATTTAAAAGGATGGTAATGATATCAATTCCACCCTGTAGATGTGCATGCAGATTTACAGCAAATGATTTCTTTGTTCAGATGAAACAGGGTCAGTATAGTGAAATTGGGAACTCACAGTATCAGCTGATGACTTCGGTCTCGATGCCAGTATACGATCTTCGACACAATGAGGTGGGTTCAAGTTTCTGCTGTTAAGTCTTATTTTTGTACTTGTCTTAAACCTCTCCCTAAGTGAAAGAAATTCATTTTCGAGTCTTTGAAAAAGAGAAAAGATTAATTATGTTCAGCAGAGCAATCTCAGTCTACAATAAACAGTTTTCTCTTTTTGATAGACTTTAGCTTAGCTACCTGAAATGTGATAGGCTTAATGTATATTCCAAAATTCTAAATTTTTTATTGTGCATGGTCAGAAAGAAAATCGTCTTTTTCAAGATTGTGTTTACAGATTGGTTTAAGATTTCCTACTAATTGGACGTAAGCTCTATCTCTTCTTAGTACTTTAATCTTTTTATATTTCTTGAATTTTTGTGTAATATCATAACCAACCTTTTAATAATACTCCGTTTTGTTTGATGGTTTCCCCTCAGAACATCACAGAGAATGTACTGATAAATGAAGCTTACTGGGTATCAGTTACAAAAGAGGTACTACACTTAGAAAGTTTTGATGATTTAATGTAAAGTTTTGCAAGAAAGAGAGTTTTTATGATTTAGTTTTTTGGATTTCAGTAACGGTAAAGTCTTATTTGGCCCCGTTAGCGAATAGCGATGCATCTGTCCTCGATAGATGTGGACTGCGCTGAGCGGCGCGCGCGCCGGCAGTCGTCAGTCTCCCGACTGATCAATGTGTTGTTCTACCCTTTTGGCTTACTGTAGTATAGTAGTTTTCTACTAGATAGTAGGCGTAGACCACTAGGGTGTTATGACCAACTTTTCTATCAATTATCAGATTAATTATTTCTTTGCAAGAGTTATGATCTATATTACACACACTATCTACTAAAATGTATTTCTGCCTGAATTTAGTGGTGTCTTTGTAGAGACATTTATAAAGATTGATTGACTTGTATCACGAAAAGTAAATGTAAATATTTTTCAAGAGTTTTGAATTGTGCCGCCCGCCATATGACTCGTATGGGGCTTTTGTTACTTGAGTATCTATTCAGTTTCCGATATTGTTTTATTAAGAATGGCAAAATTTTTGATACATTTAAAGTTTTAGTGTATATATAAGTTTTCTCTTGAATTGAAAGAGAAAACTTTTTGATTCCTAGTGGAGGTTGTTATAATGCATTTATCTATATGTTATTATATTTTATTGCATTCGTACGTCCACAACCAATCGCAGTCCGTAGAGGAGAACGGCCAGAAAGAGGTAGGCAACGTTACATAGACCTATTGAGTAGTAGAGACGTATGCGTGGCGATGGATGACGCGCGGAGCTGCTGCTTAGTGAATTATCTACTTCTACAGCTTTGTTATCAATATCGAACTCGTGCAGTTACTACAACATGTTCCCGTCAGCATTTCTATTTAAACTTTCGTTTCGACTGTTTTTTTTCGATTTCGATTAGGATGAGAAATATCCATTGTTTACTTTTAAATATACAAATGTGCACTATTAAATTCTTTGAGTAATGTCAACAGATCATGCAAGGATTCCTTTGAAAGGTCACTTGCCCTACAACAAAAACGGTAGTAGGTTTCTAGAATTAAAAGTAGATTTTTAATTTCATACGATTAAACATGACATATTATTTGAGTAGATTTGCTAGAACCTGTAATTTTGAATTATAATAAATTAGTTTTTTAACTTCGACAGTTCTATATTAAAACATATAGAACGTAACTAACGGGGCGTAGATGCTAAACATAATATAATTACTGCTAGAGTTCTAAGCAAGATACTATATAATAATAATATTTAGTAGATTTAATGGCTCATACTACGCCAAATATAACTAAGTAGTTAGCTAAACTGAATTATAATTGTTTCTATATTGTCATAGACATTTTCAAAATAGATACGAGTACTTTTAGATTTTTTTTGATATTAATGTAGTTTTAATTTCACTGTTGGCAGATGTAGTAACGATGTAATAAACTTAAATGTTTAACATTTGTGAAGTGTAACTTGAAATGTTTTTTAGATTACTTTATTATAATGATTTAAACGAATATATTGATATGATTGCGATATTTTCAGATGCGTATAGCTAGGTTATTAGGAGTGGCAGGAACTGATGTGCCACTATCTGAAATACAAGCGTTGATGACACCTTATAAGGTATGAAATGGCTTATAACTACTTTAGTGAAATACTTTTTTTTTGAGCCTTCATCTGGATTTGCCTATTGTCTATTTATTACAGGTTGGAGTTAACGGATATGCTTTCATTGTAACAAATAACGGATACATCCTAATTCATCCTGACCTGAGGCCAGTGGTATGTGTTCACCATTATGTTGTATCTTATCTAATCTAAATCTAAATTATTATAAAACTGTAACAGAAGTGAGTCTGTACATTGAAGATATTTACAAAAAAAAGATTACGATATGGTTTTTAGATGCCCCTGATTCCAAATCAAAATTTTTTGGATTTTTTGTCTGTCTGTTTGTTTGTTTGAGCATCACGCAAAAACTACTGAACCGATTTTGATGAAACTTTTTTGTTCGATAGCTTATGATCTGACATCAAAATCTGGTATATAATTTGTGCGGACGAAGTCGCGGGTTAACACTAGTAATTCATATAAAGTGATACAATGCTAATTCAAGTCATTCATAATACAAGTCCAAGCTAGATTCTGGTACTTTAAGTGTGACTAGATAATTTGTGTGACAGTGTCCAAGATATTTATTTTATTTATTTATTAATTAGCGCGTCGGTCGGTGGCGCGTTGAGGAGAGGTATAGAATGGATACTCAATCATGAGGGTTCGGGTTCAATTAATCCGCACGGACGATATGTCATGTACAGTCAAGAGTACATCAAGCTTTACACTTGCAGTTCCATTGTAACGCTTATGGCGCACTAAATAAGAACAGTACAAAGTCCAAAGTGTCAAGCTTGACGTGCTCTTGACTGTACCAATAAGTTTCTAACCAACGATTTTATTTGGTCTTCGCTGCGCTTTCTAACTTATGTACATAATACCGACTGCTCCCAAACGGTGAAAGAAAACATCTCGTGAGGAAACCTGCATACTCATATGTGAAGTCCTAATAACAATCCACATTGGGCAAGTGAGGTGATCTTTCGCCCATACTCCCTCTCAAAGGGTAGGCCTGTGCCTTGCAGTGGGACGTATTTAGGTAGATGGTGATAGCATACTGATTATTGTATTATTACAGTTTCAGCAAATACTGAAACCTAGTTACAATAGTGTAGACATGATAGAAGTGGAACTATTTGACGATGACAGAGGCGCCAGAAACTTTAGCAAGGAATTAACTGCGGTAAGCATTAATTTACAAGGAATAAAACAGGGAGACGCGCGTCCCGTCCCTTTTAAAAATAGGTACGGCTATTAATCCCTGTTTCCTCTTTTCAGCTCCGAAAAGAAATTATAGATCAGAAAACGGGAAACAAAATTATGAACGTCAAATACCATATGGAACATTTTGTGAGTAACATTGCTACCTAAATTTCATCGAAAAAATTCTTTAGTTATTGTTTGTCAACTTTTTAATGTTAACATTAAAAAGACCTGCGAACCTGCCACACTGGGTACGATCACAAGTGTGGGTGCTATAAATTAAATTGAATTAAATTTAAATTAAATCAATTCAATTTACAACTGCGTAAAAAATAATTAAGTAGGTATGTTTAATTTGGTATCTGGTATGTCTATTAACATCGTTTTCAAGTCATTAATCTGCTAACAACACCATGGACTTAGTCTGAAATAAACTGATTATATTAATGTTATTAATGTTTGTAATAAAATTGTTAGAAAGACGCAAATAAATAAACCTCAAACTTTTTTAGGGTTCCGTACCCAAAGGGTGAAAACGGGACCCTATTACTAAGCCTACGTTGTCCGTCCGTCCGTCCGTCCGTCTGTCCGTCCGTCTGTCCGTCTGTCCGTCCGTCCGTCCGTCTGTCCTACCTATTTAGGGCTATAACTTTTGAACCGTAATAGCTAGATAGTTGAAATTTTTTCAGATTATGCGTTATTGCGGCGGATTTGTTAACAAATAATAAAAATGTCAAAAAGATAAAAATTAAGGGGGGTTCTCAACAAGAAACTAGTTTTTATCAACGTTTTTTCTTCACGTTCTATCGTAAAAACGGTAATACCTACATACAAGCGTCAAACTTAGTATGATTATAGAGCGAACTCTACAGAATAACAACAAATGCTAAAAACCGGTCAAGTGTGAGTCGGTCTTGCGTTAAAGGTTCCGGACAAAAAAAGTAATTTTTTTTCTAAGTTAATAATGTTGTGTTCTGTGGTGGTGTGGTACGGAACCCTCTCGGTGCGCGAGTAGCCCGACTCGCACTTGACCGGTTTTTTATTTGTAACTTCAGAAAAGAGTGTCCCGTTGCAAGAAGCACTTCTTCTGGACGGGCATCAGCGACTCCCCGTTCACGCTGGTGGTGACCATCCCGGAGAACTACGGTCGGCACCGCATCACCCCGCCCCCCACCGACGACATCCACCGCCTCTCTCTCACCTCCAAGAACATATCGGCGCGACAGTACTTGTCCGATAAGTGGAGCGTACATCCCGATTGGTTAGTTTAACCTTATTAATTACGAGCTTTTACCTGCGACTTCGTCCGCATAAATTGTATACCAGATTTTAAGTCAGATGATAAGCTATCAAACAAAAAAAGTTTCATCAAAATCGGTTCAGTAGTTTTTGCGTGATACTCGAACAAACAAACACCCAAACAAACAAACAAACAAACATACAAACAAACAAACAAACAAACAAACAAACAAACAGACAGATAAAAAATCCAAAAATTGGTGATTTGGAATCAGGGACAGGTAAAAAATGTCGTAATTTTTTTTTGTAAATATCTTCAATGTACAGACACATTTCTGTTACAGTTTTATAATAGTTTAGATTATAACTCATTTTTCTCATGGAAAGTGACCGCTGACCATCCCATAGAACATAGCGAATATAAAAATTATAAACCTACATGCGTTACATATATCGGACAGGGTGCCTCACACCATCAAACTGATCAACTTAATGCTTTTAGGGTTTTGCATACATTTTTAACACCTTAAAATGTTCAGGATATTTATAAATTTATGAGACACTTGTATCTTAGAGCTGATGCGTATCACTGTTCTTTTTACACGGTTTGTTTTTGGAAATTTGCCGACCACATTTTTTGTCGCTCTCAATTCTACACAATAGGTACGTAATTGGTAGAAAAAAGATAGCAAGCAAAGTGGGACGACGTGGCTGTTCACGACTATATTCCTCGAGGGGGTATTCAGAGATATTCTGAAACCTCAGAACATCCACGTTTCCCTAGTTAGGTACCGAAAGTATGTCTAGTGTCACGGGGAAGTGAGCTCGTCGCCACTCGAAATTGAAACATGCAGGTTTCCTTCACCGAAAAACCAGTGGTGTAGCAAGTAAACAATATTGTGTCTTGTGTGAAGCATGCAAGTAAAATTAATGCTGTTGAAATGCGTTCCTTGCGAAGTATGTGTGGTGTCACGATGAGAGATAGAGTGAGAAATTGTGTAATAAGAGATCGATGTAAATTGAAAGATGTTGTGACAAGAATAGAGAAAGGTATGCTTCGTTGGTTTGGTCATGTGGAGAGGATGAGTGACAGCAGATGTACGAAAGAGATATATGTTGCTAATGTGAGTGGATGTGTCGGCAGAGGGCGCTATCGTAGGACGTATGCTGATCTAATCAGTTGCGTCCTACAAAAAGGTGAGGTGCGGAGTACTCGAAACCGACGGGCATGTATGAAGAGATGTATGGATGTGCATGAGGCAAAAGAGGTATGTAAGGATCGTAATAAGTGGCGCGCCCTGGTCTCTGCCTAGTTGCCTACCCCACTGGGAAAGAGGCGTGACGTTATAGATAGATAATATTGTGTCCCAGGTTGTACTGCCGCCATTACGAGCGAACGTTCGCGTCTCCTGAGGAGGAGCTGCTCCACTTCCTGGAGCGCGTGGCCAAGCCGGGGTGGCGGTGGCCGGCCAAGCCACGCCCCCCAGAACACCACAAGAACAAGGCTCATGAAAAACATAATAACGGTACGTCAAAGTCCGGAGGGTCCTTATATTCCGAGAGATAAGTGGTACTTTTTGCAACCATCAGCAGCAAGGCTGATTCAGTGCTTATGGGGTGTAGTGCATCTCTGTAATGGGGATGGACCAGGTCAGCCTGCATAACTCCAGTCGGTTTAGGAGTTACTGATGATTAAAGGTCTGTAAAAAATTTACGTTAAAAAATTATCGTATGTTTTTGTTGTAGTATGCACTGTAGCTATGTGAACAGTACAAAAACTGACATGGTTCATCACAGAACTTGGCAGTTTTTGTACTGTTCACATAGCTACAGTACATACTACAACAATATCATACGACCAGCCGTGCAGCTGATCTTTAATTTTTTACAGACCTTTAATCATCAGTAACTCCTAAACCGACTGGAGTTATGCAGGCAGACGAAGTTCATCCCCATCACAGAGATGCTCTACACCCCATAAACACTGAATCAGCCTTGCTGCTGATGGTTGCAAAAAGTACACTTATCTCTTATACTATTACACATAATATGTATAATTACTTATGTAAGAACTCAACTTAGCAACTACAATAACTAAAATTAAACATTTTAACGGGTTCTTACCTCGTTTTTTATCTGATCTAAGTTATATCGTTAACTAAAACTCCCTATACCTAAATAGTTAATATTTTATGTTGAACATAGGTAATATATATTTTACAGGAACACCAGAAACCAGGGAACGGAATAAAGTATTAAACAACACTCCACGGAATGAGTATTACTGTAAGTAATTACACGACTTTATTATTAGGTACTGTCTGAACTGACAACGAACCTAATGGCAACCAAAAATTCAAATAATAAAACCGGTCAAGTGCAAGTCGGGTTACTCGCGCACCGAGGGTTCCGTACCACACCACCACAGAACACAACATTATTAACATAGAATTTTTTTTTTGCCCGGGACCTTTAGCGCAGGACCTACTCACACTTGGCCGGTTTTTAGTATTTGTTGTTATTCTGTAGAGTTTGCTCTATTATCACACTAAGTTTGACGCTTGTATGTATTACCGTTTTTACGATAGAGCGTGAAGAAAAAACGTTGATAAAAACTAGTTTCTTGTTGAGAACCCCCCTTAATTTTAAACTTTTTGACATTTTTATTATTTGTTAACAAACCCGCCATAATAACGCATATGAGAAAATTTTAACTATCTAGCTATTATGGTTCAAAAGTTACAGCCCTAGGCTTACAACGTAGGCTTAGTAATAGGGTCCCGTTTTCACCTTTTGGATACGGAACCCTAAAAAGTAATATAAAGAAAAGAATTGCTTGTTGAAAATATAAAGAAAGAATTTTAACGGGCTCTCAAAAACTATTGTAAGAATTGGCATAGTATGGAAGTACTATAATTCAACCAATGAATGTTACACAGGTGACCACGGACTGATGCAAGCTCTGGTGTACGACGCCAGGAATACCGCCTGGTTCAACAAGAGTATATCGGAATCTGCGTCTAATGAGAAAGAGTAAGTCTCTTTTATATTCCTCTTCTACGCTGGACCTATAAAACAAAACGCATTAGGTATGGCGTTGAAGTAGTTACTGGTGAAGCAACATTTTCGAAATATTTGAATAAAAGCTACGATATATGAGTAATATTACGAGTAAGAGGCCGGTAGCTACCATCTACTGCCAACCCTGTATTTATGATTTTCTCTCATTTTCTCAAAACAATGTAGTAATTTAAAAAATATTGGGACTTATTTTTCTTTCTAATATACTTACCAACTATTTTTAAACAATCTGTAGAAGAACGATGGAACAAAATGCCAAAACTGGCCACCTTACATGGTAATTCAATCGATTCGGGAAACGGAAAAATTATATGATCGACTACCGAATATAAATACACGAACACCACCATGGTTCATTTGAGTTTAAGTTTTGATTTGTGGTTAATGAATAAACATAAAAATAGGCAGATTAAAAACCAAATTAAAGATTGAAAAATTAAGCACCCGCACAACAAACATGTATATTAATAATGTTTGAAATAGGCAGATTAATTAATTTAATAGCACATTGTCTTAATTTGTACGTCCGTTTTATGTTAATTTTCACCTGGATAGCCCATTGACAAAAGTGATCGGATTATTGCCGAGGTAAAGTATTTTCGTCAAGGTTCTGCATGATCCGTTGGTAATAAGCATAGGGTGTTTATCTTTGGTTCAGGAAAAAAATATCTTAGAAATGGAATGCTGAAGGTGATCGATATTCGAAATATCGATATTATTGCACGCCTAATTTTTTTATTAACTTTGATGTTGTACTTATTTATTAAATAATTATCAGTCACTGCCTCCGTGGTCTAATGGTTAAGAGCATTGGGCTCTCGACACGGAGGTCGTGGGATCGATTCCCACGGGGGACACCTAGTGATATATCACTTTGTGTGTTTTTCCCCAGTTGGTTAGGACATTGCAGGTTGAATCACCTGATTGTCTGAAAAGAAAAATGATTCCGTGCTTGGCATGGCACATTAAGCCTTTGGTCCCGGCTACTATCACTGGTGGTAGTAGTCGTTACATAAAAACCACGCCAGAGGCCGTAAGGCGGTCTGAAAAAACTCTAACACCAGGGCTCTGCCCACACGATAAGAGGAAGAACAATGATCAGTCAAAGATTTATCGGAATAATATTAATTTTGTGAACTACAGGGTGAAATTGATATCATTAGCATCCTTTTAATTTAAACTACGAGTCTACCCATCAAACTGAACAACTTTTACTATGGGAGCAAACCAATCGGATCTGCTGTTGCATACATTTGCGTCGCTTAGGCATTGCAGTTTAGTATGGAGCACCAGATTTTTTTGTTGCTCCGATCGGCTTGCTCCCATAGTGAAAGTTGTTCAGTTTAATGGCTAGACTCTTAGTTTAAAAGGATGCAATGCTATCAATTTCAGCCTGTATAGATAATATTAATTTCAAAAGTTAATCATTCCATGTAACAGTAAAAGACTATTTATTTTCATACCTGTGAATTACTAATCTTCTATGAAAGGCAAACGAGGATCGTAAGTATTTTCCATTCATATAATGGTTCAAAGCAGCTGGTGGATTTGTGTAAGAAATTTACTGAATGGTTTTAAGACAATTAATATAATAGCCGGAAAACTTCTTGAAAAAGACCTTGACTGCGCAGAATCAAAATTTATAGGCGAAAACCTTGAGCAGGCGAAAGCGCTACGCTCAGGCCGCTCGCATTTTTCAAGATGTTTGCCGTGTACTGTAGATGTAGCCTACGTATCTCGCAAAACAAAAAAAAACGAGTTTTTGAAAAGAAGACTAAAATTCTACGCGGAACAAATGGTTAGGTATTTAAGGATCGTAGTAAGTGGCGTGCCCTGGTAATCCTGGTATCTGCCTACCCCACCGAAAAAGAGGCGTGACGTTATAGATAGATAGATAGAACAAATCGTTACTAGACCTAACAGACCGAATAGGTGTTAACAAAGTATGAACGCAAAAATTTAACTGAACATGACCAACATTCGAAACGAGGGCATGACAAATGATGTAACTGTTTCAAGATCAAGTTAAAGTTATCAATAAATTCAAGTACCTAATTCTAGTTGGTATGGAAAGTTAGAAAAAATATATAAGCTTTAAACAGAAGTGACGTGGCGCGGACGTGACGCGGGCGGGGTGTGGCAATATAAACCTTATAGTACGCAGCATAGCGTCGTTTGGAGAATTACGCCCGCGCCTCCAGGCGAAGTCGCCTGGTAGCGGGGGCGCGATTTTCCTTTACGCCAAAAGCGACGCTATGCTATATACTATAAGGTTGAATATTATGTTACTTTGACTATTCACTACCGCCACGCGTCACTTCTGTATAAACAGCACCTAATAATGTGTAAAAATAAAACGAAGACGTACCTACACTGATGAAAACACTAACTAATAGGATAAGCAATGCAAATGACTTGATTTGTAACAATTTGTCACAGGGCTGAATTCATCCAGCGTTTCGGATACATCGTCGCGTTCCTCTCCACGCACAGTGGGCTGACTCGATGGCAAACACACCCGCCCAAAGAACACGATCATGATAAGTAAGTTACTCCACAAAACCTAGACGTGTTATCTATACAACGTGTTAATGAATTAGCGCAAAACCTCATACACCCCAACTGATTTATAACAAAATATTTAGATTGAAACAATAATTTAATTATTTTGATAGTTAAAATTTAAAGTTATTCGCATTTTAAGTTTTGAGGAAAAAATTATTTGTTATCATTTCAGCACTGAAAGAAAGCGCTAACGTACTCATGGATACATTTTTATAATCTTGTTTTGGTAGTAATTAGGGTGAGTGTACCCGCGCGGTGGGTTGACATCGGGTTCAGAAAATTTTAAATTTTGCAAAAAAAAAATTTTATATTTTGAAAAAAATTACCTGTATTGAAACCATGATAATTCGACTCTGCTCTCGATTCTAAACAAACTACTTTCTAGTTTTGCGTTATAAAAATCTGTCTATAAAAAGCGGCTATGACCAGCACACCTGTAATGTCCCCTTTTTTGCATCGATGAATCTGATACCGGAATAACACTGCGAAGCCTACAAATTAGTTAAATCAGATAGTAAGTAATTGTAGGTCTTATTACAAAACATTGTTTTAATGCATTTTCTACGAAAGAAAGTTTTCAATAAATAAATAAATAAATAACATACATTGTAATGATGCCAAGGTAAGCCTTAGGCTTTTTGTTATGGGAATCATACAACAACGGCACTAACATATAACATCCATGACCGAACCGGGATTCGAACCCAGGACCCTGGTTTGGCAGTCCGGCGTGGCAACCATTACACCAACCGGGTCGTCAATTCAATTCAATTCAATTATACTTTATTGCACACCAAAACAAAACATACATTTGAATAAAGACAAAGAATTACAAGTAGGTACAAATAAGGCGGTCTTATCGCTAAAAAGCGATTTCTTCCAGACAACCTTAGGGTAGAGGAATCAAGAAACGAAAATAGGTAGCTTAGAAGAAAGTCGTCGTCATAACTACCATAGACCCACGCTGTGAAAAATTGATCTAACGAGAAACAAATCTTACTTGAACCACTGGGGATCTGCGAAATGCATCTCTACTGATATTGATCGATTATTTCAGACCAGAATTCGGTAAACAATACCCTCGAGCCATAGACGAGGTCTGGTACCGTCGTTCAGTGGAACAGCACTACGTGGACCCCCTGAGCTACGTCTACAGCGTCGAGCTCAACACGGACAAGTATCCTCTGAACGTGAGTGCAGCCATGGTGACCGCAGCCCACGCAGTGTTCCATGGCGACGGTCACAGGAAGGCTCCCGCGGCGGTGGTTGGCTTCCAGTTCAGGCATGAGAGACTTAGAGAGTGGTTCGAGAATATTACTTCTTCGGTAAGTGAACATGAAGAAGACCTTTTGATGAAAATACATCATCCGCGTTTCATACATTTTTGGTCCAAACGTGAAAGTGCCGACCAACACAGAGTAATGCCACAGCCCGGACACTGCATTCAAAAATTTGAAATTGACAAGATGACGTATATAAGTACATGCGAAACCAAAGAAATTTAACCTTAAGTCTTCTACGTAGGTAACAAAGTAACCAGTGCGAGGTAACCAGAGGGCGATAGAGTAAGTTGGTGGAAGGAAGTGTCCGTATTGTATCTAGTAATACATACCTTTCTTATACTGTGCTAATGCTATATTCTGATAGAACTTGTCCGTCTAAGAATTTATTACTATGGAATGAAATCTGTAGCTGTACGTTTTATTACATCAAAAATGTATGAAAAGGCAGATTTTTCAAACATTAATAAAACCAAGGATAATGGCCCCACAGCGTTGGTGCCATACTAAAACGGGCAAGTTCTAACAGAATATAGCCTTAGCTAATTTCACCGAAAATGTATGAAATGGCCGATTTTTCGAACCCAAATAAAACCAAGGACGCCTTACAGCGTTGGTGCCATCTAAACTATTATAAAACTGTAACAGAAGTGTGTCTGTACATTGAAGATATTTACAAAAAAAAGATTACGATATGGTTTTTAGGCTTCCCTGATTCCAAATCACAAATTTTTGGACTTTTTGTCTGTCTGTTTGTTTGTTTGTTTGGGTGTTTGTTTGTTCGAGTATCACGCAAAAACTACTGAACCGATTTTGATGAAACTTTTTTTGTTTGATAGCTTATGATCAGACTTAAAATCTGGTATATAATTTATGCGGACGAAGTCGCGGGTAAAAGCTCGTAATATATATTTAGACGGACAAGTTCTAACAGAATATAGTTTTTTTTTGGCCGGCACTTTTGCATTTTGGATCAAGATGGATGATGTCTTTTACCAGATACTGTGACAGGAATTAAGTTGGTAATTTATGATACTATCATTGTTGTTTGCAGTGTGAACACAACAAGGAATGTGTCACGTGTGACTCTGATAACTGGGACTGTTATCTAGTAGACAGTAATGGCTGGATAGTGGTCAGTCAGGACGTCAATCAGACTGGAATGTTCTTTGGCAAAGTAAGTCCTGAATACATTTTATACCGACAGCCAAAATGTGTACAAACAGCCGAAATGAAGATGCTGAGGTGGATGTGCGATGTCACGAGGCGCGATAGAATCCGCAACGAGTATGTGCGAGGTAGCCTGGGTGTTCGTGACATTGCAGATAAGCTTCAGGAGCGTGAAACGAAAGCCACCCGAATATGTAGGAAATATGGCACTGCAACTGTCGATTCCAGGACAGAGAACAAGAGGACGTCCGAAGACTAGATGGATGAACACAGTTCATTGTGATATGACCGAGTGCAATGTCTCCGAGGACGACGTCAGAAATAGGGCAAGGTGGAGAGAAAAAACACGGAAGGCTGACCCCACCACCATATGGGATTGAAGGCCGGGAAGAGAGAGACATTTTATACCTACTGATGGATAGCTTGTTCGTGTAAATTCTGAGTATTAAATCATTTACCTATTTATATTTATAGGTACGACCCGATATAATGACGAAGTTGGTGGAGGAAGAGGTGTTTAAAGCGGTGCATATAATAGACTACCAAGCTGTCTGTTTCAAAGAAAAGAAGGTTACCAACTTCGCGTCTATGTTGACAACGGTAAGTTAATATTATGACGAAAATATCTTGGCATTCTGATGCGTATGTGAAGTCTACCAATCCGAATTGGGCACGCGTGGTGGACTAACGCCGTAGACCTGTGCCTGCTGCAGTCGAACGAATATAGTCTGATGATCATGATGATTTTGGACATAGTCACAAAGAATTTCTAGTCTCATTTACCAGAATCGAGCCCGGGCTTGTATTTTGATGACTAAACACTGATATAAATAGAAAACATAGGTTTACAAATATGACTTGGGTACAAATATTCATCATACAAATATTTGCCCCTAGCGGAATTAGAACCCGCGACCTTGGATCAGCAGGCAGGTTCACTACCAACTGAGTTATCGGGCCGTCAAATGATTACCTACTACATCCTTCCAGATACAAAAATTACGTAAGAAATCTTAATCATGTAACATTTCAGCCTTTAGAGAACCTGCGTCTCGTCGTGGCGTGGTTTTTAGCAAACACCGTATGGTTATACAACTCCATAGCCGCGGGTTCCGCTCAAGCGTCCAGCTATTCCTTCGATGACGGTAAGCGATCACTGACTTGCTGTCGTTCATTATCATCAATCCATAAGATCAACAATGCTCTCATTATCCATTGCCAAGGTGTTCGATGAAATAAATGTGGTACTTATAAAACTAAGTTATAATGATATTGTTCTCCTTGATATATCTATGTTGCTCTTGTGCGTTGTCAGCATGTTCTGTGCAAGTCTGCATGACAACGAACACTATAGCGACAATGTTACTTAATAAAATCTTAAATAGGTATAGGCATATCTTTGCTTTAAACAAAGAAGTTACCTAAAAAAGGTACATGTGCTAATATACTGCGACACCCTAATAGATATTATTTTGCGCCAGAAACAGCATTGTGCTTCTCTATGTTTCTGTGCATGAACAAATTTGAATTGGAGAACGGACAACATTTATTTTTATTCAAGACACAACACAGAGTTTCTATCAATAGGTATAAGTATAAACCCTTCTTTCGAAGTAATGGGCTGAAAACTGTGTGAAAAAGAAAAGTTTAATGGAATAGCAAACATTAGTTATTTATTAGGTATTTTGAGTTAGATGGTATACAAAATTAACACTTACAAAGGGTGCATGCAGGGTTTCGACAGCAACACACACTAACAACTTTAGCCGTAATAATATTCTATGTAGTGAAAACAAAATTAAAACCATGGAGTCAACAATTGGTTGTAGCTCTGTACTAAGAAAGTAGTAACGACTCCATCTTGTTTTCAGAATATGTTACACCCACCGGTGAGTTTAGACTGAGCACATTACTCGTAGATCGTATTATTGTCACTGAACTACAGTCTCACTGTAAAACCTTTCGATACTATCTGTGCACTGACGATATGACGTCTTATTCACGAATACCTACAATACAGTACACGGCAGTGAGGTGACGGTACTATGGGGACAAAATGAATGAGGGGACGAAATGGGGAGACAAATTATATTTTGAAAAGAGTGTACAGATATGGTCGAAGGGTAATCATTTGCTATCATTGGAAAGTTACATTCATACTGGGTGGGGCAGATCAACCTACATTTCAAAAAACCTTAACCTTACATTCGAGATGGTCTGATCATCCCCTTAAAAACCATAAGCATATTAAGAAAGACACTATGTATATCTTGAACATGGTTAAAATTACCTATTGACTCTTCTTCTTTGAACAAAATGAAGGCACTATTCAACACCTTTATCATAGGCATGTGTCTTGAAACTGGTTCTGTCCCACCTAACAATTTTTGTACATTATGATATGATGCGACTTAGATTTGTATGTTAGCAAAAGATATAAAATGCAGTGTGATGATGTTATTCAGTATTAACTTTCATTACCGAATATTTTGTCGTAGTAGACCTTTGACCCACTCCTGGAATGCGCATGTTTGATTATTTAATCATATTTTAAATATTTTATGGTCCCGTTGCCGATTATACTAACAGATCATGTCTTCTTATTTCTCCTTAAGAATTGTTGTAGGTAGTCATATCTGAATGTTAATAGTTGTAAAAAAATAGAATAATTCGCTAATGTTAGTGCAATGCCAATGTAAATAGATGGTCAAAAATGTTTAAGTAGAGAGGTATGACTGATATATATTATAATTTCTAGAAAAATATATTTTTGCACGTTAAATTTAATTATAATGTTCCTATAATTAGACTGCAATCTTTTAATCGTTTTCTTTAATTTGGCTGAAAATTACGCAATATAGGTTTGAATTGGCTAACAATTGGCTTAACATTATTTACATTAATTTGTAAAATAACATTTTCACAGTGGATTACTTATAGCCACTTTTTAAAATTTAAATGTAAATTAGCCTCTTTTATTGTCATTGTTAATGCTTCATTACCATTAATGTTAAATAACCGTTTTTTCTCAGACGTTTTATTACTGTAAAAGTTATTGTCATTATTTACATTAATTTGTAAAATAATTTCAGCATGTACTTTTAATTCTACTATCGCATGCGAAATATTAAACCCTAACCCAAATAGCATTTTCCCAACAGTATATCAGACCTACGAGAACGACGAAGAAACGGACGAAAATTACATGTCAAAGCAACAATCTCGCACGCTCGAGCGAGACTTCGAGAAGCTCGTCCTGATAAACCGAACACGTCCTACGCCCTGCGACCGGGAGATGTACCTCTACCAGCTGGAATATACCAACTTGGACGACAAACTAAGCAGGCCGCTCAATGACTGCAAGCGGCCGTTCTACGCCCAGATAGTGAACTACACGAACATGCTGCTGGTGGTGGTGGACGCGCTGTGCCCGCGCGAGGACGTGCCCGTGCTGTCGGTCGACGCGCAGGACGTGCAGTACAACGAGTCGCTGCCCTGCTTGAAACATATCAACCCGTTGTATAGGAAGCAACCGGTCTCCTGCATTAGAAGTCATTCAGAAGTGAGTAGATAGCGAAAAACATAGCTGTTTATTCCTATGGTTTCGTATAGGACTGTACAGGCGTGAGATAAGGTTCTTCTCTTACAACACTGCTTAAATAATCTGTAACGGATGGTAAGGCCGATGATGATGATGTTAATAAAAACAGGGCTACGGATCTGTAGGGCTATTGTTAATTGTCCGATTATACAAGAAGGATAATGAATTTATGATTGTAAAATTTTTGAGTAATATTGTGCTTTTCTGATCATCATATCAATTGTCCGAAGATGATTAACTAAAATATTGAAAAGCAGAATCGCCAAGAACTGTCAAAAACACCATGTCGATTTGATACACAGTACAGTGCGACAAAAAAATATGAACAAAAAATCGCCACCGCAACACGGCGACGCGACGCTTTCTTTCAAAGAATGTCAAAATCACACATACCTGGAAAACAGATCAACATTATTTTGTACTATAGTTCCTGCTGTCATCGTTTTATAATCTTTTTAGTCAAGCTTTTGATACACAATAAGACCCCAAATATGATGATGCGCAGTTCAAAAATATCTATAAAATAAAATACGAACATTTTGGAAACGAATCTCAACGTCTAGGGGTACGGGAAAAACCTAATGAAAATCTATCATTCTTGTTTTTCAGGAAAGCAACATCGATATGTGCGGCCGCGGAAGTCTACTCGACAAAAATCTTTTGTGGCTGCCTTTGAGTATTCTCGCTGTAGTGATCATGGGCCGATAGATTTAACTAATATCATTATAGCATGGTATCTTATTCAAATCTACATGTTTTAGGTATCATTATTTTGTTATTATGTGTCATAGTTTATTAAAAATACTATTTATTGGAGGTAAATGTTAGATTCCCAGTCATTTATACAGTTTCTATTTGTTATTTAATATTTAACATAGTTATGATAACTATGTTATATAGGGTTAATAGTAAATTACATGTCATATCCACATATCACAGATAACTCCTCTGCTATGAATGAATGCAACTGTTTAACAGTTGTGTGTTTTTCAATCCAAAATTAAATCTAAATTGACCATTTGTATGAATTTTCCATATCAACTACCATATAATATTAAAATAAAGAAAAAGCTAAAATCCGTAGCTAGTTAAGAATTGCATTTTTCTTATTTTTAATTTCAAATAGGTAACAAATTAGGTAGCTAGCTTTTGTAAACCAATTGGCTCCTTGTATTTACTACGATTTTAAAAACTAATAATTTGTCATTATTGATTTCAGTATTATTAAGTATGTGATTATGATTAATTAAATGGTTGAATTTGTATTCCGTCCTGGCAAGTTTTATAACAATTTAGACTGGGATGGAATTTTTCAAATCTCTTAGTCCTTGGCTTGTAAACTAAGTGAGTAATTAATACAAAATTTAATTTATGTTCAATTGTTTAATAAATTATTGAAGTTGGTATGTAAACACAACAATGATCCCAATAAGAGTAACAACCTTATTAGAATTTAGAATTTCTATAGTAATTGTGATCTGCTAAATTTTCTGTAAGAATGGGATTCTTTTGGTACAAATAAATATTTATTGTATTATTACTGCATTTTTCTATGTTTCTACACTAAGACTATGATTTACGACAATACTCTAGAAACATTAAAAGCCATATTTATATTATAATGAACAAACACAAACAATTTTCAAATAATAAATAAGTTCAATTCTTCCGTTTACTTAAACAATGGATGCTCCATCAGTGGCTTATTTAGCATTAAGCTAAGTACATAATGTTTCTAGAATATAACACTGATAAGTCATCAATAACAATATATTTACAAAAAAATTTACATCACTCACGGTTACGTTTTAAAAACTTAATTGTTCAGATTCATATTTTTTGATAAAATCGTTGATTTCCTCCATGAGGGCCTGGTATCGCTGTTGACGCAGAAGGTTCTCCTGCAGGGTCTCTAGCTGCTCCGCTCCTTGCATGAAGGTCTTCAAACTATGAGTGGTGCCACCACCTTCACGGTGCTCAGTCACGCGATCTTGAGGGTAGTTGTAGGTCCTAATTTTTTCATTACGGTTGCCGGATCCAATCTGAAATGAGAATGAAAAAATGATTTATTTCCAAAATTAAAAATGAAGTGTTGAAACATTCAATAAGATTTTCATAATACTTTTTCCTTCACAGAGGCTGAATCATAGAAATCCCAGTATAATAAAATTCCCAGAGTTCAATTATGATCTCTTGAGAATCTCTTTATTGATAAGCTCACCCTTTATAATACGGGTTTGCTGGAAGAAATCTCTTTAGAGATAAGCTCAACCTTTGTAATTGTCTATGATGCTGTTTTCATTTATATTTATGTGTGTACAATAAAGTGATAAAATAAAAAAAATAAAAAAAAAATTATGGGTAGCATCATAATTGAACTGTGTGTCCATGAACATAATAACATAACATACATTGTTAAATATGGGAAAAGGATACTGGGAATTTTATTATACGTTTTCGTTGATTGGTTGCTGTGTCTATTTATTTAATAGGTACACCAACAGCTTAAAGTATTTTGCATTACAAACAAAATTTCCATATAAATCTAGTCGCTAATACATAGGCCAATTAAAGGTATACACAACATTCAAAAATCACAATCATGATTAAATATAGAAGAAGTAAAAATTAGAACATAACGATGCAATAATAATAATAATTTAGAATCTTGTCTCTTATAATTTAGAGTCTACAGTAAAATTGTTTTAAAATATCAAATGAAGGGTTTATAAAATCTCCCTTTTCTGTTGAGTTGATGGCATAACAACATCACAGTATAAAGCAGGCACTTCACTCTGGCGAAAACTTCTACTATGGCTTATGATGCCATGAGAACAATGAAGGGCATCCACACTCTCGTTCAAGGCTGTACCCGGTGTGAATGTAGTGCCCGCATAAGAAAGAGTTGTATCTAGTACTACATAACGACATTGAGTTTGATTAGTAATAGTGCAGTGGTGACACAGGTCTGGCACTCAAAAGAATGTTTTTGAATTTCGAAATGGCATCTGCACATTCACACTTTGTGCAAACTGTCCATGACATTTCATGAAGGGTTGAAAGCCGTGCTTAGCAATTAATAACATCGTCATGTACATTTTGATAGTTTTTATTGTTTGTTCTGTTATTAAAAATTGTATTTGAGCTAATGAATTATTGAAAATGTGAATTTAGCATTATTTCTCAAAGTTTTTTATGCACTGAAAAGACACAATTTTATGTAGTCAAATCCAACGGGTGCACGTGCCTGACTGCTTTGCCTTGCTCGGCTCCCCTAAAGTGTCCCCAGAAAGTGTGAGGTGTGGTCGGGTATCTGAAGTCAGAGAGGGGCGGGAATTGGCCGTTCTGTATGTAGAACTATATGTTATATAGGCCGCAAACAGACGATGTGAAAGCTTTCTTGCGGCGCCTAGGACACAACCTTATTCGCAAAAATAAATGATATTCTATAAATAAATATATCTAAATTATTGAGAAAAACAACAGAACCCAGTGAGAAAAACTATTTCGTGTTTGTAAGCTTCTTTTTTCACAAATCGTGATCGGATACACATGGCCTGACATTGCTAGTACCAGCTTTTTCTTTTTCGATTAATTTTATAATTATCAAGATAATTATCAATGTATAATAATCACTTCGTATCCTGTTTTATTTGTTGGCATATCAAAGGGAGGGAACGATAATCAATTCAATTCGTAGAGGTAACAAAATTAATATCACCTAATGAAAATAATATACAATAAAGGAGCATATACCTGAGACTTCCTCTCATTGTTTATCTTAGAAGTTTGTTCTTCCTGCTGTTTCTGCAGCAGTAAAGTCCTCAGCTTTTGCATCGCAATCTGCATGTTTTTAATCTGCGAGCGTCCCTCCTGACACTCCACTACGGTGCCTGTCGGGTTGTGGCAGATCCTCACCGCACTATCAGTGGTGTTCACGTGTTGTCCTCCAGCGCCGCTCGCTCGCTTTGTCTCTATTGTCAGTTCACGGTCAGGTATTACCAATTCTATTTCGCTCGGCTGCGGGAGTACCGCCACTGTAACCGTACTTGTGTGAATTCGTCCACTTTTTTCCGTGGTTGGGATCCTCTGTACGCGATGAACTCCAGCCTCCATTCTCATCATTTCAGGGACACCGGTACCTTGAATCAACAAGGATCCCTTCCTGATCCCACCGAGATCTGACTTTTCAGCGGAAGCAATGTCTACGTCCCAATTTTTGTATTTAGCATACGATTGGTATAATTCAAACAGTTCTCTAGCAAACAACATGGCTTCCTGCCCTCCAGCGCCGGTTGTTACCTCAAGTAAGACACCTCCGGTGGTCAGATGGGGCTCCAGTAGAACTGCTTGCAATTCACCGTCCACTTCCTGTATACGCTTCAGGTAAATTTCAGCCTCTTCCTTTATCATTTTCTTCATTTCAATATCATTGTCCTGTTTCGAATTAAGCTGTTTCAGAGTCTCTATACTGTCGTATAGAAAAATCCTTTGTTCGATGGAATTCACGATGGGTTTTATAAACTGTAGACGACGGACTTCCTCGGCGTTTCGTTTCGGCTTGACCATCAGGTTCTCATGCTGCACCATTAACGTGCCAAGGTATCTCTGAACTGCAGGGTCCGATAAATTTATTGTATTGTTGGAAT
Organism: Agonopterix subpropinquella; assembly: GCA_922987775.1. Lineage (NCBI taxonomy): Eukaryota > Metazoa > Arthropoda > Insecta > Lepidoptera > Depressariidae > Agonopterix > Agonopterix subpropinquella. Next base: position 13,603,454 of record OV277697.1, on the reverse strand, counting down.
TATGCCGAGAAAACATTAAAGATTTGTTTTCAATTTTGCATAGCTTTCGGAAGAGTATTAGAGCTACAGACATCGTTTCTAAAATAAATTTACGGATTCAAATTATGCGTAGGTATAAGCTTCCCGATTTTTTTGCACGAGACCACAAACTAATTAGAAAGAACCACGAGACTAGACAAAAATTTTCCTATTGACCATTTAAATTTTTTGTTGCATTGCAATAGTTGGCAATAGGTTGGACTTGGAAATCATAGAAAAAAATATACTGTTGGAAATTGGTTGGAAAGAAAGAAGAAAATGGTTCTGTCTGTCTGTTCTGTGATTTTTATTCTGTCCACAGATTACTGATATGTAGCAAGCTACAGATGCGACAGTGAAATTTGCACTTAGTTCTATTGTTTCCGTTGTGGCGTTCTGTCGTCAAACTAATGTATATAGAACTTGTAGTTATAGGTATGTATACACTGATTCCAGGATGCAAAAATAGGGATATTTGACCAAGGAACAAACTATTCAACGATATTATTATGTCATACGACGGAGAAGAATTGAGGCTTCTCAAGGATTCTAAACTCAAGCTAAAATACCAGGAAAATCACAAGATATAAGCTTCTGACGCAACAACACGGCATGAGGCTGCTGTTGTTGTAAGTTCAATATGGCGTTGTATCTCGTCCTCATTGGACGATGATACGATGTATCATCGTCCAATGAGGACGATGGGAAACAGCGCCACAACGGAAACAATGGAACTAAGCTGTCATAGGCCTGATTCTGTCAGTCACTGTCAGTTTTCTTTTTTAAAAGTTAATGGCTGTCACTGTCAGTGTCAGTCAGTTAGTGTTGCAAACTTGTAAAAGTCACTTTGATATAATCGGTAGTATTAGCGACAAAAATCGGTAGAAATCGGGGAAGGACTGTACAATGCGTGCCGTTGAGTTCAGGGTTCATATTTTTTTTTCCAAATAGGTCTTCTTATGACTAAGCTATATACGAAATTTCCACTTGCGGAAATTTATAGTTTTCGAGATATGATTTTTTGAAATTCGCAAAATCTCATACAATTTTGTCTAAAAGAGCGTGTCGGGCACAAGAAAAAGGCTATGTCAAGCTATTGAATTGGAAACGGTGACCAGCCTAACAGTAGCAATTCGGTTCTGGCACTCGCCGGCCGCTGCCACGGCACGCTCGCTCCGCTCGCTCGGCTCGTGCGCTGCGGTCGCAAGAAACCTCGTCACTTCGCTCCTCGCAACCTAACCAACCAAGTTGGATACGGCGACCAGCCTCCGCCGCCGTAACTTTTCAAAAATTTTATCTCGGAAACTAAGCATTTTGCTTTGAGATGACCAATTTAGTATGACATTTTTCGAATTTCAAAAAATTATATTTCGAAAACTATAAATTTCCGAAGTAGTTTCGTATATAGCTTAGTTATAAGAAGACCTATTTGGAAAAAAAAAATACGAACCCTGAACTCGACGGCACGCATTGTACAGTTGAGCCGAAATGGGTAAGCCGCTGGCTGCGCCATGTTTTTTGTTATCATAACACGTTAGCAAGACATTTCCCTCCCCCTGCAGGTGAACGCGGGTGATGTTATCCACCGCAAATTGAAGTAAATTTTTGTAAGTAGGTACGACAATATTTAATGAGTTAATTATTCGGCCTCGGCCTTCCTCATCCAGTCGCTCGCCGCTACCTTTTTTAGGTCGTCTCTCCAGCGGGCAGCAGGGCGTCCCACACTACGCCTACCAGGGCCTCAGGGGTTTTACCGTTCGGACAGAACGTTTTTGGTTTTGGTTTAGTTTTGGTTTATCGCACAATACAGAAAATTCGATCGAACGGACATCAAACGTTACGCCAACGTATCTTCCGAAATAAAGCTAAATCGTTACCGTTAATATAATTTGCGCGATACGAATTGTGCATAACGTATCGTTTTTGGTTGTGGTTTTGTTTTGGTAGTATCGTTCAAAATTAGCGCGATTGATCCCTAGTTCGCGGTCTCCACTCTAGAACTCTGACACCCCACCGGTTGTCAGTTCTTCGACAGATATGACCAGCCCATTGCCACTTCTTAAAATGTTGTGCCCGTGCGAGTTGCGTATTGCCCAAAACATGAGCATTGATCACAACCTAAAATCGGTATATCGGTAGACGGTACTCGAAATCGGTAGATCTACCGATAAATTGGTAGCTTTTGCAACATTTTAGGAGTGCGATTTTTGAACATCATACGAGCGACTTGGCAGTAGAAAATGTCAAAATTACTATGGAGATTATGCATCTTTTTACTGCCAAGTCGCTCGTATGATTTTCAAAAATCGCACTTCAGCTCTTACCTAGTACCTACCTATCTTGTTTTTTGGCTGACTGTCATTACAGCGCGTTTATTTGGTTGAAAAATGCACATCGTTTGATGTCAAAAAAAGAAGCAAAATAATGCAACTGCTGCAACTGATATATAGCTGTCTCTTTTTTTATTTATACCTAGTTTAATAAAGAGAAAACAACATAAGCACGCCTACCCAATATCAAACTGGAGTGCGATTTTTGAATATCAGACGTTCAAAACGAGTAGTAGAAAATGACGTAAAATCGATGATTTGCCATTTTTGAAATCAACTTTCTATCACTCGCAACGAGTGCTCCGAACCACTCGTAACCAATTCTACCACTCGAATGTTTGACGTTTGTAATGTTGTCAGACGTCAACAGATTTAAATTTTATTCTACGTTCCGTTAACCCATAATTTTGGCGGTAAAGTCCGATTTGAAATGTTACTATGAAACCATTCATTCGTTCGTTCGTTCAATTGAAACATTTTCTGTGTGAATCGAAACGGTTTTGGCACATCCGAACGATTTCAAAAATAGAGAAAAACGTAACCACTCGGAATGAAAACCTCAATTCGTATGCGAATGTCAAGTCGCTCGTATGATTTTCAAAAATCGCACTCCTGTACAAAAACATGTATAGTCATCCCTTACAGCCACACACAAATTGTCAAAAGAGTGGCAAAGATAGATATACGTTCATCTGATACGACTGTTAAACAAATGTCACCACTTTTTTCAAGCGAACCTACCTGCGAACTAGGGTTTGACTTTTACTATCGATGCAAACTATCGATTTCCGCTATTGCAAACTATCGATATCCGTTATTGTTTTATTAGATGTTTTTTCAAAGGATTTATTATAGTTTTTACAATGAGGGTTTTTCTAGCAACTTTCTAGCAAAAATAACTACTAGATAACGTTATTGTTAGCTAGGTATATTTCTTATAAAAGCGTTAGTGAATAGATCCGGTATCGATCATAATTTATAGTTTTAGGGCATGTTTCACCACTTCTGAGTAAGTTCTTGTTAGCTTATCCGACAGATAGTTTGGCATATTTTGTATGAAAGATATGTCAAAATATCTGTCGGATAAGCTAACAAGAACTTACTAAGAAGTACAGTGCCACTAGCGACACTCTATTATTAGTGTCGCTCTACACAGTATATGTACACTTCCGTAAGGAATGAGGGATTTTCCAAAAAAATAAAAAAGCTAGTTCCCAATTTCTCGATAGATGGCGTTGACCAGAGGAGTCGATTAGGTATGAGCGAATATATTTATTAATATTATTAATAAAAAGACACGCAACAAACCCTTTCATATTATTGTTGGTTTATTATTAAAAATCTCGGTGTTATTGTCTGTCAACAACGAATCAAGTATCGGACGTGGCTGTGTGGGCTTCGTATCCATTTTGAACATTCGAACAATAAACGAGAAAAAACAACAAACTACAATAAGACAAAAACCTGACAATTTCAACAAAAATAAAACGGTTAACTTGTAATCGCTACTTCGTCAACGGATACGTCAGATTCCGTGAATGAAAAGATAAAAAGCAAAGCCATAAACGAAAGATTTCGCTCTCAAAGCAAAGAAAATTGAAAAGTGAAGTGACCAATTTAAATATTGTTCGTACCTATTATAAAAATAGATACGAAGCCCATACCGCCATGTCTGATACTTTATTCTTTGTTGACGGACAATAATTGATTGTAAAGATAAGATAACAGATTAAGACTGGTAATAATAAACCAACAACAATAAGAATGAGTTTGTACACACGGTGACACATCAAGCTACGCAAAACCAAAATAAGCTGGTCGCGCGACGTTACACGTTATTCACCCTACGCGCGGTCAGCTTAAATTATATTGGTTTTGCGTAGCTTGATGTGTCACCGTGTGTATTTTTATTATTAATATTAATAAATATATTTGCTCATACCTAATCGACCCCTCTCTGGTCAACGCCATCCATCGAGAAATTAGGAACTTACTTTTTCTTTTTTTTTGCTTCCGAAAATCCCTCATTATTTTGTCATCTCATTTGATTCTATCGACCAACTTGAGGTGAATGTGGTACATCACTATTTGGTACATCAAATGTCAAATTACCTTATCTTGCAAACAATGTTTTCGATTTCTTATCAACCCAAAATAGTTTACTGAAATGTTTTGTTCGATTTGTTAAACGGATACAAGTGCATTGTTTTTGTGAATTATAAGTGTAAGGATAGTAAATAGTGAATGATTTATGACCAGATTTGTTGAAATTGAGTTAGCGGTCGAATGAAAGTTTTTGGTTATTTTCTGGAAAGGCACACATTCGGCTATAACAGCCCACAACAGCACACAATATTGGCATTTTGGGTACGTAGTTTTGTATCGGTACAATTTTTTTTCAAAATGGCTGCCATATAACAATTCAGTGCAAAGTCTTCCAGCTGGAAGACCGCAGGTACTTAAAGTGGCGCGCGCCCGTTCAAGATGGCATGTGTTTACTATTGACATCTCTTTTACTCAAACGGACGTTCGTCGTAAGTGTGAATAGAAGAAAGGTTGCGTTTTTATGCTGCGCTTTATAATATTAATCTTGAAGCACGCAGTTTTAGTTTTGCCCTCTATCGGTGAGTAGATTAAACTATTTGAAAACTAGTTGCGCCATCTCTTATCGAGTAGTAAGGTTTCTAAGTCAATGATATGATAATGTTACTGTAGCGGGTGAAGCGGTTTTTTTAAATTAGATTATATTAATGCCCGCTTATAAAGTGTAGTAAGTAGGTAAGCATAATTTTTTTGAGTAAAAAAAAAACTAGCACTTTATTTGAGAGATGTAACGGGCTCCTATGGATTAGGTAGGTATTAGCCCAGTCACTTTACGGAGTTTTGTTAGGAGGGGTAGGGAGTAATTATGAATTGGACTTTTAAACTCTAACCGGCACCATTTAGAGTCAAAGAGACTCTCTGAAAACAAATGAAAAAAATCGCTGCGCAATATAGAAATCAAAATTGTGTGTCCCAGAAGGCTTTTATATTAATAATATTAATAGCTACCGATGCACTCATTTTAATTAGACTTAACAATATAAATTACTTTTGAGCAATAAAATAGACATTGAAATTTTAAAAAATGAGATATTTAATAGAAAAAATACTAATTAATTTTTCAAGGTAGACAAAAATATTAACACCATGTTTGAACTTAGACAATTTAAAAGGGACTCGCCTTGCGATAGCATTTCCCCTCTGCCACGGTGTTAGATCAATTAATCTTGCGCATTTACACCCAATTTTATACCTTATCACTAAACGAGACAGCCTATAATAGCGAAACAATAATTTTGAACTTAGAACGTTTGGGGTTCACACGAGACTACTTTTCATGATTTTTAACATTCAAAATTAGAATCTAAACTTACGGGGAATAAAATCCAAAGTTGCGGATTTCATGTTACCTCGCCCCCCGCAAAAAGTGGCAGAAATGTTTCTTAGTAGAATGACACGCGTAACTCGTCCCTATTAAATTGTCTAAGTGTTTGAAGTATGTATAATGGTAAGGACTTTCGATACCAGCAAAAAAAATTACCATTCGTTTTTTCAGAACGAGATAAATGCAATATAGATAAATGCGAGATAAATTTGAAATTTGGGGCTTTTGCTGAAGTGATATTTTTTCTAATTTTGGTACGTTTCTAAGGTCAAATTGGCTCTTAAATGCTATACCGAAAAAGATATAAATTATTAATAATAATAAGTCCCGGCTCAAACCGTAAAATGACTGGGCTATATCCACAGATCGCGGTTGTACCTAGCTTCAAAGGAAGATTAATTTGACGTGTTTGTTTAAATACCTAACTTATACATTATTTCGAGTTTGAGTTTGGACTGCCATTTAAATAGGTAGGTAGGTATAGGTAGATAGTAGTAACTCTTCGCTCACTAATGATATAATATGGCTCCCCAAATAGTCACAGGCAACTCAGCAGTTGAAAATGCCAATATTACTATGAAGACGTGCATCTTTCTACTGCTATGATTTCATTAAAAGATTATAGCTACTCGTGACCTACTCCAGGAGTGCGATTTTGGAAAGTCAAATCAGCAGTAGAAAGGTGCATATCTCCATAGTAATTTTGACATTTATACCACATCACATTTATACCTGCTGAGGCTGCCGAGTTCAACGTATGAGATTCAAAAATCGCACTACTGGACCGGGGAATTTGAAGCTTAGGGTGACAAGATGTGTGCCGAGTGGCTACGATTACACACACAATATCACCTAAGTATAAACCATTCAACACTTCTATTATCGAGGATATAGGTTGGTATAACTCTCGCGACACCAAAAGGTTACTGGCTATATCAATGAAAGTAGATATGGGCGTCCATCTTGGAGCGCTTGGTGTCTCGAAAATCTAATGATAATGATAACAATACCACCCGATTGCACAATACATAAATATCCATCTATCGCTTTAGTCACGTTTAAACGATATCCACGTGGGCTAAGGAACGCTTTTAGGAACAAAATAGGATAGTCCTTGGCTCCTTGCAGAGCGCCCGAGCTTACTGCATACAAACGAAGCTAGGTCCTAGTTTCAATACTGATTTAATCACGTTGAAAATTTTTTTATTGACTTTCATTTAATATCCAAAATATAGGAATAAACTTCGTTTGCTGGAGCGCGCTAACGTTTAATAGGTCATCATCATCATCATCTCTACCGATGGACGTCCACTGCTGTACTGCGCTGCGCTGCCCTCATCCAACGGGTTCCCGCCGCCTTCACCAGGCGCAAGGAAGGGCGGGACGGTTAATGCGGTATCATCTTAAAAACTCGTAGGTATGTAACGGTTCTGACATGCTGCACCACAATCGCATGCCTTGCCTGTTAGAGTTTCCTGTGCCAATTGTTTCGAAGTGCATTCCAAACATTTCCTACAGTCGCCGGTCACCGCACCGACCGCAAGCGCACCTATTGATAGAATTATTAGGGCACCTCGGCACAACAAAGAGGGTTTTCTCTTGAAAACCGCAAGGACGTCACTTCTGCGCTATGCCACATTCTCCAGTGAATATGGAGTTATTAGTGCTAATGACGGACAGACTGACGGACTGACGGACCGGCTATTGTCGACTAGACCGCATCACTTCCTTTCATTCTTATGGGATTGGGGTAAGTAAAGAAATTCAGCGGGAAATATCTTTGGACTTACCTTTGTGGAAACGTTCAGTCTCACAAGAGAAAAATTTCATACGTAGGTACATATTCCAAGCAATATTGTATTGCATGGTATATAAATATAATAGTATAGTAGGTACTTAAGTAGTAAAAAAATCGCGCTAACGAAGATGTAAAATAGAAAAAAATATAAGTAGTAAGCAGGTACTTACTTACTCAAAAGTCAAAAAGATTCTACTAGGTATGCGGCTGTGAAACTTGGTTCTTCCGAAAAGCAAGCGGTCACAGGTAGACTCCAAGTCTTTATCAACAAATGCCTCTGCATGGCAAATCTTAAAGATCTTCTGGCCAAACACCATCTCAAACGATGAGCTATGGAGACGGATGGGTCGGCAGCTTACCTATAGAGAAAGTGATCCTTACTCGAAAGTGGCAGTGGCTAGGCCATGTGATGCGGAGGCTTGACGATCACCCATCCAAGACAGCCTTAATGGCACCCACCAGGCAAACGAAAGAGGGGACGCCCTAAAATAACCTGGCGTGGCTGTGTGGAAATAGAAGCTAGAAGTCTCAACAGGACCTGGGAGGATATCTACAGGGCTGCCGAAGATCGCAACTGGTGGAGAGCCATGTACCCCACGTTGGGGTAACAGGAAGAGAAGAAGAAGGTACATACTATTAGGTAATTATGGGTTACTACACTAGCCAACGGCTTGCAAATACTTACAATAGGTAACCCAAATACCTAATAATACAACCGACTCGTCGTTGATTCAGTACGAGAGTAAAGATTTGCTCCAAGGCTGAATGGTATCTTATCCTTAACCATTCAAAGGTGATTTACAAAGTCTTTTTTTTTATTGGTTCTACATAAATAGCTACATTGTAAAAACATCGGTTAGGAACCATGTAACAGCAGATATAGTTAGGTAGAGTACACAGTACCTAGTACTTTATTATTATAGGAGGTGTACCAAATTGGTAGACCAAAACTCATAAACACACAGTTGTAAACTAGTAGGTACCTAACGGATGAGTTGTTTCCGTTTCCCACTAGGTTTTATACAGTGTGTACCTATAGGAAGGTAAGGTAATCCCAATTATCGATTTCTGTTCTACGTTAAGATACTTGTTACATACACAACACACAAAAAAACTTATAAAGATTGTTCTTAGATAGGTGCCCAAAGCATTAAGTTATGCTTAGCTTTTAGCTCGCTGCAGTTTATGCTTTTCTCCACAGTATTAGGTAGCACTGCTGGTACTGACCGCGAATCTATTGTATCTGTATTCTGTCAATAATTAGACGGAGGAGCGCTCGCCACCATTTGTTACCATTAATTTGTTAGCTACCAAGATACCGTTAATTGTTTCAAAATTGATCTAAAATGTATAAAATAACTTCCTCTTCTTCTCTTCATGTTATCCCTACGTGGAGTACACCTATAGGACTTGGACAATAGCTATCCACCGGTTGCGATCTTGGACATTTGGAAGTTATTGTCATTTGGTGATAATGATAAGATAACTGATAAGATAACAAAGTTACTTCTAAGCATGCTACTATCAGTTTAAAATAACAATGTGCATGACCTTGAAGGGCCGTTGGATAACTTCACTCGGTTGACAAAGGAATGTAGACTCTATGCAAAGGAAACAACCATTTGAATGACTCGAGTGAAGTTCGTGTGATTGAGTGACCTCACATTTGCGAGCGAGGTCATTTACATTGTTTTTTTAAACTGATTAGTATCTTTGTTTTAAATGGTTTAAAAAAGAATAAGAAGATTTTATTGATGAATCAAATCAGCCTGTGATCGAAATAGCCTGGTGCACTAAATTCCATTTTAACCATATGCTTTACTTGGTCCTAGCATAATAATATGTTATACGCATTCATAGACTTTAATTAATTTAATTCGAATCTAATTTCTAAAAAGTTTGTATTCCTTTTATAAGGGCCTACTAAGCTATTTCATACGCCGTTTCACCATTTCTGAATAAGTTCTTGATAGATTTTTATTTATTATTAATTTAATTTTCATGAAAAAGAGAGACATGCTAAAAAAAATACCCAAAAGCGGTGAAACGGCTCTTATTATTTTAAATAAATCATGTATTGGCTACTTTTGAAAGAAAAAATTTGCGCTCGCCATTAGAAAGAAAGAAGGAAACATTTATTTTTTCACTAAAAAAAATGCTGATAATTTTTTTGGCCAGTGTTTACAATAGTTCGGCATATTAAAATCTCTTTGTTCCTACATTTTCAACTTACATAAGAACAAGTTAGTTTATTTATGTACTTACCTATTATAGACCAAAAAATCTTTGGTACTTTTATTGTATTTTGTTGTGTGTTGCGATTGCGTAAGTGCGTAGGTAACTGATACCTTACATCGAATGGGCAAATTGATTCTCACCAAATGTTGGACTTATGTCCATCACGTAACTATCCTAAGATATCAGTAAGATATACATTACGGTCTTCGGTGAGTTATACCTATCAGATGCCTAAATATATACAATATTGTAATTACATTAATACCTTAATACTTGCTAAGAACTTAATATACAAAGGTAAGTTACGACTCGAGGCTATGATATCAAAATCGATGCCATGACAATTACCTACATAATATATGTTGCAAATGACACAGTAGCTGTAGTACATTGTCTACGGTCGTTTGCTCAAACGACATTGAATTAAATTGATTGCACGCTGCATGCGATAATCGACGCTAATGCAACGTAATTACAGACGAGTGAGCCGCGATGGGCAGGGGACGCTCATAAACTATGTAGCTGGACGCAATGACGTTTTAAAAATAGACGCGTCATACGCTAACATCGTTACGTAGTGTAGTGTAAGTTACGTGTAAACTTCGTACACTAGACGGCGCGTGACTATGTGAAAGCCGGGCAATTTTTGCTTTTTTGTTGCCATTTTGGAGCGTGGGCAACGCATCGGACGACGGGGCCTCATGAGTAAATACTCCACGGAGACAAAGCTTCAGACAACCGTAACCGTAACAAGGTGCGCCGGTGTATGCGTGTCAATTTACCACTGAATTCAACTTACACGCCGTCTAAGGACAATAGCGGCTCGGCTAGAGGACAACCTATAACCTCTACATCTTGGATAATTATAGCTGTCATTGGAAAAATTTACAAGAGGTAAGCATGTGCGATACTGAGTGAGTGCGAGCGAGTCAGGAATACGCCATTGCCTACATTTTCCGCCATGCTTCCTGCCAGAGAGGGTTAAGGTGGCGGTTGACAGGCGACCGCACGCCGCTCGCCGCAACCGCATGTCGCGACGACACTACTGGTTTGTATGTAATTCTATTAAATACCCTGCGCAGCCGGCGACACGCTGCTCGACTTCACTGCGGTGCGGTCGAGCTTCACTGACGCTCGACCGCAGATCAGTAGTGTCGCCGAGTGCTGCCAGCATGCGATAATTATCTTAGATTCACGATATTTTTGAATGGCATGCGATAGAACATAAAAGTCGGGTATAACTCGATGATTCATACAAATTCCACGATATTTCTTTAATTTAATGAAATTTCTATTTTCAACCACATTTTCCGTTAAATTCCAACAATAAATCATACTGAAGTGCGATTTTTGAAAATCATACGAGCGAATATGGTATAACTCGATGATTCATACAAATTCCACGATATTTCTTTAATTTAATGAAATTTCTATTTTCAACCACATTTTCCGTTAAATTCCAACAATAAATCATACTGAAGTGCGATTTTTGAAAATCATACGAGCGACTTGGCAGTAGAAAATGTCAAAATTACTATGGAGATTATACATCTTTCTACTGCCAAGTCGCTCGTATGATTTTCAAAAATCGCACTTCTGGCGTTTGGTATTTGGTAAAACAGTGTTTAAATATTACTAGATATAATAAATACGAGATGATAATTTTGGGAAACAAATAAAAAAAACATGTTTTTACTTTTTACGGAAATTTTTTCTACTTATTCGTTTTTACGAAAATCTTTTCTATTCACCCTTTATTAGAGCTCAAGTTACGGCATAGTAGATAAAGCGTCATCCTAAATCTTAAAACCCTACTGAAAATTATTACCCCAAAAAATACCCTAAGTTGGCAATACTGTCTGTAGCTGCGGCGTGCAGTTGCGGCGTGCGGTCGGCTTCCCATTCACGACCGCAGCGACGTGTCGCCGCGACACGTCGCGACCGCACGCCTCATGCGGTCGGCTACCAATTTGCTCCTTTAGGTTAATGGGGGCAGAGAGTGTCCGTACTGTATGTAGTTCTAGATACTCTTACTTATACTGTGCTACATGGGTGAGTGCGTCTCGTGATCTTTTTTTGAGGTCCTTAGAAGCTTTAGACTTTGTCTTAATAGTTGAGGACACATTATCTAAGGCCTGGTTTTTGTAAATAAAGCGGTATAACAACTTTTTCAACAATCTTCTTCGTTATGCTTGAATACGTGCTTCTTGTAGTAACTTTGCCTATGCAGTAAGTAGGTAGGTAAAGCCCGACCAGAAAAATAAAAAACCTCGCCATGTTTTGTACTTGGAACACTGACATTAAATCCATTAAATGTTCGATCGCAGCTCGCAGATCGCAGTCGATCGCAGCGCCCCCAAACCAGGTTTTTTATATTTTTGTTCAGGAGTGCGATTTTTGAATCTCATTCGCTGAGTTAAGCAGTTAAAAATGACAAAATTACTATGGAGACGTGTATCTTTCTACTGCTGACTTGACTTTCAAAAATAGCACTCCTGAAGTATGATTTTTGAAAGTCAAATTAGCAGTCTTCTTCTTATCGTGTGGGCAGAGCCCTGGTGTCAGAGTTTTTTCAGACCGCCTTACGGCCTCTGACGTGGTTTTTATGTAACGACTACTACCACCAGAGATAGTAGCCGGGACCAACGGCTTAACGTGCCATCCGAAGCACGGAATCATTTTTCTTTTCAGAAAATCAGGTGATTCAGCCTGCAATGTCCTAACCAACTGGGGAAAAACGCACAAAGTGACATATCACTAAGTGTCCACCGTGGGAATCGAATCGAAATCAGCAGTAGAAAGATGCATATCTCCACAGTAATTTTGACATTTTCAAGTGCTGAACTCAGCGAATGAGATTCAAAAATCGCACTCCAGGTCATTGTGATTTCACTCACGTGCATGTGGCGTGGCTGGGTGACAATTGGAAGACCTAGGATATCTATGTTGGATACCAAATAAAATGTATGAAATATTATGTACTATCGCGGACTTTTCCGCCTGACCACCACTAGGCTCATTTTTGCTTGCATACAAATAAATAAGAGCGATGTCTTACCCCGCCCTATTGATGAATAGACCAATTAATAATAGTTTCAAAACAATAAATTTTGGGCGAAATTATGCGATTTTTTTCATAAGTGGTCAGGCGGAAAAGTCCCCGATAGTACCTACCTGTTTTTTTCCTATGGACATAAGGTAGTAAGTACGTAGTTTCTAGAAGGGCCCCAGGACTAGTAACAGTCATTCATTAAATTAATGAATAAACTTGTCAGTGGCGGGTAAAGACGCGTACAAAGTAAGTCATCGCCAATTAAAAGCGTGCATCACATGTGTAGACGTAGAATTATTTCGCAATCATTTCCTTTTGCGTGTGTGTTATAAGTATAATAATATATTACTCATGTGTATTAGGTACTTCATTTGCATTGAATACAGGAAAGCTTTGTATTAGTGCAGTAACAGGAGTGCGATTTTTGAATCTCATTCGCTGAGTTCAGCAGTTGAAAATGTCAAAATTACTGACTTTCAAAAATCATACTTCAGGAGTGCGATTTTTGAAAGTCAAATCAGCAGTAGAAAGATGTGTATCTCCACAGTAATTTTTACATTTTCAACTGCTGAACTCATCGAATGAGATTCAAAAATCGCACTTCAGATCCTGAATTTCCCTGTGTATCGCATTCAAGATCTGTTTCACATTTTTAACGAAATGTTTACTGTAATTCCATTTTGGTAGGTATAGACTACGAAGATTAATGTATTTACTGGAACTATCCAATAAACCTACATTAATCTCCGTAGTCTATACCAAGCGTAAAATTGTGTTTGTGCTACAGATTTGTATTCAAAACTAGTCAAAGATTCAAAACGATGATTTGTATTGCTACGATTTTTATCGTAGCAAAATCCGTAGCCTCAGAACTCAGCATTGTAGTGTTTTTCATTATTCGTACTTTTTATCATATTAAAATTTGGTGTAAATTTCGATTCATTGATTAAAATAGCAGAGTATAGCAGAATATCACAGAGCTCTTTTAGAAACGAACATTATGTTATGGCTACGTATAAGGTAAGCTGTGCTCGCATCCATCTATAGATTTCAAACAATAGTGTATGTTATATTTCATTGTAACTGCCGGGTACCGGGACAAATTGCGGACTCCTTGAGGAACCGAGGGTTCCGGACCATTTGCAGGGACGGAGTGGAAATGTTCGCCGCAAATATTGGTTCACTAAAATTAACTACAACCTCGTAAAAACTAAGTGCGGCTCGGATTCCTGAATGCTCTTTATTTCTATGCATTTAAAGGTAAGTTTATGTTTAGGGTTTCATATGATGATACCTATTAATTGAAATTATCTTGCAAGAGCTTTTAACTGTCGCGGTATAATTATTGTCTAAGTCATGTAAAAATGACATGACCAGAATGTTCACCAGACTCATTGAAATACCCACAAGGTTATTTGAAACCTAACCATAGCGCATCCATTACATGTAAATACATAATTAAAAATTGCATATCTCATAATCTAAACTTCATCGTCATCATCTCAACCTATAGACGTCCACTGCTGGGCAAATGCCTCCCCAAGGATCGCCACAACGACCGGTTCTGCGTTGCCCTCATCCAACCTCTGCCCCAATTGATTTCTACCACTCGCATGACTCGCATCAGACGGCCAACGCTGAGCGCTGTGCAAAGTAATATCAACGCTGAGTCAAGCTTTATTCATCATCATTTTCATCATCATCTCAGCCGACGGACATCCACTGCTGGACATAGGCCTCCCCCCAGGATCGCCATAACGACCGGTCCTGCGCTGCCCTCATCCAACGTTTTCCCGCCGCCTTCACCAGGTCGTCGGTCCACCGTGTGAGGGGCCTACCCACGCTGCGCTTTCCGGTACGCGGTCGCCACTCGAGAACTTTTCGGCCCCACCGGCCATCGGTTCTGCGAGCAATGTACCCCGCCCACTGCCACTTAAGTTTAGCAATTCTTTGGGCTAACTCAGTTACTCTGGTTCTTCTGTGGATCTCTTCATTTCTGATTCGATCTCGCAGGGAAACTCCGAGCATAGCCCTCTCCATTGCCCTTTGGGTGAATTTCAGCCTTTTAATGAGGCCTTAAGTGAAGGACCACGTCTCTGTTCCATATGTCATCACTGGCAACACACACTGATCGAAGACTTTCGTTTTAAGACACTGCGGTATTTGGGACGTGAAGATACTACGTAGCTTCGGGAAGCTTCATTAGAATATTTTTTCGCGTGCCGTCTGGCAAGTAATTAAAGCGTAGAAATTTATCGTTTTCTAAGTGATGCATTTGTTACGTTAGTAACTAATAATCTGTGTCACTACTGAATTCATACAAAAGTTTAGTCGACAGTCGCCTCCTTAAGTCGTATCGGTAGGATTTATGCGTCAAGGGCGGGCGCCTTCAACTTCAGTCGGCGGGTGCCCCACCGTCCACATTAGTTTTGGCCCATTTCCGCTGGGAGTGCAGTTTGCCCAGCCAGCTCCCAAACCCACTTAGTGCCTCTTAAATAAATATGGCACGTTTGCGCAATATAAACCGCTAACAACACTTCACACTTTACTCTTGCGATATTTATGGTGCTCGTATAAAATGTGGATAAAGTTGCGATTGCGAAATGTAAATAGGTTCTTTGAGTTGTACCTAATTGTTATTTCTGATGTGATAAAACAGTTTGCGAAAATTACTATCATTATCTTTTTATATTGTACCACACATTTCCAAGATATGTGAAAAAATACAGGGTCCTTTTTATTAGTACTTTTTTAAGAGGATGGCACCAAAATCGTAATCACGAAAAAAAAATCCGCTGTCCCATACATTTGGCTCGAGTAGGTTTGCAGTTTTGTATGGAAGATCAGATTTTTTTTTGCTATTTCTGTGTTGGTGCCATAGAGAAAGTTGTTCAGTTTGACGGTCTGATCATCCCCTTAAAAAGTGTCAGCATATTAAGAAAGATCCTATATATATTTTTTCTTTTGATGTTAACTAACGAAAAAAACAGAGTGAAATTGAAATCCTTGGCATCCTTAGCAGACCCGGAGTGCGATTTTCGAATCTCATTCGCTCAGTTCAGCTATTGAAAATGTCAAAATTACTATGGAGATACGCATCTTTCTAGTGCTGATTTGACTTTCAAAATTCGCACTCCTGAAGTATGATTTTTGAAAGTAAAATCAACAGTAGAAAGATGCAAATATCTCCATAGTAATTTTGACAGTTACAACTGATGAGTTCAACGAATGAGTTTCAAAAATCGCACTCCTGAAATCGCGAAAACAAATTATTATCTTTCGAGAAAGTCCTACCTACAAGTACTTCTTACATACGCAAAGTCAATGTCTCTAAAATCCGTCTATACTGACATTTAGTAAATAGTAAACAAAAGCAATAGTAAATATAACAATATCTAGGCAGTTCATCAGCCGCTCGCTATCGCTAGTCGCGTCGCGTCGCGTGTCTGCGAGGGTGTTAGCATAGCAAACTCGGCCGTCTAATGACCCATTAGCCTGGCGATGGCGAAGCAAACAGGAGATTGTTTTGTGTCGTGACAAGTCAAGTTGTCTTGTCTGTTTGCTCCATTGCTCGCCGGTAGACTAGAATTCAATAAAAATACAGACTGCCTACTTTTTCACTTTTAGAAAATAGTAAAGTTTACAAGCGAAATCGTCCCACGGGTTCCCTTCATCTTAGCGAGATAAATGATATACCTACCAGATTTTAAGTTTAATTATAAACTTGCAAATAGTTTAAAACCGATTTTGATGAAACATGTAAAAACATGTAAAGTTTCATATCCAAAAATCGGTGGTTTGGAGTCAGAGACACCTAAAAACCATATACTTTACCTATCGTATTTTTTGTTGTACCTACCTAAGTAAATATCTTCACTGTACAGATACTAAGTTAATTCTTTGGCTCTTTTTTTTTGTTGTTGCAATTTTTAATATTTATCCGTCTGTATTTATTATTTATCCGTGTTCATATCTCTTTTCTCAAACATGCTTGGAAATGTGAGCATTATTTTGACAACCTTCTTCGAGATACATCGAAATTGCTGTACTGGCCAACTACATGCGCGCAGCGGCCGGCAATGTTGTATGAAAATCCATATCTGTCGTGTTTTGCGGCCAAATAAATTACATAGTAAACTCATATCTGTCGTGTAATTTAAAAATGGAACGATCTTTTTCTCCGAAACATGGCGACCAAGGAGGTAACTCATCAAAGGTTTTATTTAAATTTAAAACTGGCTTGCAAATAGAAAGCTGTTTATTGAAAAAAAAAAACAAATTGTTGTTCGTTGTTCGTCATTGATTTTGAAAAGAGTTTTAATTTCTGCGAATTATTTGAGAAAATTTACTGTTTTAATTTCCGCGCATTATTTGAGAAAAGTACTATACAAGCCTTGGCCACAACTAGGCATTGATGGACTTACGTATGTGTGCCTCGGCTTCGCCTCGGCCCACATTTACACGTTCGTCCATCAGTGCCTCTGTTGCTGGCCTCTGCAGTAATGTACTATTATTTAGAAACTCTTTGATCACATGCCTACTTGTGACAGGCAGCGTGGTGTGGAAAAAAATTGACAATAGCCATAAAAAATAAGAAAGAAGAAAACTTGTTTCTTTTTAATTAAAAGAAATGGCGGCGATGTAATTTTTTTACTACAAAAGTCACCAGCATTGAATTATGTGTATAGTAAAAACTTTTTTGATTGGTATGAAATTATTTATACCATCCAAACTTCTTGGTAATTCCCAAGGATTTTAGAATCATAAAGGATGCCATTCCTCCTTAAAAGCATGGAAACAAGAAAATTGGCCATGGCGATGGCGGTCGGTAATGTTCAACCTTCTTACGTCGTCGATATTTCCAACGTTTTTGTTTCCCTTTCTATCCAATGATGTGACGTAATGCTGACGTAATGTATGAAATTGACAGGAGCTACAATTTTTGTCGTTGGATTAGAAAGGGACAAACAAACGTCGAAAACAACGACGGGGATTTACGAAAGAAGAACGATCATTACCGACCACCAAGGAGTTTCACCGCTTGTTAGGCAGTCTTTACTCCAAGCCTATATACAATACCTATGCCAGCTTCCTGGTACCCTATGGGTCATAGACATAGACAAAACCTTTTATCATCATTACCAAGAATATTGTATAGGTATGTATAGCAGAATGTATAGTATCTTTGACTACGTCACAGGACTACGTTTAATTTCTATTGCTCTTCTATTGTGTAGGTTCCGTATTAGTACAGTCAGCAGCAATAAGTTATACAACGTGATAATGAATAAGCGCAAAACCTCATACACCCCAACTGATTTCTAACAAAATAATTAGATTGAAACAATAATTTCATTATTTTGATACTTAAAATTTAAAGTTATTCACATTTTAAGTTTTGAGGCTAAAATGATTTGTTATCATTTCAGCAATGAATGAAAGCGCTAACGATCTCATGGATACATTTTAAGAATCTTGTTTTGGTAGTAAGTAGGATGAATGTGCCCGTGGGGTAGGTTGACATCGGGTTCAGAAAATTTTAACTTTTACCAACATATTATATAGATATAAATTTTTTTTTATATAAAATAAAATAAAAATATTAAGTATTCAATATTTTGAAAAAAATTACCGATGTTGAAACCATGATAGTTGGATTCTGCTCTTGATTCTAAACAAACTACTTTCTAGTTTTGCGTTAATTCATTAACACGTTGTATACACTTTAGTACTACGTCGTAGTTCTAAAATGTATACAACTTATTGCTGCTGACTGTACTTACTATCTCTATGTGCATCAGGTTAAGCGAAAAGTTTTTAATCTAAGGTGTAGGTATTATGTACTTATATGTAAAGTCTGTCTACCCTTAAATTATTTATTTGTAACGGTAACAAAAATTTACATTGCGCCTCTTATATTTATTAAAATACCCATTCAAAAGTTTTACAACAGTATAACAATGCGTGTTACTGAATTTGTCTTCGCGCTGCGGGACGCAATCCCATTTATTTATGGCTTACCAAAACATTTACCCTATTATTGTAACGTTGTTATGGCTGTATTAAAGTGCTATAAAATTTATGACGCTTGCAGAATTTTAGCAGAGGAATTTAGTCTCTGTACATTCGCAGATATAAATCAAATTTGTTCGTGCGGTTGAATCACTAGGGTAGGATGACAAACGCGGAACGGGTGCTTCCCCCTAGATTACGTATCGCGGAGGCGAGAAGTCGCCGTGACGTCGACTCAGCATATTGTCAGAGTAGCAATGGTAGGGGACAAATAAAGGGGTAGGAACCGCAACATGAAAAGAAGCTACACAGCGAATTGATTCGGTCGTGTAAATGTAATTGGGAACTAATTCAATTTGTTTTTTTGTCGTTTTGATTTATAGTTTAAAACAGGATTCATAATAAATGTTGTTCTAAACAGTTTTGCTACACTACTGGTTTATTGAATATATTTATTTTTTATTAAATATTGCAATTGTAGTTGTTCATCAGTTGGTATTTATTACTAAATAACCCAATTTAGAATTAGGCTCCCAGTTTCTTCCATGGTTTTGATTTCTAATCAATCCATGTAAATGTAAAATCCCGCTTTCTGCTCAAAGATTCGGCTACTCACTACTAGATGGCGCCGTGCCACCAAAAGTTTTAATTTAATAATGTGAAAAACCTAGCAAATAATATTGTTTTTTTAAATAATTTTAGTTATTTAGTTATATTTTAGTTAGTAATATGTTAGGTATATAGTTATATTTTAGTTAGTAATATGTTAGGTATATAGTTATATTTTATTGTTATTTCTGATAATTTACACTGTAAAATTTTATGTAGATATGCGATATGGGGTATGGGTATGAGCATATCAAATCATTTCTTATTTACTAAGATGTTATTCTCATAAGGGAAGTTTCTGAATATATTTTTTTTATGTAAAACCTTGGATTATACTCAGACCACAGAGTACTATAATTACGAGATTTTCTTCTTCCTCTGTAAGACTGTTTCTTCGAAGGTGGTAGTTAGGTATATTTACTCTATTTTACTTTTAAATCAATTTCATTCTTCTAGTCTCGTGTTGTATCATAAATCGTAATATACAACGTGTTAATGAATTAGCGCAAAACCTCATACACCCCAACTGATTTATAACAAAATAATTAGATTGAAACAATAATGTCATTATTGTGATAAATAAAATTTAAAGTTTTGCGGCAAAAATGATTTGTTATCATTTCAGCACTGAAAGAAAGCGCTAACGTACTCATGGATACATTTTTATAATCTTGTATTGGTAGTAAGTAGGGTGAGTGTGCCTATGCGGTGGATTGACATCGGGTTCCGAAAATTTAAAATTTTGCAAACAAATTATTTAATATTTTGAAAAAAAAATCCTATCTTGAAACCATGATAATTCGATTCTGCTCTCGATTCTAAACAAATTACTTTCTAGTTTTGCGTTAATTCATTAACACGTTGTATACAGGGTCCTTCTTAATATGCGGACACTTTTTTTAGGGGATGATCAGACCATCAGAGTCAACAACTTTCTCTATGGGACCAACATCGAAATCGCGAGAAAAAAAATCTGCTGTCCCATATATATTTGGCTCGAGTAGGTTTGCAATTTTCTGTAGAACACGACACGTTTCTGTCGACTTCGATGTTGGTGTTATACAGAAAGTTGTTCAGTTTGACGGTCTAATCATCTCTTTAAAAAAGTGTCAGCATATTAAGAAGGACACTGTATATTTCATAACTTTGTAACTGTCTGTTCTTATTTTTTTCTGGAGTGCGATTTTTGAATCTCATACGTTGAACTCAGCAGTTGAAAATGTACAAATTACTATGGAGATATGCATCTTTCTACTGCTGATTCGACTTTCAAAAATCGCACTCCAGGAGTATGATTTTTGAAAGACAAATCAGCAGTGTAAGAAAGATGCATATCTCCATAGTAATATTGACATTTTCAACTGCTTCTTCTTCTTCTTATCGTGTGGGCAGAGCCCTGATGGTGTCAGAGTTTTTTCAGACCGCCTCTGACGTGGTTTTTATGTAACGACTACTACCACCCGAGATAGTAGCCGGGACCAACGGCTTAGCGTGCCATCCGAAGCACGGAATCATTTTTCTTTTCGGACAATCAGGTGATTCAGCCTGCAATGTCCTAACCAACTGGGGAAAAATGCACAAAGTGACATATCGCACTGAGATTAAAAAATCGCACTCCAGGAAGTAAAATTAAATAGGACATTTACATTAAAGGGGTGCCAGACCATCGAACTGAACAACTTTTACTATAGGGACAACACTCACTGTAATCTTATACAACCAACGTGTTACAAATAAATAAATAAATAATAATAAATAAATATCTTGGACAATGTCACACAAATTATCTAGTCACATTTAAAGTACCAGAATCTAGCCTGGACTTGTATTATGATGACTAGACAACGATATAGAATACATATGTAAATACAAACATCCATGACTCGGGTACAAATATTCATATTCATCATACAAATATTTGTCCCTTACGGGATTCGAACCCGCGACCCTCGGCACAGCAGGCAGGTTCACTACCGACTGTGCTACCGGGCCGTCACAAATGCATAAGAAATATTTTAAAATTATATTTAAAATTACTTAAATTAAATTGTGACTATTAAATTGATCAATGATTTAAAATAATTTTTCAGTATATACATACTGAAAAATTATTTTAGTGTCAGTATGTATACATA